>JAFNEN010000414.1:0-1491382 GCA_019343175.1 Oedothorax gibbosus
ACAGCTCCTTATTATAACAAAATTTTACAACATTTTGTCAAAAAATTTGAAAGTTTTCCCCTTTCGCGAACGCACAATTTTTGTCAAGAATATCGATCGAGATTCGCGAACGTAAGATCGTCTTTTTTTAGGATACGTTAAATGTTATTTTACTAGCTAGAAAGAAAATTAACGTAACGTAACCTTTAGAAAGTCACTTGAAAAGATACTTTTTTTAATACCATTGTTATATAATAGTAATAAAACTGGGTGGACTGCTTAACCAACCTGGACTTGTTTAGAAAATGCGACACTGCCCTAGATACTCCAAGTATGTACTGTAGTCTGCCCTGTACTGCAGTCTGCCCTGTACTGCAGTCTGCCCTGTACTGCAGTCTGTACTCTGTGTGTACTAATAGTCTGCCCTAGACAAACTATTTGTCTAATTTTCCACTTAAGGGGACGCGGTACCCAAAAATTGGTCAAAATATCGATTTTTCAGTTTTTACTTCTTTTTATTCACAATATCTTTCTGGACATTTACTGGAAGATTCATAATGATATCTTCTGTAGAAAAAAGTTATTATAAATATTTTCTGGAGTCATTCCTATAAGTTTGAATACGTATTTCATCTGCTTTTCAACTTTTTTCTGTTTCGCGTTTTTCAATTCTTGTGTTTAATAAATCCCTAAGGCTTTTTGCTAATTAAGTTAGAATTTTGAAATTTTTAACTTGTGTTCTTATATATATGGTGCACAAAATTGTGCATGGAATAATGTCCTACACTATGTATAGTTGTTTTTTAAAAAATATGTTAAAATTTTTTGTGATTTTCAGTGTAAATTCATGTTACTTTTTAACTGTAGCTCACATTTTAAAATCATGCACAGTTCTTGAACAAATAGTAATAAAAACAAACAAGAAAAATTTGGTGGAGTTATTCTCAAAATTGAAAGAGTAGCGTTTTAAAAAAGTTCAAAATTTTGACTTTTTAATGAAAACTACTTGTAAATGTTTTTATTGCTATAAAATGTTTATTTAGACTGAACATTAAATAAAACCAACATAATTTACAAATTAATGTTATTATTTCTAGAAATAATGTTTTGGGTACCGTGTCCCCTTAAAAAATATTTGACTTTCGTGTAAAAATATTTAAATAAAACTTCTTAAACAGCTCATTTTCGGAATTTTACATTATTTAGTCACAAAATTCGAATTTTTTTTGCTCAGTGCGAACGCAAGATTTCTACTAGTGGACGGTTGCATCTTCTCCAAATTCCTTTACTTTTAACAATTGCATTGATAGATCTTTATAGCGACTGTGTCGGTAAAATTGGTTGTCGTAAAATATAAATTCATTTCCTGTAACTAACACAAAATATTTATCAAAGCGCACACATCATTTCTTGCTGTAACTTTTCAAGTCAACCAAATATAATTTAAAATTCAAAGAATAAGGATCTTCTTTAATTAACGGTGTTGCCACAAAATATTAAGTAATTGATTGTTAAGTAGTTGTGAGCAAGCTCTAACGTACATAAAATATTGTAGACCGCACCATATCTATAGATAGCAGATGAACTGGAATATCCCTTGAAAATTTAATTCGCCAGCGTAAATTTAACTCAAAATTTGATTTAAGTTTTCATCAAAAGTATCTTAAATACTGTAAGCAGTATTTGACTGCAACTGTAATCCGAAAACACGCTACACAATAATATATCGATCTTAAAACATTTTTTCTCTCTAAACACTATATATCCTTAAAGGAAAATATATGAAAAGGCCACCGCCTTACCAATCTAGAAAAATGAAGATAAAATTACCATTTTATGAGCAATTTGCTAATTAATCAATTGAATAATTTTTTTTAAACTTACGCAATGCAATCTACAAAAAAGTCAAGTGTAAAAACAATTAAACTAAGAATTTTTTAGTTCATGAGCGATTGATCGCTAAGAAAGGTTGATTGTTAAGCAAAAAAAACAACACGAAGTAGGATTTACAAGTTGCTTTTCAATTAACAAAACCATTTATGCATATTGTAACGGTATACTGATAGAGTACTATAAATAGTTGACTGGTGGTGAGTTATGACAATTAGCCATGAACAGTTTTGCAAAAAAAAAGTATTTGCAAAAAAGGAAAAAAGTGGAATCCCTTATTATTTTGAATCGACTCATTTAACAGTCTTCAAATATAAATTTGAGCTGAAACAAGTTAATATTTTGGGCGCGATAGTATTTGAAGAGTACAGGGGAAGAACCGCTTTATTTATTAGGAGTAGTTCCGTAATTGTATTTGCTTGGCGGACATTGTCGACAGAAAACCGGTTTTCCTTTCGGTTCTTCTTTCGCGGTACAAACGTGTGACTCGTGTCCGCTGATCACTGGCGTAAATCAGGGTTGCCGTGAGAGAAAAACAAAGTGAGTAACCGATTTCCTCACACCAGTTTAGGCGATGACTCGCTTTCATCGCCAAAGAGGCCTGATGAGGAAAGTTTTCGACGAAATTAAGCGGTTTTTTCCCCTGTACTCTTCATTTATCCAAAAAAAAAACAGTAGCAAGACGCACAAAATGGGAAGCTTTTTACCTCAAATCAACAATTTCTGTTGCAAGCAAACTATATCTCACACTATTAGGGGGAGGGGGGCGTAGTTCGAGTCTCCAGACCGAAATCCTTCTCGCAGATCTGTTAATCCAAAGGAGGAAAACCATTTTTTGTATTACAATTTGAATATTATGTTTTGATTTTTTCTTATTATTTGAAATCTTGATTGGATTGTTAATGCTTGGTCAAACTGTACTCGATTACTCGATTCTAATAATATTTCCAAATTTGTTTTAATTTTAGAGGTATAGTTGTTTCACTGTGCATCCTTTCCTTTCATCCCTTAAGTGGGTCGATAAAATGGGTACCAAGCATGATTGGGAACTAAACACTGGGGGTTCCGCGTGAGGCTGACCACCTTACCGGGACATGTGCCTAGCACCCCAGAGCCCTAGGTCATGAAAGCTGAAATGGGCACGGCAGGCCTTGGCCCACTAATGGGCTGTTGCGCCAAGGAGTTTAGTTTGTTTTATTGTGCTGTTTATAAATGGAGAGTAATGGAAATATTGGAGATTATTTATGTACAATGCAAGTTTGCACTTCATAAAAAAAAGGGCCAGGATTCAGTCGATTATTAAGGGTACACCCGCGCAACTCCGGGTTTATTAAGCTAACACAAGTATAAAAATATTGCATTTCATTTTAGTTGTAGCTCAATGAATGCTATAAAGAACTAACTATGCAGAAAATGGTTAGTACACAGTAACTCAATTACTAATATTTCATCATTAAAATGCTATAAAAATAATCATAAATGCAATCCACTGAGACCCATCAGCCATAAAAAAATAATAAAGATTATTAAACTCACTTTGAAATATTATTTATAGCTTTTTCTTATTAGGTAGTCGTGAATAAATTTGAAGTGTTATATGTGCCGTTTCATTTGCCAGTCACTCAAAAACAAAAAGGATTGAAAAAATTGTAAAATGAACTAGTTTAAATCTTAAGAGATCAGTTGGTCATTCAATTAATATTTGCATATTCTAACAAACACGCGGTATAATAAGATATATAACACGATATAATAAATTCGAATATTACTAACTTTGAATCGATTTAAACTTAAAATTTAAATATACAAAACTAGAATATCAAAATCACTCCTAACCGCATTGGACTTAATTATTGACAAATATTGTTAAGAGTTAATATATATCAGTAAAAGAACTATAGAACTTTATATCAGTAAGAACTTTATGAACTAAGAAAATTATGTTTTAAGCTTTCTTTGTCCATTACGGACGAATTATTTTTCATAGTTATTAGAATTATTTACTACTTTCACAAACGATTTGCTTGGTCGCGAAAAAATATTTTCCGTACCTAGTCTTTTTTTGCCTAAACCTTTAAATTAATCATTATTACGAAATATGGGCTACAAAAACTAACTTTCGCATGGTATGAATTACGTCGGTTTGAATTGCGTCAAACTCTTGAAACCTTAACTCATTTCATGTTATTTGTTGTTACAATTTGTTTAAAAATTATTTAGGATTATTAAATTTTATTTAATTTTGTAAATAACTTCTACTTCTCTTAAAACAACTCAACTCAATCAGCATCCCTTACAATACTAATAATAATTACAGTTGGATCTCTATTTACCAGTCTTGTATGTGTTAATTGATTGTTAATTGATGGGGGGGGGGGATGTCTAGCTCTGATAAGAAAACAGATTTTGTTTGGAAGTATTTCTGTGAGGTGAAAAGTGATGGTGGAAAGAACTATATCAGAGCTACATTCAAAAAATGTAAAAGATAGATGAAAGAAGTATTAAGGATGGAGAAACCTGTGGGCACTTGTGGCATTGTTACTACAGGTATATTTCTTAATTAACTTTATTATTTTTAAATCTATGTTTTAATGTTGTTCAAGGTTTGAAAAAGATTGGTTAAAACCAAAATAAACATGGTTTAATTTTTTTTTCATCACTCCTTCAATGACTCCTCTCTCTTAAAACGGTGCACTAGTTTCAATTTATCTTTGACAATTTGTTATCTTTATTAAAGTCCTTGTAGTTTCTTTTTCAACTTTTTTTTTTTAAAAGAGGGACTAGGTAATGTACATCAACTGGATTTGTTTTTGTTATTTAAAAAAATAAAATGGAATTCTTTTTTCCGAAATATCTGTTCTCTGAAACTATATTTTTTAACTGATATTTTTCCCATCATAAATGTGCTGTTAAGCTTAATCTTACTCTTCATTTTTGCATTCATGAAATTCATCGTTGGTTGATTTAGTATAATTTGAGTACAAAAAATCTAATTTCAGTTAGTTTTTAGTAGTTTCAAATTGTTTGTAGTAATCTTAATTAGTTTTTAGTAATTTTCCAAGCAACCAAATTCTGATAAAATTTTCATTCTTTTCAGCCAAAGTTGCCAACCCAGCGTTAGTAACTTCTATAAAGAGAAAAATCCCCTCCTACACTCCCGAAGAACTTGAATATCCCCCAACCAAGTAAACAACCAGAGAACCGAACCTGCCCTTCTGTAAAAGTATTCTTCCACTCCACAAAAAAAAACGAGATGTTGACGTGAATGACAATGCCCTACTACACTCGTAAAGGCTATATTAGAGCTATATTTAAAAAATGTAAAAAAAACAGAAATGAAAGATGTATTAAGGATGAAGAAACCTGTGGATATTTGTGGCAATATTACTACATGTATGTTTCTTAATTAACTTTATTATTTTTAAACCTATATTTTAATGTTGTTCAATGTTTGAAAAAGAGTGGTTAAAACCAAAATAAACATGGTTTAATTTTTCTTCATCGCTCCTTCAATGACTTACAACCATTTATTGCCAGTTTTTAACTTATTGACATCTTCATCTGACTTTAAACATGTCATATTATTGCAACAGTGGTTAAAACCTTAGTCATTGATTAATGGTGTGATTTATAATCATATGTAATTTTGATTTTAATGTCTAGTGATGTTTTCATGCGTTAAAAACATCTCAGCTTGTTTATCTCGATAATTAGATAAGCAGTGCAGTTTTTTGTAAAAAAAAAATATTAGGTAAATTAAAATCTCTTAAAACGGTGCACTAGTTTCAATTTATCTTTGATAATTTGTATTCTTTATTAAAGTCCTTGTAGCAGGGTTGGCATGGTTTTTACCCCCCCCCCCCCCCCGTTAAATACTATGGTAAAAACCGGTATTTACCGTCCTGGGAAAATTATGTTTTTCCCACCTGGGAAAAACCTAATTATTGAAAGAGTTAATTATTGAATATTATTTAATAAGATTAAAATAATTTAAAATTTTAATTTTAATAAATATTTATCATCTATATAAGATAAACTTTACTATGCTTCAGCAAACTATAATGGCTATATATGTGATAAAGAGAATTAAAAAGCGTGAGCTTAACAAGATAGCACGCAGATAGTGGCAATTGCAATGACAGCCAGAATACAAATAGCAGGGTGTAAAAAAAAGAAAAAAAGAATTTTACTTTTATAAAACTTTAATTAATTAAAAAGAATTTCCCAGATAAGGTATATTTCAGAAAAAAATGTATTTCCCAGTTTTCTCAGACATAAAGAGGTATTTCCCAGTTTTTCCCGGTATTTACAAATTTTTCCCGGTATTTACCAGTTTTTCCCGCTGGGATGGGAAATATTAGTTTTGGACGGGGAAAAACCCAACCCAACATCTATTCCGGGAAAGTGGAGTTCTGCGTCTTCTTCGAGATTACAGCCAAGAATAGCTGGATATAATTTGAACCCCGATTTATTTATTTTTTATTATAATTGTCTATCTACATGAAAAACTAATAAAAGTTAGGGAGAAAAAAAATTGTGATAAATCTTTTTCGCACGTCTTCCTTGACTCACAGGCTTTCCCTCGTAGCTAAACTCAGACCACCAATCAATCCTACATACAATCAGTGCCGGATTTCGGCCTAGGCTTACAAGGCCCAGTCAGGAACAGGGCCCTTAAAAAAGATAAAATCGTTAAAAAATCGCCTAAAAAAATTCGAAAATCGCCAATATCCGAAAAGCTATCGCAAGACGGCCTTAAAAATTGCTAAATTTGCGAAAAATCGCCAGATGCAGTCAATTGACTATGATGACGTCATTGATCGTTTTTTGCACAGATGGAAAGTTCGCCGCGTGATTTTATAAATTGTTTAGAATAACTATAGCAACGTACTGTATTATTCTGATGATTATTAAAGTCGATTGAAATTTTTATGTTCTGTACTAGTGTATTTAATGTGCTAAATTTCCAAAATAGCTTCGAGATGGTAGGGGGCCCCAAATGTCAAGTGCCTAGGGGCCCTGGGTCTTTAAATCCGGCACTGCATACATTGCTGTAATTCGTGGATAAAGTACAAGCCAAAACATTCGATGTACTCGGAAATAGTCCTCGGAATAGCGCAGTTTGGATTAGCGAGTGTGGACAGAATTCCAATCTCATGTATTGACATACAATAGAGTTCCCTCGTCACTAAAAACAGTTTCTATATAAATTCCTGAAACACCTTAATGAAAAAAATAATGTACAACTGGAACAGCCAGGAATACAGTAACGTCACATTTGTCAACCCTTGTTTTCCTTCCATAAAAAACAATTACCGGTTCTAACTGAATAGAGTTGTCATAACTGCTGGTAACAAGATTCACAATAAGATGAGAAACCTTCAATTTGTATGTTTTTATCACAAATGTAATTTTTTTTACTTCCTAACACCCCAATTTGCATTGAATACGTTTCGAAATATTCGTAATTTGGTTCTGGTGTAATTGGCTTCGCACTGAAACCTACACAAGAGGTATTAAAGTTTTTAAAACGGTGCAATAATAAGGAATGTGTATGATGACAACAGAATTTATGTGGATTCTAACATCGATGTCTGACTGTCAACAACTGTATAAGCTTTAGTTGAACTATCATCACACTGGAGCTACACGAAGACTAATTTAGGACCCCTGTCAAGTGACGAGCCGACATCTGAGTAGGTACTCAATGCAACTTTTAGAAGCAACATCGCGCGTGGCATCGGGGTTTTGCAGCATATTTAACGTGCGTTTCCTCTACATAGGGTATAATTCGTCGGACATTTTGGATGCACAGACCGTCATTTTGACAATACCTGGATCTGTCGCATGCAAGCTTTACCGATTGTGCTCCCCCTCAACAATGGAAGAAGTGAAATTTGAACCCAGAAACGTTAACACTGAAGAACAGCGTTAACGTTCAAAGTTTGTTAACGTTCAAAGTTCGGAAGTTTACATTCAAAGCTTTTGTGCATTATGGGATAGTAATTAAAAACAAGTACAATTTCCTTAAAAACAGGAACTAACAAAATTTTGTACTTTTCAATTTTTTTCGGACGAAAATCTCGCCAAACGCAATCTTTAGCGCCAGTAAACACAGTAAAGGTTGCCATTGGAAATATTCTATTTGGCTGGCGGTTGTACATTTTTGGTGACTTTACCGCTTGCGTCCTGAAATAAACTTGAATTGGTATTCTTTTTCGTAATATGGACATTGATTTCACGCAAAAAACGTACACTTATTTTAATACTTTTATCATAGCTGGTTACGGAGACCCACTTGTTTTAGGGCTTTTTAAAGCCACTTTATTATTAATTGTGGTGCATTACTTAGGCAAAATTTGTTTCGCAATTAAAATGACTTTCACAGTAATACACACTGTAGTTCTCTCTCGAAATCAGAAGATTTAACTCAAACTATTCAAATTATTCTCAAAGAGTTCAAAACTCAACTAAAAAAAAAAGGGCAGTTCCACCCTTAGAATACGCAAACCAACGTTTATTTTGTTCTCGTTCTAAAAGTTATGATATATACATTGCCAGATTTGCAAAACTTAATAACACATGTTTCTATTGCCAGGTGCTATTTACAGAATTGATTTGGTTTTGGGTTTGGTTTAGTTAGGTGGGTTAGGGTTACATATTTTTAGACAATGACATCAGCTATTAACTATACAAAATAAATTAATCTAACTTTGTATACATTGATTTTAACACTTATGTGATATTTCATTTTTTTTAAATCTAATGCTGAAGTGTTAAAGGACACCGTTATTCGATTTAATTCAAGGCTAAGAACATTACGATGCTTTGCAAAATTACCGGATAACAGTCCATAATTCATTGAAGTATTTAAAACGAATTCTAATTCTTTTTTTTATACAATAAATTTATTGATTAAAAAGTATTTAATTTTAATTTTGTCCTTCACTTATTCCAATTTAGTCTGAATAAAATACCGAAAATTATTAAGTAACGTTTGACCTCTACAGAAATAAATTTTTTAAAGTTAACTAATGAAATATCAACAGCTTCCAAAAAGAACGTGTTTTTTTTAAACCCTAAAAAAATTAAGTATAGAATAATGTTATATTTAATGGTTGAAAATATTTTTGGTTTTCGTGTTGCAGAGTTCTATTAGTATTCATATTGTGGTCATATTGTATAAGTTTTATTTTAGATTATAAGTATTTCTATTTACTGGGGGGAGCAACATTTTTAAACCACAATTATTAATTTCTACAGCTCAGTTGGGCTAGTTATGGAACCAGCTTAGACGACCCCTTAGGCAAATTTAGTTTTGAATAATCAACTAAAAATATTTATCAACTGGGAACTTAAAACTTCGTAACTAAGATATTCTAGCGGCAATTGACAATAGGCTCTCCCTGCCAGAGATATATAAAGAGAAAATGCAAAACAGATGATTTTATATCTTTGTCTACTGGCGATGAAATATCCTGTTTGGCGTGGTAAGAAATTAGATTTTTCACGAAATAGATAAAGCTTTGCTGAATGGTTTTTTTTTATCATCCTATGTCTAATTCCTTGAATACAAAGATCAAACTAGCCGATGCTATTTCCAGAATCGAAACAATGATGCATACAGTACAGTCCCTGGACAAATTATTAGACGCACTGTATTTTTTTTTAGTAATGATGAAAACATACCAAAGAGTGCCCTATCATTAAAAAAGATGTCGATATATGTATTAAGTATAGCATATAGTATTTTCTATTCAATAGCTTAAGTTTAGGAACAAAAATGTCCTTCTAAAGGTATTTTGTTCATCATTGATTTATACATGAAATCTTGCAGTGCGTCTAATAATTTGTTCAGGGACTGAATGTGTACTAGAGCTGTTTTCATTTTCTTATGGCACGGAACAATACATGGCTCCGATTACTTTTCTAGGGGTTACAATGAGACGTAGTAAGAGTAGTCTAATCTGGCCAATCACTTTAGAAAGTTGAGGGCGTCCATAAACTACGTGACGTGTTTAGGGGGGGAGGGGGTCCGAGCCGAATATAATCAAATCTCAAGTGGGGGAGGAGGCACCGCGTCAAAAATCAACGTAAAATTGCGAGAAAATGCAGTCAAATTCCAGTAAATTTAATTCTGGACTGAAATTTGCAATATCTTACATGATAGTATTCATCGCGGCTTTCCGAAACCATTCTGAAAAGCGTTAAGGGGTAAAAGGTTTATTGGTTTATATTGATATTCATCTGGCGTTCGTTTCTTTTCTTTATTAGTTTCAATTCAGACCAAAGAACACGTGTTCAAAGTACTTTCACACTTCACAAAGAGCAGCCAACATGTGCATCGTATGTGATTTTTACGTACTTCACAACCATCATAAATCGATGATGCAGCTGCTGTTTAGACTATCCAAGTTTGAGGTTGAACGCCAATTAGTACGTGTTTTTAAGTTTACTGCGCACCAAACGTCCAAATCAAAACTTTAAAAAATACGAATTTTGTATAATGTCAAATGAGATTATTAGGGAGGGAAGGAGGGTTGAGCCAAATATTACGAAATATCACCATGGGGGACAGGGTTGTTAAAAACCCAGGTTTTTTCATGGAAAAACCAACCCACTTGGGTTTTTCGAGGGGTTTTCAGGGTTTATGGGTTTTTTCAGTATTTTGGATGTGTTTTTCAGGATTTTGTGATTTATTTAGGAAAGTTTTAATTATTTATCTACACATTACAATTTTTAAAACTAACAGACAATCTTGAGAGATAATCAGGAATGATGTAATTTAAATTAGAACAATTAAGAAATAATTGCATATGATTGTTAAATAAATGTATATTTCAGTGAAGGCAATTTTAAGTTCAATTGCCTACTTGGGTTTTTCAAGTGGGTTTTTTTGAAAACGAATCTTCAAAATCGCATCACGGAATTTATGGACGCCCCCTTGGCGTTATTTTGCATTGCTTCATTATTTTTTTGATCGGCCAGGTCGGACTACCTGAATGATGTCACTATTTTAAGGCAGAGATCTCTGCTCATCGCAATGGGGTGTTCAGCATTTTCTTTAAATTAATATTTCTAATTAGAACGTAGCAAAAAGTCATCCAAAGCTAGATATATATATTTAACCTTTATAATGTCATGAACATCAATCCATTAAATGGCGTTATAACCGAGTTATACTGTAACTAAAAGTATGTTTTGCAAGTTGTTTGCAAGTATTTGTATATTTTGAAAATAGCGTTCAATATCTGCTGAGGACCAAATCAATTTAGTGGAACTGGAGCGGTGAAAAGAAATTTTTGATGGGCTATGAATAAACAAACTAGCTCGTCTTTTTTGTGAAATAGGTCATTCACAGTTTTATTAATCCAAAATTGCCTAGAAATTAACTACAGAAAAAACATTTAAGTTTTTTGCAAGATCCCTGAAACCTCTTGCTACGCCATTTTTATTCTACGATTAATAAATCAGCCACTTCGTTATCAGTTTTTTTAGAAATCCTGAACATTCCAGTTTATAATAGAAAAGTTAGTATTAAGAAAAATTGTAAAATGAAATCGTGAAATATAAATTCGACAAAAGTCCCCGTACTTGTACCTCTGGAGTGAAGAGTATACGTACATTTTCTGAGACGGGGTTTTATTTTTTTTAAAAAAATGCAAAACATCCCATTACGACATTTAAAAAAACTTTCCTCGATGCTCTTTGTCTTACTCAACCCAACTAATATCTTCGAAATATCGGAACACGTCTGTCTTGTGACTCCATCAAGACCCACCTTTTCAAACCTCAAAAACTTGAGTCAACAACAACGATCACAGCTCCCAAAACGAAAGACAGACAACGTGAAGACGAAAGTCAGAATCAGACGCGCCCAATGTCGGGAGGACGTCGTATCGACATCGGAAACGACGAGGACCGGGCGGGTAAGGTGTCGGTACGCAGGAACCGCAACGAAAGTTGACGCGCGTCGTGTCTGGAGAAAATACGACGGGGCTGGGATAGCAGAGATACGATGTCCATGAAAAGTGGAAAAGTCTAGGAATTGAGTGCGAAAGTACGTTGGAATCCATTGTTGGACACTGATTGGGGACATGATTGGGATAGTAGGCAACTAAGTAGCGGTGATTTTATTCAATGGGAAAAAGATACATTGGGGATTGAAATTATTAAATTACAGCATACAAACTAATGACTATTTATTAATAGTGAATTGCAATAGATGGCGCTGTACATGCTTATATGACGCATCTACAACAACATTTTTTTTTAATGAAAATCGTATATATTGCTTTTCCATTGGGGAACAGTAAGTTTTCTGATTATTATAGCTTAAATATTAAATTGAAAGTTAATGTTGTCGAATTAAAATTAACCCTAGCCCTATTCTAGATCTTATAATTTTGTAAAAGTTTAGTAATTTGTTTTTTAAAAAATGCTATTTGTCAGATACGTCAATTTAGCACGTACAGAGAAAAATAATTTTAAAACAAATAACACAAATGATTTTTATAGTGAAACTCATAGTTTCCTTGCACAGAAGCCATGACCATGGGCGGAGCTATAAAACGCGCGGAGCAATCAGATCAAGACAAAATTAAACGGATGAAATTTGCTCATCGCGTTTTATAGCTCCGCCCATGGTCGTGGCTTCTGTGCAAGGAAACTGAGTTTAACTATAGTTTCTATCAATTATTTGACCTCGTTCCTAAAATATGAAGAACGGCTGAAAGGAACTAAAGTGGAGATCACTTTAAATTTCGTGCTTTTGGCTAAAAAGACAAAAACCTACTGCCAAAAGGGGATTTCATAAGGATCTAGGAAAATATACAAGCCAGAAGTAGGATTCGAACCCATAGACTGTGGTGCAAAACTTTTTGCATTCAACCCACTCTAGCACTGTCTGACTTCAGTAAATTAGTTTAAATTTAAATGAAAAATTAATATTTTAATAAAGACATTTTTAAAAATAGTACTCATTTAAAACTGAGTTCTCATGTAGACCTCATTTAAGAAATCAATACGATACGACATAATAAAATATATTTTTGGTCAATACTATAACTACTAAACTAAGTTTTCAAATGTATTACTTTTAAGTGCAATTATAAGATTTTGAATGTAACTGCAAACACATGAAGGAATGCATAATTTTTTTCAAGTTTACTGAAATAAATATTTTCTAAATGGTAAGCAAAAATATTCTGAAAGTTTTCTTTAGTATTGCTATCATACTATAACAGACTAATTTATCAACCATAAAACATGCATTAAAGATAAGACATCATTAATAAAGACAAATAAAAAAAAATATATATATATATATATATAACATAAAAAAAGGGAGAAAAAGAACTGCAGTTTTTTTTAATAAAAAAATAATAATTACAAATTTGATCCTTTGTACTTCTAATTCTTGATTAGAAAATCCAAGTTTAATTAAATTCAGTTTTAGAGAAGCAAATTTTTAAATAAATTGACAAATTGGCAATAATTTAATCATTTAAACCAGTCATTTAGCAGCAGCAAATTACAGAAATGGTCAAATTTTAAATGCCGTTTAGACCATAAGAAAATAATAAAATTATGTTGAAATACTTATTTAAGTTAAAAGGAATAAAAGGAATAACTCAAAAACAATAATTAAGTAAAAAAAAAAACTGTTTTTAAAAAAAATCAGAAAATCAGTATTTTCTCTCCCTCCGCGCTGAAATTGTTTGGACTCACCAGGAAAGTTCCACCGACGAATCTTCAAAAACTTACCCGCCAATCGTCGATCCACCTTACGCAACATCCCAGCGACGAAGAACTTCGACGAATCCCCACGAACTAAGAAAGAAAACATAAATCTTAAGTTGATTTTAGTCATAGATATCATAATTAAAGTATTAGATTGGCTGATCACGTGACCTCCAATGCTGACGACGGGACGCGCATGGAGGCGGCATAATGGCCAGTGTTGCCGCCACTTTAAGGAGAGAAATACTACGAAAAATACCATTTAATTCTAAAATTACAAAAAAATACTAGAAAAGGATTTAAAGTCACTATAAATAAACCAAAATGAAGCTAGTATTTTTACGATATTTTTTTGTAAATTTAGAATAATTCTAAAATAAATTCTAAAATTAAGTTAAAAGTTTAGTTATAAAGTTAAAAGAGCATATTATAGCTATTATATCCATAGCTCCTATAGGGGAAGTGTATTTTCGGCACCGGAAAGGAGTGGAAATTAACTCGGACCGAGTTAAAAATGCTCGTTTGTTTTAAGAGTGTAGCACTTAAGAGCTTGTTTCCAAAATTAAGCACTTTTATAAACTCCCCATAAAAAAAATAAGCATCTATAATGACCCGTATATCAAAATAAAAATAAGCACCTATAAGCACTTTTTCAAGCCCCTAACGCACCATAACTATGATCCTCGTAATTTAAACCTCATTGAAGTGACTAGGCCAAGACTTGAGTAGGCACCCAACGTAACAGTACGCGACTACAGGTCTTTGAATAACTACAGATTTAACATGAAACATTCGCATAGATTTATTTTTATTCAGCAAAATTCGTTTATGGGATTGCTAAGACGAGGGCAGAACCTGCAAATTATCTATATGGCAGAACGCCTCAACTCATCGCGCCACGTCTGCTCTTTTGCAAATTAACTTTAACAAACTTGATATGTAATTGATTTTTGTTAGGAACTCTACGGTCTGCGTGTCACCTACGCAAGGGTTTAATAGGACGGGACATACATACAATTTGACCACACAGATCTTAGAATCTAAAGTCATCACTACCACTTGGTTAGTGTACGGCCTAAATTCGAACGAAACAATGTCCCAACTAAATTCGATCTTAATTCAGTTTCTTTAAAAAAAAAATTTGAATAGATTTTGTTGAAAATTAGTTGCATATCTGCTATATATTATAGAGGTGCAAAATAAGATATTACAAAAATTTCGACTTTAAAATAAAGCTGAATAAAAATAAAATAAAACATTCATCCACCCATTACGCAACATCCTAGAGATGACACCGCAACGAATCCCCACGAACTAAAGAGAAAAATATATAATTTGTAAAATATTTTAGTTAAGCAAAAGACGAACTAGAGCTACATGAGAGCAATTTTATAGGGTGAGAAACCAAATTTTAAGCACCTTAATGCACTTTTTAAGCAAACATTGCCGCAAAAAATGAACACGCAGAACATAACTCAAATATAGTACGTTTTAGTTATTTCCTATGAAATCACCAAAAACACGATTTAACCCTCTTCAACTTTCAAATTTCTCTTTAGGATTTGTGTTTCTTAGTTCGAGGCCAGGTGGTACTGCTTTGCATTGCTGTGTCACAGGTCCGGGGTTCGCATCCCGGATTGGGCGAGGTTGACACATCCTTTCATCCCTTGAGTGGGTCGATAAAATGGGTACCAAGTATGCTTTGGAACTTAACATTGGGGGTTCCGCGTGAGGCTGACCACCTTACCGGGACATATGCCTAGCACCCCAGAGCCCTAGGTCACGAAAGCTGAAATGGGCACGGCAGGCCTTGGCCCACTAATGGGCTATTGCGCCAAGGAGTTTAGTTTAGCTTCTTAGTTCAGATTTTGGTTATTGTTTTATATAATTCTTATTTTATGTTATTTTGGATAACGAGCACTCTGGTCCGATTTTATCTTAAAAATCAACCTAAATCTTTTGACTGAGGTAGAGGACCATGACGTTATAATGTCGCAGAGACCAACCATTATCGAATTTCAAAATACCTAAATTTGGATTGATCAATCCTGAACTAAAAAAAAAATTCCACTGTGATGAATCCGCGAAATCGAAAATATTACGAGGCATCGAGGTTCGGTTGACCACTCCGTCCTCCTGAACTAAAACTATAATATCGAGACACTACTGCAATCTCGCCGCAAATAACAAAAAATACGAGGCGCTAAAGTTGGGTTGAAAGAATTTTGGATCCTGAAATAAAACGTAAAAAAAATAACGAGACATTTACAGCGATTATGCTGGAAACTATAATACAAAAAGGGTTCAGGAGTTTTCCTAACTTGCTGGAAAATCGTTTGACCGTTTATTTCCACTTTTACAAACTCCCGATACAAATTAAGTATCTATAAAAACAATTAAATATCGAAATGAAAAATAATCACCTATAAGCACTTTTCCATGCCGATACGCACCTAGCTATTACCTTCGTAATTTAAAACCAGTCACCTTATAGCGATACTGTAGTCGGCGACATGTCTTTTGGACAACTACAAATTTAACATGAACCATTCCCAAAGATTTATTTTAATGCAGGATCATCCGTTTATAAGATGACTAAAACGAGGACATCAGAATCTTTACATTATCTATGGCGAGACGCCTCAACTCATCGCGCCACGTCTGCTCTTTTGAAAATTAACTTTAACAAATTTAAATACAATTAATTTTTGTTAGGATCGCTAGATTCTGCTGGTTACCTGCGCAAGGAGAAGGACGCGACTAAACGGGACCTACAGATAGCGACACGATTCGAACCCACAGATCTTAAAAGCAAAGGTCATCACTACTAATCACTACCACTTGGTTAATGTACGGCTAAATAAAATAATGTCCCAACAAAGTTCAATCTCAATTTGTTTTCTAAAAAAAGTCGATTAAAATATATTATTAAAAAAACAGTTGTATATAAACAGTCCGTTTATCTACATTAAATAGAGCTGATAAATATACGAAAACAAAAAAAATTCGTTTTAAAATGAAGTTTACTATTATATGTAAAATTTCTAATAAATACAAATAAAAGTTGATTATTTATTGTAAATTAAACTTTAGCAACTGAGAATACAATTAAAAACTTAAATAGACCTTAATTTGGTGTCACCACAAAAAAATAACATGCATATAGATTTATCCAAAAAATAGTTGCGTATTAAATGATGAAGGCTGCTGAATAACTTTACGAAGACAAAAACAGACAACTTAAAAATAAATCTGACAAAATTAAGACACACTTGAGTGAGTAATATAATCTAATAATACTAGTTTTACAATTAATAAAAGGATAAACAAAATATCTTTAGGACATTAAAAACTCCAATTACCGAGATAGTTTCAAATTAAAGTTTGATTTTAAAACACGATTTTAACTACCCATGTAATACCTTAGTCGCTAATCACTATGATCACCCTAATCACTAATGCGTTAATCACTATTCCACAATATAAAAAAAATATTAATTAAAGTGCATTTATAGATGGCAGAAATTCTTCGATACTTTATATAATCAAACAAAGCTGCACAGTATAGAAAAACAAGTAAAAGTTATATTGTCCAATACTAATTTCAATCCTTTCAGAGATTCGAACTTCAAATCGCAAAAAATATCTAAAAAATAACTAAAACTAGTAAATAACTTACAAAATGAAAGGATAATTCAATATAAAACACTTATCACAAACGACACACATTAAAACAAAAATATAATAAGAACTTACCAATTATCGAATTCATTTTTACAAAAGATTCTTTCACGGTGACACGGTAGAGTAGAAGAAAAGAAAATAAACACGTAGACAGATGTTTTTTTGAAATTTAAACGCCAAAGCGCCTAACAGTTCGGCACCCTGATTGGAGTAGAGACGTACAGGGTTGCCGTAGTCAAATATTTCACAGCCAAGTCATGTGATAAAGATTCAAATGTGGAACAATTGTAAGTTCTCTACTGCGCAAATC
Organism: Oedothorax gibbosus; assembly: GCA_019343175.1. Lineage (NCBI taxonomy): Eukaryota > Metazoa > Arthropoda > Arachnida > Araneae > Linyphiidae > Oedothorax > Oedothorax gibbosus. Next base: position 17,606 of record JAFNEN010000414.1, read on the forward strand.
GAAATTAACATAAATTATGTCTCTTTGTGAATTTATTGTTAGTTTGTTTTACTTGCATAAGGGGTGGTTTAGGGTCGTATATTGTTTGAAAAATTACCATTAGATAAATATTTTTGATTATTTAGGATAAATTAAAAATAAAAAACACACTTAGATATTGAAAGCAGCACTAACTGAGCAGATAAAGTTGTTTTCATGGTGTGTCCACATTGGGACAAGTTTTGAGTTAACCATTTCAGTCCCAAAGACAATTTGCCATCATCATTTTAGAAATTTTTTTTATGACTGTCTCTAGCCGATTATGATATCAAAAAGCACATCATTCGATTCTTCAACTTTTTTCTATTAGAAAATATTTTTTATTAATCCCAATAGATGTCAGCCTTATTAGTTTTTAAAATTATGATCAGAAACATGATGATGTCAAATGGCATCACTGGGACTGAAAGGGTTAAAATACTATCGTGACGTCATGAGCCGCATCATGCATCTGAATGCGTCACAAATTAACATAAATACTATTTGACATAAATGTTTAAAAAGTATAATAAGTTGCTACATTTGATTTTATAAGATTTGAGTATCTTCGAACTACTTTAGCGTAACTTTTGGATTTTTTTTAGTTTTTAATGATAAGAGACATATAGATTGTATATAAGTTATAGATGGATTAAGACCTATAAACGGCCCGTGCAGCCCAAAATGTCCGACGAATAATACCCCGTGTGGAGGGAGTGCACGTTAAATATCCTTCAAAGTCCTAACGCTGCGCGTACGGTGTCGCCCTTAACGGTTGCGTTGGGTGCCTACTCAGGTGTCGGCTTGTCACTTGACTGTGGTTCTAAATTACGACGCATGTCGCTAACAGTTCTCGTGTAGCTCTAGTGCGACGATCATTCAAACTAAACTATAGATTGATTAACTCTTTCACTGCATCAAAGCTCTCGTGGAAGGCTATACTTCGATCATAATGAATCAAAAGAAAACACAATGTTGAAGTCTACGAATTATAATGAAAGAACGAAAAAACTATACGAATACACAAAAACTATTATTTAAAGTTAACTTAATACTAATCGCAAACTTTTGATTAATATTTTCGGTCATTCATTCATTGTGTTCTTTTTTCCAGTTAAATATTTGGGGTTCGCTGTTCATTTGTTAGATGGACTTAAAATAAATGGCCATGTTCTTGAGGGGCAACAGAAATACTGAATGAAAATAAGCAATTTCTCGAAAAACGATTGGTGAGTCCATGTCACCTTAAACAAGCCAATAACGTTTTTTTTTTTTACAACTGGCTTGTTTTCGGTAACTTGGTTTCTTCCGGCTTACCTAAATAACCCAGACCGATCTGACTGACTTCGAACGCGCCCGCCGCCAGGTCTTTTGACCGATTTAACATACACTAGTCATTTAACTAGGCATTTACTAGATGGGTATTTCTTTTGTTCGCGGCAAGAACAGAAACCATGATGCCTTAACCCACCTGGCCGGGCAAGCTTGGTCATTTTGAACGGCGGTTAAGTGACGAGGATTACATCTCAGGTTAGGTTATATTGAAATATCGTCACACTAGAGCTACACGGCGAAGGGCGTCATGGTTAGTTCAGTTTGAATTATCGTCGCACTAGAGCTACACGAGGGCTATTGGCGACGGGCGTCGTAATTTAGAACCAGAGTCAAGTGACGAGCCGACACCTGAGTTGGCACCCAACGCAACCGTTAAGGGCGACATCGTTGGGACTTTGGAGCGTATTTTAACGTGCACTCCCTCTACACGGGGTATTATTCGTCGGACATTTTTGGCTGCACGGGCCGTTTATAGGTCGGCAGTTATTTTGGCGATGCCCGGACCCGAGACCTTTCGCATGCTAGGCGAGCGCCTAACCGACTGGGCTCCCCAGCCCCCAAAAAGCGTCATGTTTCAACACATCACAGTGTCATTCACTTTCACAGTGAAATGACGAGAAGTGAAATTAAGATTGTGCGTTTTTAATAAAAAATTAGCGATTTTCCACACATATATTTGAATCACTAAAAATTTTATAGGTCACGTTTCAGACATCATATAAAATATACTTCGTGAAAACGAACGCCATATTTAAAATCTTTTTTGAATTTATGATCCAAACTAAAAATAATAAGTTGGCGCGTATTTAATTATTTGCAATGGCAGCCGAGTGAAGAGTTTATATCCAAACAAAAAAGAACATGCGAGCAACTTTCTATGTTATGCTTAAATCCATTCGAAATGAAACTACTCCTTGTTTAGTGGTGCATCTGGAAAAAACGTCTGAACATCTGCCCTTTTTTCTAAACAAATTGTACGAAGCGATTGGTTTATCGATTGGTTAAGTCCATGAATCGGTTAAGGGGCCGTCCATTAATCACGTGATGCGATTTTGACGATTCAAATACAACAAAATGCCAAACTTATTATTTATTTATTTGATATGAAAGTTCATTTTAGTTTAGTTTGAATTATCGTCGCACTAGAGCTACACGAGAGCTATTGGCGACGAGCGTCGTAATTTAGAACCACAGTCAAGTGACGAGCCAACATATGAGTCGGCACCCAACGAAACCATTAAGGGCGACATCATACGCAGCGTTGGGACTTTGGAGCGTATTTTAACGTGCATACGGGGTATTATTCGTCGGACATTTTTGGCTGCACGCGCCGTTTATAGGTAGGCAGTTATTTGGGCGATGCTCGGACCGAACCTGGAACTTGCATGCAAGCGAACGCCTTAGCGAATGGCTCCAGCCCGCTCAGCGGCACAAGAAAACATCTCAAAGTCGTTCGCGCACCATGACACTATAGTTAACTCATAGTTTCCTTGTACAGAAGCCACGCCATGGCGGAGCTATAAACGTGAGGCGCAATCATGTGAAGGGAATTTCAGCCGCTTATTGTCTCCTTGATTGCTCCGCGCGTTTAGCTCCGCCCATGGTCGTGGATCTGTGCAAGGACACTGAGTTAACTATAGACACAAATTTTAAAATTCCTCAGTACGTAATATTTAGCCGACTTCTTTTTTAATTCGAAAGATTAAAACAGAAGTCATAAGAACTAAAATAGCTACTTTCCTGACTTAAATACTACTGAAGTTCTAATCGGAAAACTATTTCCAAAAGAAATATCATCAACAGCCGTTCTACACTAGATTATACACATTAGAAAAAAAAATCGAAACACAGCACCAGCTATATAACTTCTAAAAGTCCAAAATCAACTATTTTCTAATATCGTTCGCAAATAATTAAATATATATCATCTGCTCGTGATTATTTGTAGTTCAAGATAATTAATATTAAAATAACAAAAGAATTTATAACTATCCGACTGGATTAAAAACAAGAATTAATTAATAAGCATAATTGATGAAGTAGCCTTGCTGCTTCTGGTAATTAATGAATAATCAAAGAATCAATGTTCAATTTATACGTCATTCAACTGATCATGTATTTTGCTTCAATATGTTAATAAGTTCTCATGCCATTGTGATTGGCAACAGTGATTTAAATGACTCAAAATTGAATTTCAATGCTAATTCAATGAGAAATTCGCCGACAGATAGTAGATTTATGTCCGTCCGGACGTACAGACAGACGGACAAAAAGTATGAAAGTTGGGTATCTGAGGTCATAGCTTTCTAACAAAAAAGAATTTTTAAGATCCGATGGATAGAACCGATTTTGGAAGGGGGTACGGACGGACAGACGGAAAGACAGGCAGACATACGAACAGACAGACAGATGGACATCAACAGCATTTCAATACCTACAGTGATTTAAATGACTCAAAATTGAATTTCAATGCTAATTCAATGGGAAATTCGCCGACAGATAGTAGATTTATGTCCGTCCGGACGTACAGACAGACGGACAAAAAGTATGAAAGTTGGGTATCTGAGGTCATAGTTTTCTAACAAAAAAAGAATTTTTAAGATCCGATGGATAGAACCGATTTTGGAAGGGGGGTACGGACGGACAGACGGACAGACGGAAAGACAGGCAGACATACGAACAGACAGACAGATGGACATCAACAGCATTTCAATACCTACAGTGATTTAAATGACTCAAAATTGAATTTCAATGCTAATTCAATGGGAAATTCGCCGACAGATAGTAGATTTATGTCCGTCCGGACGTACAGACAGACGGACAAAAAGTATGAAAGTTGGGTATCTGAGGTCATAGTTTTCTAACAAAAAAATAATTTTTAAGATCCGATGGATAGAACCGATTTTGGAAGGGGGGGACAGACAGACAGACGGACATCGACCGCATGCCAATACCTACTTCTTCATTTTTTTAATTCTTTCGAATTAAAAAAAGAAAAGTAGGCTAAAAATGTTAAGTCAGTTGTATAAAAAGTCAGGTTATTGTGTTTTTTCGAAACAAAGAATAGAAGGAACCAAACTCGGAAACTGAGCAGAGAAAAAGTAAAATTTTATTTAAAAGTAAACTCCGGAGCAATATTCATCTTTTTCAGTTTCCAAGTGACGTGGTTAAATGCCGACCATCCTAATAAGTGCGTCGTTATGTGTGAATTATGATCGAGGAATTAAAAAAGGATTTCGGAAACCCGTCATAAATCTTCGCAACCATTGCGAGAAGGTAGGGATGTGTAAGATTAGTAATCTTAGTTTTATTTACCTGTTGTATAATTTTTTTTTAAAGAACGCCTGTTCTGATGTAAGAAATTACATGATAAAGCTCAACACTATTTATTAAGTTGAACTCGCAAATTATAAACAAAACAAAAAAAAACAGAAATGTTTCTTTTAAAATCTGGCAGCTCAGCTTCCCAATTTTTTTTTCAACCAAGGTTTTTTTGACCAAGGTTCTAAATTACGAGGCGTAATTGGCTGTGTGAAAGCTCCTAAAGAAGGCTAGAAATGCAGCCGTAAACAATTAAATTACCAAATACTATGCAAAATGCTGATTTTAAGGCGGAATAAGAACATACTTGACAACAAAACTTTTTTTCTTTTGTTATATTTTCTTAGGAACTTTTGGGACCTCGAAAAAATCTTTTTAACGGAAAATCCATCAATTATTACGAGATTAAGGCAAGCTATTTTAGAACAAATATGTCAATAAATGTTGAGCCAGATAAACCACATTTGAAGGGTACATTTCTAGTTTACAAATGTAACAAGAGATGGCGTCACCAACAGACTTCCGCGTGAAGTAAATTTTGAACACAAGGAGAAGCTTTACTGAAAAGAATTTTTTATAGAATAACAAGTAGGTTTGTTACAGAATCTGTCACTTAAACCGCTTGCACACAACATTTGTGCTCAACAGGAAACAAACTATTTATACACCTCAGAAAGAAATTCGGCAAACAGAGCCTTTAGCTAGTTGTAATTAAACATTTAAACGATAAAATTAATTATTTTCATTAATCTTCTTTCTCAGATTTAATAATTAGACTTTATCGTTTGCTTAATTTGTTTGAAGTTCGAAGAATAATAATGTTATTTTTTTTAATAAATATCTTTGGGTCGTCACAATTTACCATTTACATTTCTTTCGAAAATTCAGTCATTTATCGTTTGTTAAATTAATTTACAGTTCGAAAAATATATAATTAGTGCAATTGATACTTTAAAAATAAAAGCAAAACTTTGCATATTTTTTATGCCAAGTTAGAATTCTCTATGCATCTTTCTTCATACATATATAATAAACCATCAAAAGAACTCTATTGTGATATTACAACAATCCAAACTGAATTATATCACTTAAAAAAATATTCTTTCAAAAGTGTTTATTTTTATTTTATATGAAGTTTCTCGTACTTTTAACGAAATGGCAACAGTGAAAATATTGAATAAAAATGGAATTTGCATGTTATTTCAATGTAGATTAAATTTTTAGTTATTTAAATTTTAAATAAACTTCTAACATTTTTGTAATGAAAAATGTTAAGTCAGTTTTATAAAAAGTCAGGTTATTGTGTGTGTTTTTTCGAAACAAAGAATAGAAAAAAACCAAACTCGGAAACTAAACAGAGAAAAAGTAAAACTTTATTTAAAAGTAAAATCCGGAGCCATATACTCGCCGCCAACCAAATTAGAACACGTTAGGGATAGTTTTTCAAAAACCGGTAAAACCGACCCGGTTTTACTGAACCTTAAAAACCGGTATCCACGAAACCGGTTTTCGATGGCAAAAAAACAGTTTTTCATTTTTTTAAAAGGTTTTTTCAGTTTCTTATTAATTAATTAAAAAAATCAATTAATTTGTAAACTTTACTTTCGAATTAAAAAAAAAACAATTTACACAGTCAATTTTAAATATTTAAAGTGTTTTGTTGAAAACTAAGTTCTAGGTTTTCTTCCTAAGTCTTACTTTCTTATTATTTTAAATTATAATGTTCCTTTTTTTATTCCGGTTTTTCTAACCGTTTTGAGTATTTTTATTAAGCTTTGCATTATTCCATCTCTATTTCCTTTTCATTTTTTTTTTAAATTTAATTCCTTTCATTTGCTATCTATGCCGTTAACACAGTGCAAAACTAACATTTTTAAAAAAAAAAAAATTAAATTTTAAAAACGCTGATGGCTTTTTTTGAGAAAAAAAAACCTATTTCCGGTGTTTAGACGGTTTTCGCCGCAGAAAACCGGTTTCCGGTTTAGACCGGCCTCATGAAAAAACCGAGTTTTCAGTCAAAACCGAGGGCAAAAAAAGCGGTTTCGATTTTCCATCCCTAAAGTGTAACAAATAAGTGCGTCGTTATGTGTGAATTATGCTCGAGGAATTAAAAAAGGATTTCGGAAACCCGTAATAAATCTTTGCAACCATTGCGAAATGTAGGGATGTGTAAGATTAGTATTCTTAGTTTTATTTACCTGTTAATATTTTTTTTGAAAGAACGCCTGTTATGATGAAAGAAATTACATGATAAAGCTCAACACTATTTATAAAGTTGAACTCGCGAATTATAAACAAAACAAAAAAATACAGAAAGGTTACTTTTAAAATCTGGCAGCTCAGCTTCCCAGGTGGTTTTTTTCAAGTAACCTTCCCGGCAAATTCCAAGAACCTTACGGACCTAATCAGAAAGTTACCATTGTTACCATCTTGTGAAATATCCATTTGCCATATAGCACACATTTATACAAATACACGTGTGATAATATAAATATTATGGTATTTAATGCCAAATGTATTATGCAATACACGTTTTCATTATACGAATATAACAACATTAGATACAATAACCGACGAAGTAAAAGGGACAGGTTTTCAGTAATACATATTTAAGAAAAATTAGATACAAATGCCATTGGTAAAATAAAAAACTCAAATCTTATTAAAGAAATCATTTACAACTGCAATTCATTTATAATATTTTAATAATTGATAGCTTAATAAATAGAAGGATTAAAAACAAAATGCCCGAAAAGAACTCTAAAAATAAAATACAGCAGACGAAAAAAAATCTCATTTTGAGAGGGAACTCGGGACAACCAATGAAATCGCAGGGAATACAAAGTGAAAATGGGAAATTTACATCATCTGAAGCAACCTCATTTACCTGATTTGTGGCGTCATCTATCAGTAAAACATTTAAACTAAAAAAAACTGGATATTATTTTTAGTGTCGCCATTTGTTAAGCAGAAAAAGACTAAAACATCCAAAAGCGATTTATTTATACAAATTATGAAATGAATTTAAAACTTTAATTAATCAAAACGATTCTAACCCATAACAGAAGTGGCAAGGTGAATAAAGATACCTCAAAACATTTTTTTAAAGAACAATGAAAATATTTCTTTGCAAAAAATTTTGACCCTGCTGTTTTTGAAATATATTAGTCAAAAAATATTTTCGGAATAAGCAAATAATTTGCCTTGGGAAATGTTTAAGAAATGTACGTGTAATGTTGTAACAATTCTCTAGAAGTATTATTGCCCAAAAAAAGCTATTTTTACTTCGAAGCTTGTGTATTGTCTTGTTAAAACGGCCAGTCCCCCCCCCCCTTATGAATCTTGTTTAATATCATATGAATAATCTTTTAAAAATCTCATGTTAATGAAAAGTTGATGTCAAAATTATCCATATTAAATATTAAACTCCATAGGAGCAAGCGTATGTTTTTATCCAAAGCAAGATATTCTAAAGCTTTTTGAATTAATATTTTATTCAAAAAATTTTCATTTAAAAGAACTTTCGACAAACTAGAAATGAACAGATTTTCAAAATATGATTGTCTCCTTTCCGATATAAGACAATTAACACTATCGAAAATTGCACAAATTCAGTTTTGTCTTTTTTATATGAACAACATCAAGTTAATATAGAATCATGCCCCCGGCAGATTTATATAAAAATACATCTCTACTGACCATGTAATTACCTCTTTTTTTAACAATTTAAGTGAAAATTCACATTTTGACAAGCAAGTTAATTTTCTGCTATCATTATAAGAAACAAAAATCATGAGCTTTTTTAAATTCATTTTAAAGATACTTGTTAACATAAAAACAGAATATTCGGTATTCACCTTCACCCTAAAGACGAAAACTAAAGATTTGGTGTTTTACCTTTGTACTCGTTCGTTCTCCAAAATCAGCAAGTGGAATTACAGCAAGCAGGAACTGAAGAGCGCGAGGAAAAGGTAGAAACCAAAGGGAAAAGTTTTGGAACATTTCAGACTTCAGGAAAATTACATGGTGCTGCCATCTAACGCTGTATTTAGTGATTATATTCAGAACACTATGTAAAAGCCTAGAAGTATATATGTAAAACACCTCCCACAACTTTCAATTACCATTAAATAATGATAGGTGTGTTTTTAGCTTCCACACTACGTTTACAACGTTAAAAGTGGAAGGTATTATAATCTTTCAGTCCGTCCGTCTGTCTCTCTGTCCGTCACCCACTTTCATAGCCCAAACTACAAATGCTACGGACAAGTGTCATACGTCAAAAAATTCAGCGCATCGAAATTAGAATACATTAAAAATTTCAGAAAGAATTCGAAGTACTTCCATTATTTAAAAAAAACTGCAAAATTGAATGCTCATTTAAAAAGCATAGAAAGCCATTTTTATTAGAATTGAATCACCATTGCCATTCGCAACAATCGCTCGAGATACTTGAATTCTTTTAGACAATAAATTAAAATAAATTTATTTTTGCGACATCGATCAGTTTGAAATGACGTCAATATATTTCACTACGAGTTTTTTTGTATGTTGATATGAAATATTAAAAGCGAGGAAATATGACATATTTATTCTTTGAAATAAAAATTAATTTTTACAAACGATAAGTAAAAATTATTGAATTTTTGAAATAAAAAAAATGAAACTAGCCAAATTTAGCATGTAAATGTTTAATATAGAATTAATGCTGTGTTTGACGCTTTTTTTACTTGTTAGACACAACTGTTGTGTGGAAGCGGGTTAAGTGACAGATTCTGTTACAAACCTACTTCATGAAAATTACATGGTGCTGCCATCTAACGGTGTATTTAGGGTTTAAAATCAGAACGCTATGTAAAAGCCTAGAAGTATATTATGTAAAACTAGAAGTGGTAAAGCACCTCACACAACTTCCAATAGTTTCAATTACCATTAAATAATGATATGTGTGTTTTTAGCTTCGACACTACGTTTACAACGTTAAAAGTGGAAGGTATTATAATCTTTCAGTCCGTCTGTCTGTCTGTCTGTCTGTCTGTCTGTCCGTCCTCACCACTTTCATAGCCCAAAATACAAATGCTACGGACAAGTGTGATACGTCAAAAACAATTCAGCGCATCGAAATTAAATACATTAAAAATTTCAGAAAAGAATTCTAATTCGAAGTACTTCAATTATTTAAAAAACTGCAAAATTTAATGCTCATTAAAAAGCATACGAAGCCATTTTTATTAGAACTTTATCACTATTGCCATTCGCAACAATCGCTCGAGGAACTTTAATTCTTTTAGACAATAAATTAAAATAAATTTATTTTTGAGATATCGATCCGCTTGAAATGAGACGTCAAATATATTTCACTGCGAGATTCTTTGTACGTTAATATGAAATGTTTTCATTCTATTTAAAAGCGAGGAATATTACATATTTATTCTTTGAAATATAGATTAATTTTTACAAACGATAAGTAATAATTATTGAATTTTCGAAATAAAATAAATGAAGCTAGCCAAATTTAGCATGTAAATGTTTAATATAGAATATCAATGCTGTGTTTGTCGCCTTTTTACCTGTTAAACACAACTGTTGTGTGGAAGCGGGTTAAGTGACAGATTCTGTTACAAACCTACTTGTTTTTTTTTTTAAACTTTATGGTCACTCTGACGGGTAAAGAAACAAGTGATCTAAATTTGAAGTAAGTAGCTCTTTTGTTTCTCAGCAATACCTTCAAAACCTTAAAAGTTCTATGGAAGATACCATTTGCGCATGAGCGATTTTCTCGAGAATCTAATTATGGTCAGGCAGGAACTAAAAACTCGTGTACCAAATTTGAAGTCTACTTTTTCATTTCAATGGGCATCCTAAAGATTGATCAGATAATTTGTTTATTCGAAGAGAGTAGAAGAATTCAAAAAGTCTCAATGGTTATTGGAGACTGGTTAAAAAAAAAATTGGAAATTTTTTAGACCAACCTTACTGGGCCTCTTGCCTGATGTTGGTCGACAATTTTTATAGTGGTATTTTGTATTTGTAACTTTGCGCTAAAGTCATAAAAGGTTAGGTTAGTTTGAATTATCGTCGCACTAGAGCTACACGAGGGCTATTGGGCGTCGTATTTTAGAACCACTGTCAAGTGACGAGCTGACACCTGAGTAGGCACCCAACGCAACCGTTAAGGGCGACATCGTACGCAGCATTGGGACTTTGGATCATATTTAACGTGCACTCCCTCTACACGAGGTATTATTCGTCGGACATTTTTGGCTGCACGGGCCGTTTATAGGTCGGCAGTTATTTTAGCGATGCCCGGACCCGAACCTGGGACCTTCCGCATGCAAGGCGAATGCCTAACCGACTGGGCTCCGTAGCCCCAAAGTCATAAAAGGATTTTTCGAGATGTACCCAGTATTTTTTAACCATTTTCATCAAATGAGGATGGTACCTAGGCGGTCCATTTAATTGCGACATCTTTCTCAGAATTGGGACATTTTGAACCACGCAAAAATTGTTGTGCTCCCTCTACGGAGTTTTGTGTCGGGTTTTTTTTTTTAATTTAAGAGGTACTGTCAGTTCCATAAAGCTAATGCATTAGTTTTTGAAATCGCAAAATTTGCAAAAGAATTTGCTTTGCCATGTTATCCCATTTCCACCAGGTATGGGAATCATCATAACATCCATTTAAAACAAAATTGAAAAGAAAATAACATCCTGTTACTTAATTATTGACTGATAAAGTTTTAAAATAGTGTCACCATCTGCTGTATATTTTGGCATTTTAAAACTTCAAATATATATAATTAAATAAGTATATAACATTTTCGTTTGGAATTTATTTCATTTTTTTGTTATGTTGATTCCCATACCTGGGAAAAAAGGGCTAACATGGCAATGCAATACTTCTACGGAAGTTGTGATTCCAAAACTAATGCATTAGCTTGTGGGACTGACAGTCCCTCTCAATATCCGCCCACCCGATACATAACTATGACCGTCGGCTATCAGTGGACCTGGATTCGAATCGATAAGGCATGGATGGAAATTCCTGCGATTTCATTGGTTATTTTGATTTCTCTCTTAAAAGGACCGTTCTCTTCTTCTACTATTTTATATTTTTATTTCCGTCTTCTATTTTAGAGCTTTACATGTATCGTGAGTAAATGATATTTGGTGTTTTTAGGAAAAATTAAGCAAAATTATGAGGCAATTTAACGTGATCCACGAACAAAAAAAAAACTTAACATAGAAAAGCTTTAGTTCTACTGAAAGAAAAGTTTGTATACGTTGTTTGCATTCGTTTCTGTCAACTAAAAAAAATATTGTTTCATAACAAATGCAATTCTAGAAGGAAAAAAGATGAAAGCAATGCGGTTGGAACTGTTGCCACCAACGACACAAAACATGCCCATTATAATTTTTAAAAAAAAATTAATACTTTAAATTTTAAGTAAAACAATAAAATAAATTAAAATAAATTAATATTAATATTAAAATAAACTAATGGGCTTGTTTCACGTGAGATCTGGCAACAGCTCTGCGGTCTTGTTTTCATTTTTCTCGAATTACTTTTGTTGATATTCGAAATTGAGTTTTCTAAGAATAAGTTATTTTAGTTGTTATTTTATAAAATTACAACTTCTTGCTGTGCTGTTGGTTGGTTTAATCATTTATCAAGGAAAACTTGTATTGAAAGGAGTTGGAATTTCAAAAAAATAACAACAAATATATTCTTAGAAAACTCAATTTGGAATACCAAGGCAAAAGAAATTCGAGAAAAATGAAAACAAGACCGTGGAGCTGTTGTCAGATCCCTCGTGGAACAAGTCCATTAAAAAATAAATAAATCCGTAAAATTGTAAAATGTTTATTTTTATTTAATTCAACTGAAATCTCGTTTTCAAAACGCGCAGACGATTTTCCCTCCTCGACATATTCCTTTCTCTTTCGAACTTCGTAGGAAGCGGGAGATAAAAAAAAAGAATTTACGCGATTTCTTTCCGAGTCGGCGGTAGGTGGCGTTTTTCATGGCTCGTGGTCAAAACACCGGCGGAACATTAAAAACAACTAAATCAGCTAAAAACGTTTTGTGTCCGATGTGTTTTCGTCTGAAACTCGAGCATGGACGACACTTCCCGAAATTTCCGGACCACTGACATCTGGAGGAGGCCGCAAACCGAGGAAGTAGGTTTTATAGAACTTATTTTTATAATTTATTTATTATTATTAAAATAAATTATTAATATTCTGATTGAATTCTTAAAAGTTGAATTTTATTTGAATTTAAAAAAATGATGATACAGAATTTTTCGAAAAAGTTTCTGTTGAAGAATTTTGTTACTTTCGAATTAAATTTTCGAACTATTGAAATTTTTTAATTGAAATGAATTATTAATGTTTTGAATAGCATTTTTAAAAAGTAATTTTTTCATTCACAATTTAAAACAAAAACATTTTACTTTTTGAGATTTAGAATCTTTGAAATTATTGCATAGCTCTAGAACTATTTTTATGTGTGTTCAACAAATTCAGAATTCTACAAAGAAAAAATACACAGCGAATTAATGTTTTTCCCGGAACAAATAAAAAAATTTAAATACAAGAAAATGCCCCGAATAAGGTATATCAAGAACGTCCATTCGAATTTAAGATGAAGAGAGTTCGAGTGAAGTACCAGAAATACTTAAAGCCAATGCTGTACTCATAAGTTTTCCACACATTGGTGCAATATTTGTTCTATTTTTATCTTCAAAATTTCGAAACAAATTAAATACAAGTATTTGAAGCAATATTAAGTTCTGTTGGTTTTCTTTGTTGTTTTTTTCCATAATGTATTTCATTTTCAAAGATTCTTATAACTCATAATTTGAAACTAAAACGTAACATGTTACTTATAAAGTTTTGTTAACGAATGAAATCGTGCGCATGCGCATACTGTTAGTATGCGCTTCTACACATTAAACAACCATCAATATTGTGTAATTTAAACGAATCTATTTTAAACTATCTTATTTTTTTTATATTCCCCGATTCTTTCTAAGTGAATTTCTCAACTATATATGTTACTTTATGGGCAATTCGGGCAATTATTCTATATATTAGAATAGAATTATTCTAAAATTACAAAAAATATCGTAAAAATACTAGCTGCATTTTGGAATCTTTTTAGTGACTTTAAAAAAAACGTGAAACGCTTTGCTAGTATTTTTATGGTATGTTTTTGTCATTTTAGAATTAAATGTTTTTTTTCGTAGTGTTTTTCTCCTAAAACTGGTGGCAACACTGTTGAGAAACATGAAAACAAAACCGCAGAGCTATTGCCAGATCCTCCGTGAAACAACCCCATACATTTTTAAAACTTATTTATTAGATCAGAGTTTAAGTTCTGCAGTGCTAATCTTTAATTCTATAGCTAAGTTATTATAGAGTTTACTTTACCATGTTATGCAGTAATAATTATAAGGTAGCAAAAATGGTTCCAATATTTTTTTTTATATTCCCCGATTCTTTCTAAGTGAATTTCTCAACTATATATGTTACGTTATGGGCAATTTGGGTAATCCGGGCATTAATCAAAATGCCCCGATAAAGTTGGTCAATTTTATAGTTTTGTATTTTTGTACCATAATTTATCATATTGCCCAATTTTTTTTAATACTACTTTTATTTCACTGGGTTTTATAAACTTGACCGTTTGTTTGTATATGGGAAATTCCATGCAAAATTATCCTGTCTGTAGTGTAAGTCACGTTTGTAAAAACTGATTATCACTGCAACTTTTAACATTAAATTTTTAAAAAAATTGTATAATAAGTGATCTACACTTATTATAACTAAATAATGTAATGTACTTTATTTAATTTGATTTATTTTTTTAATTTAAAAAGATTTTAATCTACCCTTAAATCGTGACTTACACTACAGTTACATGGAATTAACCATATGTACTTAGTAGGTGCCTTATATGTTTATTTTTAGTCGGTTATTTATGTAAAAACTTGTTTCATTAGAATATAACCTCTTATCTGCATGTAGATAAATACAAATATTCTCATATTTGCCATATGACTTTCACATAATGCCCGGGCAATCTGATATTTTCTACATAACTTATCACTTTGACACATTCCTTTGGGCATTTTTAATATTGTTCGCACATTATAAATATTGTCTTTTTTTCCCCCCGGCGTTGCACAGATATGAGCAATTCTACCATAATTTTTACTTTTATGTCCCTCGGGCATAACTTTAAAAAATATATCTTTCTTTTCAATTTTTTCTTATTATACTAATAGACTGGTCCTTATATAATTGCAAAACGGAAATTTAAAGCAAAGAAACTCTCAAAAAATTTTAGAACACAAAACAATGCAGAAAATTCCTTACCTTCCCATGTCCCGAATGTTAAATTTTTAGTTTAGGGCTCAAACTAACACATTTTTAAGCTAAAAATTACATTCATTTGGATTTTAAATGGAACTAATACTATATCTTAACAAATTCCTTCCATAAAATTTTGGCTTTTAATATTTATAATGTGTATTTCGCTTCTCCTAACCTTGTCCCTGGGTTTTGGTACATTCACTGACCTCATTACTAAAGTGGCAAACGGAGGCACTGGATGGAGCTACGGTGTTTCTTCAATCATGAAAACTGTATTGCAGAAAACTCACATTTCAGTTAATAGCCGCATTTTTTTTACTATACTTCACCAATAAGCCCAAATGTTAAAAACCCCAGTAAAATGAGCTGCGTGGCTTTATTACTGTCCTTACAATCCCCATGGTTAAGGTTAATTTTTGATTAATAATTGGAAAAAAATTTCTATAAATATGTTTAAGTGTAGTGTTTAATAAAATCTGTTTAAGTGTAGTGAGTGTGAGTATAAGGAGTAAAAAAATCCATTTTTATTAAACTGGAGTTAGTTTCAACACAAAAAAAGACCAGAAAACATCGTGAATTTCCTCACCGTCAGTTCTTTACCTTCCGTTCCGAACCGCCACAATGATCTAGGTATGGAAAACCGAAACTTGTTTTAAGACTAACCGTTTTGTTCGTGACTTCGGTTTCATTGAAATTTAATTATTTTCATAAGGCCAGTTTAAACCGTTTTCTTTGAAACCGGTTTTTTTTTCAAAAAAAATCTGCCATCCCTAAATTTTTTGTAAAAAAAATTCAAATGAGCCTTGCTGAACTTTGTTTTGTAATTCTAGTACCCTTATAAACCTTTTCACAAATATTTAAAATGATTTTGAAAAAATAAATTTCACAAGTTTTTTTTATACCTGAAATTAAAAATTATGGTGGAACTGCCCATATATCCTTAATAATGCTCCAAAAAGCCATAATTTAGTGACCGGTTTTAATTGGAAAATTTGTGTTGCTACGTAATGAAACCTGACAATTCGAATAAATAACTTCAACAAAACTTGATAAATTACCGAGGAATAACTTCGTCTATTCAGCGTATTTAGACACCTCTCCCACATCCCTACATTTTGTGGTTCAAACCGAGATAAATTTCAATAGCAAAGAGACAAATGCATTTTCTGTTTGTCTGTTTCGTTATTATTAGTTGTTATGTCAGACATTATTAGTATAGACATGTACATATCCTATTTTGTTTCATTTTTTGTTATTTCGGATTATACATATTCTATATGATCTACCTTTCTTTATACATGTCGCATTTTGTTCTTTTTCGTAATTAACTTAAGGTAGACCCATACCTTGAAAAGCGAAAAAAAAAATTGAAATTGTCGAAAAACATTTTATTATCAGAAATGATACCTTACATATTGAAAAATATGTTGTCTAAATTCGGTAGTCGTTAGCAGTTTTGTTCATGTGTTTTTCTTACAATGTAGATGACGTGTATAAGTACTTTCAATAACAACTCAAATCTTTAACCGCGTTTTTCTCGGAAACGTATTTCTGAGCTTTTTTCCTTCTTCGGATCGCTACGGCTCAGAGGAAAATCAACCTATTGAGTTAATTTTTCGTTTGTGTTATTCCATATGATGTAGTAAACAAACTAATGGTGAGTTTTTATGAAAGATGATTGTCTAACTTTAAAAAAAAAATACATTTAACATTGAAAATGCATTCTTTTTCTCCAAAAATTGAGTGTCCTTGACAATTAATTCTGCCCAAAAAAAATTATTATTTTCAAAATGTCTCGCCATTGTTTTGTTCTACACGCTTGTATAATGATGTAAAAAAAAACAAATTAGACTTGAATCTATAAAATTAAGAGAGGAGTAGGGCTTTAAATATTTGGAAAATCGGGGTAAAATGTCTACTTTTTTGTCCGTAAACTAAAAAATAATAATAATAAATTAACGTAGTTGTTCTAATATTCATACTTGTCAACTATGCTGAAAATTTTAAGTGAAAATATTAAGAAATAAAAAAAATTAAGCCCTTCAAGGTACGGGTCTAAATTAATTTGCCCCTACACGTAGTCTTCACTGCTACAAGTGTATCATCGTAAAGTAACAGCTTCTACAGAAATCATAACATCTTAGTTCGTTGTGAAGTTATTTAAATTTTAATATTCTCCACTGCCGTAAGTGTATCATTGTAAAATTTTTACAGAAAAAAATATTAATTAAAATATTAATTAAATAATATTAATTTAATTAATTTATTATGTTATGCAATATGTTATAATTATTATGCACTCCAGCAGAATGAAACTTAAAAATTAAATATTAATTTTGAATTTAAAAAAATTCAAGTTGATTTTATGTACTTCTATTGAAATAACAAATGTGGATATTTAATATAATGAAAATAACTAATTACGGCTTAAAAATTGGTAAATAAATTCTTTCAAATTTAAGAATTTCAAAAATAGTTTTTATTATATTAATATTATGTGGAAAATTAAATAAATTTTTCCACAATTTAGGCTTTTTTATGATGCTTACATTAAATTGTAAATATCTTTTTTTAAAGTGCTAATGTCAATTTTTCTTTTACAATTTTAATTTTAGCTAGTCTATTATAGCGGTCCACTATTTCCTTAGCTACAGTGTTACAGTGATTTCAATGACTATTTCAAAAAAAAATTATGTCAACCACTGCTTTAAAAAAAGATTATTCATTTATTATATTGTTATGATATCAATTGTTTATTACTATCGGTTACAATTACAAATGAAACTATCTTAAAATATGGTTTTGAATGGTGAATTAGTAGTTGTAACCAAAACACAATATTCGAGCAATAACCCGATCGAGAAATAGGAAACTCAGGTGGGAATAAATACCGGGTGGCCCAGCGGGTAGTGTTTGAAACAAATGAAAAAATAAAAACAATTAAGAGACATGAGAAGAATTTAATGACGTTTATTGAATGGACGCATATTGGGCAAATTTATGATAAAGAGGTTCGAAGTGCCCGCCATCTTCAACAAGGACAGCAGTTAGGCGGTTCTCGAATACAACCATACTCCATACTCCTTACAAATACCTTCTTCCATACTCCTTTTGTTTGACCGATTCTTTTTGTGGGAAGCTTTTTTTAGCTTTTGTGAGAAGTTCCACAAAAAGAATTGGCCAAACAAAAGGAGTATGGAGGAAGGTATGGGTAAGGAGTATGGAGTATGGTTGGATTCGAGAACCGACTAACTGCTCTCCTTGTTGAAGATGGCGGGCACTTCGAACCTCTATATCATTAATTGCCCAATATGTCCATTCAATAAACGTCATTAAATTCTTCTCGTGTCTCGTATTTGTTTTTATTTTTTTCATTTGTTTCAAACACTACCCGCTGGGCCACCCGGTATGATATAATATCATGTTAGACATTTTAACGTGTTACATTTGAATAACTGTTCGACGAAATGTTCAAATATTATCTTGCGCATTATAAACGACATAATATAGTCATTATAATCATAAATAGTTTACGACACAGTTTATGCATAGAAATTTAGTTTTTCGGGTGGAAACATTTTTAGTTTCCCGAATTGCAGTCCAAGATATTTTTCTTTTGTATAAATTAAGCGGTCTTTCATGTAAAAATGTAAATTTTTTTTAATAAATTATCTTTAAAGAAACGAATTTATAACTTATTAATCATTTAAGCAGAGAAAACTGTTATAAAATGTTATTGTATTATCTTAATTCCGTTATTGTTTGTACTATTAATTACTTTAACAGGGTTCGTACGCCTCCTGAAATTCCTGAAAAACTCCTTAATTTCAATTTTTTCTCCTAAGGGCCCTCATAACTCCTGAAATTTGTGTTTCAACTCCTGATATTTTTTCCCGTCTCCTGAAAAAATTGACGCTAATCGTTATTCTCCTATCTCTGCCGTTTCTCTCCCGTACATTATTCGGTATAAGTCTACTATACAGGTACGGTATAAAAATTAAAGTTCGGGGACATCTTGATACTAGTTAATGTCCCAGAATGCACCACACAACTCTGTAACAAAGATTTTTTTTTCTTTTTGTGTTTCATCATTTGAAATGCAGTGAAGTCACTTGACTAATATGATAATAAACACATTCAATTTCATTCCGCGTTACCTCCTGAATTTACATTGCTGCACTCCTGAAAAACTCCTTAGAAACTCCTGAATTTCACTATCATAGATGGAGTATGAACCCTGCTTTAACTTTTTAGCTCAATTTTTTTTTTAATTTTCTTTTCTGTATAAAAGTAAAGAGCATAAAAAGTATTGTATTTTCAAGGTTTTGTTTTCGATAAAACTTACAAATCTGCAGTTGTAAATAAATCTGTTTCCAAAGTTAAATTAAGGGTCCAATTGTACACTGCTCAAAACAGTTAGGGGAACGCATGGTTTAAACCCTTTCACCCCCAATGATTCCATTTGGAGACATCAGCTCGCGATTTTTTTCGCACTTATTTATCATCAGATTGAAGAATCATGTCTTTTGAAGAATTAAATAATGTTTGTTTTAATTGAATGAAAATATGAAAAACATGGTAAAATAAAATTCACCCCCAAAACATTTTATGAAATAAATTGACCCTACGTTTTTCACGCTTGCATTCTTAGATGTTTGAAAATAGATTTTAACTGATTTTAACAAATAAAGTTTTGAAAAAATTATTGTTATAATTTAATCAAAAGTTATGATTCCAATTTTTCCCCCTAAAATTTTAGTTTAAATAATTAAGATTTTTTCCCCTGTTTTTTTTATCATTTCATTCTGGATGCATAATGAATCTATTTCACAATTTTTGGATTTTTAGAATAAAAAATAAGAAGTTGGAACTAAAAGGGTTAACAAAAGTACTCAAAGTGCTCCCCTAATTGTTTTAAGCAGTGTATTTTATTATTTTTTCTGTTGTTGGTATTTATTGAAAAAACTCTTAAATACAAACACTTAATACTGAAAACGTCATATACAAAAACAACACATATAACAATATTATAAAAATATTACTTTAACTGCATAAAACTTCAAAGTCATGATAAGAATTTAAATATACATTTTAAATGGTTATTTTAAATCCCGTCTGATTAAGATGAAAAATTAAATTCGATTTTCAAGTCTTTAGGTATTTAAGGTATTTATTGAAAAAACTTTTAAATACAAACACTTAATACTGAACGTCATATACAAAAACAACACATATAACAATATTATAAAATCACTTTAACTGCATAAAACTTCAAAGTCTGATAAGAATTTAAATATACATTTTAAGTGTTATTTAAATCTCGTCGTCTGATTACGATGAAAAATTAAATTCGATTTTCAAGTCTTTTTTTTTATTTGCTCATGTGCATTGCACGTAAAGTTTATTTTAGGTTATTTTTTGAAAATGTTTTATAATGTGAGCAGTACTACCGATAAGTTTGTTTTATTATCAATTTACTTTTTACAACCTCAACAGAATCGGGTATATCTTGGATAGTATCTCTTAAAACAAACCTTGGCGAATGTTAAAATAAAATCTTATATTTAAAAATTACAAGCATTTATTTAACTTTATCTGAAGTGAGCTTAGTGTTCCAACTGAAAATTTTAAAAAAAAATTCGTGAATCGTAAAGTAAGAATGAGCATTAAAATTTTTTAATTTTTTCAACTTGTCATTTTTTTTTACCCTTCAAAACTAGACAAGTGACGAATCAAATATCAAGGAGAATAAAGAAAACAGCAATGGCGCATGTTAAATATCCGAGATAAAAAAACTTTTAAGTAATTAACTGCAAAAGAATGAAAATATCAAGCTGCTCTTTTTAGCCTGTTCAAAATCGTTAGTACTATGCGAAACTTTGGTTGGTGTAACTTGGTACAGCGTTACTCCATAAAGCAGGTGGAAAATAGCTTAGTGGAACGAGTAACCTACAATATTTGTTTACATAGCAAATAAACATTAATGGAGCTGATCACTAGATGAAAGATAGAAAGTTAAGACGTCAGGAACCTAACAAAAAACGAACTTTTGATTTCGGAAGGACGAGTGGATAGACAAAAGCAAAAAATCGGTCCCTGATTTCATACCTTTCAAATGAAACATTT
This sequence comes from Oedothorax gibbosus, assembly GCA_019343175.1. Taxonomy (NCBI): domain Eukaryota; kingdom Metazoa; phylum Arthropoda; class Arachnida; order Araneae; family Linyphiidae; genus Oedothorax; species Oedothorax gibbosus. The sequence goes on from JAFNEN010000414.1 coordinate 38,783, forward strand.
TTTTTTTTAAATCGGCCGTTTAGAACAAAATTTGGAAGTTAGTACCGACAGACATGATGTCAATAACTACTTTTTTAACTATTTGTAAAGAAAAAAATAAAAAGTAAGCTAAAGAGGAACATAAACCAGAGATAGCAGTTCATTAAGAAAATCTTTTCTGTCCCTGGTCATTACCTAATGATAGCCTAACGCGGAAGTCCCAGTGGCCGCCCGTTTTGCCCGTTCGAAAACACACGTTCCAATCGATCCTTAAACTGCTAATGTATACAGTTAATAGACACTGTCTTGTTTTGACAAAGCTGTTCAGGAACATTTGATAATGAATACGTTTTATACAGTTTTTAATATATAATATTCTAAATTGTATAAAAAGTTTTTAAAATGACTATTATATAAATGTCATGCATGAAACAACATTTTAAACAATAACTAAATATTTTATTTCTATTCAGAATTAATTATTTTTTTATGTAGTTAGAAATTAATTTATCTCATGTTCAAAAAAAGTACGTTATCGACGACAAGCTCTCTAAAGCGACGTTAATCCAATTTAACTAGGCTTTGCTTATGGGCCTGAAATATTAACTATTGTCTAGTATTTTTTTCAGTTACTGTCGAACGGGATAACTTTGATCCTGGAGGGTAACTTATGTTCAAAGTTACCTGGAGGGCAGCTTTGGACAAAGCTTTTCAAGTTAATAAGCGCTTTAAAAATGCACTTGTCTTTTTTAATAAATCAATGTAATAATCAATATAAAGTACTACAAAGATAGAACTGACTAGAACTTTATGCTTGGGCCAAAGTTACCCTATTTGACGGTATATGTGGTCTTTCTATCTGCCCTATTTTATAGTATTTAATTTATTAAGTGCGGCGAAAACATTCATAAATTATGAAATTCTTCAAATCTGAGGAAAATTTGAAATATTTTTAGGTACCTAGTTAAGGGGACGCATTACCCAAAATTTAGGGCTGCCCAGAAAATAATTAAACATGCTCGAATGTTGTGAGCTAAGGATAGGTTAGGATAAGGATAGGTGAGCTAAGGATAGGTTAGGATAAGGATAGGTGAGCTAAGGATAGGAGGTTTATTGAAAATGATATAGTAGTTTGGTAAAATGGTTTTTGAAATTTTATGTAGATTTTTTAAATTTAAATTTTTTCAGCTTGTGAATGGTTAAAACCCTAAGGCTTTTAGGTAAATTAATGTAGAGCTCCAATTTTTTTTCCTGTGTTGAAACATGTGCGTTTAACAAAAGTTGGTATGGGATAAGGTCTAGTGTGAATAGATTTTTTTTTAAAAATGCTGAAGGTAAAAAATAAAAAATCTTATTTTTTAGCCATTTTATACATAAAGCTACATAACTTTTTTTATTTAACTGATAGCTCAATATCCATACCAACTTTTATTAATAGATGTCGTGGAAACATTTTGAAAAAAAATCCATTACAAAATTCTTTAAATTGTAGGAAGAGTAGCATTTGAAAAAACGTTAAAATTTTTAATTTAAAAAAAAAAAAACTTACGTTTTAATATTTATTATTTTTTCGTATATGTTTATTGAATGTTAGTTCTTTGTAAAATAGTTTAATTTGAATGCTAGCAATAAAAGTACTGGATTTAGTTTTTTGGGTACCGCGTCCCCTTAAGTATTATTTTTAAGTATCGAAAGTGTGGCTGCACTAAATACGTAATATTACACGTCACATGGGACCCTTAACGCGTATTCTTAGTTTGAAGTGCGTAGCTCTTTTCAGTTTTCAGCAATACTCTTAAAACCAAACCAAGTAGGTTTGTAACAGAATCTGTCACTTAAACCGATTCCACACAACAGTTTGTTTAACAGGTAAAAAAGGCGACAAACACAGCATTGATATTCTATAACATTTCCATGCTAAATTTGGCTAATTTCATTTATTTTATTTCGAAAATTCAATAATTACTGCTTATCGTTTGCAAAAATTTATTTATATTTCAAAGAATAAATATGTTATATTCCTCGCTTTTAAATAGAATAAAAATATTCATATCAACATACAAAGAATCTCGTAGTGAAATATATTTGACGTCATTTCAAACGGATCGATGTCGTAAAAATAAATTTATTTTTATTTATTGTCTAAAAGAATTAGTTTCTCAAGCGATTGTTGCGAATGCCAATGGTGATTTAATTCTAATAAAAATGGCTTCCTATGCTTTTTAAATGAGCATTCGATTTTGCAGTTTTTTTATATAATTGAAGTACTTCGAATTCGAATTCTTATCTGAAATTTTCGATGTATTCTAATTTCGATGCGCTGAATTTTTTGACGTATCACACTTAACCGTAGCCTTTGTAGTCCGGGCTTGGTTGCTTCAGAAGGTTGTACGGACAGACAGACTGAACGATTATAATACCATTCCATATTTTTACGTTATAACGTAGTGTGGAAGTAAAAAGTAAGGATACAATACAATTATAGATATACAATTTTATATTCGTATCAAAAACTTTTAATATACTAATTCCTTCCATTTTATCGATATAAAAAAAATACTAACGTCGACTCACTCATTTTATATACTCTTTCAATCAAAAATGAGTCGACTTTTAGTTACAGCTTTCTCCAACCAGAATAATAAAGAGTTGGTTTTTTTGTTCTGTCCTAGTCCTGTTTGAAAAAGAACTTTGGTAATAGAAGGTTGTCTTGTCACTTCCTTGCACGGAAGATTCGAATTTGTGTCTTGGCGGAAGTTATCTCTCACTCAAAAGAAGCTACTTTTTTAGTTTCATTTGTTAATTAACGGCGGAAATGCTAGCTAATCTATAATAACAAGAATGATTGTCCATATATGTAGTATGTGTGAGTCCCGTGGTTGTAATTTTTTTTTCGTTGCCATTATCTTTAGAAACTAAATACGCATATTTTGAATAATTTTAAACGTTTAAAATAAATTATTTGATTATAAAACGCTTGACATAACGTCATAAAAAATATGGTAAATGAGCTTTTATGGACACACAGTGGGAATATCGACAAAATATCGACAAAATATGCACTAAATGAGCTAAGTGTTTTTTTTCTCTCGTAATCAAAATATTGACTTGATTTTGTTTTGATCTTTATTTTCTCGCCAAATATGTCGCCAAGCTAACCAAAGAAAAGGGAAATGTGTAAGGGGTTTTCATATGCTGGTTTTTATATACTTGGCTGGTGGATATATAGATTTTTTTTGTCGATTTTAATTTTACCGCCAAATGTGTCACAAAGCTTGTCAAATTATCGACAAATATTGTGGCAAATGAGCAAAAATGTGTTTTTTTACTTGTGGAAAAGATTTTGGAATTATTAGGTTAATAGAACTGAAAAGGAACAATATCAGAACTTTTTCACTATAGCAGACCAAATGGTATAGATATTTGAAGGCAATTTGATCTATATTTGTAACCCCCATGCAAAGAACGGGTATTCATTAGCTACTGTTTACTAAATAATTCATACATTTGCATCCTGAAATCATAAAATATCACTAGTAGGCTATTCTAATATGTTCATTAACAACATGTATATTTTATATATAAAATTCACAGTAAAAACTAGCTTTGTTAATTACGTACTGCTACAAATGTTTGTAAACCTTTTAAAAACCCATTTGGGAATAAATTTTCTTTCAAAAAAAAACCATTAGGTTTTTTAAAATTAGTTTTAATTTTTTATTCATTTATTCCTCATAAATTGTTTTACAGGGTTCGTACGCCTCCTGAAATTCCTGAAAAACTCCTGAATTTCATTTTTTCTTTTAAGGGCCCTTATAACTCCTGAAATTTGTGTCTCATCTCCTGATATTTTCCCCCCTCTCCTGAAAAATACTTTACTTTATTCGGAATAAGTCTACGTGCACAGTACAAAAATCGAGTTCAGATATTGTGTAATAGTTAATGTCCTGGAATGCACCGCACAACTCTTAGAAGATTTTTTTTTCTTCTGTTTCGTCATTTGAAGTGCAGTGAAGTCACTAGACGAATACGATAATAAACAAATATATTCAATTTTATTCCTTGTTTATCTCCTGAAATTACATTGCTGAACTCCTGAAAAACTCCTTAGAAACTCCTGAATTTCACTATCATAGATAGAGTATGAACCCTGTGTTTAGTACATTGGTTCGTTCGTTTCATTCGTCATATATTTTCTTATTTAAATGAACTGAGTTAAAGCCAAAAAAATGAGTTTCTCATGGCAAATTTTAATACTCAATGAATAAATTGAGACTCTGTTTTTCCTCACTTAATGCACCAGTTCTTTGTGCAATAAACTGCTTTCAAAAATTGGCGATTCTGCTAAAGGCGTGGTGACCGGTGTTGTTGTTGAGAAAAATGGTGAATGATCAGAAGGTTTTAAAGACATTTAATTAGACTAACCACAGCACTAAACTACATAAAAGAAAATAACAAGGAAATCATGGCTTAGAACATCACAGGTCCTTTTGGCTTGAAAGTAGGAGCAAGAAAAGTGATGTCTTCGATTATTTCATGGCAAAAATAGATCAATTTGTTGTTGTGGTTACTGCAGTTTACCTGCCCACGACAGAATACCTAAGCATACCAACAAGTTTTGAAAACAATAGGTAAAAAATTGCAAATGCTAGTCAGGAAAAACTACCAAATTTACCCATAAGTTTGAGGCGTGGTGACCGGTGTTGTTATAGATGAATAAATGTTGGAATGATCAGAAGGTTTTAAAGACATTTAATTAGACTAACCACAGCACTAAACTACATAAAAGAAAATAACAAGTAAATATGGTTCAGAGCATCACGGGTCCTTTTAGCTTGAAAGTCGGAGCAAAAGTGATGTCTCGTTCGGTTCGAATCTCACTGGGAATGAATTTGTCCCGCCTTTATGATGCAGGGATTGGTTAAAAGAATATCTAAGAATTTATACTATTGGGTGAGAAATTTGATTGACAGAAGTTTAGTTTTAGTTCGTAATTTGAAGGATTCGGGTGCAAAGAGAAGTACCGTGTGCAAAAGTTTTACTTCCCAAAATGGGGCTCAAAATGGGGTGCCAAAACAAGGAAAGTTAATAGAAGTTAAATTAAATAAGATTCGCCACACTGCCTTGACTAAAAAAATTAGAAAAATAATCTAGTAGATAGGTTGTCCTAAACTTTGAAGAATTTGGTTCAACGCTACTTTTAAGAGATTCTCTTGCTCTACGTTACTTTCAATGGGAATTATGAACTTTGCACATAGAAATCAAGTGAGTGGATGGAGAAATGAATTTTCTCTGAATTTTAAAAACTTAATAAAAAAGAATAAAATTTATTTTCTCTTTTTCTGCAAAATAAAAAAAATGAATGTTTTGATTCCTTCCACACACCCACCAGCAGATCTGCTAACTCTCCGGATGAAACACGGCAAAACAGGATTTATTTTTACTTCTTTCTAAACTTCAGTGTTGCATTGCCGGATTTTCAAAGGCAGGAACATTGCGCCGAAAATTCCGGAAAATGGTTTTTATCGAGTAAAATCTGTCGATTTGGCATGTCGGTTGGTTTGAATTAACGTCGCCATATAGCCACCGAGATTGCAGGTTGCACAATAGCAACTAAACCAAAACCCTTTCGTTTTCTTTTGGTTAAATCAGAGCAGTTTAGTTGCATTACATCTTCACAAGGGCTATTGAGTTGTTTCAGGTGGAAGGAACTAATTCCACCTTTCATTCTTGTTTCCTCCTGCGATCGGTGCCCAAATTGGTCCTCTGTTCCCAAGTGATACTGTGGTAAATCTTATTTAATTTAATTTCTATTAACTCCTTGTTTCGGCACCCCATTTTGAGCCCCATTTTGGGAAGTAAAACTTTTGCACACGGTACTTCTTTGCACCCGAATCCTTCAAAATTACGAACTAAAACTAAAGTTCTGTCAATCAAATTTCTCACCCAATAGTATAAATTCTTAATATTCTTTTAACCAATACCTGCATCATAAAGGCGGGACAAATTCATTCCCAGTGAGATTAGAACCGAACAAGACATCACTTTTGCTCCTACTTTCAAGCCAAAAGGACCTGTGATGTTCTAAGCCATGATTTACTTGTTATTTACTTTTATGTGGTTTTGTGCTGTGGTTAGTTAAATTAAATTCTTTAAAAAAAACCTTCTGATCATTCACGATTATTCTCAACTACAACACCGTCACCACGCCTCAAAACGTATCCACCAATCGAGGCTCCAGGAAGAATTTCCTTTCATGTGTGTAACACTACGGCATTCGGTTGCCTCACAAACCCTGAAACAGCCCATTACTAAAATCTTGCGTAGCACAACCTTCGAGAACGAATTTGTTTTCATTTCTCATTTCTGTTGCCACTCAAAACCAGAAACAAGCCCATTACTAAACTTTCATGGCCCAAAACTTAACACTTAATTCCTCGCCACAAGAGGGCTCTGTCGATCCGGAACGAAATCTCCTCTTGGATGCATAATCCTGATCCCTTGTTGGAGGGGGGATACTTATCGATTATGGGGGAGGGGGTTAAGTCCCCCCCCCCCCTTCCCTGTCAGAGGCAGATCTTGGACCTTCCTACGCTGAAGAGTTTCCCCTGCATCCCCGTGCAATTAGGGAGACCAGTGATGGGGGAGAGCAGAGGTGCATTTCGGGTTAATTTTGTGAACAGTTGGATGGATGTTATTCCAGAAAAAATAAAAGTAGGTTTGTAACAGATTCTGTCACTTAACCCGCTTCCGCACAGCAGTTGTGATCAACAGGTAAAAAGGCGACAAACACAGCATTGATATTCTATATTAAACATTTACATGCTAAATTTGGCTAGTTTCATTTATTTTATTTCGAAAATTTCATTATTATTACTTATCGTTTGCAAAAATTAATCTATATTTTAAAGAATAAATATGTAATATTTCGCTATTTTAAATAGAATGAAAATATTTCACATTAACATACAAGAATCTCGTAGTGAAATATATTTGACGTCTTTTCAAACTAATCGATGTCGCAAAAATAAATTTATTGTAATTTATGGTCTAAAAGAATTAAAGTTTCTCGAGCGATTGTTGCGAATGGCAATGGTTATTTAATTCTAATAAAAATGGCTTCCTATGCTTTTTAAATGAGCATTAAATTTGGCAGTTTTAAAAATAATTGAAGTACTTCGAATTCGAATTCTTTTCTGAAATTTTCAATGTATTCTAATTTCGATGCGATGAATTTTTTGACGTATCACACTTGTCCGTAGCATTTGTAGTTTGGACTATGAAAGTGGGTGACGGACAGACAGACTGAATAATACCTTCCACTTTTTACGTTATAAACGTAGTGTGGAAGCTAAAAGTAGGTTTGTAACAGATTCTGTCACTTAGAACGCTTCCGCACAACATTTGTGTTCAATAGGAGAATCAAAACGCCAAACACAGCATTGATTCCATATTAAATATTCTATTTCGATAGATTCATTTAATTTCTTTCAAAATTTCAATAATTATTTCTTACCGTTTGCTAAATTTATTTATATTTCTAAGAATAAATATGTTGTCCAAAGGCAATATGTTTTCTTTACCACATTGTTAAGATTTTGACGTGAAATCACATTATTATACAATTATGGTTCATTTTGTATTTATCAGGAGAATTGCGATGACAGTAAGTTCATATTGAGGACGATTTTTGTGCGTATTTTATATTGCTGTATTTTTATTTTTGAATTTTTTTAAGTGTTTAATAACTCGTGTTTTTATGAAACAAAAACATCCCTTTAGAAGTGCTTTCACTCCTGATTGAAACGTTTTGAGCAAAACTGTATCTCTTAAACAAAATGAGTTGGAAATAGCGTTTCATTCGAATTATGATTTTACGCATCAACTTTGTTTTATATAACTTTCTTCCAAGTTTAAGGTTTAGATTTAAATTATCGTCGCATCAGAGCTACACGAGGGCTATTGGTGACGGGGCGTCGTATTTTAGAACTACAATCAAGTGACGAGCCGACACCTGAGTAGGCACCCAACGCAACCGTTAAGGGCGGCATCGTTCGCAGCGTTAGGACTTTGAAGTACATTTAACGTGCACTCTCTCTACACGGGGTATTATTCGTCGGACATTTTTGGCTGCACGGGCCGTTTATAGGTCGGCAGTTAATTTCGGCGATGCCCGGACCCGAACCTGGGACCTTTCGCATGCTAGGCGAATGCCTAACCGACTGGGCTCCCCAGCCCCCTAACTTGGCTGTTATAATTCCCTACTCTATAAATTAACATTTCTTTTAACTTTATCTTAACTATTTACTTAAATATTTCCTGTAATTCGACATTTTCTCAATTTAGTTTTTAGTCTACATAAATTAAACTAAGGGTATATTAATGCCTTTATATACATCATCGAAAAACGTTGTCTTAGTGCTACCACGAACGATTTTTTTACAAACAATTCATTAATTTTATATATATTTTACAACAATAGTTATTTATGCAACTATATTATTATGCAACTAGTGTGAAAAGTAAGGCTTTTTTAAACTATTTGAATAAATTATTTCACGAGCGAGGAATGAGCGAGTGAAATAAATTCACGAGTTTAAAAAAGGCTATTTTCAACGTGTTGTCATACACTATTTTTTATAATAACGTGCAAAAAAAGTATTAAATTGGCATTTATTGATTGGCTTATTAATTATTTTATTATCACGTTCAAGTGATTTGAAGGTGATTATTTATATTAATGATTATTTTAAAATCACGTGCAAAAAGTATTTCTTAGATTGGCATTGGACATAAGACGCCAAATAAAGAATCACGTTCAAATAAAGAATTTTACACCCATCACAAAGTCGCCGAATAAAATATCACGCTCAAATAAAGAATTTTAAACCAATCAGATGCTCTTATTTACTTTGTCGCACTAGTGCGTAAAAGTAACTTTGAAACACGATTTCGTTAAAAGCATCACTTTTGCCACGATTATTGATTTGAAAAAGTTAGATTTTTGGCACGATATAAAAAGAGTACTTTTGTATACGTTTTTATACTAAATGTAAAATTGCACAAATCTTTGACAAAGACTAAAGAGAAATCCTATTTGTGTCTACTATTTTACTATGGGTATTTTAAATGGATATCTTATACCCAAAACTCCCCTTTAAATCTGGATTCAAAGTTACAAAATAACAACTACTAATGTTTGTTCAAATAAAGTCGCCATTGTCCATCCTTTAGAAATATAACTGAGTTTTCTTATAACAAAAATATCCAGTTACATTTTTTAAGGGATGAATTTTAAGGATGTCCATCCTTTAGAAATATAACTGAGTTTTCTTATAATAAAAATATCAGTTAAATTTTTTTAAGGGATGCATCCTGCTTTTACATAAACAGTAACTTAATTTCAAAATAACTTTGTAGAATACCGCTTTCTCTTGACTTTTAAGAAAAAGAGCTATTCTACGAAGCTATTTTTCAATTTAGGATTTTTTTTCCCTTATAAAAAGTAGGTACCTGTTATTTTAGAGAAACAGATTATACAGGAATTTTTTCTTATTTCTTGACCATCTCCGAAGGGGAGTCTTCTGATGATGAAACGCGGGAGAGTTTGGCCTTGGAAAAAGGGGGACGGGGAGTACACGTGGAAGGGACGGGTTAACTTGCGAATATGAGAGAAATGAATGTACCACATAAATGAGAAGAAATTTAATTTATGTAACTCAAAGAGAGATCTGTTTTCAACCCAAGTAGGATCTGTTTTCGCATTAATTTAAGGTATCTGCCTTTCTTGGAAATGCCAGATTTTACCGGGTTTTTTTATTGGTTAGGTTAGTTTGAATTATCGTCGCACTAGAGCTACACGAGGGCTATTGGCGACGGGGCGTCATATTTTAGAACCACAATAAAGTGACGAGCCGACACCTGAGTAGGCACCCAACGCAACCGTTAAGGGCGATATCGTTCGCAGCGTTAACTCACTATCCATACCAACTTTTATTGAGAGATGTTGTGGGAACATTTTGCAAAAAAATCCATTTAAGAATTCTTTAAATTGTAGGAGGAGTAGCATTTTGATAAAACGTTAAATTTTTTTAATTTAAAAAAAAAAACATGTTTCAATATTTATTATTTTTACGTATATGTTTATTGAATGTTAGAACTTTGTAAAAGTAGTTTAATTTGGATGCTAGCTATAAAAATACTGGATTTAGTTTTTGGGGTACCGCGTCCCCTTAAACAGTAAGCTCGTTTTCGCATGGGAAATTTTCTTGCCAATCGTCTTTAATGAGTTAACGAATAAAGTATCGCATAGCTGAAAAAAAGAGAAACTGAAAAAATCGATATTTTATTAATTGCCAAAGTTCGGGGATAGCCTAGAAAATGCTTCATGACATTTTTTAGAAATTTAATTAAAAATTTGCATCGAAGTTGACAAAAGTGTTGTGGTTGGTTGGTTGGTAAACATATATATTCAGGTTTGTGTGCTTGGTCAGCGACCCGCTTATAAACCTTCGTCAAGTAAGACAGACACAACAGACAACACACACACATAAGTGGATCCATCTAATTTTTAGAGACAGAGGCCAACTAGAGGATCCCCAGAATTGGCTAGTCACCCCCCCCCCCAGAGGTATTGATTTGGTATGGGAACTTAGAGGACTTTCGGACCCAACAGATTTAACGAGCACGTACTCCGCATATACTCGGTAGGTCTTCAGTGGTACCGGGACTCGATAGCAGGACCTTCCGATCCCGAGACGATGACCACTAGGCTCACTACGGCCAAGTGTTGTGTAACCAAATACACTTCATTAACGCTAAATTAAGGTTTTTGGTAAACTTTTTGTTGCGATGTCCCCTTAGAAATGCTCTTCTCTCTACATTTTCCCAAGCTCTGATATAGGTCAGCCTAGTCGAGCTCACAATCCGGTCACACCTGGCTCATCTTTAGGCGAATTAATAAAAGTCGTATCCCCCCCCCCCCCCCCAACATAACTGTGACTGTACTGGGTCAACGTCTTGCAACGTGAGGGTGACGAGACGGGGCGGCGCGTATGCCAATCCTAGTTTAGAATAAAACAACACTGTCAATATTGTAGGACTAATTAAGAATTTTCATTTTGGTAAAAACTAATGTTCCCAATCTTTAAATTTTTCAAATGTTACATTACCCAAACTTAACATTCAGTTAAAAAAAATTTTAAATTTAATACATTAAAATTACATAAACACATCCTGGAGATTTTAATTCCGCTATAACCATCCGATTTTTTATTTTAAAAAATTGTTCGAAAGGGGTTTTACATTAGATGTTTACCTTTTATACTTTTTTGTTTGTCAATCTGTACTATTTTCTGTCCGTTGTAGGGTAGGGTAGGTACATATATATTCCGGCTTGTGTGCTTGATCAGAGACCCGCTTATAGCCTTCGTCAAGTAAGACAGACACAGAAAGAATTTTTACTGTCACAGAGAAAGGAAGTACACCCAGGGCAAAGGCGGGAATCGAACCCGCACCCGTTACAGCGCGCAGACTGCTAGCGTAATGGTCTGCGATGCAAACCACTCGGCCATCCGGGCCCCCTGTCCGTTGTAAATCTGTCTTTTGACAGTGAGACTTCCGTTTTAACTGCCCTATTTTAAAGATCCTCTTTTTTTTGTTAGAAAAGTATGACATATCTTTTTTACTTTTGTCCGTCTTTATAACCGTACTACAAAAATATCGGTTCGTATCATTAATATTAAAGTAACGAAAAACGTGACAGTGATAAATTTTTAATATAAAAGAAACGAAAAACATCACATTTCGTTGAGTCAATTTATTTGAAATTTCACTCCTATAAACTTGATTCCTGAAAATTTAGTTTCTATTCCAAAACTTCGTCCCTAAAAATCGTCCAACTTGCTGGCCAAGTAGTATCCTGGTAAAATGGAGCCCAGTCGGCAAGGCCCTTGCCTTGCATACCAAAGATCCCAAGTTCGGGAATCGCCAAAATCACGCCCGACCTACAAACGGTCTCCGCAGCTGAAAAGTTTGACGTTTAATGACGTATAGAGGGAGAGCACTTTAAATATGCTTCAAAGTCCCGACGCTGCGTACGATGTCACACTTAAACAAGAAGTTCATAAAGAACTAAAATAGCCTACTTTCCTGTTACTTAAATACTTACTGAAGTTCTAATCGGGAAAAAAACTAGGTTCCTAAAGTAAATATCATCAACAGCCGTTTCTACACTAGATTTATACACATTGGAAAAAAAATCGAAACACAGCACCCAGCTATAATTTAAACTTCTAAAAGCCAAAATCGACTATTTTCCTTAATATTCGTTCGCAAATTAATTAAATATTATTTATCATCTGCTCGTGATTTATTTGTAGTTCGAAGAATAAATATTTATTAATAACAAAAGTAATGAAACTACTCCGAACTGCATTAAAAAACAAGAAATGTAAATTAAAACTAAGCATAATTGCATGCAAAAGTATGCCTTGCCGCTTTCTTGGTAGATAATTAATGAATAATCAAAGAATCAAATTGTTCTACATTTTATGACGTCATTCCAAACTGATTCATGAAAATTATTTTGCTTCAAATATGTTTAAATAAAGTTTCTCATGCCATTGTGATTTGGCAACAGTGATTTAAATGACTCAAAATTGAATTTCAATGCTAATTCAATGGGAAATTCGCCGACAGATAGTAGATTTATGTCCGTCCGGACGTACAGACAGACGGACAAAAAGTATGAAAGTTGGGTATCTGAGGTTATAGCTTTCTAACAAAAAAAGAATTTTTAAGATCCGATGATTAGAACCGATTTTGGAAGGGGGGTATGGACGGACAGACGGACATCGACCGCATGTCAATACCTACTTTTTCATTTTTTTTTATTTTTTCTAATTAAAAAAAGAAAAGTAGGCTAAAAAGATGCGTTGGGTGCCTATTCAGGTGTCGACTTGTCATTTCACCGTTGTTTTAAACTACGACGCCCTTCGCCAGTGTGCGAAGCAGTTACAAAACTCAACCTAATAGCACCCCGAGTTAGAATCGACATCTAAGCTGCTCTGAGCCTGCCTCTAAAACTCTACACAATACCTTTTCCTGTATTGGGTCAGCGCATCAAATATTTACCAATTTTACGTGTTGGTTTTGTTTAAGAGGAACATGTTTAGGATTCGGAGTTTAAAAGCGCTTCACTTCCGGGTTTTTTTTAATGGGTGAGAACTGCTTGAGTGCTTCCATTAATTAATTTAATTAGTCATTATTAATTAAGAGTTTTAGACGAGAAGTTGCTAAGGTGACCGAACTTTAAAAAAACGCTAATCATTAAAGGTATGAAAGTTTAATGCTGATACTACTAGGAATGGTGTTCGTTGAACTAATATTTAATTATTCAGCACCATTGACTGAGCCTTTCTGTTGTTATATTATGAGTAATGCAGACTAATTTAAACGTCCGGCCTTTTTATATCTTAAAATATAATTTCGAAGAATTACTGTTTATTTGGATTCGGTATACAAGATGTGTAATATAATGTTTATTTGAAATACAAGAAACAGAGTTGGGTCTCAAGATTAGCTTTATTCACCCAGAGAACTATTAGCAGTTGCTTATATACAGGATAGAACATTCGACTGGAATTTCTAGAAACTAAATTTACATAATGATAATAAATTATTAGAAATGAATATAAATTCGAGAGATATAAGAAACATACTGTGATTCTATAAATAATAAATGGCTCCGACCATACCGAGGCACGTACTCACGATCTGTCCGATACCAAAGCCGCACGTAATCCCACCAGGCCACTTCGTCTGTACAGAGGGACTGCCACTTTCGCTATAATATGTTATTTTAAAATAAGTACCTATACTATCAACTTCCTAAAAAAAAAATTAATAATTTTTTTGCGGTTTGTACATGATAGAATTTTACAAAAGGCGCCTTCGATAACTCTGGATTCAACTTTTTGGAAATCCTGTGACGTTTACTGATAGTACTAAAAATGTGCATGGTAATTTCCTACCCTCACCATAGAATTATTTGACCTTTTTAATTGAAAAATAATAAAGATTCTTTCTAGAATTCAGACGCGGTGTGAAATTATTCACCTTCTTTCACTTATTAAAATGTTTTTGGAGAGCAAATTAAAAGGCAGAGTAGTTTGTGTTAAGCACTTAAAGATTTATTTTGTAAAAAAATATACACGTTTGTTATTTTGGGGTTCAAACTATAATTAATTTAATATTGGAAGGTATTTTAGCGATACAGTCAAGTACCCTATTCTAAACATCCAAGTCCATCTCCTTATATCGACCCCCTCGAATTCGTGGCACACTGGGTCGGGTTGAAAACGTCAGAGGGCGGACAGAAAAGATAAATTTAAAAAATAATAAGGTTAATTATTAATAACTAGTTCAATGGTATACATAAACAATGTTCCCAGTTCTGCCCTTTTTCCGACGCTTCACAGTGGTCTGGAAGTGGCCAAAATGCCAAATTTCAAAGTGTTCGCAATGACTACTTGAGGTACGATTACGTATTACCATGATTTAAACATACGCATATGCACCAGCACAATACATGTTGAATTGAAGCTTTATTCTTTATACGCAATACATACAATTTACACATTACATCTTCACATACTATTTTTTGCATTAACTTTAACTTAAAATTCATAGGTTTTCACAAACTTGATTGTGTCCTATTTCGACTCATATGGGTCAAAAACCTATAAAAACCGAATTTGTATGCTTTTTTGGCAAACAACAAAAAAATAAATGAATTTTTTGACAGTTTTTCAGCCTTTTCCGACCTCTGTGTGCTTTCAAACAGACCCAGAGGGGCCGGATTTAGATTTTACGCGCCCCTAGGCCCGTGTTTTTTTGTCGCCCCCTCTTCACACCATCGTAAAAGAGGGAGAAATTTGACCTCAGAAAGGTCTTTGTGAAGATAATTTCTATTTTATTCTAACTCATCGTGAAGTAAAATTAATTAAATAAAATAAATAAATAACAAATTAAATTAAATAACGCGCTGTAGATACACACTGACAGCCAAGCGAAAGATTCACCCGCCCAGCGTCACCTATACGCGGTAGGCGAATGGGACTTTTATTCGTGGAGAACATGTAGATGTAGACATGTATTGTAGTCTATAACATTTTATGGAAATTTTCTGACCAAAAAAATGCGGAATAATTTTGCGCCCTTCATCATGGTGCGCCCCTAGGACCGGGCCTATTGGTAAATCCAGCCCTGCCAGACCAAGAATGCACGGTCGAACTCAATCTATTCCCGCTATTATTGTGTTAAGGAATACTAATAGAGAACTCTGGTCATCTCATGAAGGACAACGGAGATAAGAATAAGATAGTTATGCTGCCGAAGCTAAAACCAATACAAAAGCAGGTTTACTTTGTTTGCCTGAAAGAGCCCCCGGCATGGCAAAAATAGGCCCAAGCCCCCCCCCCCCCCCCCCAAGTTTGCTCTTTTAAAAAGAATAATATTGAGGATAAAATTGGTCAAAATTAGTTTGTCACGAAAAATTACTAAAATTGAACCAAGTGCCATTAATTTTTAAAAAACGAGCCACTACAATTTGTATATTCTTTGTTTTTCTTATAAACTGTGCCCCACCATGTGAATAAAAACATATATACGTACTTAAATATGATTTGTTATGACAGTATTATAGGTATCTGTCATATCCAATGAAATTTAAAAAAAATAAAAAATGTGTGTCAAATATGCAACGCTTACACGTGTTTTTATAATAGTTAAAGGTTAGTTATTTGCACGCTTTAAAATGTAAAAACCACGTTCATAGATATTATTAATGTATGTTGTGGGGGCCCCCAAAATTTATTTATGCCCAGGGCCCCAAAAGTTGTATATGTCAGGCCTATGTTGTACGTTGTAATCCTGGGCCTATTCGGAAGTTGGCCCTTGCTTCGTCTTTAACCTATTCTAGCGCCTCATTGAGTAAGACAAGCGTGGGTGGAAGGTATAACCCCCCCCCCCCCCCCCCCAACCCCAGGGAACGTCGGTGCCTTTGGTGGTAGTGGACATCCTCCAAAGTTCTGGAACCCTCTCGCATGGATCGATAGAAGGGAAACCACAGGGAAGATGTGAGGGGGTGTTAAAGAAAATGTGGAAGAGTTATTTTGGGTGCGTTCTTTGAAAACCAAGCTCACTGTAGGTAGTATTCTTAAAAACCAAAAACTAAACTCCTAGGCGCAACAGCCCATTACTGGGCCAAGGCCTGCCGTGCCCATTTCAGATTTCGTGACCTAGGGCTCTGGGGTGGCAGGCATGTATGTCCCAGTTAGGTGGTCAGCCTCACGTGGAACCCCCAGTGTTTAGTTCCCAAGCATGCTTGGTACTCATTTTATCGACCCACTCAAAGGATGAAAGGATGGGTCAACCTCGCCCAATCCGGGATTCGATCCCCGGACCTGTAGCGTGGCAATGCAAAGCACTACCATTAAACCACTGGGCCTCAGGTAGTATCTTAGGTTAGGTTAATTTTGAATTATCGTCGCACTAGAGCTACACGAGGGCTATTGGCGACGGGCGTCATATTTTTGAACCATATTGAAGTGACGAGCCGACACCTGAGTAGGCACCCTACGCAACCGTTAAGGGCGACATCGTACGCAGCGTTAGGACTTTGAAGAATATTTAACGTGCAATCCCTCTACACGGGGTATTATTCGTCGGACACTTTTGACTGCACGGGCCGTTTATAGGTCGGCAGTTATTTTGGCGATGCCCGGACCCGGACCTGGGACCTTCCGCATGCAAGGCGAACAGGTAGTATCTTAAAAGATCTAACGTTAGTGTGAGGATCTGATCCAATTTTTAGTTTTAGTTTGAATTATCGTCGCACTAGAGCTAAACGAGGGCTATTGGCGACGGGCGTCGTATTTTCCACAGTCAAGTAACGAGGCGACACCGGACCTGATCCAGAATTCAGCGGCTTTCGATTGTTGTATTTCAACATTTCACACTTTGTAATGCCCTATCCAGGTAGCCTACTAGTGTGGGGTTTGAAGAAACGACTCCCTTTATTTTTGGTTAAATCACATGAGCCCACTTGGGGTATCCCAAGTAAGTGCATTTTTAATAGGGTATTTTACAAACAATTTTATTGGCTTAAAATATTCTTATGCCAAAAATATTAGACCCGTATTTTTTCTTTTTTTTCAAATACCCCATAAAAAGGGAGAAAAATGAATTTTAAAATCAGGACGAAATATTACGCCCGAAAACGCTAATTGGCTGTCACGTGGTATCTATGACGTCACTAGTAACTATAAACAAACTTTGAAACACCATTTTGGAATCTACTTTAAGCAAATTTAAACTATCTGCTTCTGTAAAACCTCCTTCCATTATCTATATAATTCTTATTTTAGTAGTAAATTAGATTAAATCCAGTTTAATTGCAAGCAAAAAAAAACATCACACCGGTTTGTTTATATATACTAGTGATGTCAGCCAAATCGACGTGTTTATGATAACGTGACGTACCGATGAAAAAATAAGCCATTTTAGAATGATTTTTATGAATTATTTAAAGATTTATTTTGCAAATATATATATATACGTTTGTTAGTTTCGGGTTCAAACTATAATTAATTTAATATTGGAAGGTATTTTAAGGATACAGTCAAGTACCCTATTGAAAGAGCTTTAGTGGAAGAACGTACTAAGTAAGATTTTTGTGTCAATGAGCATATTACTAATTTCTTTTACGATAACAAGTTTCCCCTTTTTCGTAAACATTAAGTTTAGTATAATTTCTACTGTTTTCAATTACCGTTTTCAACAAATCCGAGTGCAAACTAAAATCTTTAAAGCTAATTTCTCTAGTTTTCAACTTTTTGTCACTTTATTCCACATTTATTCAAAATAAGGAATCAGTTAACATTTTGTGGAAGAATTATATCAAATTAACAATTGCACATAATTGTACAGTTAAAATATAATTATACTATCCAGATAATAACTAATACTTGTCCTGGATTACTCCTTTCAGTAACATAAACCAAACTATTTTAAAACTATCAATTACAACTAACATAACTTTATTTTAATTTGAAAAACATGATTTTTTACATGGTGGAACATGGTTTTTTTTATTTTTCAATATAGTGGAAACTTAATCTATTTCTGATTAAAGACGTAAACTATTTCCCTTTTAAATTGTAACAATTCCACCCTTAAGGGGGAATGGGGGCGTTGGACCGGGGGTCTCCAAAGCAAAGTGCATCAGTGTTAATCCTATGGAGAAAAAATATTTTTTCTCTGCCACATTTCTCCGGCCACATTATATATTTTTATAAGCGGATTTTTTACGTGATAAATGTAGCTGACTTACAGGTCCCGACCTTCCCACTTTTTGAAATAGGTTCGAATATTTTTTTTTAAAATTTTCAATAAATAATTTTACACAAAATATTCGAAGCAATTTCAAAAAGTGGGAAGATAGAGACCTGTAAGTTATCTATATTATTTAAAAAAAACCGTTTGTAAAAATATTCAATATAGCCGGAGAAATGTGGCAGAGAAAATAGTTTTTTCGCCATTGGATTAACACTGATGCACTTGAGTTTGGAGATCCGCGGTCCAGCGCGCCCATTCCCCCTTAAATAAATCACCAGCACCAAAAACGCAGTACCAACGTTATCCTAAAACAACGTTAAATTCCTTCACCTCACATCGAGGGCTGTAATATATAAGTGGTAAATTGAATGCCCAGCCATTAGAAAAGGTAGGAAATGCGAGTTGCGGAAGGTTTCTTGCATTTATAATGCTGCGAACCGGTGGACTTTGCTGAAGGATCAGTGGGCAATTGCGAAGAGTGCCAGATAAGGACCGGCTAATTATTTATTATTAGGTTTGAGTGTGAGGCCCGATTCCTCGTGAGGATTGGGAAGGGTTTAATGCGAAAGTTTTCATGTCTCGGAGGCGAGAATAGAGTTACTAGATTTTGGATGTATACTAACGTAGACAGATCGTGACAGTCGTGATTATCTTTCTTGGAGGGATAGCAACCTACATTCACTAAGAGCATATACCGGTGAATACGCAGCTAGTCACCATGGGCCTAAAGGGAATTAAATTAACAGTAAATTGGGGAATGAAATAGACGAGTTTTTTCAATCCCAGTCTTTATCAGAAGCTATTGATCATTGTCCAGTTTTAGCTTCAACACTACGTTTATAACGTAAAAAGTGGAAGGTATTATAATCGTTCAGTCCGTCTGTCTGTCCGTCACCCACTTTAATAGCCCAAACTACAAATGCTACGGACAAGTGCGATACGTCAAAAAATTCAGCGCATCGAAATTAGAATAAATTGAACATTTCAGAAAAGAATTCGAATTCGAAGTACTTTAAAAAACTGCAAAGTTGAATGCTCATTTAAAAAGCATAGGAAGCCATTTTTATTAGAATTAAATCACCATTGCCATTCGCAACAATCGCTCGAGAAACTTTAATTCATTTAGACAATAAATTAAAATAAATTTATTTTTGCGACATCGATCAGTTTGAAATGACGTCAAATATATTTCACTAAGAGATTCTTTGTTTGTATGTTGATATGAAATGTTTCGGTTCTATTTAAGAGAGAGGAATATGAATCTTTGAAATATAAATTAATTTTTGCAAACAATAAGTAATAATTATTGAATTTTCGAAATAAAATAAATGAAACCATCCAAATTTAACATGTAAATGTTTAATATAGAATTAATGCTGTGTTTGTCGCCTTTTTACCGTTGCGTGAAAGCGGATTGACAGATTCTGTTACAAACCTACTTGTTCTTTTTCATTTATGAGGAGGTGGGGCTGAATTATCGTCGCACTAGAGCAACAGCACGAGGGCTATTGACGAAGGGCGTCGAAATTTATAAACACCGTTAAGTGACGAGTCGACACCTGAGTAGGCACCCAACAGAACTTTGAGGGGGGGAGGGATTAGGAGCACATTTAACATGCACACCCCCTACACGGGGTTTAATTCGTTTGACTTTTTATCTGCACAGACTACGTTTACAGTTACTTCGGAAACGTTGTTACCTAATTATTCAACTATGCAACAAAGAAATCTAACAAAATAAGAGGGGGCTGGGGAGCCCAGTCGGTTAGGCATTCGCCTAGCATGCAAAAGGTCCCAGGTACGGGTCCGGGAATCGCCAAAATAATTGCCGACCTATAAACGGCCCGTGCAGCCAAAAATGTCCGTCGAATAATGCCCCGTGTGGCAGGAGTGCACGTTAAATATCCTTCAAAGTCCTAACGCGGCGTACGATGTCGCCCTTAACGGTTGCGTTGGGTGCCTACTCAGGTGTCGGTTCGTCACTTGACTGTGGTTCTAAAAATACGACGCCCGTCGCCAATAGCCCTCGTGTAGCTCTAGTGCGACGATAATTCAAACTAACCTAACAAAATGAGAAGGTGCGAAATTAAATTATGTAACAAAGCTCACTGTTAACAAAAGGCTGAAAAAATAAAACGAAAAAATTTTCTAACACTGTTACTTTTATTACTTCATGACTTTTCTACTTCAGCGAACAGCTCTTTCACGTTGCATACATTAAAGTCCATCCCTGGGACAGGTCCTATTGATTATTGTCCAGTTTGCCTTCCTTTCACATTCCAAGTAAGAGTGGGCGAAATTAAACTGACGCTGGTCAGTTTTATGCTTACGATAAGTTTAGTTTAGTTTGAACTATCGTCGCACTAGAGCTACACGAGGGCTATTGGCGACGGGCGTCGTATTTTAGAACCACAGTCAAGTGACGAGCCGACACCTGAGTAGGCACACAATGCAACCGTTAAGGGCGACATCGTACGCAGCGTTGGGACTTTGGAGGATATTTAAAGTGCACTCCCTCTACACGGGGTATTATTCGTCGGACACTTTTGACTGCACGGGCCGTTTATAGGTCGGCAGTTATTTTGGCGATGCCCGGACCCGAACCTGGGACCTTTCGTATGCCAGGCGGACGCCTAACCGACTGGGCTCCCCAGACCTTGCTTACGATAAGAGATTTATAGTTGTGCATGTGAGATTTTTTAAAGTAGAAAATAAATAATTAAAACAAATATGCATCTTGTGTTATATATCGAAAAGTAAAAAAATATGTTGTGATTATAAACTTAAGTGTTCAATTCCTTAAAAAAACAATTTAGCTATCTAATATTGGCATTTACTTATCTCTATTTCGTTAGACACTTTAGGTAATTTAATATCTCAGACTACAAAACAATATGCATTTACACTCTTAAAACAAAAGAGTGAAATTCACTCCTATAGGAGAAGTGCATTTTCGGCACCGGAAAGGAGTGAAAATTAACTCAGACTGAGTTGAAACCGCTCGTTTTAAGAGTGTAGAACGCAGATTGTTTTCTTTTATTTCTTTTACCCACTCCAAAAAAGAGTGAAATTCACTCCTATAGGAGAAGTGCATTTTCGGCACGGAAAGGAATGGAAATTAACTCAGACTGAGTTAAAACCGCTTGTTTTAAGAGTGTAGGACGCAGATTGTTTTCTTTTATTTCTTTTACCCACTCCGAAAAAGAGTGAAATTCACTCCTATAGGAGAAGTGCATTTTCGGCACGGAAAGGAGTGGAAATTAACTCAGTCTGAGTTAAAACCGCTCGTTTGTTTTAAGAGTGTAGAAACAAAAACTAAGATTGTTGATTATACCAACGTAATTAGCAATTTCAAAAACTAGGGGTGTAAATCAACAGAATTTTCAATTACGCCTCAATAATGGTTATTTAATGCAATAGATTTCGGTTAAATATTTGTACAAGAAGTTTTTAATTTTTCAGCAATAACATTAAAACTTAAATATTTTAGGGCATCTACCATTTGCGCAATTTTTTTTTTCCAAAGACATATGACGTCCGATAAGTATTAGGAACTCGCGTACCAAATTGGAAATCTATAGTTGCTTTATACTCGCCGCCAACCAAATTAGAACACGTAGGGCCGTAGTGAGCCTAGTGGTCAGCGTCTCGGTCTCGGGATCGGAAGGTCCTGCGATCGAGTCCCGGTACCACTGAAGACCTACCGAGTATATGCGGAGTACGTGCTCGTTAAATCTGTTGGGTCCGAAAGTCCCCATACCAAATCAATACCTCTGGGGGTGACAAGCCAATTCTGGGGATCCTCTAGTTGGCCTCTGTCTCTAAAAATTAGATGGATCCACTTATGTGTGTGTGTTGTCTGTTGTGTCTGTCTTACTTGACGAAGGTTTATAAGCGGGTCGCTGACCAAGCACACAAACCTGAATATATATGTCTACCAACCAACCAACCATTAGAACACGTTAGGAATGGCAGTTTTTAAGAAAAACCGGTTTTCAAAAACCGGTGTAAGCTGCGTACCTAGACAGTTGTCACAGTTTCTATACACCTTCCTGCCCTCTTTGTCTATTAAAATTCAAAATACGACATGTATTAAGAATGATACACTCTTGAAACAAAAGAGTGAAATCCACTCCTATAGGGGAAGTGCATTTTCGGCACCGGAAAGGAGTGGAAATTAACTCAGACTGAGTTAAATGCGCTCGTTTTAAGAGTGTAGGACGCAGATTGTTTTCTTTTATTTCTTTTACCCACTCTAAAAAGAGTGAAATTCACTCCTATAGGAGAAGTGCATTTTCGGCACGGAAATTAGTGGAAATTAACTCAGACTGAGTTAAAACAGCTCGTTTGTTTTAAGAGTGTAGAGCATACAGAAAATTTATAAACTAAAATAACAAAACAAAAAAAATAGAAAAATCTATACATATCTGTACTATTAATGTAAAAACCAAGTATGTGAATGAAATTGTATGTCTGAATTGAATTCTATCTGAAATTTATCATCGTCTGAACCACAAAACGTTATCTTAAACTTTTAATTTTTTCTACTTCCACATATTCTCCTACACCGTGCATGTATCAAAGTCCATCCCTGTCAGGCCCTACTCATTATTGCTTTCGAAGAAACACGTGACAAACCACGGCCTACTCAACTACTAAGGCCGATGAAGCTTTCCCAAACAAGCTCGGGGACGGAAATTTTTGACGTCATAGTTCCGAGTGACGTTGTTCCGAACATGAAGACAACCTGTCTCGAAACCGGTTCGGAACCACTCGTTCACGGCTGACCACATTTTTAGGGGTCCAAATGCGTCCGAACTAGTTTCTCGATCTTCGGCACTGGGAACAATGACGTCAAAATGTCCGTCTACGCTCACGTTTGGGTTAGGTTAGGTTAGGTTTTGAATTATCGTCGCACTAGAGCTACACGAGGGCTATTGGCGACGGGCGTCGTATTTTAGAACCTCAGTCAAGTGACGAGCCGACACCTGAATTGGCACCCAACGCAACCGTTAAGGGCGACATCGTACGCAGCGTTAGGACTTGGAAGGATTTTTAACGTGCACTCCCTTACACGGGGTATTATTCGTCGGACATTTTGGGCTGCACGGGCCGTTTATAGGTCGGCAGTTATTTTGGCGATGCCCGGACCCGAACCTGGGACCTTTCGCATGCTATGCGAGTGCCTAACCGACTGGGCTCCCCAGCCCCTCTCACGTTTGGGAGAGCTTCTCTGGTCTTGTTATTGAAGTTGGCCGTGGTTAGGCCCAATTAAGTAGTGCAAGATAGTGAAAACAGAAGTTTTATTGCACTTTTACTTTGCTACCTCCCCAAACTCCCCCATTCCAATACTTTCATTACCACATATTTCATATTAGAGAATTTAAAGTAGAACAATAAGTTAAAATTATAAAAAAAAACAAGTTTTCCTACGCTTTTACTTTCCTTTTTCACAAACTCTCATACCGTACATACACTAAAGGGGGGTCCGGGACACAAAATTCTAAAATCTTTAATTTTAAAGGAGTTCTACTAATTTTTTGCGTGGGATTATGTAACATAATTTGTAATTGGATCAAATAGGTTTTGTTTGAAAAATTTTTTTAATAAAATTTTAAAAATTCAAAAATATGAAAATTTTGATGTTTGTAAAATTTGATATAACTTGAAATTTTATTACTCAAAACACTTTATTTTTGATTTTTACTCTTCCTTTGAGTTCATTTTATAAATTGTCTTCGTGTTTTTTTTTATTAAATTGAATAGAAAATTTTTTTAAAAATATTTAGTTTGAAATCTACATAAAAATCATAGTATGCCAAGCAAAAAAATATAAATAAAAAAAAATTAAAACCAATAACAACAATTCCCGAAGACAAATTAAAGATATATGTTTGAGAAATATGTGTGGAAAATTTTAACACTCTATGTGAAGTAGATTTTGGGTTATCTCAATTTAAAGTCGGAAAATCATCGAAAACACGATCAAGGAGAAAAACAGCTTTGAAGTAAGGTGTGGCTCGCGTCCAACACAGATGTCATGACACAAGAAACTAAATATCTCACGTTCTACTGCAGATATAAATAAAATTTTTGTTTCAAATTATTTGAAAATAATTGTATTATTTTTAAGATAATAATAATTTTTTGAATTTTTGGAAGATTTTGTGTCCCGGACCTCCTAAAGGCACTTTCTGGTCAGGCCCTATCCGACTGAATCCCTACCTTTTTTTATGAACTCCACATTTGTGTATAAGTATTTCTCAATATTTCCATTTCTTTGAATTTTTAAACGTCAAAAGTGCGCAATTATCTATAAAAATAAATCAAATTCGGAAATATTATTAGTATTGAGTCGAGTAAATTTGACCAAGCATTACAGAAAAATCTTTCAAATTAAAAATTGCCATAAATCCAATGCTTACAATGTTTTGTCTCCATCCTCTTTTTTTGTAGGAATTTTTAAAAATTGCATCTTAATTGACACCTTCAGTACTAAAGAATGAGCTTCTAAAATGTATTAACTGTACCTCCAATAGTTTTGGCTGAGAGTTAATACGCGAGTTGAGCAGTCGGGACTTCTTTCTCTATTGATGAAGATCATACCAAAAAATGTGTCCCTTATATAAAACTACGGTTGTGTCATATTATGGATTTGACAGTGGAACACCAAGTGAAATTATAACAAACGCAAGTTTTCCTACACTTTAACTTTCTTTCACAAACTCTAAAACAGTACGGGGCTGGGGAGCCCAGTCGGTTAGGCATTCGCCTAGCATGCGGAAGGTCCCAGGTTCGGGTCCGGGCATCACCAAAATAACGGCCGACCTATAAAACGGCCCGTGCAGCCAAAAATGTCCGACGAATACCCCGTGTGGAGGGAGTGCACGTTAAATATCCTTCAAAGTCCTAACGCTGCGTACGATGTCGCCCTTAACGGCTGCGTTGGGTGCCTACTCAGGTGTCGGCTCGTCACTTGACTGTGGTTCTAAAATACGACGCCCGTCGCCAATAGCCCTCGTGCAGCTCTAGTGCGGCGGCACTAATTCAAACTAAACTAAAACAGTACAACATTTAAACCCAGCCCTAGTGCATTATTGCTATCCAGGAAACAGAAGTTTTCTAACACCTTTACTTTTCCACCTTCACAAACTCTTCCGCCGTTGCATACATTAAAGTCCATCCTTTCCCCAGACCCTATCGATTATTACTGTCCAGTTCCCAGTTTACATTCCTAGTCAAGGGATTGGGGCAAAATGAAAAGGGCCGCTGGTCAAGCTTTATAGCAGCCGCCGGGTCTTTCAGGACCGTATCTCTGAAATGTTAATGAGATATTTGAAGACTGTCCCCTGTTTATTGATCCTGGGACTTAACACAGGAGCTTCCTTCGCTGCTTGGTGATTAGGGATTACGGCAGAGTAGAAAGCGAAATCATCTTCAGAAGTTGGTGAATCTATATTTATGTATTTCTGAATAATCTATTTGGATGAAATATAAATAGTGAAAATCCCCTTCTGAGAGGCAAGCAATGAGGAAGTTCCTGTACTTTGGATCATATTTAACGTGCACTCCCTCGGGCATTATTCGTTGGAGAGTTTTGGCTGCACGGGCCGCTTATAAGTCGGCAGTTATTTTGGCGATGACCGGACCCTAACCTGGGACCTACCGCATGGCTTCCATGCCCCTAGAGTATATTTTTAGATTTTCGAATCTGTGTAGTATTTTAAAAGAAAAGTATATAATCAAATTCGCAAACGAAATAACTTTATAACTTCCATATTTTTTTCTTATTTTTTTCCATCATTCCATTGCTATGGGTCTTTTTTCCAAACAATAACAAATATGCCCATGTCCAATTTCAATTCTTTCTGGCCCGGTTGTTTTTCAACAGTCGCTTACGATTATATAACAATAATAATAACCACAACCACCCAATAACCTAAAAACAAATGTGAAAGTGAAATACAAGAAAACAAAGGAGCTATCAAGAACAACATTCTTCTATTTCCGTAAGATTTCATTACAGTGATCAGGTTTCAGGGCTTGAGTGGCAGCAGATGTGCTGAATGAAATGTTAATGAGATATTTGAAGTCTTCCCCCTGTTTATTGATCCTGGGACTTTACCCACGCTTCCTTCGCTGCTTGGTGATTAGAAAAGAGGGGATTACTTCAGTGTAGAAAGCGAATTCATCTTCAGAAATTAGTCAATTTATTTATCTATGACGGGCTGGGGAGCCCAGTCGGTTAGGCATTCGCCTTGCATGCGGAAGGTCCCAGTTTCGGGTCCAGGCACCGCCAAAATAACTGCCGACCTATAAATGGCCCGTGCAGCCAAAAATATCCGACGAATAATACTTCGTGTAGAGGGAGTGCACTTTAAATATGCTCCAAAGTCCCAATTCTGCGTACGATGTCGCCCTTAACGGTTGCGTTGTGTGCCTACTCAGGTGTCGGCTCGTCACCTGACTGTGGTTCTAAATTACGACGCCCGTCGCCAATAGCCATCGTGTAGCTCTAGTACGACGATAATTAAAACTAACCTAACCTATTTATCTATGTATCTGTAAATAATCTATCTGAATAAAATATAAATATTGAAAATCTCCTTCTGGAAGACAAGTGATGAGGAAGTTCAACATTTATTTAGATTTTCGGTTTTGTATTATATACCCCTTGCAAGTTAAATATGCTCCAAAGTACGATGTCGCCCTTAAAAGTTGCGTTGGGTGCCTACTCAGGTGTCGGCTCGTCACTGCTGTCCTAAATTATGACCATTTTAAGTCAAGCACCATTTGGGAGGTGTTGCTAAAAAATTATTTGTTTGAAAAATACGTTTACATATAGAAGGGACAAATAACACTGTGAAGTTATGAAACTTTTTGGGGCCATTCTTTTTTGTTTAGAAACACCAAAAATTATTTAGATGCAATTAATGTAAAAAAAAAAATAGAATTATCTTTAAATCTTTATGTTAGGGTAAAGTGGCTCGATCAAGTAAGGCATGACATTGAGGCGGGTCGCAAACGGATGGTTAGTTGGGTTGAATTAAAGTCCCTCTAGAGCTACACAAGGGCTACTGCGTAAATGGTGAGAAATTCTCTGACAATCTAATTAAATGGGGTTAAAAAGTTACTTTATGTATTGCATGCACACCTCGATGTCAATTTCAAATTTGGTGAAAAAAATTGGCAACTACTTTGCCCATATATATTTTGTAAATAACTTAAAGACTACTTTCCCGGGGCCGTAGTGAGCCTAGTGGTCAGCGTCTCGGTCTCGGGATCGGAAGGTCCTGCGATCGAGTCCCGGTACCACTGAAGACCTACCGAGTATATGCGGAGTACGTGCTCGTTAAATCTGTTGGGTCCGAAAGTCCTCCAAGTTCCCATACCAAATCAATACCTCTGGGGGTGACAAGCCAATTCTGGGGATCCTCTAGTTGGCCTCTGTCTCTAAAAATTAGATGGATCCACTTATGTGTGTGTGTGTTGTCTGTTGTGTCTGTCTTACTTGACGAAGGTTTATAAGCGGGTCGCTGACCAAGCACACAAACCTGAATATATATGTCTACCAACCAACCAACCTTTAAAGGAGGCTAGAAATAGGCAGCCGGAAACGATTACATTACTACTTTCCCTAAGCCTGGTATCGGGGTTGGGAAGCCCAGTCGGTTAGGAATGTGAAAGGTCACAGGTTCGGGTCCGGGCATCGCCAAAATATCTGCCGACCTATAAGCGGCTCGTGCAGCTAAAAATGTCCGACGAATAATACCCCGTGGAGAGGTAGTGCACGTTAAATATCCTTCAAAGTCCTGACGCTGCGTACGAGGGCGCCCTTAACGGTTGCGTTGGGTGCCTACTCAGGTGTCGGCTCGTCACTTGACTGTGGTTCTAAATTACGACGCCCTTTGCCAATAGACCTCGTGTAGCTCTAGTGCGACGATAATTCAAACTAACCAAACATCCAAAACAACCCCCATCATCAAAGTCCCTTTAAATATTCCACGCGTTCCAAAATCAGCTTCCCCTCTCCCAACCCTCCCCCTCAACCCTTTCGTGCCGAATTCAATCCCTGCACAAGGGCACGAGGATGAGCCCCGTAGTTATCTCCCTTGCTTGGCTTGACACAAATGGAACTGTCATATTTGTTGAACCCCCTGAGGGATAACCAGATTGGCTTGAAGTGTAAACTTGTTTTCACTGGATGAGATGTAAATTTAAATTTTTAACTAAAAATTAAATTTCTTATTTTAACATTTGTATTTCTGTTGCAAAACGAAAGTAAAGGAATCGTCTATGCTTCACAATTTAAAGTTTAGTAAAAAAAAATTATAAATTTGTAAAAATGATGTGCGTTGCTGGAGAACCTGACAGACAGTTGGCGATTTTATAATACTGTATCCCACCCAGGGTTAAAATAAGTTTGATATTTATGTGGGGTTAGGCTCGTTTTTTAGATGGAACTGTCCGGTAAAGTTCACCGCACTTACGATTTTGAATAATCGCAGTCGAAATGTTAGATCAATTGGATCTTTCACATACGCAAAACCGTACTAATGGTTTTACCTACAGTTTTAAATCAAGTAGTGACAATGTTAAATCCTAATGTAGTAGCAATATACAGCAAGAAAATTTTTTCGCACTTCACATTCACTTAACATGTCCACTACTTGATTAAACAGTTAGTCCGGTTTTCGCTTATGCGGCATGCGAAAGGTCCAATTGACTTAACATTGTCACTGCGATAATAGGGTACGGTAAGTGCGGCGAACATAACCGTAACAGTTGTGTGTGAACCGCAAACTCAACAATAACAACGTTTCTTTTTCTGCAGTCCGCTTACGATTATAACAATATTAAAATCACAACTACCCTGTAATCTAAAAAAAAATAGAAAGCTATGTACAAAAAAACAAAAGGTCCATCAAGAACAATGTTCTTCTATCTCCATGGGACTTTAATACAATGAGCATGTTTTAGGTCTTGAGTGACAACAGAAATGCTGAATTAAAACACATTCTTTCTCGAGCCTCGATTGGTGCATCAGTGTCACGTGGGAACAGAGCACCAATCGAAGGAAACGCAGGAATGAAAGATGGGTTAGGTTTAATCATCGTCGCACTACAGCTACACGAGGGCTATTGGCAAAGGGCGTCAGAATTTAGAACCACAGTCAAATGACGAGCCGACACCTGAGTAGGCTTCCATTGCATCTTTTAAGAATGAAAGCTCCACGTCACCTCAAACAAACCAATTTAACCCTTTCAGTCCCAATGACAATTTGGCATCATCATTTTAGAATTTTTTTTTCTGATCGTCTATAGCCATTTATGATATCAAAAAGCACATCATTCGATTCTTCAAACTTTTTTTCTATTAAAAAATATTTTTTATTAATCCCAATAGATGTCAGCCCTATTTTTTTTTTAATTTTGATCACAAACATGATGATGCCAAATGGCATCACTGGGACTGAAAGGGTTAAACTTCATACACGTTTTATCAAGACCAGAAATACGAGGCGTTATTAACTGTGTTAAAGCTCCTGAAGGAGGCTAGAAATAGGCAGCCGGAAACGATTACCTATCAAGACCAGATTCTTGCCCTCGTGTAGCTTAAGTGCGGTGATATTTCAACTCAACAATGACCAGATTCAACTCTCACTTTTAACAACCTTATCAAACTTAACCATGCATATATCGATCTCCACATAGAGCATACAGAACACACAAGTACTGTATAATAGATGCCCATGCAGCACAAACAGGGCTATAGGGCTCCGTCCATATCGACCTCTGCTATGCCTCTAGCCCCCCCCCCCACTTTACATAACTAATCGTGATTGGGGGTGTACGTGTAAGCCATGATGTATAGAGCTGTTTAGAGCTAACTAACCTACTACTAGCAGCACAGGATATCTCAAGACCTCTTTTCGATGTCCGCTCTACAGTTTAGTTTGAATTATGGTCGCACTAAAGCTACACGAGGGCTATTGGCGACGGGCGTCGTATTTTAAAACCACAGTCAAGTGACGAGAGCCGACACCTGAGTAGGCACCCAACGCAACCATTAAGGGCGACATCGTACGCAGCGTTGGGACTTTGGGGCGTATTTTAATGTGCACTCCCTATCTACACGGCGTATTATTCGTCGGACATTTTGGTTGCATGGGCCGTTTATATTTCGGCAGTTATTTTGGCAATGTCCGGACCCGAAAATGGGACCTTTCGTATGCCAGGCGGACGCCTAACCGACTGGGCTCCCCAGCCTCTACTAGTAGCACAGAATATCTCAAGACCTCTTTTCGATGTCGACTCTATAGAGACTCGATATCAGAATATCAGAATGAGGTATATACATGGAATAACGTAGAGTAGGGTTGAAAATCGGCGCACTACAGCTGCACGAGGGCTATTGAGGCCCAGTGGCTTAGTGGTAGTGCTTCACATTGCCACGCCACAGGTCCGGGGATCGAATCCCGGATTGGGCGAGGTTGACCCGTCCTTTCATCCCTTGAGTGGGTCGATAAAATGGGTACCAAGCATGCTTGGGAACTAAACGCTGGGGGGTCCCGCGTGAGGCTGACCACCTAACTGGGACATATGCCTAGCACCCCAGAGCCCTAGGTCATGAAAGCTGAAATGGGCACGGCAGGCCTTGGCCCAGTAATGGGCTGTTGCGCCGAGGAGTTTAGTTTAGGGTTGAACTAACGTCGCACTGCAGCTGCACGAGGGCTATTCAGGAAGGGTTGGTTTGGGTTGAAATGTCGTTGCACTAGAGCCTCACTGGGAACTATTAGTGACGGGCGTTATAATTTGGAACTACAGACAAGTGACGAGCCTCGTAGTGTTTATAGCAATATACTTTTTATTAGGGGCCCGAATGGCCGAGTGGTTTGGATCGCAGACCATTACGCTAGCAGTCTGCGCACTGTAACGGGTGTGGGTTCGATTCCCGCCTTCGCCCTGGGTGTACTTTCCTTTCTCTGTGACAGTAAAAATTCTTTCTGTGTCTGTCTTACTTGACGAAGGCTTATATAAGCGGATCTCTGATCAAGCACACAAGCTAGAATATATATGTACCTACCCTACCCTACTTTTTATTAAAACTTATTGTAAATCACTATAAATTAAATTCATATTAATTATTTAAATATTTAATTAATCAGTGCTAATTATTTTAATTAATTGGTAATTACTAAAGAATTATTTTCTTTACATGCAAATCATTTGTTATTTCAATAATATTCTGGTAGTAATGTTCTAATTAAACGCAATTTAAATTCATTAATAGTTCCTAACCTGTACACCCGATTAGCATGCCTTTAAGAGGGACTGTCAGTCCCATAGAGCCAATGCATTAGTTTTGAAATCACAACTTTTGCAAAAGAATGGATTTGCCGTGTTATCCTATTTTTATCAGGTTTAGGAATCATCATAACATCAATTTAAAACAAAATTGAATAGAAAATAACATCCGGTTATTGAATTATCAATTGATAAAGTTTTAAACTAGTGTCGCCATCTGCTGTATATTTTTGGCATTTTAAAACTTCAAAAATTTGTAATTAAATAACTAGATAACATTTTCCTTTCAAATTGTTTCATTTCGATGTTATGTTGATTCCCATACCTAGGGAAAAAAGGCTAACATGGCAAAGCAATACTTCTGCGGAAGTTGTGATTCCAAACCTAATGCATTAGCTCTATGGGACTGACAATCCCTCTTTAATCGTTGTGGTACCAAAGTAACCCACTTCGAGACTTCGAATTTATTTCCGCTTGGATGTGTTGCGGCTTTTTTTTTCTGCGGGAAAACTGTAACTTTCTATCCTCTTGCAAGGTCTGATGCACACACAATTCCGCGATTGCTATTGGCCAGTTCTCTTCCAAACGATCTGCCCATCCAACATTAAACTCTAGGTTGGTTTGACTAAATTGCAAGATTTATTATTTAAAAATTAGTCTTATATTTCTATCATCAATATTTATAACTACACTCTTAAAACAAAAGAGTGAAATTCACTCCTATAGGAGAAGTGCATTTTCAGCACAGGAAAGGAGTGGAAATTAACTCAGACTGAGTTAAAACCGCTCGTTTTAAGAGTGTAGGACGCAGATTGTTTTCTTTTATTTCTTTTACCCACTCCGAAAAAGAGTGAAATTCACTCCTATAGGAGAAGTGCATTTTCGGCACGGAAAGGAGTGGAAATTAACTCAGACTGAGTTAAAACCGCTCGTTTTAAGAGTGTAGGACGCAGATTGTTTTCTTTATTTCTTTTACCCACTCCGAAAAAGAGTGAATTCACTCCTATAGGAGAAGTGCATTTTCGGCACCGGAAAGGAGTGGAAATTAACTCAGACTGAGTTAAACCGCTCGTTTAAGAGTGTAGGACGCAGATTGTTTTCTTTTATTTCTTTTACCCACTCCGAAAAAGAGTGAAATTCACTCCTATAGGAGAAGTGCATTTTCGGCACCGGAAAGGAGTGGACATTAACTCAGACTGAGTTAAAACCGCTCGTTTAAGAGTGTAGGACGCAGATTGTTTCTTTTATTTCTTTTACCCACTCCGAAAAAGAGTGAATTCACTCCTATAGGAGAAGTGCATTTTCGGCACCGGAAAGGAGTGGAATTAACTCAGACTGAGTTAAAACCGCTCGTTTTAAGAGTGTAGGACGCAGATTGTTTCTTTTATTCTTTACCCACTCCGAAAAAGAGTGAAATTCACTCCTATAGGAGAAGTGCATTTTCGGCACCGGAAAGGAGTGGACATTAACTCAGACTGAGTTAAAACCGCTCGTTTTAAGAGTGTAGGACGCAGATTGTTTTCTTTTATTTCTTTTACCCACTCCGAAAAAGACTGAAAATCACTCCTATAGGAGAAGTGCATTTTCGGCACGGAAAGGAGTGGAAATTAACTCAGACTGAGTTAAAACCGCTCGTTTTAAGAGTGTAGGACGCAGATTGTTTTCTTTTATTTCTTTTACCCACTCCGAAAAAGAGTGAAATTCACTCCTATAGGAGAAGTGCATTTTCGGCACCGGAAAGGAGTGGACATTAACTCAGACTGAGTTAAAACCGCTCGTTTTAAGAGTGTAGGACGCAGATTGTTTCTTTTATTTCTTTTACCCACTCCGAAAAAGAGTGAAATTCACTCCTATAGGAGAAGTGCATTTTCGGCACCGGAAAGGAGTGGAAATTAACTCAGACTGAGTTAAAACCGCTCGTTTTAAGAGTGTAGGACGCAGATTGTTTTCTTTTATTTCTTTTACCCACTCCGAAAAAGAGTGAAATTCACTCCTATAGGAGAAGTGCATTTTCGGCACCGGAAAGGAGTGGACATTAACTCAGACTGAGTTAAAACCGCTCGTTTTAAGAGTGTAGGACGCAGATTGTTTTCTTTTATTTCTTTTACCCACTCCGAAAAAGAGTGAAATTCACTCCTATAGGAGAAGTGCATTTTCGGCACGGAAAGGAGTGGAAATTAACTCAGACTGAGTTAAAACCGCTCGTTTGTTTTAAGAGTGTAGATCTTGGCATATTCTTTTTGAATGGTTAATCTACTCCCCAAAGGCTCTACACCCCAAACTTTGGCTGAGCGTTGATACGCGAGTCAGTCAGGTTTAGTTTAGTTTAGTTTAGTTTGAATTATCGTCGCACTAGAGGGCTATTAGCGACGGGCGTCATATTTTAGAACCACAGTCAAATGACGAGCCGACACCTGAATAGGCACCCAACGCAACTGTTAAGGGCGACATCGTACGCAGCGTCGGGACTTTGGAGGATATTTAACGTGCACTCCCTCTATACGGGGTATTATTCGTCGGACATTTTTGGCTGCACGGGCCGTTTATAGGTCGGCAATTATTTTGGCGAAGCCCGGACCCGAAACCTGGACCTTTCGAATGCTAGGCGATTGCCTAACCGAATGGGCTCCCCCCCCCCCCCCCCACCCCCCTACAAGTACTGGGAACTCGTATACCTAATTTGAAGTCCACATCTCTTCTTTTTTAAGCATTACCTTAAAAAATAAGTTCTAGGGTAGCCATCCTTTTCGCATGCTCTATTTTAACAAAAACTTTACAATGACTTTATTATGAAATTTACAGTCCCAGGACAAATTATTAAACGCACTGTATTTGTTTTAGTAATGATGAAAACATACCAAAGAATGCCATATCATTAAAAAAGATGTCGGTGTATGTATTAAGTATAGCAGATAGTATTTTCTATTCAATAGCTTAAGTTTAGGAACACAAATGTCCTTCTAAAGGTATTTTGTTCATCATTGATTGATA
This sequence comes from Oedothorax gibbosus, assembly GCA_019343175.1. Taxonomy (NCBI): domain Eukaryota; kingdom Metazoa; phylum Arthropoda; class Arachnida; order Araneae; family Linyphiidae; genus Oedothorax; species Oedothorax gibbosus. Next base: position 73,459 of record JAFNEN010000414.1, read on the forward strand.
CATGAAATCTTGCAGTGCGTCTAATAATTTATCCAGGAACTATATATATTGACGAAAGATACTAGGAACTCGCGTACCAAATTTAAAATCCATAGTTCAAGACTTAGAAAGGTTTCAGACGGACCGAAGTTCAAAAAGCACTCTTTTTAGAATTAGAACCCTTCAAAACAAGCAAGAAAACACAAAATTTCGATTTCTCAAGTTCTATCCATTGCAATAGTTTCAAGTAATCAAGTAAGTTTGTAACAGAATCTGACACTTAACCCGCTTCCACACACCATTTGTGTTCAACAGGAAAAAACTCGCCAAACACAGTACTAATTCTATACAAAATATTTACACGCTAAATTTGGCTAGTTTCCTTTATTTTCTTTCGAAAATTCAATAATTATTTGTTATCGTTTTCTAAAATAATTTATATTCCAAAGAATAAATATGTAATATACCTCGCTTTTAAATAGAAGGAAAACATTTCATATCAATATATAATCAAAGAATCTCTTTGTGAAATACATATTTGACGTCGTTTTATACTTATTTATAGTGCAAAAATAAATTTCTTTTAATTTATTATGTAAATGAATTAAAGTTTCTCGAGCGATTGTTGCAAATGGCAATGGTGATTTAATTCTAATGAAAATGGCTTCTTATGCTCTTTAAGTGAGCATTAAATTTTGCAGTTTTTTAAATAATTGAAGTACTTCGAATTCGAATTTTTTTCTAAAATTTTCAATGTCCTCTAATTTCGATGTGCTGAATTTTTTGACTTATCACACTTGTCCGTAGCATTTGTAGTTAGGGCTATGAAAGTGGGTGACGTGGGCAGACAGACGGACTGAACGATTATAATACCTTCTACTTTTTACGTTATAAACGCAGTGTGGAAGCTAAAAGGGGTAAAACTTAGAACCGTGGCATACCTAATTTCGAAAAAAAAAAATATTGAAATTTTTTATTTGTTCTATGTGGTTCCTTTACAACTATTTTCTATCAACACATGAGTATTTTTTTTAATTTAATAGGTCGCAATGGTATAAATAAATTCCATTAAAAATATTTTAACAAAAATTAAATAATGTATATGTAAAACTATCTACAAATCAATATAATTTCAACAAATATTTTTAAATCGGTAAATCAAAATATGGGCCTCAATGTTTTGCTTTTAGCAAAATTACAAAAAGGTCTATAAACATTTCCAAACCTATAAAAAGTTCTATAAACATTTCCAAACCAAAAATTCCAATCATTTCCAAACCTATAAAAAGTTCTATAAACATTTACAAACCTATTCATTTCAAACTAGTCGCTCGACAGTTACACCAGTGTCAAATTAACACCGAGATAATCCTCTTTCGTGAAAAATTAATAGCTAATATCCCCTAATTCGCCCTACCTATTTGTCCCCTGCTTTTACTTCTGCTACCTCCCATACACAGAAACCTAGTAGTTATGGAAACACGTTTCGTGGTCCGTCAGCGAAGCATATGACGCGATATCTGACTGATGGCCCCCTGCATTACGCCACAGTTACAAGTTTATGAATTAGTTATTAGAATGTTTTTTTTGTTGCTGAAGTTGTTGCTAGAGCTTGTTTTTTCTTCTCTGATCGAACGAAATGGTTTGATTTCTGTATCTGGTATTGATTGGAAGATCTTTAAAACGAACTGTACACATCTGAATTCAACTGACCCATTTTAGCTTCCACACTACGTTTATAACGTAAAAAGTGGAAGGTTATAATCGTTCATTCCGTCTGTCTGTCCGTCACCCACTTTCATAGCCCAAACTACAAATGCTACGGACAAGTGTGATACGTCAAAAATTTCGGCGCATCGAAATGAGAAGACATTGAAAATTTCAGAAAAGAATTTGAATTCGAAGTACTTCAATTATTTAAAAAACTGAAAAATTTAATGCTCATTTAAAAAGCATAGGAAGCCATTTTTATTAGAATGAAATCACCATTGCCATTCGCAACAATCGCTCGAGAAATCTTAATTCTTTTAGACAATAAATTAAAATAAATTTTATTTTTGCGACATCGATCAGTTTGAAATGATGTCAAATATATTTCACTACGAGATTCTTTGTACGTTGATATGAAATATTTTAATTCTATTTAAAAGCGAGGAATATTACATATTTATTCTTTGAAATATAAATTAATTTTTGCAAGCCAAATTTAGCATGTAAATGTTTAATATAGAATATCAATGCTGTGTTTGTCGCCTTTTTACCTGTTAAACACAACTGTTGTGTGGAAGCGGGTTACGTGACAGATTCTGTTACAAACCTACTTGTTTGTTCTTACGTTCAGAGAAATTTAACTATAATGTGAAACAATGTAATTATTCTGTCTCATTTGAGACCTAAAACATTTAATTTGGATTTTGTCTTTCACAAATGATACGAAATTATCCAAATGGTAGGAGAAGGTTCAACACCATTCTCGAATCGAAATTTAAAAAGGAAAAAGGTGTAATTATTTAGGTTTGAAAATATTTTTTTAAAAAATCATTCAATCATACATTTTTTTATTAATGTAATAAATTCCACTCATTGGAAAAAGCTGTTTTCCTTCATAAATTGTTTAGGACAATGGTCTTCCTTTGTCTTATATTTTGCTTACTTGAATATACTTAAGCATAAAGCTCATTTTCGAGTGGAAAATTTTCTTTCAATGAGTTAAACAAAACTGGACAAGTCTGAACTCAGCTAACCAATTTTTATTCTCACGTTCAGTGACATTTTACAGCAGAGAAGATAATGGTTCTTCACATTCTCGAATTGAATTTATAGAAAAAAAAAAAGGTGAAACTATTTAAGTTTAAAATATTTTTTTATAATATCGTGCAAAAAAACTAACTTTTTCAAATCAATAATCGTGGCAAAACCGATGCTTTTAACGAAATCGTGTTTCAAAGTTACTTTTACGCACTAGTGCGACAAAGTAAATAAGAGCATCTGATTGGTGTAAAATTCTTTATTTGAGCGTGATATTTTATTCGGCGGCTTTGTGATTGGTGTAAAATTCTTTAATTGAACTTGATTCTTTATTTGGCGTGTTATTTCCAATGCCAATCTAAGAAATACTTTTTGCACGTGATTTTAATATAATCATTAATATAAATAATCACCTTCAAATCATTTGAAGATAATAAAAAAAAAAAAATTAATAAGCCAATCAATAAATGCCAATTTAATAAATACTTTTTTTGGACGTTATTATAAAAAATAGTGTATGACAACACGTTGAAAATAGCTTTTTTTAAACTCGTGAATTTATTTCACTCGCTCGTACCTTGCTCGTCAAAGAATTTATTCAACTCGTTTAAAAAAAGCCTTACTGTTCATACTAGTTGCATAAATAACTATAAAAAAGATCAAATCAACTAACTATTAACAATATAATACATTCAATACATAAAAAAAATTAAAAGCTGAAAAAAATATATTGAAATAGACTATTTCTATATTCCAAGATATTTATGCTAGCTTATATAACCCGAGCAGCGCCGAGTACCATTGAAATATATATCTGAGAATAGATACATCTTTCGTATGCTTTCATTGTTTGTTAGGATCTTTTAATTATTAGTTTAAATACAAAGGTCGTTATACATCAGTCTCTTAGATTTGGTTCGCCCCTTTGCGTTTGCTTCACTGCTAGAAATGCCACATCGTAGAAAAACGACTTTTACAGAAAACATGGCATCCTCGCTGTAGTTACGAGTTGTTTTTAAATCGAACAAAAAATACATGGGATTTTTTCTGCTTCGCAAAGTGTGAAAACACATTTTTAAAGCTATATCCGTTTGATAAAATTGAATTTCGATGATATAAAAAATAAATAAATAATTTTAAAGCCAATCATTTAAAAGAGGGTTCAAAAGTATTTATAGTGCTGAAATGATTGTAGACAAAATACAAAATTTAGTTCAAAAGTCGGAAGGTTTGAATATTCTCCATTTAGTAGTAGTATTAGGAGCAGTTTTCTATCATTTTCCCGATCCTCACTACAAAGTGAACGTCGTTGAAAGCAAAATGTCAGAATTAATATTATACACCGAAACCCTCTTCGGTGTGTTCGGCGTATTTCGTAACAAACGTACTCAATCTTACTAACAGATTCTTAAACTCAAGTTGAAGGGGAAGAAATCATTTCCATTCAGCATTTCTGTTGCCACTCAAGACCTGAAACATGCCAATTTTTAAAGAAAAAATATGTATTTTAACGTCTTTATATGATTTTACATTAATAAACGCCGAAATGAAAATAAAAAAATGACAAGATTATTAATGCAAAAAAAATTAATAAACATGGACGATGTCAAACACAAATGAACATTGTGATATATTCTATGACGTCATTCCAAACTAATTTAAGTAAAGACAAAATAATTTAAGTAAAGTTACAAAAAGAAACATTTCTTCAAGGTTATTTTTTTATTTTAAATAAAGTTTCTCGTACGTTTGGCGAAGTGAAAACAGTTGAAAATATTCAAACAAAATGTAATTCTCTTGTCATTTAAATTATATTGCTTTGGTTTTTAAATTTTTAATATGCCTCGAATTTTTAAATAAAATTTGTAATGAAGCCTAGTAGGATTTTTCAAGTAATTTCAAATTTGCTTATACATAGATTAAGGTACTTTATTGCTTTCCCAACGATATGAATACCACACGGAAATGGCCTTTAACTTTGAAAGAAATGATTTAATCATTTAAAACCTTTTATGGTATTAATACCGTATTTGAAATATTCATTTCGAAATGCTAAGTTAAGTTGCATTAACGAAAACCCATTTGAAGAGATTAGTGGAAGAACGTTCTGTGCGACATTTTTCGAAATAGTTGAGATTATTTTTGTCAATGAACATGTTATTTCCTCCTTTGAAGAAAACAAGTTTGCCCCTTATTATAAACTTAAAGTTAACCCTTTCAGTCCCAGTTATGTCATTTGCCATCATGTTTCTGATCATAATTCAAAAACAAAAATAGGGCTGACATCTGTTGGGATTAATAAAAAATAGTTTCTAATAAAAAATAGCTTGAAGAATGGAATGATGTGCTTTTTGATATCATAAATGACTATAGACGATCAGAAAAAAAATTCTAAAATGATGCCAAATTGTCATTGGGACTGAAAGGGTCAGGTATATTTTTCACCGTTTTCCGTTTCACCGGAATGGAATTAGAAGACATTGAAAATTTCAGAGAAGAATACGAATTCGAAGTACTTCAATTATTTAAAAAAAACTGCAAAATTGAATGCTCCTTTAAAAAGCATAAGAAGCCTTTTTTTTTAGAATTAAATCACCGCCATTAGCAACAATCGCTCGAGAAACTAATTCTTTTAGACAATAAATTAAAATGGATTTATTTTTGCGACATCGATCAGTTTGAAATGACGTCAAATATATTTCACTACGAGATTCTTTGTATGTTGATATGAAATATTTTCATTCTATTTAAAAGCGAGGAATATGACATATTTATTCTTTGAAATATAAATTAATTTTTGCAAACGATAAGTAATAATGATTGAATTTTCGAAATAAAATAAAACTAGCCAAATGTAGCATGTAAATGTTCAATATAGAATTAATGCTGTGTTTGGCGCCTTTTTACCTGTTAAATACAAATGTTGTGTGGAAGCGGGTTAAGTGACAGATTCTGTTACAAACCTACTTGTTAGAAACTTAAAGTTAAGTTTAATTTTTCACCGTTTGTAAGTACCGTTTTTAAAGTATCTAAATGGAAACTGAAAATTTTGAAGCTCATTTTCACCTTTTTGTCACATAGCACGTTTTTCTACTAACCTCTTCATTTGTCAATTCAGTAAAAAAAATAGCCTTGGTTAAGGAAAATGGCCGTTGTTCAATAAAATTAAAAAGAATATCATCCCTTCATTTACACTGCTCAAAACAATTAGGGCAGCACTTTGCGTACTTTTGTTAACCCTTTCATTCCCAACTTTTTTATTTTTTATTCTAAAAATCTAAAAGTGAAAGAGATTCATTATGCATCTAGAATGAAATGGTAAAGAACAAGGGGGAAAAATCTTAATTTTTTTTAAACTAAAATGTAAGGGAACAAAATTGGAATCATAACTTTTGAATAAATTATAACAATAATTTTAGAAAGTTCGAAAAGTTTAATTTTAGAAAGATTAAAAATTCTTTAGAAAGCATTTAGGCTATCATATAAACGTAGCATTGTAACCGAAGAGTTAATTCAAAATTGAAGAGCTTAGTGGAAGAACGTGCTAAGTGACATTTTTGAAAAAAATTGAGATTTCTGTGTCAATGAACATATTATTCCATCCTTTAAAGATAGAAAGATTCCCTTTTTCCATTAACTTAAAGTAAAGTATATTTTTTACCGTTTGCAAGAACCGTTTATAACAGATCTGAGTGCAAACGAAAAACTTTAAGGCTTATTTTCTCGATTTCACCTTTTTGTCACTTAGCACGTTCTTCCACTAAGCTCTTCAATTGTGATTATAAGCAAGATATTATAACGTTAAGGTCTATGGGCAATTCAAGGGACCGAAAGTTTATAGTGTTATAAGCGAGTTGTCGTTGTGAACGAAGCCGTTGTAACCGATTTTGACTGTACAGTAGAACCTCGATTATGCGATCTAATTGGGACCGGAGTTAGGTCGGATAATCGAAAATTCTGGATAATAGAGAATTTTCATTAAATAGTAAAACTTATAGTGCATAGGAGGGCTAAAAGTCCGCGTACCTCAAATCTGCCAATGGACAAGTTGCATGAAACGCGAAATTCATAATATATGTGTTTTTCTGGTACATTAGAAGCTGCAGATTCCGAATGTAAGGTTAAATATTCACAAATATGTTTCATTTCAACGAAAAATGCATTTGAAATTTGCCGAAAATGTACGTCACTGAAAACAGCTCTGACGTCAACTGTTATGTTTTTGGCGATGTTTCGATCTATGCTGTAATACACTTTATAAAATAGTAAACCTTACAATTTCTGCGAAACCTCATTAAAAGAAGACAATATTATTTGTAACCAGTTCATATCAAGGAAGTTAAACAGCTTGTTCCAAGTTTGGTTGTTAGTTAAAATACACACACTAGAGCGCGTATGAGCTATTGCAGAACTATTGACTGTTGGATCTGATCGGAATAGTCGAGTGAAATCGTTCAACATTTGAAGAAATTAACTGGAATGAACATGACATGTTTCTGTAAAATAGCATAACTTTTTTAAGAGTTTAATAAGGATGAAAGCACGTTTCACAGTTTCAAAAGCGATACAGTGAAACGTGATACGAAATAACACGCTAAGAACAACAAAAAAAAAGCCAACCGTGACGTCATCTGTTATGCTAAGAGAGGTTTAACAGGAGTGACGTATCATTAACTTTAAAAAGGAATTTAAAAATAAATACATCTTTAAAACCAGAAATACTTGAGTTTTAGAGGTTTTTTAATATGCTTAATCGAATAAATATGTTTGTGGAAAACGCTGTAATTGTCCATTGTCAGAAATCCGTGTTGGTTTTACGGCTGTAAACATTGAATTTTAGTGTTATTTTTGAAACTGAGACTTCGTAGCAAAGTGCTAAACCGTTATTTTTCATTTTTGAGTGGGGTTCCAGGAAAACTGCGTATTTTTTATGGTTTTATTGTAGACATCGCTTTCAGTCTTATGATTTTTGAAGATTTGAGAAAATTTCTTTAAATTTAGGATTGCTAAAAATTCGATTTTGCCTATTTAGTTGTCAACGTTTTGCTGTCTTAAAATCACCGCACCTCCCCGATTTTATAAACACCAGAATTTCCCGATTTCCTAAATGGTGTACAAATCCAAATTGCCGGAGATTCCCATTTTCTGATTCGCGGAAGTTTGCGATTTCAGTATATCGCGGAGTTTCCAAACTTTTGAATCGCCGCATAGATTTCTGAGACTGGCGTCTTTGTTGGAGAATTTTTTTGATGTTGACTTGGAGACGGTTGGTTAACAGAGAGTTTCGGATAAAAGGGGGACGGATAATCAAGGTTGTACTGTATTTCCTCTTTTTATTTCTTTCAGTTGGTGGACGTGCACGTATACGTGGTGCCCTCCAACGGGTGGATAGAGCAGAGGAAGCTGGCCAAGAGGAATATCGTGGACCAAGCTGTTTCCTCCGGTTTCGTCAGGTACTTTAACACCACCGAATTCAGTTTACATTTTAATTATTTGTCTTTGAATATTTTAATATTAGCCACTACAATTAATTTGAATATAAAAGGATAAAATAATAGTTGGGACATAAAATGCACTTTATGTCCCGAATTTATTTCCTTTTAGCTTTCACACTACGTTTATAACGTAAAAAGGGGAAGGTATTATAATCGTTCAGTCCGTCTGTCTGTCTGTCCGTCACCCACTTTCATAGCCCAAACTACAAATGCTACGGACAAGTGCGATACGTCAAAAAATTCAGCGCATCGAAGTTAGAATACATTGAAAATTTCAGAAAAGAATTCGAATTCGAAGTACTTTAATTATTTAAAAAAAACTTCAAAATTGAATGCTCATTTAAAAAGCAAAGGAAGCCCTTTTTATTAGAATTAAATCAACATTGCCATTCGCAACAATCGCCCGAGAAACTTAAATCTTTGAGACAATAAATTAAAATAAATTTATTCTGTGACATCGATCAGTTTGAAATGACGTCAAATATATTTCACTACGAAATTCTTTGTATGTTGATATGAAATATTTTCATTCTATTTAAAAGCGAGGAATAGTACATATTTATTCTTTGAAATACAAATTAATTTTTGCAAACGATAAGTAATAATTATTGAATTTTCGAAATAAAATAAATAAAACTACCCAAATTTAGCATGTAAATGTTTAATATAGAATTAATCAGTGTTTGGCGCCTTTTACCTGTTTAACACAACTTTTGTGTGGAAGCGGGTTGAGTGACGATTCTGTTACAAACCTACTTGTTTTCCTCACAAGAACAATGAAAAGTAAAACAATTACTTATTAAGTGGTACTTATAAGTACCGTCAGGGCTTCACGAGTTGGTGCAGGATAACTAAAGTAAAGTAAATTCTTCCTAAACCTTTCACTTAAGTTAAGGTTTAGGAAGAATTTAATGAGATAAAACCGAACTTGTCAATAAAAAAGTTTCATCTTTCACCGTTTTCCGCAAATTTTAACAATGAAAAGTGAAAACAGCGTTTTTTTTAGTAGTACTTATAAGTACCGACAGCAGATAAAAGGTTAAATACTAACTTCTTGGTTTCCTAACATGCCATAACCGAAAATTGTGCCGCTATAAACCATTGATGACGTCACACCACAAAGGGCAATTCCATACGTGACGAAATGACATTTTGAATTGTAGAATTGAAGTAAAACAATTACGACAAAGCTATTTTTAAAGGAAAATTGGTTTTTCAGTTAATAATATTAACTGTTAATGATTAAATATAATAAAAAAAAGTTTAAATTTTTTTCAAGTTATTTTTATTATTTCATTTTTAAGCAAATAGTAACATATTTATTCTTTGAAATACAAATTAATTTTTGCAAACGATAAGTAATAATTATTGAATTTTCGAAATAAAATAAATAAAACTACCAAATTTAGCATGTAAATGTTTAATATAGAATTAATACAGTGTTTGGCGCCTTTTTACCTGTTTAACACAACTTTTGTGTGGAAGCGGGTTGAGTGACAGATTCTGTTACAAACCTACTTGTTTCCTCACAAGAACAATGAAAAGTAAAACAATTGCTTATTAAGTGGTACTTATAAGTACCGTCAGGGCATCACGAGTTGGTGCAGGATAACTAAAGTAAAGTAAATTCTTCTAAACTTTCATTAAGTTAAGGTTTAGGAAGAATTTAATGAGATAAAACCGAACTTGTCAATAAAAAAGTTTCATCTTTCACCGTTTTCCGCAAATTTAACAATGAAAAGTGAAACAGCGTTTTTTTTAGTAGTACTTATAAGTACCGACAGCAGATAAAAGGTTAAATACTAACTTCTTGGTTTCCTAACAATGCCATACCGAAAATTGTGCCCGCTATAAACCGTTGATGACGTCACACCACAAAGGGCAATTCCATACGTGACGAAATGACATTTTGAATTGTAGAATTGAAGTAAAACAATTACCACGAAGCTATTTTTAAAGGAAAATTGGTTTTTCAGTTTATATATTACTGTTAATGATTAAAATAATAATAATAATAAATTTTTTTAAGTATTTTATTATTTCATTTTTGACTACATAGTAACTATTATTTTGAAACAATTAATTTTTGCAAACGATAAGTAATAATTATGAATTCGAAATAAAATAAATAAATGCTACCTAAATATTAGCATGTAAATGTTTAATAGAGAATTATACAGTGTTTGCGCCTTTTACTGTTTTACGTTAACACAACTTGTGCGGAAGCGGGTTGAGTGACAGATTCTGTTACAAACCTACTTGTTTCCTCACAAGAACAATGAAAAGTTAAAACAATTACTTATTAAGTGGTACTTATAAGTACCGTCAGGGCATCACGAGTTGGTGCAGGATACTAAAGTAAAGTAAATTCTTCCTAAACCTTTCACTTAAGTTAAGGTTTAGGAAGAATTAATGAGATAACCGAACTTGTCAATAAAAAGTTTCATCTTTCACCGTTTTCCGCAAATTTAACAATGAAATTGAAACAGCGTTTTTTTTAGTAGTACTTATAAGTACCGACAGCAGATAAAGGTTAAATACTAAACTTCTTGGTTTCCTAACAATGCCATACCGAAAATTGTGCCCGCTATAAACATTGATGACGTCACACCCAAAGGCAATTCCATACGTGACGAAATGACATTTTGAATTGTAGAATTGAAGTAAAACAATTACCACAAAGCTATTTTTAAAGGAAAATTGGTTTTTCAGTTATATATTACTGTTAATGATTTAAATATAATAAAAAAAAGTTTAAATTTTTTTTAAGTATTTTATTATTTCCATTTTTGACTACCATAGTAACATATTTATTCTTTGAAATACAAATTAATTTTTGCAAACGATAAGTAATAATTATTGAATTTTCGAAATAAAATAAATAAAACTAGCCAAATTTAGCATGTAAATGTTTAATATAGAATTAATACAGTGTTTGGCGCCTTTTTACCTGTTTAACACAACTTTTGTGTGGAAGCGGGTTAAGTGACAGATTCTGTTAAAAACCTACTTGTTTCCTCACAAGAACAATGAAAAGTAAAACAATTGCTTATTAAGTGGTACTTATAAGTACCGTCAGGGCATCACGAGTTGGTGCAGGATAACTAAAGTGAAAGGTTTAGGAAGAATTTACTTTACTTAAGTTAAGGTTTAGGAAGAATTTAATGAGATAAAACCGAACTTGTCAATAAAAAAGTTCCATCTTTCACCGTTTTCCGCAAATTTAACAATGAAAAGTGAAACAGCGTTTTTTTAGTAGTACTTATAAGTACCGACAGCAGATAAAAGGTTAAATACTAACTTCTTGGTTTCCTAACAATGCCATACCGAAAATTGTGCCCGCTATAAACCGTTGATGACGTCACACCACAAAGGGCAATTCCATACGTGACGGAATGACATTTTGAATTGTAGAATTGAAGTAAAACAATTACCACGAAGCTATTTTTAAAGGAAAATTGGTTTTTCAGTTTATATATTACTGTTAATGATTAAATATAATAAAAAAAGTTTAAATTTTTTTTTTAAAGTATTTTATTATTTCATTTTTGACTAACTTCTTTTTGTGTGACGGAATGACATTTTTGCAACCACGACTGCATCCTGGTACTTAAAAATAGAAACTTCTGTGAATTAAGAATACATTGAGTATTTAAACTAATGCATATCTTAAATATGATATATAAGCTATGTAAAATTATAATTTAGAGCAACCTACCTGTAACATGGTTTAAGTTATTAACTGTCATTTGACGGGACTGAAAGGCCGTGACGGAATGACTAAAAGTTTCATAAATTTTATATTAAATTAAAAGTGTGTAAAGTAATAAATTTAATATTTTGTATTATCTAGAATACTCATAAGATATTATTACATTATATACATTTATTCACATATGAAAGGTTTTTAAACACGTTATCGAGGACGATTTCCATCTCGTCGAAATGCTGGCTGAATTGGCAGAGCCAACCAATCTTTTTTATCCACTAGGCATCGATCTACTTTTCAGGGAAATGTGAATAGATGTCCTTTATTGTCCCCGCTTTCTTAAACCATAACTTGAAAACTTGGAATATATTTTTAAACTTAATTCGTAAAAATTACAAAAAAAGCAAATTTTTTTTATATATTATCGAAGTTCACATTTTTATTTAATTGTCCCAAACTGAATACCGACCACAGCTTCGCCAGAACGTTACGTTGAAAAGAAACTGTAAGCCTGGCGAACTCACTCCACTCAGACGCTTCTAAAAGCTTTCATGTTATATGAATCAATTTTTTCTGAGACCCCAAAAGTCCACGAACCATAGTTTTTCAGAAATTAAAAAAATAACTGTTTTAACAGAAACCTTCTGACTGTCGGGTTTTACAGCTACACAAATAAGTTTTGTAAAAAATTATGATTTTTTATAATTTTACTAAATTTTAATATATATGAAGTATAGAGGGGTCATTGATAATCATTCCAATCAATCCATTTGCTTACACCTCAAAGGGTTTAATCAAACAAATGCCAATGACTGAACTAATGATAACAATGAACCCATGAATTTTTAGCCTACTTTTCCGTCTGTCTGTACCCCTCTTCCAAAATCGGTTCTATCATTCGGATCTTAAAAATTATTTTTTTGTTAGAAAGCTATGACCTCAGAGACCCATTTTTCATACTTTTTGTCCGCCTGTCTGTACGTCCGGACGGACATAAATCTACTATATGTCGGCGAATTTCCCATATTGAATTAGCATTGAAATTCAATTTTGAGTCATTTAAAATCACCTGTTGCCAAATCAACAATGGCATGAGAAACTTTATTTAAAAATATTTGAAGCAAAATAATTTTTTCAGGAATCATTTTGGAATGACGTCATAAAATGTAGCACAATGTGATTCTTTGATTGTTCATTAATTGTTTACCAAGAAAGCAGCACGGCATATTTTTTGCATACAATTCTGCTTAGTTTTAATTTACATTTATTTTTTTAATGCAGTTTGGAGTAGTTTCATTATTTTTGTTATTAATAAATATTTAATTATTCTTCGAACTACAAATAAATCGAGCAGACGATAAATAATATTAAGTTATTTGTGAAAGAATATTAAAGAAAATAGTTGATTTTGGCTTTTAGAAGTTTAAATTATAGCTGGATGCTGTGTTTAGCGATTTTTTTTCCAATGTGTGTAAATCTAGTGTAGAAACGATTGTTGATGCTATTTACTGTTAGGAACCTAGTTGTTTTCCTATTAGAATTTCAGTAAGTATTTAAGTAACAGGAAAATAGGCTATTTTAGTTCTTTAAGAACTTCTTGTTACATGTGTATTTCTATAAACAATTAACAAAGTACGATAGTGAATCTCTATTGAATCGATTTCACAGTTAAAGAGTAAACTGGAAAAAAAACAATTTAAATACAAATCTTTACCAAAAATGTTAAATTCCAAGTGGACACCCCATTTACACAAAACTTTCAAATCCACATTTCACATTCATTCACACAATTTTTACATTTTCAAGAGAATTTCTATGAATGAAGTTTTGTAAAAAAAAAAAACAATTTAAATACAAAACTTTACCAAAAATGTTACATTCCAAGTGGACACCCCATTTATACAAAACTTTCAAATCCACATTTCACATTCACTCACACAATTTTTACATTTTCAAGAGAATTTCTATATGAATGACTGTTTATGCTGTTGTTGTGTTGTTTGTACTGCCCGATCCGAGAGTTCGACAGACATATTGTTGTCGTCATGACAGCATTTTGGCGTCTACAAAAGAGAAATCTATATCGTTATATAACAACAAACTGCGCCGCTCACCGTCATACAGTTTCGAATATTCTATCGATTGAAAAGGACTTCAATCATTTTCTTTCTTTTTTTTTTTAATGTTCTCGTTTCGAGAGAAGTGACTAGTTAAGATGTTTCCAGAATGATTTGGATAATTTTTTTAAACTTTTAATCCACTTTTGATGGATGGTTTTTTTGAATGTAGAAGACATTTTAATAGTGTTTCGTGTAAGAAGTAAAAAGGTAGGATGATTGATATAGTTTCGTTCTTAGTGTCATTTACTTATGTGTGTTCGATTATATTAAATAGCCACATTTTTCATCGATGACCATTTAAGATGTTGCCAGTATATTTTGGATAACGGGCAGAAAACAGCAATTAATCTAAGAGTAATGTTGTGTTTATCGTATATAGTTCAGAAGAAAAATTTAATAGGTATAGAAGCATGTATTTCTATATAATTAATATTTGTTGATACCTTGATGGCTCCTTGGTTTTAGTATTAGCTTCCACACTACGTTTATGACGTAAAAAGTGGGAGGTATTATAATCGTTCATCTGTCCGTCCGTCACCCACTTTCATAGCCCAAACTACAAATGCTACGGACAGTGTGATACGTCAAAAAAAATTAAGCGCATCGAAATTACAATACATTTAAAATTTCAGAAAGAAATTTGAATTCGAAGTACTTCAATTATTTATTAAAAAAACTGCATAATTTAATGCTCATTTAAAAAGCATAGGAAGCCATTTTTATTAGAATTTAATCACCATTGCCATTCGCAACAATCACTTGACAAACTTTAATTCTTTCAGACAATAAATTAAAATAAATTTATTTTTGGGACATCGATCCGTTTGAAATGACGTCAAATATATTTCACTACGAAGTTCTTTGTACGTTGATATGAAATATTTTCATTCTATTTAAAAGCGAGGAACATTACATATTTATTCTTTGAATTATAAATTAATTTTTGCAAACGATAAGTAATAATTATTGAATTCTCGAAATAAAACAAATGAAACTAGCCAAATTTAGCATGTAAATGTTTAATTATAAAATATCAATGCTGTGTTTGGCGCCTTTTTACCTGTTAAACACAACTGTTGTGTGGAAGCGGGTTAAGGGACAGATTCTGTTACAAACCTACTTTTTTTTATGAATTACTAACACAGGTTTTAATTGTATTTTAATAACGAATACATGTAGCAATGAAAAGATAATACGCAGTTAAGTTTTTAAATTTATCGATGTTATGGAAATTTTTATTGACTTTTTTTTATAAAGCGTGTAGAATATAGAAAAGGGGTAATGATAAGGGGTTACGTATTTATATTTTCTCACTATTTATTTATCCATATTCTCAACTAATTGGTAGTTCTACTGTCAGAACATCGCATTGTTTTGTTTTTCTACCATTATGCTTATGGAGACCAGATAGAATATCACTAGGGCTATTGGTGCCTTTACAGTTTTTATATTCGTTCTCTAGAAAAGCGTAAAATGTGTGTTCTATTTTAGAACGAAAATAATCATAAATGATTATTTAAGTTATAATAACACAAATTTTAGTTTTGAGAAATGTTTTAAGCCCAATTGATTAACAAATAATATGCATTATGTTGAATATTCCCCTTGAAATTATAGCACTTGCTCCGAATTTTTACTCACTTTTATTTTTACACAACATTTGTTTCTATCATTGTATGAAATGTGTTTATTTAAGGCGTTGATTTAAAACTAAATTTGTCCTTATGGTAGTAAATTATTCCTTCTTATTGGTAGTAAAACTTTTTATATTTCTTTATTTATTGTTAAGAATTTCAATATGTGGTATAGAATTATTTTTTTGACAATTGAGCTCACTGCAGTCCCTGGACAAATTATTAGACGCACTGCAAGATTTCATGTAAAATATTATTTACCGGGTGATATAGTACCGTTTTATTATTTTAAATACAAATATGTAGTCTACAACAATTCTTTTAAATAAAAATCAATAATATTGTAGTTTAAATATACCATTATTGCATAAAAACTCCTAATAAACATAAAATTACTTTAAAAAATACAGTGCGTCTAATAATTTGTCCAGGGACTGTATATCTGCGATAAATTTTCACGCAAAACATGTAGTTCCTACAATTCTGTAACTTTTTTAATTTGTTATAAAATTATCTATAATTTAAATTAAATTGATTAAATTAGAACTAACTTTGGATACATAAAAATGAAAAGACATATACAAGACTTTGCTATAGTCCATGTTTTAAACTTATTATGTACTCAATTTAAACATATTTTATATTCACAAGAAATATAATTGTATTATTTCTGTATTAGTACAATTAAAATTGTACGTCGACTTTAACAAAACACAAGGTAAAATTCCTATTTGATAAAAACGCATACTATCACTTCGACCAAGGATCCCTATAAAATAATTATAATCCCTATAATTATTCCTAATACAATTATGTTTTATGATTATTAAAACCATTGCTTTGCAATTACTAAATAAAAAAAATACACTCGAAATACCCCGTAACTTTTGCTTAAAAATCCCGTCTTATCATTTCCGTACTAAGGAATTAACCAAAGCATTTTTTTAAGAGTAACTGGAAACTAGTTAGAAATGATGTCCCATCAATGAAGTTACTCGTAATGTGATTGACAGTTTCGGTTGAAAACTGTGTACACGTAACCCAGTTTAAAACCGGCAGTTTAGCGAAATATTTTTTTAACGTATAGTTTTCCAAATTACAACTGTAAAATAGAACCCGAAACCAGCAATCGGTATATCGTCAACTGATTCCGTAAAGTCAACACCAGGGCCGGATTTAGATTTTATGCGCCCCTAGGCCAGTGGTTTTTTTGTCGCCCCCTCTTCACACCATCGTAAAGGAGGGAGAAATTTGACCTCAGAAAAGTCTTTGTGAAGATAATTTGTATTTTATTCTAATTCATCGTGAAGTAAAATTAATAAAATAAAATAAATAAATAACAAATTAAATTAAATAAATAACGCGCTGTAGATACACACTGACAGCCAAGCGAAAGATTAGCCCGTCCAGCGTCACCTATATACGAGGAAGGCGAATGGGACTTTTATTCGTGGAGAGCATGTAGATGTAGACATGTAGTCTAAACATTTTATGGCAACAATTTTCTGACAAAAAAAAAATGCGGAATAATTTTGCGCCCCTCATCATGGTGCAACCTTGGCCCGGGCCTATAGGTCATGTTGGTAAACCCAGCCCTGGTCAACACTTATTATAGTCCACCTGCCACAACTTGGCATCCCAAATATTTTGATTGTGGAAGCGTACTACTTTGTAAAAAGGTAGAGAAGATAAAGGAGGCAGAGTTGCCAATCCCATGGTGTTTGGCGAGCCTGTGGATTGTTGGGTTAGTTTGGTTGGAAATAATGTGGCACACTAGAACTAAACATAGATTATTAGTGAAACGATGATTATAGTTAATTGCTGAAGGTCGTCATCAATTGCACGTGCATTTCTTTTCTACCTTGACTTGATCGTCAATAAATTTGCATATGTAGTATGTATCATTTACCATATTCAGTATCACTTCGGGAAACGCTATAAGTTTTTTAAAAAAAATAGCTCTGCAATAATAGTG
Source organism: Oedothorax gibbosus (assembly GCA_019343175.1). Taxonomy (NCBI): domain Eukaryota; kingdom Metazoa; phylum Arthropoda; class Arachnida; order Araneae; family Linyphiidae; genus Oedothorax; species Oedothorax gibbosus. Next base: position 91,119 of record JAFNEN010000414.1, read on the forward strand.
AACCCATATGCAAGTTCGAACTGCCCTTCCGTTGAGAAACTGTTTCTAAACTTTAAAGAAATATGCTCCTGCAAAAGCAATGAATCGCCAAATACAGTAACTCTGGCAGAAACGAAAATCTTCCTTACCCCTTTTCGTCTTACGAGTGATAGTTTGGACTCGTCTCAAACACACGTCATAGATGCCAAGAAGTGGTGGGAAGACTATACCAACCAAACGGTGAAACACCAAAGTTCGCATAAATAATAAATATAGTTACAAAAATACACATGTCTTTATATGTCAAATTTACATAGTTCCTGTTAAACAAAACCAGGTGAAATGCATTAGCATGTGTAACCATGTGAGAAAAACTAGTTCCAAAATTAGGTCTGGAAATTAACAATTCAAAATATAAGTGCTACAGGGCGCTTGGAAAATAATTAGAGCTTACTAGGTTTCTACTTTATCAGTGGTAGGAATCTATTTTTGTTAGTACAATTATTGTTAATTTTCTTCCCCAATTTTCGTACTCTAATAGAACATTTAGCAATAAATTCCTGATTATAGGGTAACTTAAAATTTCCATTTTTCAAATTTTATGTATCAGTCAAAATACTTCTATCCTATTTTAACTGAAAACAAATACAAATCCTTTCGCTCTAATGACCCTTAAAATATTTTGCAAGTAAAAGTGATAAATATTGTTAAGGAGTATAATATTGGATACTGGATTTAAATATTATTTTATTAATAATATTATTTTAAAATATTAGTTTGTTTGTAAACAAGTTTCTTTTCGTAATAAAAACAATTCTAAATAAATTTTTTAATTGTGATTTTAGCCATTATATATCATTAAAATAAAAATCAATCGAACATATTTTTTTGTTTTTTACTGCAGATTAGTATATCGTTCACATTTTACTCGTAGGACACATAACGATTATACGTTAACTATAATAACAGTAATATTTTCTTTAAAAAAAAACTTACCGATCATTATTTTTCCCGTTCAATTAACACTGATTCCAGATTAAAATTGAGTATAGTCCTGTTCTCTGTCCTATAATTCAAACATACGGGAGAACCTTTCCGGACTTTCGCTTGGGACAGGTTGAAGTCCACATGCAGCTGCCGTATTCACTAACACACAAAGTCAAATAGTGTTAAAAGAGCATTGGCTTGTTTTAGGTGACGTAATTATTCCAGCCCTTCCTTCGATCAGTGCTCTATTGTAAATTACAATTGATTCACCAATCAAGGTTGGTTGGTTGACATATATTTTCAGGCTTGTGTGCTTGGTCACAGAGACCCGCTTATAAACCTTCGTCAAGAAGGACGGACACGACATACACACACGTAAAAGACAGATGCTGCCATCTATCGCCACCTCTACAATTCAGACATGTCCCTGAAGGGGATGGAAATAGTCTCCAGGGACCTGTACCCGGGGGAAACTGCGCAATGACAGGACTTTGGCGCACAGGACTCTCGGACCCAACAGATTTAAAGAGCACGTACTCCGCATATACTCGGTGGGTCTTCGGTGGCACCGGGGCTCGATCGCGGGACCTTCCGACCTAGTGACCGAGACACTGACCACTAGGCTCCCCACAGCCCCTCGAGAATGGATTTATGTTTATTCCACTGAGCTCAATACACAGTGGAGCGCAGATTTCCGGTTTTCATATATTCCTAAAACACATTACACACATTTTGCTGAAGAGGTCAAAACCCAGCCTATGAGAGATTGGTACCTAATACGCGCATTGTATATTCTGTGTAGTTTTGACCTCTTGCGCAACATTTTGTATTCTTCCGCGGGAACGAAATTTACTACAAGACAGTATAGGAAGTCCTCACTCCACGGTGTATTGAGCTCATTGGTTTATTCAGAATTGCTGTTGCCACTTGAGACCTCAAACATGCCTATTGACCAGTTAAAATATATTTCAACAGTTAAAATATATATATTTTTTTTTAATGAAGGTTTGTACTATCTCACATTTTTTTTTATTATCATTAACGTCGTAGTCTTATCAGTTGCACTTCGGACTGCTAGAAAAGGCCCAGGAACTGCATCCCGTATTTTGTAATCACTTAGGCCAATAGCCCTTTTGAAGCTCTAGTGCGACGATAATTCCTATGCTTGGTGAACACCTTCTTTCCTGCCCTGCCTTGCAGGATCGGATGTTGTTTCTTCGAATTCTTTTCTGACTCTCCCACCTTCTGGATCTATTTATCACCTGTATTGGATTGCAAGGCGTCGTATGTGTGCTTGAGAGAGTTTAGACGGGCGTAATAAAAAAATGTAGGGGTTTGTTACAGAATCTGTCACTTAAACCGCTTCCACACATCATTTATGCTCAACAGGAAACAAACTACTTCGGAATACGTGCTCGTTAAATCTGTTGGGTCAGAAAGTCCTCTAAGTTCCCATACCAAATCATACCTCTGGGGGTGACAAGCCAATTCTGGGGATCCTCTAGTTGGCCTCTGTCTCTAAAAATTAGATGGATCCACTTATGTGTGTGTGTTATCTGTTGTGTCTGTCTTACTTGACGAAGGTTTATAAGCGGATCGCTGACCAAGCACACAAACCTGAATATATATGTCTACCAACCAACCAACCAACAAACTACTTATACACCTCAGAAAGAAATTCGCCAAACAGGGCCTTTAGCTAGTTGCAATTCAAACTTTTAAGCGCCAAAATTAACTATTTTCATTAATCTTCTTTCTCAGATTTAATAATTAGACTTTATCGTTTGCTAAATTTGTTTGAAGTTCGAAGAAGAATGATGTAATCTTTTTTAATAAAGATCTTTGTCTCGCCACAATTTCCCATTTACATTTTTTTCGAAAAAAATATATATATAATCTCACAAATAAATATTCTTTCAAAAGTTTTTATTTTAAATAAAGTTTCTCGTACGTTTAACGAAATGGCAACAGTGAAAATATTGAATAACAAGAAGTTCTTAAAGAACTAAAATAGCCTACTTTCCTGTTACTTAAATACTTACTGAAATTCTAATCGGGAAACAACTAGGTTCATAACAGTAAATATCATCAACAATCATTTCTACACTAGATTAACACACATTAGAAAAAAAAAATCCTCTAAACACAGCATCCAGCTATAATTTAAACTTTTAAAAGCCAAAGTCAACTATATTCCTTAATATTCTTTCACAAATAACTTAATATTATTTATCGTCCGCTCGATTTACTTGTAGTTCGAAGAATAATTCAATATTTATTAATAACAAAAATAATGAAACTACTCCGAACTGCATTAAAAAATAAATGTAAATTAAAACTAAACAGAACTGTATGCAAAAAATATGCCTTACCGATTTCTTGGTAAACATTTAATGAACAATCAAAGTATCATATTGTGCTACATTTTATGACGTCATTCCAAAATGATTCATGAAAAAATTATTTTGCTTCAAATATTTTTAAATAAAATTTCTCATGCCATTGTTGATTTGGCAACAGTGATTTAAATGACTCAAAATTGAATTTCAATGCTAATTCAATGGGAAATTCGCCGACGTCCGTCCGTTATGTCCGTCCGGACGTACAGACAGGCGGACAAAAAGTATGAAAGTTGGGTCTCTGAAGTCCTAAGCTTTCTGACAAAAAAAGAATTTTTAAGATCCGAATGATAGAACCGATTTTGGAAGGGGGGTTCGGACGGACAGACAGACGGACATCGACCTAATGTCAACACCTACATTTTCATTTTTTTAATTCTTTCGAATTAAAAAAAGAAAAGTAGGCTAAAAATGGAATTTGCATGTTATTTCAATGTAGATTAAATTTTTAGTTATTTAAATTTTAAATACACTTCTAATTTAAATTTTTTAATGAAATTTGGAATGTAGCCTAATCTGATTTTTTGCTTCAAAATGACGTATCCCACTTGTTTGTGAGACTTACGGTTCGTTCTGTGAAAGTGGGTGACAGACGGGCGGACTAACGATTATAAAACCTTCCAATTTTTTACGTTATAAACGTAGTGTGGAAGCTAAAAATAAATGTTGTAATCACCCCAACTGGGCCTACACAGCAGCAAAAGGTGTATATGTACAATTAATGAAAGAAATTTTAAAGCCATGAAGTATTATTATTCTATTTTCTATTGAATTTAAATTTTCATTATAAAACAATCAACGACAATTTTGACTATTAATACGTTAATTGATACACTAACTAGAATTAAAATCTGTACACAATTGCTATTGAAAATTCCCCAATCTTCAATAATTTTGTATTTTATGCAGTTTGTGACTAAATACTTCAAAAAAACTAAAACAGTATTAAAGAATTTAATGTATCACACACAATTTTTTTCATAGGGACAGAATACAGAAAATTTATTTACATTATACTGCATATAATGCAATCACTAACTTTCTAAATTACTATATTTTCCAGTTAATAACACTTCATATGCTAAAGCGAAAAAAAAACACATTTCCACAAGCAAATATGATTAAGGTTTTTAACCAGTCTAATTCATTAGGAACTAATAAAAAAAAGTTCATATATATTTTGTAAAATAGTATGACTCGAAAGTTTCGTTGAAAGTATAGAAATTGGTTGTTCATCAGATGCAATAGCAAAAGGTGCCCTTTCCCTAGAAATTTCAAGGAAATATCGGAGTAGCACCCAACGAAAACAAGTGAAACTGAGAAGTGATTAGACATACTTTCACAATCATTCTAATATGGTTAAAAACCTTTTAGCAAATAGTCAGAACTGATACAAAATAGTAAAGATTGAATGTTTTATTTTTCTAATTCCCAGTTTACTTTCAAATAATAAACTGACTTTTACAGATTTCTAATCTCGTTAGATAGATTTACTTTTATATAACGAGGATGGTCATAGTTCCTAACTTTATATGAATGAAAAAAGATTTGCGTAAGTGTTATATACTAGAAAATACTGTAACAGAAAGAAAAAGGGGGGGAGTAAGAATACGACAGCTTACAAAAGAGAATAAATACAAACAGCTAGTACATTTTTTTGCCTCACCACTTAAGTTGGTTGGAGCTGGAAGTGTATTTTCCTAAACACATCACTTTCTAACATAAATAAAACCACACTGGTAAAAAATACTTGTCCGATTTCCTTTCCTTTGGAACTGAAAAGTGTAGAATAGGAAGAAAAAAAAAGTGAAAATACAGGGTGGCCCAGCGGTAGTGTTTGAAACAAATGAAATTTTTTTTTGTGGGAAGCTTTTTTTTTTAGCTTTTGTGAGAAGTTCCACAAAAGGAATTGACCAAACAAAAGGAGTATGGAGGAAGGTATGGGTAAAGAGTATGGTTGTATTCGAGAACCGCCTATAACTGCTATCCTTGTTAAATATGGCGGGCACTTCGAACCTCTTTATCATTAATTGCCCAATATGTCCATTCAATAAACGTCATAAAATTCTTATGTCTCTTATTTGTTTTTATTTTTTCATTTGTTTCAAACACTACCCGCTGGGCCACCCTGTAGAATGCAACAATGAATAGGAACAGCGTAGTTACATGACATTTCTTGTAAATTTAAGTTTTTAAAGGGTGGAAAATAAATTTCTTTAGTTTTGGTCTCATAATTTTGAACCACGGTAGTAATAAATTAACTTTACAATTAATATTTACAATTGTCACTGGAACTTTGGAAATTAAACAGCAGAATTGTAAATTTGGCACAAAATAGGAATAGTTGGTTCATTATTAGGAATTTTATACATAATCACCGAATTACATTTAGAAATAAAACTTTGAACTATTTCACTAAACTGATATTATAGCGATACATATTTGACAGTATAGCAATTATATATTTTTGGAGGCGTATTATTCTTAATTTAAATTTTAATAAAGCTTAAATAATTTGTTTTAACAAATTCATTAACCAAATTTGAAATTATATTTTTTTTATTAAACCACAGAAAAAAAGATTTTGTTTTGTAATTAAAAACCAATTATCATAAGGGTAGAAAATTTTAGTTTATTAAAACCTAAAACAAGAAACAATTACACATACTATAATATTTTCCTAGTTTTTTTTAATTTTAACAAACTGAAATCTTAAAAATAATCATTTTAATTGGAATGTAATAATTTCTTTAACATTTTATACTGAACAATTTTATTTAATTTTTATAGACTAATATAACCATGCATTTACAGAGATGATATACAGATTACACAAATAATAATTGTTTGAGAACTTGCAACAATTTGATGCAAGATTTTAATAATGATTTAACAATCTCTAGTGAAATACGAAATTATAATTTTTATAACATATATAGGTAAATATGACATTAATTGCTGAATGTATTAATTGAATAATTGCCTTTTTTTTCAATATAAACAAGAATAGTTATTATCATAGGAAGACATTTCAGAAACAATTTTTTTAAGAAGAAATTTTTTTTTTCCCTTAAGAAAGCATCAAAAATACAAATGTCACTACAAAAAATGCTTGTTATTGCAAGCTTGTAATTTTTAATGAGCTGCTTTTTAAACTAGAATTTTTTTTAATCGTTCGACTTGTTAGTAGACAAAGATATCAACCAAATTGTCTACTGAAAATGTATCTATATCCCCATACTAAAATATTATACCTTTATCCAAGAATAAAGGTAATCAAAAATGCAAATAAAGATTTTTTTTTAATATGTTGAAGCCCAATATATAGAAGGGGGGGGGGGGGGGGGAATGTCCTGTCAAAAGAAAATATTAATTAAAAAATTATTTTTTTAAAAATAAATTGAACATTTTTTTCCAAATAACAATAACATCTTTTGACTTTTTCTTGGATGATTGAATGAAAATTTGCCGGAAACTTGAGCATAAAATAAAAATTGATTTATTTTTGTGCTTGCGCTTCGGAAAAAGAATACCGGTGACTATAAAACCTTGTCAGTAGAGCAAAGCAAGGTAGGACAGACAAAATTAAATTACACAAAATGCAGTCCAGTCACACACACCACCTCTAGTTCCAAGTAGTTCCATATACAAAGAAAAAATGGCTAAAACGATGTCGAAAATTTACAATTGCTATAAAGACAGGTGCAGCAGGAAAGAAAATGTTTTTTGTTTTTGCGATACACAATGTCTTCAATGGTATATACCTTGTGAACCTAAACACTTGCCCATATCACAATAAAGTCACACTTCTTTAAGAGTCAAACACTTCTTCTTTCACATCCGCGGCGTCGATGGCCAATTCCTCCTTCAACACTTCAACCACATTTCCGGGGATGATGCAGCCGACGATTTTCGAGTCTTCGTCGATCTTCAGCCGCACGACTTGCAGCTTGGCGTTGTTGCTGCCGTGGTGCTGGGTCATGATGTTCTCGATTTTTGTCCAGACGGCCAGGACGGAGCCGCTGAGAACGTAGTATTGTCTCTGCCGGAGGCCGACCTCACACAGAACGCCCATTGTCTTCCGCCGACACTGGTTGTACCAATACATATGGCTGCAGAGGGTGGCAGACTGCTCGAAATTCTCCTTCCAATGCTCCTCGACGTTCTTCTTGGTGGACTTTTGGTATTTTGATTTGAGTTCCTCTAGAGTCTCCTGCTTGGCCTGGAGGCCGGTGTTGGGTCGGTACACTCGGAACAGCTTCCCCTTCCCGCCCTTGGATTTGCTGCCGCCTGTGTCTGCCACGGCCAGAATGGCCGTCTTGCGGTTGTTCCTGGCCTGGGACGAGAGATAGAACCCTTCGTCTTTCTCTGTGCACTCTTCTAGCTTTTCTAATGCTTCCTCCCAGCTGATACCGCGCTCGACCAGAACAGTGTGGAGCTCTGTCTTGGCCGTGCCCGTCGCATGCTTCTGCAGGAAGGAGTTTAGCTTGACCCTCTTCACTAAGTCCCCGCCAGTTCCGAGATCTAGAATACCGAGGTCGTAGCGGCCGACCTTCTTGGCTTGTGCTATGACTGCATCCAGAGTGTCGGTAAAGTACTGGAACAGGCCGTTTTGTAGCTCCACCGGCAATCCAAGGATCCTGTTCATGAACTTGCTCATGTTATTGTAGTCCTTCTCCAGGATCAAATAGCCGGTAGGGTCTTCGGTGATCATGGACACGCCGATCAGAGCCCGGCGGACGTCGTAGAAGAAATTTCCCTTGTAGTCCTTTGGAGGCTGAACAAGGGGAGTTTCATACTCCATCACGGCTCTCATGGCTGTCTCCAGGGCGGTTCGGCCATACTTGGTGTCAATGTTGAACTGGCTGAGATCTCTGCTCTCCGTGGCTCTTCTATCACCATGAGTGAGAGCGCCCAGACTCTCCAATCGCTTGGCGACAATTGAAGCAAATCGCCTTTCACCGGCCAAATCGGAAATAAGAAACAGATATTCAGGCGCATTCACTTGATTTGATCTGTGGGTTCGTCCGAACTGTTGGATGGCTTTGTCGGCACTCCATGGCAACTCAAGGGTCATGTGGACTCTTCTTTTCTGGTTTTTAACTCTTCTGTCAGACTGGAGAGAGATACCGGAACTGGCTGCCTCAGAAATAATAGCAATGTGTTTCTCTCCATCCATGAACCTTTGCTTTTCTACCATATTCAGGGTTTCTAAAGGAGCATCTGCTTCAGACCGAGATTCATATTGAATATTGCCGTCGTTGCTGACAACTCTTCCCTTTCGTCCTGTCATTTCAGCAACATTTTCAGGACCACCCAAGTCATCAATCAGCTGATCGAGAGTGTTTGGAGGCAGAGTATCTCCTAGTCGCTCGATTTTATCCAACAAATCAGCTTTCATGGCAGAGGCCTTCTCAACGGCATCCAAAGGAGGAAGGGGTTTAGGTGGTACTTTGTTCTTTTTGCTACTGGTGTGGTTGCTTGCGAGCTTCCGCTTTTTACCCTTTTCTTTCTTGTTCTTTTTCCGATAAGCCCAAGGGCCGTTGCTGTCAGATTCATCATCGAACGGGTTAAAATCGCTTTCTCTTTCGGAATCGCTTCCAGAGTTAGCATTCATGTCGTCACTTCCAGCAGGATCATCTTCATCATCAGTGAGATTGAAATCGCTGCCTCCGCTTGGTACATACTCTTCCTCGCTACTTTCGTCAGAGAGCTTGTATTCTTTGTAGCGCTTCACCCCTTGCCTGGCACGTCGCAAGGGCTTCCTCTTTCCTCCAGATGATGTGGATGCTTGAATTTCCTTCTCTGCTGCTTTCAGGTCGAGCCCCAGAAGTCTCATCGTCTTCTTATGGTCAGGGGCTGGGAACTGCTTCTCAACCAGAGACTGGAAAACTCCCTTTGCAGTTGAAACGAAGTCAGTTAGCTCTCCACCGGCTTCTTCAAGTTGTTCCAAGGTGCGAGCTTCTCCAGTAGACTGCAAACCAATGACTACACATTTTCCGTTCTTTACAGACTCCCTAGCAAGTTTAACAACATGTGGTACTTTGGAAGCAATACATAAGTACTTGAAGAATCTTTGATGGGATGCCCAAAACTGACACCACATTGTTTTCTTTGTTCGGGGGTCACCTTCCATTAGTTCAGCAGCTTCTTGGAACTTAGCGCGAGCTTCCACCCATAGGTTGACCGACTCGTTATACATGAACTTAAACTCTTTTGTCAGCGGGATTTCTTCAATTTTAAATGATACACCGGCAAAACTCAATTGACGAGCAATATACAATCCTCTCAATTTCATATCCATGGCAACAAGCTCCATAGCCCCAACACCACGTTTCTCGACAACTGATATGAAATCTGTAAACTCCTTGAAGGGTGTCCCCTCACCCCACAAGCCAAGTCTGGTCATGTATGCCATGTTCTTGGGTTCTGATGCTCCAGTGGCACTAGCATAGACAACTCTTGCTTTGGGGAGCTTGTTTTGAAGCTCTAGGACAGTCAATCCAGTTTTAGTAGGTTTACTGGAGCCGGCTGGACAGAGATTTTTTGCTTTATGACACTCATCAAACACTATACATCCATCAAAGTCATCGCCACACCAGTGCAGCAGCTGTTTTAGTCGGGTCTTGTACTTGCCTCCAGACTGGCTCTCTCCAATCAGAGACGAGTAAGTTGCGAATATGACTCCCTTTTTGATGCTTCCATTTACCTTGGATGAAATTTTGGCGTACTTGAACTTATTCAATGCGTGCACCTCGATTTTGGTCGCCCCAATGTCCTTCAGATCTCGTTCAGAGTCGTATTTCAAGTCATTGGACACACTGAGCCAGATGGCCCTCTTGCGTCCAATAAGATAGTTCTCGTAGATTATTCCGGCGAGTGTGCGGCCTTTCCCAACACCGGCGCCATCTCCAATCAGGAACCCTGCCCTCGTCCCATCAGGCAGTATAGTCTCGTGCTGCTGGCAGGCATAGGTGATGGACTCCAACTGCAGAGCAGACAACAGACCCCTGTCAATAGTCTCTTCAGGAATGCTGACCTTGTACCACACATCCGGAGGCTGGACACTGGACAGCGAACTGGTTTCGACTACTGGATCAGGATGCCTGATGCCAATCTTAAGCTTCGATGGCCAGTATTCTGCGTAAGTTTCGGCTCGCCCCAACTCTTCCTCCTCTTCAACTTCGTGCTCCTCAGGCTCCACCCTGGCCTGCATGTTCCCCATCATCATCGATCGGAAGATGGAGTCGTTTGCAAGGCCGTTCATGAAGTAAGGGTTGTAATCTTTGGACCCCATGCCATAAGGGAACCCACCAGCCTGGAAACCGTTCATCATCCCACTCTGCAGGGCCATCTGCATGGCGGCAGCATTGAACATCTCCGGCCTCATCATGCTAGCAAAGTTCTTGTCCATGGTGTACGGATACCTGGCATAGTCCCCCATCATGGCAGCTGCGGCTGCAGCATTCATGGACGACATGTTAGGGTTCCAGTGGTTCTGTCCCATCTGCGACAAGTAGTTGTCTGCCATCTTTGAGCTGTTCGGGTACTTCTGTACGTTATCGTTCGGGATTTCTTGTATGTCATCATCGTTGTCGTATTTCTTGTCATTGTGGAGCGGGTCGTTCTCTGGCTTGATTCCAGACTCGTCTAGTGCTGCCGAAAGTAGATCGGTCGAAGCCTCCATGACTGAGCAGGTGTGGAATCAAATCACTGCTCGGCTTTTATAGATCTCTGAAAAGAGAGAAAACATTTATAAGACACATAAATTATGTAAACACTTTTTTTATATTTCTCTTTAAATATTTTTCTTCAAGATAACTTTTTTTTTGGTTACTAGAATATTATAAATTACATTGCAATGCAATTTTTGGAGGATTCGCAATTTGAATTTACCAAATTTCAAGAAAAAACGAGTTTCTGATTATGATGATTAAATTCTTCCGATTTTGCAGATTTCTAAAATCTAAAGATTAGTTATTGTAGTTTTTTTTTTGTTTGATAATTTTTTAAGTATGTCCTTTTAAAAGATTTCTGATTCTGTACGGCTTTCATAAGATTTCCGGGGATTTGGGAAGTGCCCATCTCCAAATATTCACGATTCACTTATTTTTCTTCATTCGTAAATTTACCACTTTTGAGAAATAGGGATTTCATAGATTTGCCAATTTCTGGGGATTTGCGAGTCTGCATTTTAGAATTGCCAATTTCCGGACGATGATGTTTGATTTGAAGATGACTGTCTACAAAAGTCCAATATTTGTAAATAAATAACATGAAAATAGCATTTTTCAAAAAATTCTTTAAAATGTCCTTTCCCTCCTTAATATGCATATGCTCTTAGGTTTTTGAGTCAGTAGCACAAATCACTAATTTTTTTACCCAATTTCTAAAACTACACTCTCCCCTAATTATGTATTATCAAGTACAAGACGGAAGATATCTTATATTCTAAATGTATTACATTACAAGGCATTGGGGACAGTGTGTGATAGCTACCAACAAGTAAATAGTGGGTTTTGTTCTAATGACGGGTTTCTATAGTTGAAAGTAATGGCTGTTTTTCCATTTTTAATTACGTCCTACACACTAGACAATTTATTGTGCTTTTAAGCCAATGATATGCGTTTTATCTCCTACCTAAAGGATGATCCAAAAATGATTGAATTTTTGTATAGTGAGCTACAATTGATAACATTTTTATGCTTAGCATTCATTGAAAAAAAAGTTTACCACACCTGTGGGATTATAAAATTCGACTGTATAGCATACTTTATATGGTGTTTTTATAATACAATTAAAAATGCTTAACGGATACACAATTGCAAACGATGAACTAGAAATTTTGAAATTCAACTTTTAAGTAAAGGCCAAATTTCGCAGTCACCAAATGCAACCAATCCTCACTTTTTCCGGAATTTTTTTTTTACTTAAATTGTCAATGTGGCTAGTATATATATATACAGCTTAACGGAATACATGGCCAAGAATCAAGATTTTTTTAAAAGATCTGTTGCGTGTCATTACTATTTTTTAACATTTATGTAATTATTATGTGCAGTACACTATAATTTTACATATTAGAAATGCTCAAACATTTTTATTTTGTAATAAAAAAGTGCAGGTGCAACAAAATTGTTCAAAACACCTTAAAAACAATTATTCAGCCTCATTTGGGCATCTTTAGACAACTTTTTAAATTGTGGTTACAATTTTTTTTTTAACAAGCATTACCAATGCAGCTCATGTAGACAATAGCATTGAGAATATTCCGCAATCCTTAATTTCTATATAGTATTGCATCGTTAGCAATTTAAAAACATAGTAAACAACGCCAAGTCGCACCCTGTTTTAGGTTTGCTAGTTGGATATAGGTCACACGAGTATAGTGCTAGACAAAGCCGGATTTAAAGATTTGCCGCCTGTAGGCTATGATTTGCCGCCCCAGTCACAATCAGCGTGTAAAATAAGCGGTATCGCATCGCGAAACGCGACACCAAAATTAAAACTTGCGATAGCGATTTAGCTTTGTATCGCATTTAGTTGCAATACTCACAAAGCATCTCCGTTTCTCATAACCATGGTGTTTTTGCAAACGATTCAGTCAGATCGCCTCAGTTCAGTTGTCTAAGTCATGGAGCTTAATCTCAATTCGAATCCGTTGGCCGCTTTTCGTTCGGGCAGGGAAACATCTAAATTCCATACCAGACTGGAAGTGAGTAGCAAAAAGTGTAAACAAACCGCCGATAATCGCGCCAGAACAGAAAGATTTAGCGAGATTTCCAATTGTTAAATTGTGGTTGCGAAAATAACAAGCATAACAATGGCGGTTCAGTACGAACTGCTTAAGAATATCCAGCAATCGGAATTTATAATTTACATCGTTACCAAAAAAATTAAAAACGCAAGTCGATTTTTTAGGGTGCTAGTGATATAGGTAAAAATTGCTACACACAAAGACTTTGATTTGCGACTGCTATGCACACAGTATTTACACGCCCAGTCACAATATTCTTCCACTTCCGGGAAGGGTAGCTGGTTAGTTGCAAAAAAGGGTGGTATGTGTTGTTTAAAATAGATACATATATTAGAATCATCTATGTACCTTTACACACTAAATTGAAAGCAAAATAGGCGAAGTTTTTTAAACTGTTCTACTATTTTCTTTCAACTTTGAAATCCGGGAGGATTGGGGTGCACTTGCCCTTTTGCAGGGACCATGTTTGCTACGAAATATTAGTACTATTTACGTTTACAGTTTACCCATTAATGTAAATTATTTGTTTTCCTTCTAAAAAATATTCGTATCTTTATAGTAATTTTTTATGCTGAATGTCGCTTTACTTGGTCGTAAAATTTGCCGCCCAAAAAAATTCGCCACTCTAGGCTACAGCCTACTTAGCAATCCGGCCCTGGTGCTACAGTTGTGTGACCTATATCCAACCAACAAACGGGGTGTGCTTTTCAATGTCCAAAACTAATATTTATGATCAGAGCAGGGAAAACTGGGAAATACCCGAAAACAGATTTTTGATATACAGATTTTAACTTTACCAGTAAATTAATTTAAAAAAATTCTCCCATCATCGTATTTTCAATCTGCATATTAGTCTAAAGTAAGAACTTGTTTATAATTTGAAGTTGTCCTGATACAATTTAAGTAATGCAGAGCAATATAGAATAAATTTTTTTGAAAAAATTAGCATTTATTAAAATTCTGCTGAATTAAAAAAAAAATTGAGTACTTTTTTGTTAACATCCTAATATTTGTATTCTGACTGTGATTGTACCACTGTCTGGGTGAAGATCCCTTGTCAAGCTCAACCTTTTTGTTCCCTTCATCCCCACAATGGCCGTTATAGCTTGCCAAAGTCTAATAAAGTCGTTTGATTTTATTTCTAGATTTAGTAAACATAACTAACTAAACTATGTAAAATGACAACAGAGTTTGTAAATTTTGAAAAATTAACAAATTGCACCTACACAGTCGATTTCATTAGAAGTTGACACATTTTGAACATCTAATTTAGCAAAAAAATAAAAAATGCCATTTATCATGTTTGCATAGAAAAAAAAAGGGCTATAACTCCTTAATTTTGCGAAATTGACAAATGAAATCTTCCTTAACTTATTTTAATTTTTTTTTGTATATTACTTAAGTGTTTACATCTACATAAACATAAATTATTAAAATATTAAGTCCATGATAAATATTTATTAAAACACAAAATTTAATTAATTTTAAATAAGAATTAGAAACAATTTTAAATAACATTAATAGATCGTTGTTCATATAATCCTAGGTATGTTACTTTTTCCCAGGTGAAAAAAACAAAATATATTTCTTAGGATTGTAAATAAAATAATGCCAGCCCTGGTGCTACGTAAGGACATGTCTCGTAATATTAAACTGTAGTTAAATACTGAGGCGACAAATAAGATAACCAAATAAGTAATTGTGCTCAGCATCTGAAATTCAGACCAGAACATATTTACCTCATTTACAGTTATGTATTAGTGGTGATTTTTTGTTCTGTATGATAATTTTATGGAATGGCTGGACAAAGCCAACTTCTAGGAATTTACTTAAAACTCCTAGCACTTCATAACTCGGGGAATATAAAATACATTTGAATTTTGCACCATTCTCAGTATCTAAAATTGTAGTACTGGTAACCCCTCGCTATGTTGCGCCTTGTTACATCCTGCATTCAGATATATCGCGTCTTGTATCACGTCTCCTAATTTTTCCCCCGTTTTTTTTTCAATGTGTCTTTCCTCAAAATAAATAATAAACTTCTGTTCTTTGATATTTGCCGGAAACCAGGTTTTACGAGAAAAATCAAAACAGCCTACTTTAGATGGATTTTTTAATAGAAAATGAGTGAAATGTGTCTAGTATGCCTGTGCAATAATGTGTATACCTAGTAATTAATAATTATGTCCTTTCTAAATTTTTGTTTTTTTTAGAGTAGTACATAGTTATATTATTTAAAATGATTTAGTTTTATCTTTCAAACACATACTGTGCTTTAGTTTAAAGACTATTTTGATACCATAAATACATCAAAAGTATAATATTTATCAAGTCGCTCGTTATATCGTGCATTCGGTTATATCGCGGTTTTATGCTTGTCTTCCGGGAAGCGCGATGTAACGAGGGGTTGCTGTATTGACATTTAGCTCGCTTAAGTGTTTGGATTTAATTCCAACATGTGTGGCATTTAAATACTCGTTAACTAAAACACATATATTCCGTTTTACTACTTTCTGTTTTTAAACTACAGTTGTTATTTGTGTTTTATTTATTTCTTTTACATCAAGAACACATTTAATATTTGAACACAAAGATTAAAAATATTAACAACGAAATTTAAAAAAATAAAGGAATGTTAAAAACTAATTTTAAAGGAAATAAGTATTTTATTCTGTCGAAATACAGAACTTACGCCTTTCAATATCAGGACAAAGAAAAAAACATCAACCGATTTACTTTATTGTCGTTTAAGTGGGGACCAGAGCCCTCCATTGAAGCCCATGTTAAAATGACCTTTTTATGTACCTTTTCCTCACAATCTATTTGATACTTTTTAATGACATTTTCACCAGTTGTTGAATGGATGTTAAACTATACTTTAATGGAGGCATTTTCAAAATTTTTGTTTAGTTTTTAAATTATAATTTTTTTAAGTGAAACTACATATTTTTTTACCTAAAAAACAATATTAAAAAGAAAAAAAAAGTAAGATATTTATAGTCAAATCCCTCCAGCGGTTTTTAGAAACAAACTTCTTAAATACATATAAGAAATTTCAGGCTGATACTTACAGTAGATTTTGAGAAAAAGGTACATGAACATTGAAAAAGTAAGTTTTGAGATATAATCGTTTAAATTAAACAATGGTGGTTTCTTACCTATAAAACATGTCTGGATTTTACCTAAACAACTTTTGTTTAAAAAAATATTAAAACTACTTCCAGTACTCGAAACTTTTAATGTAAGATATCGTTGAAAAGCTAAGATTTCATATTTTAATTAACACTAAAAAGATTGAAAGGTCATTTTTGGAAAATTTTGGGGGTCTGGTCCCCCTCAACACAAAGTAAAATAAAAATTTAAAATTATAAACACTTCAAGGATTTGTTAAAATGAAATAATAACAAAAATTTGTACGTAAATATCCTAAAATTATATTTACATGGATTTCACACACGCAATAAACTTTTGATTATAATAACTTTATATTTAATATAAAAACCATTGTAAGCATACTTTATTTTTTAAATTATGTGTTTTTGTAGTTGAAAATGAAAATATTAATAACGAATAACCTCTACTCACCGTAAACAAATAACTATTCACTTAAATGGCAGATTTGATATTGATTGCACTACCTTTCGAAAGAAAAAAAAAACCTTAGCCCATTTTCAAAAATCAAGTAACTTTTTTTTTATTTACACACAAAATACAAATTTGGCAAACCACAAATAGTTAACTTCCATGTGATTATGCAAAAGCGATCATATAGTTATTTGAATACATAGTTGATGTGTTTAATAAATAGACAAATAGTTAATTAAAATGTATTTCAATCCAATTAAAATGTACTAAAATACCTACAAAATACTTTTGAATACGAAGCTGAAAAATATTTTCAGCAAAACCGAGCAGCGATGTATTTCTGCTGGGGTTTTTTTACACATGAACATGTGACAATAAAAAAAAATCATATATTAATCTCATTCACCTACACATGACAGCTAAACTAAGATATAAACTACTTAAACTAGTATTTTATGAGATTTTAATCATTAACTAGTTTAAATGTATAAGTTAAAAATCAAAATAAACAAAAATACTTTCTCCCGCGCTAAGAATAATTTGACAAACGAACGCCACCATACGCAAGTTAATGGCGGATTTCGATCGGTCATGCAATCACACAAAAAAAATATTAAAATTAAGAAATACCTCTACAAATACGCTCTTAATTTTTATTTAAATTCTTACGCACCTAAAAACTAATATTTAATAATATGGTGACAATAGAATGACCCCTAATGGCGGTATAGATGTGCCGGTCTATTGGCAGACATCACAAGCATAACAACCTATTGTTAGGGGGTACTTCGGTCAGCCAATAGCACTTAAAACATGTTTAATGTACTTTTATAACTATTATATATACCAAAATGAATCAAAATAGGACCTACCAAGAGTAGTTTTTCGATCAATCTGTACTAAAGAGCTCTCCGCTACGCATGTGTTAGGATGTAATCTTTCGATCGCAAGGTAAAGTTGAAAAAAAGGATGGAAGGAAAGGGAACCGGGATTTCGGATTGGTTGCCGGCCGGTTGACGTCACGCATGTCTCTGCTGGCCGCGAGTGAGAGGTGAATCGAACGATATTAGATCAATTGAATGGACACCGAAATGCAATTAGGTTGTCTCGTCGGTAAAAAGATTGCACAAAATATTCGAACTTTTATTTACTTTGAGTTATTTTTTTCGTTGGTGAAGGGGTTTTGTTTATTTATAAATAGGAAGTGAAACCGTCACGCTGCTGTAGAGGGCGCGCGTGACGTTCGAGATATCAGTAGTTCAGTTCACTTCAAATTTCCGTCCATTATAGAGCTAATTTTTTATGTGGTGGATAAAAAAGATTGTACTAGTATTACAGATTTTGTATGAAATGTGAAGCATAAGCTGTCTTCTCTAATACTTATTTAAAATAAATTATTACACATATGTGCCCTTCAATGATTAATTTTGAAAAAACAAAATGATATTCGGCTGGAATAACAAAACACTAAAGCATATGGAAAGCAATTTTTGATAAATGTTTTTGTTTGAAATAAAGTCGCACTAGAGCTATACAATGCTAAATAGCAAACAGGCTCATATATTCGAACCATAGTCAAGCGAGGAGGCCGATACTTGAGCTAGTTTCGATTAGTTTGAATTATCGTCGCACTAGAGCTACACGAGGGCTATTGGCGACGGGCCTCATAATTTAGAACCACAGTCAGGTGACGAGCCGACACCTGAGTAGGCACCCAACGCAACAGTTAAGGGTGACATCGTACCGACGTCGGGACTTTGGAGCATATTTAACGTGCACTCCCTCTACTCGGGGTATTATTCGTCGGACATTTTTGGCTGCACGGGCCGTTCATAGGTCGGCAGTTAATTTGGCGATGCCCCCGACCCGAACCTATAGGACCTTCCGCATGCAAGGCGAACGCCTTAACCGACTGGGCTCTCCAGCCCCCGATACTTGAACTAGCACCTAACGCAACCTTATAATGACATGATAGAGGCATTATAGATATTGAAAGAACAATTCTCCTTTAATATATATAATATATATCAGTAATTTCTAAAGATTGCAGACCAAAACTTTTCTTATATGATTGTTCTTAAACGGATATACATAAAAAAAAAAATTTTTAATTAAAATGCGCAAATGTCAATAAAAATCGATAACTTCATTAATATAGAAGTATAATATTGTATTAATATATCATAAATAATACTAAATAATATAACTAGTAAAAATACGTTATAATTAAACTTAGAGTTTTAGTAATTTTGTTAAAATGGAATTTTTATTTTATTTTTTTTATTATTATTTTTTTCATTATTATTATTTTTTATTATTATTTATTATTTTATTTTTTAATGGAACGTTATTCTTATGGATTTCAAAGGGCTGGGGATTATTGTTATATGGATATTTCGTTGTAATGATATTCGTTATAAGTAATTTTAACTATATAAAATTTATTACAATATATGATGTATTTATGATTGCGACGACGACCCAAATGAAAGGAAAGAAAAGTTTCTATAATAAGTTTTATAATGGAGTAGTTGTGACGTTTCCTTTGCTTTTGGTGTTAGCTAACAACTAGATGTGACTGGTAAAAGGGATAATTTTTTTGTGCTTGGTTTCCCATTTAAACTTACTTTGTTGTGTGGGGCGCAAGTGTAGGGGCCTCCGAAAGCTTTAAAATTGGTCGTTAACTATTTTACTTTACTTACTACAAAATATTGTTAGTGAAAATATGACACTCTTAACATATCTTAAGAGTGTCATATTTTCACTAACATATTTTCCATAGATAATAAGCGTGAAGCAAATTCCGCAAATATTAATTATATTCCATATCTCTACATTTACCAATTTTCGTTATAATCTTATCGAAAGTCGACTGGTTTTTTTAACGTAAAAACGTAGCAGTTTCATTTTTTTTTTCAATACAATAACTAATTTTGTTATTGTCTTAAAAGAAGCATATTACTCACATTATTGTTACCTGTTTTTTCATGAATTTAAATAATTTAAATTTTAGAATAGTTGGAATTGTTAGAATATAGTTAAACACTAAATTAATATAATAGTTACAGGGGATAAAGACTAATTAATGTTACTTTAAGTTTTAAAAGATAAAAGCGGAGTTAAGTTTTAAAAGTTATCACATAAAAAGTACGTTTTTTTTGTAAACTTTTGTACTCGTTTCAACAAATGTATCACCTTCATTCTAACTTCAGCGAAATTCAAAGTTACTATAAAACAGTATTGCAGTTTGTTTTTTTATTATTTTAGAGTTATTCCTTCGACTACACTTTTCGAACTACGAGGAGATATCAAAGAACAACTGGGATTTGAGAATGTACCTGAAGTCTTTGTTTTTCTTCGAAGTGTTGGAAGAAATTTTACTCAAGTAAGTTCTGATTCAAGAAAACATCGAGGTTTCCATTTATTATCATTTTTACGTTGAAATCATAAAAAGATTGAAAAAGGGTATTTGCATCGGGGATATTTCCGTCCGTCTGTCTGTACTTCCCTTTCAACTTTCCTTTCTTATTCAGTCAGACTTTGAATATTTTTTTCTTTGAAAGGTAACGAAATCGGAGACATATATTTTATACTTTTTTTTTCTTGTTACTCTATTCGTACAATAAGTGCCCTAGTAAAACTTAAAAAAAAGAAAGAAAAATAGAAAAGTAGGGTAATTTAGTTTTTCCCAGAACTTTCTGCTTAATTTATATTTCTACTTATTTGTAAAATGTAAAAAAATAATCATTTTTATTACTAGATATGTTAACAACGATTTTTGACACATATTTTACATGAGGTTGAAAATAGTTTAATAACTAGGCACAAGGGTAAGATGTCCAGATGAATAGGATTTGGCTCAACTGGCTTGTTGCAGTAGACGTATTTCCTTTCGTCTTTCATTCCTGCATTTCCTTCGATCGGTGTTCTGTTCCCACTTGACATTAATTCCCCAATAGAGACTCGAGAAAGAATTTATTTCATTCAACATTTCTTTTCCCACTCAAGACCAGAAACATGCCCCTTTGCTTTTTTTTCTTTATCATGAAATAGTTTAGTTATCCATATACAGTCCCTGGACAAATTATTAGACGCACTGCAAGATTTCATGTATCAATCAATGATGAACAAAATACCTTTAGAAGGACATTTGTGTTCCTAAACTTAAGCTATTGAATAGAAAAGAAGAGTTCGCTTAGAAAAGAAGAGTGCGCTTGTAGTGAACTTAAATTTCCTTTCCTTAATATTTTTTTTCAGTTCTATATTTTAAGTTATACTATTAGTGGTAAGCGGTAGGGAGATAGCAATCTTTAACATGTGTCGATTTCAACCTGTCCTTCGAATCTTATTGTACTCAAACTGAACCTGTTTCAAAGTAAACATACCCCTTTCTTGTACCCCTCTAGTGTTCCAGGAACACCCTTTCTTTCCAACCCATTATTCATATACCCCCCACCCCACTCATACACACCTCTCCTGAATTCTTGGAAGGAGTGTCTGGTCACCCCCCCCCCCCTTTAAAACTAGGCATAAGTGGAACTGTCCAATTGTCCATTTAACCTATACTTCTCTGTCACTCTTATTTCTTTATGAAAGATTTTAGATGCATTTTTAATAGAAGGAGACAGTCTGAAAAATGGCGGCTTCTGTAAAGAGAAAAGCCTAAAAATGCTATTTTTTTTCTACAACGCAGACGTGTTTCGTGAAAATTCAAATATTAGTTACTATTTTACCGAATGTATTTGCATTCTTTTTGAACAATTATTTTGGGAAAATTTCAAAAATTAATTTTAATTTATTAAATATTAAATAATTAATTTTTTATTCAATTAATTCAAGATATTCAAAACCATTATTATTCTTGTAAAAGCTTTATATTGTATAAAACTATATTCCAGAAAAATTGGCTAGAGTGAACCATCGGATATAGTGAACCAATTTTTAGTTCTGTAGAGGGTTCACTATAGCGGGGTTCGACTGTATCTGCTATACTTAATACATATATCGACATCTTTTTTAATGATATGGCATTCTTTGGTATGTTTTCATCATTACTAAAAAAAAATACAGTGCGTCTAATAATTTGTCCAGGGACTGTAAGTTATAGTAATAGAGAAAAAGTAGTTAAATACACATTTGTGGAAAAACAAAATAACTCATTACTTGTTCCTTTCACCATACCGATTTGAAGTTTAAAAACAAATCATATACAATGTCGTCGCATCAAACTGTTTAATAATTACTTTATTGACTGGAAAAGATCCAATACACTCTACTTTCGTTTCTTTTCATTCTCATTTCGACTTGAATATAAATATGAAATGTAGGTCACTATTTCCGAATACAAATACATAGCTTTTACTCTTTCTCGAAAATATTGAGTGTCATTCATTTGGACTTAAACTACAATTGAATGAAGTAAGAAATGTCTATTTTTTTTTTCTCCTCTACTTTTCAAATATCTTATGGTTTTCAAATGACTTGAGATCATTTTAATGCTCACGGAGGAGTAATTTTAAATGCGCAATCTCATAAAGTAATCTTTAAGAAATTAGTTACAGTAATGGATACATTTTTATCTACATTCATAAATCGAATTTACAAATATTTAACACGGTTTGTTTGTTTTTACTGCGAATAACTGTCAAATGGTGTGTTAAAAAAATACCGTGTAATTTTTTATTTTTATTTTATACGACTATTTTGTAATTTTAACACAAAAGCTGTTTTTTTAACAGACAAAATGTAAACAAAAAAAAAAACACAAAATCCTAACTCCCCCGGCGGGAAATCGGACTTCCCATGCTAGTTTGTTTGTGGGTTTTAAGACAACTTTTGACGTAGTTGTGACGTCACCGTAGGCGCGGACGTTCCAGCTGTCCATTGTTTTTGAAAGTTCAATAATAGTGTACATTTTATTATCATTCATGTTAC
Organism: Oedothorax gibbosus; assembly: GCA_019343175.1. Taxonomy (NCBI): domain Eukaryota; kingdom Metazoa; phylum Arthropoda; class Arachnida; order Araneae; family Linyphiidae; genus Oedothorax; species Oedothorax gibbosus. The sequence continues at coordinate 113,760 of JAFNEN010000414.1, forward strand.
GTTTGATAAATTTTTATATTTGTATAATTGTTTTGCAGGTAAAATCTAAACAAGAATTGGACCTCAAAGTGAAAAGTTTTGTTCCACCTTGCGTAAGTACATTTAAAGTCGCTATTACTAGTTAAGTTAAAATTTAATGCATTTTTTAATTAAAGTGACTATAAATTTTATACTTTTTGTAGGCTGATGAACCAGAAATCTATATCAAAGAAGGGGAATACACAATCGTACGAAGCGCATCTGTGGGTGCCATATCTCAAGTTTCAGCTTTAAATAACTCTGGTAATTAAAATACTATTAGAATTTATTGCTATATTGAAATTTAAATTAATGAAGTACTTACTGTATTGCAAAGCTAAGGTTGAAAATCAAAATTTTTTGAAAATGTAAGGTTATTCTATTTACCAAGATCACATTTTTCTTTGGATCCTAAATAAACTCCTTTAGTTTACCGGAAATGTTTTAATTTTTTTTAAATAGTTGTCACAGATAAAAAGAAAATAAACGCTTGTTGATAAACTTAAAATTAGAGGTAGGGTGTGCTTAGACCTATCTTATAGAGTTTACATAGAAAGTGAAAGGAAAACGGCCATGACGTTTGACGTTTATGACGTTAGAAACGAGTTGCATGTCGTTGTAAGCGAGGTCGATGTAACCGAGTTTGACAGCATGCAGTGCCGGATTTAAAGACCCAGGGCCCCTAGGCACTTGACATTTTGGGCCCCCACCATCTCGAAGCTACTTTGGAATTTATTTTGGAAATTGGCGATTTCTCAAATTTGGCAATTTTTGAGGCCGTCGGGCGATAGGTTTTCGGAGTTTGGCGAAAACAAATTTTTTTAGGTGATTTTTTGGCGATTTTATCTTTTTAAGGGCCCCCTTCCTGACTGGGCCCCTAGGCCCGGGCCTTGTAGGTCTAGGCCGAAATCCGGCACTGACTGCATGGTTTTTCTGTAAAATTAACAAGTTTTTTTTTTGACAGTGTATTTTTTTTTCTCTGTCTTCCACAAAGCAGATTCTCCCCTGTCGTGTTCCACCTGTTCGGCAGACTCCCAGTCCGACAGCCGCAACGACAGCAACAGTTCTTCGTCGGCGTCCGACTCCCATCAGAGACGCGCCTTCAGCCTGAACAGGGTAACGAGGGCGGCCCCCATGTCTTCCTCCCTTGCCAGGCAGAGAAGCAGGCCTTTGCAGAAGGGCAGGCCGCCTACACCAAGGGTGCAGGAAAGGTTGTTTGTCAAACCTGCCACCAAGTTCAGGTGAGGAAAGTTTTTTAGTTTGAAGCATTGAGCTAGAAGAAACGTGGGTCGTGGAGGGAGGCGTGTGATTCGCTGAACAGGGCAGCAAACGAGCCGGTTCCATAACGAAACGCCGAGGAATACACGGCACTGCGGAAGAAACGAACCGGGCAGAAAACCTAGAAACTTGCCTATTTCGCTATTAGGTTCGTCTTCGCTGGTTCTTAGTTACGGGTCCACATGGTTATTTCTTAAAAAAGTTGGAATTTAAAGTTAAAGAAAGTTAATTTCTTTCGAAGTAAAAATGTTAAAATACATTTAGGAGCCCAAGTCAATATGATAGAGGAGTCTCATACAAGCATTGCATACAAGTGTAGGGAAAATAGTCCTTTTCTGCCCTGTTCGCTCAAAAGGGTGCGAGTGGGTTTTCGGCTCGCTGACACCTCACTTCAGTTTCCCTTCTAGCTCAATGGTTTGAAGAGGTACGGGGCGACCAGGTTTTGATCCCGGAACCTCTTGCATGCTAGCCCAATACAAGTTCAAAGACAATTACTCGTTCGCGAGGTCTAGTATTGGATATTAGTGCTGACCACCACAGTACTCACCTTCCAGTGAGTCGGAGGAGGAACGATTAATGCGGAGTGTTCATGCTGCTGCCTGATGCGAGTTCTCAAGAGATTAGTTGCATGCTTTGAATCTCAGGACTTTGCTTTGGTTGCGTGAAGATAGTGCCAAAAACTTAGAATATACACACGAATTTCGTAGTACATTTTAAGATATTTCAAAAGATGCACTTTCTGGAATTGTGAACTAATTAATTTTGTTTTTGATTGTTTATTGATTTCAGGTCCAGCTCAAAAGCTTCCATAAAATTAAATGATTCCATCAGAGAGAGTCCAAGGGAACAGGCGGATGAGGAGACCAGGGTAGTAAGTAGAACACTAATTGTGGACACAGACACAGAAAGAATCAACAGTCCTCCACCCAGGCCCCAAAGCCAATCCTCCAAGGCACTAAACAGCGATATTAGAATTCCTGTACCAACACCGACACCCACACCATGTGACTTAGGTAAGGACAACAATGATTGTGATAATTCTTTCAATACCAAAGAAACAGATAACGAACCAGAAAGAAATTCATGCAATCAAACTCAAACAGAAAGTGGTACCGAATACCAACCAGCCCCGAAGCCGCGAACTTCATCTAGCTTCTACAAACCTCCAGAAAGTCAGCTTTCAATAAAAGACCAACCAGCCCCGATGCCGAGAACTTCATCCAGCTTCTACAAACCTCCAGAAAGTCAGCTTTCAGTAAAAGACCAACCAGCCCCGACGCCGAGGACTTCATCTAGCTTCTACAAACCTCCAGAAAGTCAGCTTTCAATAAAAGAACAACCAGCCCCGACGCCGAGAACTTCATCCAGCTTCTACAAACATCCAGAAAGTCAGACTTCAATAAAAGCAGAAAAAGAAAACATTCCAGACCACCAAGAACTTCTTCAAGAAGAAGTTCGAGATTACGCCGACGTCTGCGAATGCGAACGGAGAGAAGATGCAGGGAACGATCAGAGACAGACGAAAAGCAACAAAGATGAATGCAACGACAGTCTGAAGAAGTGCAGGTTCATGCTGGACAACATGCATTCCAAAATGGAAGACGAAGACATTATCGTCGACCCTATCAAGATGCTGAAAGATGAAGGGGAATCTCTGAAGAACTCGGACGACAACGGGAGGGACCACTTCGATGAAGGGTTCCACAGTGGGGAGCTCGTCGCCTCCGAAGAAGATAGCAACACTGTCGAGGCACTGGAACACCCAACTACAGGTGTAAAAGACGAGGAGGAATTCTTGAAACCGATTCGAGTGTCGACTCCGATGCCGAGAAGTTCGAGTTTTTACAAATCTCCAGAAAGTAAGAATTGCGAAACGCATGGATCTGGATGCAAATAGAACTGTAGTTGAAAGTAGTGTAGCAAAACTAGGCATGAATTATGATTTCTTTATTACCTTGACTAAAAAATTAGTAGTAGGAAGAGTGTATGGTAGCAATACTTTTTTTCAAGAACTTTAGAAAGCATGCAACGCATTTTATCCTGTTGTGTATAAGGCTGAACTGTAGTTGCGTAGGGATTTTTGAATATTAGTTTAGATGATGTTCAGGGCCGGATTTAAAGATTTGCCGCTTGTAGGCGTAGGCTACGATTGATTTGCCAGCCCTGTCGCAATATAATCCTCCCACTTCGGGGAAAGGTTAGCTGCAAAATAGGGTGGTTATAGTGCTGTTTAAAATACACATATTAGAATCATCTATGTACTTTTACACACCAAATCGAAAAAGCGAAATATGCGAATTTTTTAAACTGTTCTATTTTTTTTTTCAACTTCGAAATCCGGGAGGATGGGGTGCAATTGCCCTCGCAGCGACCATGTTTGCTAAGAAATATTAGAACTATATATTCGTTTACGGTTTACGCGTTAATGTAAATTATTTGTTTTCTTTCTTAAAAATATTCGTATCTTTATACCAATTTTTTTATTCCGAATGCCGCTTAAATTGGTCGTAAAATTTGCCGCCCCAAAAAAATTCGCCGCTCTAGGCTACAGCCTACTTAGCCTATTTAGAAATCCGGCCCTGAGATGTTAATTAATAATTAGCATTTAAAACATAGTGCATGACATAATAGTTTGATTTGATGGTCATATTTCATAAGGCTTTTGAAGATTTGTGGCATGGACTATGGATTTTTGCGCATGTAATCCAAAGATATAGTACTTACCTACATTTTGCATGTTCTTTATTATAATTACTAATTACTATTGGAAATCATTAAATAAACATGTATATGATTATATATTTATATATACTTTTAGCCGAATAATTGAAGATTGTTTTGCTTTAATGGTCATATATAAAGAGTAATAATAATAATGAATGCGCTAAAAAATTTCAAACTAGATTAAATAACCAATATTTATAATGTCTTAAGGCACACAATTTAAATTTATGTAAAAAATGTAAACAAAAATCTTTAAAAAAAAAATTGCGGTAAAAATACCGTAATGGACAGTTCGAATGGGCGGAGCATGGTTTGTTTGCGGGAAAGACAATGCTTAGCATAAATGGGGCGTCACTGTAGTTGTGACAGTTCTAGTTTGATGAATTAGCTGCCGGGTGGATTGTTTGCGGAGTTTAAGACAAAGGTTGACGTCACTGTAGGCGTGGCCATTCCAGTTGTCTATTAGGGGTGGATGATATAGTTTTGAGTTGTGTGCGAAGGTGTTTACTTACAACCAATTAGATAACATGAAAGTTATCTCATTGATAAGGTTATATTAACGTCACTGTAGTAGCAGTTGGCAGCCCAGTGGCTTAGAGGCAGTGCTTCGCATTGTCACACCACAGGTCAGGGGATCGAGTCCAGGATTGGGGGAAGTTGACTCATCCTTTCTTTCCTTAAGTGGGTCGATAAAATGAGGACCAGGCATGATTGGGAACTAAACACTGGGAGTTCCTCATGAGGCTGACCACCTTACCGGGACATATGGCTAGCACTCCAGAGCCCTTGGTCGAGTAAACTGGAATGGGAATGGCTTGGCCCACTAACGGGCTGATGCACCGAGGAGTTTAGGAGCAGTGGCAGTTGTTCATTTAATTAATATCGATTTAAATGTAAAAGTTAAATTTCCTATCTTCCGATAAGGGGATCGAGTCCCGGATTGAGCGAAGTTGACTCATCCTTTCTTTCCTTAAGTGGGTCGAATAGTCTTTAATCTTTCTGTCTAATCTTATCCTTCTGTCTCTAATAATCTTTTGATTGTTGACAACTTTCTTCTGCTATAGTGCACCAGCTGCAGACTAGCCGTGAGGAGGTGCGGGCGGAAAGACGCCTGAGGGAGCTGAAGAGGGACGCCCTCATGCAGAAAGTGAGGGACCTGCAGAGGAGGAAGGCCTCCTCCAAAGACAGAGGTGAGAGGCTCACTTTAAAAAAGGAATGGGTGCAGAGGGAACAATAACTTATGCAAAAAAGATCGCAGTTGATGCTAAATACCAGGTACGGATTTAAAGATTTGCCTCCTGTAGGTTACTATTGATTTGCCACCCCTGTTACAATGTTAATTCTCCCCCTTCGCGGAAAGGTAGCTGGTTAGCTGCAAAATAGGGTGGTATGTGCTGTTTAAAATATATACACATATTAGAATAATCTATGTACCTTTACACACTAAATCGGAAGCAAAATAGGCGAATTTTTTAAACTGTTCTAATATTTTTCTTACAACTTTGAAATCCGGGAGGAGGGGTGCAATTGCCCTCGCACCATGTTTGCTACACTCTTAAAACAAAAGAGTGAAATTCACTCCTACAGGAGAAGTGCATTTTCGGCACCGGAAAGGAGTGGAAATTAACTCAGACTGAGTTAAAACCCCTCGTTTGTTTTAAGAGTGTACGAAATATTAGTACTATATATACGTTTATGGTTTACGCATCAATGGTGAATTATCTGTTTTCTTTCTTAAAAATATTTGTATCTGTAAAATATTTTTTATGCCGATTGCCGCTTTAATGGGTCGTAAAATTTGCCGCCCCCAAAAATTCGCCGCCCTAGGCTACAGCCTACTTATCCTATTTAGAAATCCGTCTCTGGCGACAGACATTTCTGAAGTTTCAGACGGGCCATCAACTATTTGTCTTTGGTTGTCATTTTTTAGGTTGGGTCTCGGTTGAAGTAGCGATGCTTTAGAACTACGAGAGTGCTAATGGTGACCATGGAACCAGGGCCCGATTTAGAAAATTTGGTACAGTAGGCACAGCACCGAAGAAGGGCCCCCCTCTCGATAAACCGTGGTATGCTATAAATATTAACGAATTTTAAAGTGTATAAAAAGTACTAATTATTCTGTGATTTACTGCATGTCTGTAGATTGTTTGAAAATGCCTATTTTATTGCAGTTTTTAAATTATATTTCATACAATTTTGATTTCTGACATGTTAAAATGTGTTGAATGCACCAGTGAAATTCTTATATGAAAGCAGCAGTGGGCCCTGGAAGGGGGTATGGGGGTAAATGTAAATATTGTGCACTGTATAAACAAAATTTCAATAAATATATGTGAAATGGATTTCAATTTATTATCATGGATAATCAATATAGCTTAGTTACAATGCCTAAGTAATAATCTTAATTAAAATAATTGAAAATAGATCGTAACAAAACAAATTTCTAGATTTGCTGCTGTTTAAAAGAACATAAAAAATAGTTAAATACGAACCACATACAACCATAAAGTTTACAAAGATATTCCGAAATACTCTCTGATTGGTCTAGGGAGAATGAAACGGACATCAACAGCCAATCAGCTTTCACGTACGATATATTCAAGTGCAGATTTTAACACCAGAATCGTGGTAAACAATCAAATCAGTTCAGTTCGTTTAACCAAAAATTATATTTTATTCGCAAAACGGTTTGTAAAAATAAAAATTTAAAGCCATTTTGAAGTAAATATAAAAAAAATAACATGTATTCTATTTTTAAATTTGGGGCCCCTAAACATGGGGGCCCCATGGCCCGTGCGTCATGGGCCTAATGGTAGATCAGGCCCTGCATGGAACTGCCGTGGGCAGGTAAACTGCAGTATGTAGACTAACGATTCAAATCAGGGTTGCAAGCAATCAATAACTCTAACCTGTAAGAAAATATGCAAAAAGAGGGATTATTTAAGAGCAATAATGGTCCAGTTCATTACTGCAGTCTATCTGCCCACGAGATAAGATCAGATAGGAAACCCCATTCAAATCTTGTGGAAAAAGGATAGCAAATACAGGGTGGCGCAGCGGGTAGTGTTTGAAACAAATGAAAAAATAAAAACAAATAAGAGACATGAGAAGAATTTAATGACGTTTATTGAATGGACGCATATGGGCAAATTTATGATAAAGAGGTTCGAAGTGCCCGCCATCTTTAACAAGGACAGCAGTTAGGCGGTTCTCGAATACAACCATACTCCTTACAAATACCTTCCTCCATATTCCTTCTGTTTGGCCAATTCTTTTTGTGGGAAGCTTTTTTTAGCTTTTGTGAGAAGTTCCACAAAAAGAATTGGCCAAACAAAAGGAGTATGGCAGGAATATGGAGGAAGGTATGGGTAAGAAGTATGGTTGGATTCGAGAACCGCCCAACTGCTGTCCTTGTTAAAGATGGCGGGCACTTCGAACCTCTTTAGCATAAATTGCCCAATATGTCCATTCAATAAACGTCATTAAATTCTTCTCATGTCTCTTATTTGTTTTTATTTTTTCATTTGTTTCAAATACTACCCGCTGGGCCACCCGGTATAAACCACAGACAGAGAAAGAGTGCCCTGCTTGGCAGGGCAGCTTAGGAAGACCTGCTTGCGAAATAAAGTTACTATAAATAAAGATTTTTTAAAAAAAATTAAAAGATAACATTTTTCTTACTAAGCAGAACTGGAAAAGTTACTTCCTGTAATATATAAACTTTGATGGATTCGAAGGTCATCATGATGTATTTTTTCAGCAGCCTGTGAGGAGTGGCGAAAGAGATACCAGGATGTCAAGAAATCCACCCCTCGCCTGGAGGACCACTGCGGAAAGCTGAGGCAGGAGCTGGAGAAGCTGGTCAAGGACATGCTGGTCAGCGTCAAGGTTGACCCAGACTCAAAGCCACACAAGCCATCCAAAAAGGTAGAAAAATATCTAAATTTTTTAGGGCATTGGGTAGGGAAGACTACAGGGTGGTCATAGTTAAACAGAAAGTACTCAATAGTGCTTTCTGTAGAGCAAACTAACAGGCAGAATTGCTATTAATTTATTCGGTCGAGTTGAATTATTGACGTCATAATTTAGAACCACCATCAAGTGACGCAACAACACCTGAATAGGCACCCAACGCAACTTTTAAGGGGTACTTTGGAGCATATTTAAAGTGCACTCCCTCTACACAGGGTGTAATTTGTTGGACTTTTGGATGCACAGACCTTTTATTGTCGGCAGCTATTTTAACAATGACCGGCCTGAACCTGGGACCTTTCACAAGCACCTTACCGACTGGGCTTCGCAGTCTTTTGTAAGAGATAGAAAAATAGCTCAGACTTTCATTTTTGGCCTATGAGGTCAGTGAAGTGTACTACAGGGTGGTATAATTAAACTAACGGTACTAAAAAAATCCTTAAAAAGAGCAATTTGTTGCGGACAACACACATACCCAATACTAGTCCTCGCGACTGAGCAATTACTTTTACATTTCAGTATTGGGTTTGCACGCAAGAGGTTCCGGCATCAAAACAGGGTCGGTATGTACCTCTTCAAAACTTATTGGCAGAGTTGTTATTTATTTTATAAAGAGGTTATTGATGCTGGTTGCTATAAAAACTAGAATTCTAATTAAAATAGCTTTGAATTATATTGGAATTTAGACAACCAAGAGGCACTAATAAGAACATAAGCGTGATTTTACATTTCAGACGAGCTATAAAATCATGATAATGAGACACCTGCAAGAAGTGGAAGATCTCAAGCGGCGTCTGCAGTCAGTGACGATTCGGCTCAATGCTGAAACTAAGGTACAAATTATACTTGGAATTTCAACATTTCAAATTGTAATAAGGAAATATCATTGTAACAATTCATGCATATTTGATAGATAACAATAATTTACGCAACACAAAAAGTAATATAACTTATCAACTTTACGAAATATTTTTTGAAATACTGTATAACACGGTTAAAGCGTCATTAAAGGGAAAGCTATTCTTATGACGTTCTAAACAAGGTTGAATATTAAGTGTAGTTAATCATGTAAAAAACACATTATGTACTCATATTATTAATGGGGTTGTTTCACGGAGGATCTGGCAATAGCTCTGCGGTTTTGTTTTCATGTCTCTTGAATTACTGTTGTTTTGGTATTCGGGAGTAAGTTTTCGAAGGGAATATTTTAGTTGTTAATTTTTTTTTAATTCCGACTTCTTTCAATGCAAGTTTTCCTTGATAAACGATTAAAACAACCGACAGCACAGCAAGAAGTTGTAATTTAAAAAAATAACATCTAAACTAACTTATTCTTAGAAAACTCAATTTCGAATATCAACAAAAGTCATTTGAGAGACATGAAAACAAAATCGCTGAGCTATTGCCAGATCCTCCGTGAAACAACCCCATTAAATTTTTTAAATGACATTGATTGAATAAATTTGAACCCTATGTCAAATAAGTAATTTAGTTTGAATTATCGTCGCACTAGAGCTACACGAGGGCTATTGGCGACGGGCGTCATATTTTAGAACCACAGTCAAGTGACGAGCCGACACCCGAGTAGGCACCCAACGCAACCGTTAAGGGCGACATCGTACTCAGCGTTGGGACTTTGAAGGATATTTAACGTGCACTCCCGCCACACGGGGTATTATTCGTCGGACATTTTTGGCGGCACGGGCCGTTTATAGGTCGGCAGTTATTCTGGCGATGCCCGGACCCGAACCTGGGACCTTCCGCATGCTAGGCGAATGCCTAACCGACTGGGCTCCCCAGCCACTGCAATAAGTAGCAATTCAATTTCTCCTTCTCTGGTCTCAGTATTTTTTTATGCGGGGAAGTAAATTTCAAATTTTCACAATATTAGAGAATAAAATAAAATGCTAACAGTGAAAACAAATTTCCTTTTTAATTTTTTTCATCAAGAAGGTATTTTGGATATCATAAACTTAGGTGGTTGTAACCGAGTTTAAATGTATATACAGTCCCTGGACAAATATTAGACGCACTGCAAGATTAAAACGGTACAATATCACCCGGTAATTAATATTTTACATGTAAAATATAATTACTGGTGATATTGTACCGTTTTAATATTTTAAATTGATTTGTTTTTTTATTGTTATATTATCCAATCAATTACCGATTTATTTGACATCCATAAAAGCATTAATTTAGAAAGCATAAGTTTATTAAGTTTTAAAGAAAAGTGAAATGAATGTTAGTAAAAGTCATTATTGAGTTGAGCCACCTTTAGCCGCTATCAAAGCTTTAATTCTGCACGGCATCTATCAATGCAAAGACTGTACTGTTTCCTGCATTTGAGGATGTGATTCCACACATAAATAATCTTATACTAATTATATAAATTAATCATGATTAGTCATAATTATCTTAAAATAAATACAAATATGTAGTCTACAACAATTCTTTTAAATAAAATCAATACTATTGTAGTTTAAACATTCCATTATTGCATAAAAACTCTTAAGAAACATAAAATAACTAAAAAAAATACAGTATGTCTAATATTTTATCCAGGGACTGTATATACATTCACTTTGACTTTTTTTTTGCAGCTCCGAGCGCAAGCCGAGTTTGAAGTCAAAAGGCTGAGGCAAGACCTTCTCCATAAGAAGACCCAGGTCACTCTAACCAGAAAGCAGACCGCATTCCCACACACCTCAGAACAGTTTTTCATCAGTGCAGTCTAACAAATGTGTCCGAAAGACCCTCAAAAAAGAAATATTAATTTCTGGAGTAGTCAAACCAGACTTTATCCATCAAGATTAAAATGTTTTGTATTCGAGAAAAAATGTTGAATAACACAATGCAACATCATCATTTATTTTTAATTAATGCGTACCTGCTAATGAATTACCTACAGGAGAAAATATTATTGTAACTCAATTATTAACTGAGGCCCAGTGGCTTAGTGGTAGTGCTTCGCATTGCCACGCCACAGGTCCGGGGATCGAATCCCGGATGGGGCGAGGTTGACCCATCCTTTCATCCCTTGAGTGGGTCGATAAAATGGGTACCAAGCATGCTCGGGAACTAAACACTGGAGGTTCCGCGTGAGGCTGACCACCTTACCGGGACATATGCTAGCAACCCAGAGCCCTAGGTCACGAAAGCTGAAATGGGCACAGCAGGCCTTGGCCCAGTAATGGGCTGTTGCGCTGAGGAGTTTAGTTCAATTATTAACTATTTTAATTAAAAAAACACTTTTTGAATAGTAGTGCAAATTAAAATTTAACTAAAATTATTTTAATTTTATATTTTTGGACTTCTAATTACAATTAAAAAAAACTACTAGATTACTAAGATTAACTACGTTTAGAATAAGATTAAAAAGGAAAAACTACCCAAGATTTACTTAGATTATCGACTTTTTAAGTTGACCAGTGATTTTCTTGAATACATAATAATCTGAATTTGTTGGATTAAAATATAGTCTGACTCTAAAACTCCAGATTTAAAGATGCAACATACAGAGTTGCATTCTTTCTATTTAACCCTTTCAGTCCAATGACATTTGGCATCTCATTTAGAATTTTTTTTGATTGTCTATAGCATTTATATATCAAAAGCACATCATTCGATTCTCCAAACTTTTCCATTAGAAAATTTTTTATAATCCACAGATGCACCCTACATTTTTAAATTATGACAGAAACATAATGATGCCAAATGGCATCACTGGGACTGAAAGGGTTAACGCTTTATTATTGAGCTTCCACAGAAGGAGAAGAATGAATTAAGGAACTTGGTGGGCAGAATATTGAAAGTTGCACGAAATTCATCAATTCTTCAAGATGAAGTTTGAAACGGAACTTTATGTTGCTCGGTGTACGAGCAGAAGGTCAATATAAACTATAACTTCAAAATGTAAATGTTCCAAGGAACGTTCTAAATACAGTGACATTCTATTGGTTGATATACAAACATATTGTTTGTATCCAACACTTTATAAAAATATCCATGACATATTATAACTGAACCTTCTCAATATAACTTAACCCCTCAAAATCTTATATTTTGTACCCCCAATTAAACTTAACTTAAATTATCTTTTTCATATATCCTTAATATCACTTAGTACTTTAACATCCCAACCACACCATGTCGGCGACAAACAGTCGCCTAGATCAATCGTTCCCACAGAAACTGTTTAGTCATCACATTTTTAAAGTTGAACTTTCAAACTTTCTCATACTCTGATTGGTCAGTGAAGCAGAGCTCGAGATTTTTCGCCATTTTTGTGAGCATTCGATCACACTCTCTCATCGACTGCAGACGACAAATCAACCTTCTCCTGATAGCTAGTTACTAAATAAAAGATCTTTAATTACTCCGAAGTTTCCCTGTCTATTGATTGGACATTATTTTGCATTGTCTTCTTCTAAATTGCATTAATTTTGAAAACATTTATAATTACCATATATTTAAAACATCTATGGATTCTAAGTAAAATATCTTCAAAATAAAAAAATTCATTATAGGATAGATAAATATATCGAACTAAATAGAACACAGCCTAAAATATTAAAAAGTAAAGTATCAAAATCAGATATTTCAGATGAATTACCCTGATAAATAAAATTTTCCAATAAGTTTTCAAAAATAAATCTGTAAATAAAATTCTTGTATTCAAGATTTAATTCAGAAAAGTTAAGATCAACTGTAAATATAAATGTAACCATTTGTTAATGAACTTCCTTACTATTTGAAATTATTGTACATAGTAGTTAAAGAGAAATAATTTATCAAGAGTGATTTTCAAGTGGAATATGTGAGAATTTAATGAAGATATATATTAATATGTTATGTATGAATAATATTTATTAATACGAGATAATACGAACAAAAATTTTATATCTATTCTTAAAAAATAATTAAATTGTGTGTGTGTGATCCTAAAAATTTCTTACTAGTATTAGCTCTAATTTTACAAATTTAAAATGAAAACAAGCTTACTATCAAATTTGCTTTAAAAACTATAAAAAAAAGTTATCCATAATACATATTAAAATTTATAACTTTCAAATATATTGCTCCATTAAAAGGTAAGATATAAAAAAAGAGAAAAAAATCCCAAATTAGAATTTCCTTAAGGAAGGAAAAAAAGCCGGATTATTGTTTATCTTGTAAATTATTACAAAAAGGAGCATAAACACCAACTTGTAACGTAGTAAATATGCATAAATACCTTAAAATACAACTGAGATGTAGGATAGTACCTATGTATTTCTATATACACAATATAAAATAATATCAACTTCAATTTTCTTTTAACTCTGATAAGGGTGTAAAAGAAGAAATTAAAATTATGCTTGATGCATGTGTGAGAAGAACCTAATATATTTTAAAGACATAAATTCAATACTAAGTAAAAAAGCGGATTACGAAATTTGGGCAATAAATTTCTTTGATTTAAATTCTTAAATTTCTTTTCTTGTCGCCAAGGGTGTTGGCTCTCGCAGGATTTTACCAATTTTGGTTATATACAGGGTTCCCGTAATAGAATGTCCGAGTTTCAAATTGTGACCCGACATCACGCCTTGCGATTTCTTCCTTTGGGGCTTCGTAAAAGATCGGGTCTACGTTCCACCCCTACCCCACGATTTACCAACCTTGAAAGGTAGAATTGCACAGGCTTCCATTACTCCGGACAGTATGGGAAGAATTGCATTTTCGTTTGGATGTGTGCCATATCACTAAAAGCGCACACATTTAGCACTTATAGGAAAAATTAGGTTAGTTTTCCTTCATTGTCATGTATGATTTGTTACATTATTTAGTATAAAATAAACTCCTGTCATATACCATTAAAACTCGGACATTCTTTTACGGACACCCTGTATTTCATATTTTGGTTAGTCGTTTCTGCATAAATAATCTATAAGGATAAAAACTTATGCTACACCCCAAAAAATGTATAAAGAGTGAAGAAAAATTTGTAAATAAAAGGTGGTAGTTATTGATATGATACACAAATTTGTATTTATGTAGTAAAAAAAAATAAAGAGGTTTCAAGGTTTAAATCTTTTTCAATATTTAACCTTTTTATTTTATTTGTATTGATTCGTGTCAAAACTAATTGTATAAAACTTTAAACATTGTTCCCATTGGCAATAAAAATCTTTAACCATTACTGTTTTGATTTACTTTTTTTAAATGCTTTTTAATGATTTTTTTAACTAGTCAAAAGTTAAACCTAACTACACTAATGTTTAACCAATAAAAAATGATACTATGTCAATATGTTATGTAAGCTAAAGATTTTTGACAAAGTAAATAAACTATTATTTTCTAGCCAAAATCACCAATGCTGTGTTAGTTCAACGAATTTGGAACCAAGTAGGTCAAATACATTAAAAAATATGTACTGTCGAACCCGGTTAACGCGAACTCGTTAAACATGGTTCCCATTGGCAATAAAAATCTTTAATCATTACTGTTTTGATTTACTATTGACCTTAGTAAGACACTAATGTTCAACCAATAAAAAATATACCATGTCAATATGTTATGTAAGATGAAGATTTTTGAGAAAGTAAATAAAGTAATATTTTCTAGCCCAACCCAAAATCACCAATGCTGTGTCAGTTCAACGAATCTGGAATCAAGTAGGTCAAATACATTAAAAAATATGTAGTTATTTTAATTCCTAAATTTCCATGTTTTCTGTTCGTTCGTAACGTGAAAACAATTTATTATCAAAATATAAGTTGGAATTCAAACTTGTCAATGATATGATATCTGTCTTTCTTGTGAAGGCTCATCTGCTTATGCCTTTTGTACCAACCCCAAACCCCCAAAACGACGCGGAGCCACCCCAACACTGACGCATAAGAGTTCATTGCTACCTCGTTTTGGCAAGGTAGAGGGCAACTCTATCAACTATAAGTGGATCCTTTTAAGCATTAGTACAATAGACCAGTGGTCGCGGTGCTTGGCCCTGACGGGCCAACCCACTCAAGTCATAAGTCATCCTTTTAAGCAGAGTATCCCAGAATCAGCTTCTTGACCCCAGAGGTATTGATTTTGCAAGGGAACTTGGAGGACTTTGTGACCACGACAGACGAACACTTTACCGACCGCCCATCGATTATTCAACGTTTGCTCCTCAGCGCTTACCGACCGGTCATCAATTAATCGACTTTTGATCTTTCTGTTAGATTAGGCCGTGTTCAGACTACGCCTCGATCCACGACCGGTGAAAGGGCATAGTATGACCGGTGACAGCGGTGAAAGGGCATAGTATGTTCGAAACGCTACCGGTCGGTAAAGTGTTAAAATGGACATCTATGTCCATCAGCATACACAGGATATGATACTAAGATTTCTATGTAATTTTGAAAACTTTATAGCTACATTCTTGAAGATTAAACAATTTATAACTTAGTTATTTGTTAAAATAAAAAAAAAACATGAGGAGATTATTTCTACAACCGCTGAGAAATCTATGATATTTTAATTAAGACTTATCACTCAAAAATACTTTATTAAATAACTTCATAAGCTCCATGTTAAAACAGTCACGAAGTTGTAAAACCACACAAAAAAATTAAGCATTACAATCATATCTGATATGAGAACCTGTTGGCAGGCGTTCAAAAATCCATTTCACTATTTAAAATATACACATCTAAAAATCTTTAAAAACTATTAAAATGAACACAAAATTTACAATGAAACCTGCTTACGCCTGCTTTCAATGTCTTCCATTGCTGACTGAAGTAATGCTAAGCTCTGCTCCTCAGATGACGAAACTGTTGACACGTTGAGACTCTCGTTGGAAACTGTTTCGGTTTCAGTTTCAACTGGTTGGTTTGGCGGAGAATGGATGGCTGCGATTGCCCATTTTGGGAGATTGGCGACCTCGGAACCGGGCTCTTTCTGAAGTTCTGCTACATGCAGTTGAGAAGAGGTTTTTGATGGCTGATGGACGGGTTCTGTGATTGGCTGATTTGTATTATTTCTCTTCAGACAGTCACTGTTCCATAGAGGAGATAACGTTCTAAAATGAAATAAATATCTGTTTAGTTTAGTTTGAATTATCGTCGCACTAGAGCTACACGAGTGCTATTGGCGACGGGCGTCGTATTTTAGAACCACAGTCAGGTGACGAGCCGACACCTGAGTAGGCATCCAACGCAACCATTAAGGGCGACATCGTACACAGTGTTAGGACTTTGAAGGATATTTAACATGTACTCCCTCTACACAGGGTATTATTCGTCGGACATTTTTGGCTGCACGGGCCGTTTGTAGGTCGGCAGTTATTCTGGCGATGCCCGGACCCGAACCTGGGACCTTTTGCATGCTAGGCGAATGCCTAACCGACAAAATAAATATCTGTAGTAAAACAAAAAGTGAAGATATACAGTATGAAAGACAATCTTTCAATCTACTGCTCTACATAATTATAATTTTAGTTTAGACTTACAATAGATAGAATTCAATATGCATATAAAATATACATCATAAAAGATTCATAGATTTTCCCCACAAGGTTTTTTTTTTAAAGTAATTTATTCAATTGATTATACAGAAACTCTTTTAAGCAGGTGTTTGCATATTTTCAGTTTAAAAAGATTCAAAACAATTAACATTTGCAATAAAGTAATGTTAAGAATCACACTATTCTCAAAACATAATTTTTAAAATATTTTCTTCTAGGGCAACTATAAAAAAAATCAATCCTTTTTTAAATTCAAAATTTCTCAAGGCTAAAATAACTGTTAAAATAAAACTAATAATACTTAGAATTTTGATGCATTTGAACACTATTAAACATGTTAAAACATTGATACCAAAATAGGAATACAGATGCAGCAATGTTCTTTGCAGAGTTGCATTAAACTTTTCTAGAAGCGTCTAAACGAAACCTTTGCAATGACGATTAAATAGGATAAAATATACATGATAAAAATATAAGGTTTCGAATTTAATTTTAATCAACCGAAAGGGATCATTGTACTCTGATAAATAGAAAGAATAGATGTGCTTAGTAACATATTTTTATCTTTCAGTCTGACAATGTGTTAAGGAAATTAAATCAAATTAACAGTTACCTAAAACAAAGAAGTATTGTGCTATTTCTTCAACATCGCACTAGAGCTACACGAGGGCTATTCGCGACGGGCGTCGTATTTTAGAACCACAGTCAAGTGACGAGCCGACACCTGACACCCAACGCAACCGTTAAGGGCGACATCGTCCGCAAGGATATTTAACGTGCACTCAATCTAAACGGGGTATCATTCGTCAGACAGTTTGGGCTGCACGAGCCGTTTATAGGTCGGCAGTTATTTTGGCGATGCCCGGACCCGAACCTGGGACCTTTCGCATGCTAGGCGAGCGCCTAACCGACTGGGCCAGTTTATTTTAATTACCCTTTTTCCTGTGATGTTTAAGTGGAGTTACCATTGAATGGGGCAACTTTGGCTTAAGCTTTTAACTTCTCACGAAATCCACTCTTTAAAACAGTGCTTGAACTTTTTAATTAGTGGCAACTCTGACTTGACTATTATAAAAAAATATTCAAGAAGAAAGTCGGTACTAGGGTTTTATGCTTGGGCCAAAGTTACCTCATTCAAGTGTACCTATTTTACCTTCCACACTACGTTTATAACGTAAAAAGTGGAAGGTATTATAATCGTCCGTCCGTCTGTCACCCACTTTCATAGCCCGCTCCTAACTACAAATGCTACGGACAAGTGTGATACGTCAAAAAATTCAGCGCATCGAAATTAGAATACATTGAAAATTTCAGAAAAGAATTCGAAGTACTTCAATTATTTAAAAAACTGCAAAATTTAATGCTCATTTAAAAAGCATAGGAAGCCATTTTTATTAGAATTAAATCACCATTGCCATTCGCAACAATCTCTCGAGAAACTTTAATTCTTTTAGACAATAAATTTTTTAAAAAATTGCGACATCGATCAGTTTGAAATGGTGTCAAATATATTTCACTACAAGATTTTTGTACGTTAGTAGGAAATGTTTTCATTCTAGGGAGGAATATTACATATTTATTTTTTGAAATATAAATTAATTTTTGCAAACAATAAGTAATAATTATTGAATTTTCGAAATAAAATAAATGAAACTAGCCAAATTTAGCATGTAAATGTTTAATATAGAATACCAATGCTGTGTTTGGCGCCTTTTTACCTGTTAAACACCACTGTTGTGTGGAAGCGGGTTAAGTGACAGACATTCTGTTACAAACCCACTTGTTATTATCTCGATTCTATAACCATAAACTACTTACTGAGCGTGTTGATCGGGTGCACTCAGGCAACTCCCGAGCTGTTGGGCACAAGGCACTGCGGTGAGGCCACCGTTGGTTTGTATCACTGAAAAGGAGGGGACGGTGCTGAGATTCTGGTGCCACTGGGGCTTGGACTCTTCCTGGCGGAGGGCCATTTTGATCACGTCTAGCTTGCGGACTTCCAACTCTGCTTTCTGAAAAAGAATGGTTGTGATGCTATTAATAAAACTATAATTTATACTAGGCCCAGTGGCTTAGTGGTAGTGCTTCGCATTGCCACGCCACAGGTCCGGGGATCGAATCCCGGATTGGGCGATGTTGACCCATCCTTTCATCCCTTGAGTGGGTCAATAAAATGGGTATCAAGCACACTTGGGAACTAAACACTGGGGGTTCCGCGTGAGGCTGACCACCTTACCGGGACGTATGCCTAGTACCCCAGAGCCCTTGGTCACGAAAGCTGAATTGGGCACGGCAGGCCTTGGCCCAGTAATGGGCTGTTGTGCTGAGGAGTTTAGTTTAGTTTATAATTTATACTATAGATAAAAGGATGCTCTGCTTTCTGGAAAAAATGGTTACAATACTTAAATAAAACTATTGTACTTCACACTATAAATAAAGACGGATGCCAATTTTAAATGAACAAATAGTTCTCTAGATGAAAAAAGAAAATAATAAACAAAAGAAAATAATAGAAAATGATAAACACCGAAGAGGCATTTATTCCTCAAAATACAACCTAATAAGTTAGATAAAACTCTATTCAATAAAATTCCAACTTATTTTTCAAAAGACAAAATTTTTCACACCGTTGCTAAAAGAAGAACTTATAGTCTTTTAAAACAAAGAACACAAAAATAAATATTAAAGTTAAATATTTCATGATCCACAACCATAATGTTGATCGGAAAAAAGTCAAAATACTTGCATTTAGATGGAAATATTGGTTTAAATAATGACATACTAAAATCCTGCTTCATTCAAAGACCACACATTCAACTGAAAAATCCATTATAATCTGAAATTCACAAGGTCGGAATAGGAAATGTTAATTGGCTAAATGTTAAAGGTATAAAATCAGTGCTCGAAAAAACTCAACAATTTTACGCGTCCCCGAGGACGGCTCGTCCAACAATATACCCGTCCTCCTCTGAAACTAACCTGTCAAACTCTAATTATATAAATAGCTTCTAAAATATAAACTCTCATTCAATACAAACATTTAAATATTAATTAGTGGTTGATGCTTATTGTTTAAGATCATGATCTTAAACAATAAGTGTGTAATGTGTTGCACGTAATTGTTAATTCCTTCTTTCAAAGTCTTAATACAAACGCACATAGCAACTTTTCTTTAACCGATTAGGTGAGCATGCACATTTGGTCTGACGAAGGAATTAATAGCAATTCTAGATTAGAGGGTCATTTTAGAAGTGAGGCGCTAGACTCTTGTGGGATAACAAAAATTAAAAATGTATCACGAACACGAACGGGGAAATAGCCGTCCACGTGGACGTCAGATTCGAGAAATTCGTTGTCCTCTGGGAATTTTTGACCGCCGGGGACGGGCGGTTTTTCAAGCCCTGTATAAAATCTTTGTTTGAAAAAGGGAAACCGGTTTAAAACACATTCAAGCGCTTGTATGACAATTGATGGATTTGAAATTGTGGAACCCAAACTAAGATTTAGTAGAGCCAATTATTTTTATGGTAGTAATTTGACATTTTACATTACTTAGGATGACTTGCATTTGCTTATAAGGTAAAAAAACATTTATGATTTGGCTTAATACTAACGGTACTTATAAGTACTAGAGTAGAGTCCCGTTTATCCGAAATTCGGCTTAACGGAAAGGCACCGAAATTATTTTTTTTGCTAAAATACGAAATTTATACGCATAAATAAAAACACAAAAAATAAATACGTACTTACAAAGTTAGATTTATTTCTTAAAATATGGAGTAATTTATTTTTTGCTGCTCAATTTTGGTTTGTTTTAAAGCAGCCCTGTCCGGCCACCTTTTAAACAAGAGAACGTCTGAAGTAGCGGCTTCATCTTGCGCTTCTATGTATCTAAGGGCCTGATCTAAGAATTTTGTAGCTTCCGTATGCGAAATGCTGCACTTGCTAGACTCAGAATTAGGAAGAGCTTCATAGGTCCCTTTCGGCCAATAAGAACAAGGCAAACACTATGCCTTCAAATTTTCTCTTCTCCAGCGTTTTTATAGGTGTGAAGTGGATGATTCCCGATTAACCAAAAATGTTCCGGTCCCGTACCGTTTGCATAAGCGGGACTACTGCATTTAAAAAGCCTCTGTTTCACTTTTCGTTGTTCATTTTGCAGAAAACGGGGAAATTGGAGTTTTAGAGTCAGACTATATTTTAATCCAACAAATTCAAATGATTATATATTCAAGAAAATCACTGGTCAACTTAAAAAGTAGATAATTTAAGTAAATCTTAGGTAGTTAACCTTTTTCTTATTCTAAACGTAGTTAATCTTAGTAATCTAGTAGTTTTTTAATTGTAATTAGAAGTCCAAAGATATAAAATTAAAATTTGTTTTAGTTTTAAATTTTAATTTGCACTACTATTCAAAAAGTGTTTTTTTAAATTAAAATAGTTAATTCAGGTTGGTAACAGAACCTGGAAATCAGGGAATTCTCAGGAAACTTTTTAATTCTGGAAATATCAGGGAATTCTCATGGAATTTTTCAAATTTTGCAAAATATCAGGGAATGTTTTCCATTTTGGATTACTTAAACAGCAGGTTTAGGTTGTACTTGTGATCACTACTAACGGACACTAGATCAAAAGAAAATATTCCATTCATTTTTGATTGACATGATTGCAATTAGCACTATTAGCAATTATTGATTTTAGCATACTAAAGTCGTCTAAAAAATACAGCAAATCCTTCCTAAAACTTTTACTTCAGTAATTCTAACATTGAAATACTCAAAGAGAAACAATTAAAATATTCATTTTATCCCTAATTACTGAGTATCTAAAACCAACTAAGTTTTCTTTGTTATAAATTATACTTGATTATAACCAACTAATTGTGTAGATCACACACAAAAATTGAGATAATAGTTTATAATTTCGAATAAATTTTACAAAACAAAATAAACTTACTTCTTTCTCTAAAAGTGATAGGGTTGCAGTAAGCTCAGCCTTTTCTTTCTTCAACCTTTCTTTTTCAACTCCAAGTTCTTCAGCAGACATACTTTGTACGTTGGACTTTAAAATACTCTGTACAGATTCTTGGTTTATTCTTTCACCAATATCGGCCTGTTCAAATTATTAACGATAAATTACATTTAGACTGGATGATAAAAAATATATGACATATCATAACTTAAACCCTCAATATAACTTAAATCTTATATTTTGTACCCCAATTAAACTTAATAACTTAATTATCTTTCTCATATATCCTTAATATCACTTAGTACTTTAACATCCCAACCACACCCTATCGGTGACAAACAGTCGCCTAGATCAATTCGATCCCACAGAAACTGTTTAGTCAGCACATATTTTTAATTGATCTTTCAACTCTCCATGGATGTAATTGGTCAGTGAAACAGAGCTCGGAAGTTTTCGCCATTTTTGTGCACATTCGATCACACTCTTTCGTCGGCTGCAGACGTCAAATCAATCTGAATCCTGATGAATAAGTCTTAATAAAAGATCTTTAATTTCTACGAAGTTTCGACTTATTTGACATATATATACGAGGCCATCACAACATGAAATAATTTTTAATATGCTGTTACATATGAACCATTTTTTATGAAAAAATTCCGATATTCAATGTAATAAAATTTCTACTGTGGAAGATATGACAAAAAAACTTGACATGAGTTGCCACTATTTGTCACAGTTGAGACACTTGTTTATGTTTCTTTCAGTTAATTTTTTTTATTGATGAGGCAAAATTATACATTTCATATAGACTTTGTTAAATAATTGGCACGCATTTAAAAAAGAAACCAACCCCTAAATCAACCAAATGTATCCAAGTTTGAACATTTTAAAATCATAACTTAGGTTTTAGGTCTCGTTTGGACATAATATAAAATTTTTAGCTGTCATTTTTAGCCTACTTTTCTTTTTTTAATTCGAAAGAATTAAAAAAATGAAAAAGTAGGTATTGACATGCGGTTGATGTCCGTCTGTCCGTCTGTCTGTCTGTCTGTCTGTCCGTCTGTCCGTCCGTACCCCCCTTCCAAAATCGGTTCTAATCATCGGATCTTAAAAATTCTTTTTTTGTTAGAAAGCTATTACCTCAGATACCCAACTTTCATACTTTTTGTCCGTCTGTCTGTACGTCCGGACGGACAAAAATCTACTATCTGTCGGCGAATTTCCCATTGAATTAGCATTGAAATTCAATTTTGAGTCATTTAAATCACTGTAGGTATTGAAATGCGGTTGATGTCCAACTGTATGTCTGTCCATCTGTCTGTCTGTTCGTATGTCTGTCTGTTCGTATGTCTGTCCGTCTGTCTGTCCGCCTGTCTGTCCGTTTGTCTGTCTGTCTGTACCCCCATTCCAAAATCGGTTCTAATCATCGGATCTTAAAAATTCTTTTTTTGTTAGAAAGCTATGACCTCAGATACCCAACTTTCATACTTTTTGTCCGTCTGTCTGTACGTCCGGACGGACATAAATCTACTATCTGTCTGCGAATTTCCCATTGAATTAGCATTGAAATTCAATTTTGAGTCATTTAAGTCACTGTAGGTATTGAAATGCGGTTGATGTCCATCTGTCTGTCTGTTCGTATGTCTGTCTGTCTTTCCGTCTGTCTGTCCGTCCGTCTGTCTGTCTGTCCGTACCCCCCCCCCCCTTCCAAAATCGGTTCTATCCATCGGATCTTAAAAATTCTTTTTTTGTTAGAAAGCTATGACCTCAGATACCCAACTTTCATACTTTTTGTCCGTCTGTCTGTACGTCCGGACGGACATAAATCTACTATCTGTCTGCGAATTTCACATTGAATTAGCATTGAAATTCAATTTTGAGTCATTTAAGTCACTGTAGGTATTGAAATGCGGTTGATGTCCATCTGTCTGTCTGTTCTTATGTCTGTCTGTCTTTCCGTCTGTCTGTCTGTCCGTCTGTCTGTCTGTCCGTACCCCCCTTCCAAAATCGGTTCTATCCATCGGATCTTAAAAATTCTTTTTTTGTTAGAAAGCTATGACCTCAGATACCCAACTTTCATACTTTTTGTCCGTCTGTCTATCTGTACGTCCGGACGGACATAAATCTACTATCTGTCGGCGAATTTCCCATTGAATTAGCATTGAAATTCAATTTTGAGTCATTTAAATCACTGTTGCCAAATCAACAATGGCATGAGAAACTTTATTTATTTAAACATATTTGAAGCAAAATAATATTTTCATGAATCAGTTTGGAATGACGTCATAAAATGTAGCACAATTTGATTCTTTGATTATTCATTAATTATCTAACAAGAAAGCGGCAAGGCATACTTTTGCATGCAATTATGCTAAGTTTTAATTTACATTTTATTTTTTTAATGCAGTTTGGAGTTTCATTACTTTTGTTATTAATAAATATTTAATTATTCCTCGAACTACAAATAAATCGCGAGCAGACGATAAATAATGTTTAATTGATTTGCGAAATAATAATAAGGAAAATAGTTGATTTTGGCTTTTAGAAGTTTAAATTATTAGCTGGATGCTGTGTTTCGATTTTTTTTTCTAATATGTATAAATCTAGTGTAGAAACGGCTGTTGATGATATTTACTGTTAGAAACCTAGTTTTTTCCCGATTAGAACTTCAGTAAGTATTTAAGTAACAGGAAAGTAGGCTATTTTAGTTCTTTATGAACTTCTTGTTTGTTATATTATGACAATTGTGTCCTTTAAAAAGGTCAGGTAAGTTTTATTTAAACTAAAAAAATTAATTATTGATATACTTAGAATATTACCAAGTATTACATCAAACTATTAATAAACTATTTATGTTAAGGAGAGGAGCGAGATAGTAAGATTACTCAAAGATCCATCTTTATTAATAAAGTAAAAACTTGCGTGTGTTTTATGATTGAAGATTTATTGTAAATGAAATTATTATTATAAAAGTATGTAATATATATTTCAAACAAAGCTTTAACGACAAAGATTATTTTTAAAAATCTTAATTAGACAACATTTTACAACTAGTGTTAGTTTTGACATTTAATAGACTAAAAACAAAATTCAATTAAACTATTGACCAACTGTCCATGCAAAGTAAAAAACACTTTTATGATTTAATTAATGTTGTAATAAGTAATTCACCATGCCTTAAAAGTAATTCTTTGTGTTTATTGTTAATAAAATCATCAAAACTATAACACATAATAGCAAAGTTATACTAGAATCAATTATTATGCTAGACACAGAGAAAGGAAAAAATAAAATATCCTTTTGAAGAGTTTTTAAAAAAGAAATTTAAATGCTCCATTCATTACTTGTTCTGATGCTTTGAAGTCTGGCATATTTTCTTTGCACTGAAGAACTTTGGTTTTCAAAGCAGCATCCTCAATCGCATTCTGTTTTGTAGAACTAATACTTTGTTGAAGAACTAAAACAGAAGCGGCATACTTAAGTAAATAGATTAACAGTGTATAAACTACATTTTTTTTCTTTCTATTGCAAGGCGATTTACAATTGAAGAGCTTAGTGGAAGAACGTGCTAAGTGACAAAAAGGTGAAAACGAGAAAATGAGCTTTAAAGTTTTTCGTTTGCACTCGGATCTGTTGAAAACGGTACTTTAAAAGTGTTAAAAATATACTAAATTTAAAGTTTATGAAAAAGGGGAAACTTTTTATAGCTAAAGAAGTTAGTAATATGTTCATTGACACACAAATCTCAATTTTTTCAAAAATGTCACTTAGCACGTTCTTCCACTAAGCTCTTCAATTGACACTAACAGTTGTCTTGTGTACTAAAAATATGCAAACATTTATAAAAATGGTAGGTAGGTTTGAATTATCGTCGCACTAGAGCTACACGAGGGCTATTGGCGACGGGCGTCGTAATTTAGAACCACAGTCAAGTGACGAGCCGACACCTGAATAGGCACCCAACGCAACCGTTAAGGGCGACATCGTACGCAGCGTTGGGACTTTGGAGCATATTTAACGTGCACTCCCTCTACACGGGGTATTATTCGTCGGACATTTTTGGGCTGCACGGGCCGTTTATAGGTCGGCAGTTATTTTGGCGATGCCCGGACCCGAACCTGGGACCATCCGCATGCAAGGCGAACGCCTAACCGACTGGGCTCCCCAGCCCCCACATTTATAAAAAATACGGTATCTCACAACAGAAAAGTTTTATAAAGTTACTTATTTCCAATTTTAACTAATTTAAATTTAATAGTTTAAAATTTAAAATTCTACACTACAATAGGCTTCTAAATTTGAATCTTAAGGAATACAGATGCATAAATGTGTCTGCTGACTATCAGGTTTTAATGCAACACACATTTTTTAAAATTAATTTTAAAATTTGAAACATAGAAAACTCATTTATGTTCATAATAATACAAGTAAAAACACTGTAGTGCTCTCATAACCAAACTAAAAAGCAGGGAAATGGAAAACCTTTTTTTTACTAGTATGTAGTTAGCGTTATAACCTTTACGTTTGAGTCTTATCACCAAAGCGCTACTGCTAAGTAGGGATGCACCGAATACCGAATATTCGGCCTACCTAAACCATTTTTTTTTTTTTTGTCGGATCTAAGTAAGTCGTATTTATTATTCATCAATTTCAATTAAACATAAACATATAAGGTCACAATCACACAATAATTTTAATACTATATAGCTATTAAATTTTTAATTGAAGCAACACAGAATAAAGTACTTAATTTAAAGTTTGTTATTAAAATAAGCCTTTTAGAAAGTGTAAATTGGTAAAATCACAACACGAAAACGGAAGTATGAAAACAAAAACAGAAGTAGGTGGATCCGGTGTAGAAGAATGAAAATCAGAAAAAAAAAATAATAAAACCATGGCTTACAATATTATTATACAAATATTTTTTATCTTTTAGCGAAAATATTATAATTGTGATACATATAGTAATTATTGTGTTTTTTTAAAGCCCACTAATTGTAACTGCTAACTTAAAGAGACATGTTTACTATTTAATATAACTTGAGTAAAGTTGATTTAACATTATAAATAACAAAAACTTAAGAATTTGAGTCTATTATAAAAGAAAACAAGTCCTGTTTGGGAATTTTTCGCCGTTTTATAAGATAACTTGAAGAAATTTGGAAATTTTTAAATTTCACTATTCGGCTGACTATTCGGCCAAACCGAATATTCGGCTAAAGTGGCCGAATACCGAATACTAACAGAATATTTGGAGCATACTGCTAAGCAAATCTCTAAATGTTTTCTGTTATAAACAATTTTTTATAGTTTTTTCAAAAAACTGATATCTAAGTAACTGACAAGCAACATTCGTTTAGCTGTAGAAAAAATGATGTAGCATGACAGCCAAGCATGATTTCTGTGGTCTTGCAAAGTCTCTTCAGCAGTAAGTATATCCTACATTTTATATTTAAAAAAAATTTTAGATTAGAAAGAACTTTTAATTACAAAAAAAAAAAAAAAATCGCAGAGCTTCTTCAACCATTCATAGCACAAAAGCAAATGTGTATTTTAATGGCTTTAAACACCATTGAATTGATGTGCCTCAGTAAATATTAATTATTTTTTTTAATTTCTTGCCAAATATAATTATATATGTCAAATAAGTCAACAGGGAAACTTCGTAAAAATTAAAGATCTTTTATTAAGACTTATTCATCAGGATTCAGGAAGAGATTGATTTGACGTCTGCAGTCGACGAAAGAGTGTGATCGAATGTGTACAAAAAATGGCGAAAACATCCGTGCTCTGTTTCACTGACCAATTACATCCATGGGAGAGTTGAAAGATCAATTAAAAATATGTGCTGACTAAATAGTTTCTGTGGGAACGAATTGATCTAAGCGACTGTTTGTCGCCGACAGGGTGTGGTTCAGTGAATCTTTTAAGAATTTTTCACTGGGCGACATTGCATGTAAAAGGTTTTTTTTTTTGGGGGGGGGGATCATTGCGTAGTAGGAAAAGGGGGTCGTCATTTCAAGATAATCCCCTAGTGCAACTTGAAAATTTCATTGATTGCGAAAAAATCTTTTATGATTTGTAATCAACTAATTTGGTAAAATAGGAAAAAAAAATAGAAATTGAAATGAAAAAAATAGAAATGCGTAACTATCTATAGGCTCCCACTTTCAGTCTCAGATAAGTTAAACTGATTGGAAAAAGCGAAGACATCAATGTGTGATACAGAAAAATACTGAGAATCGACACAGGATAATTGCCTGTCTTTTGTCCACCTTCCTAAGTTACCCCGTCATAAAACCATCCCCCAGCTTCTTGTTGCTACAGCGAGTAAAGCCTTATCTTATAACGCAATAAATTCTCTATCAGGGCAGGGGGCATGTCCGGGGCCTGTCACATGAACTAACACCATGAGAGCGCCCAGGCTAAAAAAAGTGTTGTGGGGGGGGGGGGGGGACCATCTTGGTTGCTGAAAAGTTTTTGTGTTTAGTCACTCACAGGGTTGTAACGAATAAGTAATATCTGATAAACAACAACTGGCTACAACTTGCCCATTTTTTTTATATTTCAAATGCTTTTTTTAAATACAATTTATGATATAACGGATGGGATTTTTGAGAAAATACGGTTTCTTTCAATGTCGCCCAGTGATTTGATTTTCATATTACTAGGCGACATTTTTCTTTCACTGGGCGACATTAGTGTCGCCCAGTCACTATGTTAAAAGATTCTCTGGTGTGGTTGGGATGTTTAAGTACCAAGTGATATTAAGGATATATGAGAAAGATAATTTAAGTTATTAAGTTTAATTGGGGTACAAAATATAAGATTTAAGTTATATTGAGGGGGTTAAGTTATGATATGTCATATATTTAATTGAAGAATATTTATATAAAGAAAATATGTGTAGCATTTTGTTCGGGAGTGAAAAGGTTGAAGAACAACAGTATCACAAAGCTCACTCAACCAACTTATTTCGTTTTACTCACCACTATCTTTTATTTGTTGTAGTAGATATGAAAAACGCTCCTCTAAGCTTTTCTGTAGGTCTGATCCATTTAATATAGCTTGCAAAGGAATTAAAGTAGAGGAAATCCTATTACTTGCATTATCTTCCAGCTAAACAAGTCAATAAATAAAAAGGAGACATTAGTTTAGGTTACTTATAATTATTTTAAATTTTTTGTTTTAAATTCAATCATGTCTGGTTATTTAATAGGGTTGAAAATAAAAGTTGAATTTAAAAAATATAGCTTTGATAAGTATACAGTAAGACTGAATTTATTACATTTGAGTCTGATATTTCACTAATAAGAACATAATTTGAAGTTGCAAGACAGCAGATGGATTAAATATTTAAACTACTTATGTTTCAATTGGAGTTAATTTTAAATGCGTGTATTTATTAAATACTGTATTTAACACATGTGTACTATAACACTATTATACTTTTATCCAAAAAAAAAATTGAGTTATTTCTAAAAAAGGTAAGTTAGAAATGAACTAGAAATTAAAATATCATAACACCTTAAATTGAGAAATCATATCAAGCAGTAGACCCTGGATAAATTCCAAGCAACTGTGAAAGGTGGAGATTTCCTTCATCATTTCTTGACAGCGGGCTTCATAGGTAGATATCACAGAATTGTACATTTCCTCAAACTTCCTGAAAAGAAATAAAACACAATCATTGCATTTTAAAATTAAAACACTTAATGCTCAAGAAATATATTTTAAATACTTGAATATAATTTGGAAAAATTATTAAATGTATAACAACTTTTTTGCATTCAAACAAATTGCTCAGACTGCGTTTTATTTTAAGAATTAACTTTAGTTTTAAAAAAACTAACAAAACGCTGAATTACTTACAAAATTCCACCTAACAGAAGTATTTTTGAAAGAATAAAAATATATATAAATTATAATAACAAAAATGCTTTAAAAAAACAAGCATCTAAAAGTACAATAAAATACATTTTATGGCAACAAAATATTTGCATTCTGTATTTCTATGTTAAAACACAATGGAATTCCCAAAGCAATTACAAATAAAAAAGATTTATAAATCATAAAGATTAAATAAAAGTATTCATACGAATTGGCAACTGATCCAGTCTTCCATTTGCCTCGTTGATTAGAATTTCGTTGCAGTAAATTTGGGGAAGTGATATTTGCTGAAACATTTAACACAATATGCCACTAATTATGGGTAAGACTGAAAATATTATTGTAAAAGCATTGAGTATTATTTTTCATGGCATTTAAAATATATACAAAGTTAAGTAGATACAACATTTATTTTGATTTGTTTAATACAATGTCAACGAAATTTTATGTTTAAAAGCATTAAATTTAAAAACGAAAGTAGCTCGAATAATTATTACAACTCATGCAAATAACCTTAAAAATAAATAATTAATAAAAATATTAAAATAATATGCGAGTTTCAATTTAAAAGTCAAATTAAACAAATCTTACCAATTTTTTTATTTGGATTTTTGTCGGTCAGAATCTGATTCATTCTGGATTTCATTTGACTCATGCTGTTTTCGCTTTTTCTCATTTCAATCTGATATGTTTTTTTCTGCTGCTGCATTTGAGATGCCAAACGTTTTGTCTACAATAAATGAAACATGTTGAATAAATAGTTATTTATGCACTGTAGTGAAAAGTTAGGTGATTTTTTAAACGGTTATAAATATTTCACGAGTTTAAAAAAGGTATGTTCAACGTGTTGTCATACACTGTTTTATTATAAAAGTGCAAAAAGTATTTATTAAATTAGCATTTATTGATTGGCTTATTAAGATTTTATATCACGTTCCAATATTTGAGGTGATTATTTATATTAAGTTTTTTAAAATCACGTGCAAAAAGTATTCTTATTGGCATGGAATAAACGCCATAAATATCCTTCCAATGAAGAATTTCACCAATCACAAAAGTCGCAATAAAAACATGTTAAAATAAGAATTTTAACATCAGATCTTTATTTATTTTTGACTAGTGCGTTAAAGCCTAACATTTAACACGATTGCGTTAAGCATCACTTTTGCCAAACGTTTATTCCACGATTAATAATAAAAGGAATTAATACATTTGAAGAGAAAATTTTGTGTTGCGATTTCAATTGATTGTAGAATCATATCTCAGTTTTAAAATCTGTACGAGTTTCATTTGGGTGTGTACATCTACAAAAATGACTAATAGTACATCAGGTATAGATTACGAGAATAGATTAAGATCCTTAAACATTAAATTGGAGAACAAGAGGAAATTTAATTTAGCAATTCAAATTTATCAAAATGGGAGACATGAAGGACTTAGATTTAAACTTAAATAGTCGAACTAGAGGATATAGTCAGAAATTTATAAAAATCCTGCTTTAAAGGGAGGAGACAAGGAAGAAAAGAGATTTAATCAACATTTTACAATAGTTATCAATGAGTGGAAATGCTTTACCAGATTATGTTGAGTATTCAAAGAGAGTTGAAGTTCTTGATAGTTATTGGAGACAAAAGATTAATAATGATTGTTAGCTTGCAGAAACTCGTAAAATTAACAGTTATTATTTTACTAGTTTCAATACATAATAAATTAATGATAAATTTGCTAGAAAGCTCACCAAATTAAAAGTTATTATAACCATCTTAAAAGATATGAAGTTCCTAGCATCTAAAATAAACATATTAATGGCTGCATAATAAATAAGAATCAACAGTCCAAATTTTTAGTTTGGGAACATAATGTGTTTGATTGAAAATAAGTATTAACCTTTTTTTTAAACAAAACTTTAACAACTTTCTATCAAATTTTATAAATAATTTATATTAAAACTATTGCAGTAGTAGTAAAGTAGGAAGAAACTTATTTAAATTAATATTTTTATAAATTGAACTATGTTAATTAAACCATGGAACTTAAAAATTGAAATCAAAATTTCATTTTCATGCAGTAATTAGTATATTTCATTAATTTATCATAAATTTTTTTTAATCCATTAATAAAAATAAAATTAAATAAATTGCATACAATTTTTTTAAAGTAGAATATAGAAAACAATAAATATTAAAAAATGCAATACAATACATTCACTATGATCGATAAAAAGAATATTTTTTAAATACAAATACCAGGGATTGGGAGGTTACTTCTAAAAAGTAACTGTGACAGTAACTTAATGAGGAGTAATAGTACAGTTACTTTAATCTAAAAGTACAAATTTACTGTTTTCTATAAGAAAATTTGTAATTTTAGGGGAATGGCGCCGCTAGACCTTTCTTTGGAGACCGGGGGTCCTCAAATGCAAAGTGCAATCAAATGTTAATCAATAGTGGAGAAAAATAATATATATACCGGATTATTTTTAATACCAACGTTTTTTTTTTTTAAATAATCAATAATATGTAGCTGACTGTACAGGTCCACGAAAAACTCTCCACACTTTTTGAAATTGGTTCGAATATTTTTTTATTAATTTTTCAATAAATAATTTACACAAAATATTCGAAGCAATTTCAAGAAGTGGGAAGATAGAGACCTGTAAGTTATCTACATTTATTATTAAAAAAAAAACGTTTGTAAAAAAATTCAATACAGCCGGAGAAATGTGGCAGAGAAAATAGTTTTTTCGCCATTGGATTAACACTGAGGCACTTGAGTTTGGAGACCCGCGGTCCAGCGCGCCCATTCCCCCTCAACCATCTTGCCGATTTTTCAAAGAGAACCAAGATTAAAGATACATAAACACAAACAAAACACTGCAATTAGAATTAATTAATTGAGAGATTGCAGTTCAAAATGGCCCCCGACAGCATCCTTAAACTAAGTGAAAAGTCATGAAATGTGAGCGTTACTCTTCATGTGAAGTTACAGCTACTTTCTGAAAATCTAACAGTGTTACTCAGCGTTACCGAAGAAAAGCAACTGTTACAATATAAGTGTTACTCCAATCCCTGAGAAAAACATTAAAATAAAACAAGTAGGTTTGTAACAGAATCCGTCACTTAACCCGCTTCTACACAACAGTTGTGTTTAACAGGTAAAAAGGCGACAAACACAGCATTAATTCTATATTAAACATTTACATGCTAAATTTGGCTACTTTCATTTATTTTATTTCGAAAATTCAATTAATGGCAAAAATTAATTTATATTTCAAAGAATAAATATATAATATCCCTCGTTTTTAAATAGAAAGAAAACATTTCATATCAACAAACAAAGAATCTTGTAGTGAAATATACTTGACGTCATTTTAAATTGTTCGATGTCGCAAAAATAAATTTATTTTAATTTATTGTCTAAAAGAATTAAAGTTTATTGAGGGATTGTTGCGAATGGCAATGCTGATTTAATTCTAATAAAAATGGCTTTCTACGCTTTTTAAATGAGCATTAAATTTTGCAGTTTTTTAAATAATTAAAGTACTTCGAATTCTTCTCTGATATTTTCAATGTATTCTAATTTCGATGCCCTGAATTTTTTGACGTATCACACTTGTCTGTAGCATTTGTAGTTTGGGCTATGAAAGTGGGTGACGGACAGGCAGACGGACTGAACGATTATAATACCTTCCACTTTTTACGTTATAAATGTAGTGTGGAAGCTAATAATGTGATTAATAAACATTTATCTGTTATGTATAACAGAAAAATATACCTCATCTCTTTCAGTTTTAAGCTGCTGGGTAAGTTCTTTATTCTTCTCTTTTAACTGTCTCTCCTTTTCCAAGGCACTTTTGTACTTTCGATCACATTGCTCCAGGCTTTCTTTGAGATGCGAGTTTTTTCTGTTGATGGCTTTCAAATCTTCAATCAAGCCCCGATTTCTTGGAAATAGAGCAGAATAATAAATGCGAGTAGGAAATATTATAATTGATATAATAAAGGATAAATATTATAAATGATCAAAATTAATAGGAAATACAGTTAGAGTTGATCAAATATTAAAGAAAAAGTCATTGGATTCTGTAGAAATGATAGAAAACATCAACTGCACAAGTTATCAAAGTTTCGGGACAGAAAATAGTTTTTAAAAAATGCTAAGGAATTTTTTTCTACCTCCAATCAATTATTTCACTTATAAAAAATAGGAATGCACCAAATACCAAATTTAGCCGAATACCGAATATTCGGCCAAAGTCTAAGCCGAATATTCGGCCGATTACTGAATTGAACTACCTTACCAATTTTTATTTTTTGTCAGATCTAAGTAAGTTGTATTTATTATTCATCGATTTCAATTAAACATAAACATATCATATAAGTACACAATCACACAATAATTTTAATACAATATAGCTATTAAATTTTTAATTGAAGCGACACAGAATAAAGTAGTACTCTTTGTTATTAAAACAAGCCTTTTAGAAAGTGTAAATTGGTAAAATCACAACACGAAAACGGAAGTATGAAAACAAAAACAGAAGTAGGTGGAGAATGAAAACCAGAAAAAAATAATAAAACCATGGCTTACAATAGGTATTATTATACGATTAAAAAAAAAATCTTTTAGTGAAAAAATTACAATTGTGATATATATTAATTATTGTTTTTTTTAAAGCCCACTCATTGTAGCTGTTAACTTAAAGAGACATGTTTTATTTAATCTAACTTGAGTAAAGCTTGATTTAACATTATAAATAACTAAAACTTAAGAATTTGAGTCTATTATAAAAGAAAACAAGTCCTGTTTGGGAATTTTTCGACGTTTTATAAGATGATAACTTGAAGAAATTTGGAAAATTTTAAATTTCACTATTCGGCCGAATAGTTAAGCTATTCAGCTAAAGTGGCCGAATACGGAATAGTAACCGAATATTCGGTGCATCCCTATAAAAAAATAAAATATATCAATAAACCACCTGCATTCGAGATCTTCTTTGGCCTGCTCACCCTCTCTGCGATTCCCAAGAAGTTCATAGGCAACATTTAAAAGTTGGACTATATCACAGTTCACAGAGTATTCACAGTCATTCTCATCCGTGTAGATGGACGGATAACCTAGAGCACCAAATTCCTAAGAAAGTAAACATGCATTAAGGAGTGCTTCGATTAGAAAATAGCTAAGTTCAAATTAATGATGTTATTTAGATAGAACAGTAATTAACGGTCCAATAAATTATTAATGGTATAATAGATTAGTATAAAAACACGTGAAATAAAATGTTAAATTTAATTTCTAAATTTGAATAAATTTGTTTAGTCTAAAAAAAGTCAAACAGTACTTATTCTTTTTACGGGTGCAAATGATAAAATAGCCAAAAATGTACAATCACCCCCAAACAAAATATTTCTAATGGTAACTACTAACTACATATACATTATACTGGGTATTGTGAAAAAAGAATTGTTTACCGGCAAATATTTTGTTTGGGGAGATTTGTGCCAGCCAAATGGAAAAGTAGTCTATAAACAATTACTATTTTACTTTAACTAAGTCAATAATTATTTGTTTTTCATACATATATAACAGGAGGTTCAAATAATGTTTACTAAATATATTATCAAAAAATCATTGCCTAACCAGCCACTTGACATGGACAACAATGATAAAACTAGTAGCACTTCAGATCTAAAGGCTACAGAAATAGTGATGGAAACCACTCATTAAATACAATGAGCTCTTGGGCAGATTTTAAATTTAATTTTGTTTAATATATAATTATAAGAATGAATTTTTGTATGTATGTGTGTGTCTTATAGATTCAAAAACTAGACATTTGTTTGACTCGTAATTTGGCACAAATGTGTAGTTCATACTTAGATTATGATTTTTGAACTTTCAGGTTTCAAAATGTTCCATTTTTAGAGAAAATTCGAATTTTCTGAAAAAAAACACCACGTTAGCTCAAATCCGATCTTTTTTTACTTTCCTGATGCCATCGGCTGAAAAAATTAAATAAAACTTTTAACGAAAACATTTAAAATTGAAAATGTTTATTTTATTCTTTTAACATTACCTTCAGAACTAAATTCATTATTTGAAAAATAATTGACATGTTTCAAGTGTCGTAATTCCGCCAGTCTCCATTCCCGGATTTTATTGTGGGTTTATTTAATGATTTTTTCATTGATTTTTCTATTGAATGCATGTATGCATATTTAAGCAATAAATGTATAGTTAAGCTATTACTGAACTATGATGGTTAATAAAGGCCATCACACTAGAGCTGCATATTAGTGTTTTATGTCTATTTTTTTGCCAAATATGTTGCCAAACTCGCCAAATTATTAACTAAAACTCGCCAAATGGGCAATTTCTTTTATAAATAATTTATTAGCTGGTCGTTTGTTCGAAGGTCATTGTGTTAGAGCTGTATAATGGGTGTGTTTGTAGCTATATCTATTTTCTCGGCAAAATATTTCCTAAAACGCTCCAAATGAGCTAAAAGGTTTTATGTATTTATGAGTTAATTGTGATGACATGAGTGCATTTTATAGCGTATTTTTCATTTTGGAATTTTAAGGCAATGAAACGGGATTTTATACTTTATAACGAGCGGGAACAATAACAAGTTTATGATCCTATAACAGGTTATATGGTACATATATTTGGAACGATTTGATTTTTTTAAAATCCGTGCGAAGAACGGGTATAAATTTTGCTAGTTATTAAATATCACAAAAAAAGAGCGAATAAAAAAGAATAAGAAGTGGTTCGAATAAGTGAAAGTAGGTATTGTTACCCGAGACAAGTATCTTAAGCAGTCGTCGACATTTTCTGAGGAGCAGAAATCGGTATTTGAATTGAAGTTGTTGTGCATCCAATCAAATGGAATATAGTCTGCTTTGTAAGTGCTTTGATTCATTTGGCTGTTACTCATCTATTATTCCAATCCTGAAACAAAATTAAAAATAAATAGGTAAATCCCATAGATATCATGGTTAAAGTATTAGAATGGCAGATCACGTGACCTCCCATGCTAACGACGGGACGCGCATGGAAGCCAAATAAGGGGGAAAAATGGCCAGTGTTGCTGCCACTTTAAGGAGAAAAATACTAGGAAAAAATACCATTTAATTCTAAAATTACAAAAAAAAATATCGTAAAAATACTAGCTGCATTTTGGAATCTTTTTAGTGACTTTAAATCCTTTTCTAGTATTTTTTTTGTAATTTTAGAATTAGATGGTATTTTTTCGTAGTATTTTTTTCCTTAAAGTGGCAGCAACACTGGCGATTTTGCCCCCTTATTTGGCCTCCATGCTTGTCTCGTCGTTAGCATGGAAGGTCACGTGATCTGCCCATCTAATACTTTAACTATGATATCTATGGTAAATCCAAAAGAATTTGGCAATATTCTAGTTCCGTGGACATAAACAAAGTGAGAAACTTGGCAACATTTCAAAGGATAAATAATTTTTTCTGGCATCCTTCGAAAGTAAACTAAAGAAGATAATGTTTAGTTGTTTAGTTTGAATTATCGTCGCACTAGAGCTACACATGGGCTATTGGCGACGGGCGTCGTATTTTAGAACCACAGTCAATGGACGAGCTAACACCTGAGCAGGCATCCAACGCAACCATTAAGGGTGACCGTACACAGCGTTAGTACTTTGAGGGATATTTAACGTGCACTTCCTCCACACAGGGTATTATTCGTCGGACATATTTGGCTGCACAGGCCTTTCATAGGTCGGCAGTTATTTTGGCAATGCCCGGACGCGAACCTGGGACCTTTCGCATGCTAGGCGAATGCCTAACCGATTGGGCTCCCCAGCCCCCGAAGAGAATGTTTAATTACTATTACAAGCATCCAGATCATAATCAAAATTAGGTAAGTTACAAAAAAAACCCTCAAAAGTGTAGACAGGTAAAAGCACAATTTAAATAGTTTGGTACAGATAATATGATATAATGGCCGGACTGATCATTGGCGGCTTTAGGCACAAGCTTGAAAATTTAACGTAGGGTTGCTATAACCTATCAAGATGTATGATGCATGAAGTGGAATGTTTTCCATTAGGGCATTTTGTTGCTTGTTAGCATAACGCAAATCGAGATCGGCCATTAAATCATAGCTGCTCCAATGAATTTTATATAGCAGTTGCTCGTTAAAATGGGAAAAACTTGGGATAATACTTATAATACAAAATAGATTATCAAATATTTCCTAATGGATACTGGAAAAGAAAGCCTTCCAATAAATATGTCAGTAAAGGTTTATTGACTTATTGTTAATAACAAATGTATTCTTATTCTTAATTTATACGCAAAGGTTTTTATTTAAAGATATCAATACCCAAAATAATGCTTTTCCACATAAGTTATCAAATCCTTACTTCAGAACATAAAAATGTGGACACTATTAAAGTATTTGCTTTTTTTTATCACTAGAAATTCAACATTAAACTTTAATTAAAAAATAAATTAGGTACAATCAAATAAAGTTGTCGGAATATAGACAGTTCTTTTTTCTAAGAATTTCGTTCACTTATCTTTCGAATAATTTGTATGCCCATCAACATGATGCTCACTTCTAGTAATGCTCAACAATTAAGCTGTTAACAACAACCTTTTAATATGCCAATTATAACTTAACTTTAAGATTTAAATACATAATTTATCAGACATACAAAATATAAAAAAGTAACTCTAAAGGAAAATATTAAAATATAGCAAAACAAGAGGTATTGTCGACAAACTTACTTTTCTATTCTTAAAATTCTAACTGAAAGAGCGGTGTGATTGGCAAAATTTTATTTTGTATAAATTCAATTTTTTTTAATGTCCAATTATTACTAAATGTCTAATATTCTAAACTGTTTCCAATTTCGTACTAAAGGATTTGAATTGACTGATTTGATTTGTTGTCTGTTGAGTGGTTCATCGGTTCCGGCTGTCTAGTAGTTTTAGCCTTCCGTAAGAAGTTTAAACACAGCTAATAAGGCTTTGTAATTTATAAAACCTGCGAATCCCAAGGAACTTCGGGCAACGCTAACGCTGTCGGGACTTTAGACTTCACAGATTTAGGATTTAACGAGCACCTTTGTCCCAGTGTACTCAGATAACCCCGTGACTTTTAAGTTGATTCGAAAAATCGTCGGAATAGGGATGTATAAGGGTTATAGAGAGAGAGAGAGAGAAAAGAGATTGCAAAACCTAGTTGAGGCGGGAGCAGACGTCGCCAAAACCATATAGATCATCATTACACCTAGCCACAAGAGTAGGGTGTCAAAGAGTTGTACTACACATGATCTGTCAAAACGTAACAATAGATCTCGACCGCTTACAGATTAGGTTTTGAATAATCGCCGCACTAAAAGCTACACTAGTCATTGGCTACGGTTGTCAAAATACAGAACCAAAGTTAAAGTGACGATCCAACACACCCAAAGTAACTTTTTTTTTATGGTCGACTTTAGTGTCCAAAAAAAACATAATTATTATCATACATATATCCGTAATCTGGAGGTCTATAACAGTAGACAAAAGATATGTACACATATATAATAACAGAATAACACCAAAATTACTTAAATTTGAAAAGGGTTTATTCCTGTCATATTTAGCTAATAGCTAAACAAAAAGAATAATTGGCTTAAACTATTAATTAAAAATAATTGGGCAGAACTACATCTAATTTTGCCGATTCTGCTAAAAGACATTGAATTGTGCACAGAGAATTCCTAATGAATCAGTATAACTTAAAAGTTATACCGATTCATTAAGCAACTATAAAACTTTGCATGATCTAAAAGCAAGTGAATTTCTAAACTCAATTCTTCCCATTCATAACTTTCTCGCTTGATTAATCAATAATACCTCCAACTGAAGGAATTTGTATAGCAGGTACTAAAATCCATGAATTCTACAACATACAAAAAAAAACAGGACCTTAGTTTTGAAGTTGATGGCCGTTGGAATCTTTATTATTGGCAGGTTTTGAAAACCGTTGTTTTAAACTTGCTTTCCCCTGAAAAACATTTATATATTTTTTAAATTTGGAGGAGTTTTAGCGGAATAAATTAACTAGATTATAAGTACTACACTTTTAATAAATACTGAATTTTAAAATAGTTTTTGTTTGCTTGCCTCAGTAGCAAAAAAGTTCAATGTCTAATGGGGTTCAACTTTAAAACAGATTATTTTACATAATAGGTAATTATATCTAAGTAATAGCTAACTATGAGTAAATCATTTATATTTCTATGTAAGTCTAACAAAAAAAAATGAATAAAAAACATTTTTTAAATATATTTAGCAATTTTATTGTACCGTTGTTATACAAAACTGCCACAAAAATACACAATAAAGTTAACATTAATTTCAAATATGATCGATATAAATGTACAAAATTGATTCAGATTCAGGATTTTTTATACACTATCAACACTTTGTACAGATAAAACCGTCCTAATATATTAATAGTTGAAAGAAAAATTATTTAATACTGAAAAATGATCTGGAATATTAGACCAAACAGAGCATTTGATACAGCTACCACCTGCATATTTATAACCTCCAATTTGAGATAATTAGACATTATTAGACCACGAACAGATTTAACCTGCACCAGTCATCCACACAAAAACATTTATTGCTGCAAAATATATTTCCCGTATATTTTGTTAATAGCGTGACAAGAATTTAACTACCTTAGTCAAAGATGGTGGCTTAATACATCGCAGTACTAAAACAATAATCATAGTGTGGTAGTAACATGTTTAAAAAAGAAATGGGTAAATTGGATAAAAGGTTAAAGAGTTACATTTTCCATAATTTTTGGTTGTGTTGTTGATTCAAGTAAGTTATTGCCAAACAAAAAAAATATATATTTTGTAAAAAGTACAGTCCCTGGACAAACTTTAAGACGCACTGTATTTTTTAAAGTAATTTTATGTTTCTTAAGAGTTTTTATGCAATAATGGTATATTTAAACTACAATATTATTGATTTTTATTGAAAAGAATTGTTGTAGACTACATATTTGTATTTATTTTAAGATAATTATGATTAAGATAAATTTATATTAATTATTTATTATAAGATTATTTATGTGTGGAATCATCATCCTCAAATGCAGGAGACGGTACAGTCTTGCATTGATAGCATGCCTCGCAGAATGAAAGCTTTGATAGCGGCTAAAGGTGGCTCAACTAAATATTGACTTTTACTAACATTAATTTCACTTTTCTTTAAAACTTATGCTTTTCTAAATGAATGCTGTTTTATGTATGTTAAATAAATCAGTAATTGATTGGATAATATAAAAATAAAAAACAAATCAATTTAAAATAATAAAACGGTACAATATCACCTGGTAATTAATATTTTACATGAAATCTTGCAGTGCGTCTAATAATTTGTCCAGGGACTGTATATTATATAACTTTAGGCATTTTAGAAAAGTAAAAAATGTTTCAATCTTGAAAGTTTTCATTATACAATACTTACCAATACCTTTGCATTTTTTTTATGGTTCAAAATATTTTTTGGGGAAAAATACTTTTTAGTATTAAAAACCATCATCAGTAAGTTGTAGTTAATTATTTAAAAAAAAAAAAATGTTTGGAATACAGCATATCAAGTGTTCACAGCGCAACCTTATATTGAAGCCAACAATACTTGTTAATACAAATGTTATTGCAAAATGATAAATTGGAACAGGACAGTTTTAATAGTTGCATATTTTTCAATGCGTAAATTGTTTGTTTAAAACTCCACAATACTACTATACACGTACACAATTTTTTAACAGTAAAATGCAAAAAAATATATTTGGACTGTATAGGTAAAAATAAGAAATATCACAGATAAAGATCTTAGGGGTAGAGATTTACTGTACGGTCCCCCTTGGCGAACTTTCCAAAATCGCGCCAAAAATCCGTATTTTGGCGACTTTTAAAAAAAAACCATGATTCAAAGAAAAGATCGTATGGGAGTATTTCTTATGACGTCACGCTCTCTATACTGTGCTGTCGATAGGGTTGCTAGAAAACGTCATCGTTGCGAAATTATAGAATTCAAATCATCAGTCAAGTCATGACAGGTTGCCAGAAAAAATTATTTATCGCCAATTCCGAAAAAATCGCGCCAAGGGGACCTACCGTAAATCTGATCCGATCTTAGGAAATAATAATTACAGTAGACGCCGCTTAATGTGATTACGGTTAATGTTATCAATCGTTTAATGTTATCAAAATCGTTAGTCCCGTCCGCTTATATCAAAATAGTAGTCAAGTAGCTTTAAAGTATGTAGTGTACAGAGGCGGATTTAGGCTTAGGCCCGGGCCTAGGACGGCAAATTTTGAGGGGCGCCAAAATTTTTAATACATTTTTAATATATATATAGTATAAAGAAATAGGGCGCCATATCGTCTCGGGCCTAGGGCGTCCTCAAACCTAAATCCGCCACTGTAAGTATAGTAACTAGTAAGTCTTTTTCTTTAGTGTGCATTAATTTCTATTAAATACTATAGAATTTTAC
Organism: Oedothorax gibbosus; assembly: GCA_019343175.1. Lineage (NCBI taxonomy): Eukaryota > Metazoa > Arthropoda > Arachnida > Araneae > Linyphiidae > Oedothorax > Oedothorax gibbosus. Next base: position 155,653 of record JAFNEN010000414.1, read on the forward strand.
AGCAACAACTCCTAATTTAAAATTAATTTTTATTTTAATACGTATATAAAAAAATCAATTTTTTTAGTTTAAACTTTTTTTGTGTGTATTGTAATCAATCGGTTATTGTTATCAAATCACGTTCGTCCCGATGTGATCACATTAAGCGGCGTCTACTGTATTTAGTAGTTAATTCATACACACTTGCCAGATTTCTCGATTTCAAAAAGTTAAGCTCTTTTGACATTTTTACATAGAGAAAAATGATATATCATTCTTAAATAATTACAAAATAAAAGCAATTGAGCAAAAATTGAATTTTTTTCTCGACGAAAATGTGACCAGAGCAGAACGACCTATTTGTAGTACAAGGCCTGCTGTGCCTAGCTGAGACTTTAAGACACACTGCAATGAGAATCATTGCAGTCAGTTGGTCAGATTGAATGTGAAACTCCATTGTTTAGTTCCCAAGCTAGTTTGAGACGATCAGGCACACAAAAAAATAACATGCATTCGTCATAAACAAGGTTGAAATCTCAGGTCAGAGATAATAATTAATGGTCTCAGATAAAATTACGTTTAAAATACTTCTTTCTAAACAAATCAATTCATCAGACAAATACAATGGAAAACAAAGTATATTTTTATTTATTGCTTGTTTTTTAAAAAAATGTATTTTTTACCCTCTAAGGGATAAGCAAATTGGCTGAAGTGTAAACTAGTTTTAACTTCAAAATAGTGATATTTAAATTTTTAACCAAACTTCAAATTTTCTAAAAAAAAGTATTTCTGTAGAAATGATTATAAGAGGGACTGTGTCCCACAGAGCTAATGCATTAGATTTGAAATCATAACTTTTGCAAAAGAATTGCTTAGCTATGTTATCCCATTTTCACCAGGTATGTGAATCATCATAACATCCATTTAAAACAAAATTGAAAAGAAAATAACCTCCGGATATTTAATTATTAATTGATAAAGTTATAAAATAGTGCTGTCATCTGCTGTATATTTTTGGCATTTCAAAACTTCAAAAATATATAATTAAATAACTAGCAGATAACATTTTCGTTTCAAATTTGTTTCATTTCGATGTTATGTTGATTCCCATACCTGGGGAAAAAGGGCTAACATGGCAAGGCAATACTACTGCGGAAGTTGTGATTCCAAAACTAATGCGTTAGATCTATGGGACGGACAATCCCTCTTAAGGAGCCCTTCAGACTTTAAATACAGTAAATTTTCAAAAATTGTGTTTCTGGAAAACTGATTTTCAGGTGACAACGTCTGTATCCCCAAGAGGGTTAATAAAACAATATTAATTTTTTCAATAAATAAACACAGGGAAAAACAAAGTAAAGTACAATATAGTATAATTGTACAAACACCAGTATTTTAAATACACACCAGTATAATATTACAAATTTAATGAAAATATGACAAATTTCTGTAAAAACATAGTAGGAAACAAGTGGTTCTCAACCCTCGAGAAAAATCTGCTGTGTTTGAGATATTTGTGAATCACAGGTCTCTGAAATTTTGAATGTTCAATTTCAGAATGCCTTATTGAAACAAGCTATACTTCGTTCATTGAACAATAAGCAAATAATTTTGAAGCATATATAATCTAGCAAAAACTTAAACAAGAAAAACAATAACAATTTATGGGTATTTAGATAACGGTTGAGAATCACTGGTATAAACTCAGATGAAAATAAATAATATGAATAGAATAATCGTATGAATAATCGTTTCTCAGTATGAAAGTTACAATATTTACACCACTATACAAATTTTACACCATTTCTTACATGTACATTATACAAATACTGTAGTAAACAATATTTCTGTTCCACTAATTTTTAAAAACAAAGATTAACGACCAAAATTAAGAGTAGCATCCCATTTTTTTAAAATACGTGAGAATATTTGAAAAAATCAGGTCTATCTAGTTTTATAAGTCAAATTAAGTAATATTTTTAAAAAAACCACACAGAAGATATTTTCAAGGACTTTGAGTACGGAAAAATAATCAAGAGTGGGATACAGTATCATATATACTACTAGGCGTCGTTGGGAAGAAGAAAACTGTGCAACAAGAACAAATTGCTATTATAAAAAAGTTTCAAATGAATTAAAAAATTACATGTAAAAAATATCCAGAAATACTGAAAAGGGCCAGAGAAATATGATTTACACTGAAGCACGAAGTTTATAGTCGAATAAACTAGTTGAAAGCCGGGTGTTATTCATTGTCCGAAACATAGTCGTCCTCGTACATATCGTAATCTGGAGGTCTGTCATCTGAAAAAAATATATATACATAATTATCAAAATTACTTAAATTTGAAAAAGGTTTATTCATATATATATTTCAACTAATAGCCAAAAAAAATCATTCACTGAAACTACTTATCAAAAATAATTAGACGACATCTATAATTTTTGAACACCTCTCCCAGACTTAGAGCTTGCTTCATAAAGGATGTTCACGAATCCTGAGAATCTCTGAATTTTCCCAGAAGGAATATCACATTTAGCAGGTTTTGTTGAATTTGCATTTTAAGGCATTTTTCATATTAAAACAGTGTCTAGGTAGCTATGTAGAGATGCATTATACTTGCATTTTAAAGTTATTAACATCTGCCTTCCATCAAGGATTTGATAAATATGTAAGGAGGGTTGCCACACTTTTTAGTAAAAAAAATCAAGAAATATTTAAGAACTTTTCAAGGATATATTTCTCGATTTTTCAAGGACTGTATATTAGAACATGCAACACCTAAATTTCACGATAGTGTTTAAAAATTCCTTTAGAAAACGACTAAGAGCTCTCTAACTTTCAAATGAACTTAAATATGTGTTATAAAATAACTATTCAGTTATTAAAAAATCAACCTAAAATCACTTGCTCTGCCTTCTTGGAATATACAAACAATAAATCAAAAAATAAAATAGGAACTGATTCACATTGAAAAAGTGCTTTTAATGAAGCCAAAATTAACATTTGCAACACTTCGTGATAAATTCGCCAGCCCAAAAAATTAAGGACCTTGCAAGGTGGATAATGGTTTTTTTAAGCACTTTCAATACCTTGAAAATCAATGTTTTTTTCAAGCACTTTTCAAGGTTTTCAAGGACCTTGCAAGGTGGATAATGGTTTTTTTAAACACTTTCAATACCTTGAAAATCAATGTTTTTTTCAAGCACTTTTCAAGGTTTTCAAGGACCTTGCAAGGTGGATAATGGTTTTTTTAAACACTTTCAATACCTTGAAAATCAATGTTTTTTTCAAGCACTTTTCAAGGTTTTCAAGGACCTTGCAAGGTGGATAATGGTTTTTTTAAGCACTTTCAATACCTTGAAAATCAATGTTTTTTTCAAGCACTTTTCAAGGTTTTCAAGGACCGTGGCAACCCTGTGTAAGGTAGGCCCTTAAATTAATGCAAGGCCTTAAGTAAACCAATAGCTACAAGCATACACAGGGAAAAAACCGCTTTAACTAAAAAAAAGAACACATGTCCCTCTGAAAAGTATATTTTTCTAGATTTGTGCATTTTCTCCTGAGTATTCCAGGATAAGTGGACACCTTGCTTATATAATACGTTGACAGAATAAGTTTGTGTGATTAAATGTAATTTATAAAATTGAATAATCTAAAGAGTTCCTTTTAATAAAAAACTAAAAGCTGTTAATTTGCGATATCTATGGCATTAGGCTTCTTTAGGCTAGAGATAACAAAAAAATTGTAAAAGAAGTTTCAATATTACATTTATACTTAACTTTTAATATCATTTGAATTTAAAACTGTATCAATTACTCTGCTCTAAACAATTAGGGGAACGCATGGTATAAACCCTTTCACCCCCAATGATTTAATTTGGAGTGATCAGCTTGTGATTTTTTCTCTCACTAAGTTGAGCTCGCACTTATTTGTTGTTAGATGGAAGAATCATGACTTTTGAAGAATTAAATAATGTTTTTTTTAATTGAATGAAAATATGAAAAACACGGTAAAATAAAATTCACTCCCAAAAAACTTTATGAAATAAATTGACCCTAAATTCTTCACGCTTGCATTCTTAGATGTTTAAAAATTGATTTTAACTTCTTTTAACAAATAAAGTTTTGAAAAAATTATTGTTATAATTTATTCAAAAGCTATGATTCCAATTCTTCCCCGCTTTAATTTTAGTTAAAAATTTGAGATTATTCCCCCTGTTTTTTACCATTTCATTCCAGGGGCGTACTGACGGCGATCGCCGAGTGGGCCAAATTTGTCAAGTGGGCCAAAAGCAATACGATAATATTCGTTTAAGTGGAAAAAAATCTCAGCAACCACGGGGGGAGGGGCGAATGTAGCCAATATAGGATATTTAGGCGCATGCATACGCTAGGCGTTTACATCTCTGCGTTATAAAATGTATAAAAAAATATATAAATCTGGTACAGAAAAAAGAGACGAAAGGAGAAAACCAGATTTTTTAATAGCTGCAGCAGATCCAAATCACCATTAAACCCAAAAACAGTTGCTAGCAAACAGATTAGGACTGGTTCAAATTCAACATTGGTGATAAATAAATCCGATTTGATTGGAAATTCAACAGGTAAGGGTTATTTTGTGAAAATGTATATTTTATCTTTAAAAAAAATAATACCCAGAATTTTTAAGATATTTATTACTAACGAGAGATGATAAAACTTTTTATTAACGAAATTTAGTACCATTATTTTTTTAAAATAAATTTCGCCGAGTGGGCCAAACTTAGCCAGTCCGCCCCTGTTTCATTCTGGATGCAGAATGGTAAAAAAACAGGGGGAAATATCTCAAATTTTTAACTAAAATTAAAGCGGGGAAAAATTGGAATCATAGCTTTTGAATAAATTATAACAATAATTTTTTTCAAAACTTTATTTGTTAAAAGAAGTTAAAATCAATTTTTAAACATCTAAAAATGCAAGCGTGAAGAATTTAGGGTCAATTTATTTCATAAAGTTTTTTTGGGAGTGAATTTTATTTTACCATGTTTTTCATATTTTCATTTAATTAAAAAAAAACAGCAGAATGAATGCAGAATGAACTTATTTCACAAATTTTAGATTTTTAGAATAAAAAATAAGAAGTTGGAACTGTAAAGGTGAACAACAGTGCGCAAAGTGCTCGCCTAATTGTTTTGAGCAGTGTAGAATGCATTGAAATATTATTGAACTTCATTTATGGGCATTGCATTTAAATAATAAATTGATATTATTATGGATTTGTACAATATAAAAATTACGTTTTGGAAAACCATATTCATCCTCCGAGTCTTCCTCTTCATCTTCTTCCAATTCTATTTCAGCTGATTCTTCTGCAAAAAATTTAATTAATTAAGAATTTATAATTTTACAATTATAAATGCCCGTATTTGATTAGTTAAAATATTCTGTACAATATTGACACAGTGTGGTGTCTCAGTGGCTGAAAGGTCTAACGTGTCCGCCTCATAAGCCCAAGATTGCGGGTTCGAGTCCCGTCTGAGTCGGATTTTCTGGATGGGGAAAATCGATTGCACGCATGTCATATGATTATGTGGCATGAAAAAGATCCCTTGAGTACCCATTTGGTTGGGTTCTCTCGGCATACATTAACATCCACAGAGAGCTCAGATTAATTGTAATCTGGGCGTCAAAATTGGTAGCGAGAGTCGCCTATATGGTGCCACAAAAAAAAAGGCTCTCAGTTCTGGGGAATATGCCGAGTCTGCAAAGGCTTGCCCACCAATATTGCGCCCCATTGGAGAAAAAATATATTGACACAGTGTTCGATGGAACATTTGGAAGAGCATCGGAAAGTCGACAGTTTACCAGGGTTCGAAACCCAGCTCTTCCATACCTTTAATTTGTTGTTTATTATACATTATTATTTAAGAGGGACTGTCAGTCCCATAGAGCTAATGCATTAGTTTTTTTAAAACATAATTTTTGCAAAACAATTGCTTTGCCATGTTATCCCATTTTCACCAGGTATGGGAATCATCATAACATCAATTTAAAACAAAATTGAAAAGAAAATAACATCCGGTTATTTAGTTATTAATTGATAAAGTTTTAAAATAGTGTCGCCATCTGCTGTAATTTGTGGCATTTTAAAACTAAATAAAATATAATTTAATAACTAGATAACAGTTTCGTTTCAAAATTTATTTCATTTCGATGTTATGTTCATTCTCAAACCTGGGACAAAAGGGCTAACATGGCAAAGCAATACTTGTGAGGAAGTTATGATTAGAAACTAATGCATTAGCTCTATGGGACTGATAATCCCTTAATAACTCATTATTTCAAATCATTATTTCATGAAATCTAACTTAAATGCAAATATCTGTAGTACACCTGATTCCCCACACAGTATAGGCGAGTTGCTTAGATACTTGTGCAAGTTAACAATTGCGTGTTAAAAGGGTAAGTTATCAAACAATTTTACAAGCACAAATTTGAATTAAAAAAAAGATAAAACTAATATCTTAGTTCTACATTTAAGCTACTAACAATAATATCGATTTGTTTATCACTAGAAAACACTTGGTGCGTTTCAAGTTTAAAAAAAAATCAAACCAGTCTAAGAGAGCTCCAAATGATACATATGATTGACAAACGAAGCAATTTTAATGTAAAAAGTAAAACTAAACTAAACAACAAATTCCAATTAAATTGACACAAAATTATGTTGTGGTGTACGAGGTTAATGAATTTCCTAGCACCAACGTTTTATTTTCCTTGCTCCTGCATGGCAGCCATAAGTTGCTAGGGCAACATAACATTGCTTTATTATGCTAATAAACTTTTATTGTGTTCTATGATTTTTTATATGGCACACAACGCTGCTACTGAGGTTGTAATGAAAGACAGTCTTTCATCAGTTTTCTGATCAGTGGCCGATATTCGAAGACATGTTATGCAATCATATTTCATCTTCAACTTTTAATTAATTTTTTTTATCTTTATTATTAAAATTTATTATTTTAACTTGTTCCTTATTGAAAACGAAGGAAACAAGGGGTGTAAATGTTGTTTTAAATTTGAGGTTTCAGTGTAAACGCTAAACCCCTTTTTTGGGAAACAAAATCGCCTTTTTTGGCGATTTTTTGAAATGTTCTGAACTTTTTTCTAATTTCATGACTTTCAACTGGTAGACACCCTGATAAAATACGGGAGAAAAACGGCAGATAAAGGAGAAAAATGATTCATGTCTTAAAATTTTTCAGGAGAGGTAGAAAAAATATCAGGAGTTGAGACACAAATTTCAGGAGTTATAAGGGCCCTAAAAAAAAGATGAAATTCAGGAGTTTTTCAGGAATTTCAGGAGGCGTACGAACCCTGGAAAGTTTATAATGTATATCTCTATAAAAATGCTAGTCATAAATATTAAAGATTATCATCTTTTCAATTGCCTTTTGTTATTTCATCCACTACATATACAGCATTCTCTAACAATGTAAAACAAACTAAAGAATATAAAAAGTAAACAATTACCAGGTTCATTAGTTGGTTCTTCTTCTGCTAAAATAACTTCTGAATCGTCTAAAGGTTCAATCGTCCCCGTATCAGATATTTTTAATTTCTTTTCTGGAGGTTCCTTTATAAAAATATAATTCCGTTATAAGATAATCTCCTCATGTTTAATAATCTTTATTATTAAATTAATATTCATTTATTTAATCATTATAATTAAATAAACATGAATTGTAGAATTTTAACAAATAGTGTTTTCATAATCTAATCCAAATAACAAATCATGTAGACTTTGTTTTGGTCGTTATCAGCCCAACCAAACCAAAGGTGCTGTTTGAGTACAGCTTTTATTATTTAACGTACGTTAGAATTTCGGTTTCGTTTAGAAGCTATGATTAATTTTAGATATTTAAAGTTTACTGCACTATATATTCAAATGACAATTTACATAAATAAATAATAAGTACACAAAATAAAAGCATCCCTGGACAAATTATTAGACGCACTGTATTTTTTTAAAAGTAATTTTATGTTTCTAAAGAGTTTTTATGCAATAATGGTATATTTAAATTACAATATTGTTGATTTTTATGTAAAAGAATTGTTGTAGACTACATATTTGTATTTATTTTAAGATAATTATGATTAAGATTAATTTATATTAGTTATTTATTATAAGATTATTTATGTGTGGAATCATCATCCTCAAATGCAGGAGACAGTACAGTCTTGCATTGATAGCATGCTGTGCAGAATTAAAGCTTTGATAGCGGCTAAAGGTGGCTCAACTAAACATCGACTTTTACTAACATTAATTTCACTTTTCTTTAAAACTTAATAAACTTATGCTCTTCTAAATGAATGCTGTTTTATTTATGTCAAATAAATCGGTACAATATCACCAGGTAATTATTATTTTATATGAAATCTTGCAGTGCGTCTAATAATTTGTCCAGGGACTGTACAGTAAGCCCAAAAATTCAAAAAGGACACTTTCATATTCGGACGATTTGTTGCTTGTCTTTGTTGCATGTTTACTTAGTACATTTTTTTTAGTCGGTCCAAAAGTAATTACTAGGAATAACATCCAATAAAAGCCAAAAGTAACAGGTAGACAAGATGGAATATTTTCTGACGTTCGGATAATTAGCAAAGCGCTTCGAATAACTGGAGTTCTACTGTACTACTAACAGCACATAGAGTTAAAATGTATTCAATAGATGACATTTTACAACTTGAATTAATAATATGGGTATATAATACAAATTTTACAAGGATTTAGTACACTTAGTATTCAACTTTGTTTATAATATAACATCATGTTCCCTTGAAAGACGCTATAATCAGGTTCTACTGCACAGGGCCGGATTTAAAGATTTGCCGCTTGTAGGCAACGATCGATTTTTCACCAGATATAGTTTTCTTGAAATTTTTTTCTTTCTACATATTAGAATCATATATGTACCTTTACACTCTAAATCGAAAGCGAAATAATTTTTTAAACCGTTCTATTTTTCTTACAACTTCCAAAATCCGGGGGAGAGGGTGCAATTGCCCTCTTAGCTACCATGTTTACAACTAAATATTAGTACTATATGTACGTTTACGATTTACGCATTAATTTAAACTATTAGTTTTCTTTCTTAAAAATATTAGTATCTATACAATAATTTTTTTTATGTCGGGGGAATGCCTCTCTAATTTTCGTAAAATTTGCCGCCCCCTAAACTTTGCCGCTCTAAGCTACATCCTACTTAGAAATCCGGCCCTGCTACTGCATAATAGTAATTGTAATTAAACCTAGGCTAAAAAGATATTTCAAATTAGCTATTAAAACAAAATTTTAGAAATAAAAACTTTCAAATATATTACCTGAGGTGAAGATTGCTCTTCTGCCAATGCAGCTAGTACCCTTCTTCTCCTGTAAGAAAGGTGAATAAAAAAATTCATTTCTAACCAAATAAGAAAAATTACATTTAGAAGTAAAATTTAGTGTGTAACACAGCAGTTCCCAACCTGGGGGCGATCGCCCCCAAGTGGGTGATTTGTGTTATCAAGGGGGCAAAAAATACTTGAGGGGCGATGAGTATTCAAAGGGGGAAAATTAAAATAATGTTGTACATTTGTACAGTAAACCCATTCTCCAACTATAACCAAACCAGCCAATTTTTACATTCAACTCTTTTAAATTTTCCAGAAACCAGTAAAAATATCTTAGTTAATTATTTCCCTTTTGTTCTTAATACACATATTTTTAATGTTTTTTCTATTTTATTTCAAAGTGACTGGATAAAGCTTCTTTGGTTGCTTTTATAAACGGTTAGTAAGTGTTATAAAACTGTTTTATAGTTACACTTTAACTCAAATTATGGTTAGACATAACTTGAAAATTAAAAGAGGGTGATGGATGTTGATCGACCTAAAACACAAGGCAATGGTCCAGAAAAGGTTGGGAACCACTGGTGTAACACCACACGACTCTCAATTACCAATCAATAAATCAATACACATATTTAAAGGAAATTATATGCCTTATAAGATGATCTCAATAACTTAAACACCTAAATAGTTCTATAGCAGCTACCCTATGCGCATGGACGATTTCTCGAAAACCTTATTATGACGTCAGACAGGTACTACAAACTTGTTTACCAAATTTCAAGACCGTAGCTTTTCGAACTATATAGAGATTTCAGATAGACAGATCAATGTTAAAAAACAAAATCTCCATTTTGGATTTTCCACGCCATCTCAAAACTGGTTTTACCCTGTATATCATATTAGGTCATTCAAAGTAAAATGTTTTGAACACTACATTTTATGCACTTCAGGCCCTACCTACCGAACAGTTTGAATTTTTTTTTTCTGATTTGCATCTGCCAAATCATGGGAGATTTATATATATATATTTTTTTTTATCTCATTAGCAATAATGTGATCTTACAGAGGGATCCGCATAATTTAATTATTAAATGGTTATGAGTTAATTTAGTTTAATAAAAGGAATACTTTTCGTTATATCTTTAATACATAAGCACTCGAAAGCAATTTTTGTTTTGTGCCAAAAAGGGATGAGAACTGCTAGCTTCAGTTTGAAGCAGAAAATTTTTTAACTTTCCATAGCCATTTATAGTACAGTGATGTGGTTTCCAGCAACATCTAAGAATCATGATTCAAGACTTTGACATAATCAGTCCCATAGAGCTAATGCATTAGTTTTGAAATCACAACTTCCGCAGAAGTATTGCTTTGCCATATTAGCCCTTTTTCCCCAGGTATGGGAATCCACATAACATCGAAATGAAACAAATTTGAAACGGAAATGTTATCTAGTTATTTAATTACATATTTTATACAGCAGATGGCGACACTATTTTAAAAGTTTATCACTTAATAATTACATAACCGGATGTTTTTTCTTTTTAATTTTGTTTTAAATTGATGCTATGATGATTCCCATACCCGGTGAAAATGGGATAACATGGCAAACCAATTCTTTTGAAAAAAGTTGTGATTTCAAAACTAATGCATTAGCTCTATGGGACTGACAGTTCCTCTTAAGGAGTGGGGCCATCTATTGTATCATTATGGAGTTAATAACTTACATAGTTATAGTTATGCCTGTTACAACATCACAGTTAAGAATGATGACAGGTGGTATTGGTAAGTGACAGATCGTCATAGATAAAAATGAAAGAACAATTTAATACAAAAACTTTTTGTGGATCAAATGAACTGTCTTCTTCAGCAACTAATAACAGTTTCTCTGAATCCGTGGTTTATAAGGACTGAATGCACGTCGTCAAGACGCTATAAAGCACCCTGTTGCACAATTTAAGCATTTTATCTTTGCTTGGGTGGTTTGTTAGAATTTGCATCTCGCAATGCATACTCATATAACACATGCATAGTGCACATTCCATTCCCATCTCTTCCGAATAGGTGTATATATATCGGCCATTGCACACCTTTTGGACGCTCTAATCAAAACACGACTGATTCAAGTTTTGTGAACGCCGGTGATAACAAAATCCTTGTTAAAAAATTCCTTGATATTTCCTGATACTTTCACAAAAAAATTCCCTGATTTTACAGTTACCTAGAAAATATACAAAATACACACAGTTCAATGCAAGTACAGAAAATTTAAACAAGACATCGCGGGACTTTCCGGATTATGGGTTGGCCTACCCGACTTTTCCAGATTTCCGAAAATCGGGAAAAGTTAAGAGGAACCACATGATCAGAGAACTGCGTTATAACATGGTTTGTACACTCCTTGAAAAGTTTTGAATGAAAAGGCTCATTTTCAAGACCAAATGCTTGAAAATAAATCTGAGTATAGGGGGAAAAGTCTGTACTATTTATTGCAAACTCGAAGTGTATCAAAATTTTCAACACTCCTTGTGGTTTGTACACTCCTTGAAAAGTTTTGAATGAAAAAGCTCACTTTCAAGCCCAAATGCTTGAAAATAAATCTGAGTATAGGGGGAAAAGTCTGTACTATTTATTGCAAACTCGAAGTGTATCAAAATTTTCAACACTCCTTGTGGTTTGTACACTCCTTGAAAAGTTTTGAATGAAAAAGCTCATTTTCAAGCCCAAATGCTTGAAAATAAATCTGAGTATAGGGGGAAAAGTCTGTACTATTTATTGCAAACTCGAAGTGTATCAAAATTTTCAACACTCCTTGTGGTTTGTACACTCCTTGAAAAGTTTTGAATGAAAAAGCTCACTTTCAAGCCCAAATGCTTGAAAATAAATCTGATGTTAGTGGGAAAAGTATGTACTATTTATTGCAAACTCGAAGTGTATCAAAATTTTCAACACTCCTTGTGGTTTGTACACTCCTTGAAAAGTTTTGAATGAAAAAGCTCATTTTCAAGCCCAAATGCTTGAAAATAAATCTGATGTTAGTGGGAAAAGTCTGTACTATTTATTGCAAACTCGAAGTGTATCAAAATTTTCAACACTCCTTGTGGTTTGTACACTCCTTGAAAAGTTTTGAATGAAAAAGCTCATTTTCAAGCCCAAATGCTTGAAAATAAATCTGAGTATAGGGGGAAAAGTCTGTACTATTTATTGCAAACTCGAAGTGTATCAAAATTTTCAACACTCCTTGTGGTTTGTACACTCCTTGAAAATAAATCTGAGTATAGGGGGAAAAGTCTGTACTATTTATTGCAAACTCGAAGTGTATCAAAATTTTCAACACTCCTTGTGGTTTGTACACTCCTTGAAAAGTTTTGAATGAAAAAGCTCACTTTCAAGCCCAAATGCTTGAAAATAAATCTGATGTTAGTGGGAAAAGTCTGTACTATTTATTGCAAACTCGAAGTGTATCAAAATTTTCAACACTCCTTGTGGTTTGTACACTCCTTGAAAAGTTTTGAATGAAAAAGCTCATTTTCAAGCCCAAATGCTTGAAAATAAATCTGAGTATAGGGGGAAAAGTCTGTACTATTTATTGCAAACTCGAAGTGTATCAAAATTTTCAACACTCCTTGTGGTTTGTACACTCCTTGAAAATAAATCTGAGTATAGGGGGAAAAGTCTGTACTATTTATTGCAAACTCGAAGTGTATCAAAATTTTCAACACTCCTTGTGGTTTGTACACTCCTTGAAAATAAATCTGATGTTAGTGGGAAAAGTCTGTACTATTTATTGCAAACTCGAAGTGTATCAAAATTTTCAATGTCAATTTTTCTCTTTCTTACACAATATCATAATATTTTTAAACCCCATGTTTCAAACTGACCTATTGTTTCCAATAATGTCAGACATCCCTTTCTTAATGTTAGGGGGGACTGGATTGAAGGCTGGTTTCTTGGGTCGGACTCGGACGCTTTTCACCGAGGAAGTTTCGCTCTTTACAGTATCCATGCTCGGGGGCTCTTCCAATTCCGTGAGTGGACTGTCTGGGTTTAGAGACCTTAAGATATCGTAATTGAGCTTGTGAGATATCTTTTTCTGTTGAAAGACTTTCGACATGGCCTCCCCCGGGGTATTTGCTTGAATGCGACCTCTGTTCTTTGTATTTCTTTTCTGGGAAATAAAAATAGCGTTACAAAATTGTACTTGCATATACAGTAAACTCCCGTTTATCCGGAATGCTCGGGAAATTGACTCTTCCGGATAATCGAATTTTCCGGTTAATCGGAAGTCGCCAAATAGGGTTACCAAAAAATGCCGATTTTTCCGGAAAATACAAGAGATAATGTATGCATCTTATATGCAAATAGGCGATGTTGCATTTATAATGATAATATATAATAGATACTACAATATTTTGTATTAAAAAATATTAATACATTTATTAAGAAAAAAATTGATCGTTACTTTCAATTGCTAAAAATCTAAATACATAAATCGTCCAACCCATGGTCTAAAACCTGTAGGATATTTTAAAATGTAAACCAAACACACTTTTTGCGCCAAATATTGTCACCAACGAAAAGTTTTTTCTATATTTGGCGAAAAATATTCAATTTTATCGCTAAATTCCGTCGCCAAATCGGAATTTGAAATTTTCCGGATATTTGAGCTTTCCGGTTAATCGGGAGCCGGATAAACGGGCTTTTACTGTAAAACTAGAAAAATATATAGCGACAGGACCGTTTTGTAAGTTTCACAGGGAAATTGTGATCGCAGCTAAATATGTTCAACTTCCCGGTTCGGCCTTTTCACAGCTATTTAAAATAGTTGTGTTCACTTCTTAATAATATTTTGATATGCGAGGTTGTATGCTTATGGACACATTCTTTTAAATACTTTAAAATTGTTTATAATAAAATATCTTTCAATGTCCGGAATGTCATTTTTAGTATGAAATTAAAGAAGTATCCTCTTCTGGATAAGGATATTCTCTCTATGTATATGAATTTTTATACAAATGCAAAAAAACAACAGCTAACTACGTACCAAAGGCACAGCAAGGTTTATGTATTTCACTGTTTAGAATAACTATAATTATTTAATGTAAAAATTAATTTTTTGAAAAAAAAGTAATAATTACGAACCTTTTTAGGAGGCTTTTTAGCATTTTCCTCTTCTTCTAAGGCCCTTCTTTCTTCTCTTTCTATTAACAAATGAAATGAATAATAAACCAACTGAACAGTGACATCATAATCAAAAAACATGATTGGCAATAAAAATTTTACAGCAACTACCTTTCAATTCAACGAGATAATCTGCATTATATTTATGCCAGAATTCATCTTTTTTCTTGTATTCAGAGGGCTTCATGAAATACTACAACAAAGGAAAAAATTTAATTAGCTACTGACACACTTGGTGATGTTAAAATAAGTATGACTAATTCAATACAAACAGTTATAATAAACAAAACTTTACCATATCTAGTTCCTCGTCATCAAGGTCAGTAATATCTAATCTAGTATCGACTTCTTCATCTGAAAAGGAAAAAGAACTGTATAATTTTCGAATATTTTCTGGCAATTAGATTTTTTTAAAACTCAATTTAAAATAAAATTTTATTAAAAGTTCATTTTCAAATTAAAATAATTAAATTTTTGAGTAGGTACAGTGATAAAATAAATAAAAGCAATCAAAAATCTTTACAGTTTCAGAGCTATCCTGATCCCAAGCAGATAAAAGATTGTGTAAGTAAAAAAAAACATAATGCCGTTCTAGTAAACAAAAAAGTATGGACAACCAAAGAGTTTTAGGTAAATCAAGATTTCATGAAAAAAATTGCAAAAGGTGACCTGGTTTTGAATATTTTTAAACATTGCTTGCTACAAAATCGTCAAAATTCAATTCAACAGTAAATAAACAACATCTTATTTGCTAACTATAATAATCGACAGTGACAGTCTGACAGACGAACCAATGCTCAAAACCAAATTTTTCAGAATCAGCACCCTCCAAAACGTGTAGTAAAAACAACAATCTCCAGTTCCGATTTTCAACCCCATCCCAATACTTTTATGACCTTGCATTTCACATTACTCAAATGAAAGAAAAAAACTTACTTGAGGCTTCAGGAACTCTCGACCAACTGTGACCGTTTCTAACTAAACCAAGACTCTCTAACGATGGTTCTAGCCCACCTTGAAAAGTGCTATTTGGTTCACTGCAAACCACATTATCATCAATCGACTCTGATTCTTGCACCAACAGTGGGACTAGGCTTTCAACTGTGGATTCAACGGAATCTGCATCAATTACATCTCTGATGGAGTCAATTGTATTTTCAGCAATTATTCTATCTACTCTTGATTCTGGGCTTGAAGAGACTGAACTAGATTCACCTTAAAATAAATATATAAAATTTTAGGTAATGTTTTTAACGACATTAAATAATTTTAATAAGTATTTAAACAAATATACAGTATGAACTTTAAAAAAATCGTGCATCAATGGAACCTGAATTCAGCAGAAAAGTTTCACTGAATTGGGCTATGAAGTTTCATTAAATTTCTATATTAAGCAATTCAGTGTTCAAATTTCTAAGAAAGATATAAGAAAATTTTAAATGTAACCATTTTACAGTTTTTCTCCAAGGAAACCAAGGTTAATAGTTACCATAGGATAAAAGTAATATTCAATGTTAAGTTAAATTTTAAATAATTAAATTTAAGCTGAACACCGAACTGCGGAAAAAAAATCTGTGAAGCTGAGAAGTAACGAAATTTTTGGTTACTTTGTTACCGCAAAAAGTAACTAAAGTTACAGTTCTTTCTGAAAAATCTAACAACTTTACCTAAAAAAAGTTACTGATACAAGTAATGTGTTACGCTAATCTTTTATAGACACATGTAATTACCTGCTTCCTCAGCATACTTGGAGTACATGGATTTTCTTTTAGTACTTTCAAGAGCCTTTTCAATCTGTTTCTGAAATTCCACTACTTGATTTTCAAGGTCTTTCACTTTGTTATCATCATCTAACTAGAAGTAAAAAAGGAAAACCATAAAGTACATATAGAACGAAAACTTTCTTCTCAAAATAAATTTTTAGAAAGAATTAAATTTTATTTTTTAAACATGGAAATTGCTTTGAGATACTCAACTAACTGTCAACAAATGAAATAGATCAATTAATAGATTTAACTTAATGGAATATAGTAAATATTTGGCTGGAATTCTCATAAACTATTTGGTTTAACTGTAAAAATAAAGCACTCACATTTTAATGTTATTTAATTATAAAAAGATAGATCAAAAACAAAGGGGAAATCATAATTTTACATGGATATTAATACACATCAGTTGGTTCATATTTTGAAAAGTTTAAGAAGTGTATTTTGAGCAATAAACAAATTATTTTATAGGTTTCATGCAGTTATACTTTGGGTAGCTTTTTTTAAAAACATATTTTAAGCCATTCTGCACTGCTGCAGCAATACTTTTTTTTATTTTGAATTAATTTAGAAAAAATATTGATAGTTAAAAATTGAGAATTTAAACAATTAGGTTATCTTATTCCACATAGAGAAAATACCTGTAATAACATTAATTTTTAATTGGTAAAGCGATATCGGCGCCAAACCAGACAACGGATTGAAACTTTTTACGTGTTTCATTTGAATTGGCATAGATGTTTTTATTTATTATCAAGGCTCATTGCTTTTATCACACATTGTTTTTTATAATTTTTCATTGGCACTATACAGTCCCCTGGACAACTTATTAGACGCACTGTATTTTTTTTTTAGTAATGATGAAAACATACCAAAGAATGCCATATCATTAAAAAAGATGTCGATATATGTATTAAGTATAGCAGATAGTATTTTCCATTCAATAGCTTAAGTTTAGGAACACACATGTCCTTCTAAAGGTATTTTGTTCATCATTGATTGATACATGAAATCTCGCAGTGCAAAACATCAAAAATTGCTTAGATAAAGATACAAAAATTCGTACTTCTCGGATTTTTTTGCGAGCATTTTTAAACGAAGGCGGATCTTGTTCTTCAGACAAGTCTACCGTCATGAAGTCTTCGATGGAAAGTTTACCCGACGGAGTGTCTCCAAACTCATTCAATCTGGAATGCACAAATAAAACTATACATTAGAAGTCAAAAGACATAATGCCAATCATTAAAGATCAAATATGAGGAAATTATAGAAAATTATTATTTAAACTTGTTTCCTATTGAAATTTAAGTTTAGCTTTTATTGATATAGACTGAGAATAAAGGAAACAAGAGGTGTAAATGTTGTGGAAAATTTGAGGCTTTGGTGTAAAAGCCAACCCCTTTTTGCGGGGAAAAATCACCTTTTTTGGCGATTTTTAAAATTTTCGTGATCGTTGCTCGAATTTCATGACTTTTCGACCGGTAGACACCCCGATAAAGTACGGGAGGAAAACGGCAGAGAAAGGAGAAAAATGATTAGTGTCATCAACTTTTTTCAGGAGAGGGGGGAAATATCGGGAGATGAGACAAAAATTTCAGGAGTTATAAGGGCCCTTAGAAAAAAAAATGAAATTTCAGGAGTTTTTCAGGAATTTCAGGAGGCGTACGAACCCTGTAAACAGTACCACCAAAACAAAAAGTTTCACACTTTCATGCTGTCTTTGACTGATTGGAGTAAAAAATATAAGCTAAATGTACCTTTTCCTCACTGTTGCCTGACATACTTTCACTACTTTTATTACGTCATCGATGGTTCGATTGAAACCATGCAGTCTTGCAGCAACAAGCAAAGCTAGGGAAGAAAAAGTCACATCGTAAGGCGATTTCATTATTATTTCATGACGCTAAAAATCTTTAAACGTTATTTGCTAACCAATATAGCAGAACAATAATAAAGATAACTTAGTTTGAATTATCGTCGCACTAGAGCTACACGAGTTATATTGTCGACGGGCGTCATATTTTATATTCCACAGTCAAGTGACGAGCCAACACCTGAGTAGGCCCCAACACAACCGTTAAGGGCGACATCGTACGCAGCGTTAGGACTTTGGATGATATTTAACGTGCCTTCCCTCTACACAGGGTATTATTCGTCGGACATTTTTGGCTGCACGGGCCGTTTATAGGTCGGCAGTTATTTTGGAGGTGCCCGGACCCGAATCTGGGACCTTTCGCATGCTAGGCGAACGTTTAACCGAATGGGTTCCGCAGCCCCAATACTAAAGATATTTTGATAAGCTATTATAAAACAAATACTTCTTTTTAAAGGTATAGTAAACGTTAGGTTATGCAAGGAAGTACACTGAGCAAAAAATGCCTTAGTACATGGGCTACCGTGCGATGGGAGGGGCCTTTTGTCCTAGTCTACAGGTCTGGACGCTGCTGACCAATGTCTGATGACCAGATGATATTAGCATTTATAAATAAATACACAATTATAGCAATGCTCCATTTTAGTAAATGCATTCAAGCATTACAAGTTACATACCATTAAAATATCCATAACTTTTTTATTAAGCCAAGAAAATAGAAACTTGCCACATAATTTTGCTCTTTTTATTATCAGCATCATATGAATGCAGGAGTGAACAAGCCATTTTAAACTAATTGTACTTTTTAAGGATAGTGTTTCTTGCCCAATTGAAGTGTAGATCCGATTGAATAGAGTCTGGTTAAGAAAGAGCCTACTAATATTTTGTAAAAAAAATTGATATTTGCATACCTGCTCCACAGAGTCCTGAAGGCCTCCTCCCAAAGTGTATCCAGTCGGATTTCATTCTGCGAACAAGTTTGGTGGCGGTCAAGGCAACCTCGTTCTCCTTCTCAGCAAACTGTAATTGATGTGCGAATCTAGCAATGTACAGAATTGGATCTAAAATAATAAAATAGCATTTATTGCTGACATAAAGTGAATTTAAAAGTTATCAGTGGGCTTGTTTCACGTGGGATCTGATCTGGCACTCTGCGGTCTTGTTTTCATTTTTCTCGAATTACTTTTGTTGATACTCGAAATTGAGTTTTCTAATAATAAGTTATTTTAGTTGGGTGTTTTAAAATTACAACTTCTTGCAGTGCTGTTGGTTGTTTTAATCATTTATCAAGGAAAACTTGCATTGAAAGAAGTTGGAATTTAAAAAAAATAACAACTAAAATATTCTTAGAAAACTCAATTTGGAATACCAAGGCAAAAATAATTCGAAAAAAATGAAAACATGACCGCGGAGCTGGTGCCAGATCCCTTGTGAAACAAGCCCATTACAACTAGTGTGATATTCAGGGATTGATGCGAATTTTCTACGATCTGTAAATAGAGTTTTTACAGACTTGTAAGCACTTTAATCTGTGATTAATATTATTGCGCATTTCAGAAAAAGAAAATGTCAAAATCAGTCATTGGTTTGATTTTGCTCTGTACATTCAAATACTTATGTTTTTAAATAAAAGGATTACTTAATTTGAATTTACTCACCAATTGCCAGTTAAAGGTTAGTCTGCTAAAAATATTCTGCATTAAATGGGTAAGTGATATTACTAACAAAAGTTCTTCTTGCAAGCATTTTAAAAACAGATTATTCTCATAGCAAACATTTTTTTGCATAGATAAACATAACATTTTTTCACAAGCATTAATAAACTGCGTATTTTGCGATAGTTGATAGATACCAGGGTTCGGAAAAAAACAAAACGGTTTTTTGGTTTAAACCAGGTTTTTTTGTTAATGTTGGGTTTTTTCCATTCCTATAAATATATTATAATTTATACACTATATATATTCATTTAAACTTCGGCACACTACACTAATATATAGCAAGGAGAGTAGGTATACAAGGAAAAAATCATTTGGTTTAAACCACCGAACTCTGGTAGGTACATCTTTTAAAATTAATATAAAGTGAAGTGATTACCAATGGCTGGAGTGTTAATTCGAAGCTCAGAAGACAATTTCAAATATGTTTTTCCCAATTCATAGACATTTATCTGAAATGAAATGCAAAAATTATGTTCAGAATATAAAGCTATATGTACAAGTACATCACTCGGATATATAATAATCAAGAGAAAAACCTTACCTTAAGAACATCACTCAAATCAAGAAGCATATCTAACAAAAAGTTAAGAATCGAACGTAAAAATGATTTTGGGGCAAAATTTATTAAATTATGCTTTTAAAAATCTAAACAGAAAAAAAGAAATAGGAATATATAAAAGTATACAACACAGTGAAAATGTTTCAATAGTTAAGTATATTTTCATAAATTTTTTTTAACACAAAGGTAATGTGGTATAAAAACTTAAATGATAACTACCGTTAATTTATAATTAATTATCAAATACCTTAATAGAACAATAATTAAAAAAAATACATGAATTCCTAATTAATAAAATAATAAGTCCCGAAGAGATATTAAAAAAAAATTGATTTCTTGAAAAAAACCCAGCTATGATTTAATATTACATAAGCCAAAACAAAATGAAAACCTTTTCTAAAATACTACTCATAAATTAGTCTTGTAAATATCAAACTATCACATTTCATTACTATTTATTTTATTTAAGCCGATTTTGCTTTGCCGATTAAACTTAATTATATAATTTATACAAGGATACGAGAAGTCCCATCTTTACGACAAACCATGTAGACACATGCTGCCACAACATGAGTGCTTTTGCGGCCTTTCGTTAAGTGTTTGGTCAAAGCAAGCTTATAGTAGTTTAATGCGGTGTCAACGGCATGTGGTTTCAACTGCAGTTTTGATGCCAATTGCTGAATATTTTGCTTGGCTGAAAAAATAAAATGAATCGATGCTTACTACTACCAAAATTAAGAAACAGAAAAATTATATCACAGAAAAATTACTTCGAATTAAAATATTAGAAACGTATAAGTAGATGGTAGAAATCAGAGAATATATACAGTCCCTGGACAAATTATTAGACGCACTGCAAGATTTCGGGTGTTTCTATTCTTCGTATAGCTAAACATATATGCAATGATTCAGTTGGATTTTTTCACCATGTGGTCGGCTGACTGAAAAGAAAGAAGTGATGCCACTTTCAACTCATATAACTTTTCCAATGCTGAGAAAGGGCCATTGAGTCATGTATCCTTATGGGTCACAGTGCGTCTAATAATTTGCCCAGGGACTGTATTATATATCTTTATAAATATATTAATCACAGAACATTTTTCAAGTTTTAACTGTCAATAGTAGCACTAAATTTAATATCTGTAAGTTATAACTTCTCTTTTTAGTTAAGTAGTTAAATTAAACAACTAGGTTTGCGCCAAAAACTTCCACTAATACATTAAAAACTTACTATTTAAAAAAAAAAACTGAAATAACCTTAGCAAAAGGAATAATTAGTATTAAACGGTCCTTATTAATCAGTAAATGCTTAAATGTAAAGGAAAAATGTAAATGGCCTCTTTCTAAACAAATAATACAAGCTATTAAATAATCTCATTATGACATCAATATAGAGACGTTATTCTAAACTGATTTATATAGCAAAAGGCAGATAGCAATAAAGCATTTTATATGTAATAATTTATTGTAATGTGGATAAAGCTCACCATTTTGCAAAGTTATCGCCCTTGACTCTCGACCCGACCCAAATCGATTTCCAAGTCCATAACCACCATCTAAAATAGAAATTCATAAAAAAAAAAATTGGTTTAAATTTTAATTAAGATTGAGTATTTAACATTAGGAAAATGGTCATTTTAGTATATTTAGCTAAAACAGTTGAGTACATAAGACAGGTTTATGATGCTATACCTTTCTTACAAAAAGAATTTTCAAGATCCAAGGATCGAGGCAATTTTGGAAAAGGGGTGTGGATAGCACTTCAACACCTATTTTCCATTTTCAAAAAAATACTTTCCGATTTTAAAAAAAGGAAAGTAAGCTAAAAAAAAGTACTGAATTTTTAGTTAATATGCTTAGCCAGATTTACTGTAATATTTTTCATGATGAGTTAAAAGGTTAATAGGCTGGAGAAATACTTTTAGCCAACTTCATGTTAGTCTAGCTCAGATTAACAAAGTTCAACTGTGCTAACAATGATTTATTCAGATAAATTAACAAACAAAGTTCAATTATTCAATATATCTAAACAATTTAACCCAAAACACATCATACTCTCATAACTAAGTTATTGATCAGAGAAGGAGAAATTAAACTACTACTATATAGTTAGCACATAGGGTTGAGCTTTATTCAATGTAATTTAATAACTCTAATTATAATACGAGTACATAATACATATATTTCACATGATTTACTACTAATGATATTTAATCTTTTGTTTATAACATGACTCTTTTCAATTTTCATCATGGAGTGGGGACATACAAAATTATTACAAACATTTTTACAAAAGGATTTACAAAAAGACAGCAATAGACTGCAGTTCCCCTCAGCACTCTTGGTATGGCGCTAAGAAACCAGGCAAGACTTCTAAATTGCAACTGTGCAGGAAAGACAAAACTGCTCTCTCCAGATTCAGGACGGGACACACAAAAAGAGTTTGAAGTTTGAGGACGGGACCAAGCTGTTCCCTGACTGCCCCAACTGTCATGGAGGTCTTCCGTGCTAGGTCTTCCACATAATTCTGTTAGAAAGACCATAAGACGGCTGTTCCAGGTCTATAATTTTACAAACTGGCAAATGGCAGCCGATCAAAGGCAGGCTAGGGAGCTTAATCAGAGTGCTCCGTGGCGGAGAGCCAAGGAGTTACTTAGCCTTAGCAGGAAAGAGATTCGTGCAGCTATTGGTTTACTAACAGGTCACTGTGCTCTCAATAGACATCTGAGTATAATGGGTGTAAAAGATGACCCTCTCTGTAGGGCTTGTCAACAGGTTGAGGAAAGTTCGTTTCACGTTCTCTGCGAATGTGACAACTACTCTGCACAAAGATTTGAGTATCTTGGGTACCATTGTATCGATGCCTGGGAGGTTGATAACTTACCAATCAGGGATATTCTGAGGTTCCTTTCAGCAATCGGCCTGCTTCAAGGTTAAACGATGGGGTTATACAATAGACCAGTGGTCGCGGTGCTTGGCCCTGACGGGCCGCCCCACTCAAGTCATACGTCATATGGAGGTGCTCAAGCCAGTCCCGAACACATACTCCATTACCTCGGTTTGACATGGAAGGACGTCAATGACGACCCACTTTTATTTTTGGACTTTTTCAGGGTCACACACATCATGGAACTGGTCTAATTTTGACCCAGGGATATGTAAAAAAAACCACTTTTCAATGTCCCTGGTCTCAAGAATGACGCTATAAGCCGGTTTTACTATGTATAAAAAAACAATTTAATGCAAATACTTCATACCCTCGTAGCTCACAAGTTGACCGACAGCCCGAGTTGCTCCTCTAGAATCCTGGGCATACTGGACCTCGGAAACTATCCCGGAATCTTCCAGAACATTTCCGCAATTGATGCACACAACATTGCCATTGGGGGAATCAGTGTCGATGTCGGTTGAGCCACACTTGTTACATTGCAGGCCGGACATTTCTGAAAAACATAATTTATTTGGAATACAAATACAAAAATTGTCGACCAACAACAGGCCAGACGCCCAGCAAGGTTGGTCCAAAATAAATCTAATACTTTACCAGTTTCCAATGACTAACAAGATTCTTCTTAAAATCTTCTACTCTCTTCGAATACACCACATAATCTGGTAAAACATTCCACTCATTGACAACTCTATTGTAAAAATAATGTTTTCTTGCCTCCCTTCTATTCTAAAGCATGATTTATTCAATTTCTGATCATGTCCTCTGGTCCGGCTATTTAAGGTAAAACCTAAGCCCTCCATGTCTCCCTGTTTTATGAACTTGAATAACTGAATTAAATCACCCCTAGATCTCATATTTTCCAGGGAATGCATGTTTAAATATCTCAATCTGTTATCATAATCAATACCAGATACACACTTAATCATTTTTGTAGCCCTATGCTGAACTTTTTCAAGCAACTCTATATCTTTTCTGAAGAAGGGAGACCAAAACTGAACAGCATGACAACTGTAGTAAACTGAGTCAGAAATTCGATAAAGAAATTTAAGAGCAATCTGTGCTACTAGTTAACAACTGAAAAAATAACATTAACAACAAATAAAAACATTAATTTTTTCCCCGCAAGTTTAGAATCACAACTTAAAGGGTGAAACAAATTTAGGATCGGTTAAAATTTGCAATTTAAAGATTATTATTTTCAGTGATGTGTAGTTGAAAACCATTACGAGTAATGTGTGGGTCGATTTTTAAAAAAACTGATTGCGCCAACTGCAACTATAAATTTTTTCACAGGAGCAATCTGTGCTACTTCTTAACAAATACTAGGAGCAAATACACATTATCCATGAGCAATTTTTTTATGAAAAAAAAATTAGTTATAAAAATGCTATTTTTTTTAATGTATATACAAACTCTGGACGTCTTCTCTGTAGCTAAATCACCAACATTTTACATATTATAGGATTACCAAAGTTTTGTGGAAAAAAATCTTTGATTCTAATCTAAGATTTTTTTTTTGTCATTAAAGAATCCTCTGAGTTCAAGGTCGTATTTCTAAATAGGCTAAGTAGGCTGTAGCCTAGAGCGGTGAATTTTTTGTGGCGGTAAATTTTACGACCCATTAAAGCAGCATTCGGCATAAAAACATTATTATAAAGATACACGAATATTTTTAAGAACGAAAACAAATAATTCACATTAATGCGTAAACCGTAAATGTTTATATAATACTAATATTTCGTAACAAACATGGTAGCTGCGAGGGCAATTGCACCCCTCCTCCCGCATTTCGAAGTTGAAAGAAAAATAGTCGAATAGTTAAAAAAAACATCGCCTATTTCGCTTTCGATTTAGCGTGTAAAGGTACATAGATGATTCTAATATTTGTATCTATTTTAAACAGCATATACCACCCTATTTTGCAGCTAACCAGCTGCCTTTACCCGAAAGGGGAGAATATGGTGACAGGGGCGGCAAATCAATCGCAGCCTACAAGCGGCAAATCTTTAAATCCGGCCCTGCCTGAGTTTTGCAATTTTGAGATAGCCGGACAATCAGGATATATTATGTTAGCCTCTTCTAGTGTTTTCAATCCCCTGAGTTCCCGAATTTTGATATCACCACAATATAAGGATTTTTCAGGTTATAGATTGCAGTACGTTTGAAATTTACAGACCGCTAGTTTAAAAAAAGGATCACAACCTAAAGGGTGAAACTAACTTAGGATCAGTGAAAATTTGCAATTTAAAGAGGTTTATTTTTAGTGATGTGTAGTTGAAATTTTGAAAACCACCATGTGTGGTCAATTTTGAAAACTGATCAACTGCAACTAAAAAATTTTTGGCTGCTAAATTGAAGAATTTCATCGCATTTTACGACTAGCAACCATTAATTTCAAACCCTGGTACGAACAGGGGTGATATAGAGGGTTTTGCCAATTTCGGCTGTTCAAATTTTTTTTAATTAGCAAGACAAAAATAATAACAGGCAAAACTCAACAAAAAACACAGCCAAAAGGCTGAGATTTGTACTGGCAGTTTTTGTGAATTTACTTAAATTAATATTAACGAACAATTTTGTAGCTTGTCGAAATAGAGAATTAGGAAAATGGACTGAATAAATGAAATTTTTTAAAAAAGGTATGAAGTTTTGTTGGAAAACACCAAATGAATTCAAGTTAAGCACATTCAACACAAATGGACATGTTTCAAATTCCTACATTGCAATTTTACAATCAAGTCCCTAAAGAGAGGACATTTGTTGAAAAATACTTGAATAAGATATTAAAACAACTCAAAAGTATATACAATTAATTTACATATTTGATAATTTTGTACAATAATATCATTAAAATAATTCATTCGAAAAATATATTTTTTTTATGTTTTTGGAAAAATGAGGAACATTTAAAGTATTATGCAACTTTTTAAAGTATTGTTAAGGATGTTTTTAGATTTATGACTGTCAAGCAAAAAAAAAACAACAACATTTAATTAAAAAAAAAAGCATTTATGTTATTTTCCCTGGTTACAACTCATGTGATATAGACAATTTTTTACATTGATTCCATCACATTTATCAATGAAATTTATCACATGTGAATTTTACACAATATGAAAAATTTATCACATTATTCAATGAAATCGTGATAATATATAAAAACGTGATAAAATAAATCTGATGAAAAAATGATAACATAAAAAAAAAAGAAAAAAAATCTTTGGTTGCATAAAAAGTTTTTAAAAAATACTTACAGAATTTACCGTGATGTGACGAAGTTTGCTGATGAAATAACCAACTTTCATTAATTACCTATCTCATAAATTTAATTGTTTCTTATATTTTATTATTACTATATAATAATTTGAAAAACAAAAAAATGGCTTTAATTCGGCAGAAAAAAAACATAAAAAGAATGAATTCAATCTAAGCATGTTAAAAAAACAACGAATACAAAATTATAACATCACAAATGAGAAATTAATGTAAACATTGGAAGATTTACATCTTATCCGAGGTCGGGACTCGAACCCAGGTAACCTAGTATGATCAGCGAACACGTTAACCACTCATCCATCAAAACTGAACACGCGGCTAAGAAATTAAAGTAGAAAATCAAATTTTAATTACATCTTACCAAAGTAGATTCTCCTTCAAATTTAAGAAACTCACTCAAATAGCAGTCAGCATACAATTTTCTAAAGAATAATCTTTATCTTTATGCAGTTTATTTTTAAGTCATATTTATCATCACGGGGAAGGATCCATCATTTTTTTTACCGATCAGGAAATGAGATTCATGACGTCCCACGATTACGATGAAGATTATGGTGATAGATTCAGTTTGTTTAACGTGACGTATTAATCCTGCTTTCACTCTTGGATTCCATTGGTGGTTTCGGTGATTGGTGGTATGGTACTGTAAGTTCCTCCCATTACATTGACTAAACAACAAACATAGTTTCTAAAAGGGATAGTGTGTTATTTTCTACTATCTACCACTGTTTTTTCTTGAGTGCAGTTTAATCGAAACGAGACAGGTGGAAAAGTGGAGGGTGCTGGACACTGATTAGGGATGGAAAACCAGTTTGACTAAAAAAGTGATTGGGACTTCAGTTGAACCGAAACAGTTTTTATCTCCTAAAAACAGAACGTCCCTTAAAAGCTCTTATTTTCAATTTTATCTATCCAGCGATTTCATTTGTTGTTTCGGTTTCACAATGAAAATAACCGTCATAGATGAAAAGGAAATTTTCTTTTTATGTCAATTTTCTTTAACAAATGATTTGAACAACCAATTGCTCAGAAAGAGGTCTTTAAAAATTACTTAGAAAACTCATTTTCGGATACCAAAACAAAAGAAATTCCAAACAAAACTGGAAAACAAGACCGTTGGAGCTGTTGCCTTTCACGAAGTAAAACCCCATTGTGCGTGTTCATACCATAGAGGTAGGAAAGATAATAGATAGGTCCTTGTATATGCACAGTAGCGCACAAATGAAGCAGACTAAAGCGGTGCATCTTGGGATACCTCGGTGTCAGTATGTTATGCGCAGTAGCTTGAAAAACCTGACAGTCCTGCTTCAATTTCTCTCAACTGGTGGACCTCTCTACACCTCCTTCCTACCTCTATGGTTCTTACTACTGGTGGAATGGGTGGAATGGATCATTTTCCCCCATACGCCACTTTGATGCCTGATTTTGGGATGACTTTGAGTCGAGTGCTAGGTTGACGCTGTTTAAGAGTCATTTTTTTTAAACAGGGGGACAACTTGTGGATAGTTGATACCTGCGATTTTCTTGAAACTTTCAGGATATGTTAGTAGTACTAAGATATGGAAAAGAGAATTTCAGTTTTTCTTAAATCCGTCTTGTTTGACCTTGAGAGAAGGTCAAAGTTTGAGGTCATGGATCAATGGTGTGCATTATATCAACTTTTTACTTCTAAAGCCATGAGTGCTCAATGATTTTTTTTTAAAAATATGGTTGTTACTTGATACTAGGTACATGTCAGAATAATTAGTTTGGTTGGTCACTCATGGCTTTGAAGGTCAGGGTCCTTTGAAAAATTTTATTTTCGTCGATTTTTGTCATGTTTCTGCCTAATTATCTGCTTAAACCATAAGTGACCCACAAAAATAATTATTGGATTAAGTGCACACTCTAGGGTAGTTCTTAGAAAAATATAAAACACCATGGGTGACCCTTTACTTTGGTAGTTACAGGGTCTCAAAGTTGACCATATCCAAAAAAAATTAGATTCAAAGGTCAATTACTCCAGAAGCGAAGAGTCAATAACTTGTAGATACAGTTGTAAATGCACTTCAAATGTTGTGGTTTTCCAGGTCCATGGCAATTAACTTACTTTTTTTTATTACAGTCCATTCTATGTCTCCAATTCATAACTTATGCCTCTATATTTACTTCTAAAGTGCTGTGCAAAAGCTTCACATTTTATATCATATATGGCAGCATTATAAATAAAGTCTTCAACATTTTTAGAAATGATCAAAATGGACTGTATAAAATGGACTGTAATAAAAAAGTGAGTTAGGTGCCATGGATTTGTATAACCTGGGTCTACAACTACAACATTTGAAGAGTATTTACAACTATGTGTCCAAGTTATTGACTCTTCGCTTCTCGAGTAATTGACCATTGAAGGTGACCTTTTTTGGAAATGATCAACTTTGAGACCCCGTAACTACCAAAGTAAAGGTGTTTTATATTTTTCTAAGTACTACCCTAGTGCGTGTAATTAATTCAATAATTATTTATGTGTGTCACTTATGGCTTAAGCAGATAATTAGGCAGAAACATGACAAAAATCGACGAAAATGACCTTTTTCAAATGACCCTGACCTTCAAAGCCATGAGTGACCCACCAAACTAATTATGCTGACATGTACCTAGTATCAAGAAGTATCCTTATTTCAAAAAATTCATGGAACACTCATGGCTTTAGAAGTAAAAGAATGATATAATGTACACGATTGATCCATTACCTCGAACTTTGACCTCCTCTCAAGGTCTAACAAGACGGATTTAAGAAAAACTGAAATTCACTTTTTCTTATCATAGTACTACTAACATATCCTGAAAGTTTCAAGAAAATCGAAGACATCAACTATCACGCGCCTATTCAATTTGGCCCAGTTTAAAACAAATTGGGCTTTAACGCTTCATATTACGACTCAAGTTACAAAGCACCGATGTATATTTCCTTCATAAGATTTAAAAAAATACATTAAAAATCCAACTATTCGAAGTCTTGCTGATTATCCGAATTTCAGAAAAAACAAATCCTCCCGTCTATTTGTTAATGTGTCTTTTTTGGATAAAAACAAAACAATACTAGGTATGACATCCAACAGACGAATAGTAACAAATAGGCCGTGTATAAAAGTTTATATGTCTCATATAAACTTTTGTAAAACCCAAATTCTAGCATAAGTTGTGTAAAAAAACTATTACAAAGGAAAATTAACTATTACAAATTGCCAAATAGCACATTACACTTTTACCCAACAATGCATTAAGTAATTGATGGAACAAAACCCTTTTTCCCGACTAACTCCAATTATCCGAATTTCTGATTATACGAATGGGGTTAGGTCCCATTCGTATAATCAGATTGCTTCGGAAAATTGGAGTTATACTGTAGCATTTTCCGTTGTACTTAAAATATAATAAATGAATAAATCTATACTGTGATGAATTTTTTTATTATCATATATACAAATAAGAATTTTCAAGAGTAATTGATCTAGTTGGATCTAATGGTTGTTTGTCGATTGTTATTCTGCCTATTGTTATTTTATGAATTTTGTCAGTAAACAATATCATACACTTGATTAACGTGTAAACTTACACTTTGGCCATTCATTGTTTAAAAAAAAAAACTGTCGCTTTAAATTCTGAGGCTTACACAACGCAATCTGTATCATAAGTTTTGCTTTTTTTATGTGCCATACGCACTCTTAAAACAAACGAGCGGTTTTAACTCAGTCTGAGTTAATTTCCACTCCTTTCCGTGCCGAAAATGCACTTCTCCTATAGGAGTGAATTTCACTCTTTTTCGGAGTGGGTAAAAGAATAAATGAAAACAATCTGCGTCCTACGCTCTTAAACGAGCGGTTTTAACTCATGTCTGAGTTAATTTCCACTCCTTTCCGTGCCGAAAATGCACTTCTCCTATAGGAGTGAATTTCACTCTTTTTCGGAGTGGGTAAAAGAAATAAAAGAAAACAATCTGCGTCCTACACTCTTAAAACGAGCGGTTTTAACTCAGTCTGAGTTAATTTCCACTCCTTTCCGGTGCCGAAAATGCACTTCTCCTATAGGAGTGAATTTCACTCTTTTGTTTTAAGAGTGTACGTTTCTTAAAAACATTCCTTTAAAATGTGACGTCTTACTGATCAGTGGTACTTTTTAGTTTCGACAACCACACTACGTTTATAACCAGGGCCGGATTTCTAAATAGGCTAAGTAGGCTGTAGCCTAGAGCGGCGAATTTTTGGGGGCGGCCAATTTTACGACCCATTAAAGCGGCATAAAAAATTATTATAAAGATACGAATATTTTTAAGAAAGAAAACAAATAATTTACTTTAATACGCAAACCTAAACGTATATTCAGGTAGGTCGTTGCGAGGGCAATTGCACCCCCTCCTCCCGGATTTCGAAGTTGAAAGAAAAACAGTAGAACAGTTTAAAAAATTCCGCTTCCGATTTATTGTGTAAAAGTACATAAATGATTCTAATATGTGTATCTATTTTAAACAGCCACCGTATCTATTTTATACCACCCTATTTTGCAGCTAACCAGCTACCTTTCCCCGAAGTGGGAGAATATTGTGACAGGGGCGGCAAATCAATCGTAGCCTTCAAGCGGCAAATCTTTAAATCCGGCCCTGTTTATAACTTGTGGAAGCTCTTATAATGGCTATATGTCCGCCTGCCTTTCCCCCATTTTCACACAACGAACCACAATTCGCATAAACAAGTGGGATACGTCATATTAAAACGAAAAAAAAAAAAATCGGGCAAAGGGTATATCCCAAATTTCATTAAATTTTTTTAATTGGCTTTTTTACGTGAAGTAAACCATTCTTGCTTTCATTCCTGGATTTTATTTGTGGTTCCGGTGATTATGGTGCTATGACACGGTAGCGCCCACTACATTGATTACCAATCGAGACTTGATATTCATTCTTGTAGAACTGTTACCGCTCAAGACATGAAACATGTCCACTAGAGGTATATTTAAAATTCAAATAACTAGAATTTTATCAAAACTTTTTTAACAAGAAAATTCCATGTTGGTTTCCACTGTTGCCACTTCGTCAAACGTACGAGAAATTTTATTCAAAATGGAAATAAAACTGTCTCTCTTGGATGAATATATGTGGTTCTAAAATACGACGACCGTCTCCAATAGACCTCGTGTAGCTCCAGTGCGACGATAATTCAAACTAAACTAAACTTGGACGAATATTTATTTATGTGATATAAATGAGTTTGAAATAACGTTACAGTAAAGATTACAATACAGTTCGTTTGATGGTTCAGAGAAAGAGAGAGAGTGAGTTCTATGATTTACACAACTGATCGCTTACATAATTCCTTTTTAGTTAAAATTGTCATTATTTTTATGAAAATGTTAACTTTAAAAATGGTAAGTAACAAAATCGGAAAATTTAAATTAAAATCTCATACATTGAAAAAAAACAAGATTTAAAATTTGCTATTAAATTATTTTTAAATTAAATAAATTAAGGATAAGAATTTCAAAAGCAAGTATCTTTATAATAAAATACGTATAATTTAATCTAAACGTCTATGTACCAAAACACGACATTTATCAATAAATAGAAATGTTTTGCTTGCTACTTCTATATTGTCAAGATAAGGAAACTTTTATGAATTATATGACAAATGACATCTTTTAAAAATACGTAGAATTCTGTTTTATGAGATATGTCATATTCGGTGAAATTTATACGCTGTTCATATTTTGCAATCAATAAAATGTAGTATCATCAATAGATATTTATAGCAATACATACACAAGAGCCATGACATGTCTGGGTTTAGTTTAGTTTAGTTTGAATTATCGTCGCACTAGAGCTACACGAGGGCTATTGCCGACGGGCGTCGTATTTTAGAACCACAGTCAAGTGACGAGCCGACACCCGAGTAGGCACCCAGCGCAACCGTTAAGGGCGACATCGTACGCAGCGTTAGGACTTTGAAGGATATTTAACGTGCACTCCCTCCACACGGGGTATTATTCGTCGGACATTTTTGGCTGCACGGGCCGTTTATAGGTCGGCAGTAATTTTGGCGATGCCCGGACCCGAACCTGGGACCTTCCGCATGCTAGGCGAATGCCTAACCGACTGGGCTCCCCAGCCCTCATGACATGTCTTGGCGAGTTGTCAAACGTTTCTCTCTTCTTCCCCAAAGTAGTTAAGTGGCAAGTTAGTTACCTCTTGGCCAAATAGTGATACACCGTGCATTCTTCAAAATTAAGGTTTGTGAAAACGGGCTGCCATGTCGCCACGACTCTGTCAGCGTTGCGGACGGAAAATCTACGGACTCTAATAAAAAACACATATAAAAAAAGAAAATCATTTCTAAAAATATCATAAAGTTGAATTGGTTTATTTCAAACATAAATTGTTTCTAATATTGAATTTATTGAGGCGCAGTATGGTAGTGCTTCGCATTGCCGCGCCACAGGTCCGGGGATCGAATCCCGGATTGGGCGAGGTTGACCAATCCTTTCATCCCTTGAGAGTGGGTCAATAAAATGGGTACCAAGCATGCTTGGGAACTAAACACTGGGGGTTCCGCCTGAGGCTGACCATCTAACCGGTACATATGCATAGCACCCCAGAGCCCTAGGTCACGAAAGCTGAAATGGGCACGGCAGGCCTTAGCCCAGTAATGGGCTGTTGCGCCGAGGAGTTTAGTTTTAGTTTTTTATTGAATTTATTAAAGTTTCAATCGAATGAAATTGATAGTAACATTGTTTTAATTTTTGAGGATTTTGAACATTTTGCTTCTAAAATAATAATAACAAGTTTTGTTTTAATTTTGTGTTTTAATTTTTTTTTTGCACGCTCAGAATGAGCGTTTGTTTTTTCGTCTGTTGTGTTGTATGTTAGATTTCTTACTTGTTTTTATTCCTGCTTTATCGGCATTAATTTATTAAGGGGATACAGTACCCAAAACATTATTTCTAAAAATAATAACATAAACGTGTAAATTATAGTGGTTTTATATAATGTTCACTCTAAATAAACATTTTCTAGCAATAAAAACAAATATTTACAGAAGTTTTTCATTTATTTAAAAAACTTCAAAATTTTGAATTTTTTTAAAACGCTACTCCTCTTTCAATTTTGAGAATAACTCCACCAAACTTTTATAGTTTGTTTTTTAGTACTATTTGTTCAAGAACTGTGCATGGATTTTAAAATGTGAGCTACAGTTAAAAAGTAACATGTATTTATACTGAAAATCACAAAAAAAATTACAAAATATTGAATTCAATTTTTTTAAAAAACCACTATACATGGTAGACCTTATTCCATGAACAATTTTGTGCACCATTTATATAAGAACACAGGTTAAAAATTTCAAAATTCTAACTTAATTAGCAACACTTTAGGGATTTATTAAACACAAGAATTGAAAAACGCAAAACAGGGAAAAAAGGTTGAAAAAAAAAAGCAGACGAAATACTCGTACGTTAATTCAAACTTCAAGGGATCACTTATAGGAATGACCCCAGAAAATATTTAATAACTTTTTTTCCACAAAAGATATCATTATGAAACTTTCAGTAACTGTTCAAAAATATATTGTAAATAATAAGAAGTAAAAACTGAAAAATCGATATTTTGACCAATTTTCGGGTACCGTTATCCCCTTAAATTTTATTAGTTTCATTTCGATTAAATTTCAAGTATGCAAAGTATTACCAAAACGTCAATGACTTTGGAACATTTCGGTTTAGAATTTAGATGATATTTTTTTCTTATTATTGCGGAAAAACGCAGATTTAAGGGGGAATGGGCGCGCTGGATCGCGGGTCTCTAAACTCAAGTGCCTCAGTGTTAATCCAATGGGAAAAAAACTATTTTCTCTGCCACATTTCTCCGGCTGTATTGAATATTTTTACAAACGGTTTTTTTAAATAATAAATGTAGATAACTTACAGGACTCTATCTTCCCACTTTTTAAAATTGCTTCGAATATTTTGTGTCAAATTATTTATTGAAAATTTAAAAAAAAATATTCGAACCCATTTCAAAAAGTGGGAAGGTCGGGACCTGTAAGTCAGCCAGCTACATTTATCACACAAAAAAAATCCGCTTGCAAAAAATATTCAATACAGCCGGAGAAATGTGGCAGAGAAAATATTTTTTTTCTCTATAGGATTAACACTGATGCACTTTGCTTTGGAGACCCCCGGTGCAGCGTGCCCATTCCCCCTTAACGCGACTCACGAACAGAGGAAAGCTTTAGTTCGACTGAAAGAAAAGTTTGTACAAAACAGTCGTTTTTAGCAAGGTAAGAAATATTGTTGTTGAAAAAAATTTAATTACCGAAAGAACAAAAATGAAAACAATATACACTCTTAAAACAAACAAGTGGTTTTAACTCAGTCTGAGTTAATTCCACTCCTTTCCGTGCGAAAATGCACTCTCCTATAGGAGTGAATTTCACTCTTTTTCTGATGGTTAAAGAAATAAAAGAAAACAATCTGGTCCTACACTCTAAAAACGAGCGGTTTTAACTCATTCTGAGTTAATTTTCACTCCTTTCCGTGCCGAAAATGCACTTCTCCTATAGGAGTGAATTCCACTCTTTTGTTTTAAGAGTGTACCGCTGGACCTTTTGCCACTCACGACGTGAATCATATCAATTAAGTTTTTTAAGATATTATGGTAACAGGGAACAAAACGACCTCTCAAAATATCGAATTTTCAATTAAACTTTAGTTACTGAATCATGCCTTTACGAAAAAACTTTATGATGCACATTTGAATATGGGATGGAGTTTGCAAATTTGGTAGTTAATTTCAATATAACTTGTTGCCAGCTTTAATGTCGTTATTCCAAAACACCCATTTTCAGCCTTAAGTACACTTTCCTTTCTATTTTACTGAAGGGTTGAAATTTCTGTGATGTCGTATACATGTCTATTAAACACAGTGAACCAAATATTCCAAAAATATATTAGTGAGTAAAATGAGACATTTTTCTAATTTAAGAAATGCGCAAAATTTCTATTTATGTTAATAACTTAAAATTAGGAATGTTTTATCGTCAAACTTGATGTTCATTGCGTTAAATAGACTTTTTTATTTCCATAAAAAATATTCTTTTCAGTGACTGAAAGTTAAAATGAAAATTTGATATTTTGAAGCTTCGTTATGTTCCCTGTCCCCTTAAAAAATGTATGAAAGTTTAATAAAAGTGTCAATTCTTTTGACAGAAATCTTTGTATGAAAATAAAATAACTAGCTGTAACTATACCAAACTATCTCACAAAACAGCAAATTAGTCATAGTCATTCACCGTAAAAATTTACATGCCAGTTTTGGCAACAACAAAACCCCCCCAGTGTATAACTGACAAACCGCCATAATGGGTTTTGCTGTTTAATGGGAAAACTCCTGAAGGGGGTTTCGCGTATTTGAACTTTCGATTTATGCTAATGGCTTTCCGTTCTGCATCTTCCTTCGATTCGAAAAGCGGTATTCTCTGGTTATGGGAGGGTAGAACATGGTTCCCACTATCAGGGCCGGATTTAAAGATTTGCCGCCTGAAGGCTACGATTGATTTGCCGCCCCGTCACAATATTCCCGCCTTCTGGGAAAGTACTGGTAGCTGCAAATAGGGTGGTATCGCTGTTAAATAATACACATATAAATCATCTTACCTTTACAACTAATCTAAGATAGCCAATTTATTTAAAAACGGTTCGACTTTTCTTTCATTGTTGCTCGAAATATTAGTATTAAATAAATATTCGGTTTACGCATTAATGCAATATTTTGTTTTCTTCTTAAAAATATTCGTATCTTTATTTTTATGACCGAATGCTGCTTTAATTGGTGTAAATTGCGCTCCAAAATTCGCACGCTAGGCTCACAGCGTTTACGCCATTTGTAAAATCCGCCCTGCCCATATTCGAGCAAAGTGCTAATCCACAAATAAACAAACAAAAACGCAAACACGAACGTCCCGCGACACGCCACACACATAATATGGGCAAAATGGTGCAACAATATCGAAAATCAGTAATGAAGATTTTTTTTATACACTTTTTGGAGGGTGCTGATTATCTAAAAGTGGTTTTTCAACATTAATCTGTCGGTCTCAAACCACTCTACCAGCTCGAACGAAAAGAGATTCGGACGTCAAATTTAGAACACGAGTTCTAAGACGTCATAAAATTTTCGTGGAAATCGTGAATGCTCAAAAGTTATATGCTATCTAATATTTTAGGATTTAAAAGGTACTGAAATTACCTCATAGGTTATATAATTGCTTTTTATATGTTTATAACTTACTTTTAAGAGGGACTGTCAGCCCTATAGAGCCAATGCATTAGTTTTAGAATCACAACTTCCGCAGAAGTATTGTTTTGCCATGTTATCCCATTTTCAATAGGTATGGGAATCATCATAACATCCATTTAAAACAAAATTGAAAAGAAAATAACTTCCGGTTATTTAATTCTTCATTGATAAAGTTTTGAATAGTGTCGCCATCTGCCGTATATTTTTGCATTTTAAAACTTCAAATATATATAATTACAAATACAAATATAAAAATTGTGACCAACAACAGGCCAGAGGCCGAGCAAGGTTGGTCCAAAATAAATCTAATACATCACCAGTTTCCAATGGCTATCAAGTTTATTCTTAAAATCTTCTACTCTCTTCGAATGCACAACATAATCTGGTAAAGCATTCCACTCATTGACAACTCTATTGTAAAAATAATGTTTTCTAACCTCCCTTCTAAAGCACGATTTATTCAATTTCTGGTCATGTCCTCTGGTCCGGCTATTTAATCTATTAAATGACTAGATAACAATTTCGTTTCAAATTTGTTTCATTTCGATGTTATCATGGCAAAGCAATACTTCTACGGAAGTTGTGATTCTAAAACTAATGCATTAGCTCTATGGGACTGACAGTCCTTCTTAAATGCATTGATTTGTTGAGAGGTAAGTGAGTTTAGTTTAGTTTGAATTATCGTCGCACTAGAGCTACACTAGGGCTATTGACGACGGGCGTCGTATTTTAGAACCACAGTCAAGTTACGAGCCGACACCTGAGTAGGCACCCAACGCAACCGTTAAGGGCGACATCGTACGCAGCGTTAGGACTTTGAAGGATATTTAACGTGCACTCCCTCCACACGGGGTATTATTCGTCGGACATTTTGGGCTGCTCGGGCCGTTTATAGGTCGGCAGTTATTTTGGCGATGCCCGGACCCGAACCTGGGACCTTCTGAATATGAGAGAGATAATTGAGAGAAAGTCGTGTTGTGTGACACACCCCTATTTCATTCTACAGTGGTATTGGCATTGAGTGGTTAGAGCTGGAATCGATAAATAGCTTTTGCGAACTTTTAGCGGTCTTTTGATAGAAGTTCTGAAGACGGGGTGAGAAGTGATAAGGGATGAAGTAGATGGAACAGAATTCGAACATGCTCGCCTGAAAAGTACCAAGGAGGTTATCTTACGGAAAATTCCTGCATAAAATATGGTCAGGGTTGTTATGATTTTACCCGACCCGAAAAAACCCGGGTGGGTTTTTAAAAAAAAACCACTTGAAAAAACCCAAGTGGGCAGTTGAACTTAAAATTGCCTTCACTGAAAATTAAAAAAAGTAAAAACTTTTTATACATCCAAAAAATTATACATTTCATATCATTTTCAATTAATATTTTAGTATTATTCTTAATATATTTTTACATATTTGTACCTTCAATATTTAAAATGCATTTACAAATTTAAATTTATACTAATTATTTAATAATTAAATATAACACATACATTTTTTAAAATTCTAATTTAAATTTCTATCGTTACAATATTCCGGATTACATAATTTTACACATACACAAACAATACTTGGTTCTAGATAATACATTTATTAATTTAAATATACATTTATCTAACTATATGCAATTATATTTTAATTGTTCTAATTTAAATTACATCATTCCTGATTATCTCTCTCAAAATGTTCTGTTAGTTTTAAAATTGTAATGTATAGATAAATAGTTAAAACTTCCCTCAATAAATCACAAAATCCTGAAAAACACTACCAAAATACTGAAAAAACCCCATAAAACCCTGAAAAAAACCATAAAACCCTGAAAACCCCTAAAAACCCCTGAAAAAAACCCAAAAACCCCAAGTGGGTTGGGTTTTTCATGAAAAAACCCGGGTTTTTAACAACCCTGAATATGGTCCGTTGAATCCTAGGATTTTGTCCCGTTAAATATTAGTGATCTTTAAGAGGGACTGTCAGTCCCATAGAGCTAATGCATTAGTTTTGAAATCACAACTTTGGCAAAAGTATTGCTTTGCCATGTTATCCCATTCTCACCAGGTATGGGAATCATCATAACATCCATTTAAAACAAAATTGAAAAGAAAATAACATCCGGTTATTTAATTATTAATTAATAAAGTTTTAAAATAGTGTCGCCATCTGCTGTAATGTTTGGCATTTTAAAACTTCAAACAAATATAATTAAATAGCTAGATAACATTTTCGTTTCAAATTTGTTTCATTTTGATGTTATGTTGATTCTCATACCTGGGGAAAAAGGGCTAACATGGCAAAGAAATACTTCTGCGGAAGTTATGATTTCAAAACTAATACATTAGCTCTATGGGACTGACAATCCCTCTTAAAAATAATAAACGATTTTGTGTCAGGCGGGTATAAGAACCCACAATCTTTGACCTCTTGCGACCTGGCTTCCCCATTTGGGGACATTTAGTTCCGAAATTGACCTGGTCCGATAGAAGAAGATCCAAATATCCGTTTTAAGCCTTTGATTACAGTCATCAGTCATTTATTTCCATAAAAAAAATGAACTTGAAAGAGGGTCAATACGATATTAGAGTACTTAAAAAAAATTATAATTTTTTTTTTTCAAACTTTTCGAAAAGTTCTGTTAGTAGTTAATCTTAAAGGCATTTTGCATTAAAAACAATGTTAAAATAATCTGTTAACTATACAAATAGGTGATACGGCCTTTTTTGTTGCATTTATAGCACAAAAAATGTGTATTTTTAGAGTTTAAGACGTGTCCCTAAGTAACTATTAAACATATTTTTTTGAAAAAAATTTCTTTGAAAAACATACTTTTTAGCATATATTTGTATGAAAATTATGTTTAGATTAAGAATATGTACGTGTAGGATTTTGCTCGGGTCTTAAGAGGTTAAGTTACAAGTGAAGAGTCATTGCAACTCGGCCACCAAATTTCTCGATATATTGCTTTCAAAATAAATAATCTCATTGACATTTAACACACCCTCAAAGTGACGTCAATGATAACAAGTTTTAGACCAAATGATTTACACTGTAAAAGAATTTAATAAAATGGTTCAATGCTGTAAGCGAAACAGATAAAAACCATGGAAAGTATGGGATATTTCGTAAATATGACGTCTATTTTCACAGTGCATTAAATTTGATGCAATTTGCTGAAGTATTTAGAAAATGCGTAGTAATGGACTTTATTTAGTAAATTTGACAAAGAGGGTTTACTTTATTCAATTAAACTTAAATTGTTCGTGGGTTTTGCAAAACTTACCGAACTGTTTAGTTTTCTATTGATCTAGGTAAAAATTGATGTAGGTAGGTTTTTTTTTTATAAAGTAAGGTTGAGGTTCTAAAAAGCTATATTTTCTTGAAACAAGGAAATCTTTTCAAATGGAAAATCTGAAGATATTTTGTATGAAAAATTTTCTTTGTAAAATATTTTTAAAAAAAATTAGTTCTTTTTACTGAAAAAATATATCGTCATGAAAACATTAAATTAAATTCCAAATGTAAATTAAATTTATATACAGTTCCTGGACAAATTATTAGACGCACTGTATTTTTTAAAAGTAATTTTATGTTTCTTAAGAGTTTTTATGCAATAATGGTAGATTTAAACTACAATATGATTTTTATTTAAAAGAATTGTGGTAGACTACATATTTGTATTTATTTTAAGATAATTATGATTTAATAAGATTAATTTAAATTAATTATTTATTATAAGATTATTTATGTGTGGAATCATCATCAAATAATCTTTTCTAAATTAATGCTGTTTTATTGATGTCAAATAAATCGGTAATTGATTGGATATATAAAAATTAAAACCAAATCAATTTAAAATAATAAAACGGTACAATATCCCCCGGTAATTAATATTTTACATGAAATCTTGCAGTGCGTCTAATAATTTGTCCAGGGACTATATCTATAATATACTGCAACTATGATCTTCGAAAATACAGTGAAAATACTCTTTACAAACACCCTGCTACAAATTCGGTCGTAAAATTTTTATGTTCCCATAGCCTAAGCCTTTCGGAATAAGTTTCTGGTTTTATTTTGAAACTTTGTTTGCAAAAGAATATTCTTTGAGTTTTGTCTTTTGTTAGTGCTTAAGATTGAAAATACTTTTGGGTGTTTGAAACAGATAAAATTATTTGTAAAGCGATAAATAAACATAAAACTACCCTTAACTTAAAAAAAATTAACTTTTTTAATTCTGAGTTAAGGTATTGTGAAAAAAAAAAATCAAATAAGTTTTTTTTTCAATTAACACTTGATACTTAAGAGTAAAAATGTTTTTTAGTTGTTTAAAATAAATAAATTTATTATTTTTAAAGTAGTAAATATACACGTAAAGCTACCTTTAACTTATAAATAACCACATAGTTTTTTTTTTTTAAATTCTGCTTAGTTTAGATTGCTTAAGATTGAAAATACTTTTGGGTGTTTGAAACAGATAAAATTATTTGTAAAGCGATAAATAAACATAAAACTACCCTTAACTTAAAAAAAATTTAACTTTTTTAATTCTGAGTTTAGGAATTCCGAAAAAAATCAAATATTTTTTTTAATTAACACTAGATACTTAAGAGTGAAAATGTTTTTTAGTTGTTTAAAATAAATAAATTTATTATATATAAAATAATAAATATACACGTAAAACTACCTTTAACTTATAAATAATAACCATACAGGTTTTTTAATTCTGCTTATAGGAATACTAAATAAAATCAAAATTAGTTTTTAATAAACATTTGAGTTAATGATAATGCCATCATAACTAATTTTAGTTCATGTCAGGATTGTCAACTTATTAGTAAAATTTGTATTAAATGGATAAGTGTTTTAATGTGGTCAATTCATATTGTTCTCTGAATTAATTTGTAACATATTTTCAATGGGAATGCTTAAATTAGTAATGCATGATAAATATTCACTATTATAGCCTTTTTTATTTGAAAATATTTTTTTATTAAAAGTAATAAAATATCGAAGAATACAAATTAACCCTGTTAACTGCCTGGAAATGGGCAAACACGTATGGTTGTTTTCTCTTACATTCAAAATTATTTTTTTTAAAAGGGACGCGGTACCCAAAAAATTAAATCCTCTATTTTTATCGCTAGCATTCAAATTAAACTATTTTTACAAAGAACTAACATTCAATAAACATATACGAAAAAATAATAAAAATTGAAACATAAGTTTTTTTTAAAAAATTAAAACAATTGAAAAATTTTCCGTTTTTTTCAAAATGCTACTCCTCCTGCAATTTTAATAATTTTTTTGATGGATTTTTTTTTGCAAAATGTTCCCACAACATCTATTAATAAAAGTGGGTATGGATATTGAGCTATCAGTTAAACAAGAACAGTTATGTAGCTTTATGTATAAAAATGACCCCCCCCCCCAAAAAATAAGATTTTTTATAAAATTTCAACTTCATCATTTAAAAAAAAAATCTATTCACTACACCTTATTTCATGCCAACTTTAATTAATCGCACATGTCTCAACGCAGGAATTTTTTTGGAGCTCTACATTAATTTACCTTAAAGCCTTAGGGCTATTCACAAGCTGAAAAAATTAAAAATTCAAAAAAATTAACATAAAATTTCAAACACATTTTACCAAACCACTATATCATTTTCAATAAACCTCCACCATTATAAAAGAATCCTTTTTTTACAATATCCTTAGCTTACAGCATTCGAGTATGTTTAATTATTTTCTGAGTAGCCCTAAATTTTGGGTAATGCGTCTCCTTAAATACCATAATTATTTTTAAAATCGTAATTAGGTTATTTTTTACGAGAAGATCTTAAAACAGTTTTAAAAAGAAAAAATAATAATAGTAAAAATTCATTATTTATAAAATTTTAAAATTTATGTTTATTGCCAAAAAGACTGGCGTATAAAATATGGAAAAAAGCCAGGTCTAACGCTTAAATAGTTACTAAAGGTTTTCTTTAACCTAATTTAGACAAACATTTGAAATTTATAATAATCATAGATATCATAGTTAAAGTTTTAGATTGGCAGATCACGTGACCTCCAATGCTAACGACGCGACGGGACGCGCATGGAGGCCTTTTAAGAGGACAAAATGGCCAGTGTTGCTTCCACTTTAAGGAGAAAAATACTACGAAAAAATATCATTTAATTCTAAAATTACAAAAAAATATTGTAAAAATACTAGCTGCATTTTGGAATCTTTTTAGTGACTTTAAATCCTTTTCTAGTATTTTTTTTGCAATTTTAGAATTAAATGGTATTTTTCGTAGTCTTTTTCTCCGTAAAGTGGCAGCAACATTGGCCATTTTGCCCTCTTATTTTGGCCTCCATGTGCGTCCCGTCGTTAGCATTGCAGGTCACGTGATCTGCCAATCTAATACTTTAACTATGATATCTATGATAATAATAAAAATGAAGTTTTATATGTATGTGTGTGTCTTATAGATTTATAAACTAGACATTTGTTTGACTCGTAATTTGGCACAAATGCGTAGTTCATACTTAGATTATGATTTTTAAACTTTCAGAGCTCAAAATGTTCTATTTTTGGAGAAAATTCGAATTTTCCGAAAAAACTAAACCACTTTGGCTCAAATTCGATCATTTTTTTTTTTACTTTCCTGATGCCATCTGCTGAAAAAATTAAATAAAACTTTTAACGAAAATAATTAAAATTGAAAGTGTTTATTTTTTTCTGTTGCCATTACCTTTAGAAACTAAATTCATAATGTGAAAAAAAATTACGTGTTTCAAGTGACGTAATTCCGTTCAGTCTCCATTCTAGGATTTTATTGTGGGTTTAGGTGATGGGATGTCTTTATTGATGGTTCTGTTGATTGCAAATATGCATATTTAGCTATTTATGTGAATTATAACTATGATGGTTGTTTAAGGCCATCGTACTAGAGCTATATATTAGGGTTTTATGTTTTCAATTTTTTCGCCAAATACGTTGCCAAACTCGCTAAATTCTTACCTAAACGCGCCAAACGACAAACTTTTTTTTTAAATAATTTATAATCTGGTTTATTGTTCGAAGGCCATTGTGCTAGAGCTGTATAATAAGTGTGTTTGTAGCTATATCTCTTTTCTTGC
This sequence comes from Oedothorax gibbosus, assembly GCA_019343175.1. Classification (NCBI taxonomy): domain Eukaryota; kingdom Metazoa; phylum Arthropoda; class Arachnida; order Araneae; family Linyphiidae; genus Oedothorax; species Oedothorax gibbosus. Next base: position 199,767 of record JAFNEN010000414.1, read on the forward strand.
CAAATTCTTATCAAATACGCGCCAAATGAGCTAAAAGGTTTTATATGTTTATGAGGGAGATTACGATGACTTTTATGCGAGCATTTTATAGCATTTTTTTTGGGGAGGGGGGATTTTAAAAGTAATATAAGTAACAGTATTTTATACTTTATAATGAGCGGAAACAATAACATAAGTTTATTATCCTAGAAGGGATTAAATGGTACAATATACTTGGATCGATTACAACTTTTTTTTAGCCCGTGCGGAGAACGGGTATTTATTTGCTATCTATAATAATAAAAGAAAGAGTCTGTCTGTGTGTCTGTCTTCGGATCGTAAAATACCGACTTATACTGCCCACAGGAATTCGAAATTTTAAAGATAGATTCCCTTTAATACTAACGTGTGCACCTGAGGCTTAGTTTTTTCATATTTGTTTCATTTTTAGAGAAAATTCGAATTTTCTGAAAAAAATACACCACTTTCGCTCAAATCCGGTCATTTTTTTCTCTTTCCTGATGCCATCGGCTGAAAAAATTAAATAAAACTTTTAACGAAAACATTTAAAATTCAAAATGTTTATTTTATTATTTTGCCATTACTTTCAGAAACTAAATTCATTATTTGAAAAATAATTGACACGTTTCAAGTGACGTAATTCCGCCAGTCTTCATTCCCGGATTTTATTGTGGGTTTATTTGATGATTTTTTCATTGATTTTTCTGTTGACTGCATGTATGCATATTTAAGCAATAAATGTGCAGTTAAGCTATTACTGAACTATGATGGTTAATAAAGGCCATAGCACTAGAGCTATTAGTGTGTTATGTCTTTATTTTTTCGCCAAATACGTTGCCAAACTCGCCAAATTATTAACTAAAATTCGCCAAATAGGCAATTTCTTTTATAAATAATTTATAGGCTGGTCGGTTGTTCGAAGGTCATTGTGTTTGAGCTGTATAATGGGTGTGTTTGTAGCTATATCTATTTTCTCGCCAAATTATTTCCCAAAACGCGCCAAATGAGCTAAAAGGTTTTATGTATTTACGAGGGAATTGTGATGGCATTTATGAGTGCATTTTACAGCGTATTTTTCATTTTGGAATTTTAAGGCAATGAAACGGGATTTTATAATTTATAACGAGCGGGAACAATAACATAAGTTTATGATCGTATAACAGGTTATATGGTACACATATTTGGAACGATTTGATATTTTTTTTTAATCTGTGCGAAGAACGGGTATAAATTTGCTAGTATATAATAACGTTAATGAGCACAAAATAGAGTCCAGTAAATTTATTTATCCTTGTCAATTAAATATCACGTATTTATCAGCAACTGTCCTTATACATTTAATATAACTGCAATCAATTGAAAGTGGAGAAATACACATTAAACTGCAGAAATTTAGGCATATATATGATTTACTGTAACCGTTTCATCATAACTAGTGATCAAATTTGTCACTGCTTAAGTGTGTATACATTAGCCATCAAATATATAGTCTGGCCAGCATGAATCTAAATTAATGTACAGCTATTATACGGAATTAATATAATAATGTAGCTAATTCTCCCTTCCAGTATGAATTGCCACATTATATTCAAAGTATCACGTAATATGAAACTCTGTTTCATTTAATTTAAATGGCAAGCACGAAAGAAAAGTTTCAAATTACAATTAAGAAAGTGTGAATTAATTTATAGTTTATTCTTTTAGCTAGTTATAAGATTAATAGTTAATACTGACTTATAAGTGAATCGTTGAACTAATTAAAACTTTGGAATTTAAGAGAAGACGAAGAGTAACAATGTGAATGTGTTATCCTTTCTTCTATTCTAATACTTAATCTAATTCTATTTCATTTTGTTTGGAACGTAAACTTAATAAGAAAATTTTTAAATCTGTGTGATAATGAAGTAGGATTTTTTGGATTTATATGTTTAAGATTCGTTAATGATTAAGTCTTTATACTTTTTTTTCTTTATATCTTAAATTAAATTTCTGAAAATTACTTTTCATATAATTGGATTTTGTTAAATTCTCGATCTTTTTGAACAAATAAATCGAAATGATAAGAAAAATCGAGTAAACGTTTAAAATTGTAACAAAGAAAGTGTAAATTACTTTATAGTTCGTTTCTTTAGCTTATTGTAGGTTTAATTGTTAATAATGATTGAAGTTATTGAAATAACATTTAAAGAAATAAATAGAAAATTCGGATTGAAAAATAATTGCATTTTCTATTTTAATATCTAATCGAATTCCATTTTCATTTGCTTGACACGTAAATTTGAAAGAATATGTTTAAATGATAATAAAGTTGGAATTTTCAGTTAATTAATTTGTAAAGATTCACGAATATCTAAAAACCTAATAGAATATAATAAATAAAAAACTAAATAATGATTTTTAATTGTTAAAGATTTTTTTAAAAAAATAAAGAACCTTGTTTAAATTTAATGGCTCTATAAAATGTATCCACCTAACAAATTTAATGACCAAGTTTTTCTCATTTTTCTACGTTTCTCAAATTAAATTTCAATCAAATAGCTTCGATTCAATCAATCGCTCCCTTAAATTCGATCAATAGCTTCAGTTAGAAAACCTGTTTTTGTATTGGTTTTTGACTTGGCAACATTTCTGTCGTATTCTTATCTCCACGTTGGGGCCACTTTTATTTGCGCCACACTGTATATCAATCGAATAAAACCCACAGCTGGAGTTGCACAAATAACTCCCTCATCCGTGAACAACAATTTTCACTCTTGACCAAAAGCCATTTATATCACTGACACTTCCAATCAATACTTTCAGTTCGATTTTAGAAACAAGATTGCCCATTTTATACGCAAAGGTTTCGGTAATTTTTGCCGTACGTACGGTGCCGCAGGATCCTCAGTCGCAATGTAAAGTCAATGGAGCTTTCATACATGGCGGAAAATATACCGTGCTTACGTTTTTATCTAGGATTTATGCTTGTGGCAATGTCAAGTGAGTTTGAGCTTTCATATTTCAAGTCGTAATTTTAAACTTTTTTTTTTCAACGGTGCTGCTTTTTTGGAGGATCACTTCTTTTGCAGACTCGAACCTGGGACCTTCCGCATGCTGGCCAAATGCCTTACCGACTGGGCACCCCAGCCCTTTACACACTTTGAGAAAAACGATACATAGTTTTTAGAAACACCAAACCATTTCTGTAAATTTGAGTAAAAATTTGTGTAATAAAGTTTCATTCGTAATTCGATTTCTAAAACAGAATATACTTTGATGACCATTCACCGTGTAAAACCATTTCTGAAAGTTTGTGTATAAATTGTAATAAAGTTTCATTCATAATTCGATGCATAAAACAGAATATACTTTGATGACCATTCACCGTGTAAAACCATTTCTGAAAGTTTGTGTATAAATTGTAATAAAGTTTCATTCATAATTCGATGCATAAAACAGAATATACTAATTTGGCAAACAGTCCACTGGGCAAAACAGTCCTTTTCTCAACTGACGTTTCCAATCAATACCTTTCAGTTCGATTTGAGAAGAGAAGAGTGTGGTAAGAGGAAGGGGTGGGCAGAAAATACAAATACAAAATTTGTCGACCAACAACAGGCCAGAGGCCCAGCAAGGTCGGTCCAAAATAAATCTAATACATTACTAGTTTCCAATGACTGTCAAGTTTCTTCTTAAAATCTTCTACTCTCTTCGAATGCATCACATAATCTGGTAAAGCATTCCCCTCATTGACAACTCTATTTAGCCAATTTTTTCAATAGCCGGACCAGAGGACATGATCAGAAATTGAATAAATCGTGCTTTAGAAGTGAGGTAAGAAAACATTATTTTTACAAAATAATGTTTTCGTACCTCCCTTCTAAAGCACGATTTATTCAATTTCTGATCATGTCCTCTGGTCCGGCTATTTAAGGTAAAACCTAAGCCCTCCATGTCTCCCTGTTTAATGAACTTGGATAACTGAATTAAATCTCCCCTAACTCTCCTATGTTCCAAGGAATACATGTTTAAAGATCTTAATCTGTTATCATAATCAATACCAGATAGACCCTTAATCATTTTTGTAGCCCTATGCTGAACATTTTCAAGCAACTTTATATCTTTTCTGAGGAAGGGAGACCACAACTGAACAGAAACTGAAATTTTGACCTTTCGTCATTCTTTCCAGTAATCCGCCCAAACGACATCATTAAGTTACAAAAATAACTTTTACCAAACGCGTGGCAGCATCAGTGCCATAGAAACAACAGGATCCTTCCTAATCAATAAATACAAAAGCGAACGCGGAAACTTCTGCTGAAACTTTCCAACTCCACGAATGATATTAAAAAAAAACTAAAGAACACCCCTCCACCAGCAAAAAGAAATCAATCATCTTGGAGGAACTATTCCTGACTCTGAAAAAAAGGTAAATAGTAATGACTTGGGGAGGGATTGGGAAATAAAGTGGATGGTACTATAAGGTTCTTCCATGGCATTCGATGTAAAGGTGGCCTTCAAATATTGCGGAAGGATTTATCACGCCCCCTGGTGGTGGGAACTCCGGGGGTGCGCCGAACCCGGTGCGCGTGGACACTGCAGTGGCGGCCCTCGACACTTGGAAAAGGGGAGTTTTCCGAGTTCCCGAAAACAGGAAAAAACAGGAGAATACGAAGATCTTATGGTCCGATCTCCGGTCCTGGTGCAACAGTCGTAGCTGTCAAGTTTCAACCAGGACTAAGAGAGGTAGGGTGTCTCTTTTCCTCCATGTCTTGTTGAGTCCTTGCTGTGTTTGTTGGATGATAATTGATTGTTCTTTTGGAGTCGAAAGCGTGTCTGTAGATGTTTGGGTAATGACTGAAGGGCCAGGGGGGTGTTGCCGGTTTTGGCACTGTTTTGACAAGTGCGCAGGTGGGGCTAAAGAGACGTTTTCGACTCCTCTGACGTTTCCTATTCATGTTTTGGTTTTTAAATGCACTTTATATTTGCCTTTGAGTATCTTGTGTTGGTAAAATATCTGTTTTTGTCGATGGAATTAAAGAGTTAAAACTTGTCAATCGGGATGTGAATGAATCATTGTTATGTGTCATGATCTATTTCATCGGAAACTTTTTAAACTCATTTTTTTTAAAGTATTCCCCCAAATCATTAACCATGAAAATGAATTATCAAAACTTTTACTACGCCCTTAATTTTGTTTGTGCTAGAATTAATCCTTGTTGTTGGTGAAAGTTCTTTTATGTTCTTAAACCTATTTCTTTAACTTTCACTAAAATAATCGAACATTAGCAAAATATAAAGCATTCTTTAATTTAACTTTACTTTCTGTGGATAGTGTTTGTAAAATATATATTTTATCGACGTAATTTTAGAATTGATACCTTTAATTGCAAAAGTCCTTCTATAGCATCAGATATTCCCTCAATTTCCTTTAATTTTCACAACTCGTATTTACACTGTCTTAAATTTTTATGTATCTGTGCGTTTTGATAAAGCCTTTGATTTTGAGTATCTGTATTTTGTGTGGTTATTAAATATATGTTTTCAATGATATAACTTTTGAATGAAGTCTTTTAAGTATTTGTTTCATTGAAAATGAATTTTTAAGTTTATATGTATGTATATTTCTATTTGTATAAATATAGTTTAGTTACATTTGCTGTAATAAAAAAATGCACCAAAAAGAATTTAGTTGATAGCACAAATTGCGCCATTTCAATCGTTGGCTATGTGTTTTTTTTAGTCGGAGTAGTATTTTTAAAATTTAAGAGTAGATGATGTTCCTAAACTAATTTTTTCTAGCCCATAATGTTTATTTTTCAATTTGATTATTTTTAAAAATGTTGTGTGTTTGAGATTAAAAAAGATATTGAAATGATTCTAGTAAATACGAGGGCGGTTTTTAGAGAAACTTAATTCTTTTAGACAATAAATTAAAATAAATTTATTTTCGCAATTTTGATCCGTTTGAAATGGCGTCAAATCTATTTCACCACGAGATTCTTTGTATGTTGATATGAAATATTTTCATTCTATTTAAAAGCGAGGAATATTAGATATTTATTCTTTAAAATATAAATAAATTTTTGCAAACGATAAGTAATAATTATTGAATTTTCTAAATAAAACAAATAAAACTAGTCAAATTTAGCATGTAAATGTTTAATATAGAATTAATGCTGTGTTTGGCGCCTTTTTACCTGTTTAACACAACTTTTCTGTGGAAGCGGGTTAAGTGACAGATTCTGTTACAAACCTTGTTGTTTAAAGTAAGCGGAACATTCCTGATAATTAAAAAAAATCATTTGTTTATTTCAAAAACTCAGTTTCTAGAACAATAGTGAAGGAATTTAAAATCAAAGTGGACCTTAAAAACAGAAAAACTTAAAAATAGCCCTTGTAGATGACGTGATTATAGTTAAGACCAATTTCTGAGTATTTACACGTAAAAGATTATTTCGATAAAATAAGTAGGACAAAATATTAATAAAATTTTGTATACAAATTGGCTAAACTTTGTGAAATGCTGTGCTATTTAACATTTCGAACGTTTATTGTTTGAGGCTCAGTACCTTAAAATAGCAGAAATTATTAAATTTTTAATTGTTTAAAGTACTAATAAAACACTTTCTTTTCCTAAGTGCGTAGTTAGATGCGACATAAAAATAATTTTTTTTTCTCCATTCAAAATGTTTATAAATAAATTTACATTAATTTAAAGTGCTAAACAAAGTAATATTTATTACAATGTAAATGTTTAAAGCATTTAACTAAAAAAAAGCAATTGATAATAAAAAAAAAAGTAACAAATGTGTACATTTAATCTTGTAAGCGAAAAATAGTTTCATGAATAGAATAAGTAAATCAATCAAAAAACTATATTTCAAAACATCTTCACTGTAAAAACATATCCATTAAAGTTGATTAATAAAACTTCATAGAAACTGCCAGGAACCTCGCGAAACTATTTAGAAAGGAATTAGTTTATGACAAAGGTTTTTCCATATACTTTGTCAGTTTCTGCCCTATTATGTACTAAAGTTCCAAATGAGATGATGTCATTTTTTTGGACTAACAAACTACAGGTTTCTCCATAGATATCATAGTTCAAGTATTATATTGGCAGATCACGTGACCTCCAATGCTAACAACGGGACGCGCATGGAGGCCAAGTAAGAGGGCAAAATGACCAGTGTTGCTGCCACTTAAAGGAGAAAAATACTACGAAAAAAATACCATTTAATTATAGAATTACAAAAAAATATCGTTAAAATACTATCTGCATTTTGGAATCTTTTTAGTGACTTTAAATCCTTTTCTAGTATTTTTTTTTGTAATTTTAGAATTAAACGGTATTTTTTGTAGTATTTTTCTCCTGAAAGTGGCAGCAACACTGGCCATTATGCCCTCTTATTTGGCCTCTATCCGCGTCCCGTCGTTAGCATTGGAGGTCACGTGATCTGCCAATCTAATACTTTAACTATGATATCTATGGGTTTCTCAGATACGATTCACTAACCTCAGATTCCCCTTTTGATAACTAAGAATCATAAAAATCATAAAAATAATGTGTCCGAAATTTTATTTTAAAACGCAATGCATTTTGGTGCAAAGGCTCTTCGGTTGCAATTGCAGGGAGAATAGACACACATAGAAATATGTATCTTCAAAAAATGAAAAGCTCTTACATACTCATTCATTTAGTACCTATCATGTAAAGCCAAGTTGGTATATTTATATTGACTTGAGGTTGGTATATATTCGAATAATCTTATGCTCAAAATTGAACTTATATTTTTCTCAACAACTAAAATTTGTACCGTGAGCCATTTTGAAATTTCCAAGTATTCAAACGGGAGAACTTTAAACAGGGTGTCCGTAAAAGAATTTCCGAGTTTCAAATTGTGACCTGACATCACGCTTTGTGATTTCTTCCTTCGGGGCTTCGTAAAAGATCGGGTCTACGTTCCACCCCTACCCCACAATTTACCAAACTTGAAAGCTAGAATTGCACAGGCTTCCATTACTCCGGACTTGCTGCAGACAGTATGGGAAGAATTGCATTTTCGTTTGGATGTGTGCCGTACCACTAAAGGCGCACACATTGAGCACTTATAGGAAAAACTAGGTTAGTTTTCCTTCAATGTCATGTATGATTTGTTATATTTAGTATAAAATAAACTCCTGTAGTATACCACTAAACTCGGACATTCTTTTACGGACACCCTGTATACTTGTACTTGATAATCAATTTTTAAAAGTGCGATTTCATTGGAACTTAGTTTATCTTTACCAAACTGGATTGTATTGTCTTATGAAGGTTTATTGCAGACATTTATACCATGAAATTTATTGGTGTCGTTATGGATGGGTACGAAGTGTTATCAGCAAGCAATATAACGCTTGATTACTTTTACTATCACTTCTATCACAATATTAAGTATCCAAGAGAGGAATGACATTTATGCTCTGACAATATTACGTTTGCTATGACAAATAGAACTAGCATGCGAAGGTTCCGCGAACTGAACTCTAAGGATTATTTCCTATGTAAATTTGGCCACTGAGCTCGGAAAAAAAATAGTAAAAAACAAGAAGTTCATAAAGAACTAAAATAGCCTACTTTCCTGTTACTTAAATACTTACTGAAGTTCTAATCGGGAAAAAAACTAGGTTCCTAAAGTAAATATCATCAACAGCCGTTTCTACACTACATTTATACACATTAGAAAAAAAAATCGAAACACAGCACCCAGCTATAATTTAAACTTCTAAAAGCCAAAATCAACTATTTTCCTTAATATTCATTCGCAAATTAATTAAATATTATTTATCAACTGCTCGTGATTTATTTGTAGTTCGAAGAATAAATATTTATTAATAACAAAAGTAATGAAACTACTCCGAACTGCATTAAAAAAACAAGAAATGTAAATTAAAACTAAGCATAATTGCATGCAAAAGTATGCCTTGCCGCTTTCTTGGTAGATAATTAATGAATAATCAAAGAATCAAATTGTGCTACATTTTATGACGTCATTCCAAACTGATTCATGAAAATATTATTTTGCTTCAAATATGTTTAAATAAAGTTTCTCATGCCATTGTTGATTTGGCAACAGTGATTTAAATGACTCAAAATTGAATTTCAATGCTAATTCAATGGGAAATTCGCCGACAGATAGTAGATTTCTATCCGTCCGGACGTACAGACAGACGGACAAAAAGTATGAAAGTTGGGTATCTGAGGTCATAGCTTTCTAACAAAAAAAGAATATTTAAGATCCGATGATTAGAACCGATTTTGGAAGGGGGGTACGGACGGACAGACGGACATCGACCGCATGTCAATACCTACTTTTTCATTTTTTTAATTCTTTCGAATTAAAAAAAGAAAAGTAGGCTAAAAATCCACCACATATCTTTTTGTCATAAATAGATAAGATTATGCTTTTCATTCTCATAAATACACCCACAATTTTTTTTATGACATCTATCGATTATTACTGTTATATAATGACCAGAAAATTTAAAAATTCAAGAACATAAAAGGCGAAATTTTTTTGAAAAGAAATCAAACCAAATTTTCCAAGGAAAAAAAATAAGTATTTAAAAACTTAAACTTATACAATTATTTTAATAAAAAAAATGTGGAACATTTCATCTACTTTTGACAATCGTTTAAAAATCTTCTAAAAATCTTTTTTTTCTTTTTTAAAGCTTTATGATTACTTTTTCTTAGCTTTAGGTCCACCCAAACACTTTTCAAAGCTCTAAGTACACAGTTGGAAACTTTTGGTGCAAGATTGCACCGGTATCCTGGAACTTTCGAGCTTCCCCCATTATTTCGAGCTTTGATTTATTACTTTTGTGGTGTATCAAAGTTATGGTTTTACCACAAAATTTATAATTGCACGATCCGAATAGTGATGGCAGCTAGAAGGTTCTAGGATTCAAGTGCAATCTTACTCGAAATTTTTTAACTGTGTAGTTTCAATCGCATTATGTGCTTTCAATTCATTTAAAAATCGTTTGGATAAAGCAGGGATTTTTTTTTAAAAAGATAAATGAATTGATATGATTTGTCATTTAGTAATAATTGCCAATCTGTAAACGTATGGATATGATAAAAAAAATTTGCTGTATCTTCGAAAACATTGACCAAAAACTCATAAGAAAAAGCTATTGTGCTTTAGTTCACAGACAAAAAAAGAAAAAAAATCGCAGGCTATTGTAGTGTACACTGTTAAAAATTTTGTGCTTGGTTTCACCATGATATTGGTTCCTAGTAGCTGCAACGGCTGAATGGTGAAACGTTCCACCATATTTTGGTATTCGGTTGAACCATTTCTCAGGTTTTGTTTCCAAATCAGAAAAATGGTTCAACAAACACGAAAAAAAGTGAAACATTTCACCATTCAGCCGTTGCAACTACTAGGAACCATATCATGGTGAAACCTAGCACCAAATTTTTAACAGTGTAGTTGGATCTTGGCCATAAAAGGCTCGATACAAACAACTCTTAATTTTGTTTTTAGACTTGTCAAAAGGAAAACGCAGTTGTTGGATTAAAAGCTTTTTGTTTGGACTCATTCATTACCGATTGAAACAGAAACGAAAAAAAACTATTTTTGCAAATGACAAATAGTTTGATTTTGGGTACAAAAGCACTATGTAAACAAATCTTGTTTTCGTTTATGGACTTTTCTTTTCCTTAAGGGGGCAGGGAATATATTGAAGCTTCAAAATATCAAATTTTCATTTTAACTTTCAATCACTGAAATGAATATTTACGAAATGTTTTATATAATACTCACCTGAATATGGTGTTGGAGTTCGCAAATTTGGTAGTTAATTTCAATGTAACTTTGTTGCCAGCTTCATACGTCATTATTTTGAAACATAGATTTTTAGCTTTTAGGTACACTTGCCAGCACAACTATTGCGTGTATCTAAAAATAATTTTTTATAGAAATAAAAAAGTCTATTTAACGCAATGAACATCAAGTTTGACGATAAAACATTCCTGTTGTTCTAATGCCACTCGGTAACCGAGCCCGGAGTAAGAATACCCGATTTAGGCGAAGTGGGCGGCTTCCGTTTTTATTGCGCCACAAGGAGGAAGTCCGACTTTTGCTCGCAGCATGAACATCCGTTTTACAGGAAGGTCCATTCAACATCCATTCTCACTCACATATCGGAATTTTGATCCAGATCAAGCCGATAACCCCCTGATCTGTACCCAGAGGTATAAACATTCCTAATTTAAGTTATAAACATAAATAGAAATTTTGCGCATTTCTTCGAAAAATCTTCTTATTTTTACTCACTGTATTTTTGGAATATTTGGTTCACTGTGTTTAATAGACATGTCTACGACATCACCGAAAATTTCAACCCTTCTAGTAAAAGATAAAAAGAGAAAAGTGTACCTTAAGGCTGAAAATGGGTGTCTTGGAATAATGACATTTAAATCTGGCAACAAAGTTATATTGAAATTAACTACCAAATTTGCAAACTCCAGCCCCATATTCAAATGTGCATCGTAGAAGTTTTTTCGAAAAGGCACGATTCAGTAACTAAAGTTGAAATGAAAATTCGATATTTTGAGGGGTCGTTTTGTTCCATTTTACCTTAAAAGAAAGTATATTGATTGGGATAAAATCTTCAGTGTTGTTTGGGGACTTATGCTAAAGATTCTCCCTTCTCATAAATTTTTATTAATTTATTTATTTAGAACAAACACACACTACAGATAAAAATACAATTACAGTGGTGCAAAGAAAAAAACAGAAACAAATATTAAACACGAAAATAAAACCGCAAACACACAAAAAAATACTATAAAGAGATATATAATCCGTTAAAAATTCGAACACATGTAGCTTTAGAAACTTTAAAAGGCATATTAAAAATATCCAGATCATTGGAGAACTTATTGTAGGATTTATAAAATTTATATAAATGAAAATTTGCAATGACATTTGATTTTGAAATAACGTTAAGGGGACGCGGTACCCAAAAAACTAAATCCAGTACTTTTATTGCTAGTATTCAAATTAAACTATTTTTACAAAGAACTAACATTCAATAAACATACGAAAAAATAATAAATATTAAAACGTAAGTTTTTTTTTAAATTAAAAATTAAAAATTTTTTAACGTTTTTTCAAAATGCTACCTTCCTACAATTTAAAGAATTTTGTAATGGATTTTTTTTCAAAATGTTCCCACAACATCTATTAATAAAAGTTGGTATGGATATTGAGCTATCAGTTAAATAAAAAAAGTTATGTAGCTTTATGTATAAAAATGGCTAAAAAATAAGATTTTTTGTAAATTTTCACCTTCAGCATTTTAAAAAAAAATCTATTCACACTAGACCTTATCCCATACCAATTTTGTTAAACGAACATGTTTCAACACAGGAAAAAAAAATTGGAGCTCTACATTAATTTACCTAAAAGCCTTAGGGTTTTAACCATTCACAAGCTGAAAAAATTTAAATTTAAAAAATCAACATAAAATTTCAAACACCATTTTATAAAACCCCAATATCATTTTCAATAAACCTCCACCATTATAATAGAATCCTTCTTTTTTTTGCAATATCCTTAGCTCACAACATTCGAGCATGTTTAATTATTTTCTGGGCAGCCCTAAATTTTGGGTAATGCGTCCCCTTAACAAATAAACGATGGTTTCTTAAAAATATACATGGAACAACAAAATGAACAAAGTTAAGAATATCAACACAATCTATTTCATTATTTAAAACTTTATAAAAGAACAAAACACATAAAAGAACGCGTCGATATTTAAGGGTTGGAACATCGAAAGTATCCCTCAAGTAGGTAGATGATATGAATTGAAAACTCGTATGCATGGGTGTGATAATACTTAAAATATAAATAACGAAGGAACTTATTTTGAATTTGTTCAAGAATCGAACTTTTATTGTTATAGTAAGGATCCTAAATTATTGAACAATAGTCTAAATTTAAGTTTAATTAAAATTAGTTTTAGTTAAGTATGTTTTTTTTATCTTTTGTAAGTGGCCGATTTTAACGCATCTACACTCTTAAAACAAACGAGCGGTTTTAACTCAGTCTGAGTTAATTTCCACTCCTTTCCGTGCCGAAAATGCACTTCTCCTATAGGAGTGAATTTCACTCTTTTTCGGAGTGGGTAAAAGAAATAAAAGAAAACAATCTGCGTCCTACACTCTTAAAACGAGCGGTTTTAACTCAGTCTGAGTTAATGTCCACTCCTTTCCGGTGCCGAAAATGCACTTCTCCTATAGGAGTGAATTTCACTCTTTTGTTTTAAGAGTGTAAGTGCAAATGGAAAACTTTCCATTCTGAACTACTTATCAACGTTAAGACTTTAATTCTTCTGACGAGACTGTATTTTTAGCACCCATTATTTCTCAAAAGCTAATCAACGCTGCGTTTTATACGTTTCTAAAACGATCAACCCGTTTAACCCTATTATAATCATCACTTACCTCATCGATCGCTGAATTGTGTTGGAGCTTTAATAGGTTCGACACAGATTTCTGCCAGGTACTAGTACGGGGTGGTACTGCCCTTTTCGTCTAGAGATATCAAAGAAATATTGACATAATATTTTTTACCAGGTTTTTAATTTTTTTTTTTACATATCCCTGGGTCAAAATTAGACCAGTCCCATTTTGTTTGTGACCCTGGTACTATTCTAGTAATTGTTCCATTTCAAATTGTGTGGAAGTGGGACGTGCCTCCAGTGAGGAAATCCGGTCTTTTTCAATCGAATCTACTTGTTCGTATTGATATTTTTTTTAATTGTTTACGGTTACGTGGAATTATCGTCGTACTAGAACTACACGAGGGATATTGGCGACGGGCGTCATAATTTGAAACCACAGTCAAGTGACGAGCCGACACCTGAATAGGCAACTAACTCAACTTTAAGCGCGATATCGTACTCGGTGTTTGGGCTGGAGCATTTTTAACGTGCACTCCCTCTACATGGGGTATTATTCATAGGATTTTTTTTTAGCTGCACGGGCCATTTATAGATCGACAGTTATTTTGGCAATGCCCTTTCCCGAGCATGGTACTTTTGAATTCAAGGCAAGCACCTTACTGACTGGGCTCCACAGCCCCTTTCAATTGTTTAATAAAAGAAATAAAAGTGGGTCGTCGTTGATAAACACATTCTATTGCTCATTATTGTTAGGTAAAAATACTGTAGAGGGTCATGCCATACGAAAACGCTATTTGGTGGTTTTGTTATAATTTTTTTTATGTACAGTTGAATTTTATATCTAATATCGTAGAAGTAATAATAAAAAACGCTTTTTACTAAAATATTAGATTTTTCGTCTTCCTGTTTAAAAAAAAAATTGAGTGAATCTAGATTCTAGATGAACCTCTGACTTTAGACTTTTCACTTTATAGGACCTTTGTGTAGAATTCGCAACTTTATTTTTTATTTTTTCGGGGTTTTCAAAAATATCGATATCAAAGCAGGTGACAAGTACCAGTCGTTTATTTGTATAAAAAGGACAGAGCAGGAGGGTCAAGCAAGATTTTGAAGGTCTTGCAAAAACTAACAGCAGTAAATTTATCATACATTTTGTATTAAAATATGGTCCAAAGTTTTTTGCATTGAAAATATCTTTTAAATGTTGGACACTTAGGACGGAAGTTGAAATGGGGGTACGGATAGTAAGATCTACCAATCTCAATAATCACGTTTTCATTTTTTTTAAAGATTCCTTCGAGTTGTAAAAAAAGAAGTTTAAAGTAATATTGTCGAGTTCACACCACGGCCAACTTCAATAACAAGCCAGAGAAGCTCTCCCAAACATGAGCGTAGACGGAAATTTTGACGTCACTGTTCCCAGTGCGGAGATCGAGAAACTAGTTCGGACGCAATCGAACCCTAAAAATGTGGTCAGCGTGAACGAGTGGTTCCGAACAGGTTTCGAGACAGGTTGTTTTCATCTTCGGAACAAAGTAACTGGGAACTATGACGTCAAAATTTCCGTCCCCGAGCTTGTTTGGGAAAGCTTCTTCGGCCTTAGTAGTTGAGTAGGCCGTGGTTTCACCCGTTTTTTAAGAAAAGTGACTTACACTGGTAAAATGATGAAACGATTAAATATTGATTTAAACAATTGAAAGGGGCTGTGGAGCCCAGTCAGTAAGGTGCTTGCCTTGAATTCAAAAGTACCATGCTCGGGAAAGGGCATTGCTAAAAATAACTGTCGACCTATAAATGGCCCGTGCAGCTAAAAAATCCGTGAATAATACCCCGAGTAGAGGAAGTGCACGTTAAATATGCTCAAAAGTCCCAACGCTGCGTACGACGTCCTCCTTAACGGTTGCGTTGGATGTCTCAGGTGTCGACTCGTCCTTTGACTGTGGTTCTAAATTACGTCGCCAATAGCCCTCGTGTAACTCTAGTGCGACGATAATTCAACGCCCCGTGCAGCGAAAAATGTCCAACCAACAATACACCGTGTAGAGGGAGTGCACGTTAAAAATGCTCCAGCCCAAACACCGAGTACGATATCGCGCTTAAAGTTGAGTTAGTTGCCTATTCAGTTGTCGGCTCGTCACTTGACTGTGGTTTCAAATTATGACGCCCGTCGCCAATATCCCTCGTGTAGTTCTAGTACGACGATAATTCCACGTAACGGTAAACAATTAAAAAAAATATCAATACGAACAAGTAGATTCGATTGAAAAAGACCGGATTTCCTCACTGTAGGCACTTCCCACTTCCACACAATTTGAAATGGAACAATTACTAGAATAAGTACCATTGCGTGTGGTATCAGACGAGTTGGAACGGGGTAACGTCTCGAATGAATTTTTTTAATTCTAATTGCACTGCGTTTTTGTAATATTTCCCCAATATGTACGAAAGTTAAAAGAAAGTTATCAAGAGCTTGCCCCATCATCTAACTCATAATCTCGTTGACGCCAATGCAGTTGCCAGCCGTAGACTTATCAAAAATAATTTTAAATATTCCATCCCTGCTCTAAATTGTAACCGTACAATATCTTCAATAATAGCCAGACTACGAAAAACATTTAAAGGAATGAAAATCTCAACGGAAGGACAAAGAACTTCTCCACAAACTGCCAAACTGTCCTGGTGTCAACTGTCCCCGCAGCATATATTTGGCTGCCAGCAATTCAAGCCAGGCTCTTCAGGATTGGCTTTGAAGACCCAGAAATTTTAATTCTCTCCGAAGATGCAGAGGAAATAGCGAAAGCTGTCTACGACAGCTTCGGATCCATCTAGTTTTTGCACACAACATGGACACGACAACAACAACAACAACAGTTAAAAGAGACAATTTCTTGAAAGACAATGCACCTCCAAAAAAGATCCGAGAACGACAAAGAATGGAGTTATTTATAATAGAAGGAAAATAGTTAGGAAAAAGCTACCCTAGTACAGTATTTACAGTTAAATTATGACATTGATGCTGGTTTGCGTGATTCTTCATTATAGCCATTACATATCAAAGTTTAATTCTTTACTACTAAAATGAAGATTTTATGGAATTTTTCTAAAATTGATTACCGGAGGTAAGAAAAAGCTTCAATATTAGTTTATTAATTATTTGTTTGACGCTTCGAAGCCTACTTTTTAATTTACCAGTCGATTTTTTTTTTATTTCTGAAATTATGCTTATTTTTTAGTCTCTAGATTAACAAAAATAATCATTTAAAAAAACTACTTATTTTTTTTTATGGTGTCGTTTTGCAGATATAAAATATATTTTTGTACTAACAGAAAATAGTGTTTTGGATGGTATCAAATAGAACGTATTTAAATTTTACTTTCCATAAAAAATTGGAAATGTTGGATGCCAATTGGCCCCCAACGGTTAAAAAAACTTTTCGAATAACTAAAAAAATATTTTCCTTTTGCTTGAACACCCACAGAAATTCTTATGGGTCAACGGACAAAAAGTATAACAAATGACTATGATGTTCTTCTTTAAACGAATATTTCAACAAAATCTTTGAAAACAATCGGGAAAATCGAGTTGAAAGAGAAATAGGGATGGATGGATAAAAAGTGGAGTTTCAGACACGTGAACAAAAATTGCAAAATATAGTTCGCTAACGCTTGACTCTTCCCTGACGTCGAAAAATTAAAAAAATAAGACATTTAGGAAGAAAGCTGAAAATGGAACGGGCGAACGGACAGACAATTTAACAAAAAGTATAAAATATAGTTCTATGAAATATCCTTTAAACATTTAAAGAAAAAAAATATGGATGGTTAGAGCGAAATTTAGGCGTAGGGTTAAAAAAGGACAGATGGAAATTTCCGCCCATCTATTCATTTTAAAATTCTTTTGAAATAAAATAAAAGAAAGGAAACTAAAAATCATGTTTGTACATTCTGAAATGTAATTGGAATAACAAATGAGGAGTACAGGGGAAAACCCCGCTTAATTTCGTAGAAAACTTTCCTCATCAGGCACCTTTGGCGATGAAAGCGAGTCATCGCCTAAACTGGTGTAAGGAAACGAGTTTCTCACTTTCTTGTGCATCTTTTCTCACTGCAACCCTGAAATTCAGTCCCGCGTTTTATTCAAAAGACTGTTCATCATCATGTTAAGCTTTAAAAATAAAGTACAATGGATTGAAAATCACGAATTTTTCTAAAACAATTAAGAGAAATTTTAAGATTCGCAAATTAATTGAAAAGTCCTAAACCACGACTTTTCTACCTACCGAGATTGGCGAGATTCACGCGATGCACGATTCCGACGCTTGGACCAAGCGAAGAAGAAAGAGGGAAACCGGTTCCCTGCCGCCAATGTCCGCCAAGCAGACACAATTACGGGTCGACTCCTAATAAATCAAGCGGTTCTTCCCCTGTACTCTTCAAATTACGACAAAATAAAACAAAAATTCAAAATCTTAAGTTACCTTCGACACCAAAATTGAAAATACTAAAATATAAAAAAAAAAAAACTGAAGCAGTATTTTGAAAGGCTTTTTAGCGATATACAATTAAAAAGAATTATGACATGAGCTTCTAAAGTCATAAAACATTTTAATTACCTAAGGCAGTTTGGACACTGTCATATTTTTAAGCTTTTTTTTATGCAATTAGATGGTTGTGATAAATAAGTTGTCAAATGAATTGTTATGGTAATGAGGACTTAATCATACGATGGACTTAATAAAGTTTGACAAAGAGAAGCAAAAAAATATAGAGTTAAGGGGACGCGGTACCCAAAAAACTAAATCCAGTATTTTTATCGCTAGCACTCAAATTAAACTATTTTTACAAAGAACTAACATGTACGAAAAAGTGATACATATTAAAACGTAAGTTTTTTTTTAAAAAAATTAAAAATTTTAACATTTTTTCAAAATGCTACTCCTCCTACAATTTAAAGAATTTTGTAATGGATTTTTTTTCAAAATGTTCCCACAACATCTATTAATAAAAGATGGTATGGATATTGAGCTATCAGTTAAACAAAAAAAGTTATGTAGCTTTATGTATAAAAATGGTCAAAAATAAGATTTTTTGTAAATTTTCACCCTCATCATTTTTTTAAAAAAAATCTATTCACACTAGACCTTATCCCATACCAACTTTTGTTAAACGCATATGTTTTAACACAGGAAAAAAAAATTTGGAGCTCTACATTAATTCACCAAAAGCCTTAGGGTTTTAACCATTCACAAGCTGAAAAAAATTAAATTAAAAAAATCAACATAAAATTTAAAAACGATTTTACCAAACCACCATATCATTTTCAATAAATCTCCGCCATTATAAAGGATACCTTCTTTTTTTGCAATATCCGTAGCTAACAGCATTCGAGCATGTTTAATTATTTTCTGAGCAGCCCTAAATTTTGGGTAATGCGTCCCCTTAAAATGGGAAAGATAAGTTGACATTATTTATTAAAATTTTGCATCATAAAAAGAATTATCTTTATTACGTTTAAACGAACGAGATGGATGAGATGAAAAATATTTCCTTCTTGTGAAATAACAGTTCAAAATATTCGAATTTGTTTATAACAAATGCATTGAAGTTAGTTTCATGAATTCAATTGAAATTGAATTACATTTTTTTTAATGAAATTTTCCCTCAATGACTTTTAATTGCCGATCTTTTTCATAAATACAGGGCGGCCCAAAAGTAGCCTAACAGTTAGTTAGGTATACACTTATTTATACAGAAATAGTTATTTTAATACAGGTTAAGTTTAGTTTGGTTGAATTATCGTAGTACTAGAGCTACAGGAGAGTTATTGGCGACAGGCATCGTAATTAAGAAAAATAGTCAAAAGTGACAGCTTTTATTTACATACATATATTTACATTCTTAATCCCGAAGGTGCTCAAATTGTCTACCTTCGACATTGATGCACTCCTGCAACCACCTGGTCCCCCGTCCTCTGGTTACATTTGCATATTTCTAGAGCATCAAGCAAATAAACGAGGCCAGGATAGCCTGGTCGGTAAGGTCTAATAAACCGAAGATATCTCGAAACTAAACCAATCGAAGTCCACGAATGGCTACTCTTTGGATAAGATACGCTGTAGTACGATTTCATTTTAGCCAACCAACAAAACTAAGCACGACTATGTCAAATACATGTTCTAAATAACCCAAAGTTCTTACCAATGGTACAACATTAACTGTTAGGCTACTTTTGGGCCACCCTGTATATATTCTGAATAATTGAATTATAGTTTTTGAGTTATTATAGTTTTTAATTGAAGTCTTCTGAACGTTATTTGACTTTGCTACCTACAAATTTAATTCCATTAGTGTTTTGCAACCGTTTAAATAATATCACATAAAAACTATAGAATAAGTAAAAACATAAGCATAATAAAATATCCTAACCATAGATATCATAGTTAAAGTATTAGATTGGCAGATCACGTGATCACAAATGCTAACGACGGGACGCGCATGGAGGCCAAATAAGGGGGCAAAATGGCCAGTGTTGCTGCCACTTCAAGGAGAAAAATACTACGAAAAAATATCATCTAATTCAAAAATTACAAAAGAAATATCGTAAAAATACTAGCTGCATTTTGGAATCTTTTTAGTGACTTTAAATCCTTTTCTAGTTTTTTTGTAATTTTAGAATTAGATGATATGATATTTTTTTTTAGTATTTTTCTCCTTATAGTGGCAGCAACACTGGCCTTTTTGCCCCCTTATTTGGCCTCCATGCGCGTCCCGTCGTTAGCATTGGAGATCACGTGATCTGCCAATCTAATACTTTAACTATGATATCTATGATCATAACGCATGTAATGACATATAACTGGCATAAAAAATTACATATAGATACTGTAACATCTCTTGTAAACCATAAATAATATAAATCACAAAAATAAAATATTATAACAAAATCTATTATAATAAAAGAAAGAGTTTGTCTGTATGTCTGTGGATCGTAAAAGACCTACTTATACTGCCCTCAGAAATTCGAAATTTTTAAGATAGATTCTCTTTAATACCAACGTGTGCACCTGAAGCTTAAGTTTTTTCATATTTGTTCCATTTTTAGAGAAAATTTGAATTTTCTGAAAAAATACACCACTTTCGCTCAAATCCGATTATTTTTTCCCTTTTGTGTTGCCATTCGAGAGAAGAAAATAAAATGAACACAAAAATTAATTAAAATTGAAATGGCTTTTATTTTCTTGCCATTACCTTCAGAAACTAAATTAATGATTTGAAAAATAATTGAACGTGCCAATGAGCTAAATGTTTTTTTTTAAACCCATAATGGAGGTTTTGACTTGAAATAACATTGTTATACAATTATGGTTAATTTTGAATTTATCAGGAAAATCAAGATGACAGTAAGTTTATATTGAGGAAGATTTGTGATATGAGGATGTGCATTTTATTGTAATGTATTTTTATTTTGGAATTTTAAAGCAATATAAGTAACGGGATTTTATTCGTTATAATGAACGGGAACAAAGGCAAAGTTTATTGTAATATAGCAAATCATATGACACATATACTTAAATCTATTTGATATTCTTTTAGTCCGGGCGAAGGACGGGTATTTATTTGCTAGTAATTACATATAGATACTGTAACATCTCTTGTAAACCATAAATAATATAAATCACAAATATAAAATGTTATAACAAAAGTAATGACATATAAATATCTGACACATAAATATCTTAAATAACTTATAGATAATATGACATCGGTTGCAAACCATAAATGATATAGATAATAAAATATTCCAAATGCTGTCTCAACCCCAAAAAAGCTAAAAAATAATATTTTATGTTAAAAAAATAATATTTATAAATAAGAGTTTCAACCATGTTCATTGATGTAAATCGCATATTACATCACATAAAAGATAAAACATAAGCTCTAGAAATGGATGTAGAAACACATCTCTCATCCCATTAAAGGTACTTCCGCAAGAAGTGTAGCAGAATAAATGAAAAGAGAAATAAATAGGAGTTTCGAAAACAGGTTTGGATTGCTTCCAAGAATGGAAGAGTTGTTCTATTGCAATGCCAAGAAAACAAACGTGGTCAGAAAATATTAAAAAGTTGAACAGAGGATGATCTTCAGTTCATAAATTACAGTTTTCTTTTGAAAAATTGACTTTTTTATTTTCAATTATCTAATATGAAATGTAAAGGTAATGAAAGAATTGCGAAAGGGACGAAAATCTAAAATAAGGATTTTGTGTTTTCTACACGTTTTGGAGGGTGCTGATTCTGAAAAGGGGTTTTCGAACATTAGTCATTCTATCTGAAACCACACTGCAGCTTGATCAAAAATAGCTACGAACTTCAAATTTGGTAAGCAAGTTCCTAGTATCTGTCGAACGTCATAATATGGTGTTCGAGAAAATCGAGCGTGAGAAAGGGGTAGCTGCCATAGAACTTTTTGGGCTTTAAAGGTATTGCTAAGAAACGAAAAGAGATACTTAAAATTTGAAACTCGTGTTCCAGGTACCTGACGTAAAGTTTCCGAGAAAATTGCGCATGAGCTAGGGCGAAAGAGATTATTAGGTTTAAAATTTTGAAATTATCTTATAGGGAATATTGCCCTATAAGATTATTACCTTTAAATGTGGGTATTGATTTATTCAGCGGTAATTGCAAGTCGTGTAGTGTTACAAACCATTAGTTTATAAGAAATTCAGACATACAACAAGCGTACGAAATACACGCATTTGTTAGTGAGGCCCAGTGGCTGTTCCACAGGTCCGGGGTTCGAATCCCGGATTGGACGAGGTTGACTCATCATTTCATCTCATAAGTGAGTCGAAAAAGAAATGAGTACCAAGCATGCTTGGGAACTAAACACTGGCCTTGGCCCACTAACGGGCTGTTGCGCCGAGGAGTTTAGTGAGGTATTTTCACTTGCTGTGAGTTCAGCTGTAAACTTTTATAAATAAATGTTTTTTTTTCTGTAGGAGTTGAGTGTTTTTTTTCTGTAATTTTAATAGCGATATTATGCCATTTCCCCCCCACAAAAAAAAATGGATGCCACATATTGTGGTGTATTTTTAAATAGTAACAAATTGATACTATTAAAAAGAAATATTAAATTCAATCAAAATTGGTTCACCGGAAACACAAAAAGTTCATTTAATGTACATGCATTTCGTATTTTTAATGTATAGATAATTTCCAAAATATTACTGACGTTTTCCCGTTAAAGCACGAATTTTAAATAAATGGAAAGACGATATTGTGAAACCAGTTTTTTTTTTAAAAAACAACTGTATTGCATCTATGTTTAATGCTTCATTCAAACAATGTCAGTGTCAAATTTAAAACTTCAATTTAAATAATGTGTGTTAAAATGACATTGTAAAATAATAATAAAAAATGTATATACATTGAAGCAGTTTGGAATTTATTCATGAGTTTCTTAACCTTGAAAATAAAGTTCGATGTCCTTTTCAAAAAGAAAGAATATCGATAAAACTTGCGTGCTAAGAATAACATAACAGAAGGTCTTTTCGATATCTTTTATGAGCGGAATTTTGGATTTGACATTTACATAACATAAGATACATTATGAAAACATTTCCTTTGTAATAGAAAAGAAAACTTCTTTTATTGGATTCCTTTTTTTATATATTCGAAATAAGTGGATTCAAGCGATTGAACTCCAAAAGCATGGCGTAGATTTATTACAGTAGTGTTTAAAAAAAAATTGTGATTAAATTTATAAAGTAATTAAACTCAATGAAAGAAAAGTAAAACAGAACAGTTTTCAAAACTCTTCCAGAAAAGAGTTATTTTTTCCACTAATTTTGGTGTAATGAAAACCAAATTTTCCTAAGATACATTTTAAAGTTAATGTGAAACATACACAAAACTAAATCTATACATCAAAAAGGACAAAAATTATTTATCCAGTTAAAAAAATCAGCATAAAATATCATGTGCTCTAACTTAAAAAAGGAAACTTATTGCAAATATTTAACGCGTAATTAAAAAAAAAATCTTTCAATGCGCAGCAAAACACAACTTTTTGTTTTCGAAGCAATAGAAAGTAATGATATTTTTTTTTATAACGGGATGTATTTAAATAAACTATGTACGTCTACAATTCTAAAGTTGGAAGATTTAACAAAAGCCTTGTCTATCCATTTAGTAGTCATATGCACAGCCCAAACTAAAACAGTTTGATGCGTCAAAAACTGTATTAGGATGGCGGTTCGATTCGAATTTCCTTTTAAAATTTTCAATTTTTTTAAAAATTAACCCTGCAAACCTTCTGAGGGATACACACAGACGTATAAACTCGGAACATGACTATCAAGTTTTCCAGCAACACACATAATTTTATAAAATTTATTATTTTATTAAATTTTAACATTTAAAGCATTCAGGAGCCATTTATAACCATCCACTGTAGAAATAATTTTAAAAAATTAAAAAATCAAATTTTCAGTTCGAAATTTCAATTTAAATCTCATACAATAAAACAAGGTAACACTTCAGACAATTTGCTTATCCCTTAGAGAGTTAAATATAAAGCTTGTTTAATTGTCCTTAGTATTTATTACTACTATTTAATTTAACTTAAAAAAAATTCTTTTAATGAATGAATTAACGAAAACCTATTTCAAATCTTAGTGTGAGATAGTTTTTTCTGTAATTTTTGCACCAGTCTTTCTAGCAAATAATCACGAACTTTAAAATCTTATATATAATAAATTCACATTAACATTCAACTTTATTATTTGGAAATGAATTAAAGATGATTTCTTCAAACATAAACTAAATTCTGAATTTCTAAATAAACATACGTTATTTAAAAAATAACGTTTAAATTTAGGCAGAGAAAATTACCATACTTTTTTGCACGTTTTCAAGTCGTTTGGAAGGGAAAAATCTAAACAAAATAATTAATGTGTGTATAGGAAACTTAAAATTATTGCTTAGCTATACTATAAACTTTATTTGAATTTTAGTTGAAGTTCAAAAATTATATATCGAAAATAAAATAAGTATTTCAATTTTAAAACTTTTGAAAAAAAAATTGCATGATGAAAAAAATCTATGAAACCCAACTAGTGAATATAAGCAATTTTTTTTATTCACATAAGTAATAACATACGCATTTTTCTGATTTAGAACATTGGTTCATTTTTAATGATTCGACCATTAGTTGTATTAGTTCCATTAGCTAAATTACTATCTCGATCCACTCATTCTTTCATGAACATTACGCTATTAAAAATTTCGTGCTATGTTTCACCCCAAAAATGGTTCCTTGCAGCTGCAACGACTGTGCAGTGAAAAGTTTCACCATATTTATGGAATTCTGTCAAAATATTTTTCAGATTTTGGAAACCAAAACCAGGAAATTTTATTATTAAAGATATGGTGATTGGTGATATGGTGAAAGATATGGTTTTATAATTAAAAGATATGGTGAAACATTTTACCACGCAGCCGTTGCAGCTACTAGGAACCATTTTTTGGTGGAACTGAGCATGACACCTTTCACTGGGTAAATTGTAAGTAATAAAAATCTTCTGGTGGTTTAGTGAAGATTTGTAGAAGTAAAAATAGTTTTTTTTTGTAAAAAATAAATTTGAAACAATAAATTTAAACATTTCGTAATTTTTCTGTCACATATCTTTTATGTAGTCAAAACCGTTAACTTAATTTGGAATTCACAAACTTGAAATACGATAAAACAATCTATATGCTAAAATTTTTAATATAATATCTAAAGTTAGCTTCACAATGAAATGATTGTACCCTAGTACACTCTTAAAACAAACGAGCGGTTTTAACTCAGTCTGAGTTAATTTCCACTCCTTTCCCGGGGCCGAAAATGCACTTCTCCTATAGGAGTGAATTTCACTCTTTTGTTTTAAGAGTGTAGTAATGTGGTCTTTATACAATGTTATTAAACTGAGAGCCACTCTTTTTACTAAGGCAGAAATATTATACACCACAGTATATTTTGGGGCCCGGATGGCCGAGTGGTTTGGACCATTAAGCTAGCAGTCTGCGTGCTGTAACGGGTGTGGGTTCGATTCCCGCCTTCGCCCTGGATGTACGTACTTCTTCTGTGACAGTAAAATTCTTTCTGTGTCTGTCTTACTTTACGAAGGCTTATATAAGCGGGTCTCTGATCAAGCACACAAGCCGGAATATCTATATATGTACCCTACTCCCCCCACCACAATATAATTATAACTCTTTTTATGAAGGGTACAATTACTTGTATTGTTGAAATAAAAGTTAAGTATTTCTGCATTTCCACAAAATACTGAAAAATTCTCATATCGATATAATGAAAAAACGTGGTCAGGCAATCAATATTTTACGTACGGGCCGATGAAATTGTAATGAAATTTAATTGTAATTGTATGATATTATAACAATATGTATTTTAAGTATGTTGATTATATAGTAAATGCTGCGGCTAAATATTCATGAATTAAAACAATTTTATTCAGTTTTTTTCGTGGCTTTCTTTTCAGCAAATTTATGTAGTTTTTAGCCGAAATACAATTTTTTAAGTTTGTATCGTACTGTATTGATTTGAGTTAAAATTTAAAATATATATTGAATTAACAGAAAAGATACAATTCAAAGAAACTGTACGCTCAAATTAAAATATATATTGAATTAACAGAAAAGATACAATTCAAAGAAACTGTACGCTCAAATTAAATTATTCTAGTAAACAAAGAGATGCAAGGAAACCACATAATTAAAGGAAACAATACTACTTTAAAGAGACAACGCGATTTAATTATAGGAAACAATACGATAACTTCTAAAAGATAAAGAGAAATTCCACTTCTAACTAAACTAAAGAACTAAGTGAATCTTTTTTTAAATATATAATTGCATTGTTAATAAATTCACATAGTATTTTGTTTAAAAACTTTAAAAAAAAATTATACCGTTCATTATAAAAAAAACGAAGAAAAGATTTTAACACAAACTTTTTGTTTTGAATTTTGCTTATTTCACTATTTTTTATGTGTATAAAAATGTAGCTAAAATATTTTTAATTAACGAGAAGCTTCTTTTTTTTTTTATCAATATTTCATAAACAGTGCAAATAAACCTGTGATGGGAGTTTTTGTGATGTGCGTCATACATTTTCAAAATAATATGTAACAGTAAAATTCGGTCATGAACATCGGAGAGGATTTTTTTTTCTGCTTATGGTCTCAAAAAGAAAA
This sequence comes from Oedothorax gibbosus, assembly GCA_019343175.1. NCBI lineage: Eukaryota > Metazoa > Arthropoda > Arachnida > Araneae > Linyphiidae > Oedothorax > Oedothorax gibbosus. Next base: position 226,468 of record JAFNEN010000414.1, read on the forward strand.
TGTCAATTTTGTGACAGGAGCGACAAAAAAGTTACAAATAATCTTCTGTACATTTTATAAGTAAATTTTGGGAAAACTACAGCAGTAAATTTATAACAATGCAAAAGTATGATATATGTAATAAAAGCCAAAATGACTATAAATCGTAACAAAATAAATTTAAGTAAAGGACACAAAGGAAGGCATATGAAGAGCTCAAGTGCAAAACAAGTTAAATCACTTTTTGAAAAAAATTGAGTTGGTTAGCTTTTCATACAGGTATTGTAGGAAGGGATCCACCAACATTTTGATTTGCACAAAAAAAGTGACTCTTGACAAAAAGTTAGAACTTTTTTTGTGCAAATTAAAATGTTGGTGGATCCCTTCCTACAATACCTGTATGAAAAGCTAACCAACTCAATTTTTCCAAAAAGTGATTTAACTTGTTTTGCACTTGAGCTCTTCATATACACTCTTAAAACAAAAGAGTGAAATTCACTCCTATAGGAGAAGTGCATTTTCGGCACCGGAAAGGAGTGGAAATTAACTCAAACTGAGTTAAAACCGCTCGTTTTAAGAGTGTAGAACGCAGATTGTTTTCTTTATTTCTTTTACCCACTCCGAAAAAGAGTGAAATTCACTCCTATAGGAGAAGTGCATTTTCGGCACGGAAAGGAGTGGAAATTAACTCAGACTGAGTTAAAACCGCTCGTTTTAAGAGTGTAGGACGCAGATTGTTTTCTTTTATTTCTTTTACCCACTCCGAAAAAGAGTGAAATTCACTCCTATAGGAGAAGTGCATTTTCGGCACGGAAAGGAGTGGAAATTAACTCAGACTGAGTTAAAACCGCTCGTTTTAAGAGTGTAGAACGCAGATTGTTTTCTATTTTTACCCACTCCGAAAAAGAGTGAAATTCACTCCTATAGGAGAAGTGCATTTTCGGCACGGAAAGGAGTGGAAATTAACTCAACTGAGTTAAAACCGCTCGTTTTAAGAGTGTAGAACGCAGATTGTTTTCTTTTATTTTTTTACCCACTCCGAAAAAGAGTGAAATTCACTCCTATAGGAGAAGTGCATTTTCGGCACGGAAAGGAGTGGAAATTAACTCAAACTGAGTTAAAACCGCTCGTTTTAAGAGGTAGAACAGATTGTTTTCTTTTACCACTCCGAAAAGAGTGAAATTCACTCCTATAGGAGAAGTGCATTTTCGGCACACGAAAAGGATGGAAATTAACTCAAACTGAGTTTAAAACCGCTCGTTTTAAAAGTGTAGAACGCAGATTGTTTTCTTTAACTCACTCCGAAAAAGAGTGAAATTCACTCCTATAGGAGAATGCATTTTCGGCAGAAAAGGAGTGGAAATTAAACTCAAATGAGTTAAAACCGCTCGTTTTAAGAGTTAGAACAGATGTTTTCTTTTATTTCTTTTACTCACTCGAAAAAGAGTGAAATTCACTCTATAGGGAAGGAATTTTCGGCACGAAAGGAGTGGAAATTAACTCAGACTGAGTTAAAACCGCTCGTTTTTAAGAGTGTAGGAGCAGATATGTTTTCATTTATTCCTTTTCTTTCAACCCAACTCCGAAAAAAGATATGTGAAAATCCAGCACTCCTTACGGAGAAGTGCATTGTTCGGCACCGGAAAAGGAGTGGAAATTAACAATCAGACTGAGTATAAAACCAGCTACGTATTGATGTTATAAGAGTGTATAGAGTATTAAAAAATGTAAGAAACATAAATGGATGTCAAATGTAAATTGTAGATCTGAATGTATGCATCAATTATCATGAAATATAATAAGCGAATACAAAAATAAACAATAAAATAACTGTAATTGATGTTTATTAAATGAAAATGTTTCGTTGTCTCTAATATGAGGGTATGTAATTTATTTCGATAAAATATTACATTTTTGCATAAATTTAAAACACTGGATGTCAGAATTGTAAAATTAATCGCGTAGAATTGTCTTGAAATTGCTTTATGATTTTCCTTCAATAAAATTATATAACTAGAATTTTGTTAATGTTAGAGTTTTTAAATTAAATTTGACTCTATAAAAAGTAAACTATAAAAAGTATAACTGTACAAAGCAAGTAAAACTATAAGAAAACAAAAAAAGGCTGCTGAATTTTTTTTTGTTAAAATATAACCTCTAATCACTTTGAATAAATTGCAAAATAATTTTTGCTGAAAAGAGTCTCGACTTCATTTACTTTTAACCAGAAGTTCGTAATTTTATTTACTGCAAACATAATCCCTTAGGCAGAACTATTTTAACTCCACAAACTGCATATGAAATATTTCATTATTAAATCAATGTCAAACCAACCTTGGTTGAACATACTTGTAAAAGATTTCATATTCTGTATTGTATGTAGTGGGAAGAAATTACATTAAAGAATGTAAATAATGGGTTGTTATTTTAAATAATTATTTTATTTTTCAATTACATATGTACTTAATCAATTAAATAAAAGTAACTAAGCTTTTATTTAAAAAAATATAAGACAACTGCTATATATATCTTTAAAAAAAAGTTACGTTTGATTTTTCTGATTATTTAAAAAGTTAACAACTCGAAATTATTCCGAACAACTTTCAAAATGAACTTTTATTTAAGAAATATTAAAAGCATACTTTTTTATGGTTGTGAGTTAGTTTTAGCAACTTTTTGAAACTAAAATCTGTTTAATATTAGGAAATTGAAAGCAAATACCAAAATATTTTACAATACACTGCTACTGTTGACTAAAATAAACATATATTTACTAAAATAGCACAAAGTTTACAATTCATTAATTTATTACGTACATTTGCTAAATATTTTAAACGAAATGTAAAATTATGGAAGTTAAAGGTAAATCTTCACTGTTTTATTTGCCTTAAAATAGGGTTTGCAATGCAAAACAAAACTAAAACTAAATGAGGGGTGTGTCCCACTACACAATTACCGATCAATAAATCAATACACACATGTAAGGTTGTATATATACCTTATAAGGTAAATTTAATAACTTTAAAGGATCAGATTTACTGTACGGTCCCCCTTGGCGCGATGTTTTCGGATTTGGCGATAAATAATTTTTTCTGGCAACCTGGCTGACTTCGACTGAAGATTCGAATTCTATGACTTCGCACCGATGCGTTTTTCGGCAACCCTATCGGACCGTTGGTTGAGTTTTCATAAGAAATATTACCATACGATCTTTTCTTTGAATCGTGGTTTTTAAAAAAAGTCGCCAAAATACGGACTTTTGGCGTGATTTTGGAAAGTTCGCCAAGGGGGACCGTACAGTAAATCTCTACCATAATTTTTTCTGGTAACCTGTCCTGTCTGACTTCGACTGAAGATTCGAATTCTATGAGTTCGCATCGATGACGTTTTACGGCAACCCTACCGGGCCGTTGGTTGAGTTTTCATGAGAAATATTCCCATACGATCTTTTCTTTGAATCGTGGTTTTTTAAAAAAGTCGCCAAAATACGGACTTTTGGCGTGATTTTGGAAAGTTCGCCAAGGGGGACCGTACAGTAAATCTCTACCAACTTTAAAACCTAAGAAGTAAGCCCTTGTGCATGCGTAATTTTCGGGAAACCTTATTATGAGAGCCAAAAAAACTGGGAACACGTATATCAAATTTGAAGCCTGTATATCTTTTCGTTTTAAACAGATACCTCTTAAAACCAAAAATGTTCCATGACAGCTACTTTTTGAGGATGCGCAATTTTCTCGAAAACTTTATTAGGACATCCGACCGGTACTCACTCTTAAAACAAACGAGCGGTTTTAACTCAGCCTGAGTTCATTTCCACTCCTTTCCGTGCCGGAAATGCACTTCTCCTATAGGAGTGAATTTCACTCTTTTTCGGAGTGGGTAAAAGAAATAAAAGAAAACAATCTGCGTCTAACACTCTTAAAACGAGCGGTTTTAACTCAGTCTGAGTTAATTTCCACTCCTTTCCGGTGCCGAAAATGCACTTCTCCTATAGGAGTGAATTTCACTCTTTTGTTTTAAGAGTGTAGAAACACGTGTACCAGTCCGCAGCTCTTTTAGTTTGAGCTGTAGAATAGAGACATACAGACGTTCAAAAAACAATGTTAAAAAAAAACGTCATTATTTTTTTTTTAAATCCGCACCTTCCAAAACGTGTATAAATCACATACCCTCCAAAATTTCGACCCCCCCCCCACACAATACTTTCATTATCTTATAATATCTTAATTATTATCTTAAATATCTTAATCTTAGCTTATATTATCTTAATCTTATCTTATAATTATCTTACTTTCATTATCGTAATATACGTTTAAAAATAAGCTTGTGAGCATGGCGGAAAGTAACGCGAACATCGACTCTTTTCTATTCCTCTCACTTTCGAAAAAGAGAAGCTTAAAATTTCTAGTTTTCGGTTAGTCGTGGAAAGGGGAATTAACGATAAAAAAAATTATCGATAAAAGTTTTCGATTCGACTCGAGATGGCACGCAACGGAACTTTGAGCTACGGGGCTCTTTCCTGACATTTGATAAACATTGCTTGATATTTGTGTCAGCACTATCAAGCATGGTTGTTGTGAATCGGCATCCCACTTTCTAAATTTTATCGCGAGCAGATATTAGATAACTATTTTTTTATCGTCTGCGAGAAACCTTTGTTTAGTTTATTGGCAACTGTAATAATGTTCATGTTCTTTTTTGTAGAAATAAAATTCGTTGCTTTTTTCCTCCCGTCAAAAATGGTTGTTAATTTTTAGTTTAAATATTTTAGCTACTTCTTTTAAATAAGTTCTATCTAATTTGTGACAATGGTCCTTTAACTTTTTCTCGGTACGCGGTACATACAACTACTCAAACGTTGCCCTGGTTTTAGTGAAAAGATACTTCTTGCTACTTTATGATCGATTGTCAAAATAAAAATTAAGTATATGTGTAATGGACATAGTGAGTGAAGAAGCATGAGTCAGCTTCCTGTACAAGTAACGAATAAACTTCCTTTGAGGTCGCTCTAAAAGAGCAAAGTGAAAATCAAATAAAAGAGCAATGTGAAAATCAAATAAAAGAGCAATGTGAAAATCAAATAAAAGAGCAATGTGAAAATCAAATAAAAGAGCAATGTAAAATCAAATAAAAGAGCAATGTGAAAATCAAATAAAAGAGCAATGTGAAAATCAAATAAAAGAGCAATGTGAAAATCAAATAAAAGAGCAATGTGAAAATCAAATAAAAGAGCAATGTGAAAATCAAATAAAAGAGCAATGTGAAAATCAAATAAAAGAGCAATGTGAAAATCAAATAAAAGAGCAATGTGAAAATCAAATAAAAGAGCAATGTGAAAATCAAATAAAAGAGCAATGTGAAAATCAAATAAAAGAGCAATGTGAAAATCAAAAAATTGAAAGCATTTTTTTTAAAATCTACTGTGTCTTGTCTCTGTTTTAATTTATTTCTGTATGTGTCCCCTATAGTTGTGACTCAATAAAATAAATGAAAATTTTAGATTGACAGTGGTTGAAATCTCAAAGCTCGTTTTTGACATTTTTTATTTGACGCTTAAAATAAGAACAAGTGTGTTGTATTATATTCTTAGTTTATTTTTCCAAATAGCGATTATACAGACTTCTAGAGAAACACACACACACATATATTATTATATTATTATTTGTTATATATATTATTATTTGATAAATAGTCAATAAAAAAACGAAGGCAATATTACAGTGTTTTACAAATTGACACTATTTCTATAAACCGCATTCTTTTCTCTTCAGAATACAAGTTTGTAGAGTATAGTATCTCTAAAGTTTATAGTATCTAAAAAGTTTTCTTTTAAAACTAATCTTTCTTTTTAAAACATTATGGATCAGAGGTATTACGTGTCCGCCGCCTAAGACTGTGGGTTCGAGCCCTGGCCAAGTTGGCAGATTTTCAGGATGAGGAAATCGTTGGCGTTCTTGTCAATTGATTATGTGGCATGTAAAACATCCTTTAAGAACTCATTTGGCTTGGGTTCCTTTGGCAAAATTAAATCTCTGCATACTTTAATACCCACAGATAGCTGAGATTCATTATAACCTGAGCGTCAAACGTGGTAGTAAGCTTAGAGGGTTCTACTAAAACTGGATCTCTGTCCTGGGCGATATGCCGAGTCTGCAAAAGGCTTCATCCGCCAACAAAGAATAAAAGAGAAAAAATTTTCTTTCAAACAACTTTCAGTTGCACTCTTTTCAATCCACAACAACAGCCCAACTGCTGGGTTCGAGACACTGAATCCCCGACACCAGAAACTCCCGTGTGCATTGGAACACGTGACATACGTTTTCCCGCCCAAAATGGATCAATATTCCAGAGAATGCAATTGGCGTCCCGAAATCCAGAGACAGGGGAAGACGACACTCCACAAATTAGGTTATTTTGGAATGAGGGCAGTGGTTCGGAACTAAAACATTGTTCCAGACTTTGAGGAGAATAAAAGTTCCTGTTTTTTTTAGGAAAGTCTAAGATGATTTCGAACTTTTATTGTAGTTTTTTTTTATCTTGTGAAAGACAATTTTTCTTTAGAAATAGTTGTTGAACACTAATTTAGAGAGTGGTAATTTTTTGCTAAGCATAAGAAACTACTGCTGATCTTTTATTTTAGCCTTTTTTTCATCTACACCAAGCCAGTATTATCACTAAATGACAAAAAAAGCCGAATTCACATAAAATTATTGCTTAAATTGTTTTGAAAAGAAATGACGGATTTGTGTAGTTTTTTTTTTGTCGTGTCCATGAGAGTCTAACTCTATATGTGTCCGTGAATTTTGATAATTTCTTCTACGACTTGCTTGATGTTGTCTCCATACGGATCTAGCATAGTCGGCAGTACTCCAATCTTTCTCAGGCTGGCGCTCATAGCCGGACACTCATAGATGTGAGTAGGCGTAAGCTGTGTATCAGGACAATGTTCACAGCTTCTATAGATCTTCTTGCCATCTATCTTCATACCCCTGTGGTGTCCGGTTCTCAGCCTAGTTATGGTTTTAAGAGTAGATCTGTTCGCAGTTATTTCAGAGAGAAGATGTTTGGTCTGAATGGATTTTAGTACAGTTGATAGTTGTGTAGTTTTAGTTTTTAGAAATCAAATTGGTCTTTAAAATAACTAAGAATATACATTTTTTCGACAAAAGTCGTTTTTTTTTATATTTTGATTTGATCTATTTTTATGTAGGGTAACGAGTACAGTGATTGGCCCCCTCATTCATTATTGAAAATAATAAGATGTTAAAGGCGTTAAAGCCCAAAATGTTGTTGCCAACATGACAAACGTTAATGGCTGGAATTTTAAAAACCTTTGTCACACCTATTTTGGGCTTTAACATCTTATTATTTTCAATAATGAATGAGGGTGCCAATCACTGTACTCGTTACCCGAATGCTTTATTGACTATATTATACACTCTTAAAACAAAAGAGTGAAATCCACTATACAGGACAGGACTCCACATATAGGAGAAGTGCATTTTCGCCACCGGAAAGAAGTGAAAATTAACTCAGACTGAGTTAAAACCGCTCGTTTTAAGAGTGTAGGACGTAGATTGTTTTCTTTTATTTCTTTTACCTACTCCAAAAAAGAGTGAAATCCACTCCTATAGGAGAAGTGCATTTTCGGCACGGAAAGGAGTGGAAATTAACTCAGACTGAGTTAAAACCGCTCGTTTGTTTTAAGAGTGTAGGTTGATAAATAATGATAAAATTTTATTTTGTATTGGTGTATGGTATAATCACGCATCTTCAAGAACATTTTAAGAAGCCTAAACCAAAGAAACTTTTTCAGATAAGAGCTGAATGTTGAAAAGTTTTAAAACGCTAAAAAGAGGTTGTTAATAGACTCGGGTCAGAATGGGCATTATGTAACAGAAAATCACATGCATAATCAAAAGTTAGTATTTAAAAAAAATCGTAACTCCTTTAAATATATTTCGAGTTATCGTACACTCTTTCTTTGAGCAACGTAAAAGAATGTATTCGATATTTTATAATGATGATAGTAAAAAGTTTCATAAATTCCATTTCTTCTGATTATAATTATTGGAAAGATAGATTGATGCGAAATAAAATAGTGCACTATTAAAAATTTGGTGCTAGGTTTCACCATGATATTGGTTGGTTTCACCATGATATTGGTTCCTAGTAGCTGCAACGGCTGAATGGTGAAATGTTTCACATTTTTTTCGGTGTTTGGTTGAACCATTTTTCTGGATTTGGAAACAAAAACCTGAGAAATGGTTCAACCGAATACCAAAAATATGGTGGAACGTTTCACCATTCAGCCGTTGCAGCTACTAGGAACCAATATCATGGTGAAACCAAGCACACAATTTTTAACAGTGTGAATACTGGATTAAACTTTCAAATTTAACTTGTTTAATATGTAAAACATAAATATAGTTAATATAAAAAAAAATATTTCCTTACAAATAAGTTAGTTTGTTAAACTGTCTCAGCTGATACTAATATTAGAACTATAGTTTCATCTTGAGTATTCTTTTTTATTTACTTTGTTCTAAAGAAAAGTTTGGGGAAACGCCCAAGATGGCGTCGAAGAAGATATTACGTTTCTAAATAACTCTCATCAATTATTCAAAGTATTTTTTCCTTATTTTAGAATTCAATAATAAGATAAAAATAACTAAACTTAATTTTTTGGTTGATAGCTAAAAATTGTATTAATACTCAAAAAGTTTTAAGAATTACTTACCATTATTAAGAAATAGCTTAGAGAAAGTTCATAATTACTTAGCCTTATGAATGAGCATTTAAAGTTGTTTGTTTGCATGAAATTAAGTCAGTTTTAAATTTATTATTTATTGAATGATTTTCGCAACAAGTTTATGCATTTTAGCAACGAATTTAAACAAAAATCTTTGTCTTTATGAAATTCTTAAAAAAATATGTAAGAAAACTAATTAAAAAGATATGTAATATGAAAACATTTTAAATTATGTAACAACTTAGTACGGTTATTTTCTTTAGTTGTAACTTGAATAAAAAAATAATTTTATAAATGACGTCATTAATACAAACAAATAACTTTAAATGATCATTTATAAGTGATTATTCGCGAACTTTTTCTAGTTATTTTTTTAAATATTCTGCAAGTAATTCTTAAAATAAATGAACTAATCCAATAAAATGTTACCAAATAATGGACTTTTGAAAGTAAAGAACGAAATTTGTAAAAGTAATAAACAAAAAAGACCATCAAAAATTCGATGTCTAATGATTTCCGTTTCTAAATGACGCATAAAATTCTCAATTGCTTTATGATAGCACTTTTCTAAATCTATAATAAAATAAAGTTCTTCGTGGAAAAACGTGCTAAGTGACAAAAAGGTGAAAACGAGAAAATGAACTTTCAACTTTTTAGTTTGCAGTTAATTACGTTAAAATCGGTTCTTGCAAACGGTAAAAAAAATATACTTAACTTTAAGTTTATGAAAAAGGGAAACTTGTTACCTTCAAAAGATGTATAAGTTCATTGACACAAAAATTTAAAATTTTTAAAAAATGTCACTTAGCACCTTCTTCCACTAAGCTATTCAAATGCCGTTCCATCTTCCTGAAAAGTTCTAAATGGATTTAACCGACGAAGAACGAAATTTGACTACCTCGATGACAATAATGATATCGATTTAAAATCTTGTCTTTGTGTCAACATTTCCGTTTATTGGACGATAGAAAAACGTTGATTCTATTAGTTAGATATACTAAAAATAACATAATGTGGGAATCGCGTATTGTAAGTAAAATATTTACTTTGGAGGTTAGTTTTAGTTTTTGTTATTGTATCATCTTTTCATGTGATAAAACTGTATAGTTCGGGTTATTGCATTCCAGTTTATTCATATCATAGTTAAGAAATTTTCTTTTGAAACCTATTTTCAGTTGATAAATATTTCTTTTATATTTTCAAAAGTCCTTATCTTTAGAAATTGTTTTGCTATCTTTTATTATAAATAAGAAATATTTTTATTTAATATTGAAATGAAACTATTTTTACCTCCATCAAAATATTAACACACTATTTTCTTTACTTTTAAATAAAATCCCGGTTCCTTGATATGTTTTGCATATACAATATCTATCAATTTGTATGAAGGTCCCAATTAAACTATCCAAATTTTATTTTCCGTGAATTTTGTTTCAAAGATAATTAAGTATTCGTTAGAGATGGTTAAGGGAAAGTCAGTTTAACAAATCAAATAGTACGAATACTTGTTTTGGTACGCATTAGGGCAGAGTTTAAATCGGATTCGCTTACCTCCTTGCCGCAGATACAAATTAATATGAATTCTTCAATTTACATGTTTTTATTCAATTGGTCTTTAGACCGTTCTCTTTTATATGCATATTATATCACTGAGAAAATTAACGTAACAAGATAGACCGGGTGCTTTCTTAGCTTTTTCAAGATTTCATTGTAAGGCGTTTCATTGTTTCTTGGAATAGCGCTAAGAAACCAGGCGAGATTTCTAAATTGCAACTATGCAGGCAAGACCAAACTGCTCTCTCCAGATTCAGGACGGGACACACAAAGAGTTTGAAGTTTGAGGCCGGAACCAAGCTGTTCCCTGACTGCCCCAACTGTCGTGGAGGTGCTCAAGCCAGTCCCGAACACATACTCCATTGCCTTGGTTTGACGTGGAAGGACATCAACGACGACCCACTTTTATTTTTGGACTTTCTCAGGGTCACACACATCATGGAACTGGTCTAATTTTGACCCAGGGATATGTAAAAAAACCCGATTTCATTGTTTCTTGACAATTTTCCGGGATTTTTTGGTTTTCCCAACAAACATATTAACAATCAATTAAGGAACATCCCTTTCAAAAAATTCAATGTAAGCAATCTTAATCAAACAAGCAGCTTTAACTCTAGGATTAAAGTGAATCTGAGCCTTCTATGGATGTTAAAGTATGCAGAGATATAATTTTGTCAAGAGAATCCAAGCTAAATGGGTACTCAAGGGAACTTTTACATGCCACATAATCATGACATGCGTGCCAACTATTTTCCCATCCTGAAAATCTGTCGACTCAGCCGGGACTCGAACCTGTAAGACTTTAAGTATATGTATGTTATATTATAAACTGTTAAAAATTGTTATCCATTTTTTTGGATTACATGGAATTACGTGGAAAACAAAACTACGTATATATAAAACTGTAATAAGACCCACAGTTATATATGGGTCGGAGACCTGGACCTTGAATAAAAAGCAAGAGAAGATGTTAATAACTTGGGAGCGAAACATTTTAAGAGCCAAGTTTGGACCTATCAAAGAAGGTGATGTTTGGAGAAGGCGATAAAATTCTGAAGTGGCTAGACTATTTGGAGAGAAAGATATTATTAACATCCTAAAAACAAAGAGAATTCAATGGCTGGGACATATGGAAAGAATGGACGATAACAGAGGCACAAAGCAAATTTTCAAGGGGTCAACGTCAGGGAGAGAGAGGAAGACCAAGAAAAAGATGGATAGATGAAGTGGAAAGAGATCTGAAGGCCATGAAAATTAAGAACTGGAAAGCGAAGACCAGGTGACTTTGGAGTCGCAATGTCAGAGAGGCCATGGTCCAGCATGGACTGTAGTGCCAGGGAGTAGTAGTAGAGTAGTTAAACATTGTTTCGCAGGATTTCTCCGGAATCCTTGAACTTTCTAGCTATCACCACTATATGGAGCTTGAAATAACGAATTTGTGGTGAAACCATAACTCTGAAACACCTTAAAAGTGCACTCTTAAAACAAACGAGCGGTTTTAACTCTTTAAAGGTTTCTCTCTTTAGGTTCTAACTTTTATTTTAAAGAAATAAAAGAAAACAATCTGCGTCCTACACTCTTAAAACGAGCGGTTTTAACTCAGTCTGAGTTAATTTCCACTCCTTTCCGGTGCCGAAAATGCACTTCTCCTATAGGAGTGAATTTCACTCTTTTGTTTTAAGAGTGTGGTGTATTCACACTGCCAAACCAGGATTCCGGTGTGCAACCCTGAGCCAAATTTTGAACAGTGTATGACTTCTTGTTATGTTTGATATGTTGTACAGGATGAAGCAAATAAAAGCGGCCCCAACGTGGAGATAAGAATACGACATAAATGTTGCCAAGTCAAAAACCAATACAAAACAGGTTTGCTAACATGAAGCCATTGATCGCTTCAATATTAAGCCCAAACAAACGCTTGGCGACTTGTTTGCCGGCAACTACGCTATGGTTGGAAAATCTAGTTGAAATGAAATATAAACAAGGTTTTGTAGAGCTGATCAAAAAAAGTTCCCACTAGTGATTATTTCGGTTGTTATTTATCGTAGAGAATCGGACCTTTTTGTTTTTGTTACTACAAAACATTCTAAATTGATTGCAAGACAAAAAAAATTTGCATTAGAAGCCGTCTTTATGCAATACACACTACGATCCGAACTGGCCAATAGTCCATGAGTAGCTCTAATGTGATGCTAATCCAATCCAACCAATGCAAAAACAGGTTTGTCAAGTGACACCATTGCACGCTTGAATAATCTTTTATTTCCACTTGAAAGCTTTCAGGCGGCTTCAAGAGTTTTTCACGCCAAGCATTTCAACGTATTCCTATCTCTAGAACGGGGCCGCTTTTATTTGCCTCACTCTGTATGACTTTGTGTTGATGTATATTCTTCCTACCACTTCTTGGGACCTATGACGTGTGTTTTAGACAAAGCCAAACGATCACTTGTAAAACGAAAGGGGTAAGGAAGATTTTGGTTAAGGTAACAGGGAACAAAACGACTACTCAAAATATCGAATTTCCATTTCAACTATAGTTACTGAATCGTGCCTTTGCGAAAAAAATTCTATGATGCACATATGAATATGGGGCTGGAGTTTGCAAATTTGGTAGTTCATTTCAATATAACTTTGTTGCCAGCTTTAAATATCATTATTCCAAAACATCAATTTTCAGCCTTAAGGTAAACTTTTCTATTTTTCTATTTTACTCGAAGGATTGAAATTTTCTGTGATTTCGTATACATGCCTATTTAACACAGTGAACCAAAAATATTCCAAAAATATATTGAGTAAAAATAAGGCGATTTTTCTAATTTAAGACATGCGCAAAATTTCTATTTATGTTAATAACTTAAAATTATGAATATTTTCGTCAAACTTGAAGTTCATTGCGTTAAATAGACTTTTTTTATTTCTATAAAAAATTATTTTTAGATACACGCAATACCTAGTTGTGCTGGCAAGTGTACCTAAAAGCTAAAAATCGATGGTTTAAAATAATGACGTATGAAGCTGGAAACAAAGTTATATTGATATTAACTACCCAATTTGCGAACTCCAACACCATATTCAGGTGCGTATTATATAAACAAATTTCGTAAATATTCATTTCAGTGACTGAAAGTTAAAATGAAAAATTGATATTTTGAGGCTTCGATATGTTCCCTGTCCCCTTAAAGCCAGAGTTACTATGTTTGACGATCCATTGCTTCTGCAGGCACATATTTCTGTAAGAAAAAAGATATTAGTTTAGAAACTGTTTCTCAACTGAAGGGCAGTTCGAACTTACATCGGATTCGCTATTGTTGCATAGCTGTATTTTAACTTAACGTCCCGCAAGGTGATACTGAATGTGTTAAATAATACATACTACAGATGCAAATCTATTGACGTTTAAGTCAAGATAGAAAAGAAATGCAAAATGAAAAAAAAAGAATATAATCGCTGAAGTCTATCAGAAATTTTCCTCCTTTCACCAATAACCCATTGTAGGTTTAGTGTGACACTTTATTTCCAACCAAACTAACCCAACAATCACTTATGCTCGCCAAACATCATGTGTGATTGGTCAACTCTCCTCCCTCAGGTTCTCTACACCTGTCTTCAAAGTGGGCTCTTCCACAATCAAAACATTTGAGATGCTAATAAGGCGGACAATATATGCCATTAGGTCCGGATTTAAAGATTTGCCGCTTGTAAGCTGTAGATTTGCCGCCCCTGTCACAATATTCTCCCCCTTCGAAAAAGGATAGCTGGTTAGCTGAAAAATAGGGTGGTATGTGCTATTTAAAATTATCACAACGAATATAAAAGAGGGAAAAGAGGTTTATTTGAAATACAATATAATTAGATCATTTATAATATCCTCACTTACCCTGGTCTCATAAGGTGTAACTGATGTGAACCACACAGCGACGACAAGCTCAGCTAGCGGGTGCTATATATACGGTTTACGCATTAATGTAAATTATTTGTTTTGATTCTTAAAAATATTAGTATCTAAATAATACTTTTTTTTGCAGAATGCCGCTTTAATGGGTCGTAAAATTTGCCGCCCCCAAAAATTCGCCGCTCTAGGCTGCTATGTAAAATTGTCTTTTTCATGAGTGTTTGTGTGTTTCAGGGGCTAGAAGCATCTGATTCAAGATGCCTGCACCGGTGGAAGAAAATGCCGACCCCATGGGCGGGAAATCTGAACTGGAGCAGATCCAGTTCAAATCCAACCAGGTCACGGATGATGTAAGACGTTTTTATTATATATTCTAATTATAACTTACAGTTATCGATATCTTTTCTTGTTTTTTTTAAATTCACAGTTAATAATAATCAAATTTTTTATTTCAATTTAAGGCATTTTCATGTTTTTTTAATTTGAACTCTAATTTTATCTTATAGTTCTTGATTTCCTTTCTTAATTTTTGATTTTGATTCAATAGTCAAATTCATGATTTCTAGGTTTTTTTTGTCTTTGACCTCTACTTTGGACTTTGTCTTCCATAGATTTCTTTTTAAGCATTTTATGTTTTCTAAATTGTATTCCAATTATACCTTCTAGTTCTTGATTTCTTTTTAAAATTTCCGATTCACATTTGTTATTCATATTTTTGATTTCTAGTTTATAAATTTTTACCTGGACTATATATTGAATTTCTTGCATTTATTTCTTTTTAATTTAAAAGCATTTTCATGTTTATAAATTCTATTCAAGTATAACCTATAGTTCTTAATTTGTTTTTTTATTCACAATTAATATTTAAATTCCTGATTTCTAGTTTCTAGTTCCTGACCTCGACTTCATATTTTTTATTTCTTGCATTAATTTATTTTTAATTTAAAGCATTTTCTGGTTTTCTAAATTCTATTCTAATTCGAACCAGTAGTTTTTGATTTCTTTTCTTAATTTTTGATTCACAATTGATTTTCAAATTCTTAATTTTTGATTTCTACTTTATATAGTTTAATTTTTAGTCTTGATTTAATTGTATTTTAATGTTTCATTTATATATATTTTTACTAGTTTATTAATTGTATTTTAATGATATTTTTTTATTCTAATTTATATTTCAGTTATAATTTATTCTCGAATTCTACATTTTATCCTTATTAAAATTTACATTCAATTTTACTAATTTCGATGATTTTTTAAAAATTCATTAGATTAAAACGGTCCATGAGAATATAAAGGAGGCAACTAATTATACAAAAATTGAAAACCAAAGTGTTATTTTTAATTGTCAGTGTAATTAAAAAAATACAGCAGCTTAAACTTAATCTGAAAAAGTCAATTTAATCATAAATAATTAATTTTGATCGATTAATAATTAATTTTGATCGATAAAAAATTTATTTAATAATTTCGAAAAAAAATAAGAAACGAAGAGACGATAAATACTCAACTTAAATAAGGAGTGAAATTTAATATTTAACATGTAATTAACAATATTTTTCTAATTTTAATAAGCATT
This sequence comes from Oedothorax gibbosus, assembly GCA_019343175.1. Lineage (NCBI taxonomy): Eukaryota > Metazoa > Arthropoda > Arachnida > Araneae > Linyphiidae > Oedothorax > Oedothorax gibbosus. Next base: position 242,221 of record JAFNEN010000414.1, read on the forward strand.
TTTCTATTAATTTTTCAGTCTTTGGAATCAACGCGGAGAATGATGGCACTATGCGACGAGGTAAGAATCAAGTACTTAAAATCTTAAGAACTTACGTTATTTAATGCGATGTATTCTAAGTTTATAAAAATTATACTTACAAGTACAGAGTTTAATTGATATTTTTAGAAATTGTTTGACTGTTTAGATTTTTAGAAATTGTTTGACTGTTTAGATTTATAGAAATTGTTTGACTGTTTAGATTTTTAGAAATTGTTTGACTGTTTAGATTTCATTTTAGAAAAGATTTAATTCTAGTTTTTTTTAAAACTTGATTCTGAACTTTTCTAAATTTGTGTTTGTGAATATTATTAATGAAGTAATAGAAAAAAAAATATTTTATAATATTCATGTACAGGGTGATCATAACTAATCTGGGGGGACTGTACTAACTGTGGAATTAAATAATGTATCTATGCTACTCATTTAGTAGAAAGATTTCTGACGTCGTGGGAAAGATAATCCCGTACACTCTTAAAACAAAATAGTGAAATTCACTCCTATAGGAGAATTGCATTTTCGGCACCGGAAAGGAGTGAAAATTAACTCAGACTGAGTTAAAACCGCTCGTTTTAAGAGTGTAGGACGCAGATTGTTTTCTTTTATTTCTTTTACCCACTCCGAAAAAGAGTGAAATTCACTCCTATAGGAGAAGTGCATTTTCGGCACGGAAAGGAGTGGAAATTAACTCAGACTGAGTTAAAACCGCTCGTTTGTTTTAAGAGTGTAGTTCAAAATTTACATTAAGATAAATTTCTGTGTTTTCAATCTTAAATTCATCATAAAAGTAATTTTTTATAAACATTGTATTTATTTTTAATTTCCAACAATTTTAGTGATTTTAAGTTCAAGAACAGAACATAAAAATAAGGATTTTAAGCTTCGGCACCAAACATTTGTGTATTTAAAGTTTTTAATTCGTTTTTATACACAATGGCTTGAAATAATTTCAGTGACTCCAAATAGTCTGCATCGAATAATTCGGGAAATTTTTTTTGTGTCCTCTCTTCCACTCCGTCAATAGTCTGTCTATCAAATTACTAGTAACTCGTCTCGTTAGTTTGTTCCATAGAACGACCTAAGTATCAGCAATATAATGATGGCCACCCAGTTCATCTGTTATAGACAACCGTTTCTGTGCTTTGAACATTTATTTATGTACAAATGTAAATATTGCATAAACATTGAATGCAATGAAGTAAAAGGGTCCTGCACATAAAACGTCAGTGCCCCTTTTTGTTGACAAAACAGTGTATAATTCCATTCGATAAGGGCGGTGTAGTATATGCATAAGTAATATATAAAGAAATGTAACAATGAACTAATTTATATTTTTATCGTAATAATTTTTTGATAATATACAGTCCCTGGACAAATTATTCGACGCACTGCAAGATTTCATGTCAAATATTAATTACCGTGTGATATTGTACCGTTTGATTATTTTAAATTGATTTGTTTTTATATTTTTATATTATCCAATCAATTACCGATTTATTTGACATAAATAAAACAACATTCATTTAGAAAAGCATAAGTTTATTAAGTTTTAAAGAAAAGTGAAATGAATGTTAGTAAAAGTCAATATTGAGTTGAGTCACCTTTCGCCGCTATCAAAGCTTTCATTCTGCGCGGCATGCTATCAATGCAAGATTGTACTGTCTCCTGCATTTGAGGATGATGATTCCACACATAAATAATCTTATAATAAATAATTAATATAAATTAATCTTAATCATAATTAAACATAATTATCTTAAAACAAATATGTAGTCTACAACAATTCTTTTAAATAAAATCAATAATATTGTAGTTTAAATATACCATTATTGCATAAAAACTCTTAAGAAACATAAAAATTACTAAAAAAAAATACAGTGCGTCTAATAATTTGTCCAGGAAGCAGTGTTTCCACTCAAAAAAATTAAAAATCCCTTCCAAGGAACCAAAAAATCCCTTTTTATCCCTCAGCCGCCAAATTAGCAACCTTTTGCCTCGTATTCTTCTTTTGAATTATTTACGCCAATGGGAATATTTCTTATGATGTCACGCTCTCAAAAATTCTTTTAATTCCAATGCGCACCCTCCATAATAATAAAGTTCAATAGCAAAACCTACTAGCAACAAACAAACTCTATGAAATGACGAAAAAATAACACTCCCCCCCCAAAAAAAATTCCCATGCGCGCAACACCAGCGTCACCTACCAACACTGCATTTCGCCAGAAAATGCCATATAACCACAAAAAGTATTTATCGCCCTCTAGAAATCCGCCAAATCTTTGGCGACAGAAACCTTGCACTTTCAGTTTTGTTTAAAACTAACCATTTTTGAACAAAGTGGCAGTTTTTTTTTTAAATATCCCTAGTTTGACTCATTTTTCTCTTTCAAACCTGATTTATCCCTTAATATCCCTCAATCCCTTTTTCATCCCTCAAGAGGCCAAAATATCCCTTAAAAGGGATAAAATCCCTCAAAGTGGAAACACTGCCAGGGAGTGTAGTTTAATGTAATTTTTTATATTGCCTTTTAAATTATGAAATTAGTTACAAAAATGATTTTTGCTGTGTATTTTAGAGCAAGGAAGCAGGTATACGCACTCTCGTCGCGCTTGATGATCAAGGGGGTAAGTATCGCAGGATTTGTTAAAACGACAAGCTTATTACATTTTTACTTATTTTTATTCGTTACTTTATTCATATTAATCATTTCTTCAACATGCCTTGGCATTCTGAAACTAACTAACGCGAAGGATTGCGAGCATTTTATCATCGACACTAATGAAAAATACAGCAGTTGTTTTAAATATTAAAATAATTTTGTTTTTTTCAATTAGTTAAGTGTTAAGATGTAATAATTCGAAAGGAAAAACTTTAAAAAATTCAGAAATTATTAAAAAAATTCTGAAAAAAGTTTGGACCCTAAAATAAATGGATTTATTTATGACGAACATTAATTAAATGTTCGGTAAAAGCTTTTTTTTTAAGTACTCTTTCAATGAGTAATTTCGAACTTTAGCCATGGAAAAATATGTCTAGAGGGTTCATGCATGTTAAATTCTAACCAATAAAACTGTCGAAATCCTAACTTTTAACACATCTTTTAAAAAAAGTTCAGAACCGACCAGTGACAATTACAGCGTTTTCCACAAACATATTTATTCGATTAAGCATATTAAAAAACCTCTAAAAGTCAAGTATTTCTGGTTTTAAAGATGTATTTGTTTTTTAATTCATTTTTAAAGTGAATGATACGTCATTCCTGTTAAACATCTCTTAGCATAACAGATGACGTCACGGTTGGCTTTTTTTTTTTGTTGTTCTTGGCGTGTTACTTCGTATCACGTTTCACTGTATCGCTTTTGAAACTGTGAAACGTGCTTTCATCCTTATCAAACTCTTAAAAAAGTTATGCTATTTTACAGAAACATGTCATGTTCATTCCAGTTAATTTCTTCAAACGTTGAACGATTTCACTCGACTATTCCGATCAGATCCAACAGTCAATAGTTCTGCAATAGCTCATACGCGCTCTAGTGTGTGTATTTTAACTAACAACCAAACTTGGAACAAGCTGTTTAACTTCCTTGATATGAACTGGTTACAAATAATATTGTCTTCTTTTAATGAGGTTTCGCAGAAATTGTAAGGTTTACTATTTTATAAAGTGTATTACAGCATAGATCGAAACATCGCCAAAAACATAACAGTTGACGTCAGAGCTGTTTTCAGTGACGTACATTTTCGGCAAATTTCAAATGCATTTTTTGTTGAAATTAAACATATTTGTGAATATTTAACCTTACATTCGGAATCTGCAGCTTCTAATGTACCAGAAAAACACATATATTATGAATTTCGCGTTTCATGCAACTTGTCCATTGTTTTGCACCTTTGCGTTTGCTTCACTGCTACAAATGTCTCATCGTAGAAAAACGACTTTTACAGAAAACACTGGATCTTCGCTGTAGGGAAATTCCAAGCGTGACGGAATGACATTTTGAACTGTAGAAATGAAGTAAAACAATTACCACAGAGCTATTTTCAAAGGAAAATTGTTTTTTTTTTTCAGTTTATATATTACTGTTAATATTAAAAGATTATAAAAAAGTTGAAATTTTTAAAAAAGTGTTTTATTATTATATTTTTGACTAACTTCTTTTTGTGTTACGGAATGACATTTTTGCAACCACGACTATATCCTGGTACAGTGTGTAAAGTAATAAATTTAAATTTTTTTATTATCTAGAATATTCATAAGATATTAAATACTACATTATATACATTTATTCACATGTGAAAGGTTTTTCAAACACTTATCGAGGTCGATTTCTAACTAGTTGAAATGCCGCTGAATTTGCTGAAAAAAAACAAATCTATTTTGTCCACAAGGCATCGATTTCCTTTTTCGGGAAATATGAATACATGTCCTTTATCGCCCCTGCTTTCTTAAATCATAATTTGAAAGCTTGGAATATATTTTTAAACCGAATTAGTAAATATTTCCAAAAAAGTGTCGTTTCAAAAAGTTGACATTTTTATGGAACTGCCCTGTAGTTACTATTTACTACTGTTTGTGAATTTCTTTTTTTTAAAAAACCTATCGAAAGAGTGAGAAGAAAGAGATATCTTCACTTTAAAAAAAGACATTTCAATGTAAAAATTAATTACTTACGAATTGTAATTTAATAATGCAGTATTTAATTATGTATTCTCATTTAATAATGCTATATTTAATGATGCATACTTGATATTAAGCTTTGCATGTTTAATATAATTCAATGATGCTGATGAATCCTGAAATAAAATTAAACATTCATTTTTATCAAGGCATATGGAGGAAAAATTTACAATCTTTATCACCACTACTAAATATCTCGTTATTAATTTTTTTTTGTTTTGAGAATTTTAAATAGTGCTAAGAACTTATCTTTTTTTAATGTTTTTTTTGTTGTTTTTCTTAGATCAAAAATTTGATTAGTACATAATTTTATAGGTAAAGTATGTACATGTAATGCATAAGTATTTTACTCTTAATTTGTTTACTATTATTTCAAAATAATGCTTCCTTTGCCTTTCCTTTCATTCAATGTTAAATTATTTTTTTATAATTGCGTGAAAAAAATCCGTTATTTACATTATAATTTTAATATCAGACGCGTGCGAAAAGTTATACTTTTTAGAAACAGTGATACAAAATTACTTTTTTTCACCCAAAAGCAGTGAAAAAAAGTACTTTTTTTCACTCTTTTCATAAGATGCCAACATTTCAAGTAAAATTTCTATTTCATAATCTTCATAAAATCCAGAAATTTATTGATCTGCTTTATTTATAAATATTATGCGCGTGAATTTTATTATTTTTTTATTATTTTTGAATCAGTATCCATGTTCAAATGTTTGACTTTAAACTAAAAAAATAGTTTACCTTTTGTAGTTCCAGAGATTTATCGATGCCGATCTTCTTTACGTAAAAAAATTAGCACGTGAATTATTTTTGAACCAATGAGATTTGATTTTTTTTCACGTAATTATAAAAAATAGTGTATGAAACACGTGTGAAAAGTAACACTTTTTAAAACACGTGTCATTATTTCACTCGCTCGTACCTCGCTCGTGAAATAAAATCCACTAGTTTTAAAAAGTGTTACTTTTCACACTTGTTGCATAAATAACTATTTTGTCAAATAATTTTAGAACAAATGGACAGGATCGAAGAGGACATGGACAAAATTAACGCTGATATGAAGGAAGCGGAAAAAAATTTGGAAGGCATGGAAAAATGTTGTGGTATTTGCGTGTGCCCCTGCAACAAGTGAGTATTTAATGAGTACAAAAATGAATGCATATAAAATGATAAATATTATTTGAATGAAAGAAAAAAACGTTATCATTTATAATACTGGCCGCCAACCAAATTAGAACATGTTAGGGATGGCGGTTTTTCAGAAAAAAAAACGGTTTTTCAAAAACCGGTTTTTTACAAAGCCGGTAAAACCAACCTTGTTTTACCGAACCTTAAAAACCGGTTTCCTCGAAACCGGATTTCAATGGCAAAAAAAACGGTTTTCCTTTTAAAAAAAAAGTTTCAGTTTCTTATTAATTAATTGAAAAAATCAATTAATTTGTAAACTTTACTTTCGAATAAAAAAAAACAATTTACACAATCAATTTTAAATTTTTAAAGTGTTTTGTTGAAAACTAAGTTCTAGGTTTTCTTCCTAATTCTTATTTTCTTATTATTTAAAATCATAATGTTCCTTTTTTTCATTCCGGTGTTTCTAATCGTTTTGAGTATTTTTATTAAGCTTTGCATTATTCCATCTCTATTTCCTTTTCCTTTCTTTTTTTAAAAATTAATTCCTCCCATTTGCTATCTAAGCCGTTAACATAGTGCAAATCTAAAATTAAAAAAAAAAAATATATATAATTAAAAAAACGCTGATGGTGGTTTTTGAGAAAAAACAGATTTTCGGTTTTTAGACGGTCTTCCCTGCAAAAAACTAGTTTCCGGTAAAGACCGGCCTCATGAAAAAACCGGTTTTTCAGTCAAAACCGAGGGCAAAAAACAGGTTTCGGTTTTCCATCCCTAAAGTGTAGTTAAGGGTGGCGGGAACTATAGTAAACATTAGAATGTTAACTTCGGAAGATCGCAATCTAATGATATACTTGAAACTATGAATTTTATTTCTGTTAGCTTATTTAACCCAAGCAGCGCCAGTTACTAATGAAATATATATTCGGAAACAATTAGTTCACATGCTTGTTTGGTTCATATGTAGTTCACATGTCTTTACCCCTTTGCGCTTGCTTCACTGCTATAAATGTCTCATCGTAGAAAAACGACTTTTACAGAAAACATAATATCTTCGCTGTGTACCTTAATTTGAGAATTTCTTAAATCCATTGAAAGAGCGTGAATTTCACTTAAAAAAATATTTCTATAATAAAATTACTATTTTTTATATTTTAAATACATGTGTTGAGAAAATTGGCGTATTAAATAACTGAGCAGATGAGAATTAAAATTAATATTATTAATTTTGCTGAAAAGCATATATTTGACAGCAATACAGTCAATCGTGTCATTTTTAGGCATTAAAGGGGTACGGGACACTTTTAACTTTTTTTTAATATTGCAGATATCACTATAATTTTTTTTCCATAAATGTATACTAAATATACTAACACTTTTAGATAGTCAAAGGTTTTAAAAAATTATTAATTTTGTTTTTAAAAAATAAAATGTGTCAAAAAGTGACGTTTCTTATTTTTATTATAAGTCAAAAAATTATTTATTGACAAACAAAAATTTAGCATTTTTATAAACATTAAAATTTACTTAACAAACTGTCTTTACTGATTTTTGTTATATGTCAAAGTTTTTTTTTTTTTTTAAATTATTGAAATTTTTTTAATAATTTCACAGGCTCACTATTTTTTTAGAAATTAATAAATAAAAAAATTCATTTACAACTAATCCCTAAGGACAAATTAAAGTAATGTGTTTGAAAATATACTGTAGCGCAAGTTTTAAAAATATTCTTCAAATAGATCTGAAGTTATATCAATTTGAACTTGGTAAAACTTGAAAAAAAACCATCAATGGGAAAAAGGGGTTCAAAGTTACAAAATTCAAAAACTTCATACCTAAGCTTAATATAGTTCCTAATAGAAGGAGTGACGTGATAACGTAGAAGGATAGTTTTGGTGTCGTTGATTTTAAAATAAGTTGAATTTTTTTTAAACAAATAATTTTTTTCTCTCAATATTTTGGACGATTTTTTGTCCCATACCTCCTATCCAAATCTTCATTTCCTAATACCTAACTACAAATTACACTTTAATTTTGAGGATTTTTTTAAAAATCATTTTACTATGTAAAGCTTGTCCATTCGTGTCTCCGAATTCGGAATGGGTTACTTGACTAAATTTTTTTTATTGGCTAAAATCTAGCCAAAATATTCACCGTATTTTTTCTTTTTTTCAAATACCCATAAAAAGGCGAAAATGAATTTTCAAAATTAGGACGAAAATCACTCGAAAACGCTTCCTGGCTGTCACGGGGTATCTGTGATGTCACTAGTGATATAAACAAACTTTGAAACACCACATTGGAATCGAATTTGGCAAATTTGAAAATCGCTTCTGTAAAAAGCTACATTATCTCAATATTTATTATTTCAAGAGTAAATTAGATTAAATCAAGTTTAATCAGAAAACAAGATAACATCACGCCGGTTTGTTTATAGTTACTAGTGAGTCGCCAAACCGTTGTGTTTGTGATCACGTGATGATCACGTGAAAAAAAGCCTTTTTAAAATGATTTTAATGATTTAAAGATTTATTTCGCAAAAAATTATATGCATTTGTATTTGACTTCAACTATAATTTAAATAATATTGGAAGATATTTTGGGATGCATCAATACCTATTCAAATGTTTGAGGTCATACTTAAAATGACAAAATGTGTCGACTTTTTTCCCAGATCTTCGGATTTTAAAGAGGATGCAAGTACCTGGAAAGCCAGCGAGGATGGCAAGATTGTCAACAATCAGCCAACGCGGGTCATGGATGAGAGAAACGGAACGGGACCGCAGTCCGGATATATCGCGAAGTAAGTCTTATTCAAAGGTATTAAACTTTTATAAGACATGATTTGTTGTAAACAAAGAGTTCCATAGTAGGGTAGAGACTAAACCTGGCAACAGCACCATGGACCAACACGGAGACAATATAGGGTGGCATGTGGGGCCCGATGGCCGAGTGGTTTGGATCGCAGGTCATAACGCTATCATTCCGCGCGCTGTAACAGATGCGGATTATTCGATTCCCGCCTTTGCCCTGGGTGTACTTCCTTTCTCAGTATCAGAATTATAAATTAACTAGCACTTTTGCCACTCTATTCGGGCTCCGTAGTGAGCTATGGCTGCCGATGGCAGCTCAGTACGAGTCGTTCCTCTACCCTACTATAGAACTCTTTGGTTGTAAAGTATGTAAGTACACAGATTCGGAATCGATTGTAATTAAAATTTAAAATCTCTTAGGAACTTAATTGAAAAGCTGAAAACTCTGATAACCTCTCAATAATATTTAAAATAACCTTTGAATTAATATGTAATTTAACCTTTAAATTAACCTTTTATTTAACCTTTAAATTAACTTTTTATTTTATTTAACCTTTAAATTAACCTTTTATTTAACCTTTAAATTAACCTTTTATTTAAACTTTAAATTAACCTTTTATTTAACCTTTAAAATGAACCCCAAATTTTTAAATTGGCGTTTAGTTTATGTTTGATAAAATATTACCGTTTATCTAGCTTTCAAAAGATATACTGTAAAAAAAAGTTTTCATCGAAAAAAATATATGAAAACAAGTTGAAACATTTCACCGCCATTGCAGATATTTTGAGCCAATGTTTGGTGAAACCTAGTGTCGAATTTTTAACAGCGTACAAAGTTTTTGCAAATACTGATAAAAATGTTATATTCAGGTAAAAATATTAAGGGGATATGGTACCCAAAAATTGGTCAGAATATCGATTTTTCAGTTTTTACTTCTTATTATTCACAATATCTTTCTGAACATTTACTGAAAATTTCATAATAATATCTTTTGTAGAAAAAAAGTTATTAAACATTTTCTGAAGTCATCCCTTTAAGTTTGTACCTGTTCTTCGTCTCTTCGCCACCTGTTTTTCTCTGTTTCGCGTTTTTCCAATTCTTGTGTTTAATAAATCCCTAAGGCTTTTTTGCTACTTAAGTTAGAATTTTGAAATTTTTTGCCTGTGTTCTTACATGAATGGTGCACAAAATAGTGTATGGAATAAGGTCTACTATAATAGGTTAGTTTTTTTTAAAAAATGTTGAATTAAATAATGTGTAATTTTTTTGTTGTTTATTTTTTGAGATTTTAAGTATAAATGCATGTTACTTTTTTACTGTATTTTGCATTTTAAAATCCACGCACAGTTCTCGAAAAAATAGTTCTAAAAACAAACTATAAAAGTTTGGTGGAGTTATTCTTAAAATTGACAGAGGAGTAGCGTTTTCAAAAAGTTTAAAATTTTAACTTTAAAAAAAGAAATGAAAAACTACTTGTTACTATATTTTTTATCGCTGGGAAATGTTTAGTTAGAGTATAAAAACATTATAATTTCCGAGTTTATGTTATTATTGCTAAAAATAATATTTTGGGTACCGTATCCCCTTAAAGTACATAAAATAGTGCGAAAAGTGACTTTTAGGTAATACTATCTAAGAGCTAATTCTAATCATGATTTTCATGAACGCTTCACTCTCGGCAGGAATATTAATATTAAAAATTGCTTTGCTAATGGGTTGAAAAATTGATTTTTAAACAAAAGTAAATTTTTTCACACTGTTTTATAGCATCAAATCGGTTTTTGCAAGTAATTATAGTAATTCTACAAAAAAGGTATTTTTATGCACTAGTGATCAAAAGTAGTCTTGCACATGGGTATCCTAAAAGCTTCGGTTTAGTCCTGGTTATTGATTTGAAAAAGTGGGAATTTTTTTTGCAAAAGCTATTTTTTAAAAGTAATCGTAATAAAATTACGGCATAAAACACTCATTTTTAAAAAAAATCTTTTTGACTTTCTTAGGCTATGTCCTCACTACGACATCAAATACCACAAAGGCAACAAATGCAACAAAACTTGGCGACCGCCAAGGGCGCCAAGCGATGCAATAGCATTTGGGTTGATTCTGCCAAGTCTCCAAGTTTTGTTGCATTTGTTGCCTTTGTGGTATTTGTGGCGTAGTCAGGACATAGCCTTAGGACGATCTTTCTTAGGACGATAGAAAATTATCGTGTGCACATCAAGTGGTTAATATTTAATAGTTTAACCTAACATTGATTAATAACTATTACCCTATTGTGCTGCAACTTGTTCATTGTTTTTAATCCAGGATCACCAACGATGCTCGAGAGGAGGAGATGGAGGACAACATGGTCCAAGTGAGCACAATGATTGGCAATTTGAGGAACATGGCTATCGACATGGGAAGTGAGATGGAATCTCAAAACCGACAGCTCGACAGGATTAACCTCAAGGTACGCATCCTTCCCCTACTCATCCCGCACCCCACATATACCATGTATAGACCTACTCTAAAGCATATAGTACATTACCGCTCAGATGGATCTTTCGAGCTGTTGCATTTTGGCCGAGGTTTTTGTCTCCTTTCTCTTTCAGATTTGCATGCTTTATCTTGTCCCTCGTTGTTAATGGCAGAACTGGGCCAAATAAGCTTTTTTCACAGTATAAGAATGTTTTTGTATCCAAGAACACTCTTAAAACAAAAGAGTGAAATCCACTCCTATAGGGGAAGTGCATTTTCGACACCGGAAAGGAGTGGAAATTAACTCAGACTGAGTTAAAACCGCTCGTTTTAAGAGTGTAGGACGTAGATTGTTTTCTTTTATTTCTTTTACCCACTCCGCAAAAAGAGTGAAATCCACTCCTATAGGGGAAGTGCATTTTCGGCACCGGAAAGGAGTGGAAATTAACTCAGACTGAATTAAAACCGCTCGTTTGTTTTAAGAGTGAATGATTTAAGAGATGCAACTTTACTTCTTTAATGTACGCTCGAGCTGGGCCATGAAAACTGGTCCAGGGGGGAGATACTAAATCGCCTCGGAAGGAAAGTAATTAACAACTCATATAAACATATAGATATAGTTAAAGTATTAGATTGGCAGATCACGTGACCTTCAATGCTAACCAAGGGACGCGCATGGAGACCAAAATAAGGGGGCAAAATGGCCACTGTTGCTGCCACTTTAATGTGAAAAATACTACGAAAAAATACCATTTAATTCTAAAATTGCAAAAAAATATCGTACAAATACTAGCTGCATTTTGGAATCTTTTTAGTGATTTGAAATCCTTTTCTAAGTTACGGAAGTAATCGAATGTGGAAAACTTTTCTTAAGAAGTTTTTTCTTCGATCGGCCTTTTTCCAGCAGCTTTAGATTAATTGTAAACGCAAGGACCATTTATACGAGAAGCAGTATCACATATTCTTAAGTTTTACTATCAAAAGCTTTATAATTATTGTTAAACTTTCTCTTGGATACAGAGCATTTTTGTAAAATGGAAAAAGCGTTTTTTGCCTTATTACTCCATAAAAAAAAGTTTTGGTCAAAGATTTTGAGTGTTGAATGTCATTAAAAAAAAGGGGTATTTTTTTTTACTTTACTGATTACTTCAAATTAATCAAAATACAATGTTCTATATAGTATTTGGGTTTAATGTCATGAACAATAATTTTTTTTACAGAAATATGTATTATAAAATTATTAAAATAATAACTTTATTAAAATTTGCATAATACGAGGAAATAAAATGTGAGAATGGTAGAAAAGAGAGGTTCGATTTATGAAAACTTGCTCATAAGGTACACTATTAAAATTTAAAAAAACTTGAAGTAAACTTAAAAGACCATAAAGAGCTTTACATATCTGCTTTACAAACTGAAACATTGATATAATTCATGATAATTTTTTATGTATTATTATACACGCTAGGTGTAATAGTCGATCATTACTTTTGGTATACAAGTATATTACTGCCTTGAGTAAAAAATATCAATATTACTATATCAAATTTCTATGCGTCAGATATGCAAAACCTGGGTCGTTCGACTGCGTGCCTTTCTAATAACCTCAAGGTTACAGGTTCGCACCAGGGTCAAATCAGATTTTTAGGATGGGAAGATCGAAGGCACAAATGTCATATATAAAATGGATGCTCTCGGCGAACATCCACAGCCACCTAGATGGTGCCACAAAAATGGCTGAGAATAGCCACATTAAAAATTATTTAAATTTAATAAAATTACTATTGAAATTTATATAAATTGTCAAGAAGATATGCTGTCAATAACATACCTTAAAGTAAATTATGTGCAGCCAAAAATGTCCGACGAATAATACCCCGTGTAAGGGAGTGCACGTTAAATATCCTTCAAAGTCCTAACGCTGCGTACGTTGTCGCCCTTAACGGTTGCGTTGGGTGCCTATTCAGGTGTCGGCTCGTCACGTGACTGTGGTTCTAAAATACGACGCCCGTCGCCAATAGCCCTCGTGTAGCTCTGGTGCGACGATAATTCAAACCTAACCTAAAATAAATTATAGTTTTTTTTATTAGTGATAGTGGCACACATTGACTGGCACAAAATATATGTATGTTTTTGTTCAAGACAGTGATATATGTACACTTGGAAGCACTTTATGCCTGGTAATGTGCAATTCCACAATGTATGCCTTTTTCAGTAGTTGGAACTGGCACCTATTAGTAAATGTTACCTCATAAATTCCCACTGTAAAATATTGCACGCTATTCCTGACATTGTACACCGTATCAGTACATGATTAGTTCTTGTCTTTCAATGTTATTGTAGCACAATAAAACTAAGTGTCAATTAAATAAATGTTTACTTTACATTACATTTTTCAAGAAAACTTTTAAATGATTTTTTGTATGCTAAGATTTATTTAAAGTTTTTGAACTATAATTTTTTTCGAATTGATCTGACTAAAATCAATTAAGGTAATATTTTTTTTTAAATAAGTCATTTTTTCGTTCTATATTAAAATCAAACTGTTTTGGTTCAACGTCAAACAATAAACACTAGTATAAAATCAAAGTAAATCAATTTATCATTTTTTTCCAGCTTTTGTTATCAATTAATTAAAAAAAATATTTTTACTTAGATTAATCTATGACGTAAATAAGCGGCATTTAAAAAGTAATTATTTTTTTTATTTTAGCTTTTTCTAATGGATAAAAAAATAAAGACGTTCCTTATTATATTACTTCAATTCCCCCATGTAGTAAATAAAAGGCATTTAAAAATTTTATTGTGCTATTATTGTATTGCAAAGCACCCATGTTCATGGCATGTTACCACATAAACCATATTTGATGTTACCCTTGGTGTTACCTACCCTCAATTTGTCTGTGTTTTGATGTAAATGTATGTGCATTTGATCTCTGTGTATGTTTTTATTTATTTATTACAACTTAATATAATTTACAAACACAATACCAAAAAAAGTTATACAAAAATTAATAATTTAAATTGCAATTAGTATAAAGTTACAAAAACCAAAGCAAAAAAGTCATCGATTTATGTTAAAACAAGTATTCAATGATGAATTTCCTAAACTTTTAAATGATAAACAAATTTATGCAACCCTTTTTTGTTTCATAAACTTTTATTTACATATTCTTTAAACTCTGAATTAGCAAACGAAAATCCTTTAATAAAATAAACGAATTTTTTTTAATGATAAAATGAATTTTTTAATCAAATTGAATTTATTTATTAATATCAATATAAATATACAACTAAATTTTAAAAAGATATTCCAAACCTTTCAATAAATTTTCTTTAATAACATTCATTAAAATAGTTTATTTTCGGAATAAAAAAAATTTAAAAACTCACTTTTATAGTAACAAAACTATTCAAACACTTTAAAACGGTTTAATACATTTTGCAATTAACTATTTTTTAAGCATTTGAATAAATTCTACTTTAAAAAACCTTTTATGCATTTTTCTTTATAAAAATACCTTAATTAAAAATATTCTAACGTTAGAAAACTATTAATAATTAAAAATTAAATTAGAATAAATAAAAAAAAAACCTTTTAAACGTTCTTTATATATTTTTTGTTTAAGTTAGTATAGAGTTTATGCTCATTATGTTTTATTTACCTATTATATTGCTGTTGTTCAAATTATGTGTGTTTGCATACTCATGAATTTATTGTATGTTTGTAATACTTTACTCTAATTTGAAATGCACGTTTTCTTAAATTATTGGCTTATTATTATTAGTATTAAATTATCTTCTTTTATAATAATTTTATATTAGAACTGACTAAATTTTCTCAATTCGAAATATTAATTTTTTTGAAATACGTTTTTATAACTTTAAAAACGATTCATTATGAAACTAGCGGTGTGTAACACCACGCGACTTTCAATTACCACTCAATAAACTCAAAGTTAATTATATAACCTAAAACAAAATTTAATAACTTTAAGAGGGTCTGTCAGTCCCATTGAGCTAATGCATTAGTTTTGAAATCAACTTTTGCAAAAGAAGTGCTTTGCCATGTTATCCCATTTTCACCAGGTATGGGAATCATCATAACATCAATTTAAAACAAAATTGAAAAGAAAATAACATCCGGTTATTTAATTATTGATTGATAAAGTTTTAAAATAGTGTCGCCATTTGCTGTATATTTTTGGCATTTTAAAACTTCAAAAACATGTAATTAAATAACTAGATAGCATTTTCGTTTCAAAAATTTGTTTCATTTCGGTGTTATGTTGATTCCCATACCTGGGGGAAAAGGGGCTAACATGGCAAAGCAATACTTCTGCGGAAGTTGTGATTCCCAAACTAATGCATTAGCTCTACGAGACTGACAATCCCTCTTAAAACCTAAATAGTTTTATGGGAGCTACCGTTTGCGCATGCGCTATATTTTCGAAAACTATATTATAACGTCTGGCCTTAATTAGGAACTTGTGAACCAAATCTGACGTCAGTAGCTCTATTAGTATAAACTGTTGCGTGTTGCTCTACGGAGACGATAACTAAAAATTTAACCTAACCTAACCGGTCTCCATAATCCAAATTTTTGAAATTTGTTCGAATACTTTCTTGTAAAATTAGTTATTGAAAATTTGAAAAAAAAATATTCGAACCTATTTCAAAACGTGGGAGTATAAAAAATTGTAAGCCAGCTACATATATCATATAAAAAAAAGACTATAAAAAATATCCTATACAGCCGGAGAAATGTGGCTTAGAAAATATTTTCTCATTGGATTAACACAGAGGCATTATTGTTTGGAGTCCCGCGGTCCTTCTCGCTTATTCGCATTCAAACAAAGTTTTTAGTTAGTTTCTTCCACCATGATAATACAATTTGAAATCAGTTTGCCATCTAAGTGCGACGATGACTTTCATTGCTATTGTGAATTTGCACATTTCAGTTGCGAAATGTAATCATTATTGAGATGGTATTACAGTTAGGGGCACCAGTCAACTGCACTCCCCATTAGTATAAAATGATCAACTGCACTGGTAGGAGGAGTCGAACAGCTCGTTCTTTTTATTCGTTCTTCGCTTAAACAGTATCCGCATGTTTTTAAGCTCCATTTTAAGATGACGAAAGGAAGTATTTGAATTTTAAATCTTGACTATCGAAGAGCATTTGCCCTAATTTCTTCAACCAATAATATTCGAACCCAGTTAACGCGAACTCGCTTACACTGTTAAAAATTTGGTGCTAGGTTTCACCATGATATTGGTTGGTTTCACCATGATATTGGTTCCTAGTAGCTGCAACGGCTGAATGGTGAAATGTTTTACCTTTTTGTCGGTGATAGGTTGAACCTTTTTTCTGGATTTGGAAACAAAAACCTGAGAAATGGTTCAACCGAATACCAAAAATATGGTGGAACGTTTCACCATTCAGCCGTTGCAGCTACTAGGAACCAATATCATGGTGAAACCAAGCACAAAATTTTAACAGTGTAACACGGAATTTCGCTGAAGATGAACTGAACTCCCTGGCCTATAAAGCTTCGAGCTAATGCTAAATAAACTCTTAACGTGAAAACACTTTAGGAGAAATTCCGCTTAACCCGAACCAAAAATTCAGAATTTGGCTATTTTCTTTTTTCTTCTTCCTCAAAGTTTCGAAGATCAAATTAAACAAAACATTAAGAAAAACGGAACCGTACATTTTTAACGTAACAAGAAATTCTGAAAATTGGATTGTAAAATAACAGTTTTTTTAAAAAGAACTGGTTAAACTAACACCCGTGCAGCGGAGATTCTCACCTAGTGCAGTTGACTAAATGCCCTGTTTTCAGGCAGACCCAAAGAGTTCTATAGTAGGGTAGAGGAACGACTCGTACTGAGCTGCCATCGGCAGCCATGGCTCACTACGGAGCCGAATAGAGTGGCAAAGTGCTAGTTAATTTATAATTTGATACTGAGAAAGAAGTACACGCAGGCAAAGGCGGGAATCGAGCCCGCACCTGTTACAGCGCGCGGACTGCTAGCGTTATGGCCTGCGATCCAAACCACTCGGCCATCGTGCCCCACATGCCACCCTATATTGTCTCCGTGTTGGTCCATGGTGCTGTTGCCAGGTTCAGTCTCTACCCTACTATAGAACTCTTTGGGCAGACCGTCTGACAGATGTACCAATGTTCGAAAACACCACCCTCTCCAAAACATGTAGAAAATACAAAAAAAAAACCCACATCCATTTCGAATATTTCGCAATAGTCTCATTAAATACACAGTTCGACAAGTTTATTTTTACCCCAGTCTCAAGTACAGCTATAATATCAGACAAAATTCGATAAAAAAAAACCTAACACAGTATCTTTAAACGATTGTGGCAAATTTAGGGGATTAACCACAAAGAAATAAATTTGACTAATAAGAAACTGATAATTCTGTTGGAATGAGGTGAATTTATTGGAATTCAAAGAAATATCACAGGAAATTTCGTGTTCCTAATTGTTACTGATAAAATCGAACATATTGTAGTTAGGCTTGCAATCAGTGTAGTAGTTTATTCTCTGTAAATTTCCAAAAAGTTTTCAGCAAAAAAAAACACGCAATTTTCTATTAAATTAAAAAATATATAAGTTCACTATCTTCCAATATTATGCACGGTTTCACCAGAAATATGCTTAATATTAGCTGCAACGGCTGTGTGGTGAAATGCTCCATCCCATTTTCGTTCTTCTCTTACATTAAACCAGTTTTAGCTTCCATACTGCGTTTATAACGTAAAAAGTGGAAGATATTATAATCGTTCAGTCCGTCTGTCTGTCCATCACCCACTTTCATAGCCCAAACTACAAATGCTACGGACAAGTGAGATACGTAAAAAAATTCAGCGCATTGCAAATTTCAGAAAAGAATTCGAATTCGAAGTACTTCAATTATTTAAAAAACTGCAACATTTAATGCTCATTTAAAAAGCAGAGGAAGCCATTTTTGTTGGAATTTAATCACCATTGCCATTCGCAACAATCTCTCGAGAAACTATAATTCTTTTAGACAATAAATTAAAATAAATTTATTTTTGCGACATCGATGAGTTTGAAATGACGTCAAATATATTTCACTGCGAAATTCTTTGTACGTTAATATGAAATATTTTCATTCTATTTAAAAGCGAGGAATATCACATATTTATTCTTTGAAATATTAATTAATTTTTACAAACGATAAGTAATAATTATTGAATTTTCCAAATAAAGTAAAAGAAACTAGCCGATTTAGCATGTAAATGTTTAATATCGAATTAATGCTGTGTTTGTCGCCTTTTCACCTGTTAAACACAACTGTTGTGTGGAAGCGGTTTAAGTGACAGACTCTGTTACAAACCTCTACTTATTTGTTTCCAAAACATGTAAAGGATCCAACGGAATACCGAAAATAGGTCAAATCATTTAATCACACAGCCGTTTCAGCTACTAAGAGTCGTTAGTATAGCTAAAACAAGAATTTTTTTTGACATTGCAAATCATTCATGATGACAGTTTATCACAACGTTATAGAATGTTTTTCAAAAAAAAAAAAAATCGAACGGAAAACAGTTACGAGGGTAGCAGCTTTTATTTTGGAAAAGTTTCACATTAAAAAGAGCAGTTCATTAACCCAATGACGATTGTCAAGAAAATTTGCCACGCAAAAAGGAGCATTCTGCTTAAGGGGGAATGGGCGCGCTGGACCGCGTTTGTCCAAACTCAAGTGCCTCAGTGTTAATTCAATGGCGAAAAAACTATTTTCTCTGCCACATTTCTCCGGCTGTATTGAATATTTTTACAAACGGATTTTTTAAAAAATAATAAATGTAGATAACTTACATGTATCTATATTCCCACTTTTTGAAATGGCTTCGAATATTTTGTATAAAATTATTTATTGAAAATTAAGGAAAATATTTGTACCCATTTCAAAAAGTGGGAAGGTCGTGATCTGTAAGTCAGCTACGTTTATGACATAAATAAATCCGCTTGTAAAAATATTCAATACAGCCGGAGAAATGTGGCAGAGAAAAATTTTTTCCCCATAGGATTAACACTGAAGCACTCTGCTTTGGAGCCCCCAGTCCAGCGCCCATTCCCCCTTAAGTTTAACTAAATAAACAAAATATTAGTCAAATGGGGGAGCAAACATTTAAAACCTGATACCTCCAACTTTGACTTAAGCCGCTTTTGTTTATATGCTTAGCGAAGTTAACTAAATCCTGTGTGTTCATGTTTAAGTCCAAAAGTGGCTTAAATCAAAGTTGTAGACTTCGGGTTTTGAATGTTTGCTCTTCAAATAAAGACCATTGTACGGAACAATTTATGAAGGGCAAATTAAGTAACACGAAAAACGAATTCCGTAAACATGAAATTTACGGCGAATAAGCCCACTTGATCACGGGTCTCCAAACCCAAGTGCCTCAGTGTTAAGCCAATGGAGAAAAAATTATTTTCTAAGCCGCAATGTTCCGGCTGTGTTGAATATTTTTACAAACGTGTTTTCTACGTGATAAATGTAGCTGACTTACAGGTCCCGACAATCCCACGTTTTGAAATCGGTTCGAATATTTTTTTTTTAATTTTTAACCACTAATTTTACCCAAAATATTCGAAGCAATTTCAAAGTGGGATTGTCTGTACCTGCAAGTTATCTACACATTTATCATTTTTTTAAAAAAAAAGTTGATAAAAATATTCAATACAGCCGGAGGAATGTGGCTTAGAAAATGATTTTTTGCTCCATAGGATTAACACTGATGCCCTTTGCTTTGGAGACCCACGGTCCAGCGCGCCCATTCCTCCTTAAACTCATTTATTGGAGGCGTTAATGGTAGTCACAAAGTCGTCATTGAGGGTTAATAAGTTATAAAAGGTAGCTTCACAGATGTTATGCCTCTGCACTCTTTGTTTTTAACAAGAGCAACTTGTTCCATGTCCGGGAACTTAACTGATTTCTATTTCAGGCGGAGTCCAATAAAACAAGAGTCACTTCGGCAAACCAACGAGCGTCCAAGCTTCTCAAGGACTAAAAAAGAACCGCACTTGTCTGCTTTTATTTCAAATTGTTATTTCACTTCATTTTCCTCTTGTGTGACATTCAACACTCAAATCCTTTCCAATTCTTTTTGTGATCCTATGCAATATCATTTTCAGTGTTATCAACAATGCATGTAATATACAGGGTGTCTGTAAAAGAACTCCGGGGTTTTAAAAATTCATATCTCACTTGTCATGAACGAGTCAGCATGGGCAAGAATAATCAAAAGTTTATTGACAGTAGATGATATATATACAAAATGAGATGATTACAGTTACAGGTAAAACACATAAAAGCACAACAGGTAAACTAAAACATTACTAGACATCCTCCCTACTAAGACGACTGGCCATATCTGTCGGGCCTCCTGACAGTTCTTCCATATCTGGTTACATAGTGTTGAGCCCCCCCCCCCCCCCCCCCTGTGGAGGGTCCCTGGATACTCTAGGAACAATTGGAATTGTTTTTTTGACTACTATTAAAATCTTCGTAATTGAATTTATATGAGAATTTTGACTGTGACGGAATCAGGTGTTTTCTATTTCGAACAAGGATTCTTCCGGATTCATTTAGAACTCTGTACGACCGAGGATTTTCCCCATAGCCAATAATACGTCCCGGTTCCCAAGTTCCACTACGGAAATCCTTTATTCTAACCATGTCTCCTTCTTTAAATGTCCCCAAGCCACGTGCTGACCTATCATAATAATACTTTTGATTTAACTGACGATTTTTTAATCTTTCTTTAACTCCAACAAAAATTTCTGGATTCAAAAGGGCTTTCGAAATTGGAAGTTTTGTTTTTAATCTGCGATTAAACAATAGTTGTGCTGGAGACAAATTCAATCCAGAAATCGGGGTGTTTCTGTATTCCATAAGCCCCACAAAATGACCCACACATAAAAGCACTAAAACATTACTAGACATCACTAACTATAAAAGATAGCAAATTTTAGTCGATTTCTCTGAAAAGAGTAGCTCAAAAAGTTTTACTCATACCAATTGGGAATGTTTGTATCGACTGTTGGCGGCGCTGCAGGGCGTTGACCTTAAAATGACGTCGCGAAATTTGAAATGATGGCGACTCCGCAACAAAAAAGGCTCAATGTGTTATTTGGCTCATGGAAACGAAACGTTTTTCTTCTGGGGGCATATCAAGAATCTTGTGTATGCAGAGAAAATTCGTGATGTTCAATATCTCAGGGAACGAATAGTCAATTGTGTGGCAACCTCCCCCAAGACAGCTCGCCAGGACACGGGAGAGGTAGAATACCATTTAGACGTCTGCCGTGCAACTAACGGGGCTCATATAGAACTTTACTAAGTGTTAAATAACTTGAAAATGTAAGCTTTTAAGTCATGTATAAAACATGTATGTATGTTTTTTATTTCATTAAAATATTTTGCCACAATTCTTTTACAGACACCCTGTTCTTCCCGGAGTTCTTTTATAGACACCATGTGGGGTTATTTGGGCTGAATGCTACAATTGAGTTTAGCTACTTCGATGAGACTAACTCAGAGTGATCAGACCATAGATATCACAGTTAAAGTATTAGATTAGCATTGGAGGTCACGTGATCTGCCAACGACGGGACGCACAAGGAGACCAGAATAAGAGGGCAATGGAGCCAGGGTTGCCACCAGTTTTAGGAGAAAAACACTACGAAAAAAATATCAATTAATTCTAAAAATACAAAAACACACCATAAAAATACTAGCAAAGCGTATCACGTTTTTTTTAAACTCATTAAAAGATTCCAAAATGCAGTTAAAATTTTTATGGTCTTGTTTTGTAATTTTAGAATTAAATGTATTTTTTCGTAGTGTTTTTCTCCTAAAACTGGTGGCAACACTGGCCCCATTGCCCTCGTATTCTGGTCTCTATGCGCGTCCCGTCGTTTGCATTGAAGGTCACGTGATCTGGAAATCTAATACTTTAAGTATGATATCTATGGATCAGACGTACTGCATTTTGAAGTAGAGTTTAGTTTATTATTCAACTATCTAGCTATCAGATTTGGATAAATATTCTCGGGTTTAGTTTTTCTTCAGACAAAAACAACGCAAATAAAATATTATTAATGAAAATGTAATGATGAATTCATAAAAAAAAGTTAATCATTGAACAAATCATTTAAAAAAGTTAAACTCTGAAACAAATCTGGTCAAGCTAGACTAACTTGGTTAGTTTTCGCATCTATAGCTGGAAGTGGCAACAGTGTGAATCAAACCTCATGGAAGTTTAATCGTAACTCAACTGTAGTATTCAACCCGCCAAATAATATTAATGAATTTAAATCCACCCCTACATCTCAAGTGCTGGAGATGTAGACTTGATTCCATGGTTGGATGCATTGTTTATCGTCATACATTCCACAGGGATGCAGAGTTTACCGTAAACAAAACATTCATGGCACAGTCTTCTTGAATCAGACTTTGCTGAATCCAGCAATAAAGCTTAAAACAAGTATCTTGTCATGAGGACTAATCAAACAAATCTCGAATTTGTGGTAATAAAAGCGATTCGTTCAAACATCACAGAACTCCAATTATCCGAAGCAATTGGGACATGACCACATTAGGACCAGAAATTCGGATAATTGAAGTGTTTCGTAAAAAAGGGGACATTTTAATTATTTTATGTATTGTTGGGCTGTGTCATGCAATTATAGTTTCAGCCGTCATCAACCAAATACAAAGAATAATATAATAATACATATGTATAACATAATATAATGCTCTATAATTTTTAGTTTATCATCTGAACGATAATACAGCACGTTTAATTTTAGAAGCCATGGTGAATAATCGATAGTGAAACTTTATTCAAAAGATTATTTACATAAGTAACAGAGTTGCAGGGAGGAATATTTATTTTTGAAATTCGGATAATCGGCAATGATTCGTATAATTGGAGTTCTATTGTGTCGATATTAACAGAATACGACTTAAGCTAAGTGGTCGGAGGTATTACATACATCCAACCAAGGCATCAAGGTAATTTGAATTCATGGAAAACGTACAAAAAACAGTTTTGGTTGTAAAAGGACCCAAAATTAAAACAAAATGTATTGGAATTGTATATATCTTTGAATGGAAGGAACAAGCAATTCTTTTCAGTCATTAGTATGAGATAAATTTTTAGTTTAATACAAGTATGAATGTTGATCTATACATTTATACTAGATCTACAGTCCCTGGACAAATTATTAGACGCACTGTGACCCATAGGGATACATGACCCAATGCCCTTTCTCAGCATTGCAAAAGTTTTATAATTTGAAAGTGGCATCACTTCTTTCCTTTCAGTCAGCCGACCACATGGTGAAAAAATCCAACGGAATGATTGCGTATATGTTTAGCTACACGAAGAATAGAAACACCCGAAATCTTGCAGTGCGTCTAATAATTTGTCCAGGGACTGTACAATATCATATTGTGATTCAATTGAAAAATTGTAAAATTTCTTTAATATACTCTATGATGTTTTTCATATTTAACTGTAGTATTGCGTGTTAGACAAGAAAATTAAATTGAAAAAAATCCATTAACTTTAGATGAGGTGCTAAGAAGGGGGTGCAAGTGTATTTTTTTAAAAGCATTCTTGTGGCAAGGGGGTACAAGTCAATCAATGTATAGTGCTGCTATCTAGCGAATGGTATAAGTACAACCTCCAATTTCAGTTACTTCCCTAAGACCCTAATAATCTGGTTTTGCTCATTATCAATTGGCCCTTGGCCCTCAGATTGGCCCTTGGCCCTCAGATTGACTCCTTTAAGTGCAAAGCATTTGCGAAGAGCACACAATGTCACGCAATATGATTTCGATCTATTTCCGATATCCTTAAAACATTGCAATATCGTTTCGAGATCGAACTTTGTTCTTACGCGTGCTAAAAGAGACCCTTTAAACACCTTTTAGAATTATTTGCTTGGTTTCACCATAGTGATGGTTCCTATCCCTAGTAGCATTGTTTCTCGAAATTTTCTCGATCGATCATCGATCGTTCATCGGATCTAGCGAAAACTCACCGGTTATCGCATCCGTAATCCGAAAGTGCACGAAACGACATCGGCAATCGGTGAACGAAATTCTATCGATAAAAGTCATCGATTCGATATCGGTCAAAGGTGGAAATTCAATCAATGTACGTTTAATCGGAAAATTATGACGAATCGATATCGCAACAATAAGAAACCGAAAAAGTGGCTTTTTTATTTTAGTATATACAAATTGCGTTAAATTATTTCGAAAACTTCATATCTGAAAGCTATTATGTTCAAACTGGTAATAGTTATTTTTTATTTACTTACACACAACATTTTTAATTGCGTGCGAAGATAAATATTTTTACTGTGTGATAACTTATTTATTTTATTTACTTGGAAATTAATTTTTAACTTTTTTGCCATGAATAATTTTTGAAAAACTTAACTTAAAGAAAATAGATTTTTGAATAAATATTATGAACCCAAAAACTTTTCAATACGTAAGTTACCAAGAGTTATTTTTTAAATTTAACATATTTCTATTAGTATTGTTAACTTACATAAAATAATATTTAAAAGGAATTTGCAACTTGCAAAAGAAAAATCAAAATTAAAATTTCTTAATCAATAACATAAAACTTCTGTAACGATCAACCTTTTAACCTATTTACTTATACGCTAACATTCTGCAAGCTTCCATAGCCGCGAAGACAAATGCGCAGTTCCTCGTTGCAAGACGAGCGCAGATCCCGAGATTGGTGGCTCTGTCCTCCTCCTAAAATTCGAAATATTCGAAAATTCATCTTGTTTAAAACTTTTGTACTAACATGTCGTAAACTGTTCGAAATTTTATCGGAAAGTGTTCGAAATTCTATCGGACGATGAGATTTCGATTACTACTCATCGGATTCTTATCGATTTCTTCTTGACATTTGATCGGAATCTCATCGGAAAACTCATCGTAGACTGGCCTATCGAGCGGACATAACCGAGTAGTTATCGATGTAACGGGCAATTTTCGATTAAAATCCGATATTCGAATTCTCACCGGCGAACGATGAAAATTCGATTATCAGTCGATGAAAAGTTGCTACTAGGGATAGCAGCTAGAACGACCGTGTGGTGAAATGTTTCACCATATTTTTGGAATTCGGATGAACCATTTTTAAGGTTTCGGAAGCAAAAACCCGAGAAATGGTTCAACCAAATACCAAAAATTAATGGTGAAACATTTCTCCATACAACCGTTGGAGAAACCAAACTCCAATTCCACCTCCAATTGGAACCCCAATTTTGGTGAAACCAAGTTTTGTGAACCATTTAACAGTGAAAAAACATTTATACAAGTAACTTTTTAATTATTAATCATCTGCATTTCGTATGTTATTGCAAAGAAATAAAACATGAAATACCGATAAGAATTCTGTTCCACGCGTAGCACTGCTGTATAATACATATTTGAGCATGCCCTAACTTGTCTGTGTTTTTTACATAGATATCATAGTTAAAGTATTAGATTGGCAGATCACGTGACCTCCAATGCTAACGACACGGGACTCTCATGGAGGCCAAATAAGAGGGCAAAATGGCCAGTGTTGCTGCCACTGTAAGGAGAAAAATACTACGAAAAAATACCATTTAATTCTAAAATTACAAAAAAATATCGTAAAAAATACTAGCTGCATTTTGGAATCTTTTTAGTGACTTTAAATCCTTTTCTAGTATTTTATTTTGAAATTTTAGAATTAAATGGTATTTTTTCGTAGTATTTTTCTCCTTAACGTGGCAGCAACAGCGGACATTTTGCCCCCTTATTTCGCCTCCATGCGCGTCCCGTCGTTAGCATTGGAGGTCACGTGAACTGCCAATCTAATACTTTAACTATGGTTTTTTGACAAATGTGGTACCACACCCGTGTTCATTACTATTTCTTCTCATTCTTATGGTTATAAGATGAAGAACAATACTATAGTACAATGCATATTTACGATTTAAAACTAATTCATTTAAAATTTCCCAATTAATAAACATTGTAAAATATAATTAAACAAATTTATAAACCTTATCGTAGGCTATTTTTTTT
Source organism: Oedothorax gibbosus (assembly GCA_019343175.1). Classification (NCBI taxonomy): domain Eukaryota; kingdom Metazoa; phylum Arthropoda; class Arachnida; order Araneae; family Linyphiidae; genus Oedothorax; species Oedothorax gibbosus. The sequence continues at coordinate 268,490 of JAFNEN010000414.1, forward strand.
TACCTAGCCAAGTTTATCTAACAGTTACCAACAAAAAATATTGATATATTTTGTGTAACTATTATCTCAATTTTTAAATTATGGAGATATATTACTAACATTTAAAAAAAAAATCATACAAAACAACGTAGTATTTTACGTTCGAAAAAAGTTTATTAGGTATTTTTCTTATAGTAAAAAATTACCGATTGAAATATTCGCTATGTTATAATATTTGTACAATTTAAATAAAACTTAGTCTTGGCTTGTATATATATAGTATACATATATTTATTAGACTATTCTACGTACTTGTAAATGAATGCATGCGAATGCAAATAACTTTGCGGTTTACATGTTAAGGGGGAATGGGCGCGCTGGACCTGGGGTCTCCAAAGCAAAGTTCACCAGTGTTAATCCTATGGCGAAAAAAATATTTTCTCTGCCACATTTCTCCGGCTGTATTGAATATTTTCACAAGCGGATTTTTTATGTGAAACATAAATATAGCTGACTAGGTCCCGACCTTCCCTCTTTTTGAAATGGGTTCGACTATTTTTTTTTTATATAATTTTCAATAAATAATTTTACAAAAAAATACTCGAAGCAATTTTAAAAAGGGGGAAACAGTGTAAGTTATCTACATTTATTATTTAAAAAAAAACCGTTTGTAAAAATATTCAATAGTCGGAGAAATGTGGCAGCGAAAATAGTTTTTTCGCCATTGGATTAACACTCAGGCACTTGAGTGTGGAGACCCGCGGTCCAGCGCTCTCATTGCCCATTAATGGTATTTATAAATTCGTCGTTAATGAGTGAATTTACTTGTATTACGAACTATTCTAATGTGTAGTTTATTTAAAAGCGACAAAGTGCTTTTTTGGTAAGGAATGTGCCTAAGCGATTTTTTTTATTATTTCTTGTGTTCTTTATTTTGTACAGTTCTATGAAACATTTGGAAATGCTTCTTGATTGTTCAACTCAGTATCTGTTTTAGATATTTAAAAGGTCTTAAGGGGGAATGAGCGGCTTGGACGCGGGTCTCCAAACTAAAGTGCCTCAGTGTTAATCCAATGGCGAAAAAACTATTTTCTCTGCCACATTTCCCCGGCTGGTATTGAATATTTTTTACAAACGGTTTTTTTTAAATAATAAATGTAGATAACTTACAGGTCTCTATCTTCCCACTTTTTGAAATGGCTTCGAATATTTTGTGTAGAATTAATTATTGAGAATTAAACAAAAATATTCGAACCCATTTCAAAAAAGTGGGAAGGTCGGGACCTGTAAGTCAGCTACATTCATCACATAAAAAAAATCCGCTTGTAAAAATATTCAATACAGCCGGAGAAATGTGGCAGAGAAAAAAAAATTCTCCATAGGATTAACACTGATGCACTTTACTTTGGAGACCCCCGGTCCAGCGATCCCATTCCCCCTTAAGATACTGCGTTAGATATGTTCTAATGAGAGCGAATACATATACTACAATTAATATTATTAATGTTTAACTACAAGTAGTATCTGTATTCATTTGAGGGTTTGCTGTCAGGGTGCTGATTTTGTTTTTAAAGTGTACACTCTTAAAACAAAAGAGTGAAATTCACTCCTATAGGAGAAGTGCATTTTCGGCACCGGAAAGGAGTGGAAATTAACTCAGACTGAGTTAAAACCGCTCGTTTTAAGAGTGTAGGACGCAGATTGTTTTCTTTTATTTCTTTTACCCACTCCGAAAAAGAGTGAAATTCACTCCTATAGGAGAAGTGCATTTTCGGCACGGAAAGGAGTGGACATTAACTCAGACTGAGTTAAAACCGCTCGTTTGTTTTAAGAGTGCAGTTTATTGCATTGTTGTATATAATATGCTACAATATTAATATCTAGTAAGCACTGTACTTTATTGAAAATTATACGATTGCATTCTAATGCTTGGATATACCAATTATAAATAAGTTTGTTTATTAGATTTTAAAAGCTTGAAGTGTCTAATTTTCACTTACTATAGTTGATGGTGTTGATTAATGTGATAATATTCGCACTTTAAATCCCTAAGTGATCTAAATTTGCTTATTATAAGTGTTCTTGTTAAGGATGTAATCTAAACTTAACAACATTATCACCTAACTATGAATTTAGATTTGTGCAAGAATTAATGCACATGGTATAGTTGGATAAAAAAAATACAATTTTCGAGGATATATTGGTCATTATATAAAAGCATAATGGAAGAAATAGTTGGTTTTTATTTTGTAAAGTTGTAAATGTTAGTTGAATAAAATACAAGTGAAAGGGGGGATAGGATAGGAAGGCTAACGTAGGCTTTAGACTTGATTAAAGCCTAGAAAACCTAAAATTTAAAGGAACATTTCTTTCAACGTTTATGCAACTTATGAAAATATTAAATTTATCAAGAATTAAATTAAAAAGCATTGGTCGTCATCTTACTCAAGTCGGAATTCGTCGTCTTACACGTAAAGGGGAATGGGCGCGCCGGACCGTGGGTCTCCAAACTCAAATGCCTCAGTGTTAATTCAATGGGGAATTAACTATTTTCTCTGCCACATTCCTCCGGCTATATTGAATGTTTTTACAAACGTTTTTTTTTTAATAATAAATGTAGATAACTTACAAGTCTCTATCTTCCCACTTCTTGAAATTGCTTCGAATATTTTGTGTAAAATTATTTATTGAAAATTTAAAAAAATATTCGAACCAATTTAAAAAAGTGGGATTGTCGGGACCTGTAAGTCCACTACATTTATCACATAAAAAATTCGTTTGTAAAAATATTCAATACAGCCGGAGAAATGTGGCAGAGAAATTTTTTTTCCCCATTGGATTAACACTGAGGCACTTTGCTTTGGAGACCCGCCGTCCAGCGCGCCCATTCCCCCTTAAGACCGGTTTTTATTTTAAACCAATTTATTACTACGAAATTTAAATGTCAACAAACCTAAAACACACATTTTTTATAAATTGCTTGCGTGTTTAAAAAAATTCTATGAAAAATTTGCTCAAATCAATCCAGTCACGAAATTCATTACGCCACGTCAGCTTGCCGAGTTCGTCATTTTACTCTATCTTCCCCTGCATTAAAAATATATATAGATTGTACAAGGTGCATATCACACTAAATATTTTGATAAACATCAAATTAATCTAACTAAAATTCGTCTAGAACTAAGCATATATAACTTAAATTAAAAAATATAAATAAATGGTACAGTTATGCATTGAATATTAAGTTTTTTCAATCACAAAACTCTGCAGTTTTACTTTTGGAGTATATTGAAAATTAAAAAAAAAAAAACTAAAATAAAAGTATTGGCTACCTAATATCAGTACAAATATTTTTTCTTGCTATATTTTAATTGTCACATGAAATATTTTGGAGTTTCAAATTTGTGCACATAAAAATTTTATAATTTTTAATCAGCTGCAATCAAATATTTTTTGCCGAATTGCATTTGGACCAATGAATTTTTAATCAAAAAATGAAAGCAATTTGTCTTGAATTTTTTTTTACAATCAGCAAACTACAATTTATATCAACTATTGCAACCCAATAAAACACTTGAAATATTTTTTTAAAAAACTAAAAAATTAAATTTATAAAATTTGCTATTCTAAACTTACATTTATAAATGTGCTGTATTCAAACCAACTTTTGTAATATAAAACTCTACGGAGCATTCGTGAAAATAATTTATTTATTTTATTCTTGTTCAGGTGAAAAAATATATATATGTACATACATAAAACTTTTAATACTTTCATTTCTAACCTATACACATCTACACATAAAAAGAACCTGTTTAAAATTTAAATTTCGAAATTTGTTAACATAAATATCAATTTTATATAATCCAACTAAGTTCTTCAAATAAATTTTAAAAAATAACGTTTCAAATAAAAATGTTTCAAAATAAATTACAAAAACGCTTTTTAATGAATGTCCTTTATTTTAAATTAATTTTTCAAATGAAAACAAAAATATTTTTAGCCATTTTTCACAGTATTTACTAAATTTCAAACGCACTAATAGCGTACAAAATACTTACACATATCGGCATTTCTATGCACCTTCAAAATAAATTACAAAAACGCTTTTTAATGAATGTCCTTTATTTTAAATTAATTTTTCAAATGAAAACAAAAATATTTTTAGCCATTTTTCACAGTATTTACTAAATTTCAAACGCACTAATAGCGTACAAAATACTTACACATATCGGCATTTCTATGCACCTTGAAGGCACAATTTTGTTATGAACTTTTATTTAAATTTAAAAATAGTAAATGTAAAATAATTAAAACGCTTTTTAATGAATGTCCTTTATTTCAAATTAATTTTTCAAATGAAAACATAAATATTTTTAGCCATTTTTCACAGTATTTACTAAATTTCAAACACACTAATAGCGTACAAAATACTTACTACATATCGGCATTTCTATGCACCTTAATGCAACAATTTTTTGTTATGAACTTTTAATTTAAATTTTAAAAATAACGTTTCAAAATAAAAATGTTTCAAAATAAATTACAAAAACGCTTTTTAATGAATGTCCTTTATTTCAAATTAATTTTTCAAATGAAAACAAAAATATTTTTAGCCATTTTTCACAGTATTTACTAAATTTCAAACGCACTAATAGCGTACAAAATACTTACTCCCCATATCGGCATTTCTATGCACTTGAATGCACAATTTTTGTTATGAACTTATTAAATTTAAAAAAATAAGTTTCAAATAAAAATGTTTCAAAATAAATTACAAAAACGCTTTTTAATGAATGTCCTTCATTTTAAATTAATTTTTCAAATGAAAACAAAAATATTTTTAGCCATTTTTCACAGTATTTACTAAATTTCAAACGCACTAATAGCGTATAAAATACTTACACATATCGGCATTTCTATGCACCTTGAATGGCACTAGCCAATTTTTGTTATGAACTTAGTGGTGCACCCCTATTTGACTTTTGGTAAGTGATATTTAAACATAGGCTAAAATGTAGAAATGTAATTCAGTAGTGGTATAATGATATAAATTGAAATAAATTCTAAAAACAAAATTGGTGAAAATTTATAGTTTTCGCTAAGATTTAAGAGGGATTGTCAGTCCCATAGAGCTAATGCATTAGTTTTGTAATCATAACTTCCGCAGAAGTATTGCTTTGCCATGTTAGCCCTTTTTCCCCAGGTATGGGAATCAACATAACATTAAAATGAAACAAATTTGAAACGAAAATGTTATCTAGCTATTTAATGATATATTTTTGAAGTTTTAAAATGCCAAAAATTACAGCAGATGGCGACACTATTTTAAAACTTTATTAATTAATAATTAAATAACCAGATGTTATTTTCTTTTCAATTTTGTTTTAAATGGATGCTATGATGATTCCCATACCTGGTGAGAATGGGATAACATGGCAAACCAATTATTTTGTCAAAGTTGTGATTTCAAAACTAATGCATTAGCTCTATGGGACTGACAGTCCCTCTTAAATGTGTAGAATATTTTCCTAAATTAAAAAAAAAAACCGTGTCTATAACCCAATAAATATAAGCAAAAAAATGATTAGCATTTCCTTTAATATTTAAATTGTTATTAAAATTAAAAATAATTTACATAGTGACATTTCTGGAAAATATATTAATCTAGAAATTGTTGAATCAATGGGTCAATACAGTCCCTGGACAAATTATTAGACGCACTGTATTTTTTTTATAGTAATTTTATGTTTCTTAAGAGTTTTTATGCAGTAATGGTATATTTAAACTACAATATTATTGATTTTTATTTAAAAGAATTGTTGTAGACTACATATTTGTATTTATTTTTAACATATGGCAACCCTGTGTTGACAAAGTGATACATGAACGTAAACAAGCACAAACCTGTATCAGCTCCTAGAAAAGATTATTATGTGTGGAATCATCATCCTCAATTGCAGGAGACAGTACAGTCTTGGATTGATAACATGCCGCGCAGAATTAAAGCTTTGATAGCGGCCTAAAGGTGGCTTAACTAAATATTGACTTTTACTAACATTCATTTCACTTTTCTTTAAAACTTAATAAACTTATGATTTTCTAAATGAATGCTGTTTTATTGATGTCAAATATATCGGTAATTGATTGGATAATATAAAAATATAAAACAAATCATTTTAAAATAATAAAACGGTACCAACATCACCCGGTAATTAATATTTTACATGAAATCTTGCAGTGCGTCTAATAATTTGTCCAGGGACATTATATCTCATATTCTACTGACAAACGAAATCTTACAAATATTCTTTATGTAAACATATTTTTCTAAAACATATCGATACTTAAAAAAATGTTTTTTTAAGTAAATATGAAAAAATCATGTTTAATATTTGCTATGGGTCAATTTCATAATATTGAGCCATAAAAATACGCATTTTTCGGTGCTATTAATTGAAAAAAAAGCGGTTAAATAAAAAGCGGTTCGTTAACATTATTTTAAATGCAAAATGTCTTTAAAATTAAAAAAAAAATGTCTTTAAAATTAAAAAAAAATGTCTTTAAAATTAAAAAAAAAATGTATTTAAATGTTTTAAATATTTGTTGAAAAAACTTTTTTGCACGAACTTCGAAATGACCCACGTACAATTTCATTTTTTATAGAAATAAACGATTGATATCTCTTAACAAAGGCTGAAAATTAATTTTCAGAACTTCTTCTATCGAACCATTCCAGTGCTTAAAGTTTAAAATGAATTGTGTACTTTTAGGATTGTAAACAAAACTTCCATTTAAATGGGGTTTAAAAAGTTTTAGGATGTTATTCTAAGGAATCCGTGATTTCTGAGTGTCATAAGATGTACATAGAACTCTTAAAATGTTTAACTCTTCGTCTTCGTGTATTGTGATGTAAACTGTAACCGCTGTAAAACCAAAGTATGCAATGCAGGTACGAGATGGCTTTAAATAAAGTTTTAAAAAAATGCGTAAGAAGGTTAGTTGCGCTTTAAAATTACAAAATAAGAAGCACAAGATGCGGTTATAATTATAAATTTCCATAGCTGTCACGTGTTGAAAGCCGGGTTTAACAAATCTAGGTTTCTAGGTAATTATAGGTTTTGCAAATTTACTTTTTATGGTTGATTTGAGATAAATTAGGGCGAGTGAAGGGGCTATAACTTATAGTTTTGATGCCTTGAATTTTTTTAAAGCATCACATTTGTCTGTAGTATTTGTAGTTTGTTCTGTGAAAGTGGGTGACGGAAGGACGTAGACTTTATAAAAACTTTTTTTTTACTCTATAAACGTAGCGTAGAAGCTAAAATTGAAGAAAATTAAAAAAAAATCAATAAACTACAACAACTAAAGGGGAACAACGTTAAAATATTATAGAATTAGGGCTAAACATAAAATTTCTTTGCACAATGCATTCTTTAATAACATTTTTAATCAGTCTGCATATAGCGTTCTTAATTCTATAACCTTTTCAAATTAACCCATATTAATTATAACCATCTTGTTTAACACTAGATAGGGTGTTTGGTTATGACTAAGCTACTATATTAATATATTAAATTAAGCTCGTGATATCTAGAGTCTGTCTATTTACTATGCGAGCCTCGAAAAGACTTTCTTCCCCCTTCCCCCATCCCCCATCCCTTCGCTTGGTTTTCCAGGAAACGGGGGGAGCATCGCTTTTCTAAACCTAACGCGTTTGAGGTTCTGTTGTGAGGTTAACAATCCGAACAGTTCAAACCCAAGTAGGGTGGGGAAAAAACATGCTCACGCCGTTTCGAAGAAAACCACATGCGGGGATGGGGGGAGGAAAATGCTTTCGCGGCTCGCATTCTAGATAGACGGGGTATAGTTGTAGGCAGATTAAATAAGCATTTAAATAAGCTCACTCAAAGTCTGTATCAATTTCTATAGCTCAATGTGATTTATACAATAGGGTAGGGTAGGGTTGATACATATATATTCCGGCTTGTGTGCTTGATCAGAGACCCGCTTATAAACCTTCGTCAAGTAAGACAGACACAGAAAGAATTTTTACTGTCACAGAGAGAGAAATTACACCCAGGGCAAAGGCGGGAATCGAACCCGCACCCGGTACAGTGCGCAGACTGTTAGCGGAGGCAGCTATCTTAACCACTCGGCCACCCGGGCCCCACAATAGTTGCTGTTAATTAAAAAAAAAGTATAAGATTATGTCAAGTTGAATTTTGTGCGCAAATATTTAATTGTTAAATTGTATTTTTGCATGAAATATAAAATTCTATCATACGTTAGCTAGTGAAAATGTTTTGTAAAAAAATATCATTGAATTTTTCGTTAAAAATAAATTTTATGATATCTAGTAATTAATTTGCTGGACGATAAAATTATTGTTTTGTTCGTTGTTATTTCTAGTGTTACAAAAGCTTATATTTTTAAGTAAGAGCTTACGAAGTGTTTTGTTTTTTGCTACCACTTCAAGTCAGTGTTTGTCATAGTTAATAGAAATATGCAGGGATTGGAAAGTTACTTTAAAAAAGTAACTCTGTTACAGTTACAGTTACTTAATAAAAAAAGTAACTCTGTTACCGTTACAGTTACTTAATATGAAAAGTAACACGTTACAGTTACTTCGTACGAAAAGTAACGATTCACAGTTACTTTTTGAAATTTCAAGTTATGAGAAAAATTGTAATTTAGCCATCTTACCATTTTTCAAAGAAAATCATTATTAACGAAACAATTTCACAACTCTGGCTGCCGTTAGCAGCCAAAGTGGACAATGCTAGTTTGCTTTTTCCCTCCCAAGAAAAGCTCAGATTTCGGGAATGCGAAATGTTCCCTTCTCTCTTAGGAGTGGAATTTATAAATAAGCATCAGACAGCCTTCGGAAAGTAACGGAAAAGTAACGCAATTTTTCGTTACTTCGTTACCGCTAAAAGTAACTAAGTTACAGTTACTTTCTGAAAAATGTAACGGCGTTACCCGACGTTACCTAAAAAAAGTAACTGTTACAAGTAACGCGTTACTCCAATCCCTGGAAATATGCTAACAACTTTATAGATAGTTACAGTCCTTGAAGTCAAGACATTATTCGCGTACTTTCCTATTTCTGTGATAGTTTAATTTAGCATTGTAATTACTCATTAAGTAGAAATATAAAATAATTTTTAAAAAACATATACCGGGTTGGTAAAAATAAACTGTCTTTCAGGTTCTATAATACGAGTAACTTGTCATATGTAGCCGTAATTAGAATCAAAGAGATATATGATTCTCTAATAAATTCTATAGACATAAAGAAGGGAAAAAGATCTAAAAGAAATTCTTACTAATCAGAAGGGGAAAAGAATGGAATCATAAAAGAACATAAAAGAACTCGTCTCTTGACCAGGGTTCTAAATTAGGAGGCGTAATTGGCTGTGTAAGCCGTAATTGGCCATAATTGGCTACGCCTCGTAATTTAGAACCCTGGTCAAGAGACGAGTTCCCGGAGCCCCACCCGGGGGCCTTTTTTTTATGATTCCATTCTTTCCCCCCCCTTCTTGATTAGTAAGTGTCTCAATGCTTGTTGCATTCGGATTATTCATTCAAGCTACAGACCACTCCGAATAGCGATCGTTATTTTATAGCCACCCTGTATTTAAAGTTTTAAGCGAAAATTTCCCTAAATATATGCAAATTGAAGCAAAAGTGTAGTTGTCTTTGCGTAAATGAAAAAAACAAACGAAGGATTTTTTAAAAATTCGATTTTACATTTTTTTCAGTTTATATTTGAAATTGGATTTTTCTACTGAAATCAAAATTTAAAATATTCAATATTGGATGAGTTTTGTTCTTTAAAAGTATAAACACACCAACAGCAATAAAAAAAAAGCCTTACATTTATTCATTTAAATGAAAAATGTTTTCATTTAAATGAAAAGTGTTTTCATTTAAATGAAAAATGTTTTCATTTAAATGAAAAATGTTTTCATTTAAAATAAAAATATTTTCATTTAAATTAAAAATATTTTCATTTAAATTTAAAAAGTTTTCATTTAACTTCAACATGTTTTCATTTTAATTTAAAATGTTTTCATTTTAATTTAAAATTTAAAAATTTAAATTACTTAGTCCGTAGCTTGTTGGGAAATTGTGAAGATCTAAAGCTATAGCAAACAGTTTTAAAACCATAGTACTAAAAATGCGCAAAAATTAGAATAAATTAAGTAGTTTTTAGATTTCTTGCATGCTCAATATAAATTAGACTATTGGTATTTGTACCTTATAGAAAATATAAGCGTTGGCACTTTTTCATCTTATGTATTTCAAATTTTTAACTTTAAAATGTTATGTATAAATATACCTATTCTTTGTAAGATAAAATTATCAAATAGAATGAAGGAAATATCAATTTATGTGTGTATTAATTTTCGTAAATATATCTGAATTTTACCTTTGTAGAAATGTAATGAATTTTCCTTCTTTACAGAGATTTTATGTAAATAATGTGTTCGCTAATAAATATAATTTTCATAACTTTATCACAATGCATTGTGATTTTTGAATAGTTTGTTGTTAAAATATTTTATTTAAAGTTTTAGGTGTCTTCAATAAAAAGTGTATTCGAGTTATTTATGTTTATTTAAAAATTTTACGAAGCTTTTAATCTTTCGAGTTCTAGTTATATAAGTTAGAGTAATTAATATATTTACAAACATACCATAACATAGTTTTACAAATTTATTGGCAAGCTTCAATTTCAGAATGTTATTTATTCCTAACTAAAAGTTGGACAAAACTAGCAATATAAAATTTATCCACGCCAATAAGGGACGCTTTTTTTTTATAGTTACACAACTACAGGATGCAACATTTTTTATAGAACTGATCAATATCTATGATGGCTGATTTTTTTCAACCTACGATGGGCTGTAACAAAAAGATTAGTCAAAATACAAAAAAAGATTTTTTAACCAAAATTAATGTACAATACTGCTTATCTCTCCACATAAACTCCTTGACGATTAAAGCATTTGTCATATCTGTAAAGAAGCTTTGAAATACCCTCTTCATAAAATGTAGCCGCCAAGTGAGAATTGAGAGCTGTTAATCGTTTCTCGCAGGCAGAAGGGAACAGTGCAACAGAAATTCATCAAAGAATGAATAAAGTGTATGGAGACACCTTTATGAGAGATGGTGTTGTTCGTGAATGCTGTTGAAAATTTAAAGGAGGCCGAACTGATATTCATGAAGAAGGGGACCAAGGAAGAAAGTCTGTCGCTACAGACGACATTGTTCAGCGAGTCGACCAAGCGGTCAGGGAAACTTGAAAGTTCACCATAAGTGAATTATCGATTGGAAGTGGCTTGTAGAACAGAACAAAAATTACGCGGAGCTTCTAAATTGACGAAGCTCAAAGAAACCGTCACAACTCCTTCCCAATCATTGGCGGCTACATTTTATGAAGAGGGTATTTCGAAGCTTGTTTATAGATATGACAAATGCTTTAACCGTCGAGGTGATTGTGTGGAAAAATAAGCAGTATTGTACATCACTTTTGGTAAAAAAAAATCTTTTTTTATAATATCGTGCAAAAAATCTAACTTTTTCAAATAAATAATCGTGGCAAAAGCGATGCTTTTAACGAAATCGTGTTTCAAAGTTACTTTCACGCACTAGTGCGACAAAGTAAATAAGAGCATCTGATTGGAGTAAAATTCTTTATTTGAACGTGATATTTTATTTGGCGTCTTATTTCCAATGCCGATCTAAGAAATACTTTTTGCACGTGATTTTAAAATAATCATTCATATAAATAATCACCTTCAAATCATTTGAACGTGATAATAAATAATTAATAAGCCGTCATCAACTTAATAAATACTTTTTTTTGCATGTTATTATAAAAAAAATAGTGTATGACAACACGTTGAAAATAGCCCTTTTTAAACTCGTGAAATAATTTATTCAACTCGTTTAAAAAAAGCCTTACTTTTCACACAAGTTGCATAAATAACTATTATGTATTTTAAACCCTTCTTTTTGTTACAGCCCATCGGAGGTTGAAAAAAAAACCCAGCCCAAGTAGATAGTAAGGGGTTCGGTCAACAAAAGTTAGAGTAATTAATATATTTATAAACATGCCATAACATAGTTTTAAAAATTTATTGTTTTTTTTTATTGATTTGTTTATTGAAATGATGTTTACTACTATTATACTTTGACGGATGCAACTTTTTTGGTTCAACATCGATCAATACATAAAGAGCATTTTTCAACCGAACCGTCTGGGACAAAGTAATTGCCCGGACTCGAGGCTAGTATTGGGTATTTGCAGGGATTGGAGTAACGCGTTACTTGTAACGCCGTTACTTGTAACAGTTTATTTTTTTAGGTAACGTCGGGTAACGCCGTTACATTTTTCAGAAAGTAACTGTAACTTAGTTACTTTTCGCGGTAACGAAGTAACGAAAAATTGCGTTACTTTTCCGTTACTTTCCGAAGGCTGTCTGATGCTTATTTATAAATTCCACTCCTAAGAGAGAAGGGAACATTTCGCATTCCCCAAATCTGAGCTTTTCTTGGGAGGGAAAAAGCAAACTAACATTGTCCACTTTGGCTGCTAAAGGCGTGACGGCAGTTTTCAGCCACAATTGTTGAAGTACAAATGTTTCTCCTTGTCTGTTTACCTTTCCAAGTATCACATTATAAGATCCGTAATTACAGGCTTCTACCGAAAAGAAGGGTTTTGAAATAAATCACGCTGATTGTCAAGCAGGTTGTCGTTCGGCAAGTTTCGACCAGTGCAAACCCCTTTGTGTTGCCTGAACCTGAATGGGTTCTACAGCAATGACCAACAACAAAGTATCTCCCCTTGAAGAAGACCGGGGGGGGGGGGGGAGAGAGAGGGGCACGTTCACACCTATTTCTTGGATTGAAACAGGATTGAAATTAAATAAAAAAAGTTATTAATTATAATTTTAGCATTTTGTTTGTGATTATGTTTCGTTAATAATGATTTTCTTTGAAAAATGGTAAGATGGCTAAATTACAATTTTTCTCATAACTTGAAATTTCAAAAAGTAACTGTGAATCGTTACTTTTCGTACTAAGTAACTGTAACGTGTTACTTTTCATATTAAGTAACTGTAACAGAGTTACTTTTTTAAAGTAACTTTCCAATCCCTGGGTATTTGTGTGAAACAGTACTCCCCTTCCAGTGAGTCGGAGGAGTAACAATCCATATGACGTGTTGATGCTGCTGCCTGCTTTGAGTCTCAGGACTCGACCGACTTGACTTTGAATTTAGGGACTTTGTTCTGCGGTTGCGTGAAGGCTGTCGGAGTGCGCTGTTACACTCTTAAAACAAAAGAGTGAAATCCACTCCTATATAGGGGAAGTGCATTTTCGGCACCGGAAAGGAGTGGTAATTAACTCAGACTGAGTTAAAACCGCTTGTTTTGAGTGTAGGACGTAGATTGGTAGCTTTTATTTATTTTACCAATCCGCAAAAAGAGTGAAATCCACTCCTATAAGGGAAGTGCATTTTCAGCATGGAAAGGAGTGGAAATTAACTCAGACGGAGTTGAAACAGCTCGTTTGTTTTAAGAGTGTAGATGGCGCCACATCCGCTGAAGATGTACGGGTCGGCCCACGGTCAACTCGATTTCTTGCAAGTTCATGGAAGGTCTTCCAAACACTGTTCCGGGTGCCGAAGATGAAGAAGCCTGTTCAGAACCGCTCTGAACCTTAAAAATATAGTCAGCCGGGAACGAGAGCTTCCGAACGGTTTTTGAAATTCATCTTCGGAAGAAGTACACTCGGACGTCAAACTTTCTGTTCAAGCACCGTGTTTGAGAGAGCTTCCCTTGGCCTTGTAAGTTGTGCAGGCCGGCCCAGTTTTTATCTCGGAACCTGTTGCATGCTAGCCCTATACCAAAACAGTCTGGGACCAAATAATTAATCGGTCGAGAGGGCTAGGTGGGTAGGTTGGTACATGTATTTTCCGGTTTGTCTGCTTGATCAGAGACCCGTTTATGAACCTTCGTTAAGTAAGGCAGACACAGACAGGATTTACTAACACAGAGAGAGAAAGTACACCCAGGCGGGAATCGAACTCGGTATCCTGTTAACGTAATGGGCTGCGATCAAACCCACTAGGCCACTCGTGGCATCGGGAGTATTGAGTATTTATATTGACGCCACAAATCTTTATGTAATTTTAACTGTTGTATTTTAAATTATGTTTTTTTCCAGGCCGAATCTAACAAGACCCGAGTGACGGTCGCCAACGAACGAGCGCACCAACTCCTCAAAGAGTGATGCGCCCTCCACCGCACATTTCCCTTACTCTCTCTTACTATTTTACTCAAGAACATTGTTATTAGAAAACAGAAAAAAGAACATTCTACATTTCTCCACCTCTTAAGAACTCCCCTCTGTCATGTATCTTGCAGCAGCCACAAACTAGTCTCAGCGCAGCCACGTCTCATAGGAGTAACCAGTTAACGAACTATTGTGATAAATATCATTATTTTCATTCGACTAGATACTGTATAATTGTTATCGATCTTTTCGGCGTTTGCATTTCTATGTATGTAAAGCTAAAAATAAAAAGTGCGATCATTATGTGACTGGTGGCTTTGTTATTGTGTTTATTATTTTGTAAATAAAAAAACGTTACTTTCACGGAAACATTCCGTTCAGACAGTGTAAACCCGTAACACATATTTTACAGTTTTAAACCGTATTATTTATAAACTAGTTTCACATGATGCCGCACCAGTTGGGTTACTCATATGATTGAGCTCTTTCTTTTTCATTTCGATGTATGCAAAGCTACTATAAAGTGCGATTGTTATGTGATTGGTGAGATTGTTATTAATTAACAACAATTGAACCAAAAAACTGAAAAAAAACTTTTACTTTCACTGAAATTATCCGTATACATTTGGCAGTGTAAATCCGTAACCCAAATTTACAGTTTTAAACCGTATTATTTATAAACTAGTTTCACATGATGCCGCACCAGTTGGGTTACTCATATGATTGAGCTCTTTCTTTTTCATTTCGATGTATGCAAAGCTACTATAAAGTGCGATTGTTATGTGATTGGTGAGATTGTTATTAATTAACAACAATTGAACCAAAAAACTGAAAAAAAACTTTTACTTTCACTGAAATTATCCATATACATTTGGCAGTGTAAATCCGTAACCCAAATTTACAGTTTTAAACCGTATTTTTTAGACTAGTTGCACAGGATGCAACACCAATTGAGTTACTCATGGGATTGGTTACTGAGTTATGAAGTTACGATTGTTAACCTTTTCAATACAAAATACAACCGCGTATACTATACTTTACAGTTATAGGGCAACAAACTAGTCTCAGCGCAGCCACGTCTCATAGGAGTAACCAGTTAACGAACTATTGTGCTAAATATCATTATTTTTATTCGACTAGATACTGTATAATTGTTATCGATCCTTTCGGCGTTTGCATTTCTGTGTATGTAAAGCTAAAAATAAAAAGTGCTAATGTTATGTGACTGGTGAGCTTGTTATTTAAAAAGTGTTACACACACACACATCAACGCTACATTCCGTACACTATTGACAGTGTACATTCGTTGATCAAAATTGACAGTTTTAAATCGCATTACATTATGAAACTATTTATACATGACGCCGTTCGAATTGAGTTTGTCATGTGATTAGTGAATGAGTTCTTTTTTTTCATTTCTATGTATATAAAGCTAAATACAAAGTGCGATCATTATGTGATTGGTGCGGGTTTGAAATTTGTTAATACACCGCAAAAACAGTCACTTTCACGAAAAATTGGCCGTGAATTTGATAGTGTAAATCCGTTAACACAAAATCTACAATTTTAAACTATATTATTTAGAAACTAGTTGCACATGCCGCGCCATTTGCGTTAATAATGTGATTGGTGAATGAGGTCTTGTTGGTTGGTTGGTAGACATATATTCAGTTTTTTGTGCTTGGTCAGAGACCCGCTTATTAACCTTCGTCAAGTAAGACACACACAACACACACATAAGTGACAGATGCTGCCATCTATCGCTACCTCTACAATTTAGACATGTCCCTGAAGGGGAGGGAAATAGTTTCCAGGGACCTGTACCCGTGGGAACCTGCGCCATGACCCACAGGATTTTCTGACTCACAGACTTAACGAGCACGTACTCCGCATATACTCGGTGGGTCTTCAGTGGTATCGGGACTTAATCGCGGGACCTTCCGATTCCGAGAACCGGGCCTTAACCACTAGGCTATCCACGGCCCGTGAGTTCTTTCTCTCTCATTTCTATGTATGTATAGCGTATGCAGAATAAAGTGCGATCATTATAAATAAAAGCCGGAAGGAACAACATCATCTGAAACGAGACAATTCTAGATTCCGATTGGAGTTAGCATTAAAACTAAATGTGTAAAGAGTTATGGGGATACGGTACCCAAAACATTATTTCTAGAACTAATAACAAACTTGTAAATTATAGTGGTTTTATATAATGTTCACTCTAAATAAACATTTTCTAGCAATAAAAATAAATATTTACAAGTAGTTTTTCATTTATTTAAAAAAAAAGTAAAAAATTTGAACTTTTTAAAACGCTACTCCTCTTTCAATTTTGAGAATAACTCCACCAAACTTTTATAGTTTGTTTTTACAACATTTTGATTTATTATAATTTGTTTTTAGTTTGTTCAAGAACTGTGCATGGATTTTAAAATGTGAGCTACAGTTAAAAAGTAACATGCATTTATACTAAAAATCACAAAAAAATTACAAATTATTGAATTCAACATTTTTTCAAAAAATAACTACATAGTAGACCTTATTCCATGCACAATTTTGTGCACCATATATATATAAGAACACAGGTTAAAAATTTCAAAATTGTAACTTAATTAGCAAAAAAGCCTTACGGATTTATTAAACACAAGAATTGAAAAACGCGATATAGAGAAAAAAGATTGAAAGCAGACGAAATACGTATTCAAACTTGTAGGAATGACTCCAGAAAATGTTTAATAACTTTTTTTCTACAAAATATATCAATATGAAAATATCAGTAAATGATCAGTACATAGTTAAATTAATAATCAATGCTAAAATCGTTATTAGGATAGATTGAAATTAGCTACATTTAAACTCTTGTACTAATGCAGAATAACTTCACCCGAGTAAAAAAAAAACCAACGAGGTTAAAAAATATGTTTAACAACTTCTAATAAAATCAGCAATTTTATTAGACCGATTATCACCTCTATAGCAAAAGAAAGTCATAAACTCGTTAACTTTCACTAATCTAAATTTCTAAAAAAAAAAATCTACATATATATTTGATTGTATCGGAAATCACAGTTTCCAAACTGTCAAAGTTGATTCGAATACTTCAAAAATTAACATGGAAACAAAGTCTGACTTACGTGGAGTAGGCATAAAGAAACTGTCGAAGTTTTGAATAGTCCAGAAAATCTTTTCAATAAATATCAGACATGTTTATTAGATGAGGTTAAATTCAGGGCATTTTAGACACCAATTGATTTGAATACAAAATCTAAGAATTCATCTTCACACAGGTAGAAATATTTTGCCAAATTAGTACTATTTAGGTTGGTTGGTACATGCATTTTCCGGTTTGTGTGTTTGATCAGAGATACACTTATAAACCTTCGTCAAGTAAGACAGACACAAACAGAATTTTTTAATGGCACAGAGAGAGAAAGTACACCCAAGGCAAAAACGGGAATCGAACCCGCACCCTGTACAGTGCGCAGACTGTTAGCGTAATGGGCTGCGATCAAACCCACTGGGCCACCCGGGGCCCTTAGTACTGTATCACTTTTAAACTAATGCAAGGTTAGGTTGAACGCTTCCGGCTTTATCTATTTCTAGTCCTCCGTGAGGAGCTACACACAGCCAATTACGCTTCGAAACTTAGAACCCTGGTCAAGTGACTACGTCAAAACCTGAGCTCGATGTGGCTCGATGTTCCGTTGGGTGCCCACCAGTAAGCAAGTAGAGCAAGCTAGACCAATACAGAACCACCGTGCATTCATCAGAATAAAGGATTTGGTGAACCCCACAGATATCATAGTTAAAGTATTAGATTTGCAGATCACGTGACCTCCAATGCTAACGACGGGATGCGCATGGAGGCTATTTAAGGGGCAAATGGGCCAGTGTTGCCACCACATCAAGGAGAAAAATTCTACGAAAAAATACCGTTTAATTCTAAAATTACAAAAAGACTATCATAAAAATACTAAAAAAGCGTTTCACGTTTTTTTAAAGTCGCTAAAAAGATTCCAAAATGCAGCTACTATTTTTATGGTATTATTTTGTAAATTTAGAATTAAACGGTATTTTTTCGTAGTATTTTTCTCATCAATGTGGTGGCAACACTGGCCCATTTGCCCTCTTATTCTGGCCTCCACGCACGTCCCATCGTTACCATTGGAGGTCACGTGATCTGCCAATTTAATACTTTAACTATGATATCTATGGTGAACCCGCGTTGCCGTACCACAAGGTTGTCATGACCCGGTCTTCTTAAGAAGATCCAATATTTAGGGACTCTTATTTTTTTCTATGCTAATAGGCTTTTTATTTTAGAATAGGTCAGACTGCTTACCCTCCGATCGGTAGACCCTGCTTTCTTCCGTATTTTGAGCACCAGTGTTTTCTTACAATAACCTTAATTTTTAAAATTTTATAATTAATTAATTTTATTCATAATTTACTTTTTAGCTTCCACACTACGTTTATAACGTAAAAAGTGGAAGGTATTATAATCGTTCAGTCCATCTGTCTGCCACCCACTTTCATAGCCCAAACTACAAATGCTACAGGCAAGTGTGATACGTCAAAAAATTCAGCGCATCGAAATTTGAAGATATTGAAAATCACGGGAAAAAAAATCGAATTCGAAGTACTTCAATTATTTAAAAAAAACTGCAAAATTGAATGCTCATTTAAAAAGCATAGGAAGCCATTTATTAGAATTTAATCACCATTGCCATTGCAACAATCGCTCGAGAAACTTTAATTCTTTTAGACAATATATTAAAATAAATTTATTTTTGCGACATCGATGAGTTTGAAATGACGTCAAGTATATTTCACTGCGAGATTCTTTGTATGTTGAAATGAAATGTTTTCATTCTATTTAAAAGCGAGGAATATTACATATTTATTCTTTGAAATATAAATTAATTTTTGCAAACGATAAGTAATAATTATTGAATTTTCGAAAGAAAATAAATGAAACTAGCCCAAATTTAGCATGTAAATGAATAGAATTAATGTTGTGTTTGTCGCGTTTTACCTGTTAAACACATATGTTGTGTGGAAGCGGGTTAAGTGACAGATTCTGTTACAAACCTATACTTGTTTCATTTTTCATTTCTAATTGTTTTTAAGGTCATCTTTTCAAAAATGAACCTAATTCTGATGTTTAAACATGTTATATTATCTATAATAATAATAAAAGAGTGTCTGTGGATCGTAAAAGACATACTTATACTATACAGCCCTCAGAATTTCGAAATTTTTAAGATAGATTCCCTTTAATACCAACGTATGCACCTGAGGCTTATTTTTTTCATATTTGTTCCATTTTTAGAGAAGATTCTAATTTTCTGAAAAAAGTACACCACTTTCGCTCAAATTTGATCATTTTTCCCCTTTCGTGTTGCCATTCGACAAAAGAAATTAAAATGAACACAAAAAGTAATTAAAATTGAAATCGCTTTTATTTTCTTGACATTACCTTCAGAAACTAAATTAATGATTTGAAAAATAATTGAACGTGCCAATGAGCTAAATGTTTTTTTTTTTAAAACCCAGAATGGAGGTTTTGACGTGAAATAACATTGTTATACAATTATGGTTAATTTTGAATTTATCAGGAAAATTGCGATGACAGTAAGTTCATATTGAGGAAGATTTTTTGTGATATGAGGATGTGCATTTTATAGTGATGTATTTTTATTTTGGAATTTTAAAGCAATATAAGTAACGGTACTTTATTCTTTACAATGAACGTGAACAAATGCACAGATTATTATCCTACAGCAAATTAAATGACGCATATACTTGGATCGATTTAATATTCTTTTAGTCCGTGCGAAGAACGGGTATTTATTTGCTAGTTTGAAATAAATTTAATTCATAAATTTGTGCAGTGAAAACAACCATACATATTTGCCCGCTTCCAGGTCGTTGGGAAGATTTTAATCTTTTCACACTCCCGAAAAAAGTCTTCAGTATATATTCTTTATAAAACACACATTTATACATTTAGAGGCATGGTTTCTCAGTAATTTTGAAAAATATATCGTTTCATATTTGCTGAAGGGTCACGTCAGTTTAGTGGAATTAGAGGTTTTGAGGGGAACAAAAAAATATGTGGTAAAATAAAGAAACTAACAAGCTCTGCCAGTTTTTTTGTGATTACTAGTCCATTCTAACTCTTGTTTCTACCCAAAATGTCGAAAAATTAACCACTGAAAAAAAAAATTGTACCAAACTTTGGAAGTCGTACCTGACACTTGATACGCCCTGGGCAGCCCAGTCGGTTAGGTATTCGCCTTGCATGCGAAAGGTCAATGGTCCCATGTTCGGGTGCGGGCATCGCCAAAATAACTGCCGACCTATAAACGGCCCGTGCAGCCAAAAATGTCCGACGAATAATACTGTCGCCCTTAACGGTTGCGTTGGGTGCCTGCTCAGGTGTCGGCTCGTCACCTGACTGTGGTTCTAAAATACGACGCCCGTCGCCAATAGCCCTCGTGTAGCTCTAGTGCGAGGATAATTCAAATAACCTACCCTGAACCGCCTTTTTTTAATACAATTAATAATTCAGCTTCTTCGGTTTATGGAAAGCGTGGACATTCAAGTTTACAATAAAACAAATTAGAATTAATTTAATTTAGTTTGAATTATCGTCGCACTAGAGCTACACGAGGGCTATTGGCGACGGGCGTCGTATTTTAGAACCACAGTCAGGTGACGAGCCGACACCTGAGCAGGCACCCAACGCAACCGTTAAGGGCGACATCGTACGCAGCGTTAAGACTTTGGAGGATATTTAACGTGCACTCCCTCTACACGGGGTATTATTAGTCGGACATTTTTGGCTGCACGGGCCGTTTATAGGTCGGCAGTTCTTTTTTGGCGATGCCCGGACCCAAACCTGGGACCTTTCGCATGCTAGGCGGACGCCTAACCGACTGGGCTCCCCAGCCCCAATTAGAATTAAGAAAAAGGGTAAAATGAAGGAGTGAAGGGAGTTAAGCAAAGTTCCCAGTATGTGTACGTCTGGTGCAAAGAGGTTAAAAAAAAGATGTCACACGATATAAACAATTATTCTTTAAGGGGACGGTTCCACTTTTAAAAAAATTCTTTAATTTTGACATATTCACTATAAAATTGATGTTTTATTACTTCAATCTGTATTTAAAAACAATATATGACCAGAAAAATTAAAAAATAATTTAATTTTTTTTAACTCTTTAAAATGTTTTACATAAGAATTGGCATCCAAATTTGATTTATCTTCAGTAGTTGTTTTATAAAAAATATTTATCTAGAAAAATCCCAAATTATTTTAACACATTTGAAAATTTTCGACTTTTATTTTTTAGTATTTTTTTTATTAGTATTTTTTAGTATTTTTTTATTAGTATTGTTTTTTTTTTAAAAAAAGCATTACTTTTGAAAACATTTTTAATGCCAATTCTTAATGTTAACATATTTGACAGACTCCATACAAAATTCCTTAGACTTTTATTAAAAATTAAAAAAGACTTAGCGTTTTGAAAAACTTGTCATCAAGGAAAATTGAACACCGAGAAAAACACATTTAAAATTTTTTATACGTTTGCATTTTTATCCTACCTTTCCTCATAAAAAGTGGAATAACTTTTTTTAAAATATAGCTAGACTTTTAAAACTTGGTAGACTTATTTAAAAGATTTAAAAATTTATTGTTAGCAAATAAAAAAAATCGCCATTTCTGAGGTACTGTGTCCCTTATATTTTTTCCACGTATCTTTATTAAAAGAGTGTACAAAAAAATCGAGACTTACTACAATCTACACTGCCGTGAGCAGATAAACTCAGGGCCTTCTAGAATTAGGCCCAATTGTAATTACTTGAACCATTGTCGCAAGAACTCAATAACTTTAACCTGCAAGAAACTAAACCGAATTACTGAATTTTTTAAGGTCAAAAATTGTCCAATTCATTGTTTTGGTTACTGCTGTTTACCCCCTCCCCCCACACACGGCAGTACAAACATAGATACCTTAGTTAAAGTATTAGATTGGCAGATCACGTGACCTCCAATGCTAACGGACGGGACGCGCATGGAGACGAGAATAAGAGGGCAAATGGGCCAGTGTTGCCACTACATTAAGGAGAAAAATACTACGAAAAAATACCATTTAATTCTAAAAACACAAAAAAATACCATAAAAATACTAAAAAAGCGTTTCACGTTTTTTTTTTTAAAGTCACTTCAGAGATTCCAAAAGGCAGCTAGTATTTTTATGGTAATTTTTTGTAATTTAAGAATTAAATGGTATCTTTTCGTAGTATTTTTCTCCTTAATGTAGTGGCAACACTGGCCCATTTGCCCTCTTATTCTCGTCTCCATGCGCGTCCCGTCGTTAGGCTTGACTACGCCACAAATGAAACAAAGGCAACAAAACTTGGCGACTTGGCAGAGTCAGCTCCCATGCTATTGCATTGGTTGGCGCCCTTGGCGGTTGCCAAATTTTGCTGTATTTGTTGCCTTTGTGGCTTTTGATGTCGTAGTGAGGACATAGCCTTAGCATTGGAGGTCACGTGATCTGCCAATATCATCTAATACTTTAACTATGATATCTATGAGTACAAACGACTACACAGTACATAACAATAAACTTTAAAGCAGTTTAAAAATTGAGAAAAAGCGCTTTAGATGAAATTAAATCCCCAGGCTCTCTGTAGCATCCTGCGCATCAACGGATGTCTGGTTTCCATAGCAACGGCATCCCAGACAGACAAGAATAGATGTCTAGGGATAGAGACCTGGAAAATCACCAGGTGAGGGAAAACAGCTACGAACCGGCTGCGGTGATTTCTTTCGGAAATAGTAAATGCTGGAATTTGTTGTTGAACAGATTGAAAATTTTAATGGTTTGGTGAATGGGGTCAGGATCAATAAAGCTCATGATTTGATTTAATGTCAAGGTAAGGTTTTCGTTTGATAATTAGTGTATTTTTAAGGGGTAGACTAAATTGGAAAGAGCCGTTGTTCAACTGATTTGGTATTTTGATTGTGTAGTAATTCTAATTATGCATTTGTCACTATCAATAAAGTTCGTGATTTGAATTAGTATAGTAAGGTGAGGTTTTCGTTTTATTACAAAAAATATTAATCTGTTTAAGATAGATTTAATTGGAAAGTACATTGTTCAACAGGTTTCGGCATTTTGATTGTGTATAGTAAATGCACTATCACTTAAAAAAAGAATTATTTGATTTAGCTTTTAGTTTTTTTTTTGAAAAAAGGTTGATAAATAGATTAATGTTTTATATTGCAGTTCGAGAAAGGGTTCAAAAAACCGTAAATCTAAAACAAAAAATAATGCAAATATGTGTGTGCTGGGTTTAAGTTTAAATAAAAAGCAAGGTCAGCTGTTTTTTTTTTTAATTTTGACATTTTTAACATAAAATATTTACGGAGGGTACGTCTGACGTACAAACTAGCGTATATCGGAGTGTACATCAGGGGTAACAACTAGCGTGTCTTTAGTAAAAGGTACGCCTGATGACGTACCCCTCAACACTAAATATTTGTAGAACGACAGTGAAAGCTCAAAGATTGTTTAGTTAGACTAAATGATTTTTTTTAGTTAGATTATTAACATTACAGTCGACGCTTCCTTACTCAAAAGATAGTTTTAAAATATAGGAAAGGAAATATCAATCCGCTAACACCATAGATATCATAGTTAAAGCATTAGATTAACAGATCACGTGACCTCCAATGCTAACGACGGGACGCGCATGGAGGCCAAATAAGGGGGCAAAATGGCCAGTGTTGCTGCCACCTTAAGGAGGAAAATACTACGAAAAAATACCATTTAATTCTGAAATTACCAAAAAATATCGTAAAAAATACTAGCTGCATTTTGGAATCTTTTTAGTGACTTTAAATCCTTTTCTAGTATTTTTTTTGTAATTTTAGAATTAAATGGTATTTTTTCGTAGTATTTTTCTCCTTAAAGTGGCAGCAACACTGGCCATTTTGCCCTCTTACTTGGCCTCCATGCGCGTCCCGTCGTTAGCATTGGAGGTCACGTGATCTGCCAATCTAATACTTTAACTATGATATCTATGGCTAACACGGACACTTTCAAATTAAGTTCTCTTGGGATTAATTATGTTTCGCGATGCTCAAATTGTCAGAGATTATGTCTGTTAGACCGAGTTCCACTGTGTGTTTTTAATTTGGATACACAGTGAAACTAATCTAGCTAGAACGAAATAGTAAAAGTAATACATAATGTAATGATATAAAAATGCAACATATAATTGATATGAGCTAATAAAGAAATAAGTAGCATTAATTTTATTTAAAATTAGCTTTGATTTGATGTTAATGGCAAATACACGTTTTTAAAAAGCATTAAAGTAAATTATCTTGGAAACAAGTGTGTACAAAGGCATAAACTGCTCACTTGGTGGCGATAAATTGATTTCATAGAACATAAATATGTACTATCGTGTGGTTCATCTTTCGGAATGCGTATTACCTTTTCTTACACTTAGAGAACCTATGAAAAAAGCTAAATAGTTTTTATTACGGACATAAAAACCATTTCTGTAAATTTGTTTAATATAATTGTAATAAGGTTTCATTCGTAATTCGATGCATAAAACAGAATATACTTCTCTGACCATTTATGAACGTTAGTGTAAACTGTAAAATAAATGAAGAGTACAGGGGAAGAAACGCTTTATTTGTTAGGAGTAGTGCCGTAATTGTATCTGCTTGGCGGACATTGGCGACACAAAACCAGTTTTCCTTTCGGTTCTTCTTTCGCGGTACCAACGTGTGACTCGTGTCCGCTGATCTCTGGCGTAGATCAGGGTTGCCGCGAGAGAAAAACAAAGTGAGTAACCGATTTCCTCACACCAGTTTAGGCGATGACTCGCTTTCATCGCCAGAAGCCTGATGAGGAAAGTTTTCTACGAAATTAAGCGGTTTTTCCCTTGTACTCTTCAAATGCAATATGGTTTCATTCAAATTATCGATATGTAAAACAAAATATACTTCTTTGATAGATCCTACAAGAAAATCGGAAAATATGGACTTCCAATCGCTAGACTCTCTCGCCCATGAAACTGTCATATTTGTAATAGCTAATGCATGGTACCATGAAAAAGTTTTGACGTTGATCCAGGATCATTCATCGAGTCCAAGCTTCGAAAAAATATGGAGCGATACGGAGAACAAGGTGTTGTCGAACTTACTCGCTCTTCCCGTGCCAAGCTGCATCCACAAAGACTTCTTGAATTTCTGTCAGCCCATGGGCAAGCAGATCAGAGACTGGGTGGAAACTCATAGTTTTCTACGATTCAACAACAAAATCACCAATAAAGTGCTCAGTTGGAACAGACTCGGTTTGATCGAGCGGAAACGCACCGCCAGAAATGTTCTCACCAATTCTTCGGAACCGGACCGATTCTTGTTCAGGTTGGCCTGCATGCACGGCTTCGAAGAAGACATCTTGGCGATATGGCCGAAGATCCGAACCACGGTCGACACGTCTTTCCCCCAGATCTGCAACATGGATCCGACGGTCGCGTTCTGGATTTGTCGACTGGAGCGGAACCTCGAAACGCTCATGGCGGCTGTCGATTATGTCGGCTACAGAGACGATTTCTATTTCGCTTTCTGGCTCGCGACTTACGGGAACAACGACATCGCCGCCGAACTCTACCTCGGAAAACTGCTCCCAGAGGAAAGACAGAGGTTGGTCAACACGACCGCAAGAAAATTGTGCGAGACCGAATGCTCCTTCAATTTCCCGATGCTGCCGTTTCTTCTACTCTATTTGGACGAACCTGCACAAGAAGAACTTCTCAGCGAATATCCCCAGCCGATTTTGGCCCAATTCCTGAGCTGGAGCAGGGTCGGCAAGTTCACAGAGCTGGTAAACAGAACGTGGACTTACCTCCAAGTGTCCGACTTCTACCGCATTCTAGACGAGCTTGCTCATTGTGTCTCAGAGTTCCACAGAAGCCAGATCTACCAGAACATCTTCCGAGGGTTCTGGCATGACAGCCCGAGTCACTGCAGGGAGTATGTCAGGCGGATGTGCATCGAGGGAACTTACCTGATCAGGCTGTCGCTCATCTCACACACGGATTGCATCCTAAAAACGATCGTTCAGAGTTTCACGCTGGACCAGAAACAGCAGATGATATCTTCGAGCAACGGAGTTCAGTTTATGGTTAGTTTGATGAAGAAGCAGAGGTGGGACACCATTCAGATGGTTTTCGAGGAATGTGTGTTGGTGGAAGGGAAGGAGGACTGGATCCACATTTTGATCAACTTATTTAAAGATGAGTTTGAGTACAAACTACTGTACCCGGTTACGCTAGCAACGGACAAAAAAAGATTTATGGAAATTTTAAATAATATACGAAATACACGTTAGGTTTGAACAATTTGAAATCAAAGTTTATTAAGAATTTTTTTTTTTCAGAAGACATTTTCAGAATGGTACGAGAAATTTACTGCAATTGCTTACTTTTGATATAGGTAAAAAAAATAAATCTTAATTTTATTCTTCTTTACGGACTGTGATTTCAAGTAAATGTGTACTTTTATCTAATGATGTTTTAAATAATACTTAATTCTTACAAAATTCTATTGCAAGAATAATTAATATGCAAAAACAAATTGTATGTGTAGAAAAATGAAAATACAGGGTGGCCCAAAAGTAGCCTAACAGTTAATGTTGTACCATTGGTAAGAACTTTGGGTTATTTAGAACAGTAATTTGACATAGTCGTGCTTAGTTTTGATGGTTGGCTAAAATAAAGTCGTACTACAGCGTATCTTATCCAAAGAGTAGCAATTCGTGAACTTCGATAGGTTTAGTTTCGAGATATCTTCGGTTTATTAGACCTTACCGACTAGTATATCCCGGCCCCGTTTATTTGTTTGATGCTCTAGAAATATGCAAATGTCACCAGAGGACGGGACCAGGTGGTTGCAGGAATGCATCAATGTCGAAGGTAGACAATTTGAGCACCTGCGGGATTAAGAATGTAAATATATGTATGTAAATAAAGCTGTCACTTTTGACTATGGTTCTTAATTACGATGCCTGTCGCCAATAACTCTCCTGTGGCTCTAGTACTACGATATTTCAATCAAACTAAACTTAACCTGTATTAAAATAACTGTTTCTGTATAAATAAATGTATACCTAACTAACTGTTAGGCTACATTTGGGCCACCCTGTATATAGAACAAACTTCGGACGAAAAACATCTAAATATCAAAGTCTTCACACAAAAGTATAGGTAAAATATTTATATTAAAATAAAAAGTACAAACTTGTACAATCATGAATATACATTAAAATGAGGTATGACATTTTGACATTTACATGTTTACAAAGAAATATTGAACAGAGTTTGCTCATCCTGGAAATGCAAAGCTTGAATATGCTCTTGTATGTGAGATTTTATTGCCTAAAAAAATGAACAATTAAACATAAAATTAGATGTATATATTTAAATATAAAAAGTTTTTTTTTAATAATTAATGACTATAATAATACGTTATCATTGGCAAAATTCTACCTTTCTATTCAAGGGTTTCTACCTTTTTGTATCTAATACTAAGATTGTTTATAATAATTGTACTTCATAAAAAAAACAATTCAGAATGCTACTTACTTTCAATTTTTAAAAAAATATTAATGTTTGAGAAATTTTAAAGAAGTTTATTGTGAATATAGAAAAATTAAAGACAGAAATAAAAATTATGCAAGTCACTCCTGTGTAACATTACAAAGAACTGAAATAAATAAAAGTTTTTAGATTTTTTTGAAACTTTTTTTACTGTTTATCTGCAGGCAGGTGTTACAAAAAGCACAAATTTGTTCGAAAAGCTAAAAAGAAGTTATAGGTGATTCTGCAAGCCGAAAATGTTTACAATTTTCATACTACAAAAACAAAAGTTTAAAAACTGTGCAAGTATCTCATAAAATTCAAGAAAGAATTTCAAGAATTTTCAAGAAATTTATTTCCAATTTTTTTTTAATGGCTGAACAGGCTGGTCTACATTTTTTGAGAGAATGAATGAATCAAATTCTATCAGTTGTATTATAGTAATATACTTAAGAGGGACTGTCAGTCCCATAGAGCAAATGCATTAGTTTTGTAATCATAACTTCCGCAGAAGTATTGTTTTGCCATGTTAGCCCTTTTTCCCCAGGTATGGGAAACATCATAAAATCCATTTAAAACAAAATTGAAAAGAAAATAACATCCGGTTATTTAATTATTAATTAATAAAGTTTTAAAATAGTGTCGCCATCTGCTGTAATGTTTGGCATTTTAAAACTTCAAACAAATATAATTAAATAGCTAGATAACATTATCGTTTCAAATTTGTTTCATTTTGATGTTATGTTGATTCCCATACCTGGGGAAAAAGGGCTAACATGGCAAAGCAATACTTTTGCGGAAGTTATGATTACAAAACTAATGCATTAGCTCTATGGGACTGACAATCCCTCTTAAAGAAATAGTCATTTCAGAATAGTTGTTTGAAAGGCACTGTGCAATAAATCATTGAGTATAATTGGTAAGTGATATATTTCTGATCTTCTTTGGGTAATATATGAATCAGAAAAAATATATTTGACTGTTGAGTTATTTCATTTATCTGAGTTCAGCAAATAAAACAAATATTAAAATATTTGTTGCTAAGTGAAGCGCTAAAGTAAAACATTATCGTCGGCTTTGAGAATACCATTATAACACTTTCATTTCCAAATAGAAAAATATCTTCTTAATTTAGATTAATCTAAGCGCTCAGTTTCCCTGGCTACCAATCGTCATGAATGGGTTAAAATAAGTATACAGTAAACTCCCTGTTATCCGCAGAATTAAGTGGCGCGGTATCCGCGGATAAGCGAATACGCGGATAATCCGCTGGAGTAAAGAAAATATCCACAAAATTACATCTGGGTTTTATAAAAGTAAATTACAGTTATTGTTAGGAAAAACTAGTTTGTTAAAAATGGACTTGCTTTTCCCCGTTTTAGTTTTGCCAAGTCGAAACTTAGACAAGCTACTTAAACATGCCACGGAAAGTTGTTGGTGGTTGGTTGTAGACAATATATTCAGTTGGCTTGGTCAGCGACCCGTTATAAACCTTCGTCAAGTAAGACAGACAACACACACACATAAGTGGATCCATCTAATTTTTAGAGACAGAGGCCAACTAGAGGATCCCCAGAATTGGCTTGTCACCCCAGAGGTATTGATTTGGTATGGGAACTTAGGGACTTTCGGACCCAAAAGATTTAACGAGCACGTACTCCGCATATACTCGGTAGGTCTTCAGTGTACCGGACTCGATCGCAGACCTTCCGATCCCGATGACGCGACCACTAGGCTCATACGGCCCCCACGGAAAGTAGTAGGTTGGTAGACTATATTTTCAGGCTTGTGTGCTTGGTCAAAAGACCGCTTTATAACCATCGTCACCCACGGAAAGTTCCGGGAATGTTTACAAACAACCAAATCACTCGTTTCAGTTGAGTGTTTGGTTGGCTTTATGTTAACTTCCTCAGTCACAAACATTTTGGCTGTTTTCTCTATTTTTAGAATTGTTAAATTAATCTAAGGGTTTTATAAGTAGTTTATGTTACTTTAAATAATATATTTGAATTAATTCCAACTTGTGTTTTTCTCTTAATATTATGTAAATTAGTGTCTGCTTAACTGCATCGTCTTTAACTTTATGCAAAATTGTTTCAGTATATAAGCAGCCGGTTTTTCGAACCCGCTCTCTTCTTTTGATCACTTCTTAGTGACTCTAATTATGTGAGGTTAACCGCCGGTATCCCTCTTTAGGATGTTAGTTTTCTTAAGACTATGCAGTAAGCAGATCTTACTTGACTGCCACGCAGTCCTTTTTTTTTTTGTCTAGCGTTTATTTTGGTTAAGGGGACGCGGTACCCAAAAAACTAAATCCAGTACTTTTATTGCTAGCATTCAAATTAAACTATTTTTACAAAGAACTAACATTCAATAAACATATACGAAAAAATAATAAGTATTAAAACGTAAGTTTTTTAAAAAATTTAAAAATTTTAACGTTTTTTCAAAATGCTACTCTTCCTACAATTTAAAGAATTTTGAATTGGATTTTTTTTTCAAAATGTTCCCACAACATCTATTAATAAAAGTTGGTATGGATATTGAGCTATCAGTTAAACAAAAAAAGTTATGTAGCTTTATGTATAAAAATGCTAAAAACTAAGATTTTTTGTAAATTTTCACCTTCAGCATTAAAAAAAAAAAAATATATATATATATATATATATATATTATATAATATAAATAATATATATATAATATATAATAATATATATATATATATATATATTCACACTATACCTTATACCATACCAACTTTTGTTAAACGCACATGTTTCAACACAGGAAAAAAAATTTGGAGCTCTACATTAATTTACCTAAAAGCCTTAGGGTTTTAACCATTCACAAGCTGAAAAAATTAAAATTTAAAAAATCAACATAAATTTCAAAAACCATTTTACCAAACCACTATATCATTTTCAATAAACCTCCACCATTATAATAGAATCCTTCTTTTTTTGCAATATCCTTAGCTCACAACATTCGAGCATGTTTAATTATTTTCTGGGCAGCCCTAAATTTTGGGTAATGCGTCCCCTTAAGCAAAGTCATGTTAACCGGTGAATGTTGTGATATTTAAATTAACTTTTAACTTTTACCCCAAAGGCTTCTGAATATTATTTACGCCACTATAATGCGTCACTCTGCTCCAGTTTTAAAAATTCCGTAACAGTTATCGTACACTCTTAAAACAAAAGAGTGAAATTCACTCCTACAGGAGAAGTGCATTTTCGGCACCGGAAAGGAGTGGAAATTAACTCAGACTGAGTTAAAACCGCTTGTTTTAAGAGTGTAGGACGCAGATTGTTTTCTTTTATTTCTTTTACCCACTCCGAAAAAGAGTGAAATTCACTCCTATAGGAGAAGTGCATTTTCGGCACCGGAAAGGAGTGGAAATTAACTCAGATTGAGTTAAAACCGCTCGTTTTAAGAGTGTAGGACGCAGATTGTTTTCTTTTATTTCTTTTACCCACTCCGAAAAAGAGTGAAATTCACTCCTATAGGAGAAGTGCATTTTCGGCACGGAAAGGAGTGGAAATTAACTCAGACTGAGTTAAACCGCTCGTTTGTTTTATAGAGTGTAGTGTTAAAAAGAGAAAAAAACGTAACAGGTATGAAATTGTTGTAGTTGTCGGTTGTAGATTGTTTTGAATTGTCAAGACAATATTTTTTCGTTTCTCACTCATTTCGCTACTATTAAACAGCAGTTCAATTAAAACCGCAGTCTGTTTATTTGACAAGTGACGCTTATGACAAAAATCTGATGTGCACCTGGCCGAACACATTTTGGCACACACCAGGCTTCCTATAGTCATTCTTATTTTAATGCATTCGTTGATCTTATAATGTATTCTTCGTCCTTTAAGTGTATTCGTCATTTGTTGAATGTGTTCGTTGGTCTTGGAATGCATTCTTCCAACAAGTTTTGAAACGTAGATAAGTTTCATTTCTCTGCATTTTGTTATATTATTATTTTTGCAGAGATAAAAAAAGGAGGGGGGGGGGGATCGTTTACCCGCGGATAATCGGGAGTTTACTGTAGATACATTAGTTCTTTAGCTAGCTTGCAAAAATAAGTATATACAGTATAACCCGGTTATAGCGTGATTTAAGGGACCACAATGTTTAGGACATTATAAAGGAGTAACAGTTCAAATAAGCTTGATTTATTAAGTAGTAGTCTAGCTTGCAAAAATAAGTATATACCAGGGATTGGAAAGTTACTTTTAAAAAGGAACACTGTTACAGTTACATTACTTAATTAAAAAGTAACTCTGTTACAGTTACTTAATTAAAAAAGTAACTCTGTTACAGTTACTTAATTAAAAAAGTACAGTTACATAAGTTACTTAATTAAAAAAGTAACTCTGTTAGAGTTACAGTTACTTAATATGAAAAGTAACGAATCACAGTTACTTTTTGAAATTTCAGGTTATAAGAAAAGTTGAAATTTAGCCATCTTACCATTTTTAAAGAGAACCACGATAAACGAATCATAAGCTCAAACAAAACACTGAAATTATAATTAATAAACTTTTTTTATAATTAATTTTAAGCCATTTCCCTGATAATCAAAAACAACTAGTCCATCTGTAAACGAGGGGTATCTCAAGAATGAACGTGAAATCTCTCTCTGTCTCCCCCTCCCCACCCCTCTTCGAGAAGGACATTGTTGTTGGTCATTGTTGTAGAACCCATTCTGGCAAAACGCAAAGGGGTTTGGACTGAGGGATCCAACCTGCTTGGCAGTTAGCGTGATTTATTTGAAAACCCTTCTTTTCCGTAGATGCCTGTAATTGTGCAGGGCTTATAATGTGATACTTAGAAAGGTAAACAGACAAGGAACAACATTCGTACTGTAACAATTGTCTGAAAGCTACCGTCACGCCTTTATCAGCCAAAGTGGACAATTCTAGTATATGCTTTACTTTTTCCCTCCCAGGAAAAGCTCGTATTTCGGAAATGCGAAATGTTTCCTTCTCTTAGGAGTGGAATTTCAAAATTGGCATCAGACAGCCTTCGTAAAGTAACGGAAAAGTAACGAAATTTTTCGTTACTTCGTTACCGCTAAAAGTAACTAAGTTACAGTTACTTTCTGAAAAATGTAACGGCGTTACTCGGCGTTTCCCAAAAATGTAACGTTACAAGTAACGCGTTACAAGTAACGCGTTACTCCAATCCCTGGTATATACAGTATAACCCGGTTATAGCGTGATTTAAGGGACCACAATGTTTAGGATATTATAAAGGAGTAACAGTTCAAATAAGCTTGAATTATTAAGTGCATCAAATCGCATAAATATGCACTGTCTACTCATTTTATTAACTTAAGTTATATTAGGCAAATATTGAATATATTTTAACCTTATGTGCTATTAGTTGTAGTCTAATCCCTCTCCAGTCAATAATTTTTAAGCAGGAAATAAATTTCACAATTGGTGACTTTTCGCATCAGTTGGAGAATAAAATAAAATTTAATTGGTAAAAACAATAAAAAATTTAAGGCATTTGGTTAGGTTAGTTTGAATTATCGTCGCACTAGAGCTACACGAGGGCTATTGGCGACGGGCGTCGTATTTTAGAACCATAGTCAAGTGACGAGCCGACACCCGAGTGGGCACCAACGCAACCGTTAAGGGCGACATCGTACGCAGCGTTAGGACTTTGAATGGCTAGCCACACGGGGTATTATTCGTCGGACATTTTTGGTTGCACGGGCCGTTTATAGGTCGGCAGTTATTTTGGCGATGCCCGGACCTGGGACCTTCCGCATGCTAGGCGAATGCCTAACCGACTGAGCTCCCCAGCCCCAAGAAGGCATTTGGATTATCATATAACGTATATTTCTAGTGTTATAACCAAGGAGGTAATTAAATTTTTTTTTATAATAAAGATATTATTAGCATAAGGTGTATGTGCAATTTAAGGGGCCGAACATTTATGGCGTTGTAACCAAGTTTGACTGTAGTATAAATTAGTTCCTGAGCTAGCTTGGTCCCCAGAACTTACCTCCACACCACAGTTTTTCGGAATGGTCTGGCGGCATGACCGCCACGCACACTTGCTACCTCCGGAGGGAATGTCGTGATCCGTCCCGGATAAAATATGCCTCTCTAGGTCCTTTTCTCGAGAAAACACCAAATCACATTTTCCTACCTGAAAAGAGAAAACATTAATTGAGAAAATTAAAGTATTGTGGTTGTTATCGTGTCCATGTAAAGCTACACTGCTCAAAAGAATTAGGGGAATGCATGGTTTAAACGCTTTTACCCCCCCCCCCCCCCCAATGATTCCAATTGAAATCATCAGCTTGCAATTTTTTTATCACTAACTTGAGCTCGCACTTAATTATCGTTAGATGGAAGAATCATGTCTTTTGAAGAATTAAATAAATTTTGTTTTATAAATTAATTAAACAAAATTTTTTGTTGAAAATATGAAAAACATGGTAAAATAAAATTCACTCCCAAAAAATTTTATTAAATAAATTGACCCTAAATTCTTCACACTTGCATAATTAGATGTTTAAAAATTGATCTTAACTTTTTTTTTAACAAATAAAGTTGTGAAAAAATTATTGTTATAATTTATTCAAAAGTTAAGGTTCCAATCGTTCACCCCTTAAATTTTAGTTAAAAAATTAAGATATTTTCCCCCTGACTTTTACCATTTCATTCTGTATGCATAATGAATCTATTTCACAAATTTTATATTTTTTTAATAAAAAATAAAACGTTGGAACTGAAGCGGTTAACAAAAGTACGCAAAGTGCTCCCCTAATTGTTTTGAGCAGTGTATTACTATATAGGGACCAAAAGCGTTGATGATGAGAGTCGCCAGGTTTTGGGCCTGGAGACAATAAAAGTACGTCTTGTGGTGGTGCGCTAAGCCCAAAAAGAGAGGCAGCAATATTGCTTGGCCGTCAAACAAGTGGTCTGGCGTTAGTTGGGTTACTGGGCAATTTCTGCAGAATGGGTAGGATCTGGAAGTGTTAACTGGAGACAGGGTTCGTACTCTATCTACGATAGTGAAATTCAGGAGTTTTTCAGGAGTGCAGCGATGTAAATTCAGGAGGTATAGCGAAATAAATCTAAATATGCGTGTTTATTATTGTATTGGTCTAGTGACTTAGACTGAGAATGAAGGAAACAAGGGGTGTAAATGTTGTGGAAAGTTTGAGGCTTCGGTGTAAAAGCCAACCCCCTTTTTTTGGGGGAAAAATTGCCTTTTTTGGCAATTTTTTTAATTTTCGTGACCTTTGTAATTTCATGACTTTTTCGACCGGTAGACACCCTGATAAAGTACGAGAGAAAACCGACTGAGAAAGGAGAAAAATTATTCATGTGGTCCATTTTTTCAGGAGAGGGGGGGGGGGGGGAAATATCAGGAGATGATACACAAATTTCAGGAGTTATAAGGGCCCTTAAAAAATAAAAAGGAAATTCAGGAGTTTTTCAGGAAATTCCGGAGGCGTACGAACCCTGTGGAGATATTTTCATGCCCT
Organism: Oedothorax gibbosus; assembly: GCA_019343175.1. Lineage (NCBI taxonomy): Eukaryota > Metazoa > Arthropoda > Arachnida > Araneae > Linyphiidae > Oedothorax > Oedothorax gibbosus. Next base: position 303,954 of record JAFNEN010000414.1, read on the forward strand.
TAAAATGGCACTAATAAATAACTCGAAGTCTTGCCAGATGATAGATTTCTAGGATAATTTAGAACAGGAATTAAGGGCTTTTAAAAACGCTTATAAAAAAGTTTAGGCTTGGCAATGGCGTTTTATCTTCTGAAGTAACAATGAAAATCTGATCAAAACCCGAGCTTCCTTGGCTTGGCAAATATGTCAGCTCACAAATTAAATTTAATACCCATGTGGGCAAATTAAAGTATTACTAAGGAATAATCATATCCTAAAGATGCACAGAGAAAAACTATGGTAAAAGTATTTTTCAAAACTAAATAAATGGATTCAAATGGAAATATAGTTGAAGTTAGAACTAATGTAATATCTTTTTTTTTCATTAATTCTCCCAAGGTCATTTGGTTGTTTTTTTTTAATTCGAAAATTATTATTTATAAATTTGAAAATTTTAAAGATTTCAGTAACAATGTTTATAAATACAGGTTAACAAAAAATGTTAAGACTTCTAATTAATATACTAAATTTTTAATTTATTACTTTTAAAATAATTTAAGAGCTCAAAATGAAATTGAAAGACAAATGAAGTCATTCTATAAACATATGATATAAGACAAGACTTTGTGATGGTGATAACATATTTTTAACTTAAATAAGAGAATCTTATAGAGAAATATTTCAAATACTGATAAACTTGCATAAAAGTTTGATAGTTACTCTCTAGCTCCCAAATTTTTTATCATCTGAACAGAATTTAGACCATAACTTAAATTCCTTTTAAGCAATTTACTCTTAAATAGATACAACATTATAAATATAAAACACATAAATTATTTATCCCTTTTTTATGTCAAAATTGAGTTATCAGAATCATTAATTTATCACAATTCTTAATATTTAACTAAAAACTCATATGTTTCTTCAACCATTCAGGTAACTCCTGAAGCAATGTTTGAAAAAACAATCATTATTATTGGGAATATTTCCTATGACGTCACGCTCTTCATACTGGGATGCCATTTTTTTTTTTGACAAAGTAGCTCATTGGTTTTTATAACGTCACACACTCCGAACTCCGATATCATTGGTTGTTTTGTTTTCTTTGACAAAGTGTTGAAACAAGCCTATTCTAAATGTACTAAAAAAAATTCAGTTAACATGTTTTTTACAATTAGGGCCTAAAGCTGAACATAGATGGAAGGACTTGGTCCCTTGAACTTTTTTTTATCTCCTCCTTTATTGGCCTCTATGCTCAGGTGACATGTAAGCTCCACCCACTACATTAATTAGACCAATCAAGGAGGAAAAGAATACTGGCGTTCAGGTTCAAGGGACCTCCATGTATGCCCAGCTTAAGAAAATAAACACATATTTCACTTACTTGACATGGAAGAGAAGAATTGGGGTTAAATTTAAAAACATCAACAGCTCCGAATCTGTTGCCAGTAAATACCTAAAACAGTTAAAATTTTTTACTTTCAATTGAAACTAACATGAAATGCAAGGTAATGAAAGAATTGTGATGGGGTCAAAAATCAAATCAGAAATCAAGTTATTGTTATCTGTTTACTCTAATTAAACGCATCACCAGATGAGACAATTTTCAGAACACAGAATTTCAGTGCTTAGTTTAATAATGTGTTAAAGCTTTGAACAAGCCAAATATCAACAAGAACTTTTTTACCAACCACTGAATCCAGTGCAGTTTATTGGAATAAATAATACATTAAATGGAATTAAGCATAATGGAGCTGCCACTAAAAGGCTTAACGTTGATAACCTTAAAATTAGTAGTAGCTACTGTGTTAAACAGGTTTTGGCAATTACATCTCTCAAGACAAACACATTAAATTATTATTAGCTACACAATGGAAATATATGACATATCATAACTTAACTCCCTCAATATAACATAAATCTTATATTTTGTACCCCAATTAAACTTAATAACTTAAATTATCTTTCTTATATATCCTTAATATCACTTAGTACTTTAACATCCCAACCACACCCTGTCGTCGACAAACAGTCGCCTAGATCAATTCGTTCCCACCGAAACTGTTTAGTCGGCACATTTTTTTAATTGATCTTTCAACTATCTCATGGCTGTAATTGGTCAGTGAACAGAGCTCAAGGTTTTTCGCCATTTTTGTACACATTCGATCACACTCTTTCGTCGGCTGCAGTCGACAAATCAATCTCTTCCTGATGAATAAGTCTTAATAAAAAATCGTTAATTTCTACGAAGTTATCCTGCCGACTTATGATGATTGATTTGTCGACTGCAGCCGACGAAAGAGTGTGATCGAATGTGTACAAAAATGGCCAAAAACCTTGAGCTCTGTTTCACTGACCAATTACAGCCATGAGAGAGTTGAAAGATCAATTAAAAAAATGTGCCGACTAAACAGTTTCTGTGGGAACGAATTGATCTAGGCGACTGTTTGTCGCCGACAGGGTGTGGTTGGGATGTTAAAGTACTAAGTGATATTAAGGATATATGAGAAAGATAATTTAAGTTATTAAGTTTAATTGGGGTACAAAATATAAGATTTGAGTTATATTGAGGGGGTTAAGTTATGATATGTCATATATATAAAAAAAATACATTCTTAAAACTTACCCAATCATTGTATATGCATATACAAGTAAGGGAGTTGTTCCCTGCACCATAGTATACTTGGGCAACCTCATTCTAAAAAAATAATAATATAAACAAAAGATATTGTTTTTTTAATGCAACTTATACTAATCTTAAGTTTTGTTCCAGTGTGGAAGAAACTGGAGTAATAGACATTTTAGACTTTGGATGTACTTAACCTTCCAAATAATAAAAGTAGATTAAAATCAGTTTCATTAAAAAAAAAAGGAACTGTTTATTTTAACCATTTCATTTTTTATTTAAAGTGCACTAATTTGATAGATTAAGTGTTCATTATATTTTTAGAACAGTTAATTTATTACATTAAAGAATTTGACACAGTTTATTTTTGTAAAAAAAATACCATAATATTTTGAGCTTTTTATTTAAATGTTTTTTTTTACAACTTTACTTTAACCTTAAAATTCCTGCTTAATATATATTTTTGTAGTTTTTTTTACCAAATAAATCTTTTTTGCCCATTCAAGGCACAAAAAGTTGTCAAGGAACAAAATCCTAATTGTGAGCTTTTTTAAAATACAAATTTGCCTTCAACTATGCAAATTGAATGACTGATACTAATATGGAAAAAACAGAAGACCAGAATCCTGTACTCAGAGACTCGAATCGAAAAAGGCCCGAGAATTGCCAGATACTTTACTTTATGTGAGTAAATCAATAAATATAACTTAAATTATAGACTAACAAAAATATCTTAACTTACCCCAAACTGGGAATAACATCTAACTAAACCAGAATAAGATGTTGTAAATATGTAACCATGACTGGGCGTTAAACTAGTATACGGATGAGCAATGTCATACTGCCCCACGCATTTTCCTGTCTGAAGAAAGAAAATAAACTCAATAATTATCCAGTCATATATTAGGAATTTATAGTAGGCACTTTATAGTAGGCACTCTCTTAACCGGCCAAAAATGGGATCAAGGGCAAGCCTGTAAATCCGGTTAAACAGAGAAGTGAAATTAGTTTAGTTTTGGATGTACATTTGAATGCACGTTTATACATTGATTATACTGGCCTTATAAATAAATACACAATTGAAGTAATGAACCATTTTATTTAACGTTTCCAAGCATTACAAGTTACATACTATTAAAAAATTCTTAACTTTTTTTGTTAAAGCCTAGAAAATCAGAAATTTGCCACGTAGTACAAACTAGAGCTATTTTATTTACCGACCCAAGAATCAATTTAAAGAAGACCATGTAGGATGTAAATCAGGAGACATGCAATCAATATAAATTCTGCACTATTTGTATAAAGTGTGCGCTCTGTTAAACTTGTCACGATTTCAGTTTCTTTAAATAATTGTTTAATGTTAGATTTTTGATAGCTTATTGCTTTCAATGAAATTAGTTTTTCTAACTAACTCGCTGAAATTATGAATGTAGATATGTGCAATCAAAAGTCCATCTAAACCTTCATTTATTTCTCTCCGGTTTAACCAGATTTTTGCTTAAACAGCTTTCCCTTGGTTCCATTTAAGCCGATTAAGAGGGTGTCTACTGTATAATTTTTTCTAATGTCATTTCAACAAAGAACCCATACATACTCCGATTTCTAATATTATCACATGTCCCGATCCACTAAGATATATACAGTCGCCGTGGACTTTCATAGAAAGTGGTACGTTTTTTACGGACTTTGCTGTCCGAATCAGGAGTCCGTTCCTTTCGGCATCACGTATCGACACATTTCCGTTAACTGAGAGAGTAATGAGTATGCTTATGCAGCCTTGGTAAGTCAGTGCTATGCTTCTCAAGTTGTCTCCAATGTTCACAATTTCTTTCTGGTCCTGGAATGATTTAAGGTAAGTTTTTATGATAAGGGGACGTACATAAATTACATCACGTTCAGAGGAGGGGGAGAGTATGCACCAACGTGACGGATCGTGACATGGAGGGGGAGGGGGTAATCGCTTGCGAGACGTAACGATTCGAAAATTTCAAATTTTGCAATTAAAATCTGTTTTACATAAAATAAAGTTTTTGAGAGAAAATTTTAAATCTTTTTTTTATTAAGAAACACTTACAGAAAGAGGATGGGGAGATTATTATATGCAACAACGTCAGCATTATTAGTCTCCTATATTTTGCAGACCTTTTCGTAACAGTACTTCGTAACATGCAAAATTGCGACACTATCTTGACCAGTTAGAGGACTGGCAGCTACCTGGACGAACACCAAAAGACCCAGAACTAGACAGTTCCGATTACTCTTAAACCCCCTTTTTTAGAGGACATTAGCGAATGGCTAGTTAGACCTTGGACAACGGAAATGTAAATACAATATTGGTATATTCATATGAATAAATTATTTAACCAAGATAAATTTTACATTTTTCTTTTCAAGTTAAATTTTTTAAAAATATAAAAATATGCATTTTTTCAAATTTCAGAAACAAAGGGAAATATTAAAATTAACTTTTCTTTAAGGGGGGGGGGGGTAGTACAACAACGTGACATAATTTTAGGGGGAGGGGATTGATCAAACGTGATGCTGCGTGACATAGGGGGCGGGAAGGGTCCAAAAGCCAAAATTTTGCGTGACGTTATTTACATACGTCCCCTAATGCACTATGTTTAGAACACAATAAAAAGCATAAAAAGGTACTTTTCTATTTTGCGGTCCCAAATCTTGCCAAACACAATCTTTGGCAACAAACAATTTTTTTGGCAACAAGATACAATATGCATGGTTAAAGGACCACAGTACACACAGTTAAAAGTTACAATTGGAAATATTCTGTTGGGCGGGGGTTATACATTTTTGGGGCTTTATCGATTGTGCCCGCAAAATGGGGAAGGAAACAGTTAAGGGGGAATGGGCGCGCTGGACCACGGGTCTCCAAACCTAAGTGCATCAGTGTTAATCCTATAGCGAAAAAAACTATTTTCTCTGCCACATTTCTCCGGCTGTATTGAATATATTTACAAGCGGATTTTTAAAAAATAATAAATGTAGATAACTTGCAGGTCTCCATCTTCCCACTTTTTGAAATTGCTTCAAATATTTTGTGTAAAATTACTTATTGAAAGTTAAAAAAAAATATTTGACCCCATTTCAAAAAGTGGGAAGGTCGGGACCTGTAAGTCAGCTACAATTTATCACACAAAAAAAAATCCGCTTGCAAAAATATTCAATACAGTCGGAGAAATGTGGCAGAGAAAATATTTTTTTTTCTAAATAGGATTAACACTGATGCACTTTGCTTTGGAGACCACCGGTCCACCGCGCCCATTCCCCCCTTAAATATACAGGATTAACTTCTTAATCATCTGCAAAAGGTGTTTCCATACTTGTCATGGCAGGATTACTATTTCATGTTGTTACAGAGTTGGTGTTGGCATTACCTTTTCATGCAAATTGTTAAACTACGTGGTGTTACGTTATCTCGCTGCGGCGCTGCCCATGATGTCATGGACTGAATTTGATTGTGTGCGGGACAGCGTCGTGGTGGGCGTCACCCAGTCAAGTATATAAGCTTCGGCTTTAGTTAACTTGTTGGTTTTATATTATGAGATATTATTGCTATCAGATTGATATTACTTTGTGTAGTTTACTTGTGACGTTATCATTTATGGTCTTTGAAAACGAGTTGTTTTGCTTAGAATAAATAAAACTAATATGTTGCAACTCTGGCTTATTTTTCCCACTGCGCGAATATAACCGAATAGTTGGCCTTTGAGGACTCCTGGTGAATTGCATGATAAACTGTTATTTAAAAACAACAACAAATATCATCAAATTATTTGAAAGTTTTGTTTTGTAACAACTTTGAAAGAATAAATTTTCTCTTTGCACAAAAGAAACAACCAAAATCAGAAACAGGAATAGCACATATCTACAAATTATATGGAATACTTTCTTTTACAAAAATCACTTACACATGTTATTTTTACTTAAAAAGTACGAAGTAATAAGGATTTTTTACCTCATTGCTAACTAAAAAATAATAGAATTTACATTTATCATCTAATTCATGGATACTAAATATTAAGAAATCATTATGGAGGTACAGTCTCTGAACAAATTATTAGACGCACTGCAAGATTTCATGTAAAATATTAATTACCGGGTGATATTGTACCGTTTTATTATTTTAAATTGATTTTTTTTATTTTTATATTATCCAATCAATTACCGATTTATTTGACATAAATAAAACAGCATTCATTTAGAAAATCATAAGTTTATTAAGTTTGAAAGAAAAGTGTTACAGGGTGGTAACAAAATCCTTTAAAAAAAGTTCTTATTCTACAATTACTTTTTAGTTTAGTATGAATTATTGTCATACTAGAGCTACACGAGGGCTATCGGGCATTGGCGATGGGCGTCGTAATTTAGAACCACTGTCAAGTGACGAGCCGACACCCGAGTAGCACCCAACGCAACCGTTATGGGCGACATCGTACACAGCGTTGGGACTTTGGAGCATATTTGGTGTTTGATAATAATTGACAGTTTTTGCCTCTGCATGATAGGAAGAAAGTTGAGTTCACTTTCGTAGCTCTGGTTCAGGCCAATCGGACCAACCAGAATATTTTCTTTTGATCCAGAAGTGTCCACTAGTATAGTGATCGCAAGAACAACCTAAACCTACTATTTAAATAATCCAAAATGAAAAATTCCCTGATATTTAGCGAAATTTGAAAAATTCCCTGAGAATTCCCTGATATTTCCAGGATTAAAAAGTTCACTGAGAATTCCCTGATTTTCCAGGTTCTGTTACCACCCTGTGTTAGTAAAAGTCAATATTGTTGAGCCACCTTTAGCCGTTATCAAAGCTTCAATTCTGCGCAGCATGCTATCAATGCAAGACTGTACTGCCACCTGCATTTGATGATGATGATTCCACACATAAATAATCTTATAATATATAATTAATATGAATTAATCTTAATCATAATTATCTTAAAATAAAAACAAATATGTTGTCTACAACAATTCTTTTAAATAAAAATCAATAATATTGTAGTTTAAACATTCCATTATTGCATAAAAACTCTTAAGAAACATAAAATTACTAAAAAAAATAGAGTGCGTCTAATAATTTGTCCGAGACTGTACATCTGAATTTACCTATATATATTTTACAGTATATGAAAGAACTGCATGGCAGATAAATATTAACCATAAAAAAAAAGCATCTAACCTTCCAATTACAGGTAAAAATGGTTCCATCCCTTAGACCCACATATATTTTATCTTTTCCTCTGCAGATGCTGGCAACACTGCTTTGAAAGTTTAGTGTATTCAAAAGGGTACCATCCTGAAATAAATTTTTAAGGAAATTCAATGGAGTTTGTGCAGTTTTTTTTGCACAGTTTTGCAATTAGGTAGTAGATTTTTTTTTCAAGAAAAATATGAACTTTTTAAAGACCAAAAAGATGCATTAGATTTTACTTTGTGAAATTTATAGTATGTATAAAAGTAAGTCTAAGGTCAAGTATTAACATATTCTAGCTCAAACATTTTTTTTTTAAATAAAGTATTTTCTCTAATTTTTTTTAAAGATATTTTTTTTAAAATATCAGTTATGTTTTATCTATATTTTCAATTAATTTCTTACTCTTTTTAACATTTTTTTATGAATGTTCTATATTGAATTTCTGAAACAGTATTAGAAGTGCTGACTTTTTTTTCTCACAAAAATCAATCTTTAAATAACATGTTTCTATAGGAATTTAAGGACTGTTCTAAACTGTTCAACCTGTTTAAATACACTATTAGACATTATAAGGGAAGAGTATTTTATTTTAGTTCAATAATTGGAATAAATATATATATTTTATTATATATTATATATATATATATATTATATTATATATATATATATATATATATATTATAGTACACAAAACAGTGAAATATATAAAAACCAACACATAATACAAATGAGAGAATCTTACCAACTGGCGCTAAAGCTGCCATAATCAGTGAAAAACAAATAACGAATACAAAACAAAAAAAGTAAAACAAAAATGAAATCATTTTCTTTTTTTTGTTGTAATTTTTATATATATATTAGTATATATATATATTGATATAAATATATATATATATATATATATATTATATATATATATATAACACACATTAAATTAAGGAAAAGATTAATAACAAGAAAATTGGATGTTTTTTAATTTTAAAAATTACATTTATTATTAGCTAAGTAAATGCAGTCCCTGGACAAATTATTAGACCCACTGCAAGATTTCATGTATCAATCAATGATGAACAAAATACCTTTAGAAGGACATTTGTGTTCCTAAACTTAAGCTATTGAATAGAAAATACTATCTTCTATACTTAATACATATATCGACATCTTTTTTAATGATATGGCATTCTTTGGTATGTTTTCATCATTACTAAAAAAAATACAGTGCGTCTAATAATTTGTCCAGGGACTATATAATGATATCTATAAATCTTAAATAATTCATTTATTAGCTTAACTTTTATTCACAAACGTTTCAGGAATTTCCTTTACCTCTGCCTTAAATGCTGAAATGGAGAGTGACGCGGAACACACTGTGAACAAAACTGTCAATCCATTGATTCTTTCGACGCACAACTGGGTGACGTTTTTCTTCTCATGCTGATAAGTAACAGTTTTCGATGAATCCTATAGTAAATTATGAAGAAGATTAAATTATTCAACAAATACAGATTTTTATAAAAAGGCATTTGAATAAATGAAATTGGTTGTTTGAAAATCACTTAAAACAAGTTACTTTTTAATTATGCAAAACTTTCAGCAATCTTTTTATATATTAATTCAAGTATATAATACTTTATCAGGGCCGATTAGAATTATGCGCCCTAGGCCGTGGTTTTTCGCCCCCTCTTCACACCATTGTAAGGAGAGGAGAAATTGACATCAGAAGGCTTTGTCAAGATAATTGTATTTATTCTAATCATCGTAAAGTACAATATTACATAATAATGAGAGAATCACGTCTAATTGGTATATAGCTATAAAAAAATAGGACAAAGAGTTATTAGATAAGTTAACCATTATTATCTAACTTACAGATATGCATATACATACTTTACTCAGTAACTGATATAATATTGGTAACGAGTACAGTGATGGCACCCTCAACTATTCATTTTGAAAATATAGATTTAAAGCCAAAATGTTTGCCAACATGACAAGTTAATGGTTTTGGGCTTTAACATCTTTATTTTCATAATGAATGAGGTGAGGGTGCCAATCACTGATCTACCCTACAAAACTTAAATTTCCCAAACAGAATTTATACAAATGTTAAAAAAACAGAATTTATAGGAAACATAGTCTTCTAGGTTTTCTGTCCGGTTCGTTTCTGCTGCAGTGCCGTGTATTCCTCCGTGTTTCGTTATTGAACCGGCTCGTCAATACGGCACAAAGTCAGCACCCTTCTTAGCTACTAGAGTCCTTCAGCAGCTATGCCTAGACAAAGAAGGGTGCTGACTTTGTGCCGTAGGTCACCGTGGTGAGCAACTTCCCCTATCTCATCATCCCTGCCCCTCCACAGAATACACTGCAAATCAGTTTGAGATGGATTTACCCAAATCGGTCCCCTGGACCAGGACCACTTTGTCGAAGCCAGTTAATTAGAGATCAGCTTCCAGATGAGAACATTGTTTATTTAGCAGTTCTTATAGCAAAAATTAAGTCACAGCAGCAAGAGGTTAAATTTAACAACAAAAACAAACGCCATCAGCGGCACGTTTTCATGGCAACCAAATATATAACAGCTCCATAGCAGCCATAAAACAGTTAGTGCGTCTCCATAGAAACCATAACTACCACGGCGAATAAACAAGTACTATATGTTAATACTCCTTCCGATAACAATGCAGGCATCGAAAGCACCTTCTTCCCCTGCACTTTCATGTGGTTTTCCAGGAAACTGCAGGAGCTATGCGGTTTCTGTTTTTTCTCACTTACTTAGGTTTAGAGGGCAATGAACCTCGCAACAGAGTTACAAAATAGGCTCATTAACAGCTGTTGCGCCGAGGAGTTTTAGTTTTAAGCCTAATTATCTTTTTTTTATTTGAAAGAATTTTAAAAAATGGAAAAGTAGGTATTGACATACGGTCGATGTCTGTCTGTCCGTACCCCCCTTCCAAAATCGGTTCTATCATTCGGATCTGAAAAAATTATTTTTTTGTTAGAAAGCTATGATCTCAGAGACCAAACTTTCATACTTTTTGTCCGCCTGTCTGTACCTCCGGACAGACATTAATCTACTATCTGTCGGTGAATTTCCCATTGAATTAGCATTGAAATTCAATTTTGAGTCATTTAAATCACTGTTGCCAAATCAACAATGGCATGATAAGAAACTTTATTTACAGCTCATACACATAAAAGAGGTTGAAAAAAAATCTGAATGAAAAGGTGACACCCTCTTACCAAGATTAAATGGGATCCAAGGGAAAATGGCAAGCTAAAAATTTGGTTAAACCAGAGAATTGAAATAAATTAAGGCTTAGATGTCCATTTGATTGCATATTTCTACATCAATTAGATTTGCCTCATAAATAAATGCACAATCAAAATAATGTGTCATTTTATTCAATGCATTAAAGCTTTATAACTTACATACCATAAAATAAAGTTATCTTTTTTTATTGAAGTCTAGAAGGTTGGCTACTTGCAGCATATGTCTACCATTTTTTTTTACCAGCATTGTATGGGAATCGAAAACAAAATAGGCGAGTTTAAAGCAATTTTTTATGACTTTTTTTAAACTTCAGGTATAAAAACAAGTAGGTTTGTAACAGAATCTGTTACTTAACTCGCTTCCACACAACAGTTTCTGTTTAACTGGTAACAAGGCGCCAAACACAGAATTAATTCTATATTAAACATTTACATGCTAAATTTGGCTAGTTTCATTTATTTTATTTCGAAAATTCAATAATTATTACTTATTGTTTGCAAAAATTAATTTTTAGTTCAAAGAATAAATGTGTAATATTCCTCGCTTTTAAATAGAATGAAAATATTTTATATCAACGTACAAAGAATCTCGTAGTGAAATATATTTGATGTCATTTCAAATTGATCGATGTCGCAAAAATAAATATTTTAATTTATTGTCTAAAAGAATTAAAGTTTCTTGAGCAATTGCTGCTAATGGCAATGTTGATTTAATTCCAATAAAAATGGCTTTCTATGCATTTTAAATGAGCATTCAATTTTGCAGTTTTTTAAATAATTAAAGTAGTACTTAGAATTCGAATTCTTTTTGGAGATTTTCAATGTATTCTATTTTCGATGCGCTGAATTTTTTAACGTATCACACTTGTCCTTAGCATTTGTAGTTCGGGCTATGAAAGTGGGTGATAAACAGACGGACTGAACGATTATAATACCTTCCTCTTTTTACTTTATAAACGTAGTGTGGAAGCTAGAAATTGGGCTAAAGCGGAGATTCGATTAAACAGAGTCCAGTTAAGAAGAAGCCTACTTTATTGAGATTTCACTGTATAAAACTAAACTTACCTTTAAATCGAATCTTTTAGCTGTACCGTCAATGGAGCAAGTATAAACATAACCACCATACACCTGAAATTATATTAAATAAAATACAACAAACTTTACAGTTACAATGAAAAAAAAATACATTTATTTTTTCCAAAAATACATAAAAGTTCCCTAAAGTTCCTAATTTAAAAATCCGTTTTTTTGTAAATTATTTATTCCAAATTCTTTTTAAAGAAAATATATATTTATACTGATTTATATTTATATAGGTTTTAAGAAAGATTTACAATGTGCTTGTTTCATGAGGTTGGCTTGTTTCATGATCTGGCAACAGCTCCGCTGTCTTTTTTTCACTTTTTCTCGAATTACTTTTGTTGATATTCAAAATTGAGTTTTCTAAGAAGTTATTTTAGTTGTTATTTTTTAAAATTACAACTTCTTGCTGTGCTGTTGGTTGTTTAATCATTTATCAAGGAAAACTTGCGTTTAAAGAAATTGGAATTTAAAAAAAATAATAACTAAAATATTCTTAGAAAACTCAATTTGGAATACCAAGGCAAAAGTAATTCGAGAAAAATGAAAAAAAAGACTGCAGAGCTGTTGCCAGATCCCTTGGGAAACAAGCCCCTAAAAGTTCAGCCTACATTTTAGAGTAGTATGAAATTAATCTTAAGTAATAAAAAAAATCATATTTTAAAATGCAAGAACTATGAAATTTACTATACTTACTAAGAACAGTGAGGATATTACTTAGTATAACTAAACAATATCATTAAATTTTATGACAACTCACTTTCAATAACAATTATAAAAATAATTTTAAAATATACAATATTTGAAAATACAAAAATATACCTCCAATGCATTAACTGCCACTTGGTGAGCAGAAATTTCCTTCCAATTAGACAGTTTATCTAAAAGTAAAGAACAGTTACTTTGCATCACTGTAATAAGATAAACATACAATAGGTAAACACAAAAAGTAAAAAAAAAATGATTTTTTATAATATCGTGCAAAAAAACTAATATTTTCAAATCAATTATCCTGGCAAAAGTGATGCTTTTAACGCAATCGTGTTTCAAAGTTACTTTTACGCACTAGTGCGACAAAGTAAATAAGAGCATCCGATTGGTGTAAAATTCTTTATTTGAACAAGATTCTTTTATTTGGCGTCTTATTTCCAATGCCAATCTAAGAAATACTTTTTGCACGTGATTTTAAAATAATCATTAATATAAATAATCAGCTTCAAATCATTTAAACGTGATAATAAAATAATTAATAAGCCAATCAATAAATGCCAATTTAATAAATACTTATTTTGCACGTTATTATAAAAAATAGTGGATGACAACACATTGAAAATAGCCTTTTTTAAACTCGTTAATTTATTTCACTCCCCCGTAAAACAATTTATTCAACTCGTTTAAAAAAAAGCCTTACTTTTTACACTAGTTGCATAAATAACTATTAAAGTAACTTTGTACTTAAATTATAATTTTTGCTAATTATAAAATTTTATAAATAGTTTAGAAAACTTTTCAATTATGGTAAAATGGCCTAAGCAATTTTGGGTGTCACACTGAGGGGATTGGTCTCAGGCGCAGATCCAGGGGGGGGCCAAGGGGTCAGATGACCCCCCCTGACGCACTTTTTATACGAAAGAAGGTTCCTTGTAGACGAAGGGTCATATTTGACTAAAGTAATTTTACATAATTATTCTTCGAACTGCAAATAAATTAAGCAGACGATGAATATTAATAAATTTATTTGCGAAAGAAAATTTATGACAATAGTTGATTTTGGCTTTTAAATGTTTAAATTGCAACTGGTTGCTGTGTTGGGCTATTTTTTTCTAATGTGTATCAATATTGTGTAGAAGCGGTTGTAGGTGACAGTTACGGTAACAAACTACTTGTTTTTCGATAAGAATTTTAGTAAGTATTTAAGTAAAAGGAAAGTAGGCTATTTTAGTTCTTTTAAAACTTCTTGTTATTATATTACCAATTACTTCCATTATTAATTTTTTTTGACCCCCCCTGTCAAATTTTTCTGGATCCACCACTGATTGGTCTACAAACACTCCACCCCAGAAGAAATTTTTGTGGCACTAAAAATTCTGTCAAATTTAATTTAACACAGGATTGAATACAGATTGAAACAGATTGTACAGATTGAAAAAAGGAAATTAACATACCATTTATAAAATCTTCAGCCAAAGATGCCCTGCTGAAAGTTAAAACAAAAATATGTGTTAGTACAGAAAAACAGACAACAAATCACCAATCAAATGGACAAACCAGGAATATGGACATTCTACGGATTGGCGGTTTTCAAAAACGGTGGGCTTATTAATATCCAGTTCATGGTATTTTTATTTGACCGATGATATTGTATCGATGATAATAATATAAAAATTACAAATTAACTTTTCACACCTAACACTTTACCGACCGGTAGCGGGTCGAACATACTATGCCCTTTCACCGGCATCGCCGGTCGTACTATGCCCTTTCACCGGTCGTGGATCGAGGCGTAGACTGAACACGGCCTAACCAAATCTAACAGAAAGATTAAAAGTCAATTAATTGACGACCGGTCGGTAAGTGCTGGGGAGCAAACGTCGAACAATCGACGACCGGTCGGTATGCGCTGAGAACAAAACGTCGATTAATCGCCGGTCGGTAAAGTGTAAAAAAGAAAATTTGAAAATAGAGTCGCACTGTCGTCAAATTTTCTTAAAATATCAAATAACATTAACATTTCTTAAGAAATTGATTTTTGAGCAAACTAACGAAAGAAAATTTAATCCATGGTGAAAAGGTAATATTTATTACTCATTGTTCGGTATATTATGGTATCATCCATTATTAATAATATGCTAAAAAGTTCTGAAGCCGAAGTTCTGAAAAGTTCCTCGCGATTTCACACAAGTTTGAGTCGGGTGCCTACTCGGGTGTCAGCTCGTCACTTGACCTGGTTTTAAATTATGATGCCCCTGTGAAGCTCTAGTGCAACATTAATTCAATTCAACTCAACTAAATAAGATGCATATGCACACCTGATATCATTATGCTCATCAGGATCCTCAGCTAGATCAATGACTGGAATATTATCCGATTTACACGGAGCTGGAAGAATCGCTATTTCTTCTTCGACCGGACTGACTCTGTCCTTTCGAACACTAGCACTTGAAGACAACACTTCCTTCGCAAGTGTATTTTGAGGTGTAGAATTCGGGGATTGAGAACTTGAAAGTACCGGTGAGCTGTTAGTACAAGGTTCGGCGTTTGGTGTGTCGACCGGGGAAAGACGATCGGTGGAAGAGTCCGATGTTGTATCTTCTTGGAAGTTGGGGATGGTGAAGTCGTCATCCACCAGATCTAAAGAAATAATACAATTAAATTACAATGTGTATCAAAACATATTTCAACCCTCTAGAGAGCATAAAATACAAAATAACCTCAGATGGTCTTATCACTGGGAAATTACAAATAAAATATGCTATTTTAAACTAACAAACTCCTGAAATGGTCTTGTTTCACAAGATCTGGCAACAGCTCTGCGGTCTTGTTTTCACTCGAATTACTTTTGGACTAAGTATTCAAATTGAGTTTTCTAAGAATATTTTAGTTGTTATTATTTTTTAAAAATATCCAACTTCTTTCAATGCAAATTATAATTGATAATGATAAAACAAAACATGACAATAGCACAGCAAGAATTGATAATTTAAAAAAATACAACTAAATAACTTATCTTAGAAAATTCGATTTCGAATATCAACACTAATTCGAGAAAAATGTAAAACAAGACCACAGAGCTGTGCAGATTCCCACATGAAAAAGAGACCATAAGCGAATAAAAAAAGGTTTAAGATTTAATAACTCTGCTATTCTTTTATGTGAAATTTACGGGAATGCTTTCAACTAATTCAACCCATTTGAGATTTCTTTAGTGCGGAACATTTCACAAGAAAAACTATTAATATACCGTTTAATATCCGAACATATATTACGAGTGCAAAAGGAGGGAAAGTATCAGCTTCTGTTGATCAGAGGATTTAGCAGCATAGACTGTCTTGGCTCAGGTTGGTGTTCTTTTTGGTCTGGCGCCTGCCCTCTGGCCTGCCCGGCTTGGGAGACCCTGCCGGTAGCAAGCTACCGCCGGTATAGCCCTTCGGGTCATAGGTGCATGCAAGCCTCACCGCCCCGACAAGGCAGGAACACCCAGGTGAGGAAACTGTGTTTAGTTTAGTTTGAATTATCGTCGCACTAGAGCTACACGACGGCTATTGGCGACGGGCGTCATATTTTAGAACCACAGTCAAGTGACGAGCCGACACTTGAGTACGCACCCAACACAACCGTTAGGTGCGACATCGTACACAGCGATGGGACTTTTGAGCATATTTAACGTGCACTCCCTCTACACGGGGTATCATTCGTCTGACACTTTTGGCTGCCCGGGCCGTTTATAGGTCGGCAGCTATTCTGGCGATGCCCGGACCCGAACCTGGGACCTTTCGCATGCTAGGCGAAAGCCTAACCGACTGGGCTCCCCAGCCCCGGGGAAACAGTGAGTTATTGTGCCAAGCCACCTGAACAGCAATCGCCATATTGGCAAGTGACATCTTAAAGTGTCTCTCTTTCTCGGAGGGTAGGAAGATCTTCGCCATTTGCTCTAAATGTCGTGTTTAGCTGGCCTCTCCCAATCGTATTTTGGACTACGTCGGACTTTCCCGAGATGATGTTTAACCTTTTCCCTCTTCCAGTTATCAGCTTTCTAAGGGCCAACGATCTTTGGGACTTGGCCTGACTTCGTCAGACTAAAGAGGATCAGCCACCACAACAACAAAAATTAATTGTTGTCATTGCAACAGAACCACGAAGTATACTTGCAAAGAAGTTGAAAGATGTATAACTTTAGCACAAAGGTGGTACTATAACTCATGTACTTACTATATACAGGCCGGATTTAGATTTTATGCCCCCGTTAGGGACTTTTGTCGACCCCCAGTGCACACATGTACAGGGGACGAAATTGATCTCTGGAAAGTCTTTGTAAAAGGATAATTTGCAATTCGTTATTATAATGTACTGAGTAACAGATTTAATTAATTAAACTATATACATGAACCAAGTTAGAATAACTAAGCGAGCTTATATACACCTGACAGCCAATGCGAAAGATTGCCCTTCAGCGTCACCTATGTACGAGAAGGCGAATGGACTTTTATTCGTGGAACATGTAGGTTTGTAGACATGGTACTGTAGTCTATAACCTTTGATTGGAATTTTCTGACAAAAAAAAAAGCATAATAATTTTGTCACTGCACTAGCACGGCCTATTGTAAATCAGCACCTTGAAATATATAACTTTAAAAAGGTATGGTACCTATGTTAATACTACACCGTTTAGAGTTTTATCATAGCTTTTGTCGACCTTACTACATCTATTAAGAGGATGATAATTATAATCTTAAGATAATTTATTTTATTATAATCGTTGAAGTAAATTAATTAATAAAATATATAATAACCTAATTAAATAAATAGATTATATAACTATCACAAGAAAGATTCCGTTCACGTATTAGAGAAGCAAGATTATTAGTGAGAATGTAATTAACATGTATTGTAGTCATAAATTTATGAATTTTCTACAAAAAAAAATGCTATAATTTGGCCTAAGACCCGGGCTATTGTAATATAGTCTGAATATATAATTTTAAAAGAGGTATGTACATCTTAATACTTATATATATATATATATATATATATAATATATATATATATATATATTATATATATATATATAATATTATATATATATATATATATATTATATATATATTATATATATATATATATATATATATATATACTCTTTAAGTTATTCAAGATTACACATAATAAAATACTTCTTTTTGAAATGTAGAGTTAAACAAAAACAAAGTTAGTGATTTATAAAAGTATATTTACAGATAAATTCAACCTTAATCACTTACCTTAAAAAGAATGACATAATAATATCGCATACTACATGAATGAAAAACTAACTGCAATAGAATGAGATTAGATAGATAGAGAGATATGTAGATAAGATAAGATAGAGTATAGATAAAGCAGAGTAAGATAGATAGAGAGATAGAGATATAGATAGATAGATATAGATAGATAAGTATAGATAGATAGAGAGATAGTAGATAGATAGATAGATAGAGATATAGATAGATAAGATAGTAAGTAGAGATATAGATAGTAGAGATAGATATAGATAGTAGAGATAGATAGAGAGATAAGATGAAAAGATAGTAGATAGAGATAGAGTATAGATAGATAGAGAGATATAGAGATAGATAGAGATATAGATAGAATAGATAGATAGATAGTATAGAATAAGTTAGTAGATAGAGGTGATTATAGATAGATAGAAGAGATAAGAGATATAGATGAGATATATGAGGAATATAGATGAGATAAGTAGATATAATGATAGATAAGAGATAGATAGAAGATATAGATGATAGATAGAGATAGATAGATAGATAGAGATATAGATAGATAGAGAAGATATAGATAGAATAGATAGAATAGTTATATAGATAGAGATATAGATAGATGAGAGATATAGAGACAGATAGAGACAACAGACAGAGTCAGACAGACAACATATATTATATAGATTTAATAATCACTTTACATAAGTTTTAAGCTGCAGGTTGTTATCCAGCAAGTGTAGAAATTTTTTAAAAATTTAACCCATGCACATTTTCCATACTCCTTCTGGAATAGTAATGAATTTTATATTTTTTTTGTTTAAGAGCCCTTATAACTCTTGAAATGTATATTAGAAATCCTGATAAGTTTCATCGCCTGAAAAATTATATAATATATAATAGAAAAGTTTTTTATACGAATTAGAAGAATTCATTTTTTTTTCAATTCAAATTTTGACTGACTGTGTAATTTTTATGATTTTTTTTTTAATTGTTGCTGTTAGCAAATTATTTGATTTTGAAGTTCTTGACGTTACTCTTTGTCGCAAATTTGCTAGTTTTGATTTTAATTGATTCACAGTTTCTTTAATTGCTGGTCAATGACCTAGATTTCATAAAAAGACTTATTTTAGCTTAAATATTTTTTTCTGAGGATATACAATAAGTACATTTCTATTTGTTATCTCCTGAATTTCAGTATTAAAAATTGAGTATGAACCCTGATACAAAACCTTGTGTAATATTTTTCTTAACATTAAAATTGTAGTGGACTTGAAAACTCTGAATAAGATAATGAGTTCTATATTGGATAACAAGTGTAGAACCGTGAAAAAAATAAATTCAATTATCTATTTCAAATTAGATTTCATATAAAGTGTAGTATTTGAAGACGAAAAAAAAAAAAAGTTCTCCATCTTGACGAGACTTGCTTAATTTTGATACCTCAAAATATAGAAAATATTGCTCTAAGCACCATTTATTTGAATATTTTAACCCTATATGCTCCGAATTAAGTTTTAGTTTTATTTATTTGTCTTTGATTATTTTAATGTTAGCTATTGTAATTAAAGTACAAAACAGTAAAAAAATAGTTGGAACATAAAATGCACTTTATGTCCCGAATTTATTTTCTTTTTTCTTCCTTCCTTCTTGTAATTACTAAATTACATTGTCTAACAATGGCATTTATTTGTTGAATGAATGTTTTACTTTTTTAGTCTTTAATGTATTGAAACTTCATACTGAATTATAAAATTCCCACTACAATCTATTTTCCCTCATTGAGCTAGAAGGAAGACTGGAGTGAGGTGTGCGATTCACTGAACAGGGCAGCAAACGAGCCGGTTCAATAACGAAACATGGAGGAATACACGGCACTGCAGCAGAAACGAACCGGGCAGAAAACCTAGAAACTTGCCTATTTCGCTAAATGAACTAAAAATGTTCAAATACATTTAGGATACATTTTTTTACATTTTTTATACATTTTTTTTTTACAAATACATTTTACACAACACATATATATATATATATATATATAATATATATATATATAATATATTATATATATATATATATATATATATATATATATATATATATATATATATATATATATATATATATATATATAATACATTTATATGGCTCCCAAATTTCCTTATATTTCTAACTCTGCAATGGCAACAATCGAGTTTGTTTATACTTTATATTTTAAAATAAGGAAATCAGAACAAAAAATGAAAATGGACAGGATCAACTTATAAACAAAGTCGCGCAAGTACATTTTCTAATGCAAAAAATGTGCATAAAAATTACTAAACTATTTGATAGTAATTAAAAATGGATATTTTAGAAAATTAAAAAGATAAAAAAAACTTTTACGTCAGGAAAAGTTAGTTAAATTTCATACCAGAATTGAGGGGGGGGGGTTGGCGAGGGATAGCGGGAAGGGGGCGTGCCCCCTGTTTGCAATAATATACGAGTTTAAGATTAAAATATGAGATTCAAGTCTAAATATATTGTTAACCAAGCTATTTTATAAATAGGCCAGTATAAAATATAGCTTTTTTACTAGGATTATCTGTTGCTTTTTGTTTACCTCATACACATAAATTAAATTTTATACGAATCAACACTCATGTTCTTTTAAAATGAGCTTAATGTTGTTCTTATCATGTTATGAAAATAGATGTATTTATAAGTAATAAAATTATATAAGTGTGTGAGTGTTAATTGAACGTTTTCCTCTACATTCAAAGAATTGTTTGTATTTTATATTATTTAAGTGTAGTTTATAATGCAATTATTGCAATAAAATGCAATAGAAAACGATATTTATACCTAAAAATTTTTACTAAATGGTTTGTTTAACCAAAAAAGACATTTTCCAAGTGCCAAACTGCACAGATTAGACATATTTGAATTATAAACAAATGTAAACCTAAACACCGAAGCTGCTTTTAGAAATGTTTCAGTAATTTTTATCGGAACACTTAAATTGTTTTCGTTTTTAATTATTGAAAATAATAACTTTTTTGTTATCTTTACCATTTTTTTTATTAATTATAGTTTCAGTAACTTATTTTTTTAACACTAAGTGCTTTAAAAAGCTTATCTATTTTAATTGTTACAAAAAAATGTTATATTTGCAGATTATAAATATGTTGTTTCACTGAATGTGTTTGTAAAAGAAAACTTATTTTTCATTAATCTGGCAACTACATTTAAAATATATGACAGCTGAAAAGGTTTATTATTTTTACTGAAATACCTGAATCATCTACAATAAAATATTTTATTTTAAGCACTTAGTTCAAAATGAATAGATAACTATGTTGAATTTCAATACATTCCCAATAATTTTTACAAACTCTAAAATTTTTAATTTACTAAACGGCTTTAAAATGTTAGAAAAAAAGTTATTTTTGGCTTATTAATATACTAGCAAATTTATACCCGTTCTTCGCACGGAATAAAAAAAATATCAAATAGATTCCAAATATGTGTACCATATAACCTGTTATAGGATCATAAACTTATTATTGTTTCCGCTCGTTATAAATTATAAAATCCTGTTTCATTGCCTTAAAATTCCAAAATGAAAAATACGCTGTAAAATGCACTCATAAATGCCATCACAATTCCCTCATAAATACATAAAACCTTTTAGCTCATTTGGCGCGTTTGGGGAAATAATTTGGCGAGAAAATAGATATAGCTACCCACACCCATTATACAGCTCAAACACAATGACCTTCGAACAACCGACCAGCTTATAAATTATTCATAAAAGGAATTGCCTATTTGGCGAATTTTAGTTAATAATTTGGCGAGTTTGGCAACGTATTTGGCGAAAAAATAAAGACATAAAACACTAATAGCTCTAGTGCGATGGCCTTTATTAACCATCATAGTTCAGTAATAGCTTAACTATACATTTATTGCTTAAATATGCATACATGCAGTCAACAAAAAAATCAATGAAAAAATCAAATAAACCCACAATAAAATCCGGGAATGAAGACTGGCGGAATTACGTCACTTGAAACGTGTCAATTATTTTTCAAATAATGAATTTAGTTTCTGAAAGTAATGGCAAAAGAATAAAATAAACATTTTGAATTTTAAATGTTTTCGTAAAAAGTTTTATTTAATTTTTTCAGCCGATGGCATCAGGAAAGAGAAAAAATTATCGGATTTGAGCGAAAGTGGTGTATTTTTTTCAGAAAATTCAAATTTTCTCTAAAAATGGAACAAATATGAAAAAACTAAGCCTCAGGTGCACACGTTAGTATTAAAGGGAATCTATCTTTAAAATTTCGAATTCCTGTGGGCAGTATAAGTCGGTATTTTACGATCCGAAGACAGACACACAGACAGACAGACTCTTTCTTTTATTATTATAGATTGTCACTTAAGTTGCCACATGTGCTATCGCACTTTGAGGTCTATGAGGTTTGCCTAGTTGAGAAAAAGAGATAGACATGTGGGAACTTAAGTGACGATACAAATTCTACTTTTTTACTAAATTTTAATTATAATAACTAAATTTTAATTTTAAATAGTAGAACAATGTAAATTATTCATAAGGCCAAAAAATAAAACTAATATGTTTCAAAAGTTTTCTGCACGTTTGAGCAATGATAATTGATTCAATACCTACTATTCACATAATACATTGCCAAATCATAACTACAACAATAAAACATAAAGATATACAGGGTGTCCGTAAAGGAATGTCCGAGTTTCAAATTGTAATAATTCATATTTCCCCAATTAGTTTGAATTATCGTCACACTAGAGCTACATGAGGGCTATTGGCGACGGGGGTCGTATTTTAGAACTACAGTCAATTGACGAGCCGACACCCGAGTTGGCACCCAACGCAACCGCTAAGGGCGACATCGTACGCAGCGTTGGGACTTTGGAGCGTATTTTAACGTGCAATCCCTCTGCACGGGGTATTATTCGTCGGACATTTTTGGCTGCACGGGCCGTTTATAGGTCGGCGGTTATTTTGGCGATGCCCGGACCCGAACCTGGGACCTTTCGCATGCTAGGCGCGCGCCTAACCAACTGGCCTTTCCCCAATTAGTAGAAAGTGAACCTGCAAACTTTATTTGGCTTGTCGGAGTATCTTTGTGCGAGGATTGGTCCCTGACCGTTGGATCGGGCGTCACGGTCCAGACGACAGAGTTCTGGTACCCTGGCCGCCTCGTTCACCTGACATCACGCCTTGCGATTTCTTCCTTTGGGGCCTCGTAAAAGATCGAGTCTACGTTCCACCCCTACCCCACGATTTACCAACCTTGAAAGGTAGAATTGCACAGGCTGTTGCTTCCACTACTCCGGACTTGCTGCAGACAGTATGGGAAGAATTGCATTTTCGTTTGGATGTGTGCCGTATCACTAAAGGCGCACACATTGAGCATTTATAGGAAAAACTATAGGTTAGTTTTCCTTCAATGTCATGTATGATTTGTTATATTTAGTATAAAACAATCTCCTGTTATATACCATTAAAACTCGGACATTCTTTTACGGACACCCTGTATTATAATAAATTCTAATTCATGCAACCAAAACTTTGCTCAAAACAACCTCTGAGGGATACAGACGTATAAACCTCACACTTGAATGTCAAGTTTTCCAGCAGCACATAAATTATAATTTTCGTAATTTTATGAAATTTTAAAATTGAAACCACAGAACAGTCTTTATCCACTGCAGAAATAAAATGTAAAACAATTTAAAGAAATCAAATTTTCCGTTTAAATTTTAATTTCGCACTGTAGCTGCCTGAGTAACCCACAGTCTACCAAAAGGATCCTCAAGGTGGAGATGAGTTACCTCGGCTTATATACTACCATAAACGTTGTAATCAAGAATAGTGGTAGGAACGAGATGGTAAATCAGCTCCACCTAGTTGTTGATGGCATATTGAGGTTGCGCGTGTGGTGCGCCGGCCACAATACCAAGAAAACAAGATTACTCTTCAACCGAATTGCGTATCCTTCAGAGGGATATTATTTTTATGTAACTAGTTTTGTTGTAAGTAAAGTGAGAGAGAAGGAAAAAAAAAAGGACAAATCTATTTGAATTCAAAACTAACTATTTATCTATCAAAAGAAGTACATTTTAAGTTTGTTTACAACATACCATTCATCGATTTAACAAGAGTATTGCGTTGGTGTCCTAGGATTTCTTCTTCACTTTGGATCTGAAAAAATAACAATGAATGTAGTCAATGACAATAACAATTAGACATATACTTCACAACTTAGTAGGATAAATTTTTGAACGATTTTTTTTAATTATCCAAGTTCCCTGTTTAAGTTTAGTTTAGTTTGAATTATTGTCACACTAGAGCTACACGAGGGCTATTGGCGACGGCATTGTATTTTAGAACCAGTCAAGTGACGAGCCGACACCTGAGTAGGCACCCAACGCAACCGTTAAGGGCGACATCGTACACAGCGTCAGGACTTTGAAGGATATTTAACGTGCACGCCCGCCACACGGGGTATTATTCGTCCGATATTTTTGGCTACACGGGCCGTTTATAGGTCGGCAGTTAATTTGGCGATGCCCGGACCCAAACCATGCTAAGCAAATGCCTAACCGACTGGGCTCCCCAGCCCCGCTCCCTGTTTAAGAATAAGTTAGAAAGAGTACTATATAAAATCACAATTCAGTATAGATCAAAGTTAATATGAAGAACACTGTAATTATGAGTAATAGAAGATGTATTTACATTGGAAATTGTTTTTGGAAGGGTCAGATTTCAGTGATTTAAAAAAAAAATAAAGATGCAAATCAACCCAGGCACTGAAAATAAAACTTGTTATTGGAAACCTAAATAATTTTTAAAATCATAAATATTGCTACAAATTGCTTTTGTGACAATTTAATTCAACCTCCATTAATTTGTAGTCATTATATACATAAAAAAACAACGTGAAAAATAATGACATTTACAGACTATCAAAAACAAATTTTGATAAGTATTAATGATAAAAAATGGCATCAAATGTGACAAATCACTAAAAATTTTTAGATTTTAACACAGTTTTTAGATGTTATCAGTAATAACTATGTTTTTTTTATAAATAAAAACTCATTATTCACATATACCATAACAAGGTTCCTACTCTTATTTCAAAATAAAATTCAAGGAGTTTGTGGCAATTTTTTTACCAATTAAATTGTCTGATTTGCTGATGTTTTTCTTACAAAATGAAATACCAAATTCGGGTATCTCTTGTGAATATAAAAAATACGATTTTACCGTGACTCTCTACTTTATTATTTTACTTAATTTTTTTTATTAATTGGTATTTGAAGCATGGAGTTCGGCAGGCGTAAGTCAGGGACCAGCCATTATCATCTTTCAAAGTGACAAAATAGCTAAAGAATTGATTTACTAACATGTGTCCTAAACTAAAAAAAGGACTTACACCGTGAACTAGCTAGGCGATAAAAGCTGTATCCTTAACAAAAAATCTGTCTGCAATTGCAACATTAAACTCAAATAGTGCGCGAAATATCGCCAACGCCAGGTGTAATGGCAACCATAACAAAGGAAAACACAGAAGGATTTAGCAAAAATTTAACTGGTTAATATGCATCATTTTGTAGAATGCCGAAGTGCTACGTTCGCCATTTAGCACAGACTAGGCAACGTTTTAAGAAATGATTTGAAATTTGAATGTTGCGAACGAAGAAAATAAAGGACTTTTCAACGATTTTTGGTAAAAAACAAGGAGTATTAAAGGGTCCTTGAAATGGAAAAAAAAAACAAGGACTTCTTTAGGATTTTCAAGGACCCGTGGAAACCCTGTGCGAGACAAATGTGAATTTTTTAATCATTTGAATTTTACCTTCAGCTTTTTTGTTTTCCATTCATCTAAGAGTATTTGATACTCCTGAATTTTCTGGTCGGCCTCTTGCAAACTTTCCTTTATCCTCTTCTCCTTCTTAGAAATTTTTTCCAGCTCCTTCAGGATCGCTTTGAGAGACATTGTTACAGATGGGGAAGGTTTAGCAGGGGGATTTTCTGCAACAGGAGCTGGGCTCGGACAGGTTTCTTTTCATGAAATAGAAGAAATTGTTAAGACTACTTCGTGTAAAACAATAGGTATATATCATGTTTATTGTTAGGCGACAATATTGGATTTCGGCAAAATGGTCGACAGGATAATCCCAAAGTACAAACAATATTAATAAATTTGATAAAGTGAAAAATCTGTAACATCATAATTAAAATACTAATAATTACTAAAAATTTTAAATCATAACCATTACAAAAAGTTTTTTTAAGTGAACCCATATTTAAAGAAAAGAAAATATTAAATTGCAAATAAAATTGAATATTTTAATTATTTTTAATGCCTTTGGTATTTGGAAACAAAACTTATATCTTTATACCTTTTTTTAAAAAAAAGGTCGATGCTATTTAGAACTGGGAAAAAAAAAACTTTAAAAAAAGGTTCTGAGAATTTGAGGAACTGAGAAGCAATTAACGAACTAAAATTCATAATAATTTGGACTATTAAAGTACCAGAGATATAACTTCAAATTAGAATTCAAATATTTGCATTGTTTACTTCCTTTGCAAATCAAAACAAAAGATTTAAAAAAAAAAAAACTATTTAGAAATAAAATTAAGGATCATTATACGATGGCTGTTTTTCAACCTCGATGGCTGTAACAAAAAGACGGTCAAATACAAAAAGATTTTTTTACTAAAAGTAAAGTACAATACTGCTATTTCTCCAAATTTCACTTGAAGATTAAAGCATATTCAAAATCTGTAACAAGCTTGAAATACCTCTCATAAATGTAGCGCCAATGATTGAAGGATTTGACGGTTTCTTTGAGCTTCATCAACTTGGAAGCACTACAATCTAAGCACTATGCTTATCAATAATTCACTTATGGTAAACCTTCGAGTTTCCTAACACTTGGTCAACTCGCTGAACAATACTGATGTTCATGAAGAAGGGGACCAGGAAGCAAGTCGGTCGCTACAGACGTATTGTTCAGCGAGTTGACCAAGTGTTAGGAAACTCAAGGTTCACCATAAGTGAATTATGGACTAGCAGTGCTGGAGGACAGAAAAATGACGTAAGCTTCAAATTTACTTTTAAACGAACGTCACAACTCCCTCCCAATCATTGGCGCTACTTTATAAGAGGAATTCAAAGCTTGTTTACAGTATACAAAATCGCCAAGATGATTATGTGGAGAATAAGCAGTATTGTAATTACTTTAGGTAAAAAATCTTTTTGTATTGACCGTCTTGTGTTACAGCCCATCGAGGTTGAAAAAAAAACAGCCCTAGTACCTTGTGGCAACGGTTGGGCTGGACTTGCTACATTCGTCGGATTAAGACTAGGCTGGTTATCACAGACTTTATTCAAAACTGCTGGATCTAAATTCCGAATCGCATCGATGAGAGGATCGTCAAACTCTTTCTTAACTTTGATGTTGCCAGATGCGAACAAGTTGATTAAAGATTCGACCGGTGTCATCGTTGCTTCGTTTGAAAGAGCGAAGGTACTTTCTTGGCCTTGAAGAAAATCTTGGAGTTGGTCCTGGATAGTTGGAGCTGTTTCTGAAGACCAACAAAGGCAGTCAAGATTAGATCATTTTAGAATTGAATTTGGTACATGGTAAAAAATGGTACATGATAGTATACTATCTTTTTTGTTACAAAAAATAGCTTATAAACTCTAATTTGACTTAAACTGACTAAAAACTATATATTCTTTTTTTCTGAAAGAATTGGATCCTTTCTGATAGTTTTTTAAAAATTACAAAACTGAATCTTGCTATGTTATATGAGATACATTTTCAGAAAAAATAAGCATTCTTTATAAATGTGTTCTACATATTCATGTAAGTTAACAATTTAAATTCTCTCTAAAATTCGATAGTATGCCCTTTCATTTTATTCCTTATGTATGTACAATATACGCTGCTCAAATCAATTAGGGGCGAACATGGTTTAAACCCCTTCACCCCTAATGATTTCATTTGGAATCATCAGCTTGTGATTTTTTCTCACTAAGTTCACAATTACTTATCGTTAGATGGAAGAATAATGCTTGCATTTTTAGATGTTTAAAAATTGATTTTAGCTATTTTTAACAAATAAAGTTTCGAAAAAATTATTGTTATAATATATTCAAAAGTAGTTATGATTCCATTTTTTTTTAATTATGATTTTTTTCCTGTGTTTTACCATTTCATTATAAATGCATAATGAATCTATTTAACAAATTTTAGAATAATAAATTAAAAATTGGGACTGGAAGGGTTAACAGAAGCCCACAAAATGCTCCCCTAATTGTTTTGAGCAGTGTATTTCATGCGACTATTATGAATACCACACTAGTTAGGGGACAATTTTGTTATGATTTAAAAAAAAAAAAAAACTAAATACAAATATATTATGGGTAATACATACTAGTAAGTAAAACAAGAATTATCCTTTTTAGATTTAATTTAAACAATTTTTACTTTTAGGTGTTGCCTGCAAAAGTAGAAAGTATAGAAGAAGAGGAAATGTAAAGAAAATTATTACCAATTGAATATACTGGTTCTTTTTTTGGCATAACTGTTACTGGAGTTGGTTCCTAAGTGTATAAGAACAGTTTTATGTATTAAAAGAAACAGAAGCAACATTTAGAGCTTTAAGAGGGACTGTCAGTCCAATAGAGCTAATGCATTAGTCTTGAAATCACAACTTTTGCAAAAGAATTGCTTTGCCAAGTTATCCCATTTTCACCAGGTATGGGAATCATCATAACATCAATTTAAAACAAAATTGAAAATAATATAACATCCGGTTGTTTAATTATTAATCGATAAAGTTTTTAAAAAGTGACGCCATCTGCTGAATATTTCGGGGCATTTTAAAACTTTAAAAATATATAATTAAATAACTAGATAACATTTTCATTTCAAATTTGTTTCATTTCGATGTTATGTTGATTCCCATACCTGGGGAAAAAGGGCTAACATGGGAAAGCAATACTTCTGCGGAAGTTGTGATTCCAAAACTAATGCATTAGGTCTATGGGACTGACTATCCCTCTTAATACTATTATCAGAGTAAAACTTCATTTACAGCATGTTATATATACCAGTTTTTTTTTTCAAAACTGTTTTGTTTTTTCTTTCTTAAAAGTAGGTCAAACTAACTGTGTAAGGTTATCCTATGAATAATAAAAATCTCTATCCGACTTATTCTATCCAAAATTATGTATATCTGAGTTCAGTTTACATCATTTTTTAAAAGAAAAGTGCTGCTAAATTATTAATTAATCTCTCGTGGTTAAATAGATTTTCGTTAACTTGCTTAAAAACTGATTAAAAATAAAGCCAACGAAAATACTTAATATGTTTTGTGTGTTGAACTTTAAGCATACCATGAGTTTATTCTATTACACAATTTTAATAAAATTAATGTCTAACTCTATAATTATAACCTAATAAAATGTATATTATAATTGCATGAGAAAACGAAACAGAGCTCAAACCATAAGAGCTCCTAACTACTGCACAATTTTCAATTAGAATACAGATGACTAACCACAGTTACAATAAATAATTTTCTAACAAAATAGAAGAATTTAAACTGAAAATAAAGTTAGCCTATAAAATATAAAAATAATAAATTATAATAATTAATTATTAATATCATAATAATAATTAATTAATTAAAAGTTATAAAATTACCTTATTTATTTCTTGAAATAACTGATTTAGATTATTGTTTACCAATATATTGTTTGCATCTATAGACATCTTAGGGACATTATCGCCTCTGACAACTGAATCTAAAATGGAACTAAGATCTTCGGAACTCGTCAGACGCTTTTTAGATTTAGGTTGCTCAGATTGCGACTTTCTTTTCAGTTCACCAGAGGAAGCTCTTGGCCTAGCAACTATTTTAGCTGAATTGGCTTTCGGGGATTGATTAGAAATTGGAGAATCAGGTTCTAAATTTAAGTTCTTTCTTTTAGAATTGGATATCACACGCTTAGGAGGGGAGGGTTCCAGTATCTCAATAGACGAATCTTCGCTTTGAGGCGAACTCAAGCACTTATCAGCATCGAAAGGTTCTGATATTTCACCTGACCTATCCCCCGACTGCTGTTTGAGCATCACTAAATTTTCCTTCTTCCTCGACTTGGAAAAGTTCGTCACCAGGCGCCTCACCTCAGCTTCGTCTTTAGGATTCGAAGGGTTGATCCAGTGGGCTATTCTTTTTCCAGAAACCCCTTCATTCTTTTTAGAATGTTTATCGCTTGATCCGTCTTGGTGAGAATCGTCGCTGTCCATGCTGTTCCTGCTAGTCGTGGAAGCATTCCTGATGGCCCGGACACTTTGGTTGATCCTCTTCGGTGGCTTTGACCTCGAGACCTTCGCCCCGTCAGAGGAATCTTTTTCTGCGCGAGAATCACCACTGTTTTTACTGACCGTGGATGAGTTTCTGATTGCGCGAACACTTTGGTCGATTCGTTTCAGAGGCGTTGCTTTCGGGAACTTCAGCTCCTCAGAAGGCTTCGTTGAATCTCTCTCTGAGTTCTTGGATCTTGCTTTTTCCCCAGAACAGTCAGACAAACATTCCAGTGGATACTCTGCTGCATCGAAAGGGAAATAGTTCTGATCGTGATTGTAAGCCTGCTGATTATGGGCGCCTTCGCTATCCACGAAAAACAAATCCTGTGGGTTGGGATTCGCATGCTTTGCAAAATATCTGTATTTGGGATCAAATGGCGGATAACCATTTCTGTCCTCGTATTCATATCCCCCTTGGTTTGTAGGACCCTGATACCTCTGGTGATAGGGTAACCGTCTACCAGTTGGGTCCTGAAACTGCTGGTTTCTTGGTCTCTGAGAAGGGCCTCTGTTTGATTGGCTATGGCTTTTCTCATAGTATGGTTTATTCTGCCCAGACATGGATTGACGACGGTTAGGGCTGATTAGGTTAGATGAGTTGGAATTTGTTGCTCCAATTTTGGGGGGAAGTTGCTCTGTGGTGATAGGTTCATTAACTTTAGTTGTTTCATTAGGTACTTTTAATTTAGAAGATTCTTTGGGTTTATTTACTTTAGCAGTTTCTTTAGGTTCATTTATTTTAGCAGTTTCTTTGGGTTCTTTTATTTTAGAAGTTTCTTTAGATTCATTTACTTTAGAAGAACTTTCTGAGCTCGTTTGACTTTTTTCATTATAGTTGGCATTGTTTTGGGTTGTTTTAGGTTCTGTATTTACTTTTATTAGGTTAGATCTGTGAGGGGAATTGCTATCTGCATTGTTCTTATTTCCTTGCCTTTGGAGTATTTTTCTGAAATAAAATTAAATAAAAAAAATTCAAAATTTGTCTCTCAATCAACTACTAATGCATGGAAATTTCGTACTTCAAAAGAACACAGTCATTTGACGATACATTAAATTTAATTTACTGTGAGATAAGATTTTAATATTCAATATAGTTATACAACACTTTCACAGTTCTTAAGATTATTGAATCATTTGGTTCTTGATTCTGATGATACTATCACTAAGAAATACAAAATTATCATGCACTTTTACTATTACAATTAACCCCAATCAATTATTAGCCTTTATAGAAAAAAAATTAATAAGAAAAATATCTCACTAATACAATAGCAAATCAAAAACAAAACAAAAATATTTTATAAATCCCTGATTATTACTGTTTAAAATAAATTCCAAAGATGGATTAAGATTCTTATACAGTTTATTACTTTAATTTTATTTGCACAGTCAAACCTTGTTAACGTAAACTCGGTTAACACGAAATTTTGCTTAAGATGTTCTGAAAGCATTTCCCTTGCCTATAAAGCTTTGAGCTAAAGCTAAAAAAACTCTTAAAGCGAAATTGTTTAGGTGAAATCCTGCAAAAAATTCTGAATTTGACACTTTTTTTTCTTTAGTAATTCAAAGTTTTGAAGAACAAATAAAACAAAACATTAAAAAATGCAGAAAACGAATATAAAAATTGTCTTCTTTTGAGAAAAGCACAAGACCTCCCATGATTTGAAAATTTTAATAAAATTGCTGTTCTTAATTGTGTTCCTTAAAAAAATTTCCTAATTTTTCTATAGTACGCACTACTTCAAATAAACTTTATCAATTGAATTACTAATTGTATACATGCATTGTTAGTGTATTACATTATAAAATAAATAAGAATAATTTTTTTAAACTATTTGTTGTTTCAATGTTTCATTTGTTGTAAAAAAAAAAATTCCGGCCAGTTAACATGAAATTCAGTTAACATGAAATTCAGTTAACATGAAATGTCTCAGTGTTCCCTTTGAGCTCGTGTTAACAGGGTTTGACCGTACATTTACTAAAAAGCAGGGTTGGGTTTTTCCCGTCCAAAACTAATATTTCCCATCCCAGTGGGAAAAAACTGGTAAATACCGGGAAAAATGGGAAAATACCGGCAAAAACTGGTAAATACCTCTTTCTGTATGAGAAAACTGGGAAATATATTTATTTCTGAGGTATACCTTATCTGGGACATTCTTGTTAATTAATTCAAAAGTTTTATAAAAGTAAACATCAGGGGTTTTTTTTTTGGGGGGGGAGGGGGGATCCCTTGTTAAGTTCCCGCTTTTAATCCCCTTTATCAAACTATAATAGCCGTAATAGTTTGTAAAGCCCAGAAAAGTTGTTGATATTTATTTTTTGATTTAGTAGAAAAAACTCAATAATTATTTATTCTATAAATACACTACTTTAATGATTTTTTACCGCAGAAAATATTTTAATAATTATTTATATTTATGCAAATAGCAACACTTAGATAGTAAACATAAGGGTACATGATTATTATATTACTATATTTGTAAAATAATTGAGGAAGATTTGTCGATTTTTAAACATCTTAGATCCATGATAAATATTTATTAAAATTCAAAATTTAAATTATTTTAATTAATTTCTTAAAATAAGTTAGTAATTGTTTCAATAATTAGGTTTTTCCCAGGCGGGAAAAACAATTTTTCCCAGGACTGTAAATACCGGTTTTTACCATGGTATTTACCGGAATGGTAAAAACCATGCCAACCCTGCTAAAAAGGAACATAAAAATATTTTTTTAAAGCTTTATTTGGTCACTTTAAGCAGTTTCTAAAAATATATCATCCATGTCATTTGGAAAAATTGAAGCCAAATTAAGCATTTCTAATATTGGTGAAAAATAATAGGTACTATGTAATTGATATTTTAAAAGGTACTTCAAAACTAAAATAATTCTGAACTGCTAAGAACCATTAGTAAGTAAATTCCTAGTAGTAATTATTCTGTGATATTGTTCGTAAATTTTGCGTTGTGGTTTGTTTTTTTAATTAATACAAAAATGAACTGACAAAATGAAAAAAAAAAAAATTGGAGTTATCAAAATTTTCCTGTGTAATGTAAGGAAAAAGTCTAGTTAACGAAACTTTATTGTACCTTGGAATTTGTTATAATGATGATAAGCTAAGCCCCACCCACTTTAAAGGGTTAACCACTAATTTATTAAAAATAGCAAAACAAAAAATTAAATAAATCCAAAACATACTAACTTCAAATTGTTTTTATGCTTTTTTCCTTCTGCATGATTAAGCCAGTTTCTCTTCGACACCTTATTATTGCACAAAAAACAAATGCCATTGGAATGATATCTAAACGAGGAAAAAAAATCAGCATTAGTAAAAAATTTAATTAAATATAAAAACAATTTGTCAACCATACAATACAACAATGCCAAGTAACTAGTTTAACTTGGATATCGATAACTATGATTACAATACAATGCACAGAAGCCTGTAGGCTGCATTTTCTTGAATCCTGAATGTGTTAGGCCCACATCTTGTGAAAATCTTGTATAGTATTAAGTGATTCCGCGTGGCATCCACGAATAATCAGCAAAAGTTCGAGCCCTGGCTGAGTCATCTGGTTTTCTGGATGGTAAAATCGAGGGTATGCATGTCCTATGATTATGTGGCATGTAAAAGTTCCCTAGAGTACCCATTTGGCTTGGGTTCTCTCAGCAAAATTAAATCTCGGTATACTTTAACATGGACAGAAAGCTCAGATTTAATGCAATCTGAGTGTCAAAATTGGTAGCGAGAGTCGCCTAAATTGTGCCTAAAAAATGGCTCTCAGTTCTGGGGAAATATGTCGAGTCTGTAAAGGCTTAGCTTCTACCAATAAAGCAGCTCGTTTGGAGAAGAAAAAAAAGTTTAGGCTTATTGCATAAAAATATTAAACAAAGATATTAGAAATATATATATTGTTAACTAAATGAATCTTATTTGTTGACATTAAAAGTACTTACTTGCTTTTATCGTTTTTCAGACTTTCAGGACCCTAAAAAATGAAATATTGTTTAAAAAAAAATTTCACTCTAAATCTGAATTTGAAACAAGTACATGCATTTTAACCATGGCAAGTTTCTTTCGAAGAGGAAAAAACTGGAAAACCGGCCGAAAGAAATAGGTTTCACCCACTTGTTAGAAACTGGTTTTATTAAGAAATAGCTTTCTTCGGAGTGGAAGAGACTGATTTTATTTACTAATTTAATTTCACTTTTGATTAGAATTTTTCAAATATACATAAAAGATTTGTATAGTTATTAGCTAATATATATTACTAAGGAAAGTAATGGCAATTAATAGCCAATTAAACTGAGAGCATATAACCCATGAAATAAAATAAATAAATATAGTTTTCAAATATATTTAAAAATCCATGCCTGGTAACTATTTTAGATCATTTTCAAATAAGATTTTACAAAATCTTATCTCTTAATATAATTGAAAATCATTTATTTCTTAGCATAAAGGAGATATAATAAGGGGCAGTCGATAAATCACATGACCCGGTTTTGGCAATCCCCCCCCTTCCTTCTGGTGTTCTTTCGCGATACTTGGCTCCTTCCTCTTCCCCTTGTTCTCAAGTGAAATTTTTCAAAATTCGTATTCTTTATTTGGAATTTTTTTTTTCAAAACTTCTGTTTGAACGTTTGATACCTGGAAAACTTCAAAACACATACTAATTGACGCCCAACCCCAAACTCGGATAGTCCAAACAGCAGCTGCATCATCTGATGATGGTGGAAAAAGCACTTAAAAATCATATACAATGCGCATTTTGTCTACTTTCTTTTGTAACGTGTGAAAATACTTCAAACATGTGTCCATTGGTCTGAATCGAAATTAATAAAGGTTAGGTTAGTTTTGAATTAACGTCGCACTAGAGCTACACGAGGGCTATTGGCGACGGGCGTCGTATTTAAGAACCACAGTCAAGTGACGAGCCGACACCTGAGTAGGCACCCAACGCAACCGTTAAGGGTGACATTGTACGCAGCGTTAGGACTTAAGGATATTTAACGTGAACTCCCCCTACACGGGGTATTATTCGTCGGACATTTTTGGCTGCACAAGCTGTTTATAGGTCGGCAGTTATTTTGGCGATGCCCAGACCCGAACCTGGGACCTTTCGCATGCTAGGCGAGTGCCTAACCGACTGGGCTCCCCAGCCCCGAAACTAATAAAGAGAATAGAAAGAATCGAATCAATACAAAAGAATGGATCGTTCTTTTCCCTAACACTTTAAAGTATGGTTTGGAAAGCCATGATAAATATTATCATGTAAGATTTTGCCAAATTTGAGAAGCTACATTAAAATTTTTTACTGAAATTTAACTTCATTTACTTGCAATTTTCCATAATTTTTTTGCGGGGAAAATTATGATATTTGACCCCTCCTCCCTTGAGATTTGGTGATCTTCGGCTCGACCCCATCCCCCCTAAAAATATGACATAACTTATGGACGCCCCCTAACACATGCATAAATAATATAATATATTTAAATTTTAATTTAATTATTTATTATATTTAAATAATTATTTTAAATTTCATAAATCTACATAATTATGTTTCCAAATTTAGTTAATAAACTCTTCCACTAAGAATATTAAATACATTGCAATTACACAATCCTTTTTTGTTGTTGTTAGCATCTTCCATCTCTTCCATTTTTTGTCCCATTTCTCTCGGGTTTTTTCCAGTCCTTTCAGTATTTTTTCTTTTTCTTCCGGAAGATACCCAACCCCCACTTTAACCACCTGTTACAGAAATACTTACTGCTAACATTAGGAGACACACAAGCAGGGTTGTTATGATTTTACCCGACCTAACACAAGCAGGGTTGTTATGATTTTACCCGACCCAAAAAAACCAGGGTGGTTTTAAAAAAAAAAATACTTGAAAAAACCCAAGTGGGCAATTGAACTTAAAATTGCCTTCACTGAAAATTAAAAAACTTTTTATACATCCAAAAAAAATATACATTTCATATCATTTTCAATTAATATTTTAGTATTATTCTTAATATATTTTTACATTTTTGTACCCTCAATATTTACAAAGCATTTTCAAATTTAAATTTATACTAATTATTTAACAATTAAATATAACAAATACCTTTTTTAAAATTCTAATTTAAATTTCTATCGTTACAATATTCCGGATTATATAATTTTACACATACACAAACAAACAATACTTGGTTCGAGACAATACATTTATAAATTTAAATATATACATTTATCTAACAACTATATGCAATTATTTTATTTTTTTAATTGTTCTAATTTAAATTGTATCATTCCTGATTATCTCTCTCAAGATGTTCTGTTAGTTTTAAAAATTGTAATGTATAGATAAATAATTAAAACCAAATCCAAAATACTGAAAAAAAAAACATAAAACCCTGGAAAAACACCAAAACCCTGAAAAATACATCCAAAATACTGAAAAAAAAAACCATAAAACCCTGGAAAACCCCCAAAACCCTGAAAAAAAACTAAAACCCGAAAAAAAAACCCCAAGTGGGTTGAGTTTTTCATGAAAAAACTCGGGTTTTTAACAACCCTGCACGCAAGCTTTAATTTTTTCACATTAAAACTTTTTGCAATTGCACATTATATATTTTTTTTTATGCAAACAAACAAAACTATCCACAGGGTGCCTGCTCAAACACAATTTTTAACTTCCCTGACTTTTCCAGGTTTTCCAAACCAAAAGCCAAAATTTCAAGGTACTGCCTTCAAAGGTTGATTTGCGTTACTAATAGATGGGGGAGGGGGGGGCAATGTAAACTTAACGAAATAGATTAAAAATTTAATAATTGCTAGACAGATAAAGAGACACGTTGTATTACCAATCAAACAATTTGACTTTTCTATTTCCCGATGTCACAAAATTTACGATATAAGTAGCAAAACCATTATGATTAGTAATGTTAAAAACATCAACATGATTAGTTTAATGAACGCTTCCGCCCGACTACCCCATTCTAGCATTTGATAAGAACACTGATCTTTAACAAAGCAAATATTTCCTTGTAATCCGTTGTAGTTTAATGGCATTGGTTTGGTTTGACAAATTTTATACAAATACAAAAATTGTCGATCAACAATAGGCCAGAGGCCCAGGCAAAGTTGGTCCAGAAGAATTTATAACTTTTTTACTAGACTCCAGTAACTATCGAGATTCTTCTTGAATTCTTCTATACTCACTGCCAACCAAATTAGAACACGTTAGGGATGGCAGTTTTTAAAAAAAAACAGTTTTTAAAGACCGTTTTACTTTACAACGCCGGTAAAAACCGACCCGTTTTTATCGAACCTTAAAAAACGGTTTTAGAAAACCGGTTTTTCAATGGCAAAAAAATGGTTTTTAAGTTTTTCCAGTTTCTTATTAATTAATTGAAAAAATCAATTAATTTGTAAACTTTACTTTCGAATTAAAAAAAAACAACAATTCACACAGTCAATTTTAAATTTTTAAAGTGTTTTATTGAAAACTAAGTTCTAGGTTTTCTTCCTAATTCTTACTTTCTTATTATTTAAAATCATAATGTTCCTTTTTTTATTCTGGTTTTCTAATCGTTTTGAGTATTTTTATTAAGCTTTGCATTATTCCATCTCTATTTCCTTTTTTTTTTTAAAATTTAATTCGTCCCATTTTCTATCTATGCCATTAACATAGTGAAAAACTAAATTTTTTTTTGAAAAATTACATAATTTAAAAAAAAAACGCTGATGGCGGTTTTTGAGAAAAAAAACAATTTCCGCTGAAAACCGGTTTCCGGTTTAGACCGGCCTCAGGAAAAACTGGTTTTACAGTCAGAACCTAGGGCAGAAAACCGGTTTCGGTTTTCCATCCCTAAAGTGTAACAGATAAGGATGGCAGCAACTATACTCTCTTTGAATAAACAACACAATTTAGTAAAGCATTCCACTCATTGACAACTCTCTTATAAAAATGATGTTTTCTTACCTACTTTTTGGAGCAGGTTTTTTTTCTGAACAAGTCCTTTTGTTCGTTTATTTAATTTAAAACAAAAGCCCCTTAAGTTAAAACCCTACCCAAGCCCCTAAAAAATCACAATTGGAAATACAGTATAACCCAGCTGTAGCGTCTTTCAATGGACCACAAGGTTTATGATGTTAAAAACAAGTAACGTTATAAAGAAGGTTGAATATTAAGGGCAGCAAATTATGTAAAATGCATTATATATAATCATATTATTAATTGAAGTTATAAAATAACATCTATTGAATAAATTTTAACAGTACGTGCTATTAGAAGTAGTTTAATTTATCCTCCTCCAGTCAATAATTTTTTAGACGGGAAATAAATTTTAACTCTGGGGACTTTTAGAACCATTTAGTGAATAAAATAAAATTAAAAAGTGAAAATGAAATTTCAAAAATGCCTTCTTTAGGAAGGCACAACCAAGGAGTTAAACAAAAATTACCGTTATAAGCAAGATATTATAACATTTAGGTTAGGAGTGATTCAAGGAACCGAACATTTATTGCGTTATAAACAAGTTGACATTTTTGGCAACTTCATTGCTTGCGCCTGCAAAATCTGGAACAAATGCAATCGTAGAAAATGAACTTGGTGTTGCCAATCTGCTATCCTACACCACACCTATCAAGTTGTTGGGTAGGAATCCTGGAATGCTTATCAGACTGTTTCACAGGCTTAACAATTCATTTCATTCATCGTTTCACAAGTTTTGCTGCTTGGCAACATAAACCCATAATACAGCTTTCCAACTAGATATTGACCCCCTACATCACAGCTGTTCTGACTTTTCTTAACTTACTTAGACCCCTTACCGGTTAAATCCAAGTTTCGGTATACGGCGACTTTTTTGGACCGTTGGCGACAAAAAAAGGCGATAAATAATTCCAATCTGGCAACACAGTTGTATGACTTCACAGTTTCCAATCATGCGTCGCTACGCATGTTTTCTCGCCAACAAGTTTGGCGAGAAATAAAAAGTCGCCGTATACCGAAACTAGGAATTAACCGAAAGGGTTAAAGTTCTAAAATTATAAACATTAGATAAATGTACCAATTAGGTTAATCATAGGCAAAATTGAATGTTTTACGATCATATTGTTGAGACTTAACTTTGAAATTTAGTTTCTTTTCGAAATTTTAAAATACAATTGTATGTTGTTTTAAATTTCTCTGAAACGTTTCGATTTTTTCTAACGCATGAGAATAATTTTATAGCATAAAAAACATACTTGCGAGACGGATTCGTTATTTGGAGATTCAGATTTCGATGACATTAGATTTTAGAAAAAATACTTATTTAATGATTATTAAGATGAAATGTATAAGCATTGTTTTTCTTATCGTTATTCGTTGAGAATTTTTTAATTTAAATTAACGTGGAAAAATATTTTCTTCTTCATTCTGCTCAAAATTATTGTTTACACACAAACCACGTGACTACATTTAGTTGTTTACTTCCTCCTCTTGCAGTTTCGTTTAATTCGATTGATATTCTTTAGTGACGTCTTGTCAATATACCTGTGCTTTTTGCTCACTTCCTTGGTTTCGATTTGATTTGAACACGATGCGTTTTTTTCGCGATGTGGGTTCTTTTTTTTTTTATACATGTAATATTAATAAAAAAAAATTGAATTCATGTGATTGTGATAAATTCTATAGAGTTGTTATTTACATCCAGGTAAACTACCCTTATTAGTTTAAAAAAGGAAAGAAAAAAACATTTTTTAAACCCAGTTGTACACACCCATAAATGTGTGCGAAAAGAAATGAACAAATGGTTTCATAAAGTTGGAAATTTCTTAGTGCACACATTTCAAAGTTTCTTAAAAATCTTTCTTAGAAAGTTACAGAAACCTCAATTATGGTTAATTTTTCTGATTTCATTTTTTTTTACTTAAAATCAATACTAAAACCATAGAGGTAGGACTAAAACAAGTAGGTTTGTTACATAATCTGTCACTTAAACCGCTTCAACACAATTTGTGCTTAACTAAAAACGCAATATTTATCCACCTCTCTGAAAAAAATTCGCCAAACAGGGCCTTCGGCTTATAATTTATTTCTAATTCAAACTTTTAAACGCCAAAAATTAACTATTTTCATTAAACTTCTTTCGCAAATTAATAATTACTAATTATCGTTTGCTGAATTTGTTTGAAATTCGAAAAATAATGATGCAACTTTTTGTAATAAAAATCTTCTAGTTGCTACAATTGACCTGTAGCACATGACGTAGGCGTCCTTCAAGGAAGCTAAGAATGCTGGGAAATATGACGTAGCGTCCTTCAAGGAAGATGCATGCTGGGAAATATGACGATTTTCCGGTCTGGCAAAGAGCAAAACACTTCTGCGCATGCTCTACTGCTCAGTCGAGCATGACTGAAGCGAATCGTGAAAACAGCACAGTTTGCCGTATTTGGCTTCGTATCTTTTTTTTGGCAGTTAGTTTTTTTATTAGGGTTTCTTGACATTATACAGAGTTTTTAAAAAACACTCATTGTTTTAATTACTTTGTCCCAATATGATAAATGTCCCAGGTATATTAGGGTCTTATTGCTTCCCAACAGCTCTTTTAAACATAAATGTATTAATGAATGATCCCCATTATCTACAAGATTCTGCTTGACCAATATATTGTATTAATAGTTATATAAAACACTGAGCAAGAGAACTCAATCCCCATATTTCCAATTCCACTGTAATGGTAACATAAGAGCTCTCTGACTTTTAATTCTCTAATTTGTCAATCTGATAAGTATTTAGTGAACCTGCTAAATAATGTACTTAATTCTCTATGAGTAAATATGTGCATTGCTTCATTTTTACTGTCACACATGAACATTCAAATTCTTAAGTTTGAATTTTTTCTGTATTATTGCCTTTTCAAATATTTTCTCTTTCCATTGATATTCTAATCTACAACAGCAATGAAACAAAAAAGGCTTTTCAATTTAATATATAAAAATTGCTTTAGAATTTTACACATCAATAAGTTTTGAGCATTATATGTTACGTTACTTAAAAACAAACAAATTGAATTCATAATAAGAATTTTTTTTATTCACAATAAAGAGAGGTTTAGAAAATGATAAGCTACAAGACTAGCTGGGTTTGTTTGCAGTGAATTTAATTTCTTTCTAAAATTTTACTCTGATAAATGCTATTACATCTTATTTCTGATTGGACATGCAAAAGTATGCACTATTCTATTAGCCAACATTTGGTTATAAGGCTCCAGCATAGGTACTTATCCATATGATGCAGTTCTTGGGAAGATAACTAAATGGCTTGCAAAATTAAACAATACAGATTACTAAAATTTTTACTAAAGAGTTTACTTTTTTAAACCAAAAGAAAAAATAACTTATGGAGAGTTACAAGAAGGCTTTGTATTAAAACCTGACCCCCCTTAAAAAAAACCATTCAAGAAATTTGGTGAAACCCTTTTATTGTACATCTGTTTCCCTGTGTCTAATCCACGGGACTTAATCCAAACATAGGTGAATAATGTTGGTCTTTTTCAAGGTCGCAGCTTCTAGTGTTCGGCTGATGCAGGGAACTAAAAATACACTTGTGAATGAATGCTATATAATTGATTTAACTAGCATCCAGACACAAACCATATTTAGTATTTGCCTAAATGAAGGAGAAAAAAATTTACATTATTATTTACCACTACAGCATGAAAGAAATATAAACATAAGGAGTTACACATTGAAAATTTAAACATATGCTAACAAAACCTATAAATTTAGTATTGGACGTCGTATTTTCTTTCTAACATTTTTTACTACAATAAATGATGCATTTATAATGTATAATTAACATACAAAAGAATGTACTTTTAAGTAGGGTGACCATATATTTTCTACATCAATGCAGTACAGTGTTGAAGAAGCAAAACAATAAACAAACTTATTCATGTTTATTTTATAGTATTGTTTCAGTCAGTCTTGTAATCGACTCAACTCTTGTAATATGGTGCAAACCACTTAAACGGTTCAGAACTATAAAAATTTAAAACAAATACTTATTTTTAGGTTACGATATTATGAAGCTCTTGCCTGCCATGTATGACTAACTACTGATTGAGAGTATATGTAGAGAGTCGCTTTATTCTGGTTTGGTTAAGAGTTGTCGGTAAAGAAAATAAATGGGAAATTCTAATGGAGAAATTTTAATCACCACACAAAGTTTTTACATATTTTAAAGACTCTTTGAAATCGGCAGCACAAAAGCCTAAAAGGCAGTACTGTACTGCGAAATGCAGTAAGTCTGGTCTGACATTTGATTATCAGGTTTTAGATTAGAAGCTAAATCCCGTTGGTACGGCTATGGTAAAGAAAAGTAGCAACTAAAAGGACCAAAATAATGAACCGTTATGGCTTATTAAACATTTACTCTGAATACTTCACTTAATAAAAAAAAACTTTGCTTATGGAAAAACAATTACATTCGCGACCGACGGACAATATAAATTAATCAATTGAGTATTCATAGTTTACAATTTTACAATAATTTAAAATTAGTATTAAAAAAATAAATAACTTACCAGTTTTAAAAGTTTATGCCAGCCACGCACAAACATATGGTTGTTTACTTTAAACTTTAATGAATAAAAATCGCCAACAAATAGCATCGCCAAAAGGAATAGGTTGCTGGAATAATGAATATGGTAGTTCTCTCAAGCATGCGCAGAAGAGTTTTGCTTTGCCAGGCCGGAAAAAATCTCCCATGTCAGTTTCGGAAAACTATCCAATTTTAGGGTTTCCGATCCCCAGTCTATGAATCTTCACCGTTTAACTGTAGAATTTTATTCATGTACCTTTTCTTCAACACAAAATCAAGCTAAGACATTATAAAAAGCCTAAACATAAGCCGAAAACCATAAAATTAGCACTATCCGAGTGTAACGCTATGCAACTACTGCATTGTTGGTCCTTCAAGGAGTTGCTAAGGCCCGTTGCTAGGGCCCTGAGGGGGAAATTCCGAAGTGTGCTACAGCTCTATTTCCCTTATTCATTAACTTTCTTTCGAAAAAGAGAATAATAAATAATTAGTAAAATTGATGCTTTAAAAATAAGAGATAACTTTCGCTTATTTTTTTATTCAAAGTTAGAATTCTTCTATGTATCCTTCCTCATACATATATAATGAGCCATCACAAGAACTCTATTGTGATATTACAACAATCCAAACTAAATTATATCACATAAATAAATATTCTTTCAAGAGTTTTTTTTTTTATTTTAAATAAAGTTTCTCGTACGTTTGAAGAAATGGCAACAGTGAAAATATTGAATAAAAAATGGAATTCTGGATTTTGTTTTAAATTCAATGTGGATTAAATTTTTAAGGTTTTGTTAATTCTATATATATAAGCAGTCCTGACTGGACTCACTCACTCACGGATCTATTTACGTATCACGCCAGCGTATGTGTTAAATGTTATTAATTGATGTTACTGGGATGAAGAAAGTACCAATTTTCTAGGAAAAATTATCTTTTTATAATCGTAGGTCATTTAAAAGCGATTTTTCCGAAAATTATGAAACCCGAAGGGTGTATGAGTTAAATCGTAGCGATTTCTCCATAGAATAACATTGTTATGTACTTTTAATTTAAATTTCGTTTTCTAATTTGAATAATTTCAGGGTTCAGGTGAGCGCAAATTAAGTATAAAACGTCAGAGCACGTTAGTTTAATTTGTAGGATTGTTATTTGAATATCATTATTTTATTTTATTTATTGAATTTAAATCTTTTGATTTTTTTGGTTTCCGAATTTAATTTAATTGATGTTTACACATGGTAAGAAGTAAAGATATTGCTACTATGTCTCATGACTTTAAAGGCGATAAATATTCTAGATCTGATGAAAACTTCAAAGAAATGTTAATTTCGTGTACGTATAGTATAGCGTACAAACTTTATGTTTATGAAACTGTCAATTTGCTACAGTTATGATATAATGGCCGATTCTGGCATTGGCGGCTTTTGGCGAAGTAAAATATTTAACGTAGGGTAGCTTTTCCCATCCAGTTGAATGGGTTAGGGTAAGTTTGAATTATCGTCGCACTAGAGCTATACACAAAGGCTATTGGCCACGGGCGTCTTAATTTAGAACCATTGTCAAGTGACGATAGTCGACATCTGAGTAGGCACCCAATGCAGCTTTTAAGGGCGACTTCGTACGCATCGTCGGGACTTTTGAAAAATATTTAACTTGCACTCTCATCACATGGGGTATTCGTCGGACATTTTTGGCTGCATTTGCCGTTTATAGGTCGGCAATTATTTTGACGATGCCCGGACCCGTAACCGGGACCTATCGCATGCGAGGCGACGCCTTTACCGACTTGGCTCCCCAGAACTGTCGAGTGGTCGGAGTGGAATGTTTACCACAT
Organism: Oedothorax gibbosus; assembly: GCA_019343175.1. Lineage (NCBI taxonomy): Eukaryota > Metazoa > Arthropoda > Arachnida > Araneae > Linyphiidae > Oedothorax > Oedothorax gibbosus. The sequence continues at coordinate 348,917 of JAFNEN010000414.1, forward strand.
CTTTGGCATTTTCGGGCGTATAAGGACAAATAGAAGCTGGCCATTATATCACAGCTATTCTTACAATTTAAACAGGGCCTATGGGAAAGCCCTCTAACTTCTAGAAGGGCCTGGATACAATCGGATTTCTTTTTTAAATCTAATGTTGATCATAGAATGGGAGAAAATTATAATATACCGATGGAGTGCTGACCACTGGAGAAGGGATCAATTGGTATGAAATAAATGTTTACATAAAAAGAAACAATCACCGTTTTTAAGAGTACACCCGTGCAACGCCGTGTTTATAAAGCTAGTTAAATACATACTTCTAATTTAATTATTTTAAATGAAATTTGGGATGTTACCTAACTTGATTTTTTGCTTCAAAATGACGTATCCCACTTGTTTGTGCGACTTGCGTTTCGTTGTGTGAAAGTGGGTGACAGACCGACAGACGGACTGAACGATTATAATACCTACGTCTTTTCACGTTATAAACGTTGTGTGGAGGCTAAAAAGGTCTTTATTTTAAAATACCGAGTTTGATGCTTAGTTTACTTTAAAAATTTCACGAATTTTCCAAAAATCAGTTGTAATATCTTGAAAACTTTCTCTTTTCTTGGCACCAAATAATTCATTACAACAAATCTATATCAATATGTCACAACTCCCAATCATTTAAATTTTTAAACACCGTAATCATTTTGAGTAACCTTGTTACTTTTTAAAATAAGGATTTAATATGAATATTTTTTGTATTGTATAACTTTTTCAGTAGTTTGAACAATTGAAGAGCTTAGTGGAAGAACGTGCTAAGTGACATTTTTGAAAAAATTGAGATTTTTGTGTCAATAAACATATTACTATCTGCTTTAACAATAACAAGCTTCCCTTTTTCATAAACTTAAAGTTTGGTACATTTTTTACGGTTTTCAAGTACCATTTTCAACAGATCTGAGTGCAAACTAAAAACTTCAAAGCTCATTTTCTCGTTTTCACCTTTTTGTCACTTAGCACGTTCTTCCACTAAGCTCTTCAATTAGGTTATATGAATAGAATTCAAGTCAGCGTTTATTTCATTTATAAAATTATTTATTAGTGGAAAGATCATTTGTTAATATTTACGACAATTTTAAATTAGAAAAATAGTTATGTATATTTAATAAATTTGAAACTATAAAACAGATGAAATTATAAACAAATTTATTAAAAGTATGCATTTATAACTAAAATAAGACATCTGTATAGAATGCGCGAAAAATTATCACCCGATTCATATGGATATTTACAAAATATAATATTGTAACGTATTTTAGAGAAAAACTATCCATTTCGGAAAATCGGTCAGATATAATGGTTGGTTGGTAGACATATATTTTGAGGCTTGTGTGCTTGGTCACAAAGACCCGCTTATAAACCTTCGTCAAGAAGGACGGACACGACATACACACAAATACAAGACAGATGCTGCCATCTATCGTCACCTCTACAATTTAGACATGTCCCTGAGGGGGAGGGAAATAGTCACCAGGGACCTGTACCCGTGGTAAACTGCGCAATGACCGACCACAGGACTTTCGGATCCAACAGATTTAGCGAGCACGTACTCCGCATATACTCGGTGGGTCTTCAGTGGTACCGGGACTCGATCGCGGGACTTTCCGATCTCGAGACCGAGACGCTGACCACTAGGCTCCCCACAGCCCCAATATAATGGTATTATGACGATATGCTCCGTTTTTGGTCTAAATTGTTTATATTTGAACCAGGACTTATCAACGCAAACATACAGTAGAAAATAACATCAATGTGTTTATTAAAACATATCTCTAATAATTTTTTAACTTATTCCTACACATCTTTGACGCCTGTAATATTTGTTTCCAGTTGGTAAATTTCGTTAAACATCAAAATTGCTATTCCTATTGATTCAATAAAACACTTTTATTTCGTGTACAAGATTTTTATTTCTAGGATTGATATTTCTTTTCTTTGTTCGACAAACACAAGTGTAGTAAGTTCATGAAGTAACCATGTAGATCCAGTAAGGACACCCCAAGCCACAAGCCTATGTAGCCACCGATGATGCTGAACACTTGTATTCCCTATAGATAAAACAATAAATAAACATTAAGAGGGACTGTCAGTCCCATAGAGCCAATGCATTAGTTTTAGAATCACACTTTCCGCAAAAGTATTGCTTTGCCATGTTATCCCATTTTCACCAGGTATGCGGATCATCATAACATGAATTTAAAACAAAATTATAAAGAAAATATCATCAGGTTATTTAATTATCAATTGATAAAGTTTTAAAATAGTGTCGCCATCTGCTGTATATTTTTGACATTTTAAAACTTCAAAAATGTAGAATTAAATAACTAGATAACATTTTCGTTTCAAATTTGTTTCATTTCGATGTTATGTTGATTCCCATACCTGGGGAAAAAGGGCTAACATGGCAAAGCAATACTTTTGCGGAAAGTGTGATTCCAAAACTAATGCATTAGCTCTATGGGACTGACAGTCCCTCTTAATGCACGGCCAACTTCAATAACAAGGCCAGAGAACCTTTCCCAAACATGATCGTAGACGGAATTTTTGACGTCACTGTTCCGAGTGCCGAAGATCGAGAAACCAGTTCGGACGCATTCGGAACCATAAAAATGTGGTCAGCCGTGAACGAGTGGTTCCGAACAGGTATCGAGACAGATTATCTTCAACTTCGGAACAACGTCACTCGGAACTATGACGTCAAAATTTCCGTCCCCGAGCGTGTTTGGTAGAGCTTCTTTGGCCTTAGTAGTTGAGTAGGTCGTGATTAATGTCGTTTCAACACGCATCATTCAATCAACCAATCAATCAACATTATATTCTTATATTAGGTAATTGAAAGTAATACTAGAAATTTAACTTTTATAAATAATTAAATTATTAAGAAATCTGATTTTAGCTTACGTCATATTTTGGCCTATGTCTGTAGATTTCAGATTCGGCCGTTGCGTAAAAAACTTTCAGGCAAAGATAATTTTTTCTGCGAAGACAAAAGTTTAGCTTAAAAACTTAATAAGTATGTTATAAATTATTTGTAGCACTCTCTATTTATTCATTAATGAGTATTTTTGTTTTGTTTATTAATACTTTTTGAACGGTTTAACTCAGGGCCGAATTTCTAAAACTAGAGCGGCGAATGTTTTGGGGCGGCATATTTTACGACCAATTAAAGCAGCATTCGGCATAAAAAAATTATTACAAAGATGCGAATATATTTAAGAGAGAAAACAAATAATTTACATTAATGCGTACACCGTAAACGTATATATATTACTAATATTTCGTAGCAAACATGGTCGCTGCGAGGGCAAGTGCACCCCTTCCTCCCGAATTTCGAAGTTGGAAGAAAAATAGTAGAACAGTTTAAAGAAATTCGCCTATTTCGTTTTCAATTTAGTGTGCAGTAGTACATAGTTTAGTAGTTTTAGTAGTAGTTTAGTAGTTAGTTTAGTAGTACATAGATAATTATAATATGTGTATCTATTTTAAACAACACATACCACCCTATTTTACAGCTAACCAGCTACCTTTCCCCGAATTGGGAGAATATTGTGACTAGGGCGGCAAATCAATAGTAGCCTACAAGTGGCAAATCTTTAAATCCGGCCCTGGTAACTAAATGAAATTTTAATTATTCGAAAAAGAGAGATTATTTTCAACCTTTACCTGTCATTTTCCGAAAGCGTTCTGTTGAACATATCCATATCATAACAAGCTCCCTGAAATATTATTGCCAAAGTTTGAAAATAAAAAAATTATTCTATAAAATAAAAACTTAATTATAAATAATATACCTACTTGCGACAATTTAAAAGAATCCACTGATTGGTAAGCGAATGTCAGTTTTCTGTAAAAAAAAAATGTTTGCATCATTTACAATATATGAAGATTTAAAATGCTATTTATATGTTAATTAAATTCTTAAAAAAGAAATTTCTCAGCGAGAAATTAAAAACATATATTTACAAAACTAAATAATTTCTTTACTTTTCCGAAATTTTTTTAAAAATTTTTAATCATAAGTTACACTTTACTTATACACATTTAAGTTATCTATGCCTTGTGTATTTGACCTTCTGTAGCTAGAAAAAACTATAAAAATATAACACTTAAAAAACTAAAAAAAATGTTGAAGGTTACAGGTATATTTTATCAACTTTACTAGAAAAAAATTAGGCACATTGGGTGACCAAAATTTCATGTTCCGGAATTTTTTCACAGTGCACCTCACATTCATGGCACGACGGATAACATCGATCTTTTACAGCTAACTTTCGTTCCTAGAAAATTATAAATTTTTAATGTAAGCTACTGGTATATTTTAGACACATACTAGAAAAAATTGGGCGCATTGGTTGCCCAAAATTTCTTAGGAATGTTTTTTTAGAATTTTTTTTTACAAGTGTACCTATACCCACGTGAATGGCATTCTACATTCTGGATAACATCGATTTTGTGCAACAAATTCGTTCCTAGAAAACTACAAATTTTTGGTGAAGGTTAATTACTGGTATATTTCAGCAACATTACTAGAAAAAGTTCGGCACATAAGTTGGCCAAAATTTTCTAGGAAAGTTTTTGATTTTTTTTACATTGTGTACACATACTCACGTGAATGGCATTCTACATTCCGGATAACATCGATCTTTTGCAACAATTTCGTTCCTAGAAAACTATAAATTTTTGGTGAAAGTTACTGGTATATTTTACTTTTTAGCAACATTACTAGAAAAAGTTCGGCACATAAGTTGGCCAACATTTTCCAGGAAAGTTTTTGATTTTTTTTTACACTGTTTACCTATAACCCACGTGAATGGCATTTTACATTCCGGATAAAATCGATCTTTTGCAACAATTTCGTTCCTAGAAAACTATAAATTTTTGGTGAAAGTTACTGGTATATTTTAGCAACATTACTAGAAAAAAATTGGGCGCATTAGTTGCCCAAAATTTCTTAGGAATGTTTCAGAATTTTTTTTTACAAGTGTACCTATACCCACGTTAATGGCATTCTACATTCTGGATAACATCGATCTTGTGCAACAAATTCGTTCCTAGAAAACTATACATTTTTGATGAAGGTTAATTACTGGTATATTTCAGCAACATTACTAGAAAAAGTTCGGCACATAAGTTGGCCAAAATTTTCTAGGAAAGTTTTTGATTTTTTTACATTGTGTACACATACTCACGTGAATGGCATTCTACATTCCGGATAACATCGATCTTTTGCAACAATTTCGTTAATGGAAAACTATAAATTTTTGGTGAAGGTTACTGGTATATTTTAGACACATTGCTAGAAAATATCGGGCGCATTAGTTGCCCAAAATTTCTTAGGAACGTTAAAATTTTTTTTTTTACAAGTGTACTTATACTCGCATGAATGGCATTCTACATTCCGGATAACATCGATCTTTTGCGACAATTTAGTTCCTAGATAACTATAAATTTTTGGTGAAGGTTACTGGTATATTTTAGCTACATTACTAGAAAAAGTTCGGCACATAAGTTGGCCAAAATTTTCCATTAAAGTTTTTGATTTTTTTTTACATTGTGTATACCTATACTCACGTGCATGGCATTCTACACTCCGGATAACACTGATCTTTTGCAATCTGGTCATGGGCAATTAGACATTCCTCTGGAATTAACGATGTAGTTAGAAGTGTGTCCGTGTTAATTATAATATAGTAAATTCAATGTTATATTTTAAAATTGTAACCACTCGACCAATATTATATACTAGCTTTCTAAACCCGGCGTCGCACGGGTTAACCTTTAATAACGGTAATTTGTTTTTGACAGAGCTATAATAAAATGGGCGGTCTGTTCATTGGCGACTTTTGGCAATATTTAAAATTTAACAACCCAAATGTGGTAATTATTCTACAATCAATAAATGAATTAAATAATGTTGGTCAAATAACAATCCTACAAATTAAATCCTCTTGATATTTCGTGTTTATACTTAATTTTTGCTCGCGCTAAAGTTTCTTTCAAATTGAAAATTAAAAGTAGAAATCGAATTCGTGTTAATTTTTTAACGGCTCTTCTTACTGGATTTTCGTGTTTATCTACGGATGACGTCAAGCCCCTGTTTCGGCCCGTCCCATGTGTTTTCAAGCCCCAGTTTCGGTCTCTCACTCTCAGGTGGATGACTTTTTGTAAATAATTATATTAAATAAAAAATCGTAATCAAATATGAAAACTAAGCCTCAGGGCACAAATAGGTATTACAGGGAATCTATATTAAAAATTTCGAATTTTTTCGAGCAGTATGAGTAGGTCTTTCACCATCCACAGACAAACAGACTATTTCTTTTATTATTATAGTTTTGCATAAAAATTGCCGATCTCAATATTGCAGCCTTGCACATTGACTTTTTCCCCCCAAAAAAGTTAATAGTTACATAATAATAAATATTTTAATATGAAATTTCAAAAAATAATCAGAATACTTTAATAAGTTCATCATTGAAAAGCACTGAATTACGTATTAGAAATATGAAGGAAAACTTTTAAATGCTATTTTTTAAAAATAGAATATCAATATCGAAAAACAATTTTTACTTTCTTCATCCTTCCAACAGGTTCTAATGTCATAGATGAGTGAAAGCCTGTGAACTGTACAGGTGCAATATTTCTCATGCAACTTAGCACAGCATTCAGACATACATCCCTGCAATTATTAATTAATTAAGAGGGATTGTCAGTTCTCTCTCTCTCTCTCCATAGAGAAAATGCATTAGTTTTGGAATTATAACTTCTGCAAAAGTATTGCTTTGCCATGTTTGGCCCTTTTTCCCCAAGTATGGGGATCAACATAACATCGAAATGAAACAAATTTGAAATGAAAATGTTAGTTAGTTATTTAATTATATATTTTTGAAGTTTTAAAATGTCAAAAGTGTACTGCAGATGGCGACACTGTTTAAAAACTTTAATCAATTAATAATTAAATAACCAGATGTTATTTTCTTTTTAATTTTGCCTTAAATTGATGTTATGATGGTTCCCAAACCTTGTGAAAATGGGATAACATGGAAAAACAATTCTTTTGCAAAACTTGTGATTTCAAAACTAATGCATTAGCTCTATAGGACTGACAGTCTCTCTTAATAAACTGCAACATTTATTATTATGATTCACACTGTTAAATGTCTGTGAGTCTAATATTTAGAACAACAAAAATAAGAGTACATTGTCGATAGGCTGTTTAATTAATATAAACAAATTGACAGAGTTAAGAAGAAGATGGAAAAGCAATCGAGAAAAAAAAACATTACAAAAACCGGTTTGCTAAGTGAAGCCATCGATCGCTTTGTAGTAAGCCCAAACAAACGTTGGCCGAGAGGTCTAAGCGACGATCCTCTCACCGAGAAGGTTCTTGGTTCTTTCCTTATTCTAGCCGCATACTATAGACGTATTCGTGCAGGTGGAAAAAAATCCTCTAAAAATCACCGGGGTGCCCGAGTACACTGCGATATACGTGCTCGTTAAATCTGTGGAGTCGAAAGTCCCGACGGCGTTAGCGTACGATGTTGCTCGAAGTTCCGTTGGGTAACCCGCTCAGGTGTCGACCTCGTCACTTGACCAGGGTTCTAAATTATGAGGCGTAGTTGGCTGTGTTAAAGCTCCTAAAGGAGGCTAGAAATAGGCATCCGGAAACGATTACATTGCGTTCTCGGCGAAGATTTATTAAACTTTGTCGGTTTTAATTCGATTAAATTTCAAGTATATGCAAAGCATTATCAAAATGTCAATGTTGTTGGAAAACTTCGGTTAAAGTGACTTGTCTTGAAATGTATCGAAATTGTGGACAGAAATTGAACGTGATTCACGAACAGAGAAAAGCTTTATAGTTAAACTCAAAGTTTCCTTGCACAGAGGCCACGACCATGGGCGGAGCTATAAAACGCGCGGAGCAATCAGAAAAAGACAAAATAAAACGGATGGAATTTTCTCTTCATCTGATTGCTCCGTGCGTGTTATAGCTCCGCCCATGGTCGTGGCCTCTGTGCAAGGAAACTATGAGTTTAACTATAGTTGTACTGCAAGAAAAGTTTAAAAACAACATTTGTTTCAGGAAGAGGTAAGAAAATCTGGTATTGTTCAAAAACAAATGTAAATCCAGAAGGACCAAAAATGAAAACAATACCGATGGAAGTGTTTCCACTCACGACGTGAAACATGCCGTTTGTGGCGGCACAAGTGAGCGCAGTTTCAGCATAACATCCTTTCAACCACCAGCAATCCAGCAATAATTATAATACAGTCAAATCTCGATAACTCGACTTCCAATAAGTCGAATAATCCGCTAAACTAATACTTTTGATCAAGTCCCGAATAGGGCCGTAGTGAGCCTAGTCGTCAGCGTCTCGGTCTCGGAAGGTCCTGCGTTCGAGTCCCGGTACCACTGAAGACCTACCGAGTATATGCGGAGTACGTGCTCGTTAAATCTGTTGGGTCCGAAAGTCCTCTAAGTTCCCATACCAAATCAATACCTCTGGGGGTGACAAAGCCAATTCTGGGGATCCTCTAGTTGGCCTCTGTCTCTAAAAATTAGATGGATCCACTTATGTGTGTGTGTGTTGTCTGTTGTGTCTGTCTTACTTGACGAAGGTTTATAAGCGGGTCGCTGACCAAGCACACAAACCTGAATATATATGTCTACCAATTAACCAACCAACTTTTGATCAAGTCACGAATCATTTCTATACTTTTCTATAAAAAAAACTGTCTCCATAACTCGAGGTGAACATCTTCTAAGTCGAAGTTTTTGTGATAGATTTCCCCAATAAAAACACAATTCAGTTCAATATTTCAAAAATTAGGTGACTTTGTGAATGCCAACAACCTTAAAAAATACAAACAAGAAATACCTGTTTTTTTTTCCAAATGCTATTTACATGGTATGTATACTAATTAATAAGTAATGAGGCCAACTTTTGTTAAAGTTGAACAAACCTTTTGACCCCATTATCTTCTCTTGTTGTTTACATAGGCTATTAAAAAATTGAAATGCTTACAACTGTAGTATTATGGCACCTGTCAAACCATGTCAACCCATCCTAAGTTCCAGTAGAGATGAATTGGAAGTAACTTCGATAACTTCGGATAAGTCGAATATTTTTGGGGGACTCCTGGGACTTCGAGTTATCGAGTATTGACTGTATTTGCATTACTGTTTGCACTCTGTATTTGTAACTATAATCTACCGATTTAAACTCGGATGAATTTATAAACGCTTGCTTCTTTTTACCTTGCCTTTCTTTTCTCAACGGTTTTTTTTTTTTTATGAGTTACTGTTTTTTTTTGTTAGTTAAAAAGTTAAATTTGGTTAAATCTTAGTTCTGTTTCTTACTTGACATTACTGTAAGCTTAATATAATGAGTGTAGTATAAATTTAAGTTCAAAGTAAAAATAGTGAGAATTCGTATGCTAGTGTCATTTTTACAAACCTCTTGAGTTAGTTGAGATCCTGTTCTTCCTTCCTTCAATCCGGTATAGTTTTTGCAGTTAGTAATGTACGGATGTGGCAATACATGGACAACATTCTGCAAACAAAAATTAAACCATGTTTCTGGCAAAAGTATGCAAAGTATGCATTACTCGTTTATAACGTCACAAGCTCATAACGTTACTCGTATATAACGTCGCAAGCTTATAACGTTACTCGTATATAACGTCGCAAGCTTTTAACGTTACTCGTTTATAACGTCACAAGCTAATAACGTCACTCGTATATAACGTCACAAGCTTTTAACGTTACTCGTTTATAACGTCACAAGTCTTACTTACTGTAACGTAAATAATACGTTAGTATATAACGTCACAAGCTTATACGTTACTCGTATTATACGTCACCTTAAGTTACGTTAGTCACAGCTTTCGTTACTCGTATATAAGTACAGTATAAGTACGATTGGCAACTACAACGTTTGCAACAAAAATAACCATGTATATAACGTCAGCAAGCTATAACGTTACTCGTTTATAACGTCACAAGCTATAACGTTACTCGTATATAACGTCACAAGCTTAAAACGTTACTCGTTTATAACGTCACAAGCTTATAACGTTACTCGTTTATAACGTCACAAGCTAATAACGTTACTCGTATATAACGTCGCAAGCTTTTAACGTTACTCGTTTATAACGTCACAAGCTAATACGTTACTCGTATATAACGTCCAACAAGCTATATTAACTGTACTCGTTTAACGTCACAAGCTTTAACGTTACTCGTTTATAACGTCACAAGCTTATAACGTTACTCGTTTATAACGTTACAAGCTTATAACGTTACTCGTTTATAACGTTACAAGCTTACAACGTTACTCGTTTATAACGTCCTTGATTGACGATATAACCATGTTATATTATATAGTGAAGTTGTTTTTACCCGTTTGACTCCGTAGTTGTGCGTCTGGCCCGGCTGCAGGCTGACCCCGTCGTACTGCGGGTTGGGTATGGCGTCCGCCGCGTGTATGGTCATCCGGGCTGTCACCAGTGGCGTCATGGGGCTGTACTTCTCGCTCTCCAGATTCAGCATGAGGGACAACTCTGTCGGAAAATTGCCATTAACTTACACCACGGCCAACTTCAATAACAAGGCCAGAGAAGCTCTCCCAAACATGAGCGTAGACGGAAATTTTGACGTCACTGTTCCCAGTGCCGAAGATCGAGAAACCAGTTCGGGCGGATTCGGAATCCTAAAATTGTGGTCAGCCGTGAACGAGTGGTTCCGAACAGGTTTCGAGACAGGTGGTCTTCATCTTCGGATCAACGTCACTCGGAACTATGACGTCAAAATTTCCGCCCCCGAGCTTGTTTGGGAAAGCTTCTTCGGCCTTAGTAGTTGAGTAGGCCGTGCTTAGACCCGTTTCACATGCGAAGCGTTTGGTAAGGTTCGACTTACACTGTTGAAAAAAAAAATCCGTTAATTTTACAGAAAAAAACCCCATATAATTACAGAACGATGCTGGTTTTTTTCATTATTCAGTTTTTTTTTACTGTGAGAGTATCCTGAGTAAAAACACCCTTTTTTTCTGTTTTTATCAGCGTAAAGAGTATACTAGACTGCAACCGAACAAGGATTTTATATGTTTTGCTGAAACTCTGTGCGTGTCGGGGCCGTAGTGAGCCTAGTGGTCAGCGTCTCGGTCTCGGGATCGGAAGGTCCTGCGATCGAGTCCCGGTACCACTGAAGACCTACCGAGTATATGCGGAGTACGTGCTCGTTAAATCTGTTGGGTCCGAAAGTCCTCTAAGTTCCCATACCAAATCAATACCTCTGGGGGTGACAAGCCAATTCTGGGGATCCTCTAGTTGGCCTCTGTCTCTAAAAAATTAGATGGATCCACTTGTATGTGTGTGTTGTCTGATGTGTCTGTCTTACTTGACGAAGGTTTATAAGCGGGTCGCTGACCAAGCACACAAACCTGAATATATATGTCTACCAACCAACCATCTGTGCGTGTCGAAATAGCCCAGTGGGGGAGAGCGGAGGGCTGAAGATCTATAAGGTTCGTGGCTCAAAGTTTGGCAGTTTATTATTTATTCCCCAGTTGGTTTTGTGGTTAGTATTCCCACACCTGTCATGCGGAGGCCTGGTGGTTCTATTTCCCGCAGGGGGAAGTGGATTTTTTTTTACAATTTGTCAGTTAAAAAACAGCCTTTTGAGTAAAAATTACAGAATGTCCGAATGAAAGAAGGATTTTCTTTGTAAATAATAAAGTATTTTTTCTGGCACACCAGCCGGTAGTTTTTTTTTCTGTAAAAAAAAAACAGACCTCCTCACAGAGTAGTTAAAAACCGTTCTTACGGTTTTTCCTGCGGTTTTCAATCAAGTTGATAATATCAAGTGAATTAGAAGTACGGATAATTTTCCTGCCGTACAATATGCCAACGCAGCTGTCGGCCGAAAAAGCGGAATGAAACCTGTTGGCTACCGTACTTTGCAGATTCCGAACAGGTTCCGTTGGAACAGCCGATACAATCCGAATCGGACGGAAAGTGTGACGTCACAGATGGATATCTTAGACCAAAATATTGAATTTATTATTTTTGAAACCCACGAAGAAGGCAGATTTGAATTCCAATTTGAAAATTATTATTTAGTATTTTTTTACCTAAATAACACTTTGTGCCATATTTCCGTTGTTTTCTGAAAAGCACCATTGAAACTCTTTCTCTTTAAATAGTTATTTAAGCAACTAGTGCCGAAAATAATACTTTATTAAGCCACTTGTAGTTTCCATGGAGATATTAGAAAATGCAAAAGTAATGAACCAATAGAAATAAGTGAGTTTCATGACATCATTTAGTTTCCATGGAGATATTCATGATATTTTGTTTTTCTACCAATCAGATACTCCTACTTACTTTACCGCACTAGTGCCGAAAATGATACTTTCGGCACTGTCTGTGACGTAAGCACGTAAAGTGTCATTTTCGCAACGATTTATTAATGAATATGATATAAAAAAGTGAACTTTTTTGCACGTTGTTATAAAAAAAATATTCTTTTACCTATTCAGTAAAATATTTCACTTTACCTGAAGACCTTCCGGTTCTGGGTCGAAACATTTGCGCGCTCAAGGGTTCAGCACTGCGATTTGCCCACCGGGCGTTAACCGTAAAACAGTTGGTGTACTCGTAATTGAAGTACTGGCCGATTCTAAAATATAATATATTCAAGATAACGTAAACTTTAAAAAAATACGTTAATTTTTTAGATAGATTTACAGAGAATCACTGCTAATTTCTTTTAACAGTTTTTTTTCTGTGAAATTAAACTATTTTAAGTAAAAAAAACAGTTTTTTTTCCTGTTTTCAACCTTGTAAAGAGTACTAAACTGCAAACGAACAAGCATTTCAACGGTTTGAGAAACTTCGTGCGTCGAAACAGCTCAGATGAATGAGCGTTGGACTAGAGTTTTAAGGGTCAGTGGTTCAGCCCCAGATTCGGCACATTATTAATCCTCGGTAATACTGTGGTCAGTATCCCTGCCTGTCACTGGGGTGACTAGGGAGAAGTAATATTTCATTTTTTTACAATTTGTCTGTGAGAAAACAGCTTTTGCGTTAAAATTAACAAATTGTTCGTATAAAATAAACAAATTATTTGTGTAAATTATACGGTATTTTAATGGCACGCCAGCTGACTAGTTTTTTTTGTGAAAACAACACTTCTTTTTACAGTGATCATTGAGCTAGAAGGGAAACTGTAGTGAAGTGTCAGCGAGCCGAAAACCCACTCGCACCCTTTTGAGCGAACAGGGCAGAAAATGACTATTTTCCCTACACTTGTATGCAATGCTTGTTTGAGACAGACCCCTATATCATATTGACTTGGGCTCCTAAATGTATTTTAACATTTTTAGTTCAAAAGAATTAACTTTCTTTCACTTTAAATTCCAACTTTTTTAAGAAATAACCATGTGGATCACTAACTAAGAACCGGCGAAGACGAACCCAATAGCGAAATAGGCAAGTTTCTAGGTTTTCTGCCCGGGGGTTCGTTTCTGCTGCAGTGCTGTGTATCCCTCCGCGTTTCGTTATTGGACCGACTCGTTTGCTGCCCTGTTCAGTGAATCACACACCTCACTCCAGTTTTTCTTCTAGCTCAATGGCAGTGATCTGATATTTCTAAACAACTGCCTAATTGACACCAATAAAAACTAAATAAATTGTAATTGCATGATTATTACTTACAAACCGTTGCATGGTTGATCCTCAAATAGGCAAGATCTAATGAAATTATTCATGGTGTGTCCCAAAGAAATCCTTTTTGGTCTGCTTAAATATTTATAAGTGTCTTGCAATCTTGCGATGTATTGCTAAAAACACAAAAACCATAATCAGTCAAAACAATGTTTTTATACTTTTCCATTAAAGTCGCCAAAAATGTACAACCGACGCCAACCGGAATATTTACAACAGTAACCTTTAACTTTGTAGTGTATACTGTGGTCATTTTAACTTCCACAATACGTTTTTATAACGTAAAAAGTGGAAGGTATTATTAGTCGTTCGTCCTGTGCCACCCACTTTCATAGCCCAAACTACAAATGCTACGGACAAGTCCGATACGTCAAAAAATTCAGCGCATCGAAATTAGAATACCGGGTGGTTATAAAATAACGCTCGCTATTCGGAGAGGTCTGTAGTTTGAATGAATAATCCGAATGCAACAAACTTCGAGACAGTTACTAATCAAGAATGGGGGAAAAGAATGGAATCATAAAAAAAAAACATCCTCGTCTCTAGACCAGGGTTCTAAATTACGAGGCGTAATTGGCTGTGTTAAAGCTCCTAAAGGAGGCTAGAAATAGGCAGCCGGAATCGATTGCATTACATTAATGCAAGAAATGCCCGCTTCTTGGTTTTGCCAATGCTTACAATATTGTGTTTGCATTGACAGCGCCATATGTCGCTGATTATTGTAACTATTTCTTTTTTAATGTAATGTAATCGATTCCGGCTGCCTATTTCTAACCTCGTTTAGGAGCTTTAACACAGCCAATTACGCCTCGTAATTTAGAACCCTGGTATAGAGACCAGTGTTTTTTTATGATTCCATTCTTTCCCCCCCCCCCTTCTTGATTAGTAACTGTCTCGAAGTTTGTTGCATTCGGATTATTCATTCAAACTACAGACCTCTCCGAATAGCGAGCGTTATTTTATAACCACCCGGTACATTGAAAATTTCAGAAAAGAATTCGAATTCGCAGTACTTCAATTATTTAAAAAAAACTTCAAAATTGAATGCTCATTTAAAAAGCATAGGAAGCCATTTTTATTAGAATTTAAATACCATTGCCATTCGCAACAATCACTCCAGAAACTTTAATTCTTTAGACAATAAATTTAAATAAATTTATTTTGGCGACATCGATCCGTTTGAAATGACGTCAAATATATTTCACTGCGATGATTCTTTGTATTTGATATGAAATATTTTCATTCTATTTAAAAGCGAGGAATATTACATATTTATTCTTTGAAATATAAATTAATTTTTACAAACGATAAGTAATAATAATTGAATTTTCGAAATAAAATAAATGAAACTAGCCAAATTTAGCATGTAAATGTTTAATATAGAATCAATGCTGTGTTTGGCGCTTTTTTACCTGTTAAACACAACTGTTGTGTGGAAGTGGGTTAAGTGACAGATTCTGTTACAAACCTATACTTGTTTGTTTTTATGCTGTGTTTTGTCACTAGAAAATTTCATTTGTAGCCAAAGATCCCATTTGGCGAGATTTGCACCCGCGAAACGGAAAAGTGCATAATGTTAATAATAATTAAATTAATTTAATTTCGACATATTTTACCTCTCTAGATTCGTTGTTGGTTTTATTACATATTTTAGGATCCAGACTGCACCACAGATCTTGACGAACTCTGCAAAAGAAATAAGCAAACATGGCACTATATTTCTTGTAGTAGATGAAAAGTACAGGGGAAAAACCACTTCATTGCATAGGTATCTGTCTGCATCAGGCCCGTTTGGCGACGATAGCGAGTCATCACCTAAGCTGGTGTAAGGGAACCGGTTTCTGACTTGGTTCTTCCCTCGCAGTGACCCTGATTCACTCGAGACACGAGTCCCACGCTTGTACCCGCGAGAGAAGAACCAAGAGAAAAACCGGTTCCCTGTCGCCAATGTCCGCCAAGCAGACCAGAATACGGGAAGAATCCTAATCAATCAAGATGTTCTTCCCCTGGACTCTTCAGATATTACCGTTGTAAGCTGTTGTGATTATTTATGACTTATTAACAGATACGCGCGTGGATCTGCAATTCGCAAACCTCCTTCGGGCCGAAAATGCGGGGGCGTTACAGCTTTATGATGGCCGACTCAACTTATGAGGCCAGAGAAGCTCTCTGCGACGTCACACTATGCCGGCGAGTGCGCGCTTGGGAGGAGTTCAGGGGATGGAGGGGGATTGTGAGGGGTTAAGCGGCGAGTAGGACAGTAAGACGACAAGCATAACGGCTGATTCGGTATAATTACCACCTGTTGATCTAAACATATATGGGTTTGGTACTATTTCTTCGTGAAAACTGACGATCCGAACTAGACGGATACCGGGACGTCACGAAGATCTTCAGCGGCCTTAAAGTTGAGGAAATCATGGCTCTGTTTATGTGGACATACATAGAGGAGAGGAGTATATTATGGAATACCATTAAAATTTTTAAGAATAACTCTTTTGAATAATTACAATCATTTTCAGTACATATTTTAACTAATGGTAATGAAGCGCCAATGGTGAAACAAAACAGTATTTATTATTTTTTGTTATGAAAAAATTTACTTTAAAAAAATTATAAGCTGGAGGGTAATATGGAATGGTTGTTTACAATTACTGAAAATTAATTATACTCCACAGAACATAGTTAATTTTAACTAAAAAACAATGTTTGAAAATGTAAGAAGAGTTGTAATGATGAAGTTGTAAGAAGAAATGTAAAATGAGTGAAATGAGAAGAATTCTCGAATTCGAAGTACTTCAATTATTTAAAAACTGCAAAATTTAATGCTCATTTAAAAAGCATAGGAAGTCATTTTTATTAGAATTAAATCACCATTGCCATTCGCAACAATCGCTCGAGAAACTTTCATTCTATTAGACAGTAAATTAAAATAAATTTATTTTTGCGACATCGATCAGTTTGAATTGACGTCAAATATATTTCACTACGAGATTCTTTCTACGTTGATATGATCCGTTGATAATTTAGCATGTAAATGTTTAAATATAGAATATTAATGCTGTGTTTGTCGCCTTTTTACCTGTTAAACACAACTGCTGTGATGGAAGCGGGTTAAGTGACATATTCTGTTACAAACCTACTTGTTTTAATATGTTATTTGATAATAAAAAAAGAATATAACAACAACCTGTTGCCGTTACAAAGAGTCACAGCCGGGAATTTGAGCACGGGCTTCTGTTCCACGTTGACCTCCATTGTGGTCGGGTACCCGAAGTACAGCTTTAAAAAAGCACAGCTTTGGTACAGGCAGCCGGACAGGAAAGCAATGGAACCGACTAAGTACGCGGAACGCCACAGCAGGTTTCTTCTTCTGGTCCATTGGAGCTCGGTCTTGGAATCTGAGTGCTTTTTCCTCTGGGATGTTGGTTTACCCCAAACGTCCGTTTTCATGTCAAGGCGTCTGAAAGGAATAATGTTTTAAAAAAATATTGGTGATGCCAAGCTGCTGATTTTACCTTTAAGGATATACGGTACCCAAAAATTGGTCAAAATATCGATTTTTCACAGTTTCTTCGCAAACAATACTTCGAAAATGACAGTCAAAGACATTTGTAGAAAAAAGTTATTAAACATTTTCTGAAGTACCCCTTTGAAGTTTGAACCATATTGCGTCTGCTTTCAACCTGTTTTTTTCCGTTTCACGTTTTTTCAATTTTTGTGTTTAATAAATCCCTAAGGCTTTTTTGGTAATTCAGTCAGAATTTTGAAATTTTTAAGCTGTGTTCTTATATAAATGGTGCACAAAATTGTGCATGGAATAAGGTCTACTATGTATAGTTGTTTTTTTAAAAAAAAATGTTTAATTCAATAATTTGTAAATTTTTTGGAATGTTTTGGGATTTTCAGTATAAATGCATGTTATTTCTAACTGTTCCTCACATTTTAAAATCCATGCACAGTTCTCGAACAAATAGTTCTAAAAACAAACTATAAAAGTTTCGTGGAAATATTCACAAAATTGAAAGAGGAGTCGCGTTTTAAAAAGGTTCAAAATTTTGCCTTTTTTTTTTAAAAATTAAAAACTACTTGTAAAAATTTGTTTTTATTGCTGGAAAATGTTTATTTAGAGTAAACATTATACATTATATAAAAACACTATAACTTACAAGGTTATATTATTATTTCTAAAAATAATGTTTTGGGTACCGTATCCCCTTAAAACACGTCATCAACAGTATAATATCGAAAACAAATACTAGGGGTGTGTATCCCCCATGACACGATTTTCAATTATCTCTAAATAAATTTAAAGGGAACTAAACGTCCTTATAAGGTAATTTCAATAGCTTTAAGACCTGAAAAAGTTCTATGACAGTTACTGTTTGATCATGTAAGATTTTCCACAAAACCTTATAATGACGTCCTAGGAACTGATGTACTAAACTTGAAGACTGCAGCTCAATTCGTTTTTCAACAATACCTTTAAAACTAAAAAAGTTCTATGGCAGCTAAACTTTGTGCATGCGCGATTTTCCCGAAAACCTCATTAAGACGTTCGACAGGTACGAGGGACTCGTGTACCAAATTTGAAGTCCGTAGCTCTTTTAGTTCGAGGTATAGAGTGGTTTCAGACAGACTGACCAATGTTCAAAAAGCATTTTTTCAGAATTAGGATCTACGAGGGCTGTTTTTTTTTTCAACCTCCGATGGGCTGTAACAAAAAGACGTGTCAAAATACAAAAAAGATTTTTTTTGCCAAAAGTAATGTACATGCTTATTTCTCCACATAATTACCTAAACGATTAAAGCATTTTTCATATCTGTAAACAAGCTTTAAAATACCCTCTTCAGAAAATGTTGCCGCCAATGATTTGAAGGGAGTTGTGACGGTTTCTTTCAGCTCCACGTCAATTTGGAAGCGCTACAATCCAAGCCACTATGCTAATCGATAATTCACTTATGTGTGGTACACCTTCGAATTTCCTTAACACTTGGTCAACTCGCTGAACAATGCCGTATGTAGCGACAGACTTGCTTCCTTGGTCCCCTTCTTCATGAACATCAGTTCGGCCAACTTTAAATATTCAACAGCATTCAGGTACAACGCCACCACTCATAAATATCCATACACTCGACTCATTCTTCGATGAATTTCCATTGCACTGTTCCCTTCTGCCTGCAAGAAACGAAAACCAGCTCGAAACCGTCACAACTCCCTCCCATTCATTGGCGGCAACATTTTCTGAAGAAAGTATTTAAAAGCTTGTTTACAAATATGACAAATGCTTTAATCGTCAAGGTTTTAATCGTCAATCGTATAGACAGGAGGGCAAAAAGTATGAAAGTTGGGTCTCTGAGGTCATAGCTTTCTAACAAAAAAAGAATTTTTAAGATACGACTATAGAACCGATTTTGGAAGGGGGGTACGGACAGACAGACGGACAGACAGACAGACAGACGGACAGACAGACAGACGGACAGACAGACAGACGGACATCGACCGCATGTCAATACCTACTTTTTCATTTTTTTTAATTCTTTCGAATTAAAAAAAGAAGTTCATAAAGAACTAAAATAGCCTACTTTCTTGTTACTTAAATACTTAATGAAGTTCTAATCGGGAAAAAACTAGGTTCCTAACAGAAAATATCATCAACAACCGTTTCTACACTAGATTTATACACATTAGAAAAAAAATCGAAACACAGCATCCATCTATAATTTAAACTTCTAAAAGCCAAAATCAACTATTTTCCTTAATATTCTTTCGCAAATTAAGTTAATATTATTTATCGTCTGCTCGATTTATTTGTAGTTCGAAGAATAATTAAATATTTATTAATAACAAAAGTAATGAAACTACTCCGAACTGCATTAAAAAATAAGAAATGTAAATTAAAACTAAGCATAATTGCATGCAAAAGTATGCCTTGCCGCTTTCTTGGTAGATAATTAATGAATAAAAGAATCAAATTGTGCTACATTTTATGACGTTCTTCCAAACTGATTCATGAAAATATTATTTTGCTTCAAATATGTTTAAATAAATACAGTTTCTCATGCCATTGTTGATTTGGCAACAGTGATTTAAATGACTCAAAATTGAATTTCAATGCTAATTAAATGGGAAATTCGCCGACAGATAGTAGATTTATGTCCGTCCGGACGTACAGACAGACGGACAAAAAGTATGAAAGTTGGGTATCTGAGGTCATAGCTTTGTAACAAAAAAGAATTTTTAAGATCCGAGGGATAGAACCGATTTTGGAAGAGGGATACGGACAGACGGATAGACAGACGGAAAGACAGACAAACATACGAACAGAAAGACAGATGGACATCAACCGCATTTCAATACCTACAGTGATTTAAATGACTCAAAATTGAATTTCAATGCTAATTCAATGGGAAATTCGCCGACAGATAGTAGATTTATGTCCATCCGGACGTACAGACAGACGGACAAAAAGTATGAAAGTTGGGTATCTGAGGTCATAGCTTTCTAACAAAAGATCCGATGGATAGAACCGATTTTGGAAGGGGGGTTACGGACAGACAGACAGACAGACAGACGGACATCGACCGCATGTCAATACCTACTTTTTCATATTTTTAATTCTTTCGAATTAAAAAAAGAAAATTAGGCTAAAAACATGTTTTAAAAAACAAAAAAATACCGTGTTTTTAAACATGTTTTTTTTTGTTTTTTTTAAACATGTTTTTTTCCAACCCTGCTTTGGAAGCAGGTATCGGGTTAAAAATCAGGATGAGGTTCATCACGAGATATACTCATAGGGCGATATTTAACTTTTTAAAAGCTGTTATTATGTACTAGATGTAGAAAATATATTTACGAAATGTTGGGAAAATTCATTTAACAGTTTTTAGAAAAATGTATTGTAAGTAAAAAAACAATTTTTTTTTGAAAGTTTTTGTATTTTATACAGTTTTGATATTATTAGTTATATCATTTTAAGTTACACAATCATCGATTTGAAAAATTGAAGCCACCAACCAAAAAATGTACCCTGTAAGGGGGATTGTCTGCAACTAATTAACTACCGTAGTGAAACAACTTTTACAGAAATTTTTTTCGTTTAGGTTCTTCTAATCTTTAATTTCCAAAAAGACATAACATTGTTACAATTAACGAATATTTATTAAGATAACGCTCGGAAAGAATTCTGTAAAAATTACATAAAAAAGGCGCAAAAATAGCCTGAACATATATATTGTTAAATTGGGAAAACGAGAAAAACACGACAGACTTTTTTTGACATCCAACATCATAGAGTCTAAAATACTTCAATAATACTAACATAATTTCATCCGTCTAAAGACGTCATTTCAACGGCTATATTAAAATACTGAATATTTTCCGTCAATTTAAAAAAGAGCTAACTAAATATTTTTTTATAATGGCGTGAAAAAAATCCGATTTTTACACTGTAATTTTAATATCAGACGCGTGCGAAAAGTTATACTTTTCAGAAACAGTGATAAAAAAATTACTTTTTTTCACCCAAAAGCAGTGAAAAAAAGTACTTTTTTCACTCTTTTCATAAGATGCCAACATTTCAAATAAAATTTCTTTTTCATAATATTCAAAAAATCCAGAAAATTATTGATCTGCTTTATTTATAAATATTATGCACGTGAATGTTATTATTTTTTTATTTTTGAATCAGTACCCATGTTCAAATGTTTGACTTTAAACTAAAAAATAAGTTTGCCTTTTGTAGTTCCAAAGATTTATCGATGTCGATCTTCTTTACGTAAAAAAAAATTAGCACGTGAATTATTTTTGAACCAATGAGATTTGATTTTTTTTCACGTAATTATAAAAAATAGTGTATGAAACACGTGTGAAAAGGTAAACTTTTTAAAACACGTGTCATTATTTCACTCGCTCGTGAAATAAAATCCACTAGTTTTAAAAAGTGTTACTTTTCACACTTTTTGCATAAATAACTATTTTCGACCATGAGTAAATTTCGATATATGTGACCAAATTTGACCTCTGAGAAACAAAAGATATTTTTCCTTAGTAAACAGTTAAAAGAAAAAATAATATTTCTATAAGTATCTAGTATTACATATTTGTAATTTTAAAACTAATTTTACTTACATATCTATTAATGAACTTTTTAAAAATCTAACCTTTCAAAATATTCTGACAATGCAATTCTAGATCATCTATATAGGATATATATACAAGGAACGCTATATCATGAATTTAGCTAACATTATTTAAAAACAATACAATTGAAAATTGAACTTTGATGTTTCCCAAAAATACATCTCATTTCCTTCCTTTTCTTTTTATTGGTTAAAAATACTCATGCTGGTATTTACTTAAGAGGGACTCTCAGTCTTATAGAGCTAATGCATTAGTTTTGAAATCACAACTTTTGCAAAAGAATTGGTTTGCCATGTTATCCCATTTTCACCAGGTATGAGAATAATTATAACATCAATTTAAAACAAAATTGAAAAGAAAATAACATCCGGTTATTTAATTATTAATTGTTAAAGTTTTAAAATAGTGTCGCCATCTGCTGTACTTTTTTGGCATTTTAACACTTCAAAAAAATATAATTAAATAACTAGATAGCATTTTCGTTTCAAATTTGTTTCATTTCGATATTATGTTGATTCCCATACCTGGGGAAAAGGGGCTAATATGGCAAAGCAATACTTCTGCGGAAGTTGTAATTCCAATACTAATGCATTAGCTCTATGGGACTGACAATCCCTCTTAATTTTATACCGTAAAACAGTAACTAAGTTTTGGTAAAAAAAATGGATACCTTAGTTTTTTGCTTGAACTATTTATTTGTATCAAAGACATTTTTTTAGTAAAAAAATTACCTAGAAGGAGAAGTCCATAAAATATAAAACGTTACTTACATACTTGGAGCAATCGGATTTTCTTTCTCTTAATGTATGTACATACAGAACCGAAGAAGAATAAACAACATGCAATGTATTGGTTATTGGATCAGCACGCGATAATTCCATCGATTACAGGATGCTAAGCCCCTTTCACTAAAAGTAGGCAACAAGACTCGCTGTTGGTCTGAAAATATTCTAACGGGTGTTTTTAATTTCAATTATCTAATACTAGCTGACCCGAGATACGTTGTCTTGTCTTTACTATGAATATTGAATTCTAATTGAAGGTTGATCAAAAAATCCATCGATCCTTGGCAAATGCAGCCAAAAATGTCCAAAGAATAATACCCCATGTGGTGGGAGTGCACGTTAAATATATTTTTCCAAGTCCCGACGCTGCGTACGATGTAAAAGTTGCATTGGGTGCCTAATCAGGTATTGGCTCGTCACATGACTGTGGTTCTAAATAAAGACGCCCGTGTCCAATATCCCTCTTGTATAGCTCTAGTGCGACGATAATTCAAACTAACCCTAACCCATACAACTGGATGGGAATAGCTAAATTTTTAACTTCGCCAAAAGCCGTCAATGCCAACATTCAATTGGCAATTTCATAGCTGTACCAAATTGACAGTTTCATAAACATAAAGTTTTTACGCTATACGTAAGGGAATTAACATTTCTGAACAGAAGTATTCATCAGATCTAGAATAGTAATAGCCTTTAGTGCCATGATACATTGTAGTAATATCTTCACTTCTTACCATTTGTAAACACCAATTAAATTAAATTCGGAAACAAAAAAATCCAAAGATTTAAATTCTATAAATAAAATAAAATAATGATATTCAAATAACAATCCTACAAATTAAACTCATGTGCTCTGACGTTTTTATACTTAACTTTCGCTCACGCTAAACGTGCTGAAATTTTTTTCAAATTAGAAAACGAAATTTATAAATTAAAAGTTCATAACAATGCTATTCCTATGGAGAAATCGGCTCACGTTTTGCACTCCTACACCCATTCGGGTTCGAATTTCGAATAACTCATTCATTAAGAACCTTCCCCTGACAATAACAAACACAACGAAAAAAGAATTAGTGAAATCGGTCCAGCCGTTCAGGCGTGATGCCGGCACAACGAAAAAATTGGACTTTAATTTATATATAAGATGAAATATAAGGTAATGAAAGTATTGCCAGGCGAAAATCCGAAATGTAGATTTGGGTTGGTTGGTTGGTAGACATATATATTCAGGTTTGTGTGCTTGGTCAGCGACCCGCTTATAAACCTTCGTCAAGTAAGACAGACACAACAGACAACACACACACATAAGTGGATCCATCTAATTTTTAGAGACAGAGGCCAACTAGAGGATCTCCAGTATTGGCTTGTCACCCTCAGAGGTATTGATTTGGTATGGGAACTTAGAGGACTTTCGGACCCAACAGATTTAACGAGCACGTACTCCGCATATACTCGGTAGGTCTTCAGTGGTACCGGGACTCGATCGCAGGACCTTCCGATACCGAGACCGAGACTCTGACCACTAGGCTCACTACGGCCCTACATAGATTTGGGTTTCAGCTTATTTTGGAGGGCGCCGATTCCGAAAAGTGGTTTTTGAACATTAGTCCATCTTTCTGAAGCCTATACAGGGTGGCCCAAAAGTAGCCTAACAGTTAATGTTGTACCATTGGTGAGAACATTGGGTCATTTAGAACAGGTATTTGACATAGTCGTGCTTAGTTTTGTTGGTTGGCTAAAATAAAGTCGTACTACAGCGTATCTTATCCGAAGAGTAGCCATTCGGGGACTTCGATTGGTTTAGTTTCGAGATATCTTCGTTTTATTAGACCTTACCGACCAGGCTATCCCGGCCCCGTTTATTTGTTTGATGCTCTAGCACAGGGGTTCCCAACCGGTGGTACGCGTACCACTGGTGGTACGCGGTAAAATTTCAGGTGGTACACGTGAATCATGTGACCAACATGATGTTATTAATAGCTTCTGTACGAATGAGCAGTGAACACGCAAACATATTACTCATTATTTTAAATATTAACATTATTTTAAAGAGAAATCTTTAATTAACATCTGGATCGGAAGTAAAACCTAGCACCCTTTGATCTTCCGTCAAGATCTGCTCTTTTTGATGCCATTTGTTACGAGTTGCTTGTGTGAGAGTTGATTTTCTGAACTCTTGTATATAAAAAATAAGCATAGAAGCAGAATAAATGTTGAAGAGGATTTAAGAGTGAAAATAAGTCCCATTACTCCTAATGTTGATATTTTAATCACAGGCAAGCAACACGTTTCGAACTAAAGACTATAAAAGTATATTTTGTTTGATGATTAATTTTTTGGTGAGTTTGTACTATATTTTTATTAAGTATGTTTTTAGAAATATGGGTAATAAATAAAACTGCAAATTAATACCATTTTAATCTTTTTATTTCTCCCCTTTATTAACCGCGTGTTATAAATAAACAAATATTTAACCATTAAGTATGAAGTTTTCTCAGGAATTTAATTCAAAGAACCTTTGAAAACTTTTAGAAGGGTAAATATTATACCTTTAATAAAATATTTTGGTTTGGTGGTACGCCAAAAATTTCTCAAAAAGTCAAGTGGTACGCAAGTGCAAAAAGGTTGGGAACCTCGCTCTAGAAATATGCAAATGTCACCAGAGGACGGGAACAGGTGGTTGCAGGAATGCAGCAATGTCGAAGGTAGACAATTTGAGCACCTTCGGGATTAAGAATGTAAATATATGTATGTAAATAAAGCTGTCACTTTTGACTATGGTTCTTAATTACGATGCATGTCGCCAATAACTCTTATGTAGCTCCAGTACTGCGATAATTCAACCAAACTAAACTTAACCTGTATTAAAATAACTGTTTCTGTATAAATAACTGTATACCTATAACTAACTGTTAGGCTACTTTTGGGCCACCCTGCTCGAGCTAAAAGAGATACATATTTCAAATTTGGTGCACGAGTTCCCAGTATTTGTCGAACGTTATAATAAGGTTTTCAAGAAAATCGCGCTAATAACTGTACAATATAGTTGCCATAGAACTTTTTTGATTTCAAAGGTATTGACATAACCGTTTAGGGTCTATAATTAACTTTTAATGGTATGCATTTATTGATTGGTACTTGAAAGTCGTGTAGGTTTACACACCCTTAGTTTAAGACAAGAATGCGTTTTATAAAACCTAAAACCAAAATCCAATAAAGTAAACACTGTTAAAAATGCGTGTAATGACTTTTTTTGGAAACTAATAATTTGCTTTCAGATAATCAATATAGGTTCAACAAAGTTATAGGTCTTATACAACTAATCTTTTAAAATTTTATGATACTGTTACAGAAGAGATTGATAAAGGCAATAGGGTTGATGTTATTTACATAGATTTCCAAAAGGCTTTTGATAAAGTTTTTCATGAAGCTTTGTTATTTAAGTTGAAAAGATTTGGGTTAGGGGCTGCCGTGGTCCGTTGGATTAAAAATTGGTTGACCAATAGAAAACAAAGGGTCACACATTAATGGTAAGTACTCTGATTGGAATGAAGTAGTAAGTGGAGTCCCTCAAGGCTCTGTACTAGGGCCAATTTTATTTATTATATTTAATGATGATATCAGCTGAGGGTTTAATAGCAAGTATCAATAGAAAACAAAGGGTTCACATCAATGGTAAGTACTCTGATTGGAATGAAGTAGTAAAAGGAGTGCCTCAAGGCTCTGTACTAGGGCCAATTCTATTTATTATGATTATTGATGATATCAGCTGGGGGTTGAATAGCAAGTTAAGTATTTTTGCAGATGACTTAAAAGTGACGAGTACAGTACATTCTGTTGAGCAAATCGAGCAGTTACAAAATGATCTTACGAAAATAACAATGGGGGGCATGTCATTCAGTGTTAACAAATGCCAAACCTTGCATATGGGTAAGAACAATGTTAAACATTCTTATGCTTTACAGGGAGAAAGTATCCGAGATAGTGATTTTGTTAGAGATTTAGGAGTTTTGGTGAGCAATGATTCCAAAATGAGTAAACAGTGTGTTGAAGCAAGTAAGAAAGCCAATCGAACGTTGGGATATATTGAAAAAAAAAGTATCACTTCTAAATCTAAGGAGATCATTTTGCCATTGTATAGGGGATTGGTAAGGCCACATCTGGAATATGTTGTTCAGTTTAGGTCTCCCTTCCTCAGAAAAAATATAGAGTTGCTTATACATGTAACAAAAAACAGAGGTTAAACAGAGTTAAAACAGAGGATGAATATAGTAAAACAGTATCGTCTGCTAAGCTAATAATTTTTCCATTTATATCTTGGTTGAGAACCCTTTAAAGTTATTAAAAAATGATATAAAATCATTCTTATTACATAATATACATATTAAAATATTTGTACTGATTTATTAACTATTAAAAGCACAAATTATCATCTTTTAAAACTTTTAATAACATCTCCCTAAGAAATTAAAAGTAATTAAGTTTATTGATTTGCTCTGAGATAGCTCTGATTTTGTTAGTTCAATTAAAGACAACATGATTTCTTTTGAGTTTATTCATTGGTTATAGATTATGAATCCATTCTCAGAGACTGATTTTTGAAGATTTTTTTATACAGTATCACAACCTCATACTTGCCTTTAAATTCTTGTCGGTCTTGAGTAAAAACAGATTTTGTATTCAAATGCACGCATTGTTTATTTTTTTTGTTACTGATGCACGATAAATCCACGGTGGTCCAATGTCTGGACATAGAGTACGATGTCGCTCTTACGTTTGTTTAGGTTCCTTGATCATTAGTTGGCCTTGGTACTTGCGACCACGTTTCAATGTTTTATGCTGTTCAGTTTTGGTCTCCCTTCCTCAGAAAAGATGTAGAGTTGCTTGAAAAAGTTCAGCATATGGCTACAAAAATGATTAAGGGTCAATCTGGTATTGATTATGTTAACAGATTAAGATCTTTAAACATGTATTCCCTGGAAAACAGGAGAGCTAGGGGTGATTTAATACAGTTATTCAAGTTCATAAAACAGGGAGACATGGATAGGCTTAGGTTTTACCTTAAATAGCCGGACCAGAGGACATGATCAGAAATTGAATAAATCGAGCTTTAGAAGGTAGGTAAGAAAACATTAGTTTTACAATAGAGTTGTCTATGAGTGGAATGCTTTACCAGATTATGTTGTGCATTCGAAGAGAGTAGAAGATTTTAAGAAAAAACTTGACGTTCGTTGGAAACTGGTAATGTATTAGATTTTTTTTTATTTTGGACCAACCTTGCTGGGACTCTGGCCTGTTGTTAGTCGACAATTTTTGTATTTGTATTTGTAAAATTAATAAAACATGTTACAAAAACTTCTTTGTACGGCTATTCCCAAGTTGAACAAGTACAGCTCCAAGAACAGTTCCAAGTACAGCTATTCCCAAGTCGTGGAAACAATCCTTTAGGAGATATTATTTTTTAAAAAAAATATTGTGTCAGTTACAATTTTTTCAAACTGAAAGATTAAAGCCTAACTCTACTGTATTTTGCATTTATGGCAGGTGAAATGTGATAATGTATCATGTTATCGAGTTAGTATTGTATATAATTATTTGCCCTTTAGCTTTTTTTATAAGTATCCAGCATTCAATACTTTCTCGATATCGTTTTTTACACCAATCCTTTACTTAGAAAGGGTTACAAGCTTAATAAACAAGTAACTCAATGACAGCTTTTTGGAATCTATGTTTACATAATAATACTAGCAACTACTTTTTTTTACTTATTAAGTTATACATAAAAAAATATGGTGTTTACAATATAGGCGAAATATGTGTTAACTAGTGCAAGCTGATAGATCTAATATTTATTGACGTACATTTATTTGACAATTGTCTGTTTTGACAAAATTTTGGTTGCATAGATTTTTTTTTTGTGAAAGGAGATTTAAAAAAAAGACACCATTGAATTGTGATAAAATATTTAAACATTTTTTTTTAAAAAGATTTTGCATCGAAATTTTAAGTAATAGTATATCTTAAAAGACATTGAAAGCTGAGGAAATGTTTATTAAAAAAATATGAAACTGCAAGAGATTGACACATTGATTATTGAATTATCGATTTTACGTGAAAATTATTTCAAAAGCAATTTAGTTTTAATTCGGAGATCTACGGTATGTGTATCGAACTGCATTTTCGATGCACGAGCGATATTTCTAGAAATTCCATAGAAATGCATAAAATGCTGAATCCAAAAAACGAAATTATCATTCTAAATTTCAAAATTACGGAAAGAACATATTTTAGCTTTGCACTATTTAGCTTCAGACGGTTTACATCGCATTTATCTGAAAACTGATTTTTAAAAAAAGTAAATGATGAAAATAATTTTAATAGTTTATTTCAGTTATTTGAGCATAATAAATTTGGTGCAATACAGCATGCACAAGAGTATAATATCTGCACCATGAAACTTACAGTGCAGTAACTTCATTGTAATAACTACAGATTAATACGAATTATAATGAAAAAATTACATTATATAAAACCAACTGTACAATAACTTGATAGTAATAATTACAGTGCAACTTCTACAGGCATAATAACTTGATAGTAATAATTACAGTGCAACTTCTACAGCATAATAACTTGATAGTAATAATTACAGTGCAACTTCTACAGCATAATAACTTGGTAGTAATAACTGCAGTGCAACTACTACAGCATAATAACTTGATATTAATAACTGCAGTGCAGCTTCTACAGCATAATAACTTGATAGTAATAATTGCAGTGCAACTTCTACAGCATAATAACTTGATATTAATAATTACAGTGCAACTACTACAGCATAATAACTTGATAGTAATAATTACAGTGCAACTTCTACAGCATAATAACTTGATATTAATAACTGCAGTGCAGCTTCTACAGCATAATAACTTGATAGTAATAATTACAGTGCAACTTCTACAGCATAATAACTTGATAGTAATAATTGCAGTGCAACTTCTACAGCATATAATAACTACAAAACAACTAACTACTGTAAAATAAACTCTTGTACAACTACAAACTATTTATGAAGCGTAAAGGGAAGAAACCAAGAATGTTCCTGAAGACCCATTCCAAAGTCCACATCTTGAAATCCCAATCTTCCTCCAGAATAAAACGAAATCTCGTAACAGCAGTCCACTCCAAAGTCTTCAAAGATAGAAATAGGAATAAAAAATGGTACTACCTGTCGAAAGTGAAGTGGAGGACGGTTCTAAATGTACTCGGGTTCTTTGGAATCATTGTCGGTTGCGTGTACCAATGTGGACTTTTCTTGAGTTTGTACCTGGACTATCCCACCACGGTCGAGTTCAATGTGGCGAACGAAGCGACGCTTGATTTTCCGGCTGTTACGGTTTGTAACAGCAATCCGTAAGTAGTATTGAAATATTTTTTTTTTAAATATTTTTTAGAAATGTTACAGCTAATGCAATAACTAACTTGTTATTACACTATTAAAAGTTTTGTGCTTGGTTTCACCATGGTATTGGTTCCTAGTAGCTGCAACGGCTGTGGTGAAATGTTTCACCTTTTATTTTTTCGGTGTTTGGTTGAACCATTTCTCTGGATTTGGAAACAAAAACCTGATAAATGGTTCAACCGAATACCAAAAATATGGTGTAACGTTTCACCACACAGCCGTTGCAGCTACTAGGAACCAATACCAGGGTGAAACCAAGCACAAAATTTTTAATAGTGTAATAACAAGTTATTTATTGCATTAGCTGTAACATTTTTAAAAATATATTTTTTAGAAAAGCTACAGCTAATGCAATAAATAACTTGTTATTAACAGTATTTGTGTTAGAAATATGTGCACTTATACACTAATAAAAATTAGGCACTTTGTTTCACCAAAAATATGGTTCCTAGTAGCTGCAACGGCTGTGTGGCAGCTGTGTGGAGTGTAATAACAAGTTAGTTATTGCATTAGCTGTAACATTTTTAAAAATATATTTTTTTAGAAAAGTTACAGCTAATGCAATAAATAACTGTTATTAACAGTATTTGTATTAGAAATATGTGCACTTATACACTAATAAAATTAGGCACTTTGTTTCACCAAAAATATGGTTCCTAGTAGCTGCAACGGCTGTGTGGCGAAACGTTAAATCATATTTTTGGTATTCGGTTGAACCATTTCTCATGTTTTCGTTTCGAAATCCAGAAAAATTGTTCAACCAAGCACCGAAAAAAAGGTGAAACATTTCACCACACAGCTGTTGCAGCTACTAGGAACCAATATCATGGTGAAACCAAGCACAAAATTTTGAACAGTGTATATTCTTCGTGTAAACATATTTTTCAAACAAATATGTATTAAAAATTCTGTTTTGAAAGTTATTAAAAATATTTACTATTTGCTAAAAAAAATTTGCGTCTAATTTCATGAAATTTGAGATTTTTTGCGCTTAAAATAAACATTTTTTTTGGCTGCTTTGAAAGCAAAAGCATCTTTACACTGTTAAAAATTAGGCACTTTGTTTCACCAAAAATATGGTTCCTAGTAGCTGCAACGGCTGTGTGGTGAAACGTTAAACCATATTTTTTGGTATTCGGTTGAACCATTTCTCATGTTTTCGTTTCCAAATCCAGATAAATGGTTCAACCAAGCACCGAAAAAAAGGTGAAACATTTCACCACACAGCCGTTGCAGCTACTAGGAACCAATATCATGGTGAAACCAAGCACAAAATTTTTAACAGTGTATATTCTTCGTATAAACATATTTTTCAAACAAATATGTATTAAAAATTCTGTTTTGAAAGTTATTAAAAATATTTAATATTTGCTTTAAAATTTTTGCCTCTAATCTCTAATTTCATGAAATTTGAGATCTTTAAGCGTTTAAAAAAAATTGGCTGCTTTGAAAGCAAAAGCAACCTATATCAGTTTTTTTAAATTAAAAGTTTATTCTAACTCTTTTGTAAATTGTAATGCAAACTGTGTTAAGCCCTTTCAGTCCCAATGACAATTTGGCATCATCATTTTAGAATTTTTTTTCTGATCGTCTATAGCTATTTATGATATCAGAAAGCACATCATTCGATTCTTCAAACTTTTTTCTATTAGAAAATATTTTTTATAATCCTAATAGATGTCAGCCCTATTATTTTTTTTAAAAATTATGATCAGAAACATGATGATGCCAAATGGCATCACTGGGACTGAAAGGGTTAAAATGCTATTGGAAAGATCACTTTTTCGAGAGTTTCACTGCAGTAAACGAACTATCGTACAGAAACAACTTTTACGGAATACTTGGTTGTAACTTTTTTTCTATTATTTACTATAAAACAATTTACCCAAGAACAAGAAATCATTAACAAATCAGTTCAAAGACATCCTTTTCCAATAAGATCATGCTAAAAAGATAAAATGCACTGCTCAAAACGATTAGGGGGAGCACTTTGCGTACTTTTGTTTACCCTTTCAGTTCCAACTTCTTATTTTTTTATTCTAAGAATCTAAAATTTGTGAACTAGATTCATTATGCCTCCAGAATGAAATGGTAAAAAACAGGGGAAAAATCTTAATTTTTTAACTAAAATTTAAGAGGGAAAAATTGGAATAAAAACTTTTGAATAAATTGTAACTATAATTTTTTTAAAACTTTATTTGTTAAAAAAAAGTTAAAATCAATTTTTAAACATCTAAGAATGCAAACGTGAAGAATTTAGGGTCAATTTATGTCATAAAATTTTTTGGGAGTGAAATTTATTTTACCATGTTTTTCATATTTTCATTTAATTAAAACAAACATTATTTAATTCTTCAAAAGACATGATTCTTCCATCTAACGATAAATAAGAGCAAGCTCAACTTAGTGAGAAAAAAATCGCAAGCTGATGATTAAATATGGAATCATTGGGGGTGAAAGGGTTTAAACCATGCGTTCCCCTAATTGTTGTAAGCAGTGTGTACATGACTTTATCAAACGTCTTAGAAAAAAGTATAAAAAAACCTAAGGAAAACACATGTATTCCTCGAACCTCATTTTAAATATTAAAAAAAACAAGAACATGTTAACAACATAAGATGAAATATATATTATATGTCTTTCTCGAAAGCCATATTAAATCTTAAACTAAATTTATTACGGGACATTTAAATTTACTAATAGGGTAACGAGTACAGTGATTGGCCCCCCTCACAGTGATTGTCCCCCTCATTCATTATTGAAAATAATAAGAGCCCAAAAAATTAAAGCCCAAAATGTTGTTGCCAACATGACAAACGTTAATGGCGGGAATTTTAAAAACATTTGTCACATCTATTTTGGGCTTTAACATCTTATTATTTTTAATAATGAATGAGGGGCCAATCACTGTGAGGGGGACCAATCACTGTACTCGTTACCCTATATGCAAAAACGATAACTTAAAAAAATTATTTTAGTGAAACTATAGAAAACTTTTTAATTTTTATTAAACGTTTTTTATTCCTACTGATAACCTATTAATCTGCTTCAAGACATTTGTTGTTTTGGAGCATATTATGTAGAAACATGGAATGAAATTACTATTTTATCGTCTTTATTTTTTATACTATTAGTCTTTTTTTTCAGAGTTCGGTATAAACTGTGGTGTGCAGAAGATGCGTCGGTGTGCATTCGAAAACCGAACGAAACGATGGAAGTGAGTTAAGTTTGTTCTGTATGACGTACAACTGTTAATAATGGGCATGTTTGAGGCCGTTCTTGGCAATAGAAATGCTAAATAAAAATAAATTCTTTCTCGAACTTTTCCTTCTTTTGAATGGTAATCAAGCATCTATTCATCCGAAATGTATTTCAGCATCTGCTCTTAAGGAGGAATGGGCGCGCTGGGACCGCGGGTCTCCAAACTCAAGTGCCTCAGTGTTAATCCAATGGCGAAAAAACTATTTTCTCTGCCACATTTCTCCGGCTGTATTGAATATTTTTACAAACGTTTTTTTTTTAATAATATAAATGTAGACTACTTACAGGTCTCTATCTTCCCACTTTTTGAAATTGCTTCGAATATTTTGTGTAAAATTATTTATTGAAAATCAAAATGTATATTCGAACCCATTTCAAAAAGTGGGAAAGTCGGGACCTGTAAGTCAGCTACATTTATCACATAAAAAAATCCGCTTGTAAAAATATTCAATACAGCCGGAGAAATGTGGCAGATAAAATATTTTTTTCACCATAGGATTAACACTGATGCACTTTGCTTTGGAGACCCCCGGTCCAGCGCGCACATTCCCCCTTAAATGTTTCAGATAAATACAGCGATGTTAAAGCTTAAAAATATATATAACCGTTCTTTAGAATGAATGTCATAATTTTTTATACATATTTTAGAAAGCAATATAGCTTACGGGTTTTTTTCCCCAATCGCGCATGGATATAATAATTTCCTCTTCAAGCGATCGTCAGTTGTGTTGGAACAACACAAATTTTTGTTGTATGTTGTCAACACACTGTTCTGTTGTATGTTGTCAACACACTGTTCTGTTGTATGTTGTCAACACACTGTTCTGTTGTATGTCGTCAATACAAATTTCTGTTGTATGTCGTCAAAACAATGTTCTGTTGTATGTCGTCAACACAATGTTCTGTTGTATGTCGTCAACACAATGTTCTGTTGTATGTCGTCAACACAAATTTCTGTTGTATGTCGTCAACACAAATTTCTGTTGTATGTCGTCAACACAATGTTCTGTTGTATGTCGTCAACACAATGTTCTGTTGTATGTCGTCAACACAAATTTCTGTTGTATGTCGTCAACACAAAGTTCTGTTGTATGTCGTCAACACAAAGTTCTGTCGTATGTCGTCAACACAATGTTCTGTTGTATGTCGTCAACACACTGTTCTGTTGTATGTCGTCAACACACTGTTCTGTTGTATGTTGTCAACACACTGTTCTGTTGTATGTTGTCAACACACTGTTCTGTTGTATGTCGTCAACACAACGTTCTTGTATTGAAACAACACAATAATTTAATGTTGCTAATTTTGCACAATATTTGTGTTCCACTTGTGCTGTTTGAACACAAGTTTTTTCTGAATGTAGTAGAAAACTAAATATTTAAAGCTTTTTTTTTCGTGGTGGTCTCTTAGGGGTTATGTAATAATTTATTAATTGTAATGATATTAATTCTTAATTTTAAGGATATTATTAATTGTTAAGGTGTACGTATACCTATACACTTGAACTTTTTTTTCTAATATTTCATTTAAATAACCAATTTTTTTTATTTGATATAATTCATAATTTTATGAGGGTACGTGTTAAAAAATTAAAATGTTAATTAATTAACTAGCATTTTATGCATTATTTAACATGTTTTTAAACACTCATAACTCAAGAACTAATTAACTTACTCCTATACAATTACCATGCAAATTAAACACCAATTCATTCTGAAGGGCGTGAACCTCAAACCAAGTTTGTGGCTCTTTTTGTTTTTTATTTATATTTTTTACTAGCAAATTTATACCCGTTCTTCGCACGGAAAAAAAAATATCAAATAGATTCCAAATATGTGTACCATATACCCTGTTATAGGATCATAAACTTATTATTGTTTCCACTTGTTATAAATTATAAAATCCCGTTTCATTGCCTTAAAATTCCAAAATGAAAAATACGCTATAAAATGCACTCATAAATGTCATCACAATTCCCTCATAAATACATAAAACCTTTTAGCTCATTTGGCGCGTTTTGGGAAATAATTTGGCGAGAAAATAGATATAGCTACCCACACCCATTATACAGCTCTAACACAATGATCTTCGAACAACCGACCAGCTTATAAATTATTTATAAAAGAAATCGCCTATTTAACGAATTTTAGTTAATAATTTGGCGAGTTTGGCAACGTCTTTGGCGAAAAAATAAAGACATAAAACACTAATATGCAGATCTAGTGCGATGGCCTTTATTAACCATCATAGTTCAGTAATAGCTAAACTATACATTTATTGCTTAAATATGCATACATGCAGTCAACAGAAAAATCGATGAAAAAATCATCAAATAAACCCACAATAAAATCCAGGAATGAAGACTGGCGGAATTACGTCACTTGAAACATAAGTATTATTTTTCAAATACTGAATTTAGTTTCTGAAAGTAATGGCAAAAGAATAAAATAAAAATTTTGAATTTTAAATGTTTTCGTTAAAAGTTTTATTTTATTTTTTCAGCCGATGGCATCAGGAAAGAGAAAAAATGCTCGGATTTGAGCGAAAGTGGTGTATTTTTTTCAGAAAATTCGAATTTTCTCTAAAAATGGAACACATATGAAAAAACTAAGCCTCAGGTGCACACGTTGGTATTAAAGGGAATCTATCTTAAAAATTTCGAATTTCTGAGGGCAGTATAAGTAGGTCTTTTACGATCCGAACACAAACAGACACACAGACAGACTCTTTCTTTTATTATTATAGATAATAAGCAACATTATATAAAAATCCATTTTTTTAGAAAAAAAAAACTTTGTCATGCAATATAAAATTAATTTAAAAACCAAATCTTCTTTTTTGAGGTTCACGCCCTCCCTCAACTTATTACACAAGTAAATAAACCATTCGTATGTTAATTTTTACTTTAGTTATCATTGTTTCAGCAAAGTAACGCATGAGAAAAATGAAGTTTTGAGAAAATTGAGTTTAAAGGTTATAAAAGCTAGCTAACTTTCATGATTTAGAAGATTAGAAAAACCTCTGTAACTTTTTATTAGAGTAGAGTATCAGTACAAACTTTGCATCATTTTAAAGAGGAAGAATTGGAAATTCTAATGAAACGGAAATTCTAAATGAACTTAAAAATATGGATATTTTTGGTCTTTTCTAGTGTGTATGTATACCTTAATTGTAAGGATATTATTGATTGATAATATCTTATATTGTTTTCAGGATATTCGGATTCGTCACGCCGATCTGTACGACGCACTCAGCAGGGAGCACCGAATTCAGCTTGGAAATCAGTTCGACGATTTCCTTCTCTATGCCGAGTACGAGGACAAGAGTGTCAAGAACGAGTAAGAATGAAAAATATCTCTCCTATTGTTAGCCTAAGTTCCTTTTTGAAGAATTTAAGAGAGATTGTCAGTCCCATAGAGCTAATGCATTAGTTTTGAAATCACAACTTCCGCAGATGTATTGCTTTGCCATGTTAGCCCTTTTTCCCCAGGTATGAGAACCAACATAACATCGAAATGAAACAAATTTTGAAACGAAAACGTTATCTAGTTATTTAATTATATATTTTTGAAGTTTTAAAATGCCCCAAATGCCCAGCAGATGGCGACACTATTTTGAAACTTTATCAATTAATAATTAAATAACCGGATGTTGTTTTCTTTTCAATTTTGTTTTAAATGGATGTTATGATGATTCCCATACCTGGTGAAAATGGGATAACATGGCAAAACAATTCTTTTGCAAAAGTTGTGATTTCAAAACTAATGCATTAGCTCTATATGGGACTGACAGTCCCTCTTAATTCGCATTAATTTTTGGAATTCGAAAGAATTACATAAAAAAGTTTTTAAAGTAGGTATTGGCCTTATAGAGTTTCCGATTCGCCTGGACTGTTCTAATTGTCTGATTTTAAAATTTCTTTTTTTTTTCTTAGAAAGGTATGACATCATGTACTTATATATCATTTTTACTTATTTTCCATCTATTTCGATTTATAGGCTTTTTCGTTCGTCTGTCTTGTAACGGGTCTGTTTCACTTTACGTTCTTATTTTCAAATTTTAAGTTATTAATTATTTTTATTAGACAGACATGATATCAAACACACACTTTTTATACTTTCTTGCTTCCGGACGCTTTTCCACCTTCCTGTCTATCTGTCTTTTAAATGTTTAGTAAAGTAAGACATCAGATCAGATACATAACTCTTTTACTTTTTTCTTTACTCAATATCTCCGTACTTACTATAAGTACTTCTGTGACTATTAAAATAACAGGAAAGTAGGTTTTATTATATTTATATGGGAAAACCTAATTTCAAATACAAAATGACATACAAAATGAAATTTTGTCAAAAAAATAGCCATTTTTTTAAAAAAAATTAACGAAAAGAATTTCGTCAAAAAGTAGAAAATATAACCTACGAATATTTGTATTTCCTTTTCCTTAGATTTACACAGTACTACTATTACGAATTTACTAAATGTTCTCGAAAATGGCTACTGAAAGTTGACGACATTTTCGTAATTTTTGACAAAATGGCGTTGGTAAAAACTCTCCGCTTAAACATTTCTTCAATTATCTGAATATTGTTTGGTGAGCTTTTGATGAATTGAATTTCGTCAAATAAATAACGAAATATTTTATAAAAAAAATTGCGAAATGAATTTTGTCAAAAAATTAGAAAATACAACGCTTACTAATATTTATATTTCCTCTTCTTTAGATGCACATGGTACATACTATGTGATTACGAATTTACTAAATGTTCTCAAAAATGGCTACTGAAACTTGATGAAATTTTCGTAATTTTTGACGAAATTATTTCGTGAAAAATGCTCTGATCAAACAATTAATTTCGTCAAAAAAGTAGAAAATATAACGCTTACTAATATTTATATTTCCTCTTCTTTAGATGCACATGGTACATACTATGTGATTACGAATTTACTAAATGTTCTCAAAAATGGCTACTGAAACTTGATGAAATTTTCGTAATTTTTGACGACATTATTTCGTGAAAAACACTCGGATGAAACAATTAATTTCGTCAAAAAAGTAGAAAATAAACGCTTACTAATATTTATTTGCTCTTCTTTAGATGCACATGTACATACTATGTGATTACAAATTTACTAAATGTTCTCAAAAATGGCTACTGAAACTTGATGAAAGTTTCGTAATTTTTGACGAAATTATTTCGTGAAAAATGCTCTGATCAAACAATTAATTTCGTCAAAAGAGTAGAAAATATACCGCTTACTAATAGTGGTGTTTCCTTTTCTTAAGCTTTACGCAGTACTATGATTACGAATTTACCAACTGCTATACTTTCAACTCCGTCTGGGGCAACCAGTCGACGCCGGTGAAATCGGCTTTTCTCTTCAATCCCGTCACGGGCACGTCGTCAGGTGAGTAGCCTGTATTTAAATGAAACAAATTTCAATGGGGATGCTTCAAATGATGTCATTTTTCCCCCATAAGACACTTTTTTTTGTCTGAATATAAGACAGAACGATTAGCTGTGTAGTTATGTATACTTGTTTCTTTCCAACAGAGCTGATCATGTGCGTGAACATCGACGTGTCCAACTACGGCAACCTGACGGGTACGGTGGTGGGACGAGTGCGGCTCACGATCCACGCCAACGACATCGTGCCCAACCCCACGTACGACGCAGCCACCCTCGAAGCGGGAGAGTTCTATTCCTACGCAGTACAGAAGGTACAGATGATAGTGCCCCAACACTATGTGGTGGTTCACCACACGCGCAACCGCAATATGCCATCAACAACTAGGTGGCGCTGATTCACCATCGTGTTCCTACCACTGTTCTTGATTACAACGTTTATAGTAGTATATAAGCCGAAGTAACTCATCTCCACCTTGAGGATCCTTTTGGTAGACTGTGGGTTACTGAGGCTGCTACATTGGTGACCGGGACGTGATTATCATCCCACTCCAACGATACTCCTGCTACGATGCGCTCAACCACGGTTGCCCACTCGCTGCTAATGCACGCAACTCAAATCAACAGTGTCCGCAACGCAATTCAACCGCAGCTCAACGCACAGTGAAGCAGCCTGCGCATGGTCCCTTACCTCGTTGTCGCTAGGAGGGGAGTGGTGTGGTGGTTCACCACACGCGCAACCTCAATATGCATCAACAACTAGGTGGCGCTGATTTACCAGCCAAGTTTCCTACCACTATTCTTATTACAACGTGTATATAATATATAAGCCGAAGTAACTCATCTCCACCTTGAGGATCCTTTTGGTAGACTTGGGTTACTGATGCGCTACATGGTGACCGGACTGACGCACACTCATAACATACTCCTTACAGCGCTCAGTTGCCCT
The DNA here is from genome assembly GCA_019343175.1 of Oedothorax gibbosus. NCBI lineage: Eukaryota > Metazoa > Arthropoda > Arachnida > Araneae > Linyphiidae > Oedothorax > Oedothorax gibbosus. The sequence continues at coordinate 388,689 of JAFNEN010000414.1, forward strand.
CGTGCTATATCAACGGCAGAACTCAAAAACAGTGTGCCAGCAAGCATATACCGCAGTCAACGCACAGTGAAGCAGCCGGCCATGTTCCTTCCTCGTTGTCGTAGGAGGGGAGTGGTGTGGTGGTTCACCACGCGCAACTCAATATGCCATCACAACATAGGTGGTGTTGATTTACCACGTGTTCTACCGTTCTTGATAAACGTGTATAGTATATATAAGCCAAGTACTCATCTCCACCTGAGATCTTGTACTTCTGTTACTATGAGGCCTACAACTATAACAAAAAGTCAGTTGTTTTTACAGAAAAAAAATGTCAGTTGGTGTGCCAGAAATATACCGGAAAATTTACAGAGGTATTCTGCAGGGAGGAGGGAAGGTAGTGGAGAGGACAGAGTACATGCGCAGCAATGCACAAATGAAGCCGACGCGAGCAAAGCATCATGGGAAGGTTGATCCCTTTAAACCGAAACTGAACTACTTTTCTACCTGGATTACAAATTACAATGAGCGCAGACGCTATATTTGATGTTTTGGGGTTAACATCACTTTGAATTATCGTCCCACTAGAGCTACACGAGGGCTATTGGCGACGGGCGTCGTATTTTAGAACCACAGTCAAGTGACGTGCCGACACCTGAGTAGGCACCCAACGCAACCAACATCACCCAGAATTCTCTTCGTTTTGAATGCGCTGAACCGGTAAACTATGCTTGATTTTCGTAACATTCCACCCCTTTATAGGGCTATTCGGTGTATAGAAGGTATACACAGTAAAAAAATCAGTCAAAAAGTGCACTCTTAAAACAAACGAGCGGTTTTAACTCAGTCTGAGTTAATTTCCACTCCTTTCCGTTCCGAAAATGCACTTCCCCTATAGGAGTGGATTTCACTCTTTTTGCGGAGTTGGTAAAAGAAATAAAAGAAAACAATCTACGTCCTACACTCTTAAAACGAGCGGTTTTAACTCAGTCTGAGTTTTAATTTCCACTCCTTTCCGGTGCCGAAAATGCACTTCCCCTATAGGAGTGGAATTCACTCTTTTGTTTTAAGAGTATAGCTGAATAGTACTTCGACTATTTTCCTACAGAAAATTGCTGTTTTTTAAATCCTCAGACATAAACTGTAAGATTACATCTCAATTTGTCAAAAGACACATTTTCTCTGTAAACAGATAAAATCTGCAACCACATCTATTTGATTACGAAAAGAAATTTCGATCTGTACAAAGTACTTATGTGGCCGCGATAGTGTAGTGATAAGTGTGCCTTTAAATTTTGAAAAACCTACGCCACCCATCTAATATGAGTTAGCTCCATTTCCGCCAGTGTCCCAAACCTATCAACAACGATTGACATTAAATTTTTTCACGCGCGCAAAAATAAGCCTTTGGCTTAAGTTTATCTAAATGAATAAAATATAATATAGACGACCATAGTGCTGGACAATTTAGATTAACGAAAACTTAGGTAACTAGCTGGGCCGGATTTCTAAATAGGCTAAGTAGGCTGTAGCCTAGAGCGGCAAACTTTGGGGCGGCAAATTTTACGACCCATTAAAGCGACATTCGACAGAAAAAAATTATTATAAAGAAACGAATACTTTTAAGAAAGAAAACAAATAATTTACACTAATGCGTAAACCGTAAACGTTTATATGGTACTAATATTTCGTAGCACACATGGTCGCTGCAAGGGCAAGGGCACCCCTCCTCCCGGATTTCGAAGTTGAAAGAAAATGGTAGAACAGTTTAAAAAAAATTCGCCTATTTCGGTTTCGATTTAGTGTGTAAAGATGATTCTAATATGTGTATCTATTTTAAACAGCACATACCACCCTATTTTGCAGCTAACCAGCTACCTTTCCCCGAAGGGGGAGAATATTGTGACTGGGGCGACAAATCGTAGCCTACAAGCGGCAAATCTTTAAATCCGGCCCTGGTAACTAGAACATGTTCTATATATCTACCTACATAGTCCGATAGGTAGTTACTGCCGATAAATTCTGACAAGTGAGACAAACTAATTTTATACTATAGGTCCCATCTACGACCATAGTTATTGAAAAATTATGACTCGTATATCTAATGTAATTTCTTTGAAAATCATTTCTGGTAGGTGACCACAGAGCTTCTTGAAAGACCTTGAAATCTGCAACCACTTCTATTTGATTACGAAAAGAAATTTTGATCTGTACAGAGTACTTCCGTGGCCGCGATAGTGTAGTGATAAGTGTCACACACGCAAAAATAAGCTTTTGGCTTACGTTTATCTAAATAAATAAAATATAATATAGACGACCATAGTGCTGGACAATTTAGATGAACGAAAACTTAGTTAACTAGAACAGGTTCTATATATCTACTGATAGGTACACTGTTAAAAATTGTGTGCTAGGTTTCACCATGATATTGGTTGGTTTCACCATGATATTGGTTCCTAGTAGCTGCAACGGCTGAATGGTGAAACGTTCCACCATATTTTTGGTATTCGGTTGAACCATTTCTCAGGATTTTGTTTCCAAATCCAGAAAAATGGTTCAACCAAACACCGAAAAAAGGTGAAAAATTTCAGCACTCAGCCGTTGCAGCTACTAGGAACCAATATCATGGTGAAACCAACCAATATCATGGTGAAACCTAGCACCAAATTTTTAACAGTGTAGTTAATGCCGATAAATTCTGATAAGTGAGACAAACTAATTTTATACTGCAGGTCCCGTCTACGACCAAATTTTTATTGAAAAATTAACTCATATCTAATGTAATTTCTTTGAAAATCATTTCTGATAGGTGACCACAGAGCTTCTTGAAAGACCTTATCAGACAAGCTGTAGAAACTACGAGAAAGAAAAAGAAATCAGAACAGGGGCCAGGATGAGTCAAAAGGTTTTCTTTTAAACAATTTTTATGAATTATATAAGTGAATTTGACATATTTCTTCATTGTTGCAAAAGCGCAGTATTTCAAAAACTAAGAATTTTGAACGGATTAATTTCAGGTTCAAATATTTTGTATACAAATACAAATACAAATACAAAAATTGTCGACCAGCAACAGGCCAGAGGCCCAGCAAGGTTGGTCCGAAATAAATCTAATACATTACCAGTTTCCAATGACTATCAAGTTTCTTCTTGCAATCTTCTACTCTCTTCGAATGCACAACATAATCTGGTAAAGCATTCCACTCATTGACAACTATGTAAATAATGTTTTCTTACCTACCTTCTAAAGCAGTTAATTCAATTCTGATCATGTCACTCTGGTCCGGCTATTTAAGGCAAAAACCTAGATCTTCCTGTTTTATGAACTTAAATAATCTAATACAATTACCAGTTTCCAATACCGTAAGTTTCTCTTAAAATCTCTAACTCCTCTTCGAATGCACAACATAATCTGGTAAAGCATTCCACTCATTGACAACTCTATCGTAAAAATAATGTTTTCTTACCTCCCTTCTAAAGCACGATTTATTCCATTTCTGATCATGTCCTCTGGTCCGGCTATTTAAGGTAAAACCTAAGCCCTCCATGTCTCCCTGTTTTCTGAACTTGAATAACTGAATTAAATCCCCCCTAGCTCTCCTATTTTCCAGGGAATACATGTTTAAAGATCTTAATCTGTTATCATAATCAATACTAGATAGACCCTTTAATGTGAAATGAATGTGAAAAATATGGAGAATCGTGAAAACAAAGAAATAATTAGACTCAAGTCAAAAATTCAAATAAATTCGAGCGTATTTCGACTATTACCTCTTAGATTAAATTTTTTGAGTTACGGGCGAATGAGCACGATCGACCGTGGGTATCTAAACCAAAGTGTCTCAGTGTCAATCCAATGGGAAAAAATTATTTTCTTGGCCACATTTCTTCGGCTGTATTGAATAATTTTACAAACGGCTTTTTTTATATGACAAATGAAGCTGACGTACAGGTCTCTATAATTCCACTTTCTTTAAATGGGTTAGAATATTTTGTGTAAAATTATTTATAAATTTTTTTTAAAAAACTATTCGAACGCATTCAACTAGTGTGAAAAGTAAGGCTTTTTTAAACGAGTTGAATAAATTATTTCACGAGCGAGTGAAATAAATTCACGAGTTTAAAAAAGGCTATTTTCAACGTGTTGTCATACACTATTTTTTATAATAACGTGCAAAAAAGTATTGATTAAACTGGCATTGAAAATTAACCAGGCAAAAAATAAATTCTTTTTTGAAGAAAAAAACGAAAACGTTGGTGCTGTTAAATATGGATTTAGAATTGGAAATTAATTATTTAATTATCACGTTCAAATGATTTGAACGTGATTAATTAATATTAATGATTATTTTAAAATCACGTGCAAAAAGTATTTCTTAGATTGGCATTGGAAATAAGACGCCACATAAAGAATCACGTTCAAATAAAGAATTTTACACCAATCACAAAGCCGTCGAATAAAATATCACGCTCAAATAAAGAATTTTACACCAATCAGATGCTCTTATTTACTTTGTCGCACAAGTTCGTAAAAGTAACTTTGAAACACGATTTCGTTAAAAGCATCACTTTTGCCACGATTATTGATTTGAAAAAGTTAGTTTTTTTGCACGATATTATAAAAAAAAAACGTTTGTGAGCATATTCAATACAGCCGGAGAAATGTGGCTTGGAAAATATTTTTTTTTCCATTGGAGGACGGAGGCACTTTGGTTTGGAGACACGCGGTCGTTCGGTCTCATTCGTGCCTAAGTCTTACTTGTGCATTTACTTGTTACTTATTAAGAGGGGAATGAGAGCAGTAGTTGGGTCTCAAAACCGAAATCTTCTCTCTGTGTCAATTTAATGGTAAAATATTATTTTGTATGCCAAATTACTGCAGCATTTTGAATGGTTTTGAAAACGGTTTTATATGATGGCTTACAGAGCTAAAAATAGTTATTTATGCAACAAGTGTGAAAAGTAACACTTTTTAAACTAGTGGATTTTATTTCACGAGGAGTGAAATAATGACACGTGTTTTAAAAAGTGTTACTTTTCACACGTGTTTCATACACTATTTTTTATAATTACGTGAAAAAAATCAAATCTCATTGTTTCAAAATATTCACGTACTATTTTTAAGTAGAAGATCGGCATCAAATCTCTGGAATAAAAACTTATTTTTTAGTTTAAAGTCAACATTTGAAATGATACTGATTCAAAAATAAATAAAAATAACATTCACGCGCATAATATTTTAATGAAAGCAGATCAATAAATTTCTGGATTTTATAAATATTATGAAATAGAAAATTTTACTTGAAATGTTGGCATCTATGAAAGAGTGAAAAAAAAAATTTCCACTGCTTTTGGGTGAAAAAGTAATTTTCTATCACTGTTTCTAAAAGTATAACTTTTCGCACGCGTCTGATATTAAAATTATAGTGTAAAAAGCGGATTTTTTCACGCAATTATAAAAAAAAACATTTTTGAAATTATTTTGAATGTTTTAATAATTTTCAATGAATAATATTAGGGTAAAAATAATATTAATAATATTAATAATGAATAATATTAGGGTGAATAATATTATGGTATAAAAAATAATATAAGGGTAATTTTTAAATAAGCTCCAGTATTTTTTTTTAATCGTTCGTTTTTTTCAACTCCTATTGCGCACTCCTTCTTGAGAGTTCAAGTAATTAAATATTTAAGTAGATAAATAAATTTATATATGAATGAAATAACATATAAAAGAATAAAAAAATGAATGCATGAATAAAAGTACACATATAAGTTAATGTAAGAATCTTTCAATCATATCTTTCATTCATCATCTCATAATCCTTAGTTCGACCAATTTTAGAATTTAATTGTGTTATTTGGAATCCTTACAATAAATCTTTAAATGTAACCATAGAAAAAATTCAAAATAAATTTATCCACTATATTTCTTTTAAATCTAATCATCATTTTTATTCCTCTAGTTTGCAGAAGTGTACCCTCGAATGTCGTAGATCTGTCTGTGTTTTTAAATTTTTTTACGATATTTTAAAAAATAACATTGATTGTCCGTCATTAGTACCATTACTAATCTTTTATGCTCCTAAACACATTACCCGTAATAAATTTGTCTTAAGTAAAACTTACTTTTTAAAAAATTATCTTAATAACCAATCTATTTCTCATTTCATTGACCTAGTAAATAATCTGCCCTCTCATAGCGATATTTTCTTTGATACTTTTCTCCAGTTGAAATGTGACATCATTTCCTTATTGGTCTAATTATATTTGTATGTATACTGAGTATATCTTATATTGAGTTTCAGAAAAGATGCTATCTTGTCCTATTAATTTTGTTTCTTTTTGTACACTTTTTGTTGGCTTCCCTGTTTTATCCATATTTTATAATTGACCTTACTGGCTTTTTGTATTTTATTATTTTTATTCCTTGTTTTTCTTTTGATGTTCCCTTTTAGTTTTTTGTATTTGTGATTTATCTTATTTTAGTCCTCTACCTGTAAATTGACTTGTTCTGTATGGTAGTAGTAAATAAATAATCATGTAATATCTTTCATCATTTTTAGAACTGCCTCTTGGAATGTTTCAAGAATGAGACGGAAAAAATGTGCGGCTGCACTTACAGGAGATTATCACTGATGTACAATGCTGCCCCCTGCGAACTTCGACCCCAGAGTAAGTGGCGATTTGTGCAATTTACAGTCGTACTGTGCTGCAATACAGGGGGATCGGTAATAAAACACCCCTACTCTGAGCCACTATGGAGCTAACTTCTCAGAGACTCACTAAAGACTTGTGGCGGTTCACCACACACGCAACCTCAATAAGCCATCAACAACTTATAGGTGGCGCTGATTTACCATCTCGTTCCTACCACTATTCTTAATTGCAAAGTTAATATACTAGTATATAAGCCGAGGTAACTCATCTCCAACCAGAGGATCCTTTTGGTAGACTGTGGGTTACTGAGGCCGCTACAGACTTAAAATTTGGTAAGCCTACTATTCAAAACATGGGGAAACTAATTATGCAAAAAAAAATAGTTACCAATGTGTATTTTGTCTCTTTTTAGCATATTTTCTGATGTACAGTCCCTCTATCGGAGTTTCTGGAACTATTTTTTTTGGCATAATCTGTTTCCCCATGTCTTGAATAGTATGGGTAATCGGTAATAAAACACCCCTACTCTGAGCGCTCTGTATAGCGAACCATACTCAGAGTAAAGGATCAAAATTTGGTAAGCATACAAACTCCGATAGAGGGCGCTGTACATTAGAAAATATGCTAATATTAAACAAAATACACATTGCTAACCGTTCCCCCATGTCTTGAGTAGTATGCTTGCCAAATTGTGAGCCTTTATAACCCTTTCAGTCCCAGTGATGCCATTTGGCATCATCATGTTTCTGATCATAATTTTAAAAAAATAATAGGGCTGACATCTATTGGGATTAATAAAAAATATTTTCTATTAGAAAAAAGATTGAAGAATCGAATGATGTATCTTTTGATATCATAAATGGCTATAGACGATCAGAATTTTTTTCTAAAATGATGATGCCAAATTGCTCTTGGGACTGAAAGGGTTTTAAGAAGCTCAGAGTTTGGGGTGTTTTATCAATGATCACCCGTATTATTCAAGACATGGGGAAATGAATTATGCGAAACAATAAAATAGTTCTAGAAACTCCGATACATTAGAAAATATGCTAAAAAGAGACAAAATACACATTGGTAACTTTTTTTTTGCATAATTAGTTTCCCCATGTTTTGAATAGTAGGCTTACCAAATTTTAAGTCTTTACTCTGAGTAGTTCGCAGTACAGAGCGCTCAGAGTATAGGGGTGTTTTATTACCGATTACTCATACTATTCAAGACATGGGGAAATGAATTATGCGAAACAATAAAATAGTTCTAGAAACTCCGATACATTAGAAAATATGCTAAAAAGAGACAAAATACACATTGGTAACTTTTTTTTTGCATAATCCGTTTCCCCATATCTTGAATAGTATGCTTACCAAATTTCGGGTCTTTATACTCTGAGTAGTTCGCTGTGTGTATAGAGGGCTTAGAGTAGGGTTGTTTTATTACAGATCACGCTGTGCTGCAATATAACAGGATTTTTTTTTTACAGTGTAGGTTCGCCCTTCATGAAAGTGCTAATTGTGAAATTCACAGCACAATAAATTTAACATTATATGTCAATTAACATCACAGTTCACATTATCAGATACTGTTACAAGTGTCTCGGCTGCCTTTTAAACATAATAAACAAAATTAAATAAATAATTTTTATAAATAAATTTTAATAAATTAAATAATTTTTTTTCTATTATAGAACACTGTCTTGAAGTTGTGGAAGAGCAGGTGTTTGAATTATGCAATCCACAATGCCCCATGGGGTGCAAGTATGTATGGTGCACCACTCTAGATAATTCACCTCTCAACAAATGAAATGAATATGCGGTTTTTACAGAGTGTATTACTTCCTTTAAAAGCACCACTCTTGTAGGAATTTTCGTACTTTAGGACGGTTTAAAACCGTTTCATTTACTTCACGGTTTTGAGCACGCCTACTCAACTACTAAGCCGAAGAAGCTCTCCAAACACGCTCGGGACGGAAATTTTGACGTCATAGTTCCGAGTGACGTTGTTCCGAAGATAAGATACCTGTCTCGAAACCTGTTTGGAACCACTCGTCACGGCTGACCACATTTAGGTTCCGAATGCGTCCGAACTAGTTTCTCGATATTCGGCACTCGAAACAGTGACGTCAAAATTTCCGTCTACGCTCATGTTGAGAAGCTTCTCTGGCCTTGTTATTGAGTGGCCGTGTTTTAAGCCGTTTTATTAACTTATTTTATAGTTTACAACCGTTTTCTCTCAAACCTGATCGCAAAGACGTCACTTGGGAGACTTGTTAACAAAAATAACTAAGGCCGTTTTTTTTTTAAATTGCAACTAAATGTCTCGCCTAATTTAATCCATTAATTTTAATTTAATTCAATAAATTGTTAATCAAGCATTTTTTTTTGTAGCAAAACTTGCAAACATTTTCAGTTTTGTTAATATTTGTAAGATATTCACTTACGTATAATACGCTGAAAATTCTAAATTTTTGGGTTTTAAATTATTTTTGTTGTTATATTTTAGAAAAATAGAATTTCAATTTGTTGCAACTGATAGTGAGCCACTTCGAGAGGTAAGATGGCTTTAAATAAAAAGTTTAATATACCTTTAGGTTAGGTTATGAAATAGATTTTCTAACAATTCTTTATATGGCCGAAAATTTTGCAGAAATTTTTAAAAAAATTATTTTACTTAAAACTGCCGATACATAATGCGCAATTTTATAATGTTTATGTATTATACACGCATACATATCAATCCTTTAAAAAATAATTAAAAAGAATGTAGTTATATCAGCTCAAAAGTTGTCTCTCTTTGTATTATACAGCATAATAGTCATTGTTAGAAATAGTGTCCTTTAATTTTAAAAGAATATAGTTTAATATTCAAAATTTCTTCGGTCATTCAAGTAAATAAAAGTAATGTCTTGTCAATTCAGGAATCATAATAAAAGTAATGTTCCTGTTCAATTCAGGATCATAATAAAATAATGTCTAGTTCAATTCAGGATAACATAATAAAAGTATGTCTCTGTTCAATTCAGGAATCATAATAAAAGTAATGTCTCTGTTCAATTCAGGAATCATAATAAAAGTAATGTCCTGTTCAATTCAGGAATCATAATAAAAGTAATGTCTCTGTTCAATTCAGGAATCATAATAAAAGTAATGTCTCTGTTCAATTCAGGAACATAATAAAGTATGTCTCTGTCAATTCAGATCATAAAAATGAATCCATTCAGAATTAATTCACTTCAATTCAGAACATATGTCTGAATTGGATCACAAATGAATGTAAGTTTTCAACAGATAAATAAGTTCAAATTTTATCTCGATTTGAATCACTTTCGAAGAATTAACTTCGACATTTCTATGCATTCTATATACCAGAATGTGTTTATGTTTCAGTAAAAATATGGCATGCTTTCGAATTCATTATGGATCGACTGAAACCAGGACCCTCTTATATCGTCCAAAATATGAAGTAAGTTTGTTATCATGTGCGCCTTTAGTGGCACACATCCAAACGAAAATGCAATTCTTCCCATACTGTCTGCAGTAAGTCCGGAGTAATGGAAGCCTGTGCAATTCTACCTTTCAAGGTTGGTAAATCGTGGGGTAGGGGTGGAACGTGGACCCGATCTTTTACGAAGCCCCACAGGAAGAAATCACAAGGCGTGATGTCAGGTGAACAATACTGTTACAATAAAGGGCCCGTTCTCATGCAGGGCAAATGCCGGCTATTAGCCGGCTTTCAGGAAAAAAAATCCCTCTCTAGGGAAAATTGCGGTAACGAAAACGTACCTGCCTCGGAGGTAGTAATGATTTTATGCCACCTCTGTATGCATTGCGGTTTGTTGATCAGCGGAATATTTGGCGTCTGTACTCGGTTATAAAATGCAAAAAATTTTCAGTTGTATTGGGAGCAATTGTTTTAGAATGCTAGAATGCATATAAAGCGAGTATGCTTTTATGCACTAAAGTTTTGTTAATTTTTTCATTATATTGTGTTTTCATATTGCTACACATTTAATCATTCCTTTGAAAATATTTATTCTTAAGATGCCTGGCAGGAGTTTATTTTATTATTAATCCTTTATTTTCAGAATTTTTGGTTAAAACTAAAAAAAATCTTTCAACTCAATTTAAACAAAAATGTAATTCATTAAAATTTTTTGGTTATCATTGTAATTTATGAAGTTAATTCTGCGGATCTAAAGCTAATCTTATTTGTAAGCATTTCTAATTTTTAATAGAAAAATTGTTTTTTAAATATAATTGCCTAAAACGGCGAAAAGAGCAGACGTTAACGCTACGACGCGACGTCCTTTCCGCGATGCCGGCATTTGCATGTGAGCGGGGTTATAAGGTTTCACAAAATAGCCGGCTAAATGCCGCCAATTTCTTAGCACATGCGAACGCGCCTTTTGAAACTCGGACATTCTTTTACGGACGTACCCTGTATATTCCTGGCCTGATCTACCATAAGGTAGCATTATTTTTTTTATTATTGGAAGTCCGTCAAACATGCGCTGTTCACCTAATGTGACCAGACGTCCCGCTTTTTGTCTTACTGTCCCGCTGGCTAAATGTCCCGCCAAAACGTTCCGCTTTTTTGTCCCGCAATGTCCCGAAAAACGAGGAAATTGTAAATAAAGTAGATTTTATATTTTTTTTTTATGCATGCTGGTGAACGCGCCTTCTCCCTAGTGAACAAATTGTGGACTTCAGAAAAAACTCAACTTTCTATACACACTTTACAGGCCCTTCTTCTTAAAAAGATGAACTTTTCACTGTCGTGTAGGGAATTTTTAGACTTTAAAATCTGATAAAAGTTTGTTGAAGAAAATTAGTTCAAGTTGTAAAATACGAACCGAAATAAAGTATGTATAATTTTAAGTAAGTTTCTTTAAGGAAATTCTAATGTTTACAAAATATCGTGCATACCTTTCTCAAAAATATAATGATGCCTTAAAAACTATAGTAAGTTCTTTAATTATGTGTTTGATTAATTAATATAATGACATCTATTAGTAATTTTTTTTATTTGTTTATGCTTATCTTTTTTATATTAAGAGTGTGTAATTGTGTGAAGGGACTATTGTGTACTTACAAAAAAATACTTGAAAAATTCACGGGGGGGGGGGGGGGGGGGGTAGCGATGGAGTATCCTGCTTTTTGGTTTTGAAAATCTGGTCACATTATGTTCACCATTATTGAAAATTTTTACATTTTAAAGTACAGACACACTACCTATACTGCATCAATATTCCTCCATTTATATACATTTGTAACAATATAAAATCAAGTTGAGTAAATCTTATCAAGCATTAAAAATCACATAAAGATTTCAAATAAACAAAAAATATCAAGTAATGATGTTCAACATTTCAATCTTACATATTAAACTACGTGCTTTACTTAATTAAATCCTGATATTTTTCGAATCAAATTTATTTAGAAATATTTACAGTTTATTTTGAAACATACTAATACTTTTTAGAAATATTTTTCTCATCCCTAACATTAATGGAATTATTTCTATTCCATGAGAATACGTTTTAGCAATATTTTTCTCAAACCCCAAAAGTGAAATTATTAGAATTATATCTATTCCATGACAATACTTTTTAGAAATATTTTTCTCACAATCAAATGTATAATAATGGAATTATTCCATTGATTCATCCGATATTTTTTAGAAATATTTTTCTCACAATCAAATGTATAATAATGGAATTATTCCATTGATTCATCCGATATTTTTTAGAAATATTTTTCTCACAATCAAATGTATAATAATAATAATGGAATTATTCCATTGATTCATCCGATCTTTTTTTAGAAATATTTTTCTCACAATCAAATGTATAATAATAATAATGGAATTATTCCATTGATTCATCCGATCTTTTTTTAGAAATATTTTTCTCACAATCAAAGGTATAATAATAAAAATGGAATTATTCCATTGATTAATCCGATAATTTTTAGAAATATTTTACTCACAATCAAATGTAAATAATAATAATAATGGAATTATTCCATTGATTAATCCGATATTTTTTAGAAATATTTTACTCACAATCAAATGTAAATAATAATAATAATGGAATTGTTCCATTGATTCATCCGATATTTTTAGAAATATTTTTTTTATTCGAGTAATCTTTGGTCCTGTCCAATTTTTGAGCTAGCCTTTTCAAGGTCATATCAAAAGGTCAAATAAGGTCATTAAAAAGGAGCATATAATCTGCTCATGTTTTGCCCTCCCATAGAACCGCCTGGGTTCGAATTTCAAAAAATTCACGTCTTAAATGTTGCCTTCCATTTTAGGAATAAAGTCCTATCATTTGGTATCTGTAACTCGAGTCAGTCAATCAGTCAGTACCTCTTTCCTTTATAGACATAGATTTATGTCAATGGATTTGGAAATAAAAATAAAATTCATGTTATTCTATTTAAAATTAAGACGCAGTAACATTTCAAAAGACGCGTTTACATGAGCCATCGAATCCATGGAATGCCAAATCCTCCATTAGGGGAAAAAGTGGTCGAGCAGGATTTCTAACCCAAACTCCGCAATCAACCCCCCTTCGTAAAATAAGGCGTTTACATGGGAACCGGGAGTTGATGACGTAGAAGCGCGGGCGGGACATCTGACATTTCTTGACAACTATACTTGAGTAATGTATTAATTGTGACTCGTATATTTAGCTAGCAATACTTTTCTATAAAACCTTCATTTCACAATGATTAACAATATTTTGAAAAGCTATATAAAAATTAAGCTTAAGTTATATAAAAACAAATTAAACAAAAGTTATATAAATTAAGAGCTTGAGTTATATAAAAATAAAAATTTAAAAATATATTTAGGATGGTTACATGCTAAGGTGTTTATGTCAAATGTTTTTTCCTAATCCACAGACAAGAAGTAGAAGTGGCGGAAACCATGGAATGAAACGCAAACCCACCTTGATTGGAGGGTTTGCGAAACACCCCAATGAACCCTGCAATTACCGGTTCTGCCGGGGTGAAAAATCCCCAAGAGGGAAAAATTGCGGAGTTTGCTCTTCATTCCATGGATTCGATGGCTCATGTAAACGTGCCTACTATGTACTTCTCTTTCTTTTCTAGTTCATCGAACTGTTTAGCCTACTCGGAGGATACAGTGGTCTCTGGTTAGGGTTCTCTCTGTTGAACTGCTTCGAGTTTTTCGTGTCGAAGTTGATCCACCTCAGAAGAAACGCATCTGTCCCAAAAAGAAACCTAAAGAAGACTCGAAAGAGAAAGTTCTATAGTTCTTAGTCTCCACTATATAGAGATTAAAGAACATTTAAAGTTATTTAAGTTGATTGATTTTCTATATACTTAAGAGACAATTTCTATTTTGATTTTCCTTAGTTCTTCAAATAAAATTTATTATTTGCCACTTCCTTTGTCCAGAATTTTTTTTTTTTAATTTTTCATACATTACTGATCATCCTTATCACCACTACTATTACCACTATACGGATAAACGTTTTTGAATTCTTGGGGTAAAAAAAATTAGTTTAATTAAACTTTTATAAGAAAAACTGTGATTTTTCCCCCCTTATAAAATTCTAATGGGCTTGTTTCAACACTTTGTCAAAGAAAACAAAACAACCAATTAAATCGCAGTTCGGAGCACGTGACGTTATAAAAAACCAATGAGCTTGTTTCAACACTTTGTTAAAGAAAACAAAACAACCAATGAAATCGCAGTATGGAGAGCGTGACATCATAAGAAATATTCCCATTCTGCGTTACGTTTAATTTTTACTAATATTTTCGTAACCATTATGTTACGATATGTATACTCATTGATTGTGCCGATACTTATCACTATTCATATGAATAAATAAATTCTACACTATCGAATCAAAATAATATGAGGTTATTTTTAGATTTTTTTGATTTCAAGGAATCTAGACATTCGAGAGAAAACTAAAGCCCTTATCCAACACCTCCAGACGGTACGAACGTCGAACAACTTTTTGGGACATCAAAAACGTCACAAGAGAACGGCTACGTCATGCGTGACATCACAAACTTAAAAGCAGTATTATCGCGGTATTGGAGGAGGAGGAGGCTCGGCCATAACGTCACAACTGAACTTCGTTGTGATTAGAGCAGCCGTTCGAAGAGCAAAAATGAGCCGGATTTTTTCGAGTTGACTCGAAAATGCTCATCGAGCAAAAACTGCTCCAAAAACCAGTTTTTGATATGGCGTACGGACGTCGCTGAACGAACGAGCTCTCGTGTGACAAGGCCTTAACTGTGTTGGGTCTGTGCTTACAACCATTTTTTAATGTAAAAGAATTGTTGGTTGGTTGGTTGGTAGACATACATATTCAGGTTTATGTGCTTGGTCAGAGACCCGCTTATAAACCTTCGTCAAGTAAGACAGACACAACAGACAACAACACACAAGTGGATCCATCTAATTTTTAGAGACAGAGGCCAACTAGAGGATCCCAGAATTGGCTTGTCACCCCAGAGGTATTGATTTGGTATGGGAACTTAGAGGACTTTCGGACCAACAGATTTAACGAGCACGTACTCCGCATATACTCGGTAGGTCTTCAGTGGCAGGGACTCGATCGCAGGACCTTCCGATCCCGAGACCGAGACGCTGACCACTAGGCTCACTACGGCCCAGTGCGCAAAGTAAAACTTTTTATTGTGACATGGTATTTTTTTTTATTATCAAGGGGAAAATAATCAAAGGGATGAAACAGTGTAAAATAGCTACTTTTGTATAAAAGTGACTTTTATACACTGATGGTTTCTTAAGATGGTTTCTAAGACTGTCAGTCCCATAGAGCATTAGTTTGGAAATCACAACTTTTGCAAAAGAATTGTTTTGTCATGTTATCCCATCTTCACCACGGATTGGAATCATCACAACATCAATTTAAAACAAAATTGAAAAGAAAATAACACCCGGTTATTTAATTATTAATTGATAAAGTTTTAAAATAGTGTCGCCATCCGCTGTATATTTTTGGCATTTTAAAACTTCAAAAATATGTAATTAAATAACGAGACAACATTTCCGTTTCAAATTTGTTTCATTTCAATGTTATGTTGATTCCCATACCTGGGGAAAAAGGGCTAACTTGGCAAAGCAATACTTCTGCAGAAGTTGATGTGATTCCAAAACTAATGCAATTAGCTCTATGGGACTGACAATCCCTCTTAAAAGCGTGACTTTACTCTCGATTATTTATTTCAATAAGTGGGATTTTTCACACGAATTATTAAAAGTAACGTAAAACTAGATTGGGCCATTATTATTTTTTTTATCTTGGGTTTATCTAAAATTGATTAAAAATAATAATAAAAAATTCAATCGTTCTAAAGAATCTTAATATAAAGCAAAGTCCGACAGATACTCCCTACGTATCACGCCCAGCAGAATCTGGGTAGAACATATATCTTTATCAAGCTATAAACTTCGTCGAAGCAAAGATACTGACAGAGGAAAACTGACGCCCTCACGGTACACGCAGACGTGCCAGACTACCACGAATACTGGAGGTACAGCAAGCAAATTTTAAGAAAATATTCTTTTTATATCGTACAAGCGTCATTTAAGAAGCGATTTTTCGAAATTCGAACGCAAACGGGTGTAAGAGGGCAAAACGTGAGCCGATTTCTCCATAGAGCATTGTAAGATTAGAATTTATAATTTTTATTTCAATTTAAAAGAAATTTCAGCATGATAGCACTTGGGTTTAATTTGTAGGATTGTTGTTTGAATATCATTATGTTATTTTATTTATTGATTTTACTATTCTAATTATGTTTCCGATTTTAATTTAATTGGTGTTTACAATTGGTAAGAAATGAAGATATGGAGGAACATTTTCATCGTAAATAAGGAATTTGTACTTTATATAAAAGTGGAGAGTGAACAATTTGTATATAAAAAAAGTTTACATAAAAAACAAACACCGTTATTGAGGGTACACCCGTGCAATGCCGGGTTCATAAAGCTAGTGTATCTATATTTGACAAACAACAAGAATTATTGATGTAATAAGAGAATAAATAAAAAAATTCAAATAATATATGATTATCTCCGAAACTGTATAGAGCTATACCATATAACGTATGTCCTTCAAGCAAGCGGTGCATTCTGGGTTATATTTAGATTCAAAATAAACGTTTTTGTTGTATTTAAACGATAGATTTACAATAGTCTTTTTTTCGTTTGCCTCTGGTTTCATTAATTATAAAAGCCCCTAGAGAAAACTATATAACTACTTCTCTAATGTCAGTTTCGGAAGACTGTCCATATTTGCGCACTTTAGCGTTTTCGATCCACAGTATATAAATCAACACCGTTTAACCGTAGAATTTTAATCATGTACCTTTTCTTCAATACAAAATCAAGCTGAGACATTTTAAAAAGCCGAAATACATATATGCCAAAAAAGTATAAAATTTTTTAACAATATCCGAGCGTACGCTATACAAATACAACTACTGTTGGTCCTTCAACGAGTTGCTAAGGGCTATTGCTAGGACCTTGATAGGCTAAATTCTTGAGTGTGGTACAGCACTTTTCCATGCTCAGGTATTACCATTGTCATTATTCCTTAACTAAAGCAAATAATTATCAGACATTACCAATAAATAAATTGAAATGTATCTTTTGTTACAAAATTTTCAGATTAGAAAATATTTAATGTACTACATGCCCTCAAATTGAAAAGAAAATTTATCGGATTTTTTTTAACAAGGCAAACAAAGAAGAAGAACGTGTATTGTATGAAAGAGAACTGAAGCGAGTTCATTTCATATATACGATTTTTTTTTAATATTTTTTTGTTCTTCTCCGGAATTTACGAGGGAAATTGTTTCGTGTAGTGTAGTTCGTAAAGTTAATTTTGGGGAAAATGTCCACCATGTCCACCACTCGCGAAAAGAATTTATCTTCCATGACCCTGGTATGCTTCATCCAGGGTCTTCGAGGCAAAAAGACTTCGGTAGAATTTCGAGACGAAACCACGGTGGAAGGAACAATAACCGGCGTTGACGCGTAAGAAACTTTATTCTGTATTTTTTGTTCTTCACCTAAAAAAAAAAATTATATGTTAATTTGTTATATTGTTTTCATTTGTTAAGTATTTGTGTATTTAACTTATTTTACATATGGTAACTGTACAAGCACAAGCGGACTTGATTCTAAAAACATCTTTTGTTATTGAAACTCCTTATCATTTTAAAGAACAAATACTTGTAAACCAAAACTAATCTAACCTCCAAAACTTTTTAGCAGTATTATGTTTGTTATATTTTGATAAGATTTTAATTGAAGTTTGAAATAAGAATTCGAGGTAAGTTTTAATCTTAGGTTGCTGCTTGGCGCGTTTACAAAAACTTTTTGGGGTTCCTGGCAGTTTTGTTTTCTCTAATAAAACATCAGTATCCGACATGGGGCAGTATTGTTTATTTTTTTATCTGTATATAAACAATTTTGTTTAGCTTTATGTTTGAAAACAAGGATTAATTCCTAGTTTCGGTTTACGGCGACTTTTTATTTCTCCCCAAACTTGTTGGCGAGAAAACATTGCGTAGCTACGCGTGATTAGACGATGCTACTCGGAAACCGCGAAGTCAAACAACTGTTAGCCAGATTCGAATTATTTATCGCCTTTTTTTTGTCGCCAACGTTCCGAAAAAGTCGCCGTATGCCGAAACTAGGAATTAACCCAAAACAAGCTGCAAACTGCACGCAAGGGTACAGCTTGCATGGTGACAGTCCTAGGCCTATACGGCGACTTTTTAAGAATGTTGGCTACAAAAAAAGGCAATAAATAATTATAATCTTGCAACACAGTTGTTTGACTTAGCGGTTTCAGAGTAGCATCGTCCGGTCACGCGTCGCTACGCAATGTTTTCTCGCCAACAAGTTTGTCGGGAAATAAAAAGTCGCTGTATACCGAAACTAGGAATTAACCCCTGTGTGGCCTAAAATGTCCGAAAAATAATACCCTGCGTTACAGAGTGCAAGTTAAGTATCCTTTTGAGTCCTCACACGCCTTTCGATGTCGCCTTTAAAATTTGAGTTGGGTACCTATTCAGGTGTCGGCTCGTGACTTGACGGTGGCTCTAAATTATGACTTTCGGCGCCCTCGTCGAGCTCTAGTACGACAATAATCAAACTAACCTATTTTTCAACAAGTTTCCTTCTATGTCATGTGATCAACCACACTAACTTGCATTTTCAAAATAGGGTCTTGTAAGCTCATTTGGTGATGTCACGGTTCAGCCGATGTCACCAAGTTTATTGACAAAAAGTCACTGTATCCTAATTTTAGAATTTTACCATTGACATTTTTTTTTTATTTTGCATTAGATTAAGATACTGATGTTACTTCAATTTTTTTTTTTTAGATATATGAACATAACGATGACGGACGTCACATATACAGCCCCTTCTAACCAGACAGCAAACTTTAACAAGTATTGCTGCCAAGGAAAGTTTATTAGGTATGGATTTTCATTTACTTTAAATCTGTTTCCATTCTTTTGCTAAGTTTAGGGCTCAGGGGGAGTTGCTTAGAAGAAAACAGTTCTAAAGTTACGTCTTTTTAGGAGCTTGATTTTTTGAAATTATGGCTAGTAGCGTTCTGATTTTTTTTTATTCGGCGATAGTACTTTTGTGATACCTAAACCGGTATACCAGTTTGGATAATTCTATTTCTATTCATCAAAAGTTTTTTTTATGTAAAACTATTTTTTTTTTTTGATAAACTTATAAATGGCCTGTAATTCAACCTTTTTTTTTATTTTGATGTTTTTGAAAAGTAAATTATTGAGCAGATTAAAATTTGTATTTTGACTAATTATATATCAATTAAAAATATTTTTTAATTAGATAACAAAACTACAATATAATTGTGCTTTTGAATAATAAAAAAAATACTCAGTGAAAATTTAATGTTGTGTTATACTTCAATGATCTTTTTTTATTGTTTTAACTACTAATACTTAATTGTCGGCCATTTTATAAGAGTTTATTGAGGGAAAAAAATGAGTTGGCCAAAAATAAATTTTTCGCTGAAGATAAATAGAACTACCCCGAACAATTATCATAATTTATGAATCAAAAAGGTGTAATCAACGTCTTTAAGAAACAATTTCAAAGAAGCCATAGACTTTAAAATAAATTCTTCTATAGAAGCGTAATTTTAGTACTGTTTTTATTATACGCCATTCTCCTTGATCTAACCTCAACATGCCTGGCACGTCAGCACAAATTCCCCTCTCAGTTCTTCATTATGTGTCTCCTTTAGAAAATGTGCGTTTCACACGGTTTTACCAGTGTTCGAAATTGGATGCAAAATTTTAGGAGCAATCCGTGCTACCAACTAAAAAATCTAGGAGCAAATACAAGTTTTCTGGAAGCATTTTCGAGAAATATTTATGGCAAAATGCTAATTTCATGATTTATGCACAAACTCTTAAGATTGTAGTTGAAGTTGTTAGTGACATTAAAGAAAGCTAGTCGAGATAATTAATTTAGCGACTAAAAGCCATAGAGACTAGCCGTAGCGACTAAAAGCCATTTAAAGCTAGCGACTAAATTAATTTTCAAGTTGCAAAATTGTAGGATTTGGTCTCATTTTGAAACTGAATTTGGAACCATGAGTTTCACTCAGGGTTGGCATGGTATTTACCACCCCCGGTAAATACCACGGTAAAAACCGGTATTAAACGTTCTGAGAAAAACTAGATTATTGAAACAATTAGTTAGTAAATTTTATTTAATGCGATTAATTATAATTATTTTAATTTTGTATTTTCATAAATATTTGTCATGGACTTAATATTTTTAAAAATTGACATAACTTCCTTAATTATATTACATCTATAGTAATATAATAATCATATACTTGTATTTTGTCTATTATTTAAGTGTTTACATCTGCATAAGTATGAATAATTATTGAGTTATGTCTAGAAATAAAATCAATCGACTTTACTAAGCTCTTGCTATAACGACTGTAGTGGGGATGAGGGGGAACAAAAAGTGTTAGAGGGATCCCCCACCCAGACAGTGGCAAAACTGCAACCACAGCTAGAATAAGGGTTGTTAAAAACCCGGGTTTTTTCATGAAAAACCCAACCCACTTGGTTTTTTCAGGGTTTTATGGATTTTTTCAGTATTTTGGATGTGTTTTTCAGGATTTAGTGGTTTATTTAGGGAAGTTTTAATAATTTATCTGTACATTATAATTTTTAAAACTGACAGATAATCTTGAGAGATAATCAGAAATGATGTAATTTAATTTAGAATAATTAAGAAATAATTGCATATAGTTAGATAAATAAAATGTATATTTAAACTTATAAATGTATTGTCTAGAACCAAGTAGTGTTTTTGTGATAGGTGTAAAATTATATAATCCGTATTATTGTAATGATAGAAATTTAAATTAGAATTTTTAAAATGCATTAGTTATGTTTAATTGTTAAATAACTAGTATGAATTTAAATTTGTAAATGCATTTTAAATATTGAAGGTACAAAAGTGTAAAAATATATTATGAATACTAAAATATTAATAAAAAAATAATATGAAATGTATATTTTTTTAGATGTATAAAAAGTTGTTACTTTTTTTAATTTGCAGTGAAGGCAATTTTAAGTTTAATTGCCCACTTGGTTTTTTTTATGGGTTTTTCAAGTGTTTTTTTCGGGTCGGGTAAAATCATAACCCTGGCTAGAATACAAAGATTAGGATTTTTAATTAATTTAAATTAATTTCCCAGGAAGCTATTTCCCAGTTTTTTTTTCCAGGGAAAAAAGAGGTATTTCTCCATACTTACCAGTTTTTCCCACTGGGATGTAAATGATTAGTTTTGGACGGGGAAAAACCCAAGCCTGGTTTTACTGTCTCTATGGTACTTTTACCCCTATTTATAATTATCCGGATATTTGACATCACTCATTCATGGTCTCTTTTCAGGTATGTGCACATTCCCAAAGAGATCGACTGCATGCAGACTATCAAGGAACGCCTGATTGAGCTGCTGCAGAGGCCGGCCCGCAGGGGTCCCGAGGGCCGGGGCAGAGGTCGCGGCGGGAGGGGAGGACGCGGTGGAAGGGGGTTCAGCGGCAGCGGTGGTGGTGGAAGCAGGTAACTGTTACTGAAGCTTAGTCCTTCAATTTATAGTTTGCTCAAAGAGAGGCCTTTATGGTTGACTAGCTTTCTAAACCAGGCGTCGCACGGGTTAACCTTTAACAACGGTGATTTGTTTTTGATACAGCTATAATAAAATGGCAGGGTCTGTTCATTGGCGACTTTTGGCGATCTTTAAAATTTAACAACCCAAGTGCAGTAATCACTCCACAATCAATAAATGAAATAAAGTAATGATAGTCGAATAACAATCCTGCAAATTAAACCCTCGTGATCGTGTTTATACTTGATTTTTTGCTCGCGCTAAAGTTTGTTTCAAATTGAAAATTATAAGTAGAAATCGAATTCGTGTTAATTTTTTAACGGCTCTTCTTACTGGATTTTCATGTTCATCTACGGATGACGTCAAGCTCGTGTTTCGGCACGGCCCATGTGTTTTCAAGCCCCAGTTTTGGTCTCTCACTCTCAGGTGGATGACGTATTTTTGAAAATAATTATATTAATTAAAAAATCGTAATCAAATATGAAAAAACTTAGCCTCGGGTGCAGCGTGTAAAATATTTTTTTTTGTGTGTATAGCAGTTCTGCTACATCAAAGTATTTGTGTGTAGCAATTTTTAATGAATGCATAGCACTTTTGAAAAAAATTAAGGACCCTTCCAGTCGCAGTCCCTTTAATTGTTTTGTGGGGAAATGTTATTTTTTAAGAATTATCGCCCTTCCTGTTTCCTTATTTCTTGCAAATAATATTTACACACACATTACATTATAATTATTAATTATATAACATATTGCATTATATTAAAAAACGCTGTATATAGCTTTAAAAACATTACTGGATAAATTTAGAATATTACATAATAAAGGCTATACTATACTAAAAAGTAAGAATTTTTTAAATTATATTTGAATTTTTTTTTTTACATTTTAAGTTATCTATGTGCTTTGCACATAAAGCGCACGTTATTTTAGTAACAACGTTACCGTTAGATTCTTACTTCAGCCACTCATTATTCGGATCCAACAACATGATTCAGTTTTTAACAGTTCGTGTAACTAAACCACCATATTTTACTTTCGTTGATTTTCGCAACACAAATAATAATGAATTGGAAATCTCGCTAATTCTTTCTATTCTGGCGCGATTATCGGCGGTTTGTTTACACTTTTCGCTACTCACTTCCAGTCTGGTATGGAGTTTGAAGTTTCCCTGTCCAACCGAAAAGCGGCCAACAGATTCGAATTGAGATTGACCTCCATGACTAAGACAACTGAAATGAAGCGATCTGACTTCGAAATTTCGAATCGTTTGCAAAAACACCATGGTTATGACAAACGGAGATGCTTTGTGAGCATCGCAACTAAATGCGATACAAAGCTAAATCGCTATCGCAAGTTTTCATTTTGGTGTCGCATTTCGCGATGCGATACCGCTTATTTTACACGCTGCTCGGGTGCCCACGTAGGTTTTACAGGGAATCTATATTAAAAATTTCGAATATTTTCGAGCAGTTTAAATTGGTCTTTCACGATCCACAGACAAACAGACACTCTTTTATTATTATAGATTACAGGGTTTTTCATTCAGGGTTTCCAAACTTTACACTTTCTATGCGAATATTTTGATAAAATTTTTAGTCAATGCCTCAGCAAACGATAAAGCAACCTTTTGTGTTCAAATCAGTTTTATTTCTGCTGTTATTTGATGTATTATAGTATAACAACTTTCATACTATTAAAAAAAATTAGTAACCTTTGAATGTGGAAGTATAGAAGTTAGGCAACTTGGCCATTTTGCCATATTTTTATGATCACATTGATGTAGGAACGATAATTAAACAAGCGGTTTTTTAGTTAATTTTTACACTGAAGGATTAAAATTATTAACTGGTTAAAGCAGAGATTGATTAAACCGTCCGGTTGAGAAGGAGCTTACTGTACTATCAGGGTGGTAACAGAACCTGGAAATCAGGGAATTCTCGGGGAACTTTTTAATTCTGGAAATATCAGGGAATTTTTCAAATTTCGCTAAATACAGGCAATTTTTCCATTTGGCATTATGTAAACAGTAGGTTTAGGTTGTTCTTGCGATCACTATACTAGCGGACACTTCTTGATCAAAAGAAAATATTCTGGTTGGTTCGATTGGCCTGAACCAGAGCTACGAAAGTAAACTCGACTCTCCTCCTATCATGCTGAGGCAAAAAAGACTGCAATGATTATCAAACACCAAATATGCTCCAAAGTCCCAACGCCGTGTGATGTCGCCCTTAACGGTTGCGTTGAGTGCTACTTAGGTGTCGGCTCTTCACTTGACTGTGGTTCTAAATTACGACGCCCGTCGCCAATAGCCCTCGTGTAGCTTTAGTGCGACGATAATTCAAACTAAACTAAAGAGTAATTGTAGAATCAGGGAATTTTTCATGAAAGTATCAGGGAAATCATGGAAACATCAGGGAACTTTTTTTTAACTATTTTGTTGCCACCATGATTATTAATATAAATCATAATTAATTTTATTTATCATTTGTTTAATCTTAGATTCTAAAAGATATCATAGTATTTGAACTTGTTATGTTACTTTAAATTAAGTCGTACAATTATCCCAACTATGTATATTTGTAACTAGGATTAGACAGTTTTAGAAATTTCAAGTTATAAGAAAATTTTTAATTTAACCATCTTACAAGCCATTTTACATCTTTCAAAGGGAACCAATAGTAAAGAAACATAAGCGCAAATAAAACACTAAAAGTAGAATTTTATCAATTTTTTTTATTTTAATTTTTAAGTAGTTGAATTTCAAAATTGGTATCGGGCAGCATTCAGAAAGTAACGGAATTTTCTGTTACTTTGTTAACACTATACCTTGTCTATCTAGAATGCAATCCTCGAAAGCATTTTCCTCCCCCATCCCCGCATGTGGTTTTCTTCGAAACGGCGTGAGCATGGTTTTCCCCCACCCTACTTGGGTTTGAACTGTTCGGATTGTTTACCTCACAACAGAACCTCAAACGCGTTAGGTTTAGAAAAGCGATGCTCCCCCCCGTTTCCTAGAAAACCAAGCGAAGGGATGGGGGGGGAGAAAGTCTTTTCGAGGCTCGCATAGTAAATAGACAGACTATAATAGTTACTTTACCTTATAAAAATCTTTAGATTTTTACCTTTAAGAAAAAGTCCATACCTTATTTTATAATTTTGTTTACTTTCAAATTCGCCTAAATAAATGTTGAATTTGTTTAGATATGGTGGAGGAGGCAGCAGCGGTGGAAGCAGCAGCAGATACGGCGGTGGTGGTGGAGGTTACGGTGGCAGCAGCAGTAGCTACGGCGGCGGTGGAAGCAGTCGCTACAGCGGTGGAGGTGGTGGCTATGGCGGCGGTGGAGATTATGGGAGGTCTCGTTACTAGCCATTTCTCCAAGTTACCTATGGACATTTGATGGAAGTTTCATGTGATGTTTTTCATTTCTTAAAGACGTTTCACTTTTTTTCTACAAAAGAGTTTTCCATTTCATTTTCGGCTTTTAAGAAATTTATAAGGTGTAAATTATCATTAGTGTGCAAGTCATGTTTTTTTACTGTAAACGATTTTTTGGCGGCCTTTTTGAATAAAAAGTGTTTAAGGCATATATTCTTTATACAACAGCCGTGCCGCCACCGTAACCAAGGTGGTGGTGGAAGCTGTCGCTACAGCGGTGGAGGGGGTGGCTATGGCGGCGGTGGAGATAATGGAAGATCTTGTTACTAGCCATTTCCAAGTTACTATGGACATTTCAGGGAAAGTCGTGATGTTTTTCATTTCTTAGACTGTTTTTCGGCTTTTAAAAAAATTTACAAGATGTAAATTATCATATGAAGTGTCATGTTTTTTCACTATTTGTTAACTAAATATGCGGCCTTTTCGAATAAGAAGTGTTTAAAATGTATTTTTGTCCTTTTTTTGGTTATGGGCTTTGAATTAGTTTTAAAATATTGCAGTAGCCTATGGTAGCAGAAGCTACAAGAGTCACGATAGGTGACTACATGTGACCTCATTTCTTTACCTCTTCACTTCTAAAATAAATCTTATGCATATATATTCTTTATATGCCGCCACCGCAACCAAGGTGGCAGCAGTTGCTACAGTGGTGGGGATGGTGGCTATGAAGGTGGTGGAGACTACGGGAGGTCTCGTTACTAGCCGTTTTAAGTTGCTATGGAGCTGCAAAAAAGCAAGTCTCAAATGTTCTTCAGCATGCCAAAATTTGCCAGGGGACTTGCCTCAATGGGGTCTCTCAAGTTGACTCTGAAGATAAAGAACAGGCGGATCATCTGACTTCCCACTGGGGTCCGACGAATGAAATGAAATAGATAGACTATGAAAATAGATAAAATATTAAAGTAACAGCGTGCCTACAAAATGAGTATCTAGGTTTTATTTAGACATTCAATATAGAATAAGTGTACATAAGAGGGATTGTCAGTTCCATAGAGCTAATTCATTAATTTTGGAATCCCAACTTCCTCAGATGTATTGCTTTGCCATGTTAGCCCTTTTTCCCCAGGTACGGAAATCAACTTAACATCGAAATGAAACAAATTTGAACAGGGATTGGAGCAACGCGTTACTTGTAACAGTTACTTTTTTGGGGTAACGCCGTTACATTTTTCAAAAAGTAACTAACTTAGTTACTTTTACTTTTTTAGTTACTTTAGCGGTAACGAAAAATGTCGTTACTTTTCCGTTACTTTACGAAGGCTGTCTGATGCCAATTTTGAAATTCCACTCCTGAGAGAGAGAGAAGGAAACATTTCACATTCCCGAAATACGAGCTTTTCTTGGGAGGGAAAAAGTAAAGCATATAATAGAATTGTCCACTGTGGCTGGTAAAGGCGTGACGGCGGCTTTTAGAAAGAATTGTTACAGTACGAATGTTCTTCCTTGTCTGTTTACCTTTCTAAGTCACATTATAAGCCCCGCACAATTACAAGCATCTACGAAAAAGAAGGGTTTTCTAATAAATCACGCTAACTGCCAAGCAGGTTGGATCCCTCAGTCCAAACAGGGCCTTCTAGTCCAAACCCCTTTGTGTTTTGCCTGAATGGGTTATACAACAATGACCATGACCAACAACAAAGTCCTCCTCGGGGAGACGGAGATTTCACGTTCATTCTTGAGATACCCCTCGTTTACAGATGGACTCGTTGTCTTCTGATTATCAGGGTAAAGGATTAAAATTAATTATAAACAAATGTTTATTAATTATAATTTCAGTGTTTTGTTTGAGCTTATGATTCGTTTATCGTGGTTCTCTGAAAAATGGTAAGATGGCTAAATTTCAATTTTTCTTATAACTTGAAATTTCAAAAGTAACTGTGATTCGTTACTTTTTTAAAAAGTTACTGTAACGCGTTACTTTTCATATTAAGTAACTGTAACAGTTACTTTTTAAATTAAGTAACTGTAACAGTGTTGTTTTTTAAAAGTAACTTTCCAATCCCTGCGAAAATGTTATCTAGTTATTTTATTATATATTTTTGAAATTTTATAATGCCAAAAATATACAGCAGATGGCGACACTATTTTAAAACTATCAATTAATAATTAAATAACCGGATGTTATTTTCTTTTCAATTTTGTTTTTAATTGATATTATGATGATTCCCACACCTGGGTAAAAATTTGATAACATGACAAAGTAATTTTTTTTGCAAAAGTTGTGATTTCAAAACTAATGTATTAGCTCTTTGAGACTGACAGTCCCTCTTCGCTCAATACTAAAATTGCTTTAAAATTTGAAGGAAAATAAATAAAATAATAGTAAAGTAAAATATATTTATTGAAAAGAATTAAATTCTCTACCACTTCTAGAGTCAATATTTAGTGTTTCGGTGCATTATTGAGGATTATCCGGTCAAAAAAAAGAGGAAAAAAGTGGGGGGAAAAAATGTTTTCTCCAAAATTACAGACTTTCAGGAGCGGATATCTCGAAAACTATACAAAATAATAAAACACTTGAGGGGTGAAACTTGTAGCAAATTTAATCAGCTTTCATTTTGTGTTTTACAATTATATCGGTAGGACGCATAGTTTTCGATATATAAGCAAAAAACCGAAAAAGGGGACATTCAACCCCCCTTTGACTCAGGGGCGGAAACTTTTGATATGTTCACCTCCTAACTAGTCCATACAAAGTAAAAAATTGTGTTCCAAAACTTTCACTCTCTACCCCTTTTTCAGCCTTTGTTGCCTGGACTATATTGTTACATGTTTGGATGAAAAGGTATGGTTAAAATCATATCTCAGGAAATTTGTGAGAAGCAGTGGCGGATCTAGCCATGGGGCGCGCCCCACACCCCCCTCAAGTTCTGTTGATTGCCTTTTTTTTAATTTTGAAAAAATTAAGACAAAAATTTAAATTTATCTTTTTCAACCAAATTTTTTGATAAAGCGTTAGAGCAAATAACTAATTTTACAGTTTATAGAAAGAGTATTCAACTGTTGGTGCCGATTTTTTTTTTTCATTTGTTTTGTCGTTTTTTTGTATGAGTTCACAAATCTTTGAAGGTCACAATAAAATGAAGAAAAAGGAATAACGAAAACTAGCCAATCACAAAATTCCGCGCGAATAAGATTTGGGATATAATTTTTATTTTTATTTATTTGGGGGTTGGCGCCGATTATATTCCACACGTGCTATCTAACGAGGAATATTTTGTGAACGTTTAATGGTTCTAGTTTGCTTACATTATCCAAGTAAAAATAAGTTACTTCAATTCGGGAGTTTTCGCGCTTTTTCTCTACTATTTTTTTTTTTTTTTGAAATTGCCTCAATGATATAAAAAATATATACGTTAAAAATTTTTAAGTTGCTGACGTATAATATTTGTGAAGGGGTCTCGTTTTAGGTTGACCACCTAACCGGGACATATGCCTAGCACCCCAGAGCCCTTGGTCACGAAAGCTGAATTGGGCACGATAGGCCTTGGCCCACTAATGGGCTGTTGCGCCGAGGAGTTTAGTTTTTTAGTTTAATTAATTGGTTAGTTTCTAACAAATTACTACGTGATTTTCAAGACATACAGTCATTGTTTCCCTTTTTTGTGAGTTAGCTACTTCGCATCTTCAAAAAAAAAAATTGAATTAACTTTTCATTTATTATTTTCATGAAATACTTCGCTAATACCTGTTTCAAACCAGTTGTTGTATACACTAATTTCTTAAAAACTAATTTTTGTGCAATTAGTTTTGTATTTAGTATACTAAGTAGTTAAATTTTCAACAAAAACATGCTATAACAAATTGATTTTTCTTATTTATTTTACTTAAATTTTATTTTAAAAAAAAAGCTATATGTATTTATCTATTTAACAGTACAAGGGGCCGTAGTGAGCCTAGTGGTCAGCGTCTCGGGATCGGAAGGTCCTGCGATCGAGTCCCGGTACCACTGAAGACCTACCGAGTATATGCGGAGTACGTGCTCGTTAGAGTGTGAAAGTCCTCTAAGTTCCCATACCAAATCAATACCTCTGGGGGTGACAAGCCAATTCTGGGGATCCTCTAGTTGGCCTCTGTCTCTAAAATTAATGGATCCACTTATGTGTGTGTGTTGTGTCTGTCTTACTTGACGAAGGTTTATAAGCGGGTCGCTGACCAAGCACACAAACCTGAATATATATGTCTACCAACCAACCAACCAACAGTACAAACATTATTATGTTAGGTTAGATTAGTTTGAATTACCGTCACACTAGAGTTACCCGAGGGCTACTGGCGACGGGCGTCATATTTTAGAACCACAGTTGCAGATTACGGTATTAGACCGTATGGGGGGACTTTTGTTGATTATTCTAATCATGATTCTAATAAAAAAAGATTAAAATTAAAACTAAATTTTGATTAAAAATAATTTTAAATGAAAATTTAAAAAATAAAATTGCCCCCCCCCCCTCCGAAATTTGTTTAGTTGCGCCCTAGATTCGGTGCGCTAAGAGGCTTCGGTGCGCATCATAGCTACAGACGTAGCTATGATGTCACCTCAAGCTTGGCGTTCTAGTCGTTCATAGAAATATATCGAAGAACTGGAACCACAATTGGTTATATACCTTTTTTTATGCAAGATTGTTACAGTAAATAATCCAAACTGTAGAGCTAGAGCGAAAATGATACCACCTAATGACTAAATTACTGGAGAAGTCAAGATTTTCTCGTGTTAGTCGAGAAAACTAGACTATTCGTGCCTGGTGGAAAAACCTCTAAAAATCACCGGGGTACACTGCGCCGAGTACACTGCGATAAACGTGCTCGTTAAATCTGTGGAGTCGAAAGTCCTCACGGCGTTAGCGTACGATGTCGCTCGAAGTTCCGTCGGTGCCCGCTCAAGTGTCGACCTCGTCACTTGACCAGGGTTCCAAATTATGAGGCGTAATTGGCTGTGTTAAAGCTTGTAAGTAAAGGAAGCTAGTAATAGGCAGCCGGAAACGATTACATTACCAATTCCGCCCCGTTCGATTCGAATTGTTCATTGTCCGAGCCCTATGCAAATAGCATAGTTGTGGCCGAGATAGCCTGGTCGGTAAGGTCTTGGATTGGCATCCCTAAGGTTGCGAGTTCGAGTCCGCTGCCTTCGAAGACCCTGTGTACGCTAATTGACTGGTGCACGTTAAATCCGTCGTGGTCACAATTCCTCCAAGTTCCCATACCAATCATTACCTTTGGGGGTGACTCTAGTTGGCCTATGTCTCTAAAAAAATTAGATGGATCCACTTACGTGTGTGTGTTGTGTCTGTCTTACTTGACGAAGGTTTATAAGCGGGTCTCTGACAAAGCACACAAACCTGAATATATATGTCTACCAACCATAACATATAGTACCAGTTTTGTGAATATGTAAATTATTAGCGATTGTAAATTGCTATTTGCTGAGCTGTATCATGATATCTTGAAAGCATGATATAAATAGCAACCACTGCCTCGGACTTTTGAAAGGCCTGCAACAGACGAAATATGCTGTTGAGGTTCCGGGATATCGTGCCTGTGTCAAGGGCTCGTTTCTCGAATTATAGGGTAAGTCTTGTCTCTATTGAATTTTGAGAAATTTAATCGTTAGTTGCAATTTTTAAAAAAAAATTCTAAAACTTGCTCTCGCTTTTTTTATTCCTTCCTCCATGTCCCACTGTTTTCTTCAATCCTCTTAAGGTATAGCTTATTTGGGAAAACTTTTCACTGCATCGGATTTAAAATTAAATTTTTAACTCTTCAACTAATTCTTGTAAAAAAAAATCGTTAATAGTTTAAAACACCTCTTAAACTAAACATTTAATAGTTTAATTAAATTTTTAAATTGTGTGTTGTTTGGGGAAAACCGACAATCAATTGGTGGTGTGTATACGTCTGTGTCAATTTGGGTCGTTTTAAGACTAGTTATGTCCGCACAAGTAGACTTTTTTTTCATAAACTAAAGTAGTCATTTATGAAGAAAATAAGTCCATTTTGCAATTACTAATTCTACTATAGAGTACATCTATAGTTATTTATGCAACTAGTGTGAAAAGTAAGGCTTTCTTAAACGAGTTGAATAAATTCACGAGTTTAAAAAAGGTTATTTTCAACGCGTTTTCATACACTATTTTTTAAAATAACGCGAGAAAAAAGTATTTATATAATTGGCATTTATTGACTGGCTTATTTATTTTATTATCGCGTTCAAATGAATGGAAGGTGATTATTTATATTAATGATTATTTTAAAATCGCGTGCAAAAAGTATTTCTTAGATTGGCATTGGAAATAAGACGCCAAATAAAGAATCGCATTCAAATAAAGAATTTTACACCAATCACAAAGGCGCGAATAAATATCACGCTGAAATAAAGAATTTTACACCAATCGGATGCTCTCATTAACTTTGTCGCACTAGTGCGTAAAAGTAACTTTGAAACACGATTTCGTTCAAAGCATCACTTTTGCCGCGATTATTGATTTGAAAAAGTTAGTTTTTCTGCACGATATTATAAAAAAGTTATTGTTGTGTTCATATTTGAAAAATGCAGTTTCCGTTTACAGTTTTAGTTTTTCTTGGATGCGGATTCTACTGCGACCCAGACATTAGAATAATATAGAGCACCGATGTCTGCAGGGTGAACGAAACCCGATGAATCATGAAGTTGGCAAGTATATAATAAAATGTGCATAAAATCTTGTATGTGTATTAATCTGTTGTATAAACTATATCTAACATCTTGCCCATGGGATGG
Organism: Oedothorax gibbosus; assembly: GCA_019343175.1. NCBI lineage: Eukaryota > Metazoa > Arthropoda > Arachnida > Araneae > Linyphiidae > Oedothorax > Oedothorax gibbosus. Next base: position 420,723 of record JAFNEN010000414.1, read on the forward strand.
GCCCGCTGGTCCATCCCATGGGCAAGTGGTTCACAGGGTGACCCATATGGGTCTCCTTGTGAACCACTTGTTCGCCATTCCAATTTAAATTTGGGCATAGTTTCGGTTGAATACCTTGTACGTTCATTAAACATGTGTTTGCCTAGTTATGCTTAGATGGTTTAATTTTATTTTTATGTATCAAATGGAGTAACTTCGGCCCAAAAGTTTCAAACTTATAACTTCTCTCTATATATACTTTTAAAAATGTGCTTGACCTTTTCAATCGGGGGAGGCAACTCTGCTTTGATTTCTACGTAAAAAAGAATAGTGTCATCAAGTGATTCGATTCTATAAGTCGTCAAACATTCATTCTAAAGTAACAAACTTAGGGCGGTTTTCCAGAGTGATCAACATTTCTAGTTTATTACCATTGGGTATTGGAATTTTAAAGTTAATAACATTTTTAATATAAATTCCTGTATGCATATTTTATCATGCAAATAACTCTGAATATTATCTATAAAGTCAAAAGGTATGATTAATGGCCAAAATAGACAGTATGTGGTAATATTTTTTTCTCAACTGTACCAGGGTATTATTCCTTGGGTCAAAGTTTCTCCATTTGACGGTATGTATACCCTAACTTGTATGTGATTATGTATAAACTAAAGTATATCTAACCACTTGCCCATGGGATGGGCCCGCTGGTCCATCCCATGGGCAAGTGGTTCACAGGGTGACCCATATGGGTCTCCTTGTGAACCACTTGTTTACTATTTAAATTAAAATTTGTTGTGATTGACTGCCTGGTATGTTCGCTTATCCCGTGTTTGCTTGATTATGCCTTAACAGGGTTGAACTTGATTTTATGTATTTTGAATTTAGTTTTGCCGTTACGTACTATGTCTATTTAAGAAGTCTAATTTTCTTTTTTTAGCAAATCTAAAACATTTTCTGAAATCAAAATTCTGGATTTTAATTTTGCATAGCATTATTAAACTCAACCTTCATTAAAGTATTAAGTGCTTTTTATTTTACTTAGTTTAATATGGTCCCGTTGAATGAAGCGATAAACATTAAACTGGGCCTCCAAATTGGTTTTAGTTCTCGCGTGAATAGTTTGATCTTTTGTCAACTATTTCAGTTTTTCCCGTTTAAAATCTGTTACACTTCAGAGCTTAGATAAATTATTTTAAATTTTATTTTAAGCAGGGTCGGATTTAAGGTATGAATGCCTAGAGTAGCCAGACTTATTGCATTTCGCAGTGCAATTTAGTTTGTTATTTAACTATCTAGCTATAAAAATTGTATGTATTTTTGTATGCATGTTTTGTACAGTTTCTTTTGGATCGTTTCAGTGTTAATAAATGTGTATAAATTATGTGGAACTCGTTCAACAAGAAGCTAAAGAGTTGCCCTACATGCTTGGACACAACTTGATTAGGATTCGAAAGTCGTAGAACTTCAATGTTTTAGGCTGTATAACTCAGAGGTAGGAAGGAGGTGTAGAGAGGTCCACGAGTTGAGAGAAATTGAAGCAGGGCTGTCAGGTTTTTCGAGCTACTGCGCATAACATACTGACACCGAGGTATCCCAAGATGCACCGCTCTAGTCTGCTTCATTTGTGCGCTACTGCGCATATACAAGGACCTCTATTTCCTTCCTCTTAACCTCTATGGTATAACTAAGAGCTTATAGCAGCATATATTTGGCTACCCAGCAATTCAAGCCATCAGACTGTTCAAGATTGGCACTGAAGCCCCAGAAGCTTCAATTTTCTCTTAAAAAGCAGCTGAAGTCGCAAAGGCTTTCTACGACAGCTTCGGGCCTTATATCCAATTTTATTCCAATAAAGTTATTATTTGTTTACAAAATCTGTTTTAAATTCACTTGATATTTTTGTTCCTAGTATATGGTTTGTTCTTTATTATTTTCAAACTTAATAAACGTATATCTATCCAAACATCTGTGTCTGATTTAATTTTGGTCATCTTCGTAAATATAAAATGATATTTAAAAATTCGAAAGCTTTAAATCCTTTTTAGTTAAGAACTTTGGTTGGATAAGGAAAAATTGGCACTTCAGTTTAATTTTTTTTAAAGTTGTGCTGACAGCATTAAAAGTCCGTGTTTTTTAAAGTACCATTTTAGATCAAAAATACGACGTTAATTCTAATAAATGAAAGGAACAGTGCAAGTTTGCTTTCCAATTTAAATTAAAGCCTATAAACAAAAAAAAAGCCTATAACGCAATCTAAATTTTCTTTGCAGTTAGTACTTTGGTTAAAAATATAATACATAGATGGCAGCAGCAAACATCGAAAAGAACATTTTCCTCTAATAATGGTCGTGTAGCTCTAGTGAGATGATGATCTAGTGAGTTTGTTTTCTAATTTAAATTAAAGCCTCGCCTATTTTAAAGTATTTTGAACAATCTTTAACTGAGCTAAGACCTGACGCTGTTTCACATGGTGAGTGGCAACAGTATGGTCATTCTGGAATTGCATTTGTTTTGAAAACAACACAATATTTTCTTATCTTACTAAAACAAATGCTCGGTCAAACTTTTCTTTCTGTAGAACTAAAGGTTTTCTCTGTACTTGAATCATGTTAAATTACAAATAAGACAATATGATCTGAATAGATTTTTCCAACAACATTTAAGTTTTGGTAATGCTTTGCATCTAATTGAAATTTAATTGAATTAAAAACTGATTAAGTTTAATTTATTGCAATAACAAAAGAAAGTTGCATGTAAGGAACTTAAAAATGGGAAAAATTGCAGATGATGAAAACGTTATTTTGAGGGTGAAATCGAAATAACCAATGAAATCTCAGCAAGAGCAAAAATGAAAAAGGGAGAAGTACATCAACTGGAACGCCACAATTCCGCAAACTAGATTTCTATTCTAAAATATTCAACCAAGTTTGTTGAAACCTTTACAAAAAAATCTAAAAATTAGATTAGATAAAAAATTTCGTATAATTGTATATTTAATTAAATAAAAAAAAATATGGAACAAAGAGTTATAATAGGCAATAACGCAATTTAAATTTTTTTTGCGGTTAGGACTTTGGTTAAAAAATATAGTACATAGATGGCAGCACCGCACATCGAAAAGAACATTTTCCTCTAATAATGGTCGTGTGGCTCTAGTGGAATGATAATTCAACCTAACCTCCAATACTTGAATTTTAAGTTAGTTTGAATAACGTCGCACTAGAGCTACACGAGGGCTATTGGCGACGGAAGTCGTAATTTAGAACCACAGTCAAGTGACGAGCCGACACCTGAAATGCAATTTTATTCAGCGTCCCTAGTTTGCTGCCCTGTTCAGTAAATCACACACCTCACTCCAGTTTTCCTTCTAGCCTAATGAGTATATAGCTGTATAGTGACGTTAATTCAATAAATTTTTTTGGGGATAGTAACGCTTTTGTTTTCATATTCAAATATTCATATTTTGTTTTCATTCCGCTTCTAGCGATTTCATTGGTTGTTTCGGTTTCACTCTCAAAATGACCATCATAGATGAAAAGAAACTGATATTTCTATGCAAGCGTTTTTTTTTAACCAATGATTTGAACAAGTAACATCACAGCAAGAAGTTGGCATTTTAAAAATTATTCTCAGAAGTTATTCTTATTATTTATCTTGGAATCTTTTAAATTATTATTTATTCTTAGAAAACCCATTGTCGAATACCAAAATAAAAGTAATTCCACCATTAAGCTAGAAGGGAAACTGGAGTGAGGTGTCAGCGAGCCGAAAACCCAATCATAACCTTTTGAGCGAACATGGCAGAAAAGGACTATTTCCCTACACTTGTATGCAATGCTTGTACGAGACCCCTCTATCCTATTGACTCGGGCTCCAAAATGTATTTTAACATTTTTAGTTCGAAAGAAATTAACTTTCTTTAACTTTAAATTCCAACTTTTTAAAGAAATAACCATCTAAGAACCATCGAAGACGAACCCAATAGCGAAATAGGCAAGTTTCTAGGTTTTCTGCCCGGTTCGTTTCTGCTGCAGTGCTGTGTATCCCTCCGCGTTTCGTTATTGGACCGACTCGTTCTGCCCTGTTCAGTGAATCACACCGCTCACCCCACGTTTCTTCTAGCTCAATGAATTCCTCTCAAAAATTGAAAACAGGACCGCTGGAGCTGTTGTCCATTTATCATACCTAACACCATGATACCATACCATTCGTCATGATACCTGATAAAAGTTTCACAATTTTGGCACCTGAAGGTTTTTGTTGCCAATCTGTACAAACTAAAATTAACTATTTTTTCTTCTTCAATTGGTTGACCACAGATTTCGAAAGCGGGGGAACAACAAATGTTGACTTTTGTGTTTGACAAAGTTGAATCTGCCAATTTGAGGATAATTTTTACATTTCGTCAAGGTCGCATAGTACTTATCGAAAAAAACTCATATACTGATATTTTGACTGACCGTGCAGCCAAAGATGACCGACATATACCCCGTATAGATGGAGTCTACGTTAAATCTGCTCCAAAGTCCCAACGCTACGTACGATGTCGCTTTTAAATGTAGCGTTGTGTGCCTGTTCAGGTGTCGACTCGTCGCTTGACTGTAGTTCTAAATTGTGACGCCCTTCACAAAAAGCCCTCGTGTAGCTCTAGTGCGACGATAATTTAAACTAAACTCCATATTACATGTAGGCACTATACAGTCCCTGGACAAATTATTAGATGCACGGTATTTTTTAAAAGTAATTTTATGTTTCTTAAGAGTTTTTATGCATTAATGGTATATTTAAACTACAATATTACTGATTTTTATTTTAAAGAATTGTTGTAGACTACATATTTGTATTTATTTTTAACATATGGCTCCTAGAAAAATGTCCTTTTAGATATGACCTTCCAGCTCCTAGAAAAGATTGTTTATGTGTGGAATCATCCTCCTCAAATGCAGGAGACACTTCAGCTTTGCATTGATAGCATGCCGCGCAGAATGAAAGCTTTGATAGTGGCTAAAGGTGGCTCAACTAAATATTGACTTTTACTAACATTCATTTCATTTATCTTTAAAACTTAATAAACTTATGCTTTTCTAAATGAATGCTGTTTTATTGATGTCAAATAAATCGGTAATTGATTGGATAATATAAAAATAAAAAAACAACTCAATTTAAGATAATAAAACTGTACAATATCACCCGGTAATTAATATTTTACATAAAATCTTGCAGTGCGTCTAATAATTTGTCCAGGGACTGTATAACTTATGTTTTTACATATAAATCAGTTACAGCTTTTCAAAATATAACTTCGATTCTACACAATGTCGCACATCCCGGTTGCATGTTCGGATCATTTCGTCAACCTGCTATTACCCCGTTGTTATATCAGTGTATAGAGTTAAGAATAAGATAGAGATGCTGTCAGACAAAAAACAATACAAAAACCGGTTATCAAAGTGAAGCCATCACTCGCTTTGTAGTAAGCCCAAAAACAAACACTCGAGGCGAACTATTTAGCCATAATTTACAGTGGAGTTTGTATAGGTTTACTACATAGACTTGGCGATTTCTAAGTCTATAAAATAAACTGATTAAAACGGTTTTTCTTACCTCTGAAGAGAATTATTGCAAATTTGTATAAATTCAGAAGTCGTACTACAGTCTATAACTGCGCAGTCATTTTTTAGCTTCCACACTACGTTTATAACGTAAAAAGTGGAGGGTATTATAATCGTTTAGTCCGTCTGTCCTACACCCACTTTCATAGCCCAAACTACAAATGCTACGGTGATACGTCAAAAAATTCAGCGCATCGAAATTAGAATACATTGAAAATTTCAGAAAAGAACTCGAATTCGAAGTACTTCAATTATGTAAAAAACTGCAAAATTGAATGCTCATTTAAAAAGCATTGGAAGCCATTTTTATTAGAATTAAATCACCATTGACATTCGCAACAATCGCTCGAGAAACTTTAATTCTTTTAGACAATACGTTAAAATAAATTTATTTTTGCGACATCGATCCGTTTGAAATGACGTCAAATATATTTCACTACGAGATTCTTTGTACGTTGATATGAAATGTTTTCATTCTATTTAAAAGCGAGGAATATTACATATTTATTCTTGAAATGTAATTAATGTAAAATTATTAATTTAGAAACTAGATCCAAAGTAATAATTATTGAATTTTCGAAAAAATTAATAAAGGAAACTAGCCAAATTTAGCATGTGAATGTTTAATATAGAATAATTTCTACGTTTGGCGAATTTTTACCTGTTGAACACAACTGTTATGTGGAAGCGGATTCAGTGACAGATTCTGTTACAAAACTACCTGTTTTTTTTATTGTTTTAATTAATGTTTTTTGCTTTTTAAGGAACAAAAATGATGCGTTTCAGCATGAAATAACATTGAGTGAGTGGTTTGTTTGGGCGTACTAGGGTTACTTGGCGACTTTCTGACGACTTCACTTGATTTCTCGCCAAGCATCACCATCTTCTTCGTAACTCTATGTATCAGTGCTACGCGTGACTGCATACAAAGGATCGACAAAAGCTTTAACCGACGGCATTTAATTGTGTGCGAAAATAAAATAGTGGTTACCTATTGAAAATAAAAGCTGAATTTCAAAGCTTCTATTCAGTTTACAATGTAAACGGTGAAAGCTTGTTCATTGTCTGACACGCTGACACCTTCTTTCATGGCTAGAACAAAGATGTCCCAGACAAGTTCGATGCGACAAAGTGAAGCATGTGAACAAATATAACCTTCATTTTATTTTTTGAAAAGAAAACAATAGAAAAATATTAAAAAACCTTTTAAATTAAATTTAAACGAAGTTTTTACTTTTAATTACTTAGTATGAATATAAGGTAAATGAAGTATTGCGATGGAATCGAAAATGAAGTATTTTCTTATAATGAAAAGAAACCTTAACATTTAATTTTTACTTTCAATTACTTAATCTATAATAATAAAAATGAAGGTAAGGTAAGGTAATCGTTTCCGACTGCCTATTTCTAGCCTCCTTCAGGAACTTTAACACAGCCAATAACGCCTCGTATTTTAGAACCCTGGTCAAGTGACGAAAAAATGAAGTTGTGTATGTATATTACTTATAGACTCTTAAACTAGACATCTGTTTGACTCGTAACTTGGCACAAATGCGCAGTTCATACTTAGATTATGATTTTTGAACTTTCAGGTTTAAAAATGTTCTATTTTTAGAGAAAATTCGAATTTTCTGAAAAAACTACACCACTTTGGATCAAACGTCTACTAAGCGATCTACGTCGCTTGCCTTACGTACAATAGGTCCCTGGTTCCGCGGCCCGGGCAATGTCAAAATTTCTGTCGACTTATAAACGGTTTGTGTGGCTAAAAAGTCCTACGAATAATACCCAGTGGTGAGGCAGTGTTAAATAGCCGGCACGTTAAGAGGGACTGTCAGTCCCATAGAGATAATGCATTAGTTTTGAAATCACAATTTTTGCAAAAGAATAGCTTTGCCATGTTATCCAATTTTCACCAGGTATGGGAATCATTATAACATCCATTTAAAACAAAATTGAATAGAAAATAACATCCGGTTATTTAATTATTAATTGATAAAGTTTTAAAATAGTGTCGCCATCTGCTGTAATTTTGGGCATTTTAAAACTTCAAAAATATATAATGATAAAACAAGATAACTTTTTCGTTTCAAAATTTGTTTCATTACGATGTTATGTTGATTCTCATACCTGGGAAAAAAGGCCTAACATGGCAAAGCAATACTTTTGCGGAAGTTGTGATTAGAAAACTAATGCATTAGCTCTATGGGACTGACAATCCCTCTTAAATATTCGCCCAAGTTCCGACTCCGCGTCGCCCTTAAAAGTTACGTCGGCTCCATAGATATCATAGTTAAAGTATTAGATTGGCAGATCACGTGACCTCCAATGGTAACGACGGGACGCGCATGGAGACCAGAATAAAGGGGGCAAATGGGCCCGTGTTGCCACCACATTAAGGAGAAAAATACTACGAAAAAATACCGTTTAATTCTAAAATTACAAAAAAATACCATAAAAATACTAGCTGCATTTTGGAATCTTTTTAGTGACTTTAAAAAAAAACGTGAAACGCTTTTTTAGTATTTTTATGGTATTTTTTTTGCAATTTTAGAATTAAACGGTATTTTTTCGTAGTATTTTTCTCCTTAATGTGGTGGCAACACTGGCCCATTTGCCCTCTTATTCTGGTCTCCATGCGCGTCCCGTCGTTAGCTTTGGAGGTCACGTGATCTGCCAATCTAATACTTTAAATATCTATGGTCGGGTCTCTATTCAGGTGTCGGCTCGTCATCTGATTGTAGATTTAAATTACAACTCCCGTTCGCCAAAAGTTCTCGTGTACCTCTAGTGCGATCTTCATTCCACTCCGTATCAGTGGTTCACAATTTGGTGATAGCATTCTATTTTTCCGAAATAGAATTGAATGTTAACCTTCTGAAAGATATACCGACGTATACAGACGGTCACCTATTTTCATGACTTTCAACAACACGCATAAGTTTTTGAAAGTTACAATTTTAAGGGGCGCATTACCCAAAATTTAGGGCTGCCCAGAAAATAATTAAACATGCTTGAATGCTGTGAGCTAAGGATATTGCAAAAAAAAGAAGGTATACTTCATAATGGAGGAGGTTATTGAAAATAATATGGTGGTTTCGTAAAATGTTTTTTGAAATTTTATGTTGATTTTTGAAATTTAAATTTTTTCAGCTTGTGAAAGGTTAAAACCCTAAGGCTTTTAAGTAAATTAAAGGGCTCCAATTTTTTTACCCTGTGTTGAAACATATGCGTTTAACAAAAGTTGGTATGGGATAAGGTCTAGTGTGATTAGATTTTTTTTTTAAATGATGAAGTTGAAAATTTAGAAAAAAATCTTATTTTTTGGCCATTTTTATACATAAAGCTTTATAACTATTTTTGTTTAACTGACAGCTCAATATCCATACCAACTTTTATTAATAGATGTTGTGGGGACATTTAAAAAAAATTCCATTAAAAAATTCTTTAAATTGTCGGAGGAGTAGCATTTTGAAAAAACGTTAAATTTTTCAATTTTTTTTAATTTAAAAAAAAACTTATGTTTCAATTTTTATTATTTTTTCGCATATGTTTATTGAATGTTAGTTCTTTGTAAAAATAGTTTAATTTGAATGCTAGCGATAAAAATACTGGATTTAATTTTTTGGGTACCGGGTCCCCTTAATAAATTTTATAGTATGAAAGAGTCATTTATACTCATCTGCTACAGAAATATAATTCAAAAAGTAGAATTTAAATTTTCGGCTCTAAATTTAAATTTTAAACTCGTGCAGTGAAAGCAAGTTTACACTGCTGCAAATTTGCTTATTCCTCAGAGGGTTGACAACCTTACACTGAAATAATCGTAAGGGGATGCGGTACCCAAAAAAATTAAATCCTGTATTTTTATCGCTAGCCATTCACAAATTAAACTATTCTTTTTACAAAGAACTAACATTCAATAAACACATACGAAAAAATAATAAAAATTAAAACATGTTATTTTTTAAAAAATCAAAAAATTTGAAAAATGTAACGTTTTTTCAAAATGCTACTCCTCCTACAATTTAAATTTTTTTTTATGAATTTTTTTTGGAAAATGTTCCCACAACATCTATTAATAAAAGTTGGTATGGATATTGAGCTATCAGTTAAACAAGAACAGTTAAGTAGCTTTATGTATAAAAATGACCAAAAAATAAGATTTTTTATAAAATTTCAACTTCATCATTTTTTATAAAAATATCTATTCACACTAGACCTTATCTCATACCAACTTTTGTTAATCGTACATGTCTCAACACAGGAAAAAAAAGTTTGGAGTTGTACATTAATTTACCTAAAAGCCTTAGGATTTTAACTATTCACAAGCTGAAAAAATTAAAAGTTGAAAAAAATCAACATAAAATTTAAAAAACCCTTTTACCAAACCACTATATCATTTTCAATAAACCTCCACCATTATTAAATATTCCTTCTTTTTTTGCAATATCCTAACATCATAGCATTCGAACATGTTTAATTATTTTCTAGGTAGCCCTAAATTTTGGCGTAATGCGTCTCCTTAAGCCAGTTATTTTGCAGATACACAAAACTCACTAATATGATACTAATCTAACCTAATTTCGTAAAATAAAAAAAACTTAAAAAAATTGTTCTGCAATAACAATGAGGTGTTAAGGGTCAAATTTGGTGAACTTTAACCTAAAAAGTACTGCTTGGTAAAGAAAACGTAAATGTTATTACACGTTTGGTTGATCCCGAAACCGAATGCAATGACAAAACGTTTAAAATGCGTTGAACCGTTTAATCAGTTTCTTCAGCTAGAAAGTGGCAGATAAACTATGTTTTAGTATTGAAGACATTGGTCTGTTTTCTTTTGAGCAACAAAAAGTATAAAGAATAACAAATTTATTTTTTTGGTGACAAAATCGTGTGAATTCAGTGAACCGATATGTCAACCTATAAGAAATATTCATATTCTTTTTTTTAGTTTTTTCTACTCTTTTGAGTGTATCGGTCAGGAACGCTGGAATTTGGTCAATATTTAGATTAGGGTTAGTGAAAAATGGTTAGAGTTCTTGTTTTAAACAAAATAAAAATGGCCGTTCTTTCATGATTGAAGTTTTTTTTTCAAAATAACTATGAAAATAATGTTTGTGTATTCCAAGTATTAAAATACTGCGTAGATACGCTAATGAACGTCGATATTTGAGAGAAACTCTTGAACCAAATTAGAAGTCCGTAGCTCTTTTAGAAGTAACTTGCAGACAGACAGTCGGATCAATATTCAAATACCACCTTTTTATAATATCGCGCAAAAAAACTAACTTTTTCAAATCAATAATCGTGGCAAAAGTGAACCAAATTAGAAGTCCGTAGCTCTTTTAGAAGTAACTTGCAGACAGACAGTCGGATCAATATTCAAATACCACCTTTTTATAATATCGCGCAAAAAAACTAACTTTTTCAAATCAATAATCGTGGCAAAAGTGAACCAAATTAGAAGTCCGTAGCTCTTTTAGAAGTAACTTGCAGACAGACAGTCGCATCAATATTCAAATACCACCTTTTTATAATATCGTGCAAAAAAACTAACTTTTTCAAATCAATAATCGTGGCAAAAGTGAACCAAATTAGAAGTCCGTAGCTCTTTTAGAAGTAACTTGCAGACAGACAGTCGGATCAATATTCAAATACCACCTTTTTATAATATCGCGCAAAAAAACTAACTTTTTCAAATCAATAATCGTGGCAAAAGTGACAATTTACGAAGTCGTAGTCTTTTAGAATAACTTGCGACAGACATCGGCAATATTCAAAATTTTTATTTGGCAAATATTTTAATCTTCGTGCAAAGTGAAAATTAGAAGTGATTTTTATTGCGTATCAATGCATAAGAAATACTTTTTACATATTTAAAAAAATAATTTAATATAAAAATCATTTTAATCTTGAAAGTGAACCAAATAATTAAACAGCCAATCAATAAATGCCAATTATACATAAATATTTTAATGACCACTTTATTAAAATATGTATGACAACACTGAAAATAACCTTTTTAAATCGAATTATTATCGCTCTAAATAATTTTTAACAAACGTTTTAAAAGCTTATTTTACACACTAGTGCATAAATAATATTAAAGATCAGAGCTAAAATGTGAAAAATATCATTTCGATTTTCGATCCAGCACATTACTCTTTCAATCAACTTTATTTCCAGTGCGCTAATGAAATATTACAAGTAGTTTGTAAAAAATCATGTAATAATAACCCTTTCCAAACATTTGTAACAGTAAAGCAACCAGCATGTATTATATAAACATAATCTAAATGGATTTTATTTTATTTCGAAAATTCATAATATATTATCGTTGAAAATAATTATATTCAAGAATAAATAGTATATTTCGCTTTGAATAAATGAAAACTTTTATCAACGTACAAAGAATAGTGTATGAAATAATTTGACGTCATTTCAAACGGATCGATGTCGAAAAAATAAATTTATTTTAATGTATTGTCTAAAAGAATTAAAGTTGGCATTATTGTTGCGATGGCAATGGTGATTAAATTCTAATAAAAATGGCTTCCTATGCTTTTTAAATGAGCATTAATTTTTGCAGATTTTTAAATAATTGAAGTACTTCGAATTCGAATTCTTTTCTGAAATTTTCAATGTATTCTAATTTCGATGCGCTGAATTTTTTGACGTATCACACTTGTCCGTAGCATTTGTAGTTTGGGCTATGAAATTGGGTGACGGACAGACAGACGGACTGAACGATTATACCTTCCACTTTTTACGTTATAAACGTAGTGTGAAAGATAAAACTGCTATCCCGACTTTCAGAAAATGTATTTCTATGTATATGCATATGGGTCATCCTCCTATCAATGAACAATTTGTGTGAGATTATATTATTTACAAACTTGTTTACTGGTTGATAAAACAGTGTATACGGAAAATAGTAAAATGGTTCACGAAATTAATGAACAAAACTTTTAAATCTGGTTTTTATCTTAGACGACAGCTGGTTATCATAAAATTCAACATTTACTTAGTCGTTGGTAAATATTTACCTAAGATATGTGCAAGGTTGAAAAAAACTACTGTTATAAAACTATCTCATTTTAAAAGAAATAGTTATTTATGTAACTATATATATAGTGTGAAAAGTAAGGCTTTTTTAAACGAGTTGAATAAGTTATTTCACGAGCGAGGTACAAGCGAGTGAAATAAATTCACGAGTTAACGAAAAAAGGCTATTTTCAACGTGTTGTGATACAATATTTTTTTATAACAACGTGCAAAAATAAAGTATTTATTAAATTAGCATTTATTGATTGGCTTATTAATTATTTTATTATCACGTTCAAATGATTTGAAAGTGATTATTTATATTAATGATTATTTTAAAATCACGTGCAAAAAGTATTTCTTAGATTGGCATTGGAAATAAGACAACAAATAAAGAATAACGTTCTAATATAGAATTTTACACCAATCAGATGCTCTTATTTACTTTGTCGCACTAGTGCGTAAAAGTAACTTTGAAACACGATTTCGTTAAAAGCTTCACTTTTGCCACGATTATTGATATGAAAAAGTTAGTTTTTTTGCACGATATTATAATAAATACATTTGCATTTTTTTTGTTGAATTATTGATATTTGAGTAATGAAATAATATTTTAGAACTGTTACAGAAACACAGTCTACCAAGAATACAATTGAAAATATTTTTCATAGCATAAAGATTTTCATTGCATTGAGATTGCAGTTCTAAATAGATCTCTAAGACATAAATATCTTTTTAAGATTTTTTGTACCTAATACAACTATCTCAAAAACTTCAGCCTCTTTAAATTTTATTGAATTTTTAATAGTTTCTCTCAAGATCTTGATATCTTTGATATGTCTATTAATGTTTTTAAATCTAAATGTATTTAAAAAAAATTTAATTAATTAATTTAAATTTTAAAAAAATAATTATTTGTATGAGCTTGTTTATATTTTGAAAGTTTGCTTTTTCTTTTGACTTATTTGTTGTTCTTGTTCTCTTTTGATAATGTCACACTTTAATTGGATTCTTTCTGTTGTGTGCATTTTAAATAAACAAATAAAAATAAATAAAACATCATTTAAAATTTCTCTTCAACAACAACAAAAAAAAAACTCCGAAAAACTATATACTATATACAGTATCCATAATAAAAATGCTATGTTAGGGGGGGATGTATCGCCTCTATAATTTATCCAAAACATCTGCATTACAAAATCAGAAATCCTACAAAAAATTAAAAAGAACTTTATAACTTCCCTGCCCTAAAATAAATTGCTTGAAAAAATACGTTTCTAAAACACAAAATTCCAATTCAAAAAACATACATGAATATATTTTTGCGAATTTCGAAAAGAAACCTTAGACAACTTGAAAGCATTCTTAGAACAACTGTCTTCAGGAGAAAAATTCGATTTATTAATCCAAAAAAAAGTAGATTTGAAGTAATCAAATTCAGTAAAAATAAAGTGTATCGATTCAAGAGAAAGTTGGTTGGTTGGTTGGTTGGTTGGTAGACATATATTTTTAGGTTTGTGTGCTTGGTCAGCGACCCGCTTATAAACCTTCGTCAAGTAAGACAGACACAACAGACAACACACACATAAGTGGATCCATCTAATTTTTAGAGACAGAGGCCAACTAGAGGATCCCCAGAATTGGCTTGTCACCCCCAGAGGTATTGATTTGGTATGGGAACTTAGAGGACTTTCGGACCCAACAGATTTAACGAGCACGTACTCCGCATATACTCGGTAGGTCTTCAGTGGTACCGGGACTCGATCGCAGGACCTTCCGATCCCGAGACCGAGACGCTGACCACTAGGCTCACTACGGCCCCAAGAGAAGTTTAGCATGATAAGATACAAATACTAACTCATTTGCAAATTGTTGCAGGTAAAAAAAATGAATTCTGTTCTGAGATAGTTAGTATGTAAGTGCGTTACTATTAATGGCTTGTTTCACGAGGATCTGGCACAGCTTCTGCGGTTTGTTTATTTTCTCGAATTACTTTTGCTTTGTATTCCAAATGAGTTTTTAGATTTTAGTGTTATTTTTTAAAATTCCAACTTCTTTCTATGCAAGTATTCCTTGATAAATGATAAAACAACCAACAGCACAGGAAGAAGTTGTAATTTAAAAAAAAATAACAACTAAAATAACTTATTCTGAGAAAACTCAATTTCGAATATCAACAAAAGTAATTCGAGAAAAATGAAAACAAGACCGCAGAGCTGTTGCCAGATCCCGCGTGAAACAAGCCCATTCTTTTATTCTTCGGAAACTGCGAAGGTTATGATAATACCTTTGAACTTTCTTCCTAGTAATATGAATAAGAGAAAATGCATACGTTAAATGACTTAGTGTTCTTGGTAAGGTTCGCGTTTTGCATTGCGTTTAAATGCGTTACTCATATAATTCTTTTATTTGTCAGTTATGCTGCTATATAAAACACAATGAAATATTTTAGTTTTTAAGGAGAGAGCGAAGGTTATGAACTTTCTTCTCCTGGTCTTCCTTCCACCTCCTCTCTTCCTGAGTCCTTCCTATGAAGGCTTTGAACTTTCTTCTTATAGTAGTATGAATAAGAGAAAATGCATACGTTAAATGACTTAGTGTTCTTGGTAAGGTTCGCGTTTTGCATTCTATGTATTTCTGTTAACATGAAATATAATTCGTCCAGACAAGAAAAATGCTTCCGCGTAACGCGTCATTCCACCGAGGATACCTTCCTGGGTTCTATCCTCGACGTGGGGCTGGGGAGCCCAGTCGGTTAGGCGCTCGCCTAGCATGCGAAAGGTCCCACGTTCGGGTCCGGGCATCGCCAAAATAACTGCCGACCTATAAACGGTCCGTGCAGCCAAAAACGTCCGACGAATAAATACCCCGTGCAGAGGGAGTGCACGTTAAATATGCTCCAAAGTACCAACGCTGCGTACGATGTCGCCCTTAACGGTTGCGTTGGGTGCCTACTCAGGTGTCGGCTCGTCACCTGACTGTGGTTCAAAAATACGACTCCCGTCGCCAATAGCCCTAGTGTAGCTCTAGTGCGACGATATTTCAAACTAAACTAAAACTATTCTCGCCGTATCCATCTTATAAACGAAACGTTCTGGAAAACAACAACCAAATCCCACCAATAAAAAGCTCAATGTTTATGAGACAGGTGCACGTTAAATCTGTCGCAGTCAAAAGTCCTGACGCCCCATTAAATCCTATATAAGTTGCGTCAGATCAAATCATTTATGTAAATAAAGTGGTTTAACTTCCCATCGCAATATAATAAAAAACTTGAGGTTTTTTTTTAAATATAATATCGATTACATTGATAATATTTATTTATTGACCGAAAATAATTTTTTAAGTGAATAGTACGAATAATGCAATCATTGGTACAATACGATATTATTAATATTTGTTATTGTATAAACAACTATTACTATTACTAACAATTTAATAGCATAAAAAAACAAAAACTAAAATCCTCTTCGCAACAGCCCATTACTGGGCCAAGGCCTGACGTGTCCAATTCAGCTTTCGTGACCAAGGGCTCAAGGGTGCTAGGAATATGTCCCGGTAAGGTGGTCAGCCTCACGCGGAATCCCCAGTGTTTAGTTCCCAAACATGCTTGGTACCCATTTTATCGACCCACTCAAGGGATGAAAGGATGGGTCAACCTCGCCCAATGCAGGATTCGATCCCCCGACCTGTGGAGTGGCAATGCGAAGCACTACCACTAAGCCACTGGCCCTCAGCATAAAAAAACAATTACCTCAAAATGAGAAAAATTAAAACTATTTCAATTCTAAGCAATTTCTAATTCATTAGAGACCAATTTGATATTCATTTTAAATGAAAGCGAACTTTGTTATGTGTGATAATAATTTTTAGTAAGAAATATGTGGTAAAACTGTGTGTGTGTAGCACTAAAGGACTTTCAATTACCGATCGAAAAATCACTACACACGCTTCAAAGTAAGGTAAATTCATTAACTTTAAAAGCTAAAAAGTTCTACATCAGCTACCTTTTGTACATGCGCAATTTTCTCAAAACCTTATTCTGACGTGTACTGGGTTTAGTTTAGTTTGAATTATCGTCGCACTACACGAGGGCTATTTTCGACGGGCGTCGTATTTTAGAACCACAGTCAAGTGACGAGCTGACACCTGAGTAGGCACCCAACGCAACCGTTAAGGGTGACATCGTACGCAGCGTTGGGATATTGGAGCATATTTGACGTGCACTCCCTCTGCATTTTAAATAAACAAATAAAAATAAATAATAAATAAATAAATATCATTTAAAATTTCTCTTTTACAACAAAAAAACCCCAAAACTATATACAGAATCCATAATAAAAATGCCAAGGGAGGGGGGATGTATCGCCTCCCGAAATTCTTATAATTTATCCAAAACATCTGCATTACAAAATTAGAAATTATTATTCGTCGGACATTTTTGACTGCACAGGCCGTTTATAGGTCGGCAGTTATTTTGGCGATGCCCGGACCCGAATCTGGGACCTTTCGCAGGCTAGGCGGACGAATAACCGACTGGGCTCCCCAGCCCCTAGCAGGTACTGGGAACTCGTACACCAAATTTGAAGACCGTAGCTCTTTTAAGTCGAGCTGTAGAGTGGTTATTGACAGACGGACCAAAGTTCACAAACCACTTTATTTTAGAATAGATTGGACACATTTTGAATTTTCGACCCCAATCGCAAAACTTTCATTACCTTATATTTCATATTAGGTAATTGAATGTAAGAAATAAAATATAATTTCAAATATTGCGTCAATTGTAAGAAAAATCCAATTTATAAGAGGCGTATTCAATATTCATTTTAAATGAAAGAGAATCCTAGATAAAAAAAAATCTTTGTCATCTTTCTGTGTTATAATAATTTTTAGTAAGAACTATATGATAAAACTGAGTAACACAAGGAACTCCTTTTCCAAATTTCAAGTCGGTAGCTCTTTTAGTTCGACCTGTAGAGTGGTTTCAGACAGACAGGCAGACGAACCAATGCTCAAAAACCATTTTTTTAAGAATCCGCACCCTCCAAAGCGTCTAGAAAACACCAAAACGCTTTTCTGTATTTTCTATCCCATCGTAATACTTTAACTACCTTATTATATTTCATATGAGGTAACTGAAAGCAAAAATAATTAGATAACTTAAAATATTACGTCAATTCAAGGCAATTTCTGAATTATTTGAGGCCGATTTGATATTCAATTGAAATAAAAGAGAAATCTATATACAGTCCCTGGACAAATTATTAGACGCACTGCAAGATTTCATGTAAAATATTAATTACCGGGTGATATTGTACCGTTTTATTATTTTAAATTGATTTGTTTTTATATTATCCAATCAATTACCGATTATGAAAACTAAACAGATTTCATTAGAAAGCATAAGTTTTTAAAGGTTAAAAGAAAAGTGAAAGAATGTTAGTAAAAGTCAATATTGAGTTGAGCCACCTTTAGCCGCTATCAAATCTTTCATTCTGCGCGGCATGCTATCAATGCCAGACTGTACTGTCTCCTGCATTTGAGGATGATGATTCCACGCATAAATAATCTTTTCAAGGAGCTGATACAGGTTTGTACTTGTTTACATTCATGTATCACTTTGTCAACACAATGTTGCCATATGTTAAAAATAAATACAAATATGTAGTCTACAACAATTCTTTTAAATAAAAATCAATAATATTGTAGTTTAAACATACCATTATTGCATAAAAATCTTAAGAAACATAAAAAATACAGTGCGTCTAATAATTTGTCCAGGGACTGTAACTCTGCTACCTTTACGTGTTATAAAAATTTTTTAGTAAGAAATATGAGATAAAAGATATAATCTTATATATAAATTAAAGTCCCATTTTTTCGTTGTGACGACATCACGCCTGAACGGCTGGACCGATTTCACTAATTCTTTTTTCGTTGTGTTTGCTATTGTCAGGAGAAGGTTCTTAATGAATGAGTTATTCAAAATTCGAACCCGAACGGGTGTAGGAATGCAACACGTGAGCCGATTTCTCCATAAAAATAGCATTGTTATGAACTTTTAATTTATAAATTTCGTTTTCTAATTTGAAAAAATTTCATCGCGTTCAGCGTGAGCGAAAATTAAGTATAAACACGTCAGAGAACGTGAGTTTTTAATTTGTAGGATTGTTATTTGAATATCATTATTTTATTTTATTTATAGAATTTAAATCTTTGGATTTTTTTGTTTCCGAATTTAATTTAATTGGTGTTTACAAATGGTAAGAAGTGAAGATATTACTACAATGTATCATGGCAATGTATCAAGGCTATTACTATTCTAGATCTGATGAATACTTCTGTTCAGAAATGTTAATTCCCTCTACGTATAGCGTAAAAACTTTATGCTTATGAAACTGTCAATTTGGTACAGCTATGATATGGCCAATTGAATGTTGGCATTGGCGGCTTTTGGCGAAGTTAAAATTTTAGCGTAGGGTAGCTATTCCCATCCAGTTGTATGTGTTAGGGTTAGTTTGAATTATCGTTGCAATAGAGCTATACGAGAGGGATATTGGCCACGGATATTGGCGTCTTTATTTAAAACCACAGTCATGTGACGAGCCAACACCTGATTTGGCACCCAATGCAACTTTTACATCGTACGCAGTATCGCTACTTTGAAAAATATTTAACATGGGGTATTATTCTTTGGACATTTTTGGCTGCATTTGCCAAGGATCGATGGATTTTTCGATTAACCTTCAATTTAATATTCATAGTAAAGACAAGACAACGTCTGTCGGGTCAGCTAGTGTGATATAAAAGCTAAAGTGAAACGACCAGAGAGTTAAACAAATTTAGTGAACAATAGTAGTAATAATGCAATTATTGGTAAAAGTAAGATAAGAAGTATTAGTACTTGTAATTAAATGGACAACTAGTTCGATTATTTATCGTTTAAAAAAAATGAAAGAAAAATTATATTACGTCAATTCCAAATAACTTCTAAATCACTAGAGGCCGACTTGATATTCAATTTAAATAAAAGAAAAAATAACTATGTTATCTTTACGTATTAAAATAACTTTTAAAAAGAAATATGTGAAAAAAATCGAAAATATAAGGTAAAAGTGAAAGAGAAACAAGAGAGAATAGTATCCAAAAACCACAATAAAAGATAGAAAGCTTTCGAATTCCATATTATATATTCCATAATACCGTCATCTCCTCTACTATCTATAATAATAAAAGAAAGAGTCTGTCTGTGTGTCTGTGGATCGTAAAAGACCTACTTATACTACCCTCAGAAACTCGAAATTTTTAAGATAGATTCCCTTTAATACCAACGTGTGCACCTGAAGCTTAGTTTTTTCATATTCGTTCCATTTTTAGAGAAAATTCTAATTTTCTTGAAAAAATACACCATTTTCGCTCAAATCCGATCATTTTTTCCCTTTCGTGTTGCCATTCGACAGAAGAAATTAAAACGAACACAAAAATTAATTAAAATTGAAATTGCTTTTATTTTCTTGCCATTACCTTCAGAAACTAAATTAATGATTTGAAAAATAATTGAACGTGCCAATGAGATAAATGTTTTTTTTTTAAACCCAGAATGGAGGTTTTGACGTGAAATAACATTGTTATACAATTATGGTTAATTTTGAATTGATCAGGAAAATTGCGATGACAGTAAGTTCATATTGAGGAAGATTTTTGTGATATGAGGATGTGCATTTTATAGTGTATTTAAAGCCATTTAAAGCAATATAAGTAACGGGATTTTATTCTTTATAATGAACGGGAACAAAGGCAAAGCTTATTATCCTATAGCAAATTAAATGACACATATACTTGAAACGGGTTTAATCATATATTTCCAGTGCGAAAAGCTGGATATTTCTACTAGCAATTTAATTAAGAACATGTCATTTTATAATAGGCAAATATACCTATATAGAACGTAACTTACTTTATTTAGTTTATAGAGCATTTTTTCAGTTTAAGAAATAGTTATAAAATTCATTTACGTGACAAATTTAGTAATATAAAATAGAAATGACGTGCGAGAGAACAATCAATATATTCAAAACACAATGAAAGATAAAAAGCAATCACAAAAAAAGGAGGGGGGGGGGGTGGACACTTTCTATCCATTCGCTGAAAAGGCGTGGAGAGGAGGGGGGGGGGGGGGAGAGAAAGAACAAGTCGGGAGCACATGGCGGAGTAGATTGTCAAAACATCACCAGAACTCAAGGAGTCACGGAGCTTGTAGGTCTGCTGTGACACTTGCCGGCTAGAACTTAATATTGTGAATAGTTATATAACAAGATGTCAACGAGCGCCTGTCATAGCCAGCTGACGCTGACGTCGGGACCAGAAAAATTCCGGTGAGTTTTTTTTTTTTAATATAATAAATGTTATTACATTAAAATTGTTGAGGGAATTTAAACATATTTCATGCCGTGTGTTTTTGTAGTTTTTGTGAAATTGTTGTAAAATATTAACTGCTTAAAAAAAGTTTTGGGGAATATCAAATTTCATTTGTGAGGCAACATATTGTGTTTTACTCATACAAATTTCGTCATTTTTAAATTAAAAGTTTTATTTATAAAACTGATGTGAAATATTTATTGTAGAAAAGTTCTTGCAATTTTTTTATTTAATTTTTTTGAAATTAATAAATTAAATTTATTTGGAAGCATTCAGTTTCAATAGGGAGGCAGAATATTATGTGTTTTACTTAAAAAAAATCATTATTTTGTCGTCTTATATTTCGTGCTGATTGAAAAAAAAATATTGCTCACATGATTATTTTACTTTTATTTAAAGTACTTCAGTACTAATGTTTACTTTGCGTGAAAATATTGTTCTCTACATTAAAAGTTTCTAACCGGTACTTACGTAAAATCCTTCAATTTTCATTCTTCCGGCACAGTTAATAAATCGTTCGAAAATACCTTATTTAAAATAATTTTTACCAGAATTTTTTTTCTTGATCTACAGAGGTATTAAAATGTATTACAGAAAATAATTTTAATGGTACATTTTCTTTAAAAAAAACTTGAAACACAATAAATACAGTCCCTGGACAAATTATTAGACGCACTGCAAGATTTCATGTAAAATATTAATTACCGGGTGATATTGTACCGTTTTATTATTTTAAATGGATTTGTGTTTTATTTTTATATTATCCAATCAATTACCGATTTATTTGACATAAATAAAACAGCATTCATTTAGAAAAGCATACGTTTATTAAGGTTTAAAGAAAAGTGACATTAATGTTAGTAAAAGTCAATATTTAGTTGAGCCACCTTTAGCCGCTATCAAAGCTGTCATTCTGCACGGTATGCTATCAATGCAAGATTTAAATGTCTCCTGCATTTGAGGATGATTCCACACATAAATAATCTTATAATAAATAATTAATATAAATTAATCTTAATCATAATTAATCATAATTATCTTAAAATAAATACAAATATGTAGTCTACAACATTTCTTTTAAATAAAAATCAATAATATTGTAGTTTAAATATACCATTATTGCATAAAAACTCTTAAGAAACATAAAATTACTAAAAAAGTACAGTGCGTGTAATAATTTGTCCAGGGACTGTATATTCACTATAGTGATTAATTTAGGTAGTACCGTCGAATGGGTAAACTTTAGCCTTAGAGGGTAACTTTGGCCCAAGTATTTACTGACTATCTTCTTGAATATTTTTTTACTCATAGTTTAAGACAAAGTTGAAAATAATTTAAAAATTCAAGCGCATTATTAAAGAGTATATTTAATTAGAAGTTAATTGCTTGAAAAGCTTGGGTCAAGCTACGGTATTAAATTTGTATGTACTAATCAAATAGCAATACAATTATTCTTAAGGGGGAATGGGCGCGCTGGGCCGCGGGTCTCCAAAGCAAAGTTCATCAGTGTTAATCCAATGGAGAAAAATATATTTTCTCTGCCACATTTCTCCGGCTGTATTGAATATTTTTACAAACGGATTTTTTTTATGTGATAAATGTAGCTGACTTACAAGTCCCGACAATCCTACTTTTTGAAATGGGTTCGAATATATTTTTTTTAATTTTTCAATAAATATATTTACAAAAAGTATTCGAAGCAATTTTAAAAAGTGGGATTATAGAGAATGGTAAGTTATCTACATTTATTATTTTAAAAAAAACCGTTTGTAAAAAAAAAATTCAATACACATATTCGGAGAAATGTGGCAGAGAAAATAGTTTTTTCCCACATTGGATTAACACTGAGGCACTTGAGTTTGGAGACCCGCGGTCCAGCGCGCCCATTCCCCCTTAAATATAAATTATTAACACCTTGACGCAACTTCCAAGTGAAGCAAATTACAAATTTAGTTTGCTTAATCTTTTACTTAAACTACCACCAAAACTTAAGAGCTTCGGGTAAATTTGCACATTTTTCCACATATATTGTTTCTTTAATCAGAGAAAATGTTTTTCCAATTGATTAACACACACTTATTTTGAGACCCGGTCCAGCGGCCCATTCCTTAAATCATGCAAGATTACATGTATCAATCAATGTGAAGCAAACTTTAGAAAATTTGTGTTCTAAACTTTATTGAATACAAAAACTATGGCTTTGCTAAGATTTGCATACATTTTTGGATATTTTTCATCTTAACTAAAAAAATTTTATACAGTTGGTTAACAATTTTTCAGGACTGTATAATTTTTAATTGAACTCGGAAATATTAGTGAAATTTAAATTTTTAGGAATTATAGTTTAGTTAGGATAAATTTGAAAGGAGAACGTTAATTTATACAGACAGAAATAAGAAATTTTATCTATCGTTTCCATATGATTAAATATGTAAGTATTTTTTAAAATTTAAACCACATGAAGAAATAAATTTCGAATAAAAGGAATTTGCCCACAATACTAAAGATAGTATAGAGAAAAAAAATTTATTAAATGAAAATCCTCTACTACTTCCACAAATAAATATTAATGAGTAATTATACTTTAAGGGGGAATGGGCGCGCTGGACCGCGGGTCTTCAAACTCAAGTGCCTCAGTGTTAATCCAATGGCGAAAAAATTATTTTCGAAGCCACATTTCTCCGGCTGTGTTGAATATTTTTACAAACGTTTTTTATATAAATAATAAATGTAGATAACTTACAGGTCACTATCTTCCCACTTTTTGAAATTGCTTCGAATATTTTGTGTAAAACTATTTATTGAAAATTAAAAAAAAAATATTCGAACCAATTTTTTAAAAAAAAGTGGGATTGTCGGGACCTGTAAGTCAGCTACATTTATCACATAAAATAATCCGCTTGTAAAAATATTCAATACAGCCGGAGAAATGCGGCAGAGAAAATATTTTTTCCTCCATATGATTAACACTGATGCACGTTGCTTTGGAGACCCCCGGTCCAGCGCACCCATTCCCCCATAACTATGCAATAGTAAACAGTATCATAATGAAATAAAAGCTTATCTGAAATAAGTGCTGATTTTGAAATCCTTTTAAAAATCTTTTCTTCGCCTCCCGTAAACCGGTCGAAGCTGGCCCAGTTATTGAGGCATATACAAAAGGGAGCTTTTACGAAATATTTGCAAATAATGCAACGTTCTAATCGGACATTGCTACTCTTAAGCTCTTGTGTTACAAAATCTTACGTGAAAAATTACTTAATAAATAATTATTTATTTAAATTTTAATTGGAAAAGTTCGAGAGAAAAAAAATTGAAATCGGTTTAATCTTTGCAAAGATATTACAAAACCGATGTTTTCTTGTGTAACACGCCCATAGAAAAACGGTTTTCACTATCTTTCCCAGCAAACTGTTTAGGCAGTAAGTTAATTGTCCATTGATTTGGTCATTTATACAGAGAATCCAGCTAATGGTCCACGTAGATTGTTTTAGTTTGCGCATTTTATTTATGAAAAACTAGTGGCGTGTAACACGACACGATTTTCAATTACCGCTCAGTACCCACATTTAAAAGTAATTTGAATAACTTTAAAACCTTTAAAAACACTGCAGCTCTACCCTAGCGCATGCGCAATTTTCGTAAACCTTAATAAGACTTCGTGTACACGGGTACAAAATTTGAAGACTGTATCTTATCACGTTTTCCAGCAGTATATTTAAGGGGGAATGGGCGAGCTGGACCGCGGGTCTCCAAAATAAAGTGCATCAGTGTTAATCCAATGGGAAAAAAACTATTTTTTCTGCCACATTTCTCCGGCTGTATTGAATATTTTTACAAACGTTTTTTTTAAATAATAAATGTAGATAACTTACAGGTCTCTATCTTCCCACTTTTTGAAATGGCTTCGAATATTTTGTGTAAAATTATTTATTGAAAATTAAAAAAAAAATCGAACCCATTTCAAAAAGTGGGAAGGTCGGTACCTGTAAATCACCTACATTTATCACATAAAAAAAATCCACTTGTAAAAATATTCAATACAGCCGGAGAAATGTGGCAGAGAAAATATTTTTTTTTCTCCATATGATTAACGCTGATGCATTTTACTTTGGAGACCCCCACCAAAAAAAGTTGTATGACATCTAATCCTTACGTATGCGAGATTTTTTCGAAAACCTTATCATGACGTCCGACACAGGTACTAGGAACTCGTGTACCAAATTTGATTGTTCTTTTAGTTTGGTCTGTATAGAATGTTGTTAAACAGACAGACGGACAGACTACAGACAGACCAATGTTCAAAAACCACCTTTTTTGGAATCAGCACACGCTAAAACATGTAAAAAAAACCAAATTCTAAAATTTTGGATTTTCGATCCTTTCGCAATATACTTTCATTAAACTACTTTCATTTTAATTAGATGTAATACAGTATTTAGGGGGCTTAGTGTAGAAGAACTTCAAAATGTGCATATCCCAAGTTGTATCCATTATTATTTTGAAAAAAAATTTAGCGAATTTTTGTGTGAATTGAATTTTCATTGAGTTGTTATTTCTACCTCCTTTAAAGAATAACAAGTTATGGCTCTCCCCGTTTTTTCATAAACTTTAAGTTAAGTATATTTTTTGCCGTTTGCAACCGTTTGACCGTTTTTAACGGATCTAAGTGAAAAAAAAAAACTTTGAAGCTCGTTTTCTCGTTTTCACCTTTTTGTCACTTAGCACGTTCTTCCACTAAGCTCTTCAATTGAAAGTAGTGTAAGACAGATCGAGACCACGTAATCTATAATAATAAAAGAAAGAGTCTGTCTGTTTGTCTGTGGATCGTGAAAGACCTACTTATACTGCTCGAAGAAATTCGAAATTTTTAAGATAGATTCCCTGTAATACCTACGTGTGCACCTGAGGCTTAGTTTTTTCATATTTGATTACGATTTTTTAATTAATATAATTATTTTTAAAATACGTTATCCACCTGAGAGTGAGACACCGAAACTGGGGCTTGAAAACACATGGGTCGGGCCGAAACAGGGTCTTGACGTCATCCGTAGATAAACATGAAAATCCAGTAAGAAGAGCCGTTAAAAATAAACACAAATTCGATTTTTACTTATAATTTTCAATTTGAAAGAAACTTTAGCGCGAACGAAAATTAAGTATAAACACGATCGCGAGGGTTTAATTTGTAGGATTGTTATTTGACAATCATTATTTTATTTCATTTATTGATTTCGGAATGATAACCACTTTTGGGTTGTTAAACTTTAAAGATCGCCGAAAGTCGCCAATGAACAGACCTGCGATTTTATTACAGCTGTATAAAAAAAATCACCGTTATTGAAGGTTAACCCCTGCGACGCCGGGCTTAGAAAGCTAGTCTTAAATAAAATAACATCCATTCTCTCGATAAACAATCCTTGACATACGTTTATAATGAGAACATTTGTCGTAAGTACATAACGCGACCGGGATTATTTAATTGCTACTCTTTTTCGTGTTTCCTGCAATTGAGTCAAAGAAAATGTAGCGAAATGCGCTTAAAAAAACATTTATTTTCGTAATGAAAACGACGAAGCGGTTTCCTACTTTAGGATTTTTAGTGGTAAATGTGTAGTTGAATCATCACAGCCATTTAGAATAAAAAAAAAGAATGCAGTGTTTTGCTATGACTCTTTTTTTCTCTTTCTTCAAACTTTTCACTCAATTGATGAACTTTTTAAGCAGAATTTAGGTACTTAAATGAAGGATTACGTTATTGTGCTTAAAAACAAGTAGAAAATGGTTTCAATTGTCTTTGCGTTGTTTTAAAACAATAAACATAACTTGTCGCAATATATAAATGCCAGATTACCACTATTTTTATGTGTAATAAATTACAAGAAAAACTAGATGTGATGCTGTGTGCGAACTAATCTACTAGGGCAGTGTCAATTTTTCATCAGCTTCGGACCATGTCCTCTTCATTATTTAGTTTTGTAATTTGATGAATTTTTTTCATTGCATACACTGTTCAAAATTTGGCACTTTGTTTAACCAAAATTATGGTTCCTAGTAGCTGCAACGGCTGTGTGGTGAAACGTTAAACCATATTTTTGGTATTCGGTTGAACCATTTCTCAGGTTTTTGTTTCCAAATCCAGAAAAATGGTTCAACCAAACACCGAAAAAAAGGTGAAACATTTTACCACACTGCCGTTGCAGCTACTAGGAACCAATATCATGGTGAAACCGAGCACAAATTTTTTAACAGTGTATTGTGTCTCTTGCAAAACTTTACTTTTACACTTGCCTGTCTTTGGTAGAACTAGGACTGATAAAGAAATTATTAAAGTTTGTGTTGGTTGAACTATTAAACTGATTAGTAACAAGAAATTCTAAAAAAAACTAACATACGCATAATGCTTCTTATGTTGCATATAAACGCATAATGCTTCTTATGTTGCGGACATTGAGACAAGCGGACAAAATGTATTAAAAAAGATTTCTGATGTCATATTTTTTAAAACAATAAAGAATCTTGGAAATCAGACGCTTAGAAATAGAATTTGAATGAGGAATACGTACGAACAGACAGATTAAAATCTAAATTTATTTCTCTTCGAAGGTATTCTAAAATATTCAGAAATCATGACATAACAAAGAGATTCAATAAAAAAAAATTCGGTAGAAGGTTGAAATTTTCTTAAACATTGGAAACTTTATTTGTCCTCTTCATGCAATAAATGGTGAACATTATCATGAATACTGAATTTAATATCTATATTTTAAATCTAACAAAAGCCCATAAACTCAATGTTACTTTTCTTCTATGAAAGAAGGTTGCCATGGATAGTGTAAAACATGTCATTTAAAAATTTCTTGGGTTTACAAAATAGAAGCGCAACAGCAGAATATGAATATCAATTTTTAGCTTCCACACTACGTTTATAACGTAAGAAGTGGAAGTTATTATAATCGTTCAGTGCGTCTGTCTGTCCGTCTGTCCGTCACCCACTTTCATAGCCCAAACTACAAATGCTACGGACAAGTGTGATACGTCAAAAAAATTCAGCGCATCGAAATTAGAATACATTGAAAATTTCAGAAAAGAATTCGAATTCGAAGTACTTCAATTATTTAAAAAAAATACAAAATTGAATGCTCATTTAAAAAGCATATTAAGCCATTTTTATTAGAATTTAATCACCATTGCCATTCGCAACAATCGCTCGAGAAACTTTAATTTTTTCTAGACAATAAATTAAAATAAAAAAAAATTTTCGACATCGATCAGTTTGAAATGACGTGAAATATATTTCACTACGAGATTCTTTGCGTACATTGATATGAAATGTTTTAATTCTATTTAAAAGCGAGGAATATTACATATTTATTCTTTGACATATAAATTCATTTTTGCAAACGATAAGTAATAATTATTGAATTTTTGAAATAAAATAAATGAAACTAGCCAAATTTAGCATGTAAATGTTTAATATAGAATATCAATGCTGTGTTTGTCGCCTTTTTTACCTGTTAAACACAAATGTTGTGTGGATGCGGGTTAAGTGAGCGATTCTGTTACAAACCTACTGGTTTGTTGAAAACTTTAAAAACCTCATTATAGGGTAACGAGTACAGTGATTGGCACCCTCACAGTGATTGGCCCCCTCATTCATTATTGAAAATAATAAGATGTTAAAGCCCAAAATGTTGTTGCCAACATGACAAAGGTTTTTAAAATTCCCGCAATTAACGTTTGTCATGTTGGCAACAACATTTTGGGCTTTAACATCTTATTATTTTCAATAATGAATGAGGGGGCCAATCACTGTACTCGTTACCCTATAAGTTAGGTGCACATAAAAGTTCAGAAGTTTTAAAACATTATATAACAAATGCAGTTGAATTGATAAACATTTCACTCCTTGTGTAACACTATGAGGAATGATTAGCCCAACCTGTAAACGTGCCTCCATTGCAATAAATTTAAAATTTTGGCTTATTCATTGATTAAAATTATTTTGACTTTTGAATTTTATTTATTGTATGGTTATTAAAACTTATTTAATACTTTGCATTTTAAAATTAAATGTAATTTAAAAGTGGTATTCTAAAAAATCGTATAAATCTTAATTTACACGTCTGTATATTTCAGATGAGAAACTCATACAACTTAATAACCAAACTTATCTTTAAGCTTGAGCTTATCAGAGAAATTTTATTCTAAATTAAATAAATATATATTAATCTAATTCGAATATATAACTTTTTCAACAACGTTGCCAATTTATCAAATTTCGGTTTTGTTCATATCCACAATTCGCAAGATTTTCAGCTCGTGAAATCAACACACGAAAATTACCTCTCGCGAAAGCAAGTGCGAATCACACGCAGTAAATTTAATCTCCATAAGAAATTCCGGGGTTATTTACCTCCCCATACGATAAAACAAAACAAACACGATGCTAAAAGAAAATATAGAGAAAAAAAAGTAGTCTGGCCTCGCTTCAGAAGAAAGTAAAAACCGGCACATTTCGCAGCCTCGAAAATCGAAAACACTTTCGATTCTGGTCACGTGACGTTAAACGATCGGTCGTCATCTCACGTGACCTCTCTGTGCACTTAGTCGATTGACTATTGAAATCACGTTCGTGAAAGCAATTTAGATGACACAATCATTGGGATCATCTTCCCTTCCTTCATTTTTGAAGCATATATGAAAGGAAGATGGCGTGTGTTTCCAAATTACATAATAATTAATGTTTTTTCATATTAAAAAAAGTTGAAGTTTTGATGCTGGTTTTTCCTCTTTAAATAGTATTGTCCTTGCTACAGAAATCTAGAGGGTTGACAGGACAAAAAAAAACCCCTAATTTATGAACAAAAAATTGTATTTGTAGAACAGATAAATATTATTTTTTTTTAAAAATAGAATGTACTATTACTGTTTTATAAGGGAAAGGTTCTGTGATATATACAACTTCATTACCATGATAGCCTGCTAATAATGTATTAAAATTTTAGCTGATTAAAAGGTTAATGTATTCAAAACTTTTCTAAGACAAAATCAAGCATAAAAGATTTATTCGTGGTGTAGTGGCCTCGGCAACCCATAGTCTACCAAAAGGATCTGTAGACTAAGGGTTACTGAAGCAGCTACAGTGGTGACCCGAGTTTATGATCGTCACCCACTCCAACGACGCTCCTGCTACGATGCGCTCAACCACGGTTGCTACTCGCTGCTAATGCACTCAACGCTGCACGCAACTCCACTCAACGCTCCCCGCAACTCAACGGCCAACTCAACCGCAGCACAACGCACAGCGTAGCAACCTGCGCACGGTTTCTTACCTCGTTTCTAGGAGGGGAGTGGTGTGGTGGTTCACCACACACGCAACCTCAATATGCCATCAACAACTAGGTGGCGCTGACCTTCCTACCACTATTCCAGATTACAACGTTAATAGTAGTATATAAGCCGAGGTAACTCATCTCCACCTTGAGGATCCTTTTGGTAGATTAAGGGTTACTGAAGCCGCTACAGTGGCAATGCTTTTTTTTTAATGCTTATAGTCATTTTCTAATTTAGTGAGAGGGATAGAACCCTAGGTAACTTCATGTATTTTTCTAAATGTATGAGATTCTATGAATGTTTCTGTTAGAAGACCCTTTCTCCTTCTCTTTTATGATGACATCAACTTTGACATCAGCTTTGTCAACACTTGATGACAAAGCCTCGATCTTTAAATACGTTACACCGCAAAACATTAGTTCAACGATACCCCAGCTTCATGGAGTAACCCCAAATACGGAGTATACTCTATAAAATCGATGATAGCAAGTGCTGGCTTTCTTTGCTCGGAGCAACGCTACACCGCAAAATAGTTGTAACGTTATTCCGAAAATTTAGTGTAATTCTACTCCGTGAAATCAAAGGGAGCTAGGCTTCCATCTACTTTACGGACGAACAGTACGAAGTACAATTTTGAGGTGTTCAGTATAACGGAAGCATGCTTATGGCTTCCATCACGCTGAATATTTAACGAATTGACAATGTATTACTGTTGGTAGAACACTAAACAGTTATGGCATAGATTGAAAAAAAAAATGCTAAATGCATATATATCATAGTTAAAGTATTAGATTGGCAGATCACGTGACCTCCAATATTAACGACGGGACGCGCATGGAGACCACAATAAGAGGGCAAATGGGCCAGTGTTGCCACCACATTAATGAGAAAAATACTACGAAAAAATACCATTTAATTCTAAAGTTACAAAAAAAATACCATAAAAATACTAGCCGCATTTTGGAATATTTTTAGTGACTTTAAAAAAAAACCGTGAAACGCTTTTTTAGTATTTTTATGGTATTTTTGTTGGAATTTTAGAATTAAACGGTATTTTTTCGTAGTATTTTTCTACTTAAGGTGGTGGCAACACAGGCCCATTTGCCCTCTTATTCTGGTCTCCATGCGCGTCCAATGTCGTTAGCATTGGAGGTCACGTGATCTGCCAATCTAATACTTTAACTATGATATCTATGGCTAAATGTCTCTTTCTCTAAAAAAATATTTTGTCGTTGTCATGTGTGTCACGAAGTTCCTCCATCGAACTTTCGCCATGATGGTCATTGGTGGTGAACTTTCTTGTTTTCGCCCGGGCGTGGTTGGTGTGAAAGAACCTTCTCGTCAAGTGAAAGATGTCAGGTTGACCTTCCAGACACAAGTTCATGGCGGGAAACCTGCTTCTTCCTGGAATTTATTCAGATGAGGTCAATGAATTTTCCTGTGTGAGTTTTCTTCTTTCAAGATTCGTTCGGTCCTCAAAAGCAGAAGATCCCCCTGGTCAATTTGTCTTGTCTGCCAGGGTCGTTGGCTTTTTGTGGCTCTGTCACGTGCCCAGTGGTAGAAGTCAGAGCAGATTTAAAGATTTGCCGCCTGTAGGCTGTAGATTTGCCGCCCCTGTCACAATATTCTCCCCCTTCGGGAAAAGATGGCTGGTTAGCTGCAAAATAGGGTGGTATAATGTGCTATTTAAAATTATCACAACGAATATAAAACAGGGAAACTAGGTTTATTTGAAATACAATATAATTAGATCATTTATAATATCCTCACTTACCCTGGTCTCATAAGGTGTAACTGATGTGAACCACACAGCGACGACAAGCTCAGCTAGCGGGTGCTATATATACGGTTTATGCATTAATGTAAATTATTTGGTTTCATTCTTAAAAATATTAGTATCTTAATAAATTTTTTTTGCCGAATGCCGCTTTAATGGGTCGTAAAATTTGCCGCCCCCAAACATTCGCCGCTCTAGGCTACAGCCTACTTAGCCTATTTAGAAATCCGGCCCTGGTAGAAGTGAAGAAAAAAGTTGGTGAAAATGTCTATAATTCGGCTGCAAGTTAGCCGGGCAGCCCATGCCAGTTCGATATGTTTTAATTTATTTTTCCATTTTGTTCTCGATCTAAAAAAGTTAATAAATATTATAATTAACACACACATAAATTGCCAAAAACCAAACCTCTTACATCAACTCTTTATATAAGAATTGGTTTGATTTCTACGTTTCATTAGAGTTGTTCTTCTTTTTCTGAGTTTTCTTTCTTTAAGATTCGTTTTGGGGATGGACCTCAAAAACAGAGAGCCCCTTGGTCAATTTGCCTTGTCTGTCACGTCCCATACAAAACGTTCATTTTTGAGATTGTCTCAGATGATGTAACTCTCATGTTTTCATTTTTGCTTCCCTGCGATTTCATTGGTTGTTTCGATTTCACCCTCAAAATGAATGGGTTTTATTCGTCTGCTGTTTTAGCTTTCACTCTACATTTATAACGTAAAAAGTGGAAGGTATTATAATCGTTCAGTCCGTCTGACGTCTGTCCGTCTGTTTCTATTTAAGAGTTCTTTACGTGTAGCTTTTTTTATTCCTTCTATTTATTAAACTATATTGGTTTTAGTTCGATTGCGTTTCAAGTGTGCAAACTCATTACCAAAAAAACGTCAATATTTTTGGAATACTTTGGTTTCGAGGATATTGTGTCTCATGCGTAGAAATACATTAGTTTACATTAGCTAATACATTAGTTTAATAATTAATACATTAGAGCTAATACATTAGTTTTGAAATCACAACGTTTGCAAAAGAATGCCTTTGCCATGTTATCCCATTTTCACTAGGCATGGGAATCATCGTAACATCCATTTAAAACAAAGTTGAAAAGAAAATAATATCCGGCTGTTTAATTATTAATTGATAAAGTTTTAAAATAGTGTCGCCATCTGCTGTACATTTTTGTTAGTTTAAAACTTAACAAATATATAATTAAATAACTAGATGACATTTTCGTTTCAAATTTGTTTCATTTCGATGTTTATGTTGATTCCCATACCTGGGGAAAGAGGGCTAACATTGCAAAGCAATACTTCTGCGGAAGTAGTGATTCCAAAACTAATGCATTAGCTCTATGGGACTGACAATCCCTCGCAATCCAAAGTGATTCGCGATCAGCGAAAAGCTCTAGTTCTGTTGAAAGGAAAGTTTGTACACAACATTCATTTCAGTAAGAAGAAACAAACGCTTAGTCAATGGTTCTTTCTTTTTCTAAAGTTTTCTTCTTTCAAGATTCGTTCGGTCCTCAAAAACAGTGAGCCCCCTGGTCAATTTGTCTTGTCTTCAGGGTCGTTGGCTTTTTCTTGTTCTGATGCCACGTGCCGTACAAATATTTTTAGGCTTGTTTTATTATTCCAGCATAACAGTTTAATAACAGGTTGTTCGTTTTACTATCAAGGCACTGTACACTGTTAAAAATTTTGTGCTTGGTTTCACCATGATATTGGTTCCAAGTAGCTGCAACGGCTGTGTGGTGAAATGTTTCACCTTTTTTTCGGTGTTTGGTTGAACCATTTTTCTGTATTTGGAAACAAAAACCTGAGAAACGGTTCAACCGAACACCAAAAATATGGTTTAACGTTTCACCACACAGCCGTTGCAGCTACTAGGAACCCTATTTTTGGTGAAACAAAGTGTCTAACTACGATTGGAAAAAAAAACTGACATGGCAAAAATGGGATATTTGTTTGAGTTTTCTGTATAAACAAAATATAAAACAAATGAAGACATGCAAGACAAATTAGGTTCCACAAAAATATCGAATTAAAATTCTTAAACTTAAGGGTGAAAGATCCCAATCGACCGCGGGTGCATCCGTGTAAATCCAATAGAAAAAAAAATTCCTAAGCGACATTGCTGCGGCTGTATTGAATATTTTTACAAACGGATTTTTTTATATGATAAATGTAGCTGACTTACACGTATCTATAAAACAACTTTTTGAAATGGGTTAGAATATTTTGTATGAAATTATTCATTAAAAATTATCCATTCAAATTTACCCATTTCTAAAAGTAAGATTGTCGGAACCCGTAAGCCACTTACATTTTTGTAAAAAATATTCAATACAGCAGCCGGAGAAAAGTGACTTACGAAATATTTTTTTTCCCATTGAAAATTAACTCCACTTTTTGTCTCCGCTGAGACACTTTGGTTTGGAGACCCGCGGTCGATCGGGCTCATTATTCGCTCTTAAGGGAGAATGGGCACGTTGGACCGGGGTTCTCCAAAGCAAAGTGCCTCAGTGTTAATCCTAAGACGAAAAAAATATTTTCTCTGCCACATTTCTCCGACTGTATTGAGTATTTTTACAAGAGGATTTTTTTTGTGATAAATGTAGCTGACTTACAGGTCCCTACCTTCCCACTTTTTAAAATGGGTTCGAATATTTTTTTTAATGCTCAATAAATAATTTTACACAAAATATTCGAAGCAATTTCAAAAAGTGGGAAGATAGAGCCCTGTAAGTTATCTCCATTTATTATTTTAAAAAAAAACCGTTTGTAAAAACATTCAATACAGCCGGAGAAATGTGGCAGAGAAAATAGTTTTTTAGCCATTGGATTAACATTGAGGCACTTTGGTTTGGACACCCGCGGTCGATTAAGCTCATTCGCCCTTAATGTGGGAAGTGAAAGAAGTCGAGAGGTGTTCTTCTAGTTGCGGCATCATTAAGACCAGTCCTCCAACAAGACCAGTCCTCCAACAAGACAAGTTTTCCAACCACATTGACGTTTTGGTAATGCTTTGCATACGTGAGATTCAATCGATTTAAAAACAATAAAATTTAATAACAAGTAGGTTTATAACAGAATCTGTCACTTAACCCGCTTCCACACAACATTTGTGTTTAACAGGTAAAAAGGCGACAAACACAGCATTGATATTCTATATTAAACATTTACATGCTAAATTTGGCTAGTTTCATCTATTTTATTTCGAAAATTCAATCATTATTACTTATCGTTTGCAAAAATTAATTAATATTTCAAAGAATAAATATGTAATATTCCTCGCTTTTAAATAGAATGAAAATATTTCATATCAACATACAAAGAATCTCGTAGTGAAATATATTTGACGTCATTTTAAACTGATCGATGTCGCAAAAATAAATTTATTGTCTAAAAGAATTAAAGTTTCTCGAGCGATTGTTGCGAATGGCAATGGTGATTTAATTCTAATAAAAATGGCTTCTTATGCTTTTTAATGAGCATTTACTTTTGCAGTTTTGTAAATAATTGAAGTACTTCGAATTCGAATTCCTTTCTGAAATTTTCAAATTATTATAATTTCGATGCGCTGAATTTTTTGACGTATCACACTTGTCCGTAGAATTTGTAGTTTGGGATATGAAAGTGGGTGACGGACAGACAGAAAGACGGACTGAACGATTATAATACCTTCCCCTTTTTACGTTATAAACGTATTGTGGAAGCTAAAAATGTCATATACCAACATTCGCTATTTTATTTCAAGAAAGCATACATATTTCTCGTTTTTAATCTTTTCAATCACCTTAGTTTGGAATGATTTTCACGGGTTTTCTTAATCATATTTGTCTCAATAAACTACCTTGCATAAAGAATTATAAAAAAAACACCGGAAGAAACATTATCAGAATGATTGAGGTCTAGCCAGGGACCTCAATTTTTTTTCTATGCCTTGCGGACAGTTTATCTTTTATTTTTCGGTTTCTAGACCTGTTTTAATGGAAAGAAACACTCATTATTTCATTATTTCCATGAATGAAAACAAAGTGGCAATAGTCTTGAGTTAATGGAATTAGAATATTAGATCATGTAAGTAGTAAATAAAATTTTCTAGTTCATTTTTATTTACTTTCAATTACCTAAATGAAATATCAGGTAATGAAATTATTGAGATGGGGTCGAAATTTCAAAAGGAGATTTCGTGGGATTTTGTACACGTTTTGGAGAGTTCTGATTCTAAAAAAAGTTGTTTTAAAACAGGTGTTTTTACAAGGATTTTTCGAGAAAATCGCTCATGCGCAAAGCGTAGCAGTCATAGATTTTTTTAGGAGTTAAAGTTATTGAAATTAACTTATAGGGTATTAATTACCCTGTGAATTAACTTCCCATGTCTTGATGGATTGGTAAGTGGTAAGTGAAGAACGTGTAGTGTTGCAAATAACTAGTTTTTAATTCTTTATATATAATATATATATATATATATATATATATATATATATATATATATTATATATATATATATATATATATATATATATATATATATATATATATATATATATATATATTATATATATATATATATAATATATATATATATAATATATATATATATATATATATATATATATATTATATATATATATATATATATATATAATATATATATATATATAATATATATATATATATATAATATATTATATACATATATATAATATTATATAATTTTATATTAAATATTTAATAATAATTATATAAAATCTAGATCATCCATATCTATTATGTTATATCATATATAATTTATGACTATAAACCAGGTACTAATATTTATTAAATCATTGATGTTCTATTATGAAATCATATATAAAAATACAGTGCTTAATAATTTGTCCAGACTTATATTAATGAATATTCTATCTTAATAATAAATATATTTTGTTTTTATTCGTGCACATGTGGACGACCAAGCTGCAAATTATTTTCTAGCTGCTTGATCTTTCCGTCATAGCTTGCTCTGGCTTTTTAATTATATTCATCAGAAGAACCTCAGGTGACTTATGTTTTTCTAAATGTCTGAGGTTCTGGATGTTTTTCTATTTAGTTGAAATTCGCACCATCATTACTAAAAAAATACAGTGCGTCTAATAATTTGTCCAGGGACTGTATTTTCACATGACACATATTCTAGTCGTTAATAAGTTAAGAGTAATATTTGTGTTCTGTTTATTCGTAGCAACCCCCCATGGTGGAGCCGGCGCACCAAGCTGGAGCGAACACTATGCTTCGTGACGGTCACAGCAGTGCTGATGTTGTCCGTCATGGCAGCTGCTCTGGCTGTCTTCGGGTACATATACCAGAAGAACCTCGGTG
This sequence comes from Oedothorax gibbosus, assembly GCA_019343175.1. NCBI lineage: Eukaryota > Metazoa > Arthropoda > Arachnida > Araneae > Linyphiidae > Oedothorax > Oedothorax gibbosus. The sequence continues at coordinate 458,255 of JAFNEN010000414.1, forward strand.
AGTGGCAACGGCCGAAATTGGCTTTGAAATGGGAGGAAATGAGGGTTCATTCTATGCGTATCTTCTATGCTTCACAAGCATATTTTGTGTTAACCTTCACATGAGTCGTCCATCCATTTTGAAAAGCGTCTAATTGCAAGGCAATATAAACGCAAGCAATATTGGTCCACTAACGCTAGGCCAAACTCAGCCGCTAACTTTTGATGATGATGTCATGCTTATGATAATGTGCAATTTTATGTCTCCGAAGTTAGTCGAAGACAGATTTTGCAACCTCGAGAGCTCGATATGTATAAAGTAAGTCTGCTGGGTCTCCAATGCCGATGTTAAATAGTTTGGCCTGGATTGCTGGGTAGCTGAAGATGCGTTGGGAAGACAGTGGATGCTTTCTGGGCAACAGGGCAGATGTGTAGAAAACTCAGACTATAGGCACAAACCTATTTTGGGGGCCCCTTTACGGAAAATGTTATGTATGATTTCCAGTAATGATGGTGCTATATGTCCTATGTATCAAATTTTTGCTACAATTTCATTCGCTTGCTTATAAACATCGATCAAAACAATCACGTTAGGTCAATTTCTCAGTCAAATTCGAGCAAAAAACAAAGTGGAGTATCATAAGTTTTTTTTTGTTTACTGATATTTTGGGGATTTACGGCATTTTGCATAATAAAAACTGAAATTTAGGGGCCCTTAAAATTTTGGGGCCCTAGGCCCGGGCCTAACGGGCCTTATGGAAGAGCAGGTCCTGCTGGGCAATGAGGGCAAATGTTGGTGTAACTACACGCTGTCCGTCAGCAGAAATCCTCATCCCTTTTGAGTAACTTGTCCTAAGTCTGATTATAATAGTCGATAAGGCTCTGTCACGTTTCAATTCCGGAATAAAGTTTCTAATAACTTGTTGACCGATTAGTCTTCGGCTGGCAACTGCATTGGTGCCGGCAAAGGTTAGTCCATCGGTTACAAAGGAGATAGTTAAGGGGTTATTTTGGATATACTCAGCTGTTCACTGTACATTTCAAAGCCCTCAGGTTCTCCGTTCCAAAATGGTATTATAGGAACTTACCTGTTAGTACAAAGTGCAATGTTGAATAGGGCATTTCCCAAGATCTTATAAAAAATGTGTTAACTTTTGAGCGAAAGGACCTTTAAGGAAAATACGCTATTGTCCTGGAGAATTTTAGGGTGAACAAAATTAAAGATCTGATCTGATTAATGTCAGAGATATTCGAAAGAGAAAGAAACCTTCACATGCAATCTTCGAGCACAAAAAAAATCCTGTTATACTGCTGAAAATTTGGAAGCAAAGTTCTTGACAAATATCTTAATGATACGAAAAAAGTATAATGATAGAATTTTCCTATAAGAAGGCAATATAGTGAACCCATGACCTACTCAACTCATATGCGAACCCTGGTAGACGACTAGTAGCCAGAAAATTGAGATGTAATTTTACAATTAACTTCTTTAGTTTTGGAATATTTCTGCAAGAAAATAACCGAAAAATTCAGTTTTCTAACAGATTTTTTTTTATTATATGCCACACAGAAAAAATGTTTTGTTGGAGAACCAAATTTTTTTTGTTGACGTGTTTGTTGACTAATTTTGTTGACTTAACAATATTTTACTTGTCCCAACAAAGCAAGTATTTTCACGACAACAAAACCCGTTTGGTTGAGGTAAGCTCGGCCTGCTATTGGCTGTTTCTAACTGTGACGCCATGGCGCCTGTCATCAACGGCAAATCGAAGAAAATTAAGGGCGCCATTCGGATATTATCGTTGTGGAAGGATTTGATTGCTATTTTCAAAAGTAAATTGGGGCCGTAGTGATCCTAGTGGTCAGCGTCTCGGTCTCGAGATCTGAAAGTCCCGCGATCGAGTCCCGGTGAAGACCTACCAAGTATATGCGGAGTACGTGCTCGTTAAATCTGTTGGGTCCGAAAGTCCTGTGGTCGGTCATTGCGCATTTTCGGTTTGGCGCATTTTTGTTTGAATCAACAAAATCATTTGGTTGAATCAACAAAATAATTTCAACAAAATAATTTGGTACTGACAACACAATTTTTGTTGGCGCTATATTGACCAAAATATCTTGTTGAAACAACAAAATTTTTGTTCTTTCAACAAAATATTTTTTTCTGTGCATGGCAGATGGGTACCTTTCACGGAAGAACGTCGGTGATTGACAGTCGCCACATTTCGAATGAAATAAGAAGAAATTAGGTCGACTTCCACATGTATTATAGATTTCAAAACACAACTGTCGCGATTATATAGTTTCATTCATACTCTTTCCAGAACCGTATACGTTTAATTAACTTTCGAAACCTTTTGCTACTTTTTCACTTTTACGCATTTGATAAAGTCGCCATGACAAAGCATGTTTACAAAAAAATGTGCATTTTACGAATTAATAACCAAAACATCCATTAAAAGTGATGTGCCTCCAATAAATTATTAAATGTTAATTTTTTAAAAAAATTCTTCAAAAGTTAATTATATAAAAGTTAATTAAAAGTTAATTATATAAAAGTTAATTAAAAGTTAATTATTTAAAAGTTAATTATTTAAAAGTTAATTATTTAAAAGTTAATTATTTAAAAGTTAATTATTTAAAAGTTAATTAAAATTTAATTATATAAAAGTTAATTAAAAGTTAATTATTTAAAAGTTAATTATATAAAAGTTAATTATTAAAAGTTAATTATATAAAAGTTAATTAAAAGTTAATTATATAAAAGTTAATTAAAAGTTAATTATATATTTACTTTAAAAATAGGATTAAAAGAATGTGGTGGGTTAATATATGTGGTGGGTTTTGCTGGGGTCTTTAGGGGAAATGAGCGCGCTGGATCGCGGGTCTCCAAACTCAAGTGCCTCAGTGTTAAGCCAATGGCGAAAAAACTATTTTCTCTGCCACATATCTCCGGCTGTATTGAATATTTTTACAAACGTTTTTTTTTTAAATAATATATGTAGATAACTTACAGGTCTCTATCTTCCCACTTTTTGAAATGGCTTCGAATATTTTGTGTAAAATTATTTATTGAAAATTTAAAAAAAATTCGAACCCATTTCAAAAAGTGGGACGGTCGGGACCTGTAAGTCAGCTTCATTTATTACATAAAAAAATCCGCTTGTAAAAATATTCAATACAGCCGGAGAAATGTGGCAGAGAAAATATTTTTTTCTCCATAGGATTAACACTGATGCACTTTGCTTTTGAGACCCCTGGTCCAGCGCGCTCATTCCCCCCTTAAGAAAGGATAAAGGAGAAAATCGAAACTTGGAGCAATGAAATATAACATTTTTTATTACACAAAACATTGAATGAATACGCCAAAATGTAACTTTTACAAGCAATTTTATTTTGTAAGCTTTTCGTTACTATCCCAAGAAATTTAAACATTGAAAACCCTATAATTTAATTTTCAGACCTAGATGAATAGCTAAACCTTACGCTAAACAAGGAAACAATTTAATTATAAAACTTTGTTAAAAATATTATTTGTGTATTAAATCTCGTGAAATTAAATAAAAGATGAACTGCGCGTTATTGGAGAAAAAGCTTTGTTGTTGTTGTTGCTTGAATTGGCGACTGAAGTTATAATTCAAATTTCGCCATGGGATTCACCTATACTGTATTTTTACCAAATGTTCTTTATAAAATTATTTCCATATCAAATCTCACTTTTCAATAATTTAAATAATTTAAACTTTTGAAACTTTTTTGTGTCATAAAATAACATTTTCAATGGAAATTCTACAGAAGTTGTTTTTATTTTATTGCATGTTGATTTTAGGTAAGTTACGTAGCTTAAGTAATCTTTATTTTATTTTATAATACTAAAAAAACATAGAATAGACAAATTTGATTTAATCATTTCAGATCCTTCTGTATGCCTAGCTTGAAAACTTACTTTTGAAGCCGTTTCAGAATCATATTATAGTATACGAAACACAGAATATCGTGATGCTTGCACTTGTAGTTTAGATTGCCAATAGACTATTTTTACACATTACAAAAAAATTTTAACAGTTTTTCATCATGTGTTCCATTTCTACAACATAAGAAATTCACGGTTAAGCAAAATTGGTAATCGACCTACGGATGTAGTTTTTGCTACTATACGATTCAATCTGTAGTCTATAGTAGTGATATTTACGTGGATTGGATACTTTGGTATATTTTGTTCTATTTATATGGATGTGGGTGTCTGATGAGAATAACCTTTTTTATGATGTACTAGCAAATAAATACCCGTACTTCGCACGGAATAAAAAAACATACGCTATAAAAAAAGAGTGAAATCCACTCCTATAGGGGAAGTGCATTTTCGGCACCGGAAAGGAGTGGAAATTAACTCAGACTGAGTTAAAACCGCCCGTTTTAAGAGTGTAGGACGTAGATTGTTTTCTTTTATTTCTTTTACCCACTCCGCAAGAAGAGTGAAATCCACTCCTATAGGGGAAGTGCATTTTCGGCACCGGAAAGGAGTGGAAATTAACTCAGACTGAGTTAAAACCGCTCGTTTTAAGAGTGTAGGACGTAGATTGTTTTCTTTTATTTCTTTTACCAACTCCGAAAGAAGAGTGAAATCCACTCCTATAGGGGAAGTGTATTTTCGGCACCGGAGAGGAGTGGAAATTAACTCAGACTGAGTTAAAACCGCTCGTTTTAAGAGTGTAGGACGTAGATTGTTTTCTTTTATTTCTTTTACCCACTCCGCAAAAAAGAGTGAAATCCACTCCTATAGGGGAAGTGCATATTCGGCACCGGAAAATAGTGGAAAATAACTCAGACTGAGTTAAAACCGCTCGTTCTAAGAGTGTAGGACGTAGATTGTTTTCTTTTATTTCTTTTACCCACTCCGCAAGAAGAGTGAAATCCACTCCTATAGGGGAAGTGCATTTTCGGCACCGGAAAGGAGTGGAAATTAACTCAGACTGAGTTAAAACCGCTCGTTTTAAGAGTGTAGGACGTAGATTGTTTTCTTTTATTTCTTTTACCCACTCCGCAAGAAGAGTGAAATCCACTCCTATAGGGGAAGTGCATTTTCGGCACGGAAAGGAGTGAAAATTAACTCAGACTGAGTTAAAACCGCTCGTTTGTTTTAAGAGTGTAAGCCTGTAGAAGTTCTTTCAATTTATATAGTACGGAAACATACTATAAATAAAAATTCGACTGTTGAACCAAGTATATCGAACATTTTTTTTACCGTACACATATTTTAAATAAATTATTATTATTTTTCAAAACCTATCGCCGACCCACACAAAAAGGGGGCTCTGGCTCACACAGCCAGATAGAAGGAAATCTTCATATAAGTACCTTACTCACCATTTCTAAAATTCTTCGAATTAAAGAAGGAAACTGGGATTGAAATAAAGAAATGAAAAAAAAAATTAAATTTAAATCTCATAATGTGTAAAATCCGGTTGAATGTAGGGTAACGAGTACAGAGTGATTGGCCCCCTCATTCATCATTGAAAATACTAAGATGTCAAAGCCCAAAATGTTGTAGCCAACATGACAAACGTTAACGGACCTTTGTCACACCTATTTTGGGCTTTAACATCTTATTATTTTCAATAATGAATGAGGGGGCCAATCACTGTGAGGGTGCCAATAACTGTACACGTTACACTCTTAAAACAAACGAGCGATTTTAACTCAGTCTGAGTTAATTTCCACTCCTTTCCGTGCCGAAAATGCACTTCTCCTATAGGAGTGAATTTCACTCTTTTTCGGAGTGGGTAAAAGAAATAAAAGAAAACAATCTGCGTCCTACACTCTTAAAACGACGGTTTTAACTCAGTCTGAGTTAATTTCCACTCCTTTCCGGTGCCGAAAATGCACTTCTCCTATAGGAGTGAATTTCACTCTTTTGTTTTAAGAGTGTACTCCCTATGTATATAATTTAAAGTCATGTTTTTCTTTCCTTGCAGATACGAGGCAGGCCGTGTACATCCCGTCCAACTCTGCTCGGTTCGTGTCCCTGAATGGCAGCTCGGACAACCCCGTCAATCTATGTCTCACTCCCGGATGCGTCAGGGCAGGTGAGTGTGTTTCGTTGAACTAAAATTGAATCTCTTTTTTGGGGAACAGTTGTAGGTAGGCTCGAGTTAAATTAAGGAGCTTAGTGGAAGAATGTGCTAAGTGACATTTTTGAAAATTTGAGATTTTTTGCGTCAATCATGGATATCATAATTAAAGTATTAGATTGGCTGATCACGTGACCTCCAATGCTAACGACGGGACGCGCATGGAGGCATTTTAAGAGGGCAAAATGGCCATTGTTGCTGCCACTTTAAGGAGAAAAATACTACGAAAAAATACCATTTATTTCTAAAATTACAAAAAAAAATACTAGAAAAGGATTTAAAGTCACTAAAAAGATTCCAAAATGCAGCTAGTATTTTTACGATATTTTTTATAATTTTAGAATTAAATGGTATTTTTTCGTAGTATTTTTCTTCTTAAAGTGGCAGCAACACTGGCAATTTTGCCCTCTTAAAATGCCTCCATGCTCGTCCCGTTGTTAGCATTGGTGGTCACGTGATCAGCCAATCTAATACTTTAACTATGATATCTATGGTGTCTGAACACATGTTATTCCCTAGTTTAAAGGTAACATGATTCCCTTTTTTCATGAACTTTAAGTTAAGTATATTTTTTTAGCTTTTGTAAGTACCTTTTTTAACGTAACTAAGTGCAAACGAAAAACTTTGAAGCTCATTTTCTCGTTTTCACCTTCTTGTCACTTAGCACGTTCTTCCACTAAGCTCTTCAATTGTGAAAATGAAATTGCAATTTAAGATTTGATAGGTACAAATAACAAACAGTTGTACAAACTTGAGAACAGTTGTTGGCTCAAGTTTTTATTGCGTCGAAATGAAATTGCCATTTAAGATTTTATATGTACATTAATTATTGGCTTAAGTTTAATTGTGTTCAAATTAGCTTGCAATGTAAGATTTAATAGATACCACCAACAAACAGTTTTACAAATCTGAGAACAGTTGTGCGCTCCAAGTTTAATTTATCAAAAGGAGACTGTAATTTAAGATTTAATCAACTAACAGTTGTAAGCTCGTTTAGTTGTGTCCAAATTAACTTACAATGTAAGATTTAAAAGATACCACCAACAAACAAGTGTACAAACCTGAGAACACTATACCCTGTCTATCCACAATGCGATCCTCGAAAGCATTTTCCTCCCCCATCCCCGCATGTGGTTTTCTTCGAAACGGCGTGAGCATGTTTTTCCCCACCCTACTTGGGTTTGAACGGTTTGGATTGTTAACCTCACAACAGAACCTTAAACGCGTTAGGTTTAGAAAAGCGATGCTCTCCCCGTTTCCTAGAAAACCAAGCGAAGGGATGGGGGAAGAAAATGCTTTCGAGGCTCGCATTCTGGATAGACAAGGTATAGTCGGTCCAAATTCGTTTGAGTCAAAATGGGCTTACAATTCAAGATTTTTTATCGATAAAATCAACAAGCATCATATTTCCACCTAGAAGGGCTTACAATTTAAGATTTTATCGATAAAATCAACAAGCATCATATTTGTTTTAAGCACCTTACACCTTACAGAAGCATGTTAAGCACCTTACAGAACATGATATCATTTCGTCCTCTTCCTGACATCAATACGAGATTGCAATATCAAATCAATATTCAGAGGTGATTTAACGATATTATGTACTAATAGGGAAAGTATTTGGTAAAATACGATGTAAGTATTAGCCATTTGTTACCAAAATATCTATATAAATGAAGACAAAAGATCAAGCGAGTTAATTGCTATAGAAGAAATTGCTAAGGAAAGGTGACCAATATGTATCTGTTTCTTTTTTTCATGTTAAAAACAGGTGAAACACAACATGGTAAATCTTTGCTTAACATCACAAAGTTGAGTTGTTATCGGTCAGGAACTCTCACCTTTTATTTTCTACCCCCAGCATTCGACAAGGTTAAGGATGATTTAAAGGACCCAGATTTCTTTTATTGCCTGACTTTTTTCGCACTATTTCTAGATATTTTTTTATTGCTTCTGTAACAATCTTTTTATGATGCTTTTATTCCTTTGAGCTTGTTTCAAGTTGTGAGCAGTGAAAGGAAATTCTTACCTTAACTACTTCACTCCCTAAGAAGGCTGTGTCCTGACTACGACATCAAATGCCACAAACGCCACAAATGCAACAAAATTTGGCGACCGCCAAGGGCGCCAAGCGATGCAATAGCATGTGGCTGACTCTGCCAAGTCGCCAAGTTTTGTTGCATTTGTGGCATTTGATGTCGTAGTCAGGATACAGCCTAAAGGAAACCGGCACATATATTCTTTATATAAACATATTTTTTAAACAATTCTGTATTTAACAGTATGTTTTGCAAAGAATCTTGAAAAAATTAACGGTTAGCATTATGGGAGGTCTGTCAATTTTTGTAAAAATTTGAGTTTTGGAGCCAGTAAAAATACACATATTTGCTGTGAATAAACAAACTAGATCGATCACTTTCTTGCAATTAATAGTCCATTCTGACATTTGTGCTCATGCAAAACGTTTCATAAATTTTACCGTTGAAAATACTTCGTTGGCTACGGTATTTTTCGGAAGCTTGAACGTTCATAGTTTACAATAGAAAAGTTAGAATTTAGAAATATTGTAAAATGAAGTTGTAAAGTGAACTCTACAAAGGTTCACGTTATGTATACCATTGGTGCGAAGATGTTAAAAACTTCCTTTGTACGACTCTATACAGAAAAATCAAATTTTGTCAATATTTACAATAAAATTAATTTCTTAATGATATTTAAAAGAATTTGAATATTTTTGTGAATGGTACATACTCTCGCTAATGTAAAGGACTTCGCATCTACTAATTGCCAACAGACAAACCATAAGAAATGTGCATCCTATTTTTCCTTATTTAATGTACAGGGTGTCCGTAAAAGAATGTCCTAGTTTCAAATTGTGACCTGACATCACGCCTTGTGATTTCTTCCTTTGTGGCTTCGTAAAAGATCGGGTCTACGTTCCACCTTTACCCCACGATTTACCAACCTTGAAAGGTGGAATTGCACAGGCTGTTGCTTACATTACTTGCAGCAGACAGTATGGGAAGAATTGCATTTTCGTTTGGATGTGTGCCGTATCACTAAAGGCGCACACATTGAGCACTTATAGGAAACACTAGGTTAGTTTTCCTTCAATGTCATGTATGATTTGTTATATTTAGTATAAAATAAACTCCTGTAATATACCTTTAAAACTCGGACATTCTTTTACGGACACCCTGTACTTTAAATTAAAATTACCCCATTTGTTTTGTACTCTCTAGTATGTATTTGAAAATTCTTCTGGTTCTCATATAAACTGTATAGGAATTGGACATCAGAATAGATGTGATGCTGGTCAAGTATTCTACCAAATTGTATTTTTTACATAATTATATATCTTGAAAATACAGTTGTAGTAAAGTGGTACTCATCAAAAAGTAAATATATTTGAATATGAGGGATTAGTATATTGGAATTTTTGTTTATATAGCCATTAACCTGAGCTTCTTTCACACAACTATTTCGACATAAGTCTTCGACATTTAATTGTAAAAAGAGTTGTTGAAATCATTTCATGTACAGCTTTTTATTCTTTTGGGCTGTATATTCTAAAAGAGTATAACACTTTACCTTTTACTCTTCGTATTTATATGAGTTTGTTTCAGGATATAATGAGTTGATATCAGGATTTCAGGATTCAGGTTGACCCATCCTTTCATCCCTTAAGTGGGTCGATAAAATGGGTACCAAGCATGCTTGGGAACTAAACACTGGGGGTTTCCGCGTGAGGCTGACCTCCTTACCGGGACATATGCCTAGCACCCAGAGCCCTAGGTCACGAAAGCTGAAATAGACACAACAGAGGCCTTGGCCCACTAATGGGCTGTTGCGCCGAGGAGTTTAGTTTAGTAGATTTCAGGATATTTCTTATTGTATAATTTTATATATGAAGGGAATGTTACATTTTGAATGAGTCTCATAATGTCATTGATGCCGGAGACCATTAAACGTCAACTAATAAAGAGAAGGCTTCATCAGCTGAGACTCTTTTTCAAGATTCCCGCATATTTATTTCATTTTCTGAAAAATATTTATGGTATTTGGATGCTCTCTCTACTGAACGACACTTTTTAATGAAATTTTTACTAGTTGTTAAATGGATGTTTAACTATACTTTAATGGAGGCATTTTCAAAAATTTTGTTTAGTTTTTAAATTATAATTTTTTAAGTGAAACTATATATTTTTTTACCTAAAAAACATCAATAATATTAAAAAGAAAAAAAAGTCGGTTAGGCACTCGCCTAGCATGCGAAAGGTCCCAGGTTCGGGTCCGGGCATCGCCAAAATAACTGCCGACCTATAAACGGCCCGTGCAGCCCAAAATTGTCCGACGAATAATACCCCGTGTAAGGGAGTGCACGTTAAAAATCCTTCAAAGTCCTAACGCTGCTACGATGTCGCCCTTAACGGTTGCGTTGGGTGCCAATTCAGTGTCGGCTCTTCACTTGACTGAGTTCTAAAATACGACCCCGTCGCAATAGCCTAGTTGTTAGCTCTAGTGCGACGATAATTCAAAACCTAACTAAAAAAAAAAAAACGTTAGATATTTATAGTCAAATCCCTCTAGCGATTTTTAGAAACAAACTTCTTAAATATGTATAAAATATATCAAGCTGATACTTACAGTAGATTTTGAGAATAAGGTACATGAACATGGAAAAAGTAAATTTTGAGATATAACTGTTTAAAGTAAACAATAGTGGTTTCTTACCAAAAAACATGACTGAATTTTACCCAAACAACGTTTGTTTAAAAAATATTAAAAATACTTCCAGTACTCGAAACTTTTATGTAAGATATCGGTTGAAAAGCTAAGATTTCATATTTTAAGAAACACTAAAAACATTGAAATGTTATTATTGAAAAATTTTGGGGGTCTGGTCCCCCTTAATCTTTCGCTACTTTCGGGACTATCTATTTGTAAGCAAACTGAAAAGAAACGCATTCGGTTTACGTTTTATTTTTTATTTTTAACTAGCTTTTTAGGGTTTCTGCTCCAACTGTGAACAGTGATGTGTATAAATATTGTAAATACATATTTTTCTTTTGCACGATGTTTTCCAGCTGCCGACATTCTGAGCAGCATAGACGAGTCCGTCGACCCCTGTGAAGATTTCTACCAGTTCTCGTGCGGGGGGTGGCTGGAGAGGCATGCCATACCAGAGGACAAGTCCTCCGTTTCCGTCTTCTCAGAAGTACAGGACGACCTCGATCTCAAACTCAAAGGTACGAATCACAGAGGGACTGTCAGTTTTATAGAGCTAATACATTAGTTTTGAAATCACAACGTTTGCAAAAGAATTCCTTTGCCATGTTAGACCCATTTTCACTAGGTATGGGAATCATCATAACATCAATTTAAAACAAAATTGAAAAGAAAATAATATCCGGTTGTTTAATTATTAATTGATAAAGTTTTAAAATAGTGTCGCCATCTGCTGTATATTTTTGTCAGTTTAAGACTTAACAAATATATAATTAAATAACTAGATAACATTTTCGTTTCAAACTTGTTTCATTTCGTTGTTATGTTGATTCCCATACCTGGGGAAAGAGGGCTAACATTGCAAAGCAATACTTCTGTGGAAGTTGTGATTCCAAAACTATAATGCATTAGCTCTATGGGACTGACAATCCCTCTTAATATAGCTGAATCTGAACTACGTGATCTGACAAACTGTTATTATGGCAACTCTATGTAAAAAAAAATATGGATGGATTTGCTGCCGTGGGAAGATAAACTGCAGTACCTCAACTAAATGTCTTGGACCACTGTTGCAAGCACCCTATAACTCTAATCTATAATAAAGTATGCTGGGAGACTGATGAGTTCAGAGCAAAAATGGTATGGTCCGATTCATTTGTGTGGTTACAGTAGTCAACTTGCCAACGCATGTTAAGCTAGCCCCGAAGACTTCGACGTCAAATTGCACTAAATCCATAATATCTAATATACAGGGTGTCCGTAAAATAATGTCCGAGTTTCAAATTGTGACCTGACATCACGCCTTGTGATTTCTCCCTTTGGGGCTTCGTAAAAGATCGGGTCCACGTTCCACCCCTACCCTACGATTTACCAACCTTGAAAGGTAGAATAGCACAGGCTGTTGCTTCCATTACTCCGGACTTGCTGCAGACAGTATGGGAAGAATTGCATTTTCGTTTGGATGTGTGCCGTATCGCGCACACATTGAGCACTTATAGAAACAATTCGGTTAGTTTTACCTTCAATGTCATGTATGATGTGTTATATTTAGTATAAAATAAACTCCTGTAATATACCATTAAATATCGGTCATTCTTTTACGGAAACCCTGTATATTTCTCATACAGCAAATCTTCAAGCACAAAAGTTGTAGTACTATATTCATGTTTTACAACTTTTGCATTGACAATTTTGTTCTAAAATTAATAAACGTTGAAATATCGAGCAAAAACGAAATTTTTTTAACTATGTTTGAAGAGGCATATATAAGTGCGAATTAGTCCCTGAACGTGCATCTGACAATGCCTCTCCGATGTCCAATTTGAGCTTTGCTAAGGACCAATGCATATGGAGAGTTATTCGCTATGGATACAGCATAGTGCAAAACTAACGGCTTAGACCGGTCTCATGAAAAAAAACGGTTTTTCAGTCAAAACCGAGGGCAAAAAACCGGTTTCAGTTTCCATCCCTAAAGTGTAACAAATAAAGATGGCGGGAACTATAGTATGAAAGGAGTCTATTTATAGAAGCCTAATTATAATAAAAACATCTAAACATAATAAAGATGTAAGTAATTTAATTCCTGTTTTATTTATGCATAAAAATTCACAACTCCACTTTTTTCTTGCAGTTTTGTTGGATAAGAAATTAGATGGAACTGAACCGGAATTTGTACGAATGATAAAGGAAATGTATGATTCATGCATGAATTTGAGTAAGTATATATATTTTACTAGTTGTTTTATAGCATTCAATCTAAGCATCTATTTCTAACAAAACATTGCTAATGGAATTACAGGTGCTGTTCCAAAGTATCAGATATTTTCTCGCAGTGTAACTGCATTTTTTCTTATTCCTTTATAATAATAAGCATGATTTCCTACATTAAGGGGAAATGGGCGCGCGGGATCGCGGGTCTCCAAACTCAAGTGCCTCAGTGTTAATCCAATGGGGAAAAAAACTATTTTCTCTGCCACATTTCTCCGGATGTATTGCATATTTTTACAAACGTTTTTTTTTTATAATAAATGTAGATAACTTACAGGTCTCTATCTTCCCACTTTTTTAAATGGCTTCGAATATTTTGTGTAAAATTATTTATTGAAAATTAAAAAAAATATTCGAACCCATTTCAAAAAGTGGGAAGGTCGGGACCTGTAAAGTCAGCTACATTTATCACATAAAAAAAATTCGCTTGCAAAAATATTCAATACAGCCGGAGAAATGTGCCAGAGAAAATATTTTTTTCTCCATAGGATTAGCACTGATTCACTTTGCTTTGGAGACCCCCGGTCCAGCCCGCCCATTCCCCCTTAAGTGTTTGGGGAAGCGAATTTCGACCGCGGTGTTTTGGGCAACAATGTTTGGACCGCTTTGCCGTAGTCAGCAGTGTTTTGACAGTCGTTTTTTATTCATGAAATAATTATATCCAACATTTATTTTTTGTGATTACTTACGCTCTCCGCTCTCTAGAGATCGTATAACTTTCCCTTATTATAACATTTGTGGGGCTGGGGAGCCCAGTCGGTTAGGCGTTCGCCTAGCATATGAAAGGTCCCAGGTTCGGGTCCGGGCATCGCCAAAATAACTGCCGACCTATAAACGGCCCGTGCAGCCAAAATGTCCGACGAATAATAATACCCATTGTAGATGGAGTGTACGTTAAATATGATCCAAAGTCCCAACGCTGCGTACGATGTCGCCCTTAACGGTTGCGTTGGGTGCCAAGTCAGGTGTCGGCTCGTCACTTGACTGTGGTTCTAAAATACGACGCCCGTCGCCAATAGCCCTCGTGTAGCTCTAGTGCGACGATAATTCAAACTAAACTAAACTAAATTATAACATTTGTTAGTAGCCTTTTGCAACCCATTGTCTACTAAACGGATCCCCAAGGTAGATATGAGTTACTTCGGCCTTTATACTACTGTATTAATTGCTAACTAGATTATAGGTGAGAACTTGCAGCGCCATCAGCGGGCGGTTTTTCTGTGAGCTTCCTACACATTCTTTACTCAGTATCTTGGGTCAGAGCAACAACAATTTAAAGAATCCATAGATATCATAGTTAAAGTATTAGATTGGCAGATCACGTCACCTCCAATGCTAACGACGGGACGACCAAGGAGAGCAGAATAAGAGTGCAAATGGGCCAGTGTTGCCACCACATCAAGGAGAAAAATACTACGATACAATACCATTTAATTGTAAAATTACAAACAAATATCGTAAAAAAACTAGCTGCATTTCGGAATCTTTTTAGTGACTTGAAATGCTTTTCTAGTGTTTTGTTTGTAATTTTAGAATAAAATGGTACTTTTTCGTAGTATTTTTCTCCTTAAAGTGGCAGCATCACTGGCCATTTTGCCCTCTTAAAAGGCCTCCATGCGCGTCCCGTCGTTAGCATTGGAGGTCACGTGATCTGCCAATCTAATACTTTAACTGTGGTATCTATGAAAGAATCTGAGCCAACTTTTCTTTGAATTTTAGAAGCCATCGAGTCCGAAGGAAGCGAACCCTTGCAGAAGATCCTCAAGTCCTTAGGGGGTTGGCCCGTGGTGGAAGGGAACGAGTGGGACGGTTCGAAGTTCGACTGGATAGACGCTCTCATCAGCTTCCGGAAGCTCGGCTATTCGCACGACATACTTATGGATCTGTCGGTGACCGCTGACTATAGGAACAACACCAAACACATCATAGACGTAAGTATCATTTTATCCCTTGACTTGGACCACTGTTACTAGCATTTAATAACTCTAACAAAAAGTATCTATAAAAGTAAACTCTGCAAAAAGTATTTCAAAGCCGCCGAATAAAATATCACTCTCAAATAAAGAATTTTACACCAATCAGATGCTCTTATTTACTTTGTCGCACTAGTGCGTAAAAGTAACTTTGAAACACGATTTCGTTAAAAACATCACTTTTGCCACTATTATTGATTTGAAAAAGTTAGTTTTTTTGCACGATATTATAAAAAAAAAAGTGTTCTATGGCCCGCACTAGTAAACTGCCCGAAAATGATACCTTGTTCTCTGTTTGTTCAGTTGTAATATATTTTTATTCAACAATTCAATACATTTTAAATTTCATTAAAATAGAAAAAAAAAGAAAATGTATACGAAAAAAAAAAATTGATTTTGTAATCAGTGAACATTGCGTTGTGAAATAACTTCTACAAACTATAGAATGGACGTGGCAGACAATGGACAAGTTGCATGAAACGCGAAATTCATAATATATGTGTTTTTCTGGTACATTAGAAGCTGCAGATTCCGAATTTAAGGTTAAATATTCACAAATATGTTTAATTTCAACAAAAAATGCATTTGAAATTTGCCGAAAATGTACGTCATTGAAAACAGCTCTGACGTCAACTGTTATGTTTTTGGCGATGTTTCGATCTCTGCTGTAATACACTTTATAAAATAGTAAACCTTACAATTTCTGCGAAACCTCATTAAAAGAAGAAGACAATATTATTTGTAACCAGTTCATATCAAGGAAGTTAAACAGCTTGTTCCAAGTTTGGTTGTTAGTTAAAATACACACACTAGAGCGCGAATGAGCTATTGCAGAACTATTGACTGTTGGATCTGATCGGAATAGTCGAGTGAAATCGTTCAACGTTTGAAGAAATTAACTGGAATGAACATGACATGTTTCTGTAAAATAGCATAATTTTTTAAAGAGTTTGATAAGGATGAAAGCACGTTTCACAGTTTCAAAAGCCATACAGTGAAACGTGATACGAAATAACACGCCAAGAACAAAAAAAAGCCAACCGTGACGTCATCTGTTATGCTAAGAGAGGACAGGAGTGACGTATCATTAACTTTAAAAATGAATTTAAAAATAAATACATCTTTAAAACCAGAAATACTTGAATTTTGGAGGTTTTTTAATATGCTTAATCGAATAAATATGTTTGTGGAAAACGCTGTAATTGTCCATTCAGACATCAGACAATACACTTTTCTATTCTTTACTAACAATATAAAATGTTGAATACTTTATATAACTATTCTGAATAATCACCGAAATAAAGGGATTATTGCGAAATACACGATTATTTTATTAATGCCCTTGAAGTTTTTAATTTTAACCATCAGTCATTACATAATACATCCATTGTACAATTCAACACATATTCAATTAGGATTACTGGTTTTCCCTCTTTATTTTCCATGGTTATCCGTATTAAATTATACAGTTATTTTGCCATAGAACGTTAAACTTTTACATAAGCTTTAAAATCTTCATTTAGATAGGTATTATTCATAGATATCATAGTTAAAGTATTAGATTGGCAGATCACGTGACCTCCAATGCTAACGGCGGGACGCTCATGGATTCCAAAAAAGGGAGCAAAATGGCCAGTTTTGCTGCCACTTTAAGGAGAAAAATTCTACGAAAAAATACCATTTAATTATAAACTTACAAAAAAAAAAATACTAGAAAAGAATTTAAAGTCACTAAAAAGATTCCAAAATGCAGCTAGTATTTTTACGATATTTTTAAGGAGGATATTAGTAATTTAGAATAATTCTAAAATTACAAAAAAATATCGTAAAAATACTAGCTGCATTTTGGAATCTTTTTAGTGACTTTAAATCCTTTTCTAGTATTTTTTTTTGTAAGTTTAGAAATAAATGGTATTTTTTCGTAGTATTTGGCAGCAACACTGGCCATTTTGCCCCCTTATTCTGGTCTCCATGCGCGTCCCGTCGTTAGCATTGGAGATCACGTGATCAGCCGATCTAATACTTTAACTATGATATCTATGGTATTATTGTTGTCCAATCTTTATAATTTCCTTCTATTTAAATACTGGTTTATCAGTAGGGGAATTTTTTGTTCCTAGAATAGTTGATTTTGTGGTTAAACTAATTATTTATTTGAATCTAAATAAGCTTGATGTCAAGGGTCATTTTGCATAAAAGCAATGACGCTTAATTTTCATCGATTTCTCAGAAATTAAATTTCCAAGGTTGTGCTTTTAAAATTTTCTTAACAAACATGTTTCTTTTTGTTCACTTGAGGCTAAAACTAGTTGTAATTCTACTGCATATATTATGATTTGGTACCAGTTTTGTTTAAAAATTGAATTACGGAGCTTGAATCAGTACTTTTACTTAAATTAAATTCCGATGTTAAATTAAGGTTGAAATCAAAATTTATTTCAAATATTGATAATTTTAAGCTATTCAATTCTTTCCTTTTACTTTTGCCCATGTAAAAAATGTATGTGGGTCTGTACTGCGTAACTTATTTCGGACAGCAATATATACTAGATTTACTATCAATATTGAGAATCTCAATGTATAGAAAACGGGACCTGTGCAGTTACCTGTAGATAACTATTTTCTTCTTTTCCAACTTTGTAGATCTTTTCTGACTTATGTTAACGCTCTTTTACAATTTTAATTGCCATTATTTCAGGATTGTTAAAAACCCGTTTTTTTCAGTTGGTTTTTTTTCGGGTTTTAGGTTTTTTTTTCAGGGTTTTATGGGTTTCTTCAGTATTTTGGATGTGATTTTCAGGATTTTGTGATTTATTTAGGGAAGTTATAATTATTTATCTATGCATTACAATTTTTAAAACTAACATAACATCTTGAGAGATAATCAGGAATGATGTAATTTCAATTAGAACAATTAAAAAATAATTGCATATGGTTGTTAGGTAAATGTATATTTAAATTTATAAATGTATTGTCTATAACCAAGTATTGTTTGTTTGTGTATGTGTAAAATTATATAATCCGGAATATTTTAACGATAGAAATTTAAATTAAAATCTTTAAAATGTATTAGTTATATTTAATTGTTAAATAATTAGTATAAATTTAAATTTGTAAATGCATTTTAAATATTGAAGTTACAAAAATTTAAAAACATATTAAGAATAATACTATTTAAAATATTAATTAAAAATGATATGAAATGTATATTTTGTAGGTGTATAAAAAGTTTAACTTTTTTTAAAAATTTTCAGTGAAGGCAATTTTAAGTTCAATTGCCATCTTGGGTTTTTTCAAGTGGTTTTTTTTTAAAAAACTCACCCGGGTTTTTTCGGGTCGGGTAAAATCATAACAACCCTGCATTATTTAGAAAGGATGATGTGATGAAATAAACAAGGCGTGTTATTCTCACCCCTAAAGTGATTTAAAAAAAAACATAGATGTTACAAACCTTAGTTTTTTTTTAATTTATAAACACAAATATTACACATTTATTATTATTTTGATCAACCTAAACGATTCGTAGGAGACAAATATTGTACAGTTTAAGTGTATGAGATTTGACTTAATGGGGAAATATGATTTGCTGCCCAAACGTGAGTCTTTTTTTTTATGATAGATCAATTTTGTTAACTTCAGTGAAAATTTTTTAGATGGTTGATAAGTTGTCAGTGGGTGATTCATGAAAAATTGCCTACGAAATACCAAACATCTAGATACTCTGCCTTGAATCGTGTACGCTAAATATGTAATATGTTACAGAAGTGTCTAGAATAAATAGTATCATAGTCCCTAAATATTTGTTTTACTAACGACAAATTGTGTCAAGAAACATCGCAACCAAGTTTATAAACGTACGTCGGACCGATATTGGATGCAGTAGGACTAAATACTAATTACATGACATCGAGTGTTTAAAGGAATTGAAGAGCTTAGTGGAAGGACGTGCCAAGTAACATTTGTGAATAATTTAGATTTTTGTACCAATGACATGTGACCTCCTTTACAGAAATGAAGTTTCCCAACTTTAAGTTCAGCATATTTTTGCCATTTTTAAGTGCAGTTTTCAACGTATCCAAGTGCAAACAAAAAAAGTTTAAAGCTTATTCGCCCGTTTTCACCTTTTCTTTTGTCACTTAGCACGTTTTTTCACTAAGCTCTTCAATTGTTCACCAACTCTCCACTTGTTGTGAGGGGCTGGGGAGCCCAGTCGGTTAGGCACTCGCCTAGCATGCGAAAGGTCCCAGGTTCGGAACCGGGCATCGCCAAAATAACTGCCGACCTATAAACGGCCCGTGCAGCCCAAAATGTCCGACGAATAATACCCCGTGTAAGGGAGTGCACGTTAAAAATCCTTCAAAGCCCTAACGCTGCGTACGATGTCGCCCTTAACGGTTGCGTTGGGTGCCAATTCAGGTGTCGGCTCGTCACTTGACTGAGGTTCTAAAATACGACGCCCGTCGCCAATAGCCCTCGTATTGCTTCAGTGCGACGATAATTTAAACTAAATTCCATATTACCTGTAGGCAATATACAGTCCCTGGACAAATTATTAGACGCACTGTATTTTGTTCAGTAATTTTATTTTCTTAAGAGTTTTTATGCAATAATGGTATATTTAAACTACAATATTATTGATTTTTATTTAAAAAAATTGTTGTAGACTACATATTTGTATTTATTTTAAGATAATTATGATTAATTATGATTAAGATTAATTTATATTAATTATGATTAAGATTAATTTATATTAATTATGATTAAGATTAATTTATATTAATTATGATTAAGATTAATTTATATTAATTATGATTAAGATTAATTTATATTAATTATGATTAAGATTAATTTATATTAATTATGATTAAGATTAATTTATATTAATTATGATTAAGATTAATTTATATTAATTATGATTAAGATTAATTTATATTAATTATTTATTATAAGATTATATTTATGTGTGGAATCATCCTCCGCAAATGCAGGAGACAGTACAGTCCTGCATTGATAGCATGCCCCGCAGAATTAAAGCTTTGATAGCGGCTAAAGGTGGCTCCACTCAATATTGACTTTTACTAACATTCATTTTATTTTTCTAACCTAACCTTTTCTTTACCTAAACCACTTGTTGTGATCTTTTAGTACGCATTACAACAAATATATTCTGAGAGTCTCTATCATTTCCCGATAGCTTGACCAGACTTCCCTCGGCGTGCCGGACCGGACATACCTAGTCCGCGGACTGAACGACACGACGACCGCGGCCTACTTCAAGCTGATGGTGGGAGCCGCCAAGAAACTAGGAGCAGATCCACAGAAGGCGGAGAAGGAACTGAAGGAAGCCCTGGACTTCGAGATTGCACTTGCCAACGTAAGTAGGGCCATGGGGAGCCTAGTGGTTAAGATCTCGGTCTCGGGATCTTAAGGTCCCGCGATCGAGTCTCGACACCTCTGAAGACCCACCGAGTATATGCGGAGTACGTGCTCGTTAAATCTGTTGGGTCCGAAAGTCCTGTGGTCGGTCATTGCGCAGTTTACCACGGGTACAGGTCCCTGGAGACTATTTCCCTCCCCTTCAGGAACATGTCTAAATTGTGGAGGTGGCGATAGATGGCAGCATCTGCCTTGTATGTGTGTGTATGTCGTGTCCGTCCTTCTTGACGATGGTTTATAAGGGGGTCTCTGTGACCAAGCACACAAGCCTGAAAATATATGTCTACCAACCAACCACCCATATATTAAACGCTGTAGAAATTTGGGTTCAATTAGTTTAACTTTCAAGTTACACGTCTCCACGCTAATGACTTTCCTGAGGTTGGTGTTCCCTGAGGGGTTAGACTTTCGGCAGAACCTCAACCATAGGGAGGCAACAAAATCACACAGAACTTCGATTTGCATCACCGTCAAAGGTGAAATGGGGTAAGATCGCGGTAAGGCCGTTCTGTCCTACTTGAATGGTAGTGAGAAACGCTTGGCAACAATCTTTCCAGGTATGGAATGCCGTTCGCTGGGTTGAAATTTAATTGAATTAGCCTTAAGCTTCGCATATACCACAGAGGGACAGAGACGGGATATCTGAACTTTGGCGAAGGTTCACATGTCACGTGTCTGGTTCTGTTCCTCAGCGTATGGCTAGCTTAACTTGGCAACGTAAGCATACTTTATACGATGTAAAAATTTGGATTCAATTTGCCTTATACTTCGATAAAATGGTTAAATGACGAAACGTTACTCAAGACTAGACTAAATGGTGAACAAATACTTGAATACAATTCGAGCTTAAGTTTTTAGACCGTGCGAAGAACGGGTATTTAACTTGCTAATAATTTATATGATCGGAAAAAGATATTATATTTCAGAAATTTACATTGAGTATTTTATTGAGAAATTCACACATATATGGCGCAATTACCAATTATAAAAAAAACTATAATCAAGTTTTAACGAGCTATGTTAGTGAACAATCAAATTGCATCCATGTTCTCAGAGTTTAGCAATGATGGCGTTTTTTTAAATATATGTGGACATAAATGAAAAACAAATCCTTTTAAATAAAATAAATTCAGTTGACATTTTTTCATGAACTCTTTCTAAAACTTAAAGGAAATTGCCACACACGTTTATATTAAGTCAACTACGCTTTCCATAACGTGTTCGACAAAAATTAAAAGATTTTGCTTTTAATTTTGACATTTCACGTTAACTTCTAACCAATGATTCTATTGTAGTTTTCTTTGCCAAGAGAGGAGCGTAGAAACATCAGTCGACTCTACAACAAGTACACGGTCAAAAAGCTAGCTGAGCTTGTACCAACTGTAAGTGCGTTAAAGAAAATAATAACTTAAAAATTTATAATGATTTTGATTTTTTTAAAGATGTTATCATTGATATTTAAACATATTGCTTTGAAATATTTAAGTTTTTTTTGTAATAATTTGATATCTCTTTTGTAGATAAATTGGATGAAGTATTTTAACGGGCTTTTAGAACATCCCATTACTGAAAACGAAACTCTGATTGTGTCGGTTCCAGATTTCATCATTCGATTTGCTGATCTGATATTGGATACTGACAAAAGGTAACATTAAAATTCACATACACTCTTAAAACAAAAGAGTGAAATTCACTCCTATAGGAGAAGTACATTTTCGGCACCGGAAAGGAGTGGAAATTAACTCAGACTGAGTTAAAACCGCTCGTTTTAAGAGTGTAGGACGCAGATTGTTTTCTTTTATTTCTTTTACCCACTCCGCAAGAAGAGTGAAATCCACTCCTATAGGGGAAGTGCATTTTCGGCACCGGAAAGGAGTGGAAATTAACTCAGACTGAGTTAAAACCGTTCGTTTTAAGAGTGTAGGACGCAGATTGTTTTCTTTTTTCTTTTACCCACTCCGAAAAAGAGTGAAATTCACTCCGATAGGAGAAGTGCATTTTCGGCACGGAAAGGAGTGGAAATTAACTCAGACTGAGTTAAAACCGCTCGTTTGTTTTAAGAGTGTACTATATTTTATTTTACAACACATAACATCATGACCTATTTTCAGATACATTCACAAAATAAATTGTCTTTAGTAAAAAACTTATTTAGTAAAAAAACACTCAAAAATTAAAGAGAGCAATAGCAGTCGGATTTTAACTAGTAATCCGCAAAAGAAACCAAAGACTACAGAAACTTATAGGAAAGGCCTACATGCTTTGTACAGAACTTGACAACATTTCTTCACCGTCTTTTTCCATTTTTTCTTATCTGCATTCAATTTATAATTTCGTTTTCTCTAGGTATCTATAGAATAAAAGTAAGTAAATGTAGATAATTTAACGGTGCCAATTGAAATTAAAATAACGAAATGTGTTCTACTTTTTGACGAAGTTCATTTCGTTTAAAAGTAAGATATATTTCGTTACTGATATGTACTCATTTCAACAGATACACTGTTAAAAATTTTGTGCTTGATTTCACCATGATATTGGTTCCTAGTAGCTGCAACGGCTGTGTGGTGAAACGTCAAACTATATTTTTGGTATTCGGTTGAACCATTTCTCAGGTTTTTGTTTCCAAATCCAGAAAAATGGTCCAACCAAACACCGAAAAAAAGGTGAAACATTTCACCACACAGCCGTTGCAGCTACTAGGAACCAAAATCATGGTGAAACCAAGCACAAATTTTTTTAACAGTGTACACTCTTAAAACAAAAGAGTGAAATCCACTCCTATAGGGGAAGTGCATTTTCGGCACCGGAAAGGAGTGGAAATTAACTCAGACTGAGTTAAAACCGTTCGTTTTAAGAGTGTAGGACGCAGATTGTTTTCTTTTATTTCTTTTACCCACTCCGAAAAAGAGTGAAATTCACTCCGATAGGAGAAGTGCATTTTCGGCACGGAAAGGAGTGGAAATTAAGTCAGACTGAGTTAAAACCGCTCGTTTGTTTTAAGAGTGTACTATATTTTATTTTACAACACATAACATCATGACCTATTTTCAGATACATTCACAAAATAAATTGTCTTTAGTAAAAAACTTATTTAGTAAAAAAACACTCAAAAATTAAAGAGAGCAATAGCAGTCGGATTTTAACTAGTAATCCGCAAAAGAAACCAAAGACTATAGAAACTTATAGGAAAGGCCTACATGCTTTGTACAGAACTTAACAACATTTCTTCACCGTCTTTTTCCATTTTTTCTTATCTGCATTCAATTTATAATTTCGTTTTCTCTAGGTATCTATAGAATAAAAGTAAGTAAATGTAGATAATTTAACGGTGCCAATTGAAATTAAAATAACGAAATGTGTTCTACTTTTTGACGAAGTTCATTTCGTTTAAAAGTAAGAAATATTTCGTTACTGATATGTACTCATTTCAACAAATACACTGTTAAAAATTTTGTGCTTGATTTCACCATGATATTGGTTCCTAGTAGCTGCAACGGCTGTGTGGTGAGACGTTAATCCCTATTTTTGGTATTCGGTTGAACCATTTCTCAGGTTTTTGTTTCCAAATCCAGAAAAATGGTTCAACCAAACACCGAAAAAAAGGTGAAACATTTCACCACACAGCCGTTGCAGCTACTAGGAACCAATATCATTGTGAAACCAAGCACAGAATTTTTAACAGTGTATATAACGCAACAAATTTCGTTACTTTGACGAAAAGTTGAATCGGAACAGTTTTCAAGGCATCATTTCGTCAAAAAAATTCGTCATATTTAAGCAAACGTTTCTGGGAGTGTATCAAAGAAATCGCTTTCGAAGAGTAGGTGAGTTGATTCGAGAGAGGATGACCATTAGGAACAATGGAAGAGCTTAGTGGAAGAACGTGCTAAGCAACATTTCTGGGGGGAAATGTGTTGTTGTGTCAATGAACACGTTATTCCCTCCTTTATAAAGATAACAAAACTCTTCCTTTTTCATAAACTTTTAAGTTAAGTGTATATTTTACCTTTTGTATAAGCGGTTTCAACGTATCTGAGTGCAAACGAAAAACTTTAAAGCTCATTTTCTCGCGTTTTCACCTTTTTGGCACTTAGCACGTTTTTTCACAAAGCTCTTCAATTTTTCCTGGTTCTAAGTCTACAGAGTCTGAACTGAGTACACGGAGATTAAACATTTATGTTTATACAATACATTTTCCCTACAGGGTTGTGGCCAACTACATGATGTGGCGAGTTACCGGACAGACGTTATCCGTGCTGTCGAAAGAGTGGCGGGAGCTGGTCAAGGAGTACAGCGCTGTCCTGTCGGGCAAGAGCCAGGAGGAACCACGCTGGGAGCAGTGTCTGGGCTCCCTGTCGGGCAGTCTCGGGATCGCACTCAGCTCATACTACGTCAAGCACTACTTCAAGGATGGGAGCAAGGACTCGGTGGGTGAAACTATTAACCAATTCACTACCAAAAATCACAAGTTCATTACCAACTATTAACCAATTCATTACCAACTATTAACCAATTCATTACCAACTATTAACCAATTCATTACCAACTATAACCAATTCATTTACCAACTATTAACCAATTCATTATTAACTATTAACCAATTTTTTTCCAACTATTAACCAATTTTTTTCCAACTACTAACCAATTCATCACCAATACGTATGTATGCAACGTACGTCCTAAATTCGATCATCAACAACAGGACGTACAGCGTACGTCTCACTGCGTACAGTCAGTCCAGCTCTACGGATAAAGCTCTACAGGAAATTTGACGGCAAGAGGCATTACTATTGAAAGCAGCATACAGAACTCTAAGATGCTTTCAGTCTCTGTAAGCTGTTTCAAATAAACCAGAACATGGACTATAGCGTTTCTGCGCACTCTTGTTCATTTCTTGCTTATTTTGTCAAAGATTCAACGAGGATGTGAAATAACGATGGGGTACGCACTACGCAGCGTACGTCCTCTCAATCCGATCATCAACGACCAGGACGTACACTGCGCGTGTAGTCCACTCTACAGTTATATCGAACTTATTACGAAACTTATGATGCACTTATGAAACAAATCATTGATTACAAATAGTTTAAGTGGTGTAAGTGTGTTAGTGTGTAAATGCACTGAGGTTTATGAAGAACAAAATACGGTTACGGGGCTTTTCTCCAATCTCTTCTAATGCAAGATTTATTTTTTCGTGAGCCGTTTGCATATTTTTCCTTAAGGGGGAATGAGCGCGCTGGACCGGGGGTCTCCAAAGCAAAGTGCCTCAGTGTTAATCCTATGGCGAAAAAAATATTTTCTCTGCCACATTTCTCCGGCTGTATTGAATATTTTTACAAGCGGATTTTTTTTATGTGATACATGTAGCTGGCTTACAGGTCCCGACCTTCCCGCTCTTTGAAATGGGTTCGAATATTTTTTGAAATTTTCAATAAATAACTTTACACAAAATATTCGAAGCAATTTCAAAAAGTGGGAAGATAGAGACCTGTAAGTTATCTACATTTATTATTAAAAAAAAAAACGTTTGTAAAATATTCAATACAGCCGGAGAAATGTGGCAGAGAAAATAGGTTTTTTCGCCATTGGCTTAACACTGAGGCACTTGAGTTTGGAAACCCGCGGTCCAGCGATCCCATTCCCCCTTATTTCGATGAGTGAGACTAACAATGTTAAACCTAACCTTAAGCAGTTATATGGACTCGATTTTGACAAGTGTGAGGATAGCGCTCACCTACTATTGCGTCCAGCACAAACTCGCTCCCGTTTTTGAATGTGTCTTTGAGTGATTGTGTGAATGCTTTGTGTGATTGTGAATTGTGTCTGATTCTTTGTGTGATTGTGTCTGAATGTGTCTTTGAGTGATTGTGTGAATGCTTTGTATGTGTGTGTTTTAATATAATTTGTGCATGAATGTGTCATAGATAGCGATAAACAGCTGGAAGGCAATGGACATGGGAAAAAAATTGACCATCTCTCCATACTCTCGTAGAGAGAGAGGAGCATTAAAAAACTTATAAAAAAAATAAGAAGAAAAACAAGGTGAGGTAATCGTTTCCGGCTGTCTATTTCTAGCCTCCTTCAGGAACTTTAACACAGCCAATAACGCCTCGTAATTTAGAACCCTGGTAAGTGACGAGGTCGACACCTTAGCGGGCACCCAACGGAACTCCGAGCGACATCGTACACTAACGCGTCGGATTTGGACTCCACAGATTTAACGAGCACGTCTGTCCCTGTGTACTCGGGCCCATCCGTGATGAGGATTTTTCTACTATTTCCAGCACGGATCCGATTTATAGGATGACTGGCAGTAGGTGGGATTCGAACCCCCGCACTCCTGAGAAGGTTGAATCTCTAGGCTGATGCCTTAACCACTCGGCCACGGACGGGCCTAGAAAAACAAGGGTTTAAGAACTTTTTATACAAAAATAAGATTATTTATATTAAGATTTGACTTTTTTTAGCAGAGAAAAATTCCTCGAATATCTGGTTACTGTTGGAGGTAGATGAATTAACGTGGTTAAATAGTAATTATAGTCCATTTACAGGCAATGGAACTGGTGAAGTACATCAGCAAGGAGTTCCAAAGCATTCTTGACAAATTGAGATGGAAAGAAAACCAAAATGCGGTTTAAGAACTTTTTTTTTTTTTACAAAAAATAAGATTATTTATATTAAGATGTGACTTCTTTTAACAGAGAAAATTCCTCGAATATCTGGTTACTGTTAGAGGTAGATAAATTAACGTGGTTAAATAGTAATTATAGTCCATTTACAGGCAATGGAACTGGTGAAGTACATCAGCAAGGAGTTCCAAAGCATTCTTGACGACATTGACTGGATGGACAAGAAAACCAAAATGCAGGCTAAGGAAAAGGTAAAAACACAAATTGCATTTCTTGTCTTGAAATAAAAAAAATCTTTCTATTTTCCTGCATTGCATCGATTTGAAAAAATGTGCTCTAAAGTGTTGCTTTTCAATTTGAACATTTTTCACCAGGTATATGAGCGTAGTAACAACGACAAAAAACTTTAAAGTTACAATTTTATCCAATTATTTATTTGTAATTGATAACATTTAAAATATTAGCGTCGCTATCTGTTCATAATTACGGCTGTAATTGATAACATTTAAAATATTAGCGTCGCTATCTGTTCATAATTACGGCTGTAATGATAAATTAAAATATTAGCTTCGCTATCGTTCATAATTACGGCTGTAATGATAACATAAAATTTACTCGCTATCTGTTATAATTACGGCTGTAATGTACTTTAAATTTGGGCTATTGTTCATAATTACGGCTGTAATCGATAACATTAAAATATTAGTTCGTTTGTCATATTAGTGTAATTGATAACATTAAAATATAGCGTCGCTATCGTTCATAATTACGGCTGTAATGATAACATTTAAAATATTAGCTCGCTATCTGTTCATAATTACGGCGTAATTGATAACATAATATAGCTTCGCTATCGTAAATTACGGTTAATTGATAACATTTTAAAATATTAGCGTCGCTATCGTTCATAATTACGGCTGTAATGATAACTTTAAAATATTAGCGTCGTATCGTTCATATTACGCTGTAATGATAACATTTAAATATTAGCGTCGCTATATGTTCAAAAAATTACGGCGATTTTAAAGCATTAGATATTAATAAGTGAATATAGATGATATTTTTCTTAACTTATCTATTTTTTCCTTGTTATTAGTATTTTTTATGCTTGGTGAAAAAAAGCTGGAAGTATAAGTAAAGTAGTATAAACAAACGTTAGGATTCCAATCTGTAAATAAATGAAATAACTGCTTATTAAATCTATACATACATTTAACAACTCTTCCAGAAGGCTAGTTTTTCCCTGTATTGTTATTAGATGGGAATAACCAGCGTGTCGAAAGATTACTTTAAACACATGCTCTGACCTTAAAGAACAATAAAATTCACTAAATTGCAGGTGAATTTCAGTTCTTGAGAAAAGAATTAGGTAATTTTGAAGATGTTTAAAAATTAGTAATCTTTTTTATTGAAAAAAATTATGGCTTTTGCTTGGATTACTTACACTTTAATTTGCTGTTGAAATCGTCTTTATTAAGCACGTCAAATATTTTGATCAAAAGAAATATTGCAAAATTACAGTAACTATATTAAATGCTCTTTAATGTTTATTAATACATAAACTACAATTTTAATTCAGATTTCTTTTTGTCTGACTTTCCATACAATATCATTTTAAGACAATATTTCAAAACAGTGAAATTTTACATGTAAACTATTAAATCCAATCAGTATAAAAAATCCAAGAAAATTCATACAACAATATATTTATGTTTAATGTGATTGATACCACAAAACAATACAGAATATATTGCAATAGAATACATTATTATGAAACATCGCACCTTACTACTAACACAAACTGATAATAACTTCAAATGCATACAATTAAATTAACCTATTTTTTAGTGTGCACTTTGGTTTATTGAACTTTATGATACAATACAGAATATATTGCAATAGAATACATTATTATGAAACATCGCACATTACTACTAACACAAACTGATAATAACTTTAAATGCATATAATTAAATTAACCTATTTTTTTAGTGTGCTCTTTGGTTTATTGAACCTTATGATATGCTTTGTGATAAATTTAACCAATAGTATTTGAATTCTGTTTTTAGGCCAAGGCAATCAAGCCGTATATTGGATATCCCCAAGAACTTCTCAACAATACCTTAGTAATGGGTCTCTACGAAAATGTAAGATATAGCAAGAAATAAAATTTTAACAAGTAGAAAATTCCTTTTAGCTTCCACACTACGTTTATAACGTAAAAAGTGGAAGGTATTATAATCCTTCAGTCCGTCTGTCTGTCCGTCAGCCACTTTCATAGTCCAAACTACAAATGCTGTGGACAAGTGTGATACGTCAAAAAATTCAGCTCATCGAAATTAGAATACATTGAAAATTTCAGAAAAGTATTCGAATTCGAAGTACTTCAATTATTTAAAAAAAAACTGCACAATTTAATGCTCATTTAAAAAGCATAGGAAACCATTTTTATCAGAATTAAATCACCATTGCCATTCGCAACAATCGCTCGAGAAACCTTAAGTCTTTTAGACAATAAATTAAAATAAATGTATTTTTGCGACATCGATCAGTGTGAAATGACGTCAATTATATTCCACTTCGAGATTCTTTGTATGTTGATATGAAATGTTTTCATTCTATTTAAAAGCGAGGAATATTACATATTTTTTCTTTTTAATATAAATTAATTTTTGCAAACGATAAGTAATAATTATTGAATTTTCGAAATAAAATAAATAAAACTAACCAAATTTAGCATGTAAATGTTTAATATAGAATTAATGCTGTGTTGGCGCCTTTTTACTTGTTAAACACAACTGTTGTGTGGAAGCGGGTTAAGTGACAGATTCTGTTACAAACCTACTTGTTTAATATTGTGAACAGATATAAATTTTAAAAAATCTAGTTAATGGCGTGAGGGAAGTTATGAAATTATTTTAATGAAATTCGTTAAAAATTGAAACGTTGTATGAAGATAGCAGAAATTCTCACAAGAGTGCGCCATAGCGCCATTGGTCTTAATCAGGAACTTCTAAAGACCCTAATGTTTCCTCAATTTTTTTTACTATTTAACTAGTATAGCATGGAAATATTAACGATTTCGCAAGAAGAAGTCTTCATTTTGTGTGAAACTTGTTAGGAAGATTAATATTTTTTTTTATCCAAAACATTATGCATTTTGTTTCAAAGAATTTCGAGAAAGCTATTCAGAAATTTAGCCATTTAAAAAGTTTTAAAAAAATAAATAAAATTAAGATTTTATGTTCTTCAAAATATTGATATTTCTATGCATAGGAAAAGAATTTAATTAAAAGGACATTATATAAAAATATATCTAAAAAGAAAAATTAGATTTTATAAAACAAAAGCGAAGTGTGTATGAAAGTTACATCGCAAAAATATTGCAGTTTCCCTATATAATCCTAATTTAGGAAAAATTCCTAGGTTTTGACCTCTATTTCCATCTTTTTAGTTAAGAGAAAATCGTATTATTCAATTGGCTTGTTCACATGAAGTAAATTATTCCTGAATTTCATTGGTGGTTTCGCTCATTGATGTTGAACATTGTCATTGATGTTGAACGTTATTTTAATTGCTGTTGAACTGTTGCCACTCAAGACATGACACATGCAATCTTTTCTTGCAGTTGACCATCACAAACGAAAGCTACTACGACAACATCATGAGACTAAGAAGATGGTCCACGGACTACGCTTTCTCCCAACTCCGCAAGCCCAACATCAGGGGAGAGTAAGTACAGATGAAAATTTGGGAATTTCGTTGATTAAGTGTCGCATTAAAAAATATTAAAATTAAAAATATTAAATGAAAAGAACTGAAGAGTTGTGACAGCCACATTTTAGGGATGTTCCGTTTTTAGTATCGGTTTTCGGTTTAACTCATAGATATCATAGTTAAAGTATTAGATTGGCTGATCACGTGACCTCCAATGCTAACGACGGGACGCGCATGGAGGCTAAAATAAGAGGGCAAAATGGCCAGTGTTGCTGCCACTTTAAGAAGAAAAATGCTACGAAAAAAATACCATTTGATTCTAAAATTACAAAAAATATCGAAAAAATACTAGCTGCATTTTGGAATCTTTTTAGTGACTTTAAATCCTTTTCTAGTATTATTTTTTGAAATTTTAGAATTAAATGGTATTTTTTCGTAGTATTTTTCTCCTTAAAGTGGCAGCAACACTGGCCATTTTGCCCTCTTAAAAGGCCTTCATGTGCGTCCCGTCGTTAGCATTGGAAGTCACGTGATCAGCCAATCTAATACTTTAATTATGATATCTATGGTGTAACTAGTCAAGTCTAAGAACTAGTGTTTGATGGTATAACTGGAGGTCAAAAACCGGTTTTTCGATTAACCGTTTCTGGTTTACCATCTCTAAATATGTCTCGATTTAAGGAACCTTTTTCAATCCGGAGAACATTAGCAGTTGCCACACGATTCCTTTTAGATATGTACTCAATCGGGATGAATGGAAATAAGTGGAGTGCTAAATGACTGGATTAAAACCATAGATATCATAGTTAAAGTATTAGATTGGCAGATCACGTGACCTTCAATGCTAACAACGGGACGCGCATGGAGACCAGAATAAGAGGGCAAAATGGCCAGTGTTGCTGCCACTTTAAGGAGAAAAGTACTACGAAAAAATACCATTTAATTCTAAAATTACAAAAAAAAAAATACTAGAAAAGGATTTAAAGTCACTAAAAAGATTCCAAAATGCGGCTAGTATTTTTACGATATTTTTTTGTAATTTTAGAATTAAATGGTATTTTTTCGTAGTATTTTTCTCCTTAAAGCGGCTGCAACCCTCTTATTTGGCCTCCATGCGCGTCACGTCGTTAGCATTGGAGGTCACGTGATCTGCCAATCTAATACTTTAACTATGACATCTATGATTAAAACTTAGTTACCATTGAAGATTTTAGTGGCGCCATCTTTTAGATAAATGCTGTACTTAAAACTAATCTTACAAAGTTAAATAGAAATGTGTTAATGTGGATTTGTGGTGGCGCCATCTATGTGGCAAACTATTAATCTCAAACTGAGCCTACAAATATATTTATTACCTCTCAATACAAGTCCGAGTGAAATGATAATTCTCAAGTAAATAAATATTATAAGGAGCAATTTTTTTTCTTTTTCGAAATGCATTAAAATTTTAATTTGGTAAGATGAGCTTTCAACTATGACTTTTTGTGTAACAATATGTGTTCATATTCGGTTATTGCATTTTGTACACTTGTAACTATTTGAATTTTCATGTACTTTAGCGTCTGCTTATTTTTTGAAATTTAAAAAAGTTTTTCTACCACGTATCTATATTTTGGCGTTATTTATTTGAAAATTTTCTTAACAATGATTTAATAGATTCTTAATGTTGATAGATGGAATAAACATGCTAGAGCTGCAGTAGTAAATGCTTTTTACAATGCATTGGAAAACAGCATAGGTAAGACAGTTTTTTTTAATCATTTTTTGTGTTAAGGGGACTCATTACCCAAAATTTAGGGCTGCCCAGAAAATAATTAAACATGCTCGAATGCTGTGAGCTAAGGATATTGCAAAAAAAAAGGATTCTTTTATAATGGTGGAGGTTTATTGAAAATGATATTGGGGTTTTATAAAATAGTGTTTGAAATTTTATGTTGATTTTTTAAATTTTTAATTTTTCAGCTTGTGAATGGTTAAAACCCCTTTTAAGTAAATTAATGTAGAGCTCCTAAATTTTTTTCCTGTGTTGAAACATATGCGTTTAACAAAAGTTGGTATGGGATAAGGTCTAGTGTGAATAAAAAAAAACGATGAAGGCGAAAATTTACAAAAAATCTTAGTTTTTGGCCATTTTTATACATAAACAAAAAAAAAATATGTAGCTTTATCTGATAGCTCAATATCCATACCAACTTTTATTAATAGTTGTTATAGGAACATTTTGAAAAAAAAATCCATTACAAAATTCTTTAAATTGTAGGAGGAGTAGCATTTTGAAAAAACGTTAAATTTTTTTAATTTTTTAATTTTTAAAAAAAAACTTACGTTTTAATATTTATCATTTTTTCGTATATGTTTATTGAATGTTAGTTAATAAAAAATAGTTTAATTTGAATACTAGCGATAAAAATACTGAATTTAATTGTTTGGATACACCGCGTCCCCTTAAGTTTATAATTATTTTAATAATCAAAATTATTGGGAATATCTAAAAAAAATATTCACAAGAATGGCAATTAATTTTACAACATAAAAATGCTTATTTCTGGAATTAAAGGAGTTTCTTCTTCTGAGTTGCAGTAAAAAAAAGTTATAGATTTTATTTTGAAATTACAACATACCTAATTAACATTTATTAATCAAGTATATTTTTGGACATTTGTAATCTATCGTGTGTTTTTCGCCTTGATATTGTACTTTCTGAACGTTAAAAGCTTGCAATACTGTGCGTAGGAATTTATTTAAACTTTTTTTTATTATTTTATTTTAGAATTCCCGGCTGGCATCTTGCAGAATGCCTTCTTCAACAAGAACCGACCTCAGTAAGTGTTAAAACGTGTAAATTAGTGTAAATTAAAGAAAGTGTGTGTAAATTAGCTAGCAAAATGTAAATTAAGTATTGTAAGTATAAATTTAATTAATTAAAAATAGTAAGATTCATTTTTGAAACTTCAAACCTGTGTCAGTTGATGAATTGGGGCATTCTTAATCGTTTAGTAAAAACCGCTTCCAGATTTATGGTCTAGTAATGATTGTAGGTCTGAGCAAAAATTTGACTAAAACTGCTCGGAAGATTTCATTTTCGTAAATTTCCATAATTTTTTTTTCTCCGTTGTTTTTTATTCTAGAATAACCAAATTTTTTTTATGTAAAGTAATCTACGAAACCTTTGTACTGTATTTTTTTTATTGTTCTACAAAGTTTAGTTTGCCTGATAGAAAATAAAATCGATTTTGCGTTTAACATGGCGAAATGTTTAGAGTATATATAAACATAACTGCCGTTTAGCCCTTGGCGTCATTTTGAGATTGGCGGGCGGAACGACCGTTCCTTCTGATTAGTGTACATGATTCATCTTTTTTTTCTTTGACTTCTTATATTCCGTTGGTGAATTTTTACTCTTTTTTTGCTAAGCATATAATGATAGAATGATAGAAGTAAACACTTGCAGTTGGTAGAGAAGGGTTCACGTTATTCGAACGTTTTCGTTACTTGGCAACCATAGATATCATAGTTAAAGTATTAGATTGGCAGATCACGTGACCTCCAATGCTAACGACGGGACGCGCATGGAGGCCAAATAAGGGGGCAAAATGGCAAGTGCTGCTGCCACTGTAAGGAGAAAAATACTACGAAAAATACCATTTAATTCTAAAATTACAAAAAAAAATATCGTAAAAATACTAGCTGCATTTCGAAATATTTTTAGTGACTTTAAATCCTTTTCTAGTATTTTTTTTTTGTAATTTTAGAATTAAATGGTATTTTTTCGTAGTATTTTTCTCCTTAAAGTGACAGCATCACTGGCCATTTTGCCCCTTATTTGGCCTCCATGCGCGTCCCGTCGTTAGCATTGGAGGTCACGTGATCTGCTAATCTAATACTTTAACTATGATAACTATGTTGGCAACAAATCATAGCGTAAAATCTCTTTAAACCATGTATGCTTAGACCGAAAAAGTAAATAATTTGAATATTTAATGAACTTGATAACTATTACTAATCACTTATCATATTTAATGCTATTATTACAGTTAGAAACCTTCTAACCTCTTAGATTGAGTGTTTTTAATTTCAAATTTCATTTCAATTAACGAAGCCTGCAATTCTGTTGATACATTTGTTTTAATCCTTAAATTTATTCCAAGATTAAGTTAAATATAATGATAATAAATTTATTATTGATAATAAATTTATAAATTGATAGATTGCGAAACGTTAATTTACGCTATTTTCCACATAGAGTTAACTTTATTTATACACATAGTACATAAAATTTTTGAATCTATTGCGCAACACATAGTCTCTTGAACCTAGTGTAGTTTTTGCACTAATGGTAGGAAAACCAAC
Source organism: Oedothorax gibbosus (assembly GCA_019343175.1). Classification (NCBI taxonomy): domain Eukaryota; kingdom Metazoa; phylum Arthropoda; class Arachnida; order Araneae; family Linyphiidae; genus Oedothorax; species Oedothorax gibbosus. The sequence continues at coordinate 493,462 of JAFNEN010000414.1, forward strand.
AAAAATACATTGAAACTAGTACATACATAGTACTTGGAAAAACTATGAAAAATAACGTTTTTTATATATATTTAAGATTTCATATGTCGAAAACATAGTAATATACTACAGAAATATTTTATTAAGTATTTGACTGTTAAAATATGCAACTATTTTCCTAAATAGTATATTTACTAAAGATTAGATAATGAGTAGTTAATATAAGATATTTATTTTAAACTTTTTTTAGCTATATGAATTTTGGTGCGATCGGCTATGTTATTGGACACGAAATTACTCATGGATTTGATGATAGAGGTATAATGCATTTCTGTATGACTTTTTTCTCTTCAGAAAACGCACTTTTCATCAAAAAATTATTGAAATATTATAAATAATTCCCTCATATCATATATTCTTATGCTAGGAACTAAGTTTTGTTTGTTTTATGAGACCTTTAAGCAAAATAAAATTTTAACTTTAATACGGTATCTATGGGGTAAAACTAAATATTGACTCCAAAAGAAGTCTTTGAGTTAAACTAAATCTGGAATTTTGTATAAAATGTTACTGTACAACTAAATTTCGTTTGTTTTATGGCATACAGTCCCTGGACAAGTTATTAGTCGCACTGCAAGATTTCATGTATCAATCAATGATGAACAAAATACCTTTAGAAGGACATTTGTGTTCCTAAACTTAAGCTATTGAATAGAAAATACTATCTGTTATACTTAATACATATATCGACATCTTTTCTAATGATATGGCATTCTTTGGTATGTTGTCATCATTACTAAAAAAAATACAGTGCGTCTAATAATTTGTCCAGGGACTGTGTTTGAGTAAAACTAAATTCTGGTTGTTTTGCGGAGTCTGTGGGTGAAACTCAATTGTGACTTTTATTGTGTCGATAGGTCGTCAGTTCGACAAGGACGGAAACAATGTGAACTGGTGGGCTGACTCTACAGACCAACACTTCAAAGAGAAGGCAAGGTGCATCATCGAACAGTACGGAAACTACACTGTAGAGAACGGGCTGCAGGTAAGCCAAATGGTACACTGCTGAAAATTTTGTGCTTGGTTTCGCCATTATATTGGTTCCTAGTAGCTGCAACGGCTGAATGGTGAAACTTTCCACCATATTTTTGGTATTCGGTTGAACCATTTCTCAGGTTTTTGTTTCCAAATCCAGAAAAATGGTTCAACCAAACACCGAAAAAAAAGGTGAAACATATCACCGTTCAGCCGTTGCAGCTACTAGGAACCAATATCATGGTGAAACCAACCAATATCATGGTGAAACCTAGCGCCAAATTTTTAACAGTGTACACTGCTGAAAATTTGGCGCTTAATTTCACGAAAAGTTGGTTCCTAGTAGTTACAACGGTTATGTGGTGAACTGTTTCACCATATTTTCGGTATTCAGTTGAACAATTATACAAACAAAATTCATTCTACTTTTTTGTTTCCAAAATTTCAAATAGTTCAACCGAATACTAAAAATATAGTAAATATGTTCATATCACCACGCAGCCGTTGCAGCTATTAGGAACAATTAATATGGTGAAACAGAGTCCTTCGATTTTTTTTCAGTGCCTAATGTTTTTTTTTTCAGTTTTAAAACTGTGGTGATTTGACCATTTCAGCCACGGAATTGAGCTTAAGAATTACTTTAAAACACAAATTGCAAGCTACAACACCGATTGTAGCTTGTTTGAGCCTTGAACCATGTAGTGATAGTTTTAAATAGCTTGTTGTAACAATTTGCGTGAAGTTTATTATAAAATTATGCTCATAAATTAGAATAAAATTAGAGTTGGGTTTTCTGAGATGCATGAAAAGGGGAACTGCTTTCTTTTTAACTGTGCAAAATAATCCGATCGATTTTTCAGTTAAAATATTTCTTTAATTCTCAGCTCAATGGTGTGAATGAGCCATCATTTATTTTTGCGACATCGATCAGTTTCATATGACGTCAAATATATTTCACTGCGAGATTCTTTGTATGTTGATATGAAATATTTTCATTCCATTTAAAAGCGAGGAATATTACATATTTATTCTTTGAAATATAAATTAATTTTTGCAAACGATAAGTAATAATTATTGAATTTTCGAAATAAAATAAATGAAACTAGCCAAATTTAGCATGTAAATATTTAATATAGAATATTAATGCTGTGTTTGGCGCTTTTTTACCTACTAAATACAACTATTGTGTGGAAGCGGGTTAATTGACAGATTCTGTTACAAACCTAATTGTTTTTAATTATCAGGTCAATGGTGTGAACACCCAAGGAGAGAACATTGCTGACAATGGTGGTTTGAAAGAAGCCTATTTGGTAAAATATCAATTATTTTTTGTTACATGTTTCTTTAAGCAAGGGATACAATTTTAAAAAAAAAGTTTTAAAGGCAAATGATTTACCTTAACATAATTATAAGGTATATCATATAACAGAGGCCCAGTGGCTTAGTGGTAGTGCTTCGCATTGCCGCGCCACAGGTCCGGAGATCGAATCCCGGATCAGGCGAGGTTGACCCATCCTTTCATCCCTTATAGTGGGTCGATAAAATGGGTACCAAGTATGCTTAGGAACTAAACACTAGGGGTTCCGCGTGAGGCTAACCACCTTACCGGGACATATGCCTAGCACCCAAGAGCCCTAGGTCATGAAAGCTGAAATGGTCACGACAGGCCTTGGGCCAGTAATGGGCTGTTGGGCCGAGGAGTTTAGTTTAGTTTTTATATCATATAACAGCTCTTTGAATAAAAGTTGAAATATTTGCTCTTTGAAGGGGTTTTAAAATAAAAAAAAGTGAGGAATCTGCACGCTATTTCTTTTAAAGTATATTTAAATATTTTTTTAAAAAAAATTAAGCAACTGTATGTGTTGCTGGAGAAACTGATAGTTCCCCTAAGTCGAGTTTATGGGTTTGACACTTCAGCTTAAGCAATATCCGGGAAACATAGATAATAAAATGTTATTGCAACAAACAGTCCAATGAATATCTTTTAAGATATGATTATTATATATGTTACCGTTAAAACTCGAAATCAGCTAAAACTAGAATTAACTAGTGAGAACTTATTCTAACTGATGCTATCAGTGAAAAATAGTTTCCTCTAGCTAAAACTAGACCTCTTTGGCTAATACCAGTTTTGAATAATTTCATTGGTTAAAACTAGTTGTAATTAGCTAAAATTAGAATTATCCAACATTTTTTAGATAAAATTAGAATTAACTGCGAATGCTTGACTTTTAATTTATTGTGAACGTTAATTTCTTTAAAAATAAGTGGTAATACTCAAAAGATTTGTTGCTGTTGCAAAGCGTTGCTGTAGCACTGGTTGCTTTGCTGCAAAATTTAAAATCTCAAGTTTTTATTTTCCGTTAATTCTACTTCAATCGAATATAAGTTTTTTTTATAGTTAAAACTAGATTTAACCAACCTGTTTCGTCAAAACTAGTATTAGCTGAGGATAACTGGTTTAGCTAGTGGAAACTAGTTTTAACTAATGGCTTCATTTAAAACTAGTTCTCACTAGTTAATTCTAGTTTTAGCTAATTTCGGGTTTTAACGTTATAACATATATATTAAATTTTCTTTTTTAAAACTCTATGTTAGTACATTTTTGTCATTTTATTTTATAGGCTTATCACTCTTGGGTTAAAGATCACGGGCAGGAACCGCTGTTGCCAGGACTGAAATACACTCCCAATCAGCTCTTCTGGATTAGTGCAGCGAATGTAAGAGTTTTTTTTTTGCTATGATATATAAAACAATTTGAACACTGAACGGCCAAAAACACAGTGTGTTTCCATAAATAACATGAAGGCAGTAAGGACTGTAGAGCAAACACACTGCTCAAAACAATTAGGGGAGCACTTTGCGTACTTTTGTTAATTCTTTCAGTTCAAACTTTTTAACAGCCAGGACTGAAATACACTCCCAGTCAGCTCTTCTGGATTAGTGCAGCGAATGTAAGAGTTTTTTTTTTTTTTTTGCTATGATATATAAAACAATTTGAACACTGAACGGCCAAAAACACAGTGTGTGTCCATAAATAACATGAAGGCAAGTAAGGACTGTAGAGCAAACACACTGCTCAAAACAATTAGGGTAGCACTTTGCGTACTTTTGTTTAATTCTTTCGGTTCAAACTTTTTAACAGCCAGGACTGAAATACACTCCCAGTCAGCTCTTCTGGATTAGTGCAGCGAATGTAAGAGTTTTTTTTTTTTTTGCTATGATATATAAAACAATTTGAACACTGAACGGCCAAAAACACAGTGTGTGTCCATAAATAACATGAAGGCAAGTAAGGACTGTAGAGCAAACACACTGCTCAAAACAATTAGGGTAGCACTTTGCGTACTTTTGTTTAATTCTTTCGGTTCAAACTTTTTAACAGCCAGGACTGAAATACACTCCCAGTCAGCTCTTCTGGATTAGTGCAGCGAATGTAAGAGTTTTTTTTTTTTTTGCTATGATATATAAAACAATTTGAACACTGAACGGCCAAAAACACAGTGTGTGTCCATAAATAACATGAAGGCAAGTAAGGACTGTAGAGCAAACACACTGCTCAAAACAATTAGGGTAGCACTTTGCGTACTTTTGTTTAATTCTTTCGGTTCAAACTTTTTAACAGCCAGGACTGAAATACACTCCAGTCAGCTCTTCTGGATTAGTGCAGCGAATGTAAGAGTTTTTTTTTGCTATGATATATAAAACAATTTGAACACTGAACGGCCAAAAACACAGTGTGTGTCCATAAATAACATGAAGGCAGTAAGGACTGTAGAGCAAACACACTGCTCAAAACAATTAGGGTAGCACTTTGCGTACTTTTCTTTAATTCTTTCGGTTCAAACTTTTTAACAGCCAGGACTGAAATACACTCCCAGTCAGCTCTTCTGATTAGTGCAGCGAATATAAGAGTTTTTTTTTTTTTTTTTTGCTATGATATATAAAACAATTGAACACTGAACGGCCAAAAACACAGTGTGTGTCCATAAATAACATGAAGGCAGTAAGGACTGTAGAGCAAACACACTGCTCAAAACAATTAGGGTAGCACTTTGCGTACTTTTGTTTAATTTTTTCAGTTCAAACTTTTTATTTTTTATTCTAAAAATTTAAAATTTGTGAAATAGATTCATTATGCATAAAGAATGAAATGGTTGATAAATTATAACAATAATTTTTTCAAAACTTTATTTGTTAAAAAAAAAAAAAAAACCATTTTTTTAAACATCTAAGAATGCAAGCGTGAAGAATTTACGGTCAATTTCTGTCGTAAATAGTTTTGAGAGTGAATTTTATTTCACCATGTTTTTCATATTTTCATTTAATTAAAACAAACATTTTATAATTTTCCTAAAGACATGAATGATTCTTTCATCTAACGGTAAATAAGTGCAAACTTAACTTAGTGAGAAAAAAAAAATCGCAAGCTGATGATTCCAAATGGAATCATTGGGGGTGAAAGGGTTTAAACCATGCGTTCCCCTAATTGTTTTGAGCAGTTTATATTGTCGTATGCATATTTTTTCTTGTTAGAGAAGCTATTGACAAGGGACATAATTTAGTAAAAAAAAGAAATTAATTCTCATCTATCACATTTAATACTGTTTCTTGTATTTCAAGCTACGGTATACTAGAAACGAATTGAAAAAATAAAATTTTCTCTTTGTGTTATTTACAATTTGTAGATAAGTGACAGATTCTATTACAAACCTACTTTTTATTTTTTACTTACTTCTGAAAGAGTAAAATTATTCTTATTCCGGGGAATAATAGTTTACTCTATACAGGAAAGTCCTGAATACCAACAGTTTTATTACGGATTCCCTGTATTGATGTCATTAATAATTGTTTTAGTCATTTAATTATGTCATTAACTATTATTTAGTCCTTAATAATTAATTTTTACTCCTGAAAGAGTAAAATTATTCTTATTCCTGGGAATAATAGTTTACTCTATACAGGAAAGTCCTGAATACCAACAGTTTTATTACGGATTCCCTGTATTGATGTCATTAAAAATTGTTTTAGTCATTTAATTATGTCATTAACTATTATTTAGTCCTTAATAATTAATTTTTACTCCTTAAAGAGTAAAATTATTCTTATTCCTGGGAATAATAGTTTACTCTATACAGGGAAGTCCTGAATACCAACAGTTTTATTACGGATTCCCTGTATTGATGTCATTAATAATTGTTTTAGTCATTTAATTATGTCATTAACTATTATTTAGTCCTTAATAAATAATTTTTACTCCTGAACGAGTAAAATTATTCTTATTCCTGGGAATAATAGTTTACTCTATGCAGGGAAGTCCTGAATACCAACAGTTTTATTACGGATTCCTTGTATTGATGTCATTAGTAATTGTTTTAGACATTTAATTATCTTATTAATTATTATTTAGTCCTTAATAAATAATTGATTAATAAACATTACAGGTATGGTGTGGTAAGTATAGGCCAGAAGTCTTAAAACTCAGGATCATATCTGGATCACACAGTCCTCCGCAATTTAGGTAAGACGAGATCTTATCAACCCGTAATTAAATATTTTAAACTGTTTTTCTCTACACTATTAAAAATTTTGTGCTTGGTTTCACCATGATATTGGTTCCTTTCACCATGATATTGGTTCCTAGTAGCTGCAACGGCAGTGTGGTGAAATGTTTCACCTTTTTTTCGGTGTTTGGTTGAACCATTTTTCTGGATTTGGAAACAAAAACCTGAGAAATGGTTCAACCGAATACCAAAAATTTGGTTTAACGTTTCACCACACAGCCGTTGCAGCTACTAGGAACCATATTTTTTTTGAAACAAAGTGCCTAATTTTTAACAGTGTAAAAACATCAGTTTTACTTTACTGCATTAATGAGAGTAGAGTTAGTCATTCTCATAGACCTAATTCATTATTCCTCGAATAAAAATATCTATTTAAGTATTGTTTTACAATTTGTTCGTTGTTCGCAGTTACAAATACTAATTAAATTCGAAAGGAAAGAATCATTCGGTTATTTAACGATTATTTAAAGAGTGTTGACATCTGTTAACAAATGATGTTCATCTGTTATTTAAAATTGAATAACCAGATAATATTTTACATCCAAATTTTGTTTCGTTGTTGTTGTTGTTATCGAGTGCTTCAAGGACGTAGCCTGGAAGACGAGGAAGATGCAGCTTCCGTTGCGTTGGCGCAAGTCCTAGAATACCCGTGAGGGTGGAAGTATGACTACGGTCTGACCTCTTCGTTTCGTTGTTATTGCTATTTTCTTACAGCATGAATAAATTCATTAATTTAATACACTATTTTGAGAGATATCAAAAATAATGCATTACGTCTTTGAAACTCCCGATCCAATCTTTTTGAATAAATTTTACAGTTAATAGAAGCAAAAATATACTATTAATAAAAGAACAAGAAAAAAATTAAATCAGTCAGTCTAAATTACAGCTTTTTGGTGCGAATTATGGTGGAAAGTGTGTAAAAATGAATTTTCAAGAAGTACGAGTTCTTATCAGAGAAAAGTAATTTTTCTTAATGTCGATAAATATTTTATAACAGTTAAAAGAATGGAAAAAGAATTCTTAACGCCATTTGTCAACGATATTTTTATTTAATGTTATGTAAATAGTTATTTATGCAGCTCAACTAGTGTGAAAAGTAAGGCTTTTTTAAACGAGTTGAATAAATTATTTCACAAGCGAGTGAAATAAATTCACGAGTTTAAAAAAGGCTATTTTCAACGTGTTGTCGTACACTATTTTTTATAATAACGTGCAAAAAAGTATTTATTAAATTGGTATTTATTGATTGGCTTATTCATTATTTTATTATCAGTTCAAATGATTTGAAGGTGATTATTTATATGAATGATTATTTTAAAATCACGTGCAAAAAGTATTTCTTAGATTGGCATTGGAAATAAGACGCCAAATAAAGAATCACGTTCAAATAAAGAATTTTACACTAATCACAAAACCGCCGAATAAAATATCACGCTTAAATAAAGAATTTTACACCAATCAGATACTCTTATTTACTTTATCACACTAGTGCGTAAAAGTTACTTTGAAACACAATTCCGTTAAAAGCATCACTTTTGCCACGATTATTGATTTGAAAAAGTTAGTTTTTTTTGCACGATATTATAAAAAGGTGGTATTTGAATATTGATGCGACTGTCTGTCTGCAAGTTACTTCTAAAAGAGCTACGGACTTCTAATTTGGTTCACTTTTGCCACGATTATTGATTTGAAAAAGTTAGTTTTTTTGCACGATATTATAAAAAATAACTTATTTTAATACAAGTGCCTCAAACCATGAATTTTTTTTCAGAGTTATTGGTCCGATGTCCAACCTGCCAGAATTTGCCAAAGAATTCGAATGTGAAATCGGCACGAAAATGAACCCTGAGCACAAGTGTAAAGTGTGGTAAAAAAAAAAAGCAATGAAGGATCTTAAGTCACATGTGTTATGGATTATTTATTTTTTAGGGAAATTGCACGGGATCTCATTGTGAAAAAAACAAACGCAAAATTGCTTTTTTTTCCACGTATGTACAGTTCATACTTGATTTTTTTTAAATAAAAATTTTAAAAAATGTTTAATGTGTTTTTTAAGGAGGTATGGGACACAAAATCGTCCAAAATACCGATTTTTTTTTAAAAATAAACTTATTTTAAATTCAACGACACCTAAATTATGCTTCTACGTTATCACGTCACTCCTTCTATTAGGAACTATATTAAGATTAGGTATAAAGTTTTTGAACTTTGTAACTTTGAACCCATTTTTCTCATTGATGGTTTTTTCCATGTTTTACCAAGTTCAAATTGATATAACTTCAGATCTATTTGAAGAATATTTTAAAAACTTGCGCGCTACAGTATATTTTCAAACATATTACTTTAATTTGTCTTTAGGGATTAGTTGTAAATGATTTTTTTTATTTATTAATTTTTTAAAAAAAATAGTGAACCTGTGAATTTATTAAAAACAATTCAATAATTTAAAAAAAAAAACTTTTGACAAATAACAAAAATCAGTAAAGACAGTTTGTTAAGTACATTTTCCTGTTTATAAAAATGCTAAATTTTTGTTTGTCAATAAATATTTTTTTGACTTATAACAAAAATAAGAAACGTCACTTTTGACACATTTTATTTTTTTTAAACAAAATTAATAATTTTTAAAAACATTTACCCCCTTAACACTATTTTTATACAAATCTTTGTTTGGAATGAATATTTTAGATTGCTTATTGAAATAGTTATTTAATAATTTCTTGGTTTTTGTATTTCATTTTTAAGATATTTCAAAATGGGCGCAACATTTAAGTTTAACGGTATGACTTATGCATCAACATATCCGCACTATTTGTCATAGTCGTACCGTACATATTGCGAAACATTTTCTTTAACTTTTTTTTAAATCTTTAATGTCAAAAATATATTCGAACCAAATAAAAAAAAATTGAATTCTAGTGTAATTTAGTCCAGCTACATGCATTTATCATATAAGAAGTTTTAAAAAAAAATAAAAATAGCCTACACTCCTGATACTTCAATTCTCACCGAAATTCTGATGGAGAAATAAATTGAATATTTATCAGTAACTGCCACTTGTATAACAAAAACTGAAAAAACACCAAATTGCATTAATGAATGTAAATAAAACTTAACGTAATAAAAGAAATGTAAACTTAAGAGGGAATGGGCGCGCTGGACCGGGGGTCTACAAAGCAAAGTGCATCAGTGTTAATCCTATGGAGAAAAAAATATTTTCTCTGCCACATTTCTCCGGCTGTATTGAATATTTTTACAAGCGGATTTTTTTATGTGATAAATGTAGATAACTTACAGGTCCCGACCTTCCCACTTTTTGAAATTGGTTTGAATATATTTTTTAATTTTCAATAAATAATTTTACACAAAATATTCGAAGCCATTTCAAAAAGTGGGAAGATAGAAACCTGTAAGTTATTTACATTTATCATTTAAAAAAAACGTTTGTAAAAATATTCAATACAGCCAGAGAAATGTGGCAGAGAAAATGGGTTTTTTTCCCATTGGATTAACACTGAGGCACTTAAGTTTGGAGACCCGCGATCCAGCGCGCCCATTCCCCCTTAAAGAAATGAGCTGCTTAGAGAAAGATAGGTGTAAATGGTGGATTAATTCATCCTGTTTGTAAGCGTTCCAATTTTAACCGCGTTTCTTGACTAATGGATGGAACGTCGTCTATCTTTAAATGGATGTCTTAAGTTGTCCTTGTGTATCTGTTGGATGTGTAATCGTAGTAGGACTTTACACTCATTCGTTTAGTTTGGAAGAATTGAAAAGCACACCATTGGATTCGCGTCATGCCGTTACTGTAAGTTTCATTTCTCTGCATATGTAATTGTATATGTAATTCTTATTGAAACACAATTAAAACCTGTGTTAGTAATTCATAAAAAGTAGTTTGTAACTGAATCTGTCACTTAACCCGCTTCCACACACAGTTGTGTTTAACAGGTAAAAAGGCGACAAACACAGCATTGATATTCTATATTTAAACATTTACATGCTCAATTTGGCTAGTTTCATTTATTTTATTTCGAAAATTCAATAATTATTACTTATCGTTTGCAAAAATGAATTTATATGTCAAAGAATAAATATGTAATATTCCTCGCTTTTAAATAGAATTAAACATTTCATATCAACGTACAAAGAATCTCGTGGTGAAATATATTTGACGTCATTTCAAACTGATCGATGTCGCAAAAATAATTTTATTTTAATTTATGGTCTAAAAGAATTAAAGTTTAGTCGAGCGATTGTTGCGAATGGCAATGGTGATTAAATTCTAATAAAAATGGCTTCGTATGCTTTTTAAATGAGCATTCAATTTTGCAGTTTTTTAAATAATTGAAGTACTTAAAATTCGAATTCTTTTCTGAAATTTTCAATGTATTCTAATTTCGATGCGCTGAATTTTTTGACGTATCACACTTGTCCGTAGCATTTGTAGTTTGGGTTATGAAAGTGGGTGACGGACAGACTGACAGACGGACTGAACTATTATAATACCTTCCGCTTTTTACGTTTTAAACGTAGTGTGGAAGCTAAAACATGTATTTTTCTAAAGAAGACGACGAAGCGGTTTCCTCTTTACGAAGTTCCAGTGGTAAGTGTAATTGAATCAACAAGCAGTTGAACTAAAAAGAACGACATTTTATATTTTAGTTGTAAATGATCTCGAATATCTCTTTTCGTTCTTTTAAAACTAAAAGATGATAGCTCATTCCATGGCCCGATGAAGACTTTAGTGAAAAGGAAGCCTTCGCTTGATTTTGGGGGCCCACATCTCAGCGTCACAGGCTAATATATGGGCAACTAATGGGCAGCAGATAATAACAACCAACTTTTATCAAATAGGGTACTTGACAGTATCGCTAAAATACCTTCCAATATTAATTAAATTATAGTTTGAACCCAAATATAACAAACGTATATATTTTTGGCAAAATAAATCTTTAAATAATTCATTAAATATAGTAGTCAAAACTTATTTTCTCTATAATAAAAGTTATTTTTTTAAAAACGCACTTTATTATGGCGGTGGCGGTGAGGGGATGGCCAATGGTGTTGTGGTGTGTCATGAGAAATTCGATGATTTTTTATTGCATAAAAAATAAAAAACAGATATTAATTTGAAGGGAGAAAAATACAAAAGCAATTATACAGTAAATAGAACACCAAGGGTCACAAGGACCATATTGGCGAACGCAAAAAAGTACATAGATGTAAATTTACAAACACAAAAAAGAACAAATATTAAATTACAAGTAAAAAATATTATGGCAACAGAAGTGTCGGGGGTATATTTAAGAGAGTTAGTCAATACAAAACTGTACATTAATTCAAGATAAATAAATTTTTTACAGAAAATGTTCTTTTTAGGTTTAGGAATGATGTAAATACCATTAAGTCTTCTTGGGTTAATACATATCCGCTTATTGCACACATCAGGATTATTAAAAATATATAAACAAACTTTAAAGAAATAAATATAACGAATAGGTAGAATATTTAACAATTTATATTTTTCAATGTTTATGCTCACATTTGCCTTTAACAAAAATGTAACAAATTTATTTTGTATGTTTATAATTCTTATGAGGTTTGTTTCTTTTTGTTGTTTTTTAAAATTCATTTTTTCCACTTTTTATGGGGTATTTGAAAAAAAAAAGAAAAAATACGGGTCGAATATTTTTGGCATAAGAATATTTTAAGCCAATAAAATTTTAGTCAAGTACACTATTAAAGGTTTCATTTCCCAAGACAATGGAATTTTCGTTGTTATAACAAATTGCCATGTTTATTGTTACATTGATAATCCAACATGGAAAAGTGATTGGTGATAGCCCGGTTGTTTAAGAGGGATTGTCAGTCTCATAGAGCTAATGTATTAGTTTTGGAATCACAACTTCCGCAGAAGTATTGTTTTGCCATGTTAGCCCTTTTCCCCCAGGTATGGGAATCAACATAACATCGAAATGAAACAAATTTGAAATGAAAATGTTATCGAGTTATTTAATTATGTATTTTTGAAGTTTTAAAATGCCAAAATTACACAGAAGATGGCGACACTAGTTTCAGACTTTATAAATTAATAATTAAATAACCGGATGTTATTTTCTTTTCAATTTTGTTTTAAATGGATGTTATGATGATTCCCATACCTGGTCAAAATGGGGTAACATGGCAAAGGAATTCTTTTACAACAATTGTGATTTCAAAACTAATACATTAGCTCTATGGGACTGACAGTCCCTCTTAAAAAAAGGGTCAATTTGCGGGGTTCTAATTTTAAAGAGGTATAGTATAGGCTTCCACAGCCTATTCATTGAACGGGCTTTGCTTATGTCAATATTTAAGTGCCTTTCTTGCTGGACACTGGCCCTCCTTTTCCTGCATGTTTGCTTTTATTTTCTCCGGGCCAGTGCCTTTCTTGCTTGTCACCGGCCCTCCTTTCCGTTCTTGTCAACTGTTCTTAGTCCCGGGCCCGTGGCATTTTCCTGGCCTCAAGCCCTCTTTGTCCTTGCTGATGCTTTTCTTTTCCCCGGGCCAGTGCCTATATTCCGGCCACTGGCCCTCTTTTCTTTCTAAAATTTTTCTTGTCCCGAACTGACAGCTTTTTCTTGCAGCACTGTATACCGCCAGCCCATCCCTCCCAGCTTTTCTGATGCTTGCAATATCTTTCCTGAAATAACAAACCATAGTTATTATTAAGTCAGATCTAATTATTATGTTACAATAATCATATTAGCTTGTTATGTGTTTTGATTTTGAAAATATTTCTTACAAATAATAACTTGCAATATAAAAATATTTTTCGTGATGATGGATATGGCCAAATGATGAATTAAAATTATTTTCAATTGCACTAGTTTTTCAAACAAATATATATTAACATAATAATAATGCTAGATTATTGCTATTTTTGTGTGTACATTGCAAGAGGCAGTGCTTGTAATGCTGCAAACTAATAAGCTACTAGTAGTGGCTATTTTTCAACATAACTAGATGAACTAGATAACTAGAACATAACAGATGTACTAGATGAAGGAAATAGTACATCAGATGAAATTTCTTCTGACCATGCTCTCTTCATTATTTAGCATAGTAATTATAAACACAAACACTTTATTAACATGAAACAAACATTACGGAAATAATTTTTTCGTCGCAAGGGGGTTAAAAAAAACGTACATGTGACTAAATAATCATAATTATAATTGAAAGACACATAAGTTAACAAACATACACAAAAAATAATAAATTTAAATACGTAAATATAAAAAAAGAAAAAAAGTTGCAATGAGAATGCTATAGATACCAAAAGAATGCTTAAAATTCTGGCCAGCGGGGAATATATTAAAGAAACCATATTTCGCTTCTATAAATTAAAATATAAATCAATATCGTCTATTGACATAATAAATTTAAATAAAGAATTTTTAAACCTGTATAAAGAAGGGATACTTTGAAGTTCAGTAGGTTTAGTTTATTGAATACTTTTGGGGCTAATTATGAAAAATGTTTTCGAAAGATTTCTTTATGTGGAAATGGCATATGATAAATTTCATTTAAACGTCTAGCTGATATATTTACTTTTAAATTACAAAAAGAATTATTACGATGTAAATATAAAATCATTCGAAAAATAACATTATGTCGAATCGGTAGTAAATTTAGAAATGGGGATGTTCGAATAAAGAACCAGTTCGAACCAGGTTGGAACCAGAAGTCTTAGATTTAGAATCTACTCTTCCATTTGCTTTAAGGCAATATCCACCATTTTTAGATTTTTCGGTAAATTTTCAACAACAAAAATTAGTTTGCTGGAAATAAATAATTAAAAATTTATAAGTTTACGGATTTTAAAATAAAAAATTAATTAACAAAATCTCTTATATTAATAAAATTTTAAGTTTATTGAATAATTCCATACACTACATTTTCCTCTCTATATACGTTCCTATGCATTAAAGGTTACATAAATCTGAAAACATAATCTTTAATAGTTTAATCTTACATATTAAAATGTTACTGTTCTATTTCGTTTCCACACAGACCCAGGAGGTAGAAATAGACCTGTGCGTTTTTTTTATAGTGCTGTCGCCAGTAGCCCTAATGCACTTTCGCCTTTCGGATGTTGACGGTCTGTTCGAATGTTGTTCCATTATTTCCCCGGGCCAGTGCCTTTCTTGCTGGCCACTGGCCCTCCTTTCCCTTGCATGTTTGCTTTTCTTGATCCCGGGCCAGTGCCTTTCTTGCTGGCCACTGGCCCTCCTTTCCCTTGCATGTTTGCTTTTCTTGATCCCGGGCCAGTGCCTTTCTTTGCTGGCCACTGGCCCTCCTTTTCCTGCATGTTTGCTTTTATTTTCTCCGGGCCAGTGCCTTTCTTGCTTGTCACCGGCCCTCCTTTCCGTTCTTGTCAACTGTTCTTAGTCCCGGGCCCGTGGCATTTTCCTGGCCTCAAGCCCTCTTTGTCCTTGCTGATGCTTTTCTTTTCCCCGGGCCAATGCCTATATTCCGGCCACTGGCCCTCTTTTCTTTCTAAAATTTTTCTTGTCCCGAACTGACAGCTTTTTCTTGCAGCACTGTATGCCGCCAGCCCATCCCTCCCAGCTTTTCTGATGCTTTCTTTTCTTGCAATATCTTTCCTGAAATAACAAACCATAGTTATTATTAAGTCAGATCTAATTATTGTGTTACAATAATCATATTAGCTTGTTATGTGTTTTGATTTTGAAAATATTTTCTACAAATAATAACTGGCAATATAAAAATATTTTTCGTGATGGTGATGATGGATATGGCCAAATAATGAATTAAAATTATTTTCAATTGCACTAGTTTTTCAAACAAATATATATTAACATAATAATAAAGTATCTTCAAACCCTTTCTATGCTTGATATTAGTAGCAAGTATAAAGGCTCAATAAGATGCTTTAAATTAATCTGTATTTTCCATTATTTAAATAAATTTCGAAAATAGAACTATAACATTTCTTCTTGCATACACTTTTTACTACGATTTAGAATCTACGATTCCAATTGCTTTAAGGCAATATCCACCACTTTTAGATTTTTCGTTAAATTTTCAACCAAAAAAATTAGTTTGCTGGAAATAAATAATTAAAAGTTTATAAGTTTACAGATTTTAAAATGAAAAATTAATTTAAAAAATCTCTTATATTATTGAAATTTTAAGTTTATTGAAGAATTCCATACACTACATTTTTCTCTCTCCATACGTTCCTAAGCATTGATGGGTAACATAAATATGAAAACACAATCTTTGATAGTTTAATCTTATACATATTAAAATGAAAATCAACATTATCTCGTAAAGTCCCACCTGTGGTAACTTACCTAAGGTAAATAATAATCTTCGTTGGTTTTTAATCGTGGGATATCGCATATTTTCTTTGAACTTTCAATTACCGTTAGAAATTAATAAAGATGGCGACTAAATGACAATCATTCCAACAATCCGTGGATTGTAATAAAAAGTAATTGTTGATCAAACACACAGAAGAAAAATATGAAATAATGATTTTGTTAATGCAATGAAAAAGCATTGTTTTAAATACACATTGCTAAGAATTGTTACAAATTCAAATGTGATTACATTTGTAACCTTTTTCGCGAAATAATTTAATTTAATTTAATTTAATTTAATTTAATTTAATTTAATTTAATTTAATTTAATTTAATTTAATTTAATTTAATTTAATTTAATTTAATTTAATTTAATTAATTTAATTTAATTTAATTTAATTTAATTTAATTTAATTTAATTTAATTTAATTTAATTTAATTTAATTTAATTAATTTAATTTAATTTAATTTAATTTAATTTAATTTAATTTAATTTAATTTAATTTAATTTAATTTAATTTAAAATTTAATTTAATTTAATTTAATTTAATTTAATTTAATTTAATTTAATTAATAATGTCGCACCACCATGCCACAGGTCCGTGGTTTGAACCTCGGATTAGGCAACAATCACTTGGCCTTTTATTGCCTTACGTAGGAGCTAGCTAGCTTGGTAACTAAACAATGAATGTTTCGCTTAAGGTGTTTAAACGCACCACTTTTTTCTCAAAAAATCCAAAGAAGTAATAGAATAAAGATAATAGTAAATAAAAAGAATACTACTATACAGATTTCATGTTATTACACCGTTGTATAATTGAACTCTGGTACATAGTTTTAATGAAATCTATAATAATAAAAATGAAGTTTTGTGTGTGTGTATGTATGTCTCATATAGACTCATAAACTAGACATTTGTTTGACTCGTAACTTGGCACAAATGTGTAGTTCATACTTAAGTTACAGATTTTGAACTTTCAGAGCGCAAATTGTTCTATTTTTAGAGAAAATTCGAATATTCTGAAAAAAATACACAACTTTCGATCAAATCCATAGATATCATAATTAAAGTATTAGATTGGCTGATCACGTGACCTCCAATGCTAACGACAGGACGCGCATGGAGGCTTTTTTGGAGGGCTTAATGGCCAGTGTTGCTGCCACTTTAAGGAGAAAAATACTACGAAAAAAATACTATTTAATTCTAAAATTACAAAAAAAATACTAGAAAAGGATTTAAAGTCACTATAAATATTCCAAAATGCAACTAGTATTTTTACGATATTTTTTTGTAATTTTAGAATAATTCTAAAATAAATTCTAAAATTAAGTTAAAAGTTTAGTTATAAAGTTTAAAGAGCATATTAGTATTTTAGAATAATTCTAAAATTACAAAAAAAAATATCGTAAAAATATTAAAAAAATACTAAAAATACTAAAAAGGTTTTATATGTTTATGAGGGAAATTACGATAACTATTATGCGTACATTTCATAGCGTATGTTTTTATTTTGGATTTTTAAGGTAATATAAGTAACAGTATTTTATACTTTATAACGAGCGGGAATAATAACATAAGTTTATTATCCTATAATGGATTATAATTTATATTTTACATATACAGTCCCTGGACAAAGTATTAGACGCACTGCTAGATTTCATGTATCAATCAATGATGAACAAAATACCTTTAGAAGGACATTTGTGTTCCTAAACTTAAGCTATTGAATAAAAAAGACTATCTGCTATACTTAATACATATATCGACATCTTTTTGAATGATTTCCGTTTGTTTCTAGGAATTCTCTGTGGTGGAACCAGCGCACCAAGCTGGAGCGTACGTTATGCTTCATGACGGTCACTACTGTGCTGATGTTGTCTGTCTTAGCAGTGGCACTGACAGTTTCAGGGTACCTCAACCAGAAGGACGTTGGTGAGTTACAATAGCTGAAATTGGCATGGAACTTAGGATTTTTTTTTATTTCAGTAGTACCTTCTAGAATTCACACGCATATTGTTTGTTAACCTTCATATGGGTTGTCTACTTCTAAAAAGCCTAATTG
Source organism: Oedothorax gibbosus (assembly GCA_019343175.1). NCBI lineage: Eukaryota > Metazoa > Arthropoda > Arachnida > Araneae > Linyphiidae > Oedothorax > Oedothorax gibbosus. Next base: position 511,480 of record JAFNEN010000414.1, read on the forward strand.
CAAGCCAATACGACCACAAACAAAATTGGTCTGCTAACACTTGCCAAATTTAGTTCTTTGACATTTCACTGGGCATTTAAAAGCACTTAACTTCTCTGTTCCCCAATGGTGCTATAGGACCTTACCTCTTAGTACCAAGTGCAATGTTTAAGAAGAAACTTCCCAATATTTTATCAAATAAACTTATAAATTGCTAGTGCCAGATTTATAATAGGCTCAGTAGGTTGTAGCCAAGGGCGGCGAATTTTTTGGAACGGCAAATTTTACGACCAATTAAAAAGGCATTAGGCATAAAAAAATTATTAGAAAGATACGAATATTTTTAAGAAAGAAAACAAATAATTTACATTAATGTGTTAACCGTAAACGTATATATAGTACTAATATTTCGTAGCAAACATGACCGCTGCGAGGGCAATTTCACCCCCTCCTCCCGGATTTCGAAATTAAAAGAAAAATAGTAGAACAGTTTTAAAATTCGCCTATTTCACTTTCGATTTAGTGAGTAAAGGTACATAGATGATTCTAATATGTGTATCTAAACGGCACTTACCACCTTATTTTGCAGCTAACCAGCTACCTTTCCCCGAAGGGGGAGAATATTGTGACAGGGGTGGCAAATAAATCATAGCCTACAGGCGGCAAATCTTTAAATCCGGCCCTGGAAATTACCTTTTCAGAAAACCTGTCTCATCTGATTCATGTCCAACAGATTCAAAAGAAGGAGAAACCTTCATATGCAGTCTTTGCATTTTCTGCACAAAAAACTTGTTAAACTTCAGAAAATTTGGCAGCAAAGTTGCTACATAATATTTTAATTCTACGGAAAATAGGTTGACGGAATTTTCCCATGGGAAAGTTTTCTGCGACTTACTGAACCTGCATGCTCAACCTGGTTGAGGGCTTAGGAGTTAGGAAAATGAGATGTGATTTTACTGTTAATTTCTTTAAACGACAAAATATTTCTGCAGGAAAATAACTGAAATACTCTGTCCTTAATTATTTGCAGATACAAGGCAGGCCGTTTCCATTCGGTCCAACTCTGCTCGGCTCGCGTCCCTGAATGGCAACTCGGACTTCAATCTCTGTCTCATTCCTGAATGCGTCAGGGCAGGTGAGTGTGTTTCATACATAGAGGTAGGAAGGAAAATAGAGAGGTCCTTATGCGCAGTAGCTCACAAATGAAGCAGGCTAGAGCGGTGCATCTTGGGATACCTCGGTTGTCAGTATGTTATGCGCAGTAGCTCGAAAAACCTGACAGCCCTGCTTCAATTTCTCTCAACTGGTGGACACCTCCATCCTACCTCTATGGTTTCATACATAGAGTTAAGAACAAGATGGAGATGCTTGGTTAGAAAACAAGTGAAGCCGTTACAAAATTGCCAAGCAACGCTAGTAAGCCCAAACAAACCGCTCACTCAGGGCCTGTTCTTCCATAAGGCCTGTTAGACCCGGGCCTAGGGCCCCTAAATTTAAGTTTCTATTATAGTAAATGCTGTAAATCCCCAAAATATCAGTAAACTAAAAAAATTTTGATACCCCACTTTGTTTTTTGCTCGATTTTGAATGAGAAATTGGCCTAACGTGATTGTTTTGATCGACATTTATAAGGAAGCCGATAAAATTGTAGCAAAATTTGATACAGAGGTCATATAGCACCATCATTACTGGAAATTATACAAAACATTTTCCGTAGAGGGGCCCCTAAAATAGGTTGCGCCTATAGTCTGAGTTTTCCTAGAACAGGCCCTGCTCACTCAATGTTAGTTCACGCTGAAACTTAACAGTGATGAATTTTACTTGTACAAATATACACGTTTTCTTTTGCATGATGTTTTGCAGCTGCCTACATTCTGAACAGCATGGACGAGTCCGTCGACCCCTGTGAAGATTTCTACCAGTTCTCGTGCGGGGGGTGGCTGGAGAGGCACGCCATACCAGAGGACAAGTCCTCCGTTTCCGTCTTCTCAGAAGTACAGGAAGAAGTTTATCTCAAACTCAAAGGTACGACCAGAGCCCCGAGTAATACGTAATATAAATCTCAAAGTATATCTCTACAGTGTTAAAAATTTGGTGCTAGGTTTCACCATGATATTGGTTGTTTTCACCATGATATTGGTTCCTAGTAGCTGCAACGGCTGAATGGTGAAATGTTTCACCTTTTTTTCGGTGTTTGGTTGAACCATTTTTCTGGATTTGGAAACAAAAACCTGAGAAATGGTTCAACCGAATACCAAAAATATGGTGGAACGTTTCACCATTCAGCCGTTGCAGCTACTAGGAACCAATATCATGGCGAAACTAAGCACAAAATTTTTTTAACAGTGTTGTCACTAGTGGTTATTTGCATGTGGTGATCAGCACAGATACCCAATTTCAGCCATCGCGACCCATTAAATACTTTGTCTCAGACTGTTACGTGTTAGGCTAGCACGCAAGAGGTTCTTGGAACAAAACCGGGTATGCCCATACCTCTTCAGTGGTGACTTTAGATGCGGCACCATCTAAAGGCTCACATCTGAATACCTTCATGCAACCAAAGTAAAGTCCTGAGCTTCAAAGCAGGCAACAACGTCCTAAGACACATATTACACTGTTAAAAAATTTGTGCTTGCGTTTCACAGTGATATTGGTTCGTAGTAGCTGCAACGGCTGTGTGGTGAAATGTTTCACCTTTTTTTCGGTGTTGGTGAACCAATTTTCTGGATTTGGGAACAAAAACTTGAGAAATGGTTCAACCGAATACCATAAAATATGGTTTAACGTTTCACCACACAGCCGTTGCAGATACTAGGAATCATATTTTTGGTAAAACAAAGTGCATAATTTTTAACAGTGTACAACTCTAAAACAAAGAAGCGAGTTTGTGCGGTTAATCAGTCCAATATCACCCTTCGTGCCAGTAATGCACTTGTCCTAGGAGTGAATTTCCTCCTTTCGGAGTGGGTAAAAGAATTCATAAAAGAAAACTGGATAATTTCGTCCCATACCACTCTTAAAAGAGGGTTTTAACTCGTTTTCAGTTAATTTCCACCCTTCACTGATGCGAAAATGCATGATACCTATAGAGTGACTTTCACTCTTTGTTTTAAGAGTGTAGGCAGAATCAGTAGCTCACATTAATTGTTCCTCCTCCAACTGAAAGGGGAGTTCTGTGGCGGTTAGCACAGATACCCAAATACTAGCCCTCGCGACCCAGTAATTACTTTGTCGCAGATGTTATAGTATTGGGCTTCCACGCAAGAGGTTCGGGGATCAAAACCGGGTCAGTCCACACTTCTTCATACCAAAGCTAGGCATACACGGGTGCGATGAATTTTCGCCAAACATAGCCACTCTCTATCCAGGAAGTTAGGAGAAGTATTTTTTCTCGTCAGTGTGTGGTCAGACGGAATTAAAATGTTGTGTGTACACACAGCACCAGTCACTGATGAGTTAAAATGCAGTGATGTAACCCCATGGATGCCTTCTTTATTCCGATTTGCTATTCTTCTGATCTGCAAAGAACCTTATATCTGCCCAAAGATATTTTAAGGAAGTTTTAATACATTTGATAGTATGCATTGAATTAATTCATTTATAAAGGGTTTGGGGAGGGGGGGGGCTGGGGAGCCCAGTCGGTTAGGCACTCGCATAGCATGCGAAAGGTCCCAGGTTCGGGTCCGAGCATCGCCGAAATAACTGCCGACCTATAAACGGCCCGTGCAGCGAAAAATGTCCGACGAATAGTACCCCGTGTAGAGGGAGTGCACGTTAAATATACTCCAAAGTCCCAACTCTGCGTACGATGTCGCCCTTAACGGTTGCTTTGGGTGCCTACTCAGGTGTCGGCTCGTCACTTGACTGCGGTTCTAAAATACGACGCCCGTCGCCAATAGCCCTCGTGTAGCTCTAGTGCGACGATAATTCAAACTAAACCAAACCTAAAGGGTTTGGGGTTAAGTAGGAATTTTTTTAAAGATCTTTTATAGATGAAATTTACTAAAAAAAACTTGATGCAATACAAGAAAAGCTATTCATATTTACGAAATAAGTGTTCAAAACTTGATAGAATAAAGCTATTGCACTTTTATTCACAAACAAAATATTAAAATTAGCAGGGTAGTGTAATTAAAGCAATTTAGTTAGAATTACAATTATACTTTAATGTTTCCCAATAAATTTTTTTGGTTAATAAACATTGAATTTTTAAAAAAGGGATACCCCAGTTTTGGTGAGAAATAAAAATAGTTCTAAATTAAATAACAAACATAATAAAAACATAAATGGTGTCAGTAATTTAATTTTCTGTATAATTATAAATAAAACTTCGCAACTTCCTCTTTCCCTCGCAGTTTTGTTGGACAAGAAATTAGATGGATCAGAACCAGAATCTGTACGGTTGATAAAGGAAATGTACGATTCATGCATGGATTTGAGTAAGTATCTTTTTGTTTAGTACACTAGGGGGCTCCGCCCTCTGTTCGCTTTCGCTCGCAAAACCCCGGAATTGCTGCGCAATTCCATGCACAATTCCAGAGAGCAACTGTACTTTAAAAAGAACGTAACAAAGTCACACATTTCTGATCTTTTCCCCCTGAGTGTTATATATAGAAGAACCACGATTTTGAGTTCTTCAAACTTATTATAATTTTTAATTAAAAAACTAATTGCAAATTTGAAAAAAACAAAAAAAGGCATCGAGGCATAAGGGAGACACACCTTCCGGAAAAAGAATGGAATTCTAAGATGAACATTTCATGCTGTTATCGCTCCGGACATGTTTTACTTTTTTAAATATAGAGAGAAAATACAAAATTTTTAATTTTTCCAAAAACGTCACTTAGCGCGCTCTTCCACTAAGCTCTTCAATTCAAACTAATCTAAATCTGAACTAACTTTCTTCGATTCTAGAATCCATCGAGTCCGTGGGCAGCGAACCCTTGCAGACTGTCCTCAAGTCCTTAGGGGGTTGGCCAGTGGTAGAAGGGGACAAATGGGACGATTCCAAGTTTGACTGGATCGACACTCTGATCAGCTTCCGGAGGCTCGGTTATTCGCACCGCTTACTCATGGATCTGTGGGTGATTGTTGACAATAGGAACAACACCATGCACATCATACAAGTAAATAGTTATTTATGCAACACGTGTGAAAAGTAACACTTTTTAAAACTAGTGGATTTTATTTCACGAGCGAGGTACGAGCGAGTGAAATAATGACACGTGTTTTAAAAAGTTTTCTTTTCACACGTGTTTCATACACTATTTTTTATAATTACGTGAAAAAAATCAAATCTCATTGGTTCAAAAATAATTCACGTGCTAATTTTTTTTTAAGTAAAAGAAGATCGGCATCGATAAATCTCTGTAACTACAAAAGGCAAACATATTTTTTAGTTTAAAGTCAAACATTTGAACATGGATACTGATTCAAAAATAAAAAAATAATAACATTCACGCGCATAATATTTATAAATAAAGCAGATCAATAATTTTCTGGATTTTATGAATATTATAAAATAGAAATTTTACTTGAAATGTTGGCATCTTATGAAAAGAGTGAAAGAAAGTACTTTTTTATAACAACGTGCAAAAAAGTTCACTTTTTTATATCATATTCATTCATAAATCGTTGCGAAAATGACACTTTACGTGCTTACGTCACAGACAGTGCCGAAAGTAAGTACTTTCGGCTCTAGTGCGGTAAAGTAAATATAAGAGTATCTGATTGATAGAAAAACAAAATGATGTCATGATTCTCCATGGAAACTAAATAAAGTCATGAAACTCACTTACTTCTATTGGTTCATTACTTTTGCATTTTCTAATATCTCCATGGAAACTGCAAGTACTACAAAAATTATTAAAGGAAATTTAATAAGACATAAGTAAGAACACAAATTTCACGCCAAACAATACTTTTTTGCACGTTATTATAAAAAATATTGTAAGCAAGCACGTGCCAAATAATACTTTATTAAGCTCTTGTCATTATTTCACTCGACCTACGGTCTCGTGAAATAAAAGCCACTCGCTTAATAAAGTATTATTTTCGGCACTAGTTGCTTAAATAACTATTTTTCACTGCTTTTGGGTGAAAAAAAGTAATTTTTTATCACTGTTTCTAAAAAGTATAACTTTTCGCACGCGTCTGATATTAAAATTATAGTGTAAAAATCGGATTTTTTTCACGCAAATATAAAATAGTTACTTATTTAACTACACAGTCATACAGAAAAAAATTCGATTTTTACATGACAGGAACATGCAAAGAGTACAATAAAAAAATTATAACAGATAATTTAAACATATTTTACAGTATATGTATGTAGTATGTATGTATGTATGTATGAGTATGTATGTATGTTATGTATGTATGTATGTATGTATGTATGTAGTGTATGTATGTATATGTATGTTGTATTGTATGTATGTATTGTATGTATGTATGTATTGTATGTATGTATGTATGTATGTATGTATGTATGTATGTATGTATGTATGTATGTATGTATGTATGTATGTATGTATGTATGTATGTATGTATGTATGTATGTAGTATGTATGTATGTATGTATGTATGTATGTATGTTTATGTATGTATGTATGTATGTATGTATGTATGTATGTATGTATGTATGTAGTATGTATGTATGTAGTGTATGTATGTATGTATGTATGTATGTAGTATGTATGTATGTATGTATGTATGTATGTATGTATGTATGTATGTATGTATGTATGTATGTATGTATGTATGTATGTATGTATGTATGTATGTATGTATGTATGATGTATGTATGTATGTATGTATGTATGTTTATGTATTAGTATGTATGTATGTATGTATGTATGTAGTATGTATGTATGTATTATGTTGTATGTATGTATGTATGTAGTATGTATGTATGTATGTATGTATGTATGTATGTATGTATGTATGTATGTATGGTATGTATGTATTTATGTTGTAATGTATGATTATGTATGTATTGTATGTATTATGTATGTATGTATGTATGTATGTATGTATTTGTATGTATGTATGTATGTATGGTATGTATGTATGTATGTTGTATGTATGTATGATGTATGTATGTATGTATGTATGTATGTATGTATGTATGTAGTATGTATGTATGTATGTATGTATGTATGTATGTATGTTTATGTATGTATGTATGTATGTAGTTATGTATGTTATGTATGTATGTATGTATGTTATGTATGATGTATGTATGTATTATGTATGTATGTATGTATGTATGTATGTATGTATGTATGTAGTATGTATGTATGTATGTATGTATGTATGTATGTATGTATGTATGTATGTATTTACAATATTGATATTAAATCTTTTTTCAGTTTAAAAAATGTATCACAAAAAAAAATCACAGTTTGGTGGAAGATTATTTACTGTTAACAAATTGATTAATTGGTTGATTTTTTAGATAATTTTTTTGTTAGAAGAGTTTCTTTAAATGTAATTTTATTTCTGGTTGAATAACGAGGAACATAAAAATAAAATTCTTGCAAAATATAAGGACAATCTAAGACTAAGTAATTATTTAAAATATTAAAAAAAGAAGTAAATAAATTTATTTGTCTCCAGCTTCCCAATGTTAAAAAGGTTGATAGTCAAGTGATTTGTTTGACTTAAACGCAGCATATTTAATAAATTTCTTCTGAATTTTTTCAACCATCATTTTATTCCTGTATCGTGGAGAAAAAAAAGTAGGGGAATATCCATAATTTGGCTGCAAGTATCTTCCTCCACCCTCACCATCTTACCATATCACCAAAAATACTACTTATTCATTTGCTTTGGACAAGAGTCATTCTATTAAAAAAATTTAATGCATATTCTGCATCCCTGTTTCTATTTGGAGTAAAAGTAAATGGCAGTATTTATAACATTATACTTCTTTATGCATTTAGATGCAGTTTAGAAGAGAGATTTAGTTGTTTTTGTCTTCTCTTGTCTTTTGTCGAGATATTTTGGGGTCTAAGGCACCTCTGCTTTAGAGTTGTTGCAAAAGCTTTAACTGAAAACCTGTCTAAATGAGAACAACCAAACCGATAATTATTCTTAAATTATTTTTGTTTGAGTGCAAAGTAGCTAAAAAAGAAATTTTTTTTAAAGTGGGACTTGTGGTATTAGAAGTAAGGTAATGCCTGATCATTTTCACAAAAAGTTGGGTGACACGTCAACTCGCTTCTACCCACATTTCTAGCACTGTTTTTAACTGTCAAGTTTCCTAAATTCTGTTTTGCGCGCAAAAAGAGTCAAGCCATGACTTGTACTTATCTCAAGTGCTCTCTTCACCAAATCATCGTATCTGCATTGTTAAATAGTACTACACTGTTAAAAATTTGGTGCTAGGTTTCACCATGATATTGGTTGGTTTCACCATGATATTGGTTCCTAGTAGCTGCAACGGCTGAATGGTGAAATGTTTCACCTTTTTTTCGGTGTTTGGTTGAACCATTTTTCTGGATTTGGAAACAAAAACCTGAGAAATGGTTCAACCGAATACCAAAAATATGGTGGAACGTTTCACCATTCAGCCGTTGCAGCTACTAGGAACCAATATCATGGTGAAACCAAGCACAAAATTTTTAACAGTGTAGAAGCGCACGGTCACCTGATAACTTTAATTGCTGAATCAGACGTATTAAAACGTTAACTTACACTGATCTAATGGAATGAAATTAGCTGTGAGTGAAAAGGATTTTTTGGATACCCTAAAGTGTGTATAAAGTGAAAAAGTTTTCTACAAAACACCATAAATCTATATATTACACTGAATTGTGTGCGGGCATCGTGTGGCGAAAGCAATTGTCTAAAACTATTACTTGCCGTAATTCTTTTGTAACATAACATAAAGGGGTGCGCCTTAGCAGGTTTAAGAGGGTTCCTGCAAAGGCAAAATAAAAATATATATATTCAAATGTAAATTGTAACGTTGAGCATACATTACACAAAGTTAGATAAGGGCTCCTGTTAAACCCAAGCCTTACAGAGGACATAGACACAATGTATGAATCCTGCATATTCAAGAGACAAGATGTTTTGTGTAATTTAGTTATCCAACAAACCTGAAAGACCTTTATAGGAGAAAGGACTTGTGATTCTCCTATACGTATTACAGCGAATCTATCCTAAGCATTGAGCCAGAAGGGAAAATGGAGTGATGTGTCAGCTAGCCGAAAACCCACTCACACCCTTTTGAGCGAACCGAGCAGAAAAGGACTATTTTCCCTACACTTGTATGCAATGCTTGTATGAGACCCCTCTATCATATTGACTTGGGCTCCTAAATGTATTTTAACATTTTTAGTTAGAAAGAAATTAACTTCCTTTAACTTTGAATTCCAACTTTTTTAAGAAATAACCATGTGGATCACTAACTAAAAACCAGCGAAGACGAACCCAATAGGGAAATAGGCAAGTTTCTAGGTTTTCTGCCCGGGGTTCGTTTCTGCTGCCGTGTATTCCTCCGCGTTTCGTGATTGAACCGGCTCGTTTGCTGCCCTGTTCAGTGAATCACACACCTCACTCCACGTTTCTTCTAGCCCAATGATCCTAAGAATCCCTATTTTTTTTTCGACAGCTTGACCAGGCGTCCCTCGGTGTAAGAGACCGCACGTACCTGATCCGCGGACTGAATGATACTACGACTGCAGCCTACTTCAAAATGATGGTCAAAGCTGCTGAGAAACTCGGAGCAGAACCACAGAGGGCGGAGAAAGAACTCAGAGAAGCGCTGGACTTCGAGATAGCACTTGCCAAAGTATAAGCATACTACACTCTTAAAACAAACGAGCGGTTTTAACTCAGTCTGAGTTAATTTCCACTCCTTTCCGTGCCGAAAATGCACTTCTCCTATAGGAGTGAATTTCACTCTTTTTCGGAGTGGGTAAAAGGAATAAAAGAAAACTATCTGCGTCCTACACTCTTAAAACGAGCGGTTTTAACTCAGTCTGAGTTAATTTCCACTCCTTTCCGGTGCCGAAAATGCACTTCTCCTATAGGAGTGAATTTCACTCTTTTGTTTTAAGAGTGTATGCTCGTTGCTGAATTTTTTAATGTTTATTTACATTTGAGGTCACTTTATTGTAACCACTTCGTAGTTTTAAACAAATACAAAAAAAAAAATACAAAAATTGTCGACCAACAACAGGCCAGAGGCCCATCAAGGTTGGTCCAAAATAAATCTAATACATTACCAGTTTCCAATGACCGTCAAGTTTCTTCTTAAAATCTTCTACTCTCTTCGAATGCACAACATAATCTGGTAAAGCATTCAATTCATTGACAACTCTATTGTAAAAATAATGCTTTTATACCTCCCTTCTAAAGCACGATTTATTCAATTTCTGATAATGTCCTCTGGTCCGGCTATTTAAGGTAAAACCTAAGCCCTCCATGTCTCCCTGTTTTATGAACTTGAATAACTGAATTAAATCCCTCTAGCTCTCCTGTTTTCCAGGGAATACATGTTTAAATATCTTAATCTGTTATCATAATCAATACCAGATAGACCATCAATCATTTTTGTAGCCCTATCTTGAACTTTTTCAAGCAACTCTATATCTTTTCTGAAGAAAAGAGACCAAAACTGAACAGTATGAACAAAACTGAACATATTATGCAACTAAAATCCTCAGTTTTATGCAATCCAGTACACTTCAAGCTGGTAAAGGCCATATTATGGTTTGAAGGATGGTTTCTTGGGATTTGTATAGGTCCTTTGGTTTAAGTATTACTTAAGTATTATAGCACATCAATCACACCGTGTTAATAGTGTACCCTGCCCAGGGATAGATACTTTTAATAGTACAAATCCCATTGTCATAAAGCTCGCAATGTCCGCAGACGGTTGAAGGGGCATGATGGAGATTTTACCTTGTTTCGTAAACCTGCACAGTCAACAGATCTCACCCCAGTTAAGAAATCGAACGGAGCATTAGGCAGCTGGATGTGGTACCATAGCATCTTTAGGAATTGTAAAGTGAAGTCCATTATGTTCTTAGATTCCTCATACCAATCCTTGGCAATCTATGCCAAACAAATTCATGCTGTTCTAAGGGTAAAAAATGGTCAAATGTTGTTGTGAGGAGTGTTCATAGTAATTTGGCCACTCAGTGTATGGAGTACGTTACGTGAACTTTTGATTTCAAATTTTCAAAAAGATCACTGGATCAGTACACAGGGCCGGATTTCAAGATTTGCCGCCTGTAGGCTACGATTGATTTGCCGCCCCTGTCACAATATTCTCCCCCTTGGGAAAAGCTGCAAAATAGGGTAGTATGTTATGTGCTGATTAAAATAGATGCACATATTAGAATCATCTATGTACCTTTACACACTAAATCGAAAGAGAAATGTACAATTTTTTTAAAAACTGTTCTACCCTTTTCTTTCAACTTCGAAGTCCGGGAGGAGGGGGTGCAATTGCCCTCGCAGCGACAGTGTTTGCTACGAAATATTAGTACTATATATACGTTTACAGTTTGCGCATTAATGTAAAGTATTTGTTTTTTTCTTAAAAATATTCGTATCTTTATAAGATTTTTTATGCCGAATGCCGCTTTAATGGGTCGTAAAATTTGCCGCCCCAAAAATTCGCCGCTCTACGCTACAGCCTACTTAGCCTATTCAGAAATCCGGCCCTGTCAGTACAACAGTAAATTCAGTCGACATTTTTTTTATTTTTTTTCAAAACTTAAAGAAGAAAAGAAATTCTTGAATGAGTTTTTTTGTTTTTAATTTTGACATTTCACGTTAACTTCTAACCAATGATTCTATTGCAGTTTTCTTTGCCAAGAGAGGAGCGTAGAAACATCAGTCGACTCTACAACAAGTACACGGTCAAAAAGCTAGCTGAGCTTGTACCAACTGTAAGTGCATTAACGACTATATTAACTTAAAAATGTATTACCACTTGTGCATTTCAAAGACATTGTCATGGATTTTAGCATATTAATTTAAAGTATTTAAGTATTTTTTTAAAAAATAAATTAATATCTTTTGCAGATAAATTGGATGAAGTATTTTAACGAGCTTTTAGAACATCCTATTACTGAAAACGAAACTGTGATCGTGCCTGTTCCAGATTTCATCATTCGATTTGCCGATTTGATCTTGGAAACTGACAAAAGGTAACTGGAAAACTCACACACTATATTATTTTACGATTATGTCTTTTTACTGTTTTTCTCTGACGAAGTTCATTTCGTCATAAAGTAAGAAACAATTCGTTATTTATTGACAAACTCATTTCTCAAGTACGAGTACTTGATGAAACTAATTTCGTCAATTTGGTAATTGGAGCATTTTCCACACGACATTTCGTCAGAAATGATAAACTCGTTTATTGAGTCCTAGACATTGCGGTTTCTTGAAGGACGCCATAACCATTTTATACACTGCTCAAAAGAATTAGGGGAATTCATGTTTTAAACCCTTTCACCCCCAATGATTCCATTTGGAATCATCAGCTTGCGATTTTTTTCTCATTAAGTTGAGCTTGCACTTATTTATCGTTGGATGGAAGAAGAGTCTTTTGAATGGAAGAAGAGTCTTTTGAAGAATTAAATCATGTTGGTTTTAATTAAATGAAAATATGAAAAACATGGTAAAATAAAATTCACTCCCAAAACATTTTATGCAATAAATTGACCCTAAATTCTTAACACTTGCATTCTTAGATGTTTGAAAATTCATTTTAACTTTTTTAACAAATAAAGTTATGAAAAAATTATTGTTATAATTTATTCAAAAGTTATGATTCCAATTTTTTTCCCCTTAAATTTTATTTTAAAATATTTAGATTTTTTCCCCTAATTTTTACCATATCATTCTGGATGTATATTGAATCTATTTAACAAATTTTAGATTTTTCGAATAAAAATTAAAAGGTTGAATTTGAGAGGGTTAACAAAAGTACGCGAAGTTCTCCCCTAATTGTTTTGAGCAGTGTACTTAATGCAACCAGATTTTAAATACCAAAATCAGGACATTCCCTCTCTAACACCATCTCCCTGACCCGATAATTTTTCATTTAATACCCTCTCCATCCCAATTCTAAATAATATCATATTTTATAAGGCAAGCAATATATATAAAGCAATATAGCAAGTATAAAAGTATAAAGCAAGTATAAAGCAATATAGCAATATAAAGCAAGCAATATATACAAGCAATATTAATAAGGCAGGGCATAAGCAAATAGCCAGTAGAAAGTTACCATTATCCTGAGTAATCAAATATATAAATTAAATACTAATTATAACTTTAATGTCATTTTAACGTTTTCATCAAAGACTATTCACAACAGTTTTGTAAAATCTATATTTTATTTATATTGTCCCTGTTTTTTGGACTGTAACAGAAAAGTTGGCAGGAGATCCTGTCTGCGGGACAGTGAGACAAAAAAAAACCACCGTTAATTGAAAAATTGGACTTCTGGTCATATTAGATACTCTGTAGGCTAATTCCATGTAACTGCAGTGTAAGTCACAATTTAAGAGGAGATTGCAAGTGTTTTAATCGTGAAAAACAATTCAAATTAAATAAAGCATGTTACATTATTTAATTTTTATAGATGTAGATCAGCTATTCCGCTATTTTTTTTTAAAATTTTATGTTAAACTAGCTTTATAAACCCGGCGTTGCACGGGTGTACCCTTAATAACCGTAATTAGTAGTTTTTTATGTAAACTTTTATTTTATACCAATTGATCCTCTCTCCACTGGTCCACTCCATCAGGATATCATATTCTCCTCCCATTCTGATATAAGGGGTTGATTTTATCCAGGTCGTTCCAGGAGTTTGAGGGCTTTCCCATAGGCCCCTGTTCAAATTGCCAGAACAGCTATATGATATCATGGCCTGTTTCTATTTCACGATTACCGCAAAACGAAACTGCCCAAATAAGGTAAACATTCCACTTCATATTTGATACAACTCGATAAGACTGGGGTACTCAGTCGGTAAAGACATTCGTCTTGCAAGCGGTAGGTCCCAGGTTCAGGTCCGGGCATTGCCAAAATAACTGCCGATCTATAAACGGATCGTGCAGCCAAAAAATGTCCGACGAATAATACCCCATGTAGAGGAAGGGCAATTCAAATATCCTCTAAATTCCCAACGCTGCATACGAGGTCGCCCTTAAAAAAGTTGCATTGGGTACCTACTTACGCGTCGGCTCGTAACTTGACTGTGGTTCGAAATTACGACTCCCGTTTCCAATATCCCTTACCGTTGGCCTGTATAATACATTTTCCCTTCACAGGGTTGTGGCCAACTACATGATGTATCGACTGACCTTCCAGACTTTGTTCGTGCTGTCGAAAGAGTGGCGGGAACTGGTCGATGAGTACAGCGCTGTCCTGTCAGGAAAGAACCAGGAGAAGCCACGCTGGGAGCTGTGCGTGGGTTCCCTGTATAGCAATCTCCATATTGCACTCAGCTCTTCCTATGTCAAGCACTTCTTCAAAGACTTTAGCAAGCACTCGGTGAGTGGGGTTATTTAAATATTGAAAGAGAATATGCAGAACGAAGCTAAGTATACCGAAGTAATCGGGATCGAACTACATTCAGAAATTCTGATAATTGGAGTGAATCGGAAGACAATATACAGGGTGGCCCAGCGGGTAGTGTTTGAAACAAATGAAAAAATAAAAACAAACAAGAGACATGAGAAGAATTTAATGACGGTTATTGAAAGGACATATTGGGCAATTAATGATAAAAAGGTTCGAAGTGCCCGCCATCTTTAACAAGGACAGCAGTTAGGCGGTTCTCGAATACAACCATACTCCATACTCCTTACAAATACCTTCGTCCTTCCTCCATACTCCTTTTGTTTGACCAATTCTTTTTGTGGGAAGCTTTTTTTAGCTTTTGTGAGAAGTTCCACAAAAAGAATTGGCCAAACAAAGGGAGTATGGCAGGAGTATGGAGGAAGGAGGAAGGTATGGGTAAGGAGTATGGAGTATGGCTGGATTCGAGAACCGCCTAACTGCTGTCCTTGTTAAATATGGCGGGCACTTCGAACCTTTTTATCATTAATTGCCCAATATGTCCTTTCAATAACCGTCATTAAATTCTTCTCATGTCTCTTATTTGTTTTTATTTTTTCATTTGTTTCAAACACTACCCGCTGGGCCACCCTGTATATTCAATCAATTACTCAATGGCTGTGAGATCATGTAATTCTAGTTTCGGTCGTCATTTACTCCACCAAATCCAAAGTAAAAGGTGACTTTGGGCACTTTCAGTAACTTTTTTTATTCGACTTATTGTGGAATATTCATTTTAGAAGCCATTGGAAATAATAGATATTAAAAGCTTACTGCACTATACATTCAAAAGATAATTTACATAATTCACAAATGAGTGCATAAAATAAAAGCAGTTACAGTTTGTAAAAAAAAAAATTATCTACGACATATAACCTTCTATACCTGGCATATCTGTTGGATGCCATGCCGCAAAAAAAAATTTCGGGATGACATCCAACAAAACGAAGGCCGGATAGAATTTTTCCTGAAACTAAGATAATCAGCAAAGCTTCGGATTATTGGAGTACTCCTTTACTTTCTGTTGCAGGTCAGCTATTTCAATCAAACCAGATCAGGGCATATCCTGGCATTTCTTGCTTATTTTGTCAAAGATACAACGAGGATGGAAGATAATGATCGAAAAATTGCTTTGTCCGGTTCTAGCGAGCCTAAATAAAAGAACATACTTGTACTTCGTATAAGTATATAAGAGTGCCGCCACTCTGGAGTGACTGGCAACCGGTTCTCCAAACTCCTGCCCGGTTCGTGCCAACCTAATACCTTTCTCGCTTTTAACGGCGCCAAAGATAAACTGGAGTTATATTCGCTGCTGACGGGGGAAATTTGTATATGATTCTTTTGGATAGTTATTTGCTTTGATGTGAATTGCAGACTATTGGTTAGATTATTTTTCTATACAATAAAACGAAAAAGTGAAATTTAGCCGATACCAAGGCAGTAAACCAAATTAAATATTTTTTAAAAAAAACCGCATTGAGGTATAAGGAAGACACACATTCTAGAAAATGAATGGAGTTCTAAGATGAATATTTCATGCTGCTATGGCTCCGGACATTTAAAAGAGCTTACTTTTTTAATATAGAGAGAAAAGCTGAAGTAACTCATATCCGATTCTTTAGGTAGGATCCTTTTGGTAGATTATAGGTTGCCGAGACAGCTACACACTGATCAGCCTATCTAGTATTTTTGTTAAAGGTAAGTGAATTTTAGATGGTATGTGTGGACACTGCTGAATATCGAATATGATCACACACTCTTTTTCCAGGCACTGGAACTAGTGAAGTACATCAGCAAGGAGTTTCAGAGCACTCTTGACGACCTTGATTGGATGGACAAGGACACCAAAATGCAGGCAATGGAAAAGGTAGACTCCCAAATTGCATTTTTATAATCCTGTGCAAAAAAATCCAGCTTTTTCAATTCAATAGTCATCTATAAAGTAAATTTTCATTTGCTGGTTTGTAAAAACTTTTTTTGAGAACAATTGGGTAAACAAGTTTATTAATCCCTAAGAACAGAAATTACTACATTTTTCAGACAAATTTTCAAGGCCAATTATATGTTTAGTAAAAAAATTGATTTGCACATGAACAATAACATTTAGTAAGCAACTTAAATATTTTTGAACGTAAATATAAAATCTTAAGTATCTGACATTGGCGTAATACTCTGTTTTAATATTCGTGAATTTATTTAACTTGTTTAAAATTATCTAACATTATGCACTAGTTGCATAAATAACTGTTTTTTTTCTTGAATTAAAAAAAAAACCTTCTATTTTGCTTTCCTGAATAGGTTTGAAACAAACTTACTGTGTAAGGAATTATGGTAGACAAACCCATTGCAGTATTTTTGAAATCAGAATATCTGCCAAAATATAGTTTTATTTTTTTACAAATTCTTTTTACCAGTTTTTATGAATGTTATGACAACAACAAAAAAGTGAAATTCTTGTCTGATTATTTATTTATAATTGATGAAATTCAAAATTAGTGGTATCATAAAACAAATCCTGAAGCAGTACTAGGAAAAATTTTATTATTTCAAAATGCAAATGCATTTAATAAGTGGTTATTAAATCTATACATTTATTTAACAACACCATAGCTAAGTAGCTTTTTTTTAAACAAGCTATCAAATAATGGTTTTTTCTTGTGTCTCAAATTATTTCAATTTGTTGTTGAAGTCACCTTTATTCAGCAACATCAAAGATTTTTGATCAAACAATTCGCATACATTTATTCCATAGCATATGTTTTTAGGCCAAGTCTATAAAGCCTTATATTGGATATCCCCAAGAACTTCTCAACAATACCTTAGTAATGGAACACTACAAAAAAGTAAGTTGGAATTTGATTTAGTAAGAAATTAAATTTTAACGAGTAGAAAATTCCTTTTCATATTGTTTACATTACAGATATCGATTTAAAATCATCCTATCTAGTTTATGTAAAAACTAAATTTAAATATAAAAGGTTTGTAGGAGGTTTTATTTATAGTTTACATAGGGTAAAAAAATATGTAAGTTACTCTAATGAAATATGTTGAAAATTGAAGCATTTGCATGTAAAAGTGAAAATTAGTAGTCCCAACTGGATTTTGCAAGTCTAGTGGTCACTGTTAAGATGTCTTTATTTTCAACTTTAGTTTTTATAAAGATTGAAGCAATTCTCATAAGAGTGTGTCATAGCTCCATTAGAGTCCATCAGGAACTTCTAAAATTTCCTCAACTTTTATTGTTTACCTTGTAATATATCTTAGAGGTATTGAAGATTTTCCACAAGAAAGTCTTTTTAGTTTTATTTTGTATGCCTCTTTTCAAGATAAATAGTTTGTATCCAACATATTCTGCATTTAGTTCGAAAGAATTTAAAGATACGTATTCAGAACATTAGCCAATAAATAAAAGTTATAAAATATAAACAAAAGAATTTATGCCCTTTAAATATTTATATTTTTAAACATACACTCTTAAAACAAAAGAGTGAAATTCACTCCTATAGGAGAAGTGCATTTTCGGCACCGGAAAGGAGTGGAAATTAACTCAGACTGAGTTAAAACCGCTCGTTTTAAGAGTGTAGGACGCAGATTGTTTTTTTTTTATTTCTTTTACCCACTCCGAAAAGAGTGAAATTCACTCCTATAAGAGAAGTGCATTTTCGGCACGGAAAGGAGTGGAAATTAACTCAGACTGAGTTAAAACCGCTCGTTTTAAGAGTGTAGGACGCAGATTGTTTTCTTTTATTTCTTTTACCCACTCCGAAAAAGAGTGAAATTCACTCCTATAAGAGAAGTGCATTTTCGGCACGGAAAGGAGTGGAAATTAACTCAGACTGAGTTAAAACCGCTCGTTTTAAGAGTGTAGGACGCAGATTGTTTTCTTTTATTTCTTTTACCCACTCCGAAAAAGAGTGAAATTCACTCCTATAAGAGAAGTGCATTTTCGGCACGGAAAGGAGTGGAAATTAACTCAGACTGAGTTAAAACCGCTCGTTTTAAGAGTGTAGGACGCAGATTGTTTTCTTTTATTTCTTTTACCCACTCCGAAAAAGAGTGAAATTCACTCCTATAAGAGAAGTGCATTTTCGGCACGGAAAGGAGTGGAAATTAACTCAGACTGAGTTAAAACCGCTCGTTTTAAGAGTGTAGGACGCAGATTGTTTTCTTTTATTTCTTTTACCCACTCCGAAAAAGAGTGAAATTCACTCCTATAAGAGAAGTGCATTTTCGGCACGGAAAGGAGTGGAAATTAACTCAGACTGAGTTAAAACCGCTCGTTTTAAGAGTGTAGGACGCAGATTGTTTTCTTTTATTTCTTTTACCCACTCCGAAAAAGAGTGAAATTCACTCCTATGAGAAGTGCATTTTCGGCACGGAAAGGAGTGGAAATTAACTCAAGTTGAGTTAAAACCGCTCGTTTTAAGAGTGTAGGACGCAGATTGTTTTCTTTTATTTCTTTTACCCACTCCGAAAAAGAGTGAAATTCACTCCTATAAGAGAAGTGCATTTTCGGCACGGAAAGGAGTGGAAATTAACTCAAACTGAGTTAAAACCGCTCGTTTTAAGAGTGTAGGACGCAGATTGTTTTCTTTTATTTCTTTTACCCACTCCGAAAAAGAGTGAAATTCACTCCTATAAGAGAAGTGCATTTTCGGCACGGAAAGGAGTGGAAATTAACTCAGACTGAGTTAAAACCGCTCGTTTTAAGAGTGTAGGACGCAGATTGTTTTCTTTTATTTCTTTTACCCACTCCGAAAAAGAGTGAAATTCACTCCTATAAGAGAAGTGCATTTTCGGCACGGAAAGGAGTGGAAATTAACTCAGACTGAGTTAAAACCGCTCGTTTGTTTTAAGAGTGTAGAAAGATGTAAAGGACGTGATCTAAAAACGTATGGAGGATTCAGAATATGAGTGAACCAAGTCCACTTTTTATCATTTTCGAGCTGGCAGTGCAATCGCTCTAAATTTGTAAAATTTCAGTGCAACAATAAAAAAAGTTCCCAGATTAGATAATATCTGCTAGGCAGCTAAATTTAAAAAAAGTAAAAGGTAATTTTGTTATAAAACATTAATCTTTAAAAACAAACTCTGTAGCACCAGCACAAAGACGCTTTTTATGGACTTGCTCCATATCTAATAAGTAAAAGTACAGTCCCTGGACAAATTATTAGACGCACTGCAAGATTTCTCGTATCAATCAATGATGAACAAAATACCTTTTGAAGGACATTTGTGTTCCTAAACTTAAGCTATTGAATAGAAAATACTATCTGTTATACTTAATACATATATCGACATCTTTTTTTAATGATATGGCATTCTTTGGTATGTTTTCACCATTACTAAAAAAATACAGTTCGTCTAATAATTTGTCCAGGGACTGTAGATTGTTCGACTATTCATGGAAATGGGATGCCAGAGCCTAGGGAGGTTGGACTTGTTTGCCTGTAGTCGTTAGCTGAGCAACAGATCTACTCTTAAAACCATAACTAGGCTGAGAACCGGACACCACAGGGGTATGAAGATAGATGGAGATGGCAAGAAGATCTATAGAAGCTGTGAACATTGTCCTGATACACAGCTTACGCCTACTCACATCTATGAGTGTCCGGCTATGAGCGCCAGCCTGAGAAAGATTGGAGTACTGCCGACTATGCTAGATCCGTATGGAGACAACATCAAGCAAGTCGTAGAAGAAATTATCAAAATTCACGGACACATATAGAGTTCGACTCTCATGGACACGACAGCTACAAAATTATACCATGAAAACTATCGTTTATTTTTTTTCACAAATTTTAAATTATTTAATTAAATCCTCATAGATAGATGGAGATGGCAAGAAGATCTATAGAAGCTGTGAACATTGTCCTGATACACAGCTTACGCCTACTCACATCTATGAGTGTCCGGCTATGAGCGCCAGCCTGAGAAAGATTGGAGTACTGCCGACTATGCTAGATCCGTATGGAGACAACATCAAGCAAGTCGTAGAAGAAATTATCAAAATTCACGGACACATATAGAGTTCGACTCTCATGGACACGACAGCTACAAAATTATACCATGAAAACTATCGTTTATTTTTTTTTCACAAATTTTAAATTATTTAATTAAATCCTCATAGATAGATGGAGATGGCAAGAAGATCTATAGAAGCTGTGAACATTGTCCTGATACACAGCTTACGCCTACTCACATCTATGAGTGTCCGGCTATGAGCGCCAGCCTGAGAAAGATTGGAGTACTGCCGACTATGCTAGATCCGTATGGAGACAAACATCAAGCAAAGTTCGTAGACAGAAAATTATCAAAATTCACGGACACATATAGAGTTCATCTCTCATGGACACGGACAGCTACAAAATTTATTAACCATGAAAACTATCGTTTATTTTTTTCACAAATTTTAAATTATTTAATTAAATCCTCATAGATAGATGGAGATGGCAAGAAGATCTATAGAAGCTGTGAACATTGTCCTGATACACAGCTTACGCCTACTCACATCTATGAGTGTCCGGCTATGAGCGCCAGCCTGAGAAAGATTGGAGTACTGCCGACTATGCTAGATCCGTATGGAGACAACATCAAGCAAGTCGTAGAAGAAATTATCAAAATTCACGGACACATATAGAGTTCGACTCTCATGGACACGACAAAAAAAAGGGACTGTAGATAAAAATATGTGTAACAGATATATCTCAAAAATGTTGTAGTATCTCCACATCCTTCCCTTCGGAAAAGTGCTTATACTTTCACCTTTACTTCAATATTTTAGATGAGAAAAAAAATACTTAAATAACATCTCTTCTTGCAGTTGACCGTCACAAACGAGAGCTACTACGACAACATCATGAGGCTGGGAAAATGGTCCACGGACTACGCTTTCTCCCAACTACGCAAGCCCAACATCAAGGGAGCGTAAGCAAAGATGAAAATTTACAAATTTCGTTAGGTAGCAGGTTACAAAAAGACCACTCAAAATCTCGAATTTTTATTTCAACTTTAGTTACTGAATCGTGCCTTTACGAAAAAACTTCTATGATGCACTTTGAATATGGGGCTGGAGTTTGCAAATTTGATAGTTAATTTCAATATAACTTTGTTACCAGCTTTAAATGTCATTTTTCCAAAACACCCATTTTCAGCCTTAAGGTACACTTTTCTATTTTTCTATTTTACTAAAAAGGTTGAAATTTTCTGTTATGTCGTATTTATGTCTATTTAACACAGTGAACCAAACATATTCCAAAAAAATATTGAGTAAAAATAAGACGATTTTTCTAATTTAAGAAGTGCGCAAAATTTCTATTTATGTTAATAACTTAAAATTATGAATGTTTTATCGTCAAACTTGAGGTTCATTGCGTTGAATAGACTTTTTTTATTTCTATAAAAAATTATTTATAGATACACGCAATAGTTGTGCTGGAAAGTGTACCTAAAAGCTAAAAATCGGTGTTTTAAAATAATGACTTATAAAGCTGGAAACAAAGTTATATGGAAATTAACTACCAAATTTGCGAACTCTAACACCATATTTAGGTGCGTATTATCTAAAAAACTTTTTGTAAATATTCATTTTAGTGATTAAAAGCTAAAATGAAAATTTTATATTTTGAAGCTTCGATATGTTCCCTGTCCCCTTAACCTCTTGCGACCTGGGGTCCCTATTCGGGGACATTTTTTAAAACCTCTCCACAAACAATTAACATGTTAATTAGTTTCGAAATTAACCTGGTCAGATAGAAGAAGATCCTGAAATTACTTTTCAGCCTTTGATTACAGGTATCTGTCATTTATTTCTAAAAAAATGAAGTTGAACGAGGGCAATACAATCTTAAAAAACAACTTTAAACTAGTTATTTCTTTAAACTTTTCAAAAAGTTCTTTTAATAGTTAATTTTAAAGGCCTTTTGCATTAAAAACAATGTTAAAATAAACTGTTAACTACCAATAAGTGATACGGCCTTTTTTTTGCATTTATAGCACAAAAAAAAGTGTATTTTTAGAGCTTAATGCGTGTCTCTCAGTAACTATTAAACATAATTTTTTTAACAATTACTTAGCAAAACATTATTTGCTATGCAAGCTATATTTGTATGGAAAGTACGTTTAGATTAAGAATATACGTGTAGGATTTTGCTGGGGTCTTAAGGAGGTTAACTGTCGTACTAAAGCAAATAGGCAGATTTCGCGTTGTAAGTGGCAACAGTTCCAGCGGTATTGTTTTCATTTTTGATCCTTCTTAAATACATTTGTTTCGAACAATACAATATTTTTTTTTACCTTACTGAAGATGCTGTGTACTAACTTTTCTCTCAGTAGAACTATAGTTAAACTCATAGTTTCCTTGCACAGAAGCCACGACCACGTGCGGAGCTATAAAACACATGGAGCAATGAAATGAAGACAAAATAAAACGGCTGAAATTTCCTCCCCATCTGATTGCTCCGCGCGTTTTATAGCTCCGCCCATGATCGTGGCTTCTGTGCAAGGAAACTATGAGTTTAACTATAAAGATTTTTTTCTGTTTGTAAATGACATTGTATTGCTGTCCCACAGTGTCGCTTAATTTTTCCCTGCACAAAACAAAATATTATCTAAACCGAAGTTAATCAACAACATTGACGCTTCGGTAATCAAATTCAGACCAACATAGTTTAATAAATAGCAGAAATAAAAACATTTTAATAATTAGAATTATAACAACTTAAATGATGCTTGATAACATAATTGGTATATAAAATTATTAGAATTTCAATAATGGAGAGAATTCCATTTAATTTTCCAATTTTCCATGGAGATAGAATTCAAATAATAACTTTCATTAAAGATTTTTTTGATAAAAATTTTGGATAAATTTGGTACCTAAAATTAAACCCTACCAACTTAAATTAAAATTTGGCCGAGTGCTATCCAAGTATTAAACTATCTCAAACTTGCCTCACAATAGTTATTTAAGCAACTAGTGCCGAAAATAATACTTCATTAAGCGAGTGGCTTTTATTTTACGAGACCGTTAATAAAGTATTATTTGGCACGTGCTTGCTTACAATATTTTTTATAATCACGTGCAAAAAAGTATTTCTACCAATGAGTGATTATCGTGACATCATTTAGTTTCCATGGCGATATTCGGAAATGCAAATTAGTAAAAGAATAGTTGTAAAATAATTTTCTATTTTGAATCAAATTTCATCATTTTTGTAGTACTTTTAGTTTCCATGGAGATATTAGAAAATGCAAAAGTAATGAACCAATAGAAATAAGTGAGTTTCATGACATCATTTAGTTTCCATGGAGATATTCATGATATTTTGTTTTTCTACCAATCAGATACTCTTACTTACTTTACCGCACTAGTTCCGAAAATGATACTTTCGGCACTGTCTGTGACGTAAGCACGTAAAGTGTCATTTTCGCAACGATTTATGAATGAATATGATATAAAAAAGAGAACTTTTTTGCACGTTGTTATAAAAATATATTTATTATTTTTTATAAGTACAAGTTCAAGTTACATGAGTCAATAACAGTTGTAAGAAGCATTTTCACCTCTTTCTTGAAATATAGGTTATTAAAAATTAACCTTAGCAAAATGATCTTTCAAACATGACTTTTTTTGTGACAATACATGTAAAATAAATCGACAGGGATACTTCGGTGTAATTAAAGATCTTAATTAGTAACTAGTAATCAGGAGAAGGTGGATCTGTCGTCTGCAGTCGACGAGAGAGTGTGATCGAATGCTCACAAAAATGGTGAAAATCTCGAGCTCTGCTTCACTGACCAATCAGAGTCATAAGAAAGTTAGAAATTTAAGTTATTAAGTTTAATTGGGGTACAAAATATAGGATTTTGAGTTGGTTAAGTGTCATATATGTGTTTATATTTGATTATTGTATATAACTAATTTGCATTTGTATGTACCGACTTTTATCGACTAAAAAAGACTTTAAAAATAGGTTCTTCAAAGTAATTGCAATGTTATTTATTTGATAATTTTCTTAAAAAGGATTCAATATATTTCTTATATTGGCAGATGGAATGAACATGCTTGGTCTGCAATAGTAAATGCTTTTTACGATCGATTGGAAAACAGCATAGGTACAATAGATTTTAAAAAAAATTATTCTCCTGTTGTGATATTTTAATTTTAATAATCCAGTTATTGGGAATATCCTAAAAAACATTGAGAATATTCCAAAGATTTACTGTTCATTTTATAACATTAAAAATGCTTGTTTCTTTAATAAATGAATTTTTCATTTCTGAGTTGCAGTAAGACATTTTTGTACTGTGGAATTACAACCATCTAATAAATATTAATTAAATACATTTTTAGATATTTATAATCTGTTAGTATGTTTTTACATGTTAACAATTTACACTTTCTGAATGCTGGAAACTTTAAATATTGTGCATGAGAATTTAGTTAAAACTTTTTTTTTCTTTTATTTTTATTTTAGATTTCCCGGCTGGCATCTTGCAGAGTCCTTTCTTCAACAAGGACCGTCCTCAGTAAGTCCATAGACAGTAGTCGAGTTAGTTAGGCTTTTATACTACTGTATTAGTTATTAACTAGATTAAACTAAAACTCCTCGGCGCAACAGCTCATTAGTGGGCCAAGGCCTGCCGTGCCCATTACAGCTTTCGTGACCTATGGCTCTGGGATATTAGGCATATGTCCGGTAAGGTGGTCGGCCTCACGCGGAACCCCCAGTGTTTAGTTCCCAAGCATGCTTGGTTCCCATTTTATCGACCCACTCAAGACTGCTCAAAACAATTAGGGGAGCACTTTGAGTACTTTTGTTTACACTTTCAGTTAAAACTTCTTTTTTTTTTATTATAAAAATCTAAAATTTGTGAAATAGATTCATTATGCATCCAGAATGAAATGGTAAAAAAACAGGGGAAAAAATCTTAGTTTTTTTAACTAAAGTTAAGGGGGAAAAATAATGGAATCATAACTTTTGAATAAATTATAACTATATTTTTTTCATAAAATTATTGCATAACATTTTTTGGGAGTGAATTTTATTTTACCATGTTTTTCATATTTTCATTTAATTAAAACAAACATTATTTAATTCTTCAAAAGACATGATTCTTCCATCTAACGATAAATAAGTGCGAGCTCAACTTAGTAAGAAAAAAAAATAGGAAGCTGATGATACCAAATGGAATCATTGGGGGTGAAAGAGTTTAAACCATGCGTTTCCTTAATTGTTGTGAGCAGTGTAGATTACTGGTGAGGATTTACAACGCCAAATGCTGGCTGTCTTTCTGTACTCTTCCTACAAGTCTAACTGGAATATGAAATCGCGCTAGTGTTCGTTGTTTGGCATCAGTAGCTTGGCGCCCTTTAATCTGTTGGCTAATTTGTATTCCATGGTTGCAAAATCATGTGTATCATCTACACTGTTAAAAATTGTGTGCTTGGTAGCACCATGATATTGGTTCCTAGTAGCTGCAACGGCTGAATGGTGAAACGTTCCACCATATTTTTGGTATTCGGTTGAACCATTTCTCAGGTTTTTGTTTCCAAATCCAGAAAAAAGGTTCAACCAAACACCGAAAAAAAGGTGAAACATTTCACCATTCAGCCGTTGCAGCTACTAGGAACCAATATCATGGTGAAACCTAGCACCAAATTTTTAACAGTGTATGCAACAAATCAAAGTGTAGTGTATCTCATGTAAATAATTTGAATAGTTAATGAACTTAAGGGCGAATGGAGCCCTAATGAACGTGGGTGTCTAAACCAAAGTGCCACTGTTTTAATCCAAAGGGAAAAAATTATTTTCTAAGCCACATTTCTCCAGCTGCGTTAAATATTTTTATGTGATAAATGTAGCTGTCTTTTTTAGCTTCCACACTTTTATAACGTAAAAAGTGGAAGGTATTGTAATCGTTCAGTCCGTCTGTCTGTCCGTCTGTCACCCACTTTCATAGCCCAAACTACAAATGCTACGGACAAGTGCGATACGTCAAAAAATTCAGCGCATCGAAATTAGAATATATTGAAAATTGCAGAAAAGAATTCGAATTCGAAATACTTAAACTATTTAAAAAACTGCAAAATTTAATGCCCATTTAAAAAGCATAGGAACCCATTTTTATTAGAATTAAATCACCATTGCCATTCGCAACAATCGCTCGAGAAACTTTTATTCTTTTAGAGACAATAAATTAAAATTAATTTATTTTTGCGACATCGATCCGTTTGAAATGACGTCAAATATATTTCACTACGAGATTCTTTGTACGTTGATATGAAATATTTTCATTCTATTTAAAAGCGAGGAATACTACATATTTATTCTTTGAAATATAAATTAATGTTTACAAACGATAGGTAATAATTATTGAATTTTCGAAATAAAATAAATGAAACTGGCCAAATTTAGCATGTAAATGTTTAATATAGAATTAATGCTATGTTTGGCGCTTTTTTACCTGTTTAATACAATTGTAGTGTGGAAGCGGGTTAAGTGACAGATTCTGTTAAAAACCTACTTGTTTTTCTTTCTGTCTTGTAAACCCATTTCAAAGAGTGGGATTATAGAGAACTGTAAGTCAGCTACATTTATCATATTAAAACAAGAAGTTCATAAAGAACTAAAATAGCCTACTTTCCTGTTACTTAAATACTTACTGAAGTTCTAATCGGGAAAAAACTAGGTTCCTAACAGTAAATATCATCAACAACCGTTTCTACACTAGATTTATACACATTAGAAAAAAAATCGAAACACAGCATCCAGCTATAATTTAAACTTCTAAAAGCCAAAATCAACTATTTTCCTTAATATTCTTTCGCAAATTAAGTTAATATTATTTATCGTCTGCCCGATTTATTTGTAGTTCGAAGAATAATTAAATATTTATTAATACAAAAGAAATGAAACTACTCCAAACTCCCTTAAAATAATAAGAAATGTAAATTAAAACTAAGCATAATTGTATGCAGAAATATGACTTGCCGCTTTCTTGGTAAACAATTAATGAACAATCAAAGAATCAAATTGTGCTACATTTTATGACGTCATTCCAAACTGATTCATGAAAATATTATTTTGCTTCAAATATATTTAAATAAATAAAGTTTCTCATGTCATTGTTGATTTGGCAACAGTGATTTAAATGACTCAAAATTGAATTTCAATGCTAATTCAATGGGAAATTCGCCGACAGATAGTAGATTTATGTCCGTCCGGACGTACAGACAGACGGACAAAAAGTATGAAAGTTGGATATCTGAGGTCATAGCTTTCTAACAAAAAAATAATTTTTAAGATCCGATGGATAGAACCGATTTTGGAAGGGGGGTACGGACGGACAGACAGACGGACATCGACCGCATGTCAATGCCTACTTTTTCATTTTTTTAATTCTTTCGAATTAAAAAAAGAAAAGTAGGCTAAAAAAAACGTTAGTTAAAGTATTCAATACAGCTGGAGTCATGTGGGTTAGAAAATATTTTTTTTCCCATTGGATTAACACACAGGCACTTTCAAAGTGCCTCTATGTGTTTCTGAATGATCTACCAATGCAATCCTTCAGGCTCATTTGCCCTTAAGGGATAACTATTAACTATACTACTAAACTCCTCGGCGCAACAGCCCATTAGAGGGCCAAGGCCTGCCGTGCCCATTTCAGCTTACGTGACCTAGGGCTCTGGGGTGCTAGGCACATGTCCCGGTAAGATGGTCATCCTCACGCGGAACCCCCAGTGTTTAGTTCCCAAGCATGCTTGGTCCCCATTTTATCGACCCACTTACAGTAGCCGTCAACTTAACCTTTCGTAATGGCTAAGCCTATGAGGACGTGTCCGAGTGTCCGAGCGCTGGGATTAGCTTAGTGAAATGCATAGGGGGTAAAAGGTTTGGCGCGATTATCGCTGTTTTTTTTATAAACAGAATCTAGCTGTGTTTATATTTTTTTAGGAAAAATAGTAAAATATTTATTCTTTATAATATTAATGGTATTTTTAATTTTCATTAATGGGACGTATTTAAAGTCTTAAGAATTAATAAGTAAAACTCATATTTTTTTTAATTAACTTTTAATTATTCATTAATCTATACTTATTTTGGGATATTATTTTTTTTAGATTTAAAAAAAATAATGCAGTTTAATTTTTAAACAGAATTTGATTATATTTTTATATAGTATCTTATTTTAGTAGTTATGCGAAAATTAATTAAGCCGTCAAAACCTACAGTCCCTGGACAAATTATTAGACGCATTGCAAGCTTTCATGTATCTAAAAGCTACAATTGCATATAAAATTAATTAATCGTAGTGATTAATAAATCTGCTTAAACGTTTAGGTACAGTAAACTTGGTAATTTTAGGAGTTGCAAATTTGAACCAATTCCAAAATCTCTCCCAACTGTCTAAATTAAAAAAAATGCAAAAATATGGTAATATGTTAATTTGAAATGATAACAAAACGGGTTAGGACACAACAGAGGCCATAGAGAGATTCTAATAATGGAATGGAAGAAGAATTTTGAACTTTTTACGTACTTTTATATGACCAAAAATGTTGATAATTGATTGAAATTGAAAGTTCTGTACTTAAATTAAAACCAACTGTTAAAAAGTGTTTACATATTTAAGTTCCCTTCAAACCAAAAATCTGCATTGGAGAATCTTAGCTTCACAAACACGTTCAATATGATGATCTTTGCAGAACTTTGCAAAGGCTTACCCTGCTTGTGAGTTTGAAACTCATAATTGAAGATTTTCTCCACATTTAAAGCCATTTCGTTTAGAAAATAAAGCTAGAAATGATAGCATTCGAATCGCGTTGGATAGCTGGAACAACAACAAATATGTGTGGCGTTCACAATAGGGTATTTGACTAAAAAAATTTTATTGGCTTAAAATATTCCTATGCAAAAAATATTAGACCCGTATTTTTTCTTTTTTTTCCAAATACCGCCTAGAAACGGAGAAAAACGCAATTAAAATTTAACTATAAGCCACGCCCCCAAAACGATCCCCGGCAGAATTTGAAGGATGTGACGTCACCTGGCAGCAAACGGTTTCGACATGCGAGAGAATCCGTAGTGATCACTGTTGTTGTTGTTGTATTTGATACTTCAATTTCCTTTGATTTATTATTGACAGAGTGAGTAGAGGTGATTAAATGGGTTTTTTTTTGTTTTTAACATTTAGCATTTTGTTTCCCTTAAAGATTTAGGTTGACTTTTTAAGATAAAATGGCACCAGAGCGTTTTCTTGTAAACCAAAAACTAATGGCTTATAAAATAAGAAATATATATAAAAAACTTAATCTGAACTAACACACATCCTAAATAAACGTACATAAAAATATTAGAGGGCCTCAGTTAAATCGTTTTTTTTTTTTAAATATAAAATTAGGTTACTTCATATGAATTTTTCATGTGATATGAAGTTTTTTCATGTAATTTTTTTTAAACAACCGCCCCATCTGCCAAAATGTCCAGCCTTAAAATTGAATAAAATCAATTTAGAAATAATTATTTTATACACGCATATGCAATTTTTGTTATAATTAATAATTTAAAATGTCAGGGATTTTCAATATAAGTCACTTATTTGCGGATTTGTTACTTTATAAGTGCTTATTGTTTGGTGAAATGGGTACGTAATTGTTACATTAAATTTGGGCTACACACCTTGATCAAGTACGGAGACGTAGAATATTTCGGCTTCTTCTAATGTTTAACTATCGCTATACTGTGCCGTTCCGCAATATAAACATTTGGTGATTTCGTTTACTAAGGCCCTGTATTTGAGCTTAAAGTTTGAATTTACTAGACTAACGCTTGAAAATATCGAAAATAAGATCGTTCATAAACAACTTAAGCTGTTTTAAATTTAATTAATAATTTTGTACAAGATAATTTATTCAAGTATTGAGTTTAATGAAAAGTTGTACTAGATATTTTTAGATGCAGGTATGAAAAAAATATACTTGAAGTCTAGTGAAACCAAAATTAGGGGAAAACTGATGTAGCTTTTAATAAATAGATTTTTTATAACGTTTTTTCTTTTTACTAGAACGCATGAACAACTTTTTGTAAACAGAAGTGCTTAACTTATTCTTATTTTCTAGATTAGTACAAGAAAAAAATAATTTCGGGGCGCCATCTATAGGCAAAGAAAAAGATATGAAACTAGTTAACATTACAACATTAAATATAACACTTTCCCTTGTTAACTGGATTACTATTTACACTTTTAGGACGTTTTCATTAAAAATATTAATAGCTTCCTTATAATCCTTTTAAAATTGGTTATTACTTCCGTTGAAGTTTTAATATTTCGGAACTCATCAGAACAGAAATCCGAAGAAGATTAAAAAACAACAACAAGGGTCTTACCATCATAGGCATCGATTCTCGGCACATTTGAGCTGGCCGTTTTTGTGAATCCTTTAATTTTATTTTATTTAAATATTTATAAGCACTAAATTCACAAAGAAAAAAAAGACTAACCTAAAAAAAACTATGCAGTTTGGACTTAAAGAGCGCTAAAAAGTTTAGGATGACTAAATTTGAATAGCGTGTGGGACGGTTTAATGCCAGGTGACGTCAGACCAATCAGAGTAGCGTTTGTAGTCACGTGACCAAGCTTTGAAATATCGCGATTTTAAAACTTGATTTAAATAATATCCGAGTAATTTTTTGAAGAAAAACCAATGAATATGCGTTTTCTAGTTCCTATACTATGTTTATATAACTTTTTTGGGCAGTTTCCCGATTTAGTCAAATACCCTATTAAAGTGCAGATATATAAAGGCGCCAAATTTCGCCAAGCAGCCATGGTTGCAGAAAGTCCGATCGTCAGATGTCAATCGTACCAATTTGACTGGTTGAAACTATATGGGTATCGGCGATTGCCGCCAATCCCAGCGCTCGGACACTCGGCCACGCCCTCATAGCCTTAGCCATTACGAAAGGTTAAGTTGACGGCTACTATAAGGGATGAAAGGATGGGTCGCCCAATCCGGGATTCGATCCCCGGACCTGTGGCGTGGCAATGCGACGCACTACCACTAAGCCACTAGGGCCTCCTATTAACTATACATTTATTAATATTATTTTAGCTTCCAACCTCTACAAACATTAGATTGAGTGCCTTTATTTTCAGATTTTGTTTTAATTCACAAAGCCTGTGTTCTTATTGATAAGTGAATTTTAATCATGAACTTTAATTATAAAAATATATATATAAAAATATAAAGTTACCATTTTATAAATTGATTAAGAAACAATAACTTTCTGTACTTTGTCCATATTTTTTAAGTAATCTTCATAGTACTTAAATTTTTTGAATCTACTGCGCACCGTAGTACTTAAAACAATGAACAATTATATATATTTTTATTTTTCCCCTCTTTAATATAAACTTAATGATATGCTACATAAATATTTTATTAACTGTGTTATTGTTAAAGTTAGTAATATTTCAAATAAGGTAATAAGATCTAATACTTTTTTCTTTTCTTTTTTTTAGCTATTTGAATTTCGGCGCAATCGGCTTTCTTATTGGACACGAAATTACTCATGGGTTTGATGATACAGGTATTATATCATACTGTATGAATTATTTTTCCAAAATACGTATTTTTCTTTAAAAAATTGCTTAAATATTTTAATTTTGAAATATTATTAAAGATTTATTCATATCATGTAATCTCATGCTAGGAACAGGTGTTCAAAAACTTAACTGGATACACTACCAATAATAGCTTTTTTTATAAAAAAAAAATCCTTCATAGAGAAAAATAGTGATTTTAAACAACAATTTTAATACAATTAAGAAGACGTCATACAGTGCTAAAGTCAAAGAGCATACGATAATTAGGGAAAAGATGTTTATTGTATAAATACATCTTGTTAGACATATTTCATTTTTAGTTAATCAGTTTTGTTTAAGAAAAGCGTTTTTGAATTCAGCCAAACAAAGTTATGACTTTATAACGAGGTCTTCGAGCAAAACAAAATTGTGACCTTATGAAGAGGTCTTCAAGCAAAACAAAATTGTGGCTGTAAAACAAGATCTTCTGGTAAAACAAAGTTGTGACCTTATAACGAGGTCTTTGGTCAAAACAAAACTGTGGCTGTAAATCAAGCTCTTCTGGTAAAACAAAGTTGTGACCTTATGAAGAGGTCTTCAAGCAAAACAAAACTGTGGCTGTAAATCAAGCTCTTCTGGTAAAACAAAGTTGTGACCTTATGAAGAGGTCTTCAAGCAAAACAAAACTGTCTCTGTAAATCAAGCTCTTCTGGTAAAACAAAATTGTGACCTTATGAAGAGGTCTTCAAGCAAAACAAAACTGTGGCTGTAAATCAAGCTCTTCTGGTAAAACAAAGTTGTGACCTTATAACGAGGTCTTTGGTCAAAACAAAACTGTGGCTGTAAATCAAGCTCTTCTGGTAAAACAAAGTTGTGACCTTATAACGAGGTCTTTGGTCAAAACAAAAATGTGGCTGTATAAAGAGGTCTTAAGGCAAAACAAAATTTCGACCTTAATGAAGTCTATGGATAAAACTGTTTGTACTTAACTAAATTGTAAGGCCTATATGAAATGTATGAATCGAACTGAATTTTGCTTGTTTTATGTATTTGAGCAAAACCGAATCGGTAGTCTTGTATAAAATTTCTCTGTACCAACAACATCAATTTAGAAATCTTTGAGCTGACTAATTTTCCACAAAATATGCACTTTAAAATTCCATAGGACTCACATGACCGAAAACGGCATCTGACGTAATTCCTAAATATTCTAAAAATGGTAGGGCTGGGGAGCCCAGTCAGTTAGGCATTCGCCTTGCATGCGGAAGGTCCCAGGTTCGGGTCCGGCATCGCCAAAATAACTGCCGACCTATAAACGGCCCGTGCAGCCAAAATGTCCGACGAATAATAATACCCCTTGTAGATGGAGTGTACGTTAAATATGATCCAAAGTCCCAATGCTATGTACGATGTCGCCCTTAACGGTTGCGTTGGGTGCCTACTCAGGTGTCGGCTCGTCACCTGACTGTGGTTCTAAAATACGACGCCCGTCACTAATAGCCCTCGTGTAGCTCTAATGCGACGATAATTCAAACTAACCTAACCTAAAAATGGTGCTACAATTTATGAACACTTCATTGAAGCCGACCCGGCGCACAGTGGGGTATTTGACCCGAATTCTTGGCAATAAATCAAAAAAAAATTTTTTTAGCTACAATTATAAAATTGGTGTCTTTTTATAGCTAATTAAGTGGTGCATCTATCCATATAAAGAATTATTATCTCATACAAAAACATTCGTTTTTATAAGCATCGAAAGTCGGATTTTTGCTAAAATTATTGTACTTTTTTCTTGCATTTCAGCGTTTTTTTATGTTTACTAATTAATTTTTGGCTCGTTAAATTTTTTTTTGTTCAAAACTACAATAGGTGCATGTAATAGAAGAACATTTGAGCTTTATTATAAAATAAAAAAATGTTTTTTAAAAAATAGTTTTGACTTTAAATTTAACAATTAAAGTTAAAAAAGATATTTTTTTATAACAAAAAAGTTGTAAAATGTGATATTTTGTTAAGGTGCCCGCCTGAATCCGGCACATCTACTACCACCAACATATTCGTCAAACATTGGTTTTTCAGGTTCAATAGTCAAAACTTGCTACTTTTTGCTATCTTTGCAAAAAAATTGCTTTTTTTGCAAAATAGCAAATCCAAGTATGTGCTTAAAATTTCCAGCAACAATTGGATTTTTGCTGGAAATTCTTTTGAGAAGTCTTATGTATGTTTTCAAGGATGCTGAATATGAAAATGAGGTTAATTAATTAAAAAAATGTGAGTTTGAAGAAGTATAGGTAAAAAAAACATTTTTATAAAGTACTTTGCTTATGGCATTACTTTGGTCGGATAGTTTGATCACGCATGTCTTAAAGTAGAAAATTTTCGATTTCTTTTCAGAATCTTCAAAAACATAAGGAAGAGTAGACTTACTTTCACTTACCCCCCCCCCCCCCAATCGTTCACATTTCGGCTCTGAAACCCAATATATTATGTGGGATTAATTATTGATCAACCAAAGCAAGCGTTTGGAAATAGTAATGATGGCAACACTACAAGGCGGTTCTTTGCAAATCCCGAATTGACTGCAAAAATAACTCAAATTGATGAGACAGTTATTACTTGTTTTCATAAAATATTGCAAATAATTTCAAGTGGATATGAAATCAAAATTGACAAATTTGAAATCTACTGCTACCCGACAGCCACAATGTTTGTGTCCAAATATCCTTGGTATCTAATGCCTACTTCGGTGCATAAAATTCTGATGCACGGACCCATTATTATTAAACATGCTTTACTTCCCATTGGTCAAGTTAGTGAGGAAGCACAAGAAGCAAGAAATAAGGACTTTACAGAGTACAGAAAACAATACTCGAGAAAGAAAGGAGAGAAGGATTTGTACAAACCAAGACGTATTAAACAATTTACTTATATCTTCTGATCCATACATAACTAGCTTCCGACAATTACCACAAAAAAAAACCTAAACTTCCCAAAGAAGTGATTGAAATGTTGAAGCCTTCAAATCAACAGACTATCCACTCGGAAAATGAAAACGATGTTTCTACCGATTTAGATAGCGAGATAATTAATAACCAATAACCTTAATATTATTACATTATTTTTTATTGTTTTATCACTTTCATTATTAGTCCAAAAAATTAAATCCATTTATAAATCAAGTCAAAATATATATTGTTAAAATTCATTTATAGTAAAAATCAACCTTATTTGTAATATATAAAAGAGCCATTTAAACTTAAAAACCTAATTATGGTTCAATTTTATTATATGTTTATAAACAATTTAGCTTATACCATATAATATATATGAATTGTATGCTGATTGCTGTGATCCTTTTACACTAATTTTGCGAAAAGTTATTTTCAAGTTGTTAAATGTCAGTGTTGTACATATATTACTTTAATGCATTTCATAAAAGAAATATATATTTAATACTTTAACGTTGTATATAACTAATTGTTTTTTAGAAAGTAAAGAGTTTGATTATTTTACTTGTATTTCATTGAATTCACTTTTTTTCTGTATCATACATATTTAAAGGTTTTTTTTTGTAGAAGAATATTTTTAAATGATGATTTGTCCAAGGATTATTTTTAACAATTTATTGTAAAGAAAAAATTGTGTTTTCTAAATCAGATCGAAAGCTTTCTACCGTAAGACATGCGTGGTCAAACTATCCGACCAAAATAATGCCATAAGCAAAGTACTTTATAAAAATGTTTTTTTTTTGCCTATACTTATTCAAACTCACATTTTTTTAATTAATTAACCTCATTTTCATATTCAGCATCCTCGAAAACATACATAAGACTTCTCAAAAGAATTTCCAACAAAAATCCAATTGTTGCTGGAAATTTTAAGCACATACTTGGATTTGCTATTTTGCAAAAAAAAGCAATTTTTTTGCAAAGATAGCAAAAAGTAGCAAGTTTTGACTATTGAACATGAAAAACCAATGTTTGAGGAATATGTTGGTGTAGTAGATGTGCCGGATTCAGGCGGGCAGCTTAACAAAATATCACATTTTTAAACTTTTTGTTATAAAAAAATATATTTTTTTAACTTTAATTGTTAAATTTAAAGTCAAAACTATTTTTTAAAAAACATTTTTTTATTTTAAAATAAAGCTCAAATATTCCTCTATTACATGCACCTATTGTAGTCTTAAACAAAAAAATTTTTAACGAGCCAAAACTTAATTAGTAAACATAAAAAAAACGCTGAAATGCAAGAAAAAAGTACAATAATTTTATCAAAATTCCGACTTTCAATGCTTATAAAAACGAATGTTTTTGTATGAGATAATAATTCTTTATATGAATAGACGCACCACTTAATTAGCTATAAAAAGACACCAATTTTATAATTGTAGCTAAAAAAAAATTTTATTATTTATTTTTGATTTATTGCCAAGAATTCGGGTCAAATACCCCACTGTGCGGCGGCGCAACGGTTAGGGCGCTAGCCTTTGGAGCCTCTGGGTTCGGGTTCGAATCCCGGTAAGGCATGGATGTTTGTGTTTGTCGAGTATATGCGGAGTACGTGCTCGTTAAATCTGTTGGGTCCGAAAGTCCTCCAAGTTCCCATACCAAATCAATACCTCTGGGGGTGACAAGCCAATTCTGGGGATCCTCTAGTTGGCCTCT
Source organism: Oedothorax gibbosus (assembly GCA_019343175.1). Taxonomy (NCBI): domain Eukaryota; kingdom Metazoa; phylum Arthropoda; class Arachnida; order Araneae; family Linyphiidae; genus Oedothorax; species Oedothorax gibbosus. The sequence continues at coordinate 548,310 of JAFNEN010000414.1, forward strand.
GTCTCTAAAAATTAGATGGATCCACTTATGTGTGTGTGTTGTCTGTTGTGTCTGTCTTACTTGACGAAGGTTTATAAGCGGGTCTCTGACCAAGCACACAAACCTGAATATATATGTCTACCAACCAACCAACCAACTTCATTGAAGATAACATGCAACTACGTTCAAAAGTTTGTAATAATAGCTCGGCAATGGACAATAAAGGCAAGAATGACTCCCCTGCAAGAGGATTTGACGAGCATTCTTTACGGGAAATAAATAATCGCCCAGTTTAATGTCAATTCCTGAGTAGTTTAGTAAACTTTTTTTACTTACAGTCCCTGGACGAATTATTAGACGCACTGTATTTTTTTTTAGTCATTTTATGTTTCTTTTAGGGTTTTTATGCAATATTGGTATATTTCAACTACAATATTATTGATTTTTATTTAAAATATTTGTTGTAGACTACATATTTGTATTTATTTTTAACATATGGCAACACTGTGTTGAAAAAGTGATACATGAACGTAAACACGTACAAACATGTACCAGCTGGGGCCGTAGTGAGCCTAGTGGTCAACGTCTCGGGATCGGGATCGGAAGGTCCTGCGATCGAGTCCCGGTACCACTGAAGACCTACCGAGTATATGCGGAGTACGTGCTCGTTAAATCTGTTGGGTCCGAAAGTCCTCCAAGTTCCCATACCAAATCAATACCTCTGGGGGTGACAAGCCAATTCTGGGGATCCTCTAGTTGGCCTCTGTCTCTAAAAATTAGATGGATCCACTTATGTGTGTGTGTGTTGTCTGTTGTGTCAGTCTTACTTGACGAAGGTTTATAAGCGGGTCGCTGACCAAGCACACAAACCTGAATATATATGTCTACCAACCAACCAACATGTACCAGCTCCTAGAAAAGATTATTTATGTATGGAATCATCATCCTCAAATGCAGGAGACAGTACAGTCTTGCATTGATAGCATGCCGCGCAGAATTAAAGCTTTGATAGCGGCTAAAGGTGGCTCAACTCAATATTGACTCTTACTAACATTCATTTCACTTTTCTTTCAAACTTAATAAACTTATGCTTTTTTAAATGAATGCTGTTTTATTGATGTCAAATAAATCGGTAATTGATTGGATAATATAAAAATAAAAAACAAATCAATTTAAAATAATAAAACGGTACAATATCACCCGGTAATTAATATTTTACATGAAATCTTGCAGTGCATATAATAATTTGTCCAAGGACTGTATGTGAAAGATGCCACTCGACGTGTTTTTGGAAAGACTATTGTCTGCCCAAATAAATCCCAAATCGTTCAAATTCCTCATTGTGACTTTGCGAATGCTTCGATAGGTCGTCAGTTCGACAAGGACGGAAACAATGTGAACTGGTGGGCTGAGTCGACCGACCAACACTTCAAAGAGAAAGCGAGGTGCATCGTCGAACAGTACGGAAATTACACAGTAGAGAACGGGATGCAGGTAAGCCCATGGTGGAGCCCCTTAGTTTTGACCCCAGCTAAAAAAAATAGAATTTAAAGTTTTTTCTTATAGTTTTAAAACTGTGGTAATTTTGCAATTTCAGCCACAGATTAAATTTAAAATAATACAGTCAATATACCGAATGCAGCTTGTTAGACAAATGAACTACACTGCTAACAAAAATAAGAGGAGCGCATGGTTTAAACCCTTTCACCCCCAATGATTCCATTTGGAATCATCAGCTTGAAATTTTTTTTCTGAATTAGTTAAGCTCTCACTTATGTATCGTTAGATGGAAGAATCATCTGTTTTAAAGAATTTAAATAATGTTTGTTTTAATTAAATTAAAATAAGAAAGACATGGTAAATTAAAATTCACTCTGTAATAATTTTAGCAAATAAATTGACCCTAAACTCTTCATGCATGCATTTTTTAGATGTTTAAAATTTGATTTCAACTATTTTTAACAAATAAAGTTTTGAAAAAAGTATTGATTCGTTACTATTTATTCATAAGTTATGATTCCAATTTTCCCCCCTTAAATTTTAGTTAAACAAGTTAAGATTCCCCCCATGCACCCCTCCCCCCCTGTTTTTTACCATTTCATTTTGGACGCATATAGAATCTATTTAACAAATTTAAGATTTTTAGAATAAAAAATAAAAAGTTGAGACCGAAAGGTAACAAAAGTACTCAAAGTCAGGGCCGGATTTCTAAATAGGCTAAGTAGGCTGTAGCCTAGAGCGGCAAAGTTTTGGGGAGGCAAATTTTACGAAAATTAAAGAGGCATTCGGCATTAAAAAATTATTACCTGGATACTAATATTTTTAAGAAAGAAAACTAATAATTTAAATTAACACGTAAATCGTAAACGTACATATAGTACTAATATTTAGTTGTTAACATGGTAGCTGCGAGGGCAATTGCACCCTTTCCCCTGAATTTGGAAGTTGTAAGAAAAAAATGTAGAACGGTTAAAAAAATTATTTCGCTTTCGATTTAGAGTAAAGGTACATAGATGATTCTAATATGTAAAAAGAAAAAAAAGTCAAGAAAACTATATCTGGCGAAAAATCGATCGTAGCCTACAAGCGGCAAATCTTTAAATCCGGCCCTGATCAAAGTGCTCCCCTAATTCTTTTGAGCAGTGTACATACAGTGATATTTTTAAATAGCTTGATATATCAATATGCATTGGGTTTTAAAATACAGCTTATAATTATATTAAAATTAGAGTATATTAGAATTATTTTATGAGAGATATTAGAATTATATTAATAATTAGAGAAAAATTTTAAATAATTTTTCTACAACACAACTTTTTCAAGAAATATGGATATGAAATGATTTATTTTCCAAAAGATGTGAAATATTCTAATCAATTTTTCAATTAAAATATTTTTCTTTCAATTCATCAGCTCAATGGTTGCGAATGAGCCATCATTTATTTTTGCGACATCGATCAGTTTCATATGACGTCAAATATATTTCACTGCGAGATTCTTTGTATGTTGATATGAAATACTTTCATTCCATTTAAAAGCGAGGAATATTACATATTTATTCTTTGAAATATAAATTAATTTTTGCAAACGATAAGTAATAATTATTGAATTTTCGAAATAAAATTTAAATGAAACTAGCCAAATTTAGCATGTAAATATTTAATATAGAATATTAATGCTGTGTTTGGCGCTTTTTTACCTGTTAAATACAACTATGTGTGGAAGCGGGTTAATTGACAGATTCTGTTACAAACCTAATTGTTTTTAATTATCAGGTCAATGGTGTGAATACCCAAGGAGAGAACATTGCTGACAATGGTGGTTTGAAAGAAGCCTATTTGGTAAAATATTAATTGCAAATGTTTTTTTACATGTTTATAACGATTTTCAAGGGATAAAATTATAAAAGAAATTTTAAAAGCAAATGGTTAATTTTATCTTAACAATATATAAACTATTGAATATGAGCTTTAAAAAATTATTTGCTCTCTGAGGGGTTATCCAATGGAAGTGGGGAATAAACATATAAATATTTTTTTTTAATATTTAAGATTCTCCAGAACCATAAATTTAGAGGTTTGTTCTTGGAAAAACTGATAGTTCCCCAATAGTTTCCGACACTCTTATTTGTTACACTTTATAGGGATGGAAATCTTAAACCGGTTTTTTGCCCTCGGTTTTGACTGAAAAACCGGTTTTCATGAGGCCGGTCTAAACCGGAAACCGGTTTTCTGCGGGGAAAACCGTCTAAAAACCGGAAATCGGTTTTTTCTCAAAAACCGCCAACAGCGGTTTTTTTAATTATATAATTATTTAATTATATAAGACAGCCTTCTGAAAGTAACGAAATTTTTCGTTACGTCTAACAGTAACTAAGTAACAGTTACTTTCAGGAAATATCTTACAGCATTACTCTAAAAAAGTAACAGTTACAATTGTTGCTCCTATCCCTGAAAAATTGAGTGCATCAAGCATTCCGATAAATATCTTTAAGTATATCTTAAAATACCTTTAAGTAATAATCTTAGTACCATATTAAATTTTCTCTTTAAAATGTTTTCTGTTCGAAAATTTACGTGTCGTTTTTCAGGCATATCACTCTTGGGTGAGAGATCACGGACAAGAACCGCTGTTGCCAGGACTGAAATACACTCCCAATCAGCTCTTCTTTATTAGTGCAGCTAATGTAAGAGATTTTTTATTATTATTTTGGTATGATATATAAGACAATTTGAACAATGAGCAGCAGAAAATACCGGGTGGCCAAGCGGGTAGTGTTTGAAACAAATGAAAAAATAAAAACAAATAAGAGACATGAGAAGAATTTAATGACATTTATTGAATGGACATATTGGGCAATTAATGATAAAGAGGTTCGAAGTGTCCGCCATCTTTAACAAGGACAGCAGTTAGGTGGTTCTCGAATCCAACTATACTCCATACTCCTTACCCATACCTTCCTCCATATTCCTTTTGTTTGGCCAATTCTTTTTGTGGAACTTCTCCTGCCATGCTTGTTGAACTGCCTTCACATTTTCATCACATCTGGCCGTTTGTAGCACAATAAAGACGCCAACATCCGTCGAATACTTGTTCATGTTTACTAACGAGAACCACACGCTAAAGCGCGCCGCAGACAGAAGGAACATCACATTTACAATTGCCCACTCACCGGAGCATGCGCACCAAGTTTGGCTTCACTCACGTGCTCCTAGCGCCATCTCTTGGACTTTGTTTCAAACATTACCCGCTGGGCCACTCGGTACATCATTGTGTGTCCATACATAACTTTCCAGGTGTGAGTCCAGGGATTTCCAAAACCACTTTAAAAAAATTTAAAAATATTGTTTTATGCTCTTTAAATTTTCAATATTTATTTCCGATTCCTGAAATTACAATTTTTAATACGAAAATAGAAAAGTAGAATTAATTTTATGATGGTTTAAAGATTTTGAAAACACAGCTATGGTGCGAAATTTTCCTAAAGGAAATTTCCCAAAACGGGATTCTCTCTCCAAATCGTCAGGAGCCACTTTGTTGTGTTGTCAGTATTAATTAATTTTGTCATTTAATTAGACAATTATGTCATTTATTATTTAATCATTAATAATTAATTTATTAATAAACATTTCAGTTCTATTGTTCTAAGTACAGGCCAGAACTTTTAAAACTCGTGATCGTAACTGGATCACACAGTCCTGACCAATTTAGGTAAGAAGGGATTTCACCAACTTTTAATTTTGATTCATTAAGTTTTGTTCTAAAAAAATATTAATTTTGGTTTTACTGCACGAAGAGTAAATATATATCAAAATATTACTTTATATTTTTTTCATTTTTTCACAAGTAATGAAATGAGAACAATTATAACTACAAGTTAAGTTTACAAGTAGAATGTAGGGATTGCAACCCTCGAACCCTCTAAAAGAGTGAACGAACTGAAGTGAAGAAGAAAATAGATTCAAAATTGAGATTCAAAGAGATTGTATACAAATGGCGTTGAGTCGACATTTAGCTTCTTTCAATCCTCTTCTTTAATCGAAGAGTTTTTTATATGAATTAGCTATGGTGAAATATTTGTAAAAAAATTATTTTTTAATAAGTAGGAATTCTTATCAGAGTTAGGACTGTGAAAAATTAAATTTTTCTTAAATTCAATGCTAAATCTTGTATAACAATTAAAAGAATTGAAAAATTGGTTTAGTGTCATTTAAAACCGGGTTCTTCATTCAATACTGTATTAAACTTATTAATTATTTTTATACAAGTGCCTAAAAGCATGAATGTCATTTTTCAGAGTTATTGGTCCAATGTCCAACCTACCGGAATTTGCCAAAGAATTCAAATGTGAAATCGGCACAAAAATGAACCCTGAGCACAAGTGCCAAGTTTGGTAAAAAAAAAAGTAATGAACAATCTTGAGTCACATGTGTAAGGATAATTTATTTGTTAGGGAAATTGGACACGATCTCATAGTGGAAACGTGAAGAAAAAATTCAACATTTTTGTTGTTTTGTTTACATATATTTAGTATATTGGGAGAGATTTACTGTACGGTCCCCCTTGGCGAAATTTCCAAAATCGCGCCAAAAGTCTGTATTTTGGCGACTTAAAGATCGTATGGGAATATTTCTTTGGCTATGTCCTCACTAAGACATTAAACGCCACAAAGGCAACAAATGCAACAAACTTTAGCGACCGCCAAGGGCGCCAAGCGATGTAATAGCATGGGGTCTGACTCTGCCAAGTCGCCAAGTTTTGTTGCATTTGTTGCCTTTGTGGCATTTGTGGAGTAGTCAGGACAAAGCCTTATGAAAACTCAACCAATGGTCCGATAGGGTTGCCGGAAAACGTCATCGGTGCGAAGTCATATAATTCGAATCTTCAGTCGAAGTCGGACAGGTTGCCAGAAAAAAATTATTTATCGCCAAATTTGAAAATATCGCGCCAAGGGGGAACGTACAGTAAATCTGATCCAGTTTATTTTTTTGAAATAAAAATTTAGAAAAATTCACTTCGTTTGTTGGTCCTTTGTTTAACTATATTGAATCGCGCATGCATCTGAAAAATGTAAAACATCACTTAACAAACTTTTCATTTTCGAAAATGCACATTTATATACATAATAAGGTATCCTCTTGACGTCAGAGGTACACATACGTGGACCTTTATAGAATTCACTTCACAAATTCAGTTTACAATTTTTTTCTTAATACTTATATACTGTTTTATTATAAACTAGAAAGTTCAAGCTTTCCAAAAATACTGATATAGAAGCAACAGATTCGCATTACTTGTATTGAAGAATCTCTAACCAAAAGGGTCCAGCACATTACATAGGTTTTAGAAAGTGTTTTCGGCGGTTAATTTTGGATCAGCAAATATTAAAATGGTCTATTAATCCCAAAAAACTGACAGAGCTTGTTTGTGAAGGGGGGGGGGGGGGATGAAAAGTACCTTCATATCGGAAACTATATAATTTTAATTAGACACAGCGTAAAATAACTCTTAAAATAGTTAACTTTTTTCATTCTAAAACATCAATATTGCTTTCAATAGATGAAAAATTCCTAAAGTGGCTGAACGTCAACAATATTTTATAGCGATGGAAGCGGATTAAAGTGTATGTTGCTAAATGTATGCACTATAGGGTTAAAACAAATGGAAACAACTATGGGAAAACTTTTAATAATTATTTATCTAAACTACACACTGTTAAAAATTTTGTGCTTGGTTTCACCATGATATTGGTTCCTAGTAGCTGCAACGGCTGAATGGTGAAACGTTCCACCATATTTTTGGTATTCGGTTGAACCATTTCTCAGGTTTTTGTTTCCATATCCAGAAAAATGGTTCAACCAAACACCGAAAAAAAGGTGAAACATTTCACCATTCAGCCGTTGCAGCTACTAGGAACCAATATCATGGTGAAACCAACCAATATCATGGTGAAACCTAGCACCAAATTTTTAACAGTGCACTCTTAAAACAAATGAGCGATTTTAAATCAGTCTGAGTTAATTTCCACTCTTTTCCGTGTCGAAAATGCCCTTCCCCTATAGGAGTGGATTTCACTCTTTTTGAGGAGTGGGTAAAAGAAATAAAAGAAAACAATCTACGTCCTACACTCTTAAAACGAGCGGTTTTAACTCAGTCTGAGTTAATTTCCACTTCTTTCCGGTGCCGAAAATGCAATTCCCCTACAGGAGTGGATTTCACTCTTTTGTTTTAAGAGTGCACTTACATTACATTATGTATTACATCACGAGTATACCGCAGTTAATAACATATTGCGTCTTCCCCAAGCCGGCGCTCTTAAAGCCAATATTGATACAAAAACTTTGTTTGCGAAACTCGTCTAAATGATACATCATAAAAACCTGCGAAGTAAAAATGAAAAGTAGAAATGTCTGGAACGGGTGGATATAAACCCTAGTGGTTAACGGCAGAAAAGCAAACGCGTAAAAACCTCATACTGCTGGTTATTATTTTTATTTCCAATCGTAAATAGTGTCTATAGTAAATATTTAAGAGGGAAAGCAATCGCCAATTAGCGCTCGTCAGAGAACTTCTGGTAAGTGTGGAAATTATTTTTTTAAGTGATGTTAATTAATTACCAGTCGATAAATAGAGCATGATGGTGTAGTGGTCAGCGCGCCTGACTCCCATACTGTCGACCCGGGTACGTATACTTATCGATTTTGTGCTTCTTTCACGATTCGGAGGGTACTGATTCTAAAAAAGTGGTTTATGAACATTGGTCTGTCTGTTTGTTTGAAATCACTCTACACCTTGAACTAAAACAGCTACGGACTTCATATTTGAGACTCCAGTATCTGTCGGACGTCATAATAAGGTTTTTGTGACAATTGCGCAAATGGTAGTTGCCATAGAACTTTTTTAGTTTTGAAGGTATTCAAAATACCTTCTAAATTAATTCGAGTTACCTTTCGATGCAGTGATTTATTGTGTGAAAATTGTGTAGTTACACACGCCTAGTTTCTTTAGACAATAAGTGCTCTTTTCTTGTAATTAGTTATAGCAAAAATACTAAATGGCTAAGTGTGTCATATCTTGTTCTGAGCAACCAGTCGTGGCAATCTACCCTTGTTCACCAAGGTTAAGGGTTAACGGTTGATAAACGAGGCCCAAGCTTGCTTCGGATGTTTACTGAGACTAACTAACTACTCGGCATAGACAATAGTATAAACACTTTAGTACCAAAGGCTAAGAAAAAGAAGATGCACTGTAAACAAAATCAGTTATTTTTGCAGGAAACAACTATTGTATTATCAGAAAAATACTGTTATTTTTCTTAAACAGTTTTTTTCTGTATAAAATATATGAAAGTAAAATCAGTTAATCTGTTTTTAACGGCGTAAAAAGTACGTCTGCGACTGAACAAACATTTTTAACTATTAGTTGAAACTCCATTGGATGCTAGAAAAAGACATTCGTGAAACGTACAACCTTACCTAACTTTGTATCTAGAAAGAGCTCAGTTGGGGAAGCGTTGGATTGAAGTTCTTCGGCCCGTGGTTCAAACCCGGGATCGGTAGTTTATTGTTCATCGGCTTTACTGTGGTCAGTATCCCTGCCAGTCACTGGGGCAGCAGGGTGACCGACTTCCAACCAAGGTGTTAAAATTTTGTTTTTGCTTTTACACTTTGTTGAAAACGGATTTTGCGTTAAAATTACAAATTATTTATTTAAAATATATACGGTATAAATAAAATATATTCGTATTTTGTACCAAGCTGACAGGGGTCTTTTGGAAAAAAAAAACTTTTTTTTCAAACATTATTAATTTTCTCCAACAAGTTTCGGATAAAGCAATCATACTTTGTATTTATATTTAGTGTTGTTATATACTTTAGGTGCATTTTTATAGTACGTGTTTTATTATTTTCAAAAGTAGATTACCCACGAAATATTTCCCATTTCTAATTTTATTTAAAAATATTTAAATCAGTTATCCATTGCGCATGAGCGATTTTCTCGAGAACCTTATCATGACGTTCGACATGTGCTGGGAACTCGTGTGCCAAATATCTCTTATTTCGTGCGATAGAGTGGTTTAAGAGGGAATGGGCGCGCTGGACCAAGGGTCTCCAAACTCAAGTGCCTCAGTGTTAATCCAATGGCGAAACAACTATTTTCTCTGCCACATTTCTCCGGGGGTATTTATTATTTTTACAAACGTTTTTTTTTTTTTTTTTAAATAATAAATGTAGATAACTTACAGGTCTCTATCTTCCCCCTTTTTGAAATGGCTTCGAATATTTGTGTTAAATTATTTATTGAAAATTAAAAAAAAATATTCGAACCCATTTCAAAAAGTGGGAAGTTCGGGACCTGTCAGTCAGCTACATTTATCACACAAAAAAATCCGCTTGTAAAAATATTCAATACAGCCGGAGAAATGTGGCAGAGAAAATAGTTATTTCGCCATAGGATTAACACTGATGCACTTTGCTTTGGAGACCCTCGGTCCAGCGGGCCCATTCCCCCTTAAGACTGACAAAAGAACCAATGTTCAAAAACCACTTTTTCGGAATCGGCTCCCTCTAAAACTTGCAGAAAACGCAAAATCACCGTTTCGTAATTTCGACCCTATCACAATACGTTCATTACCTTTTGTTTCATATTAGGATATTTGAAGGAAAAATTGAACTGAATTATATCACATCAGTAAATATTCTTTCAAAGTTTTTAATTTTTATTTTAAATAAAGATTCTCGTAGGTGTAACGAAATGGCAACAGTGAAAATATTTAATAAAAATGGAATTTGCATGTTATTTCAATGTAGATTAAGTTTGCAGTTATTTAAATTTTAAATAATTACTTCTAATTTAAATTTTTTAATGAAATTTGGAATGCAGCCTAATCTGATTTTTTGCTTCGAAATGACGTATCCCATGTTTGTGAAAATTACGGTTCGTTCTGTGAAAGTGGATGACAGACGGAAGGACGGACTGAACGATTATCGGATGAGGCGAAATTGAATAAAATGTGCCCTAACTAATATTAATTCCTCAAGTAAAACGATGCTAAAAATCTTGCAATAATTGCTTTTTCTTTTATTTCTCCTTCGACTAGAAACATTGCTTTTATATTGTCTAGACAAGGCATGTCTTAAAAATATTTACATTGTCTCTTTATTTTTGAATGCTCCAACTTATAAAGAATAGCAGACTCATCATTTTGCTTTATTATATGAAGAAGAATGAAATCGTTAAATTATGTTCTTTTGCTGCGTGTTTAAAGTATCGATAAAATCAATGGTAACGATATTATAAAAAGATAGTAAGAATCATAAAAGTCTAGACAAACATACACGACAGTCGAAAAATTTACTTGTAAGTAAATTATATATTTTTACTTTCAATTATACCTAATATGAAATATGAGGTTGGGAAAATAGCGATGCGTTCAAAAATCAAAAATTGTGTTTTCTACAAGTTTTGGCGGGTGCTGTCTAAAAAAAAGAATTTTTTTTAATAATTTTGGTCCGTCTGTATGCTTGAAACCACTCTGCAGCTCAAGGACCCTATATCATAGTTATACTTTAGAGAATGCGTATTTAATGACTGCATCCTTTATTTGCTTAAGGGGACGTACAGTACCTCGAAAACGGCAAAAATTGCGATTTTTTTTATTTGCTAAAATTAAAGTTTGGAATCTTTTTAATAAGTCTACCAAGTTTCAAAAGTGTAGCTATATTTAAAAAAAAGTTTTTCCAGTTTTTACGCGGAAAGGTAGGATAAAAATGCAAACGAATAAAAACTTTAAACGTGTTTTTCTAGGTGTTCATTTTTCCTTGATGACAAGATTTTCAAAACGCTAAGGCTTTCTTAATTATTTATAAAAGTCTGAGAAATTTTGTCTGTCAAACATGTTGACATTAAGAATTGGTATCAAAATTGTTTTTAAAAGTAATACTTTTTTTATAAAAAAAATACTAAAGTCGAAATTTTCCAAATATGCTAAAAAAAATTGAGATTTTCTGGATAAATATTTTTTATGAAACATCTACTGAAGATAAATCAAATTTGGATACCAATTCTTATGTAAAACAGTTTGACAGTACATGAGGAAAAAAATTGGGTTAAAATATTTGTATTTAAAAAAGGCCTTAGCATTTTCAAAAAATTAAAAAAAAAAATAATTTTTTTAAATAACTTAAAAATTAAAATAGTTTTTAAATTTTTTATTGTCATATATTGTTTTTATATATAGTTGAACTAATAAAACACCAATTTGATAGTGAATATGTCAAAATTGAAAAAAAAATTGAAAGTGGTACCGTGTCCCCTCAAACAAAAAGAGTTACTTTCGAACTTCAAATTTAGTATACGAGTTCCTACTACCTAACAGACGTCATAATAAGGTTTTTGATGCGCAAAGGGAACCTGTCATAGAACTTTTTCGGTCTTATTATTGAAATTAGCCAAATACGTTGCCAAACTCGCCAAATTATTAACTAAAACTCGCCAAATGGGTAATTTCTTTTATAAATAGTTTATAAGCTGGTCGGTTGTTCGAAGGTCATTGTGTTAGAGCTGTATCATGGGTGTGTTTGTAGCTAAATCTATTTTATCGCCAAATTATTTCCCAAAACGCGCCAAATGAGCAAAAAGGTTTTATGTATTTATGAGGTAATTGTGATGACATTTATGAGTGCATTTTATAGCGTATTTTTCATTTTGGAATTTTAAGGCAATTAAACGGGATTTCATACTTTATAACGAGCGGGAACAATAACATAAATTTATGATCCTATAACAGGTTATATGGTATACATATTTGGAACGATTTGATATTTTTTTAATCCGTGCGAAGAACGGGTATAAATTTGCTAGTAATATATATAATATATCTTTAAATGCATTGATTGATCTAGGGGCAATTGAAAATTGTGTACACACCCCTAATTTTAATACGGAAATAATTCATTTATATCTATGTATTTTTTTTTGCAGTGATACTGCATGGGTAGAATAATCTACGAAGAAAATTAGGGAGAAAACTCTGTTTTGTGCAAATTGCTATACTGTTGTCATGCTGTCAATCATTACAACGATTCTTACCGCTTTCGGATGCCTAGGTAAGGACAGTGTAAATTACCATATTTGTTTTAATATTCTATGTCTCTAAAATATAAGTAAATTAGCGAAATACACTGCTCAAAACAATTAGGGGAGCACTTTGCGTACTTTTGTTAACCCTTTTAGTTCCAACTTTTTTTTTATTCTAAAAATCTAAAATTTGTGAAATAGATTCATTATGCATTAAGGAATGAAATGGTAAAAAATTAAGATCCCCCCCCCCCCCCTGATTTTTAACTAAAATTGAAGAATTTAGAGTCAATTTATTTCATAAAATGTTTTGGGAGTCAATTTTATTTTACCATGTTTTTCATATTTTCATTTAAATAAAATAAACATCATTTAATTCTTCAAAAGTCACGATTCTTCCATCCAACGATAAATAAGTGCGAGCTCAACTTAGTGAAAAAAAATCGCATGCTGATGATTCCAAATGGAATCATTGGGGGGAAAGGGTTTAAACCATGCGTTCCCCTAATTGTTTTGAGCCGTGTATAAACTTGTTTTTAATGCATAGTTTATTTTTTTAATTAACTGCCCGTGGAAAATTTGCCAGGCAATTAGAGCCTTTTTGGAATGAAAGACCCATATACCGTTTGTGGTTTATTTTTTCAGATGCAAGGCAGGCTGTTTCCGCATCCTTCAGCCAAGACAGCTTCGTGTCCGGCGAACTTACCTCAGATTCCTGCATTTGCCTCACTCCAGGATGTGTCAAAACAGGTAATGCAAAATTTAGAATCATTTTTATTAATTTACTTTGTGAACTTTTAAGAAGAATTACTTAAGAAGGATAAAACTGACTTAAGTATAAGTTTTTCCTAGTAAATTGGGACGTCCTCCGTTAAATCAGTGAAGTCCAAAATCTTGAAGACGTTAGAGTATGGTGACGCTCGAAGTTCTGTTAAGTGCTGAATAAGGTGGGGACCTTGTCAAAGAGTTCTATAGTAGGGTAGAGGAACGACTCGTACTGAGCTGCCATCGGCAGCCATGGATCACTACGGAGCCCGAATAGAGTGGCAAAAGTGATAGTTAATTTATAATTTTGATACTGAGAAAGGAAGTACACCCAGGGCAAAGGCGGGAATCCAACCCGCACCTGTTACAGAGCGCGGACTGCTAGCGTTATGGCCTGCGATCCAAACCACTCGGCCATCGGGCCCCACATGCCACCCTATATGGTTGGTTGGTTGGTAGACATATATATTCAGGTTTGTGTGCTTGGTCAGCGACCCGCTTATAAACCTTCGTCAAGTAAGACAGACACAACACACACGCACATAAGTGGATCCATCTAATTTTTAGAGACAGAGGCCAACTAGAGGATCCCCAGAATTGCCACCCTATATTGTCTCCGTGTTGATCAATGGTGCTGTTGTTCAGTCTCTACCCTACTATAGAACTCTTTGGACCTTGTCAATTAACCAAGGTTTAAAATTACGATTCACACGTGACCATGTTAAAGCTCTTCTTGGTGGCTAGAAGTGGCATTCTAACCTAATCTAACCTACATTGTATGTGTAAAAAAAGTCTATTGTTTTTGCAGAAAAAATCTTTTCTACAGACAAATTGTAACGAATGAATAAAATTTTACATCTCCAGCGGGAAATAGAACACCTCCCCCCAGTAACAGCTACAATACTGACCACAATGCTACCGACGAATAATAAATATCTTAACCCGGGTACGAATCACGGACATTTAGACCTACAGTAACCAATCTTCCAACTGGTCTATTTTGGCACACAGGGTTTCAACAAACAGTTAAGAGGACAGGGAACATATCGAAGCTTCAAAATATCAAATTTTCATTTTAACTTTCAATCACTAAAATGAATATTTACGAAATTTTTTCATATAAGAAGCACCTGAATATGGTGTTGGAGTTCGCAAATTTGGTACTTAATTTCAATATAACTTTGCTTCCAGCTTCATACGTCATTATTTTAAAACACCGATTTTTAGCTTTTAGGTACACCTTCCACAACTATTGCGTGTGTCTAAAAATAATTTTTTTATAGAAATAAAAAAAAGTCTATTCAACGCAATGAACTTCAAGTTTGACGATAAAACATTCATAATTTTAAGTTATTGACATAACTAGAAATTTTGCGCATTTCTTAAATTAGAAATATCGTCTTATTTTTACTCACTTAATAGTTTTTTGGAATATTTTTGGTTCACTGTGTTAAATAGACATATATACGACATCACCGAAAATTTCAACCCTTCTAGTAAAATAGAAAAAGAGAAAAGTGTACCTTAAGGCTGAAAATGGGTGTTTTGGAATAATGACATTTAAAGCTGGCAACAAAGTTATATTGAAATTAACTACCAAATTTGCAAACTCCAGCCCCATATTCAAATGTGCATCATAGAAGTTTTCTCGTAAAGGCACGATTCAGTGACTAGTTGAAATGAAAATTCGAGATTTTGAGTGGTCGTTTTGTTCCCTGTTACCTTAAATTGCTTGTTCGGTTGCGATTTCGTATCTCTTTATGTGGTTTAAAACACACAAAAAAATAAAATAGCTATACAAACAGCATATTTTTACAGGAAAAAACTGTTTCAAGAAAATAATTGTACTTTTCTGTAAATATGTGTTTTTTCTGTAGTATTAACAGATTTTTTTTTTAGTTTAATTGTCTTATTATTTTCAGCTTCTGACATTCTGAGAAATTTAGACGAGAGCGTAGATCCTTGCGACGACTTCTACCAGTTCGCCTGCGGGGGGTGGGAGGCTAGGCACCCCATCCCGGAGAACAAGGGGTCCGTCGACGTGTTCTCGGAACTGCAGAACGAGCTCAATCTACAACTGAGAGGTACGAGCAGCATTAACCGCGGGAATCACCGCGGGTCTCTAAACGAAAATGCCTTTGTGTTAATCCAATGGAGAAAAAATGATTTTCTATGCCACATTTCTTATAGGCTGTATTGGATATTTTCACAAATGGTTATTTTATATGATAAATGTAGGGGAATTGCAGGTCTCTATAATCCCAATTTTTGAATTTTTGAAATTGGTTCGGATATTTTGTTGTGAAATTATTATTGAAAATTAAAAAAAATAATTCTATGATATCGTCGGTCAAATGACAAAACCACGAATGTGCAAAAACACCAAAGTGCAAAGGGATGGAAAACCGGAAACAGTTAAACCGGTTTTTGGCTTCGGTTTAATGGGCAAAAACATTTCTTTAGCTGAACCAGTTAAAACTGAAGAACCGGTTTGAATAAACATTTTAACCGGTTAAACTGAAAGTATGTTAGTTTGCATTGTCTTCGCTCCAGAGCTACACGACGCACGGCAGTTGGCAACGGGAGTCGTAATTAAGAATCACAGTCAAGTGACGAGCCCCTAAACTGAAGGAAAAATGTAATGCAGTTAAATAAATCAATGGATTATGGCGTAATAAAATATATCATAAAAGATTTGTATGATATGGGTTCATTATTTATTGACACCCTCGCTGCGGATAATGCTCTAAGGCTTCAAGAACTATGCTACTGGCAATGCTATTCCTATGACACATTACGCAGCAACAACATCTTCATATCTACCATATTTCAAACCTAACCTAAGTAGACACCCGGAGTTGTTCAACCAACCAAGCAACTAGAACCGGTTTTTCAAAGGAACGGTTTTTAGTTACTTTTAACTGGTGCCGGTTAAAATCGGAAGGAAAAAAAGAACCGATTAAACCGAGAAGCGGTTTTATTTTTCAAAAACCGTAAATCCCTAGAATCTGCACATTCGTGGTTTTGTCATTTGACCGACGATATGTGTTCCAATTATGATTTAGAAAGAGACCTATCCAACTTTTAATGCAAGAGAAACTTTGATCCTGGGCCTTTAAATGCTCAATCACAATATCACCTGATAATGTCAGACTGTAATTTACACAGCTGTTACAATTAATCTGTTTTAAGATCTTTTTTAATGCATTAAAAAAAAATCTTTCTTTTCATTATAGCCTTGCTAGAGAAAAAATTAAATGGAACCGAACCAGATTTCATAAGAATGGTTAAGGATTTGTATGATTCATGCATGGACGATAGTAAGTAATAATGATTTTATGTAAATAATGTAGGTAACATAGACTATTTAACTGTTTTATATTGTAGCGGACAGCATATATACCCAAAACTAGCCCTCGCGACCGAGAAATTGCTTCATCAACGATGGCTTGGGCTAGCATGTAAGAGGTTCCAAGATCAAAACCAGGTATGCCCGTACCACTTCAGTGGGGGCATCGGTATTGTATGGTAAAACAAAAATTGAAATAGATGTCAGGCGGTTATACACTATTACAACATAGTCTTCTAATAGTCCTATAAGCATTTAATGCCTACATTCATTAAGCCTAATAAATGCTTACACAATTTAAATTCAAAAAAATATCCCAATCCCGATCAACAGCTATTTTTAATCAGTAATGGTAGGACCGAGATGGTAAAACAACGCCACCTAGTTGCAAAAAAATTATCTACGGACGAGGCGCCATCTACAGGCGCACATCTGACAGCCTTCACGCAAACATACGTGAAAGTCCTGAGATTCAAAGCAGGCAACTGCGCCAAGCCTCACCAATCGTTTCTCCTGCTACTCACTGGAAGGGAAGTACTGTGTATAAACCCAATACTAGCCCTCGCGATCAAGTAATTATACTTAGTCGCAGACTTTTCAATATTGGGCTAACTAGCAAGAAGTTCTGGGATCAAAATTGGGTCAGACCCGTACCTCTTCAATATATAAAACAACCGTATTAATATAATTTTTTCACTGCAGATGCCATCGAAGCCGCAGGCAGTGGACCCCTGGAAAAAGTTCTAAAATCCTTAGGCGGGTGGCCAGTGGTAGAGGGCAATAAATGGAACGAATCGAACTTTGACTGGATAGATGTTCTAAGCACCCTAAAGAAACATGGACTTTTTTCCGACATAATTTTAAGCCTGGCGGTGATGCCAGATTTAAGGAACAGCAAATTTAACTCCATATATGTAAGTGGCATTTCCCAAAATATGGCTTTTTCATTTATGGCCACTTTTCCTTTTATTTATAAACTTTAATTATTAATTGACTTACCTGCGAATAAATCTAGTGGAAATGGTTAGCATTCTGTATGTACTAAGTCTTTCTTATATTCGGTATCTGGCCAAACTTTTCTGTTTTAGTTACACTGTTAAAAAATTTGTGCTGGTTTCACCATGATATTGGTTCCTAGCAGCTGCAACGGCTGTGTGGTGGAACGTTAAACCATATTTTTGGTATTCGGTTGAACCATTTCTCAGGTTTTTGTTTCCAAATCCAGAAAAATGGTTCAACCAAACACCGACAAAAAGGTGAAACATTTCACCACACAGCCGTTGCATCTACTAGGAACCAATATCGTGGTGAAAGGAACCAATATCATGGTGAAACCAAGCACAACATTTTTAACAGTGTACTTGGCTACTACTTGTTTCTGAATATTGATTGATTAATTGACTAACCATTGAATGGTTTTTTTTATTCGGCAGTTGGCACAAACCACAATTGGCATGCCCGACAAAGATTACTTTCTGCGTGGTTTGAACGACACTGCGATATCCGAATACTTCAAGCTGATGGTGAATTCTGCCGAGAAACTTGGGGCAAACAGGCAGAAGGCAGAGGAAGAACTCGCGGAAACTCTCAAATTTGAGATAACACTCGCAAACGTGAGTCAATTTGATGTACAATGGAGTGTTTCAGATGATGTAACGCTTTTGTTTTCATTTTTCCGGTTCTGTGATTTCATTGGTTATTTCGGTTTCACTCTCAAAATGATAGTCATAAATGAAAAGAATTTTTTTTCTTTCTATGCATGCATTCCTTAACAAATGATTTGAACAATCAACAGCACAGCAAGAAGTTGGCATTTAAAAAATTTAGCAAGTAAAAAAATTAAAAAAATCTAATTTTCGAATACCATAACGGAACAGCTAGCGTATTATGGCCGGAATGCTATTTGGCGACTTTGGGGTTCGTAAAAAAGTAAACACAGGGTTGCCATAGCAACAAAATTGATGTAAACATCAATTGAGTTGAACTGGAATGTTTACTAATTTAAGTACGTTTTCTCAACTTGGCTTCAAAAGGAAAGTCGCCAAATCGAGACCGGCCATAATACGCTAGCAGTACCACCATAACAAAAGTAATTCCAGACAAATGAAATAAAAACAAGACCGCTGGAGCTGTTGCCATTCAATACGTGAAACAACCCCATACTATGTCTGTTATGTAAATACATTTAGGGTCAAGTGGGGTAAGTGTGATAGGGTTTCTGCATTTTTCCTTTAAAAAATTAGTTCTCTGCTTCAAGTAAATTCCAAATCCTAAAATTGGTAGTGAATTATTATAAGAAACATACCTATGTAGGAAAAAATTTATATGTTTGAATTCCAAATTTAAGTGAATAAAATTTGCATTTCAAAATCCATTGCTGTTTAATCACACTTACCCCACATAGGGGTAAGTGTGATTTTGATGTGGGTAAGTGTGATTTCAGTCGCAATAAGTGTTTTCAAGCCATATAAATTACCTAGCATACATTTTTCTTAACAATTTAATATAAACATAAATTTATTAGCATTTTACATCTTATTATAGAAATATACGGATAAGAAAAATCAAAAATATTGAGAATTTTCGTTTTTGGTTCATGTTGTGATATAATAAACTTAAGTCAGGATGTAAAAGAAACAAACAATTTTAAAGTCAAAATACCTATGGTGCTATTCAATTTTTATTATTAGTTAGACTGCGTTTTTTTTTACAGATTGTAATTTTCAAAATCTTGCGAAAAATACATACGTTCTCTTCGGTCCATATTTGGACATGGGAGGTTCAAAACAATATCGTCCTCATTAATTATACACACGTTATCTATATTTGGCCATGAAAATTTCTTTGTTATGCTATCATATTTAACAAATTTTACAGTAATCCCTTCTCGATTCACCTCATTTTCAGACTGAACTTGTCCCAAAAAGTGCTTTACCGTGCGTTTTTTTTAAGGCAACAAGAATGTAGCATCCAGCAAAAAGATCACTTTTTGGTATTTCTAATTCAAAATCCTCTGACATATTATGAAATGATATGCCATTTCCTTTTATTCATTTTTTAATAATAATTTATAATTTAATATAATAATTTTTTTTTATATTTATGTATGTTTTGCACAAGGTAAATGGGGTGTTTTGGATTATCACACTTACCCCATGTCACTTATCACAGTTACCCACAACTGATATTTTGAGGGGTAACTGTGATTGTACTTCCATACTTCACAACATGTGAAATAATAAACCAAAACAGTTTTATATCTTTACCTTTATTCTTTTTACTAACAGAGAAAGAAAAAACAACAGGATTTTTATAAAAATATGACACTTATGGAATTTGGAAGAAAACCTTTCGAATTTGAAAAAAACCAGACAGTTGCACTTAAATTCAAAAGCTCAAAACTATCTTTAAACTATTATTTAAAGTCAATATTTCTTTTTAGTTTAAGTATAAGTGGTCTAATGTTATATATTGCAAACTTTCAGATATTTAGAATTATTAGAGTTTACTTTTACTAACGATAATTGTCGTTGTTATTATAATTTAAAAATATGTTACAATGTCATTAATTCTTCAATACCTTCGCATTAAAAATAACTCAACTTAACTTTTGATTTCAGTGGACCAGGTCAAGAAATGAAATTAGAAATGTCAATCAACTCTACAACAGATATACCGTCAAAGAGTTGACTGAACTGGCACCTCAAGTAAGTTCAATATTGAACATTGATTTGAGCAACAAATAATTCAATACTGAGCTTTTGCTGTAGAAAGGACAACAAAATCTTTAGTCACAAGTAATAGGGATAGCTTTGGTGTAAACTGTTTGGTCATGGCCTACTCAACTTTAAGGCCATAGAAGCCCTTCGTAACGTCACAGTATTCGTCCGGTTTGGATTGTCAGCTTTTCCAAAAGAAAAAGTTTGAAACCTAATCTTGGCTAGCAGACAATACTTTTCAGTTCTCGGACATGTTTCGTTCCTCTCTTTCGGAACAGCCCGAATCCGAAGGATAATGTGACGTCACAGAGAGATTCTCTGGCCTTCTTAGTTGAGTCTGCCGGGTTCTTAGTTCCAAACCGCGACAAAAAGTGTATTATAAAGCCGTGCTTCTTTGATATTACTCAAATTGATCTAACATATAAAATAATCGATTTATAAAAAGTATTTGGCATCAATTACTTTTTCAGATTAATTGGCTGAAGTTTTTCAACGGTCTACTACCACGTCCTATTAGTGAAAATCAAAGTATAATTGTGCAGACACCAGATTATATATTTCAGCTTGATAAATTATTACCAGACACGAATAAAAGGTAAGAAATATATATTTAAATTTACATAATACGTTGACTTATGTTTGAATTTTTACGAAAAATAATTGCACCACAATCAATATGAAAAGATGTGAACAAGTGACTGTTGTTATTTTTATGAAAAACTTTTTTATTTGGTTTTTGGTAAGTAAAAAGAAAGTTCTTTGACTCTCTAAAAATACAAAAAAGGGGGGATACTTTTCTATTTCTCAGGCGCAAATCTCGCCACACGAAATCTTAAGCAACAAGAGGAATTTTCTGGAACAAAACACAGTATACACAGTTAAAAGCAGGGCCGTGTGGTGCTATGCCGCAGAGAAGCGCCCGCATCAGGCGGCAAATGTGTAGGGACGGCACTATCGGGTTTGACGAATCCCCCATTTTCTTCTTATTATTTTTTTAAAAAATTAAATCAACTTTTCTTGGTTGTGCTTAAAAAAGAAAAAAAATATCACTTCACATTAATTAAAATGGTTTAAAACAAATATTTCCAACTCCTTCTAAAATTAAAATAACTGAAAGATGAAAGGTCCGTTTCTGTTTGTTCTGATTTGTTTCGTGGTTTTTAAGGAGTTGCTTTAAAACTTTGTACTACACAAAGTTTCTAAAAAGTTCTACTATAAAGGTTAAAAAATTTCGATTTTGCACCATGTTTAAAGAAAGTGTAAAAAAGAAAACAGAAACAATAAATATTTTAACTACCCTCACCTGGTTGCATTATTTAGCATTTAATTTAAAATTTTAAAGTTGCTGGATTTAATTTTGTTAAAGGGTGGCAATTATGGACGGCATTGTAAAGACTTTGCATCACATGAAATTTTTTTACCACACGGCCCTGGTTAAAAGTTACCATTTTAAAAATATTCTGCTTGACAGCGATTGTATACATTGTCGGCGAATTCATTTCTTGCTCCCTCGAAATGAAAAAGTACTAAAAAACGGCTTTAGATAATTGCAATTTCCAAATGTTCAAAATTAAAAACTTATAATATATTTAATTGATTAGTAACTTATAAACAAAAGTTAAGTAAATGAAACTTTATATGATTAAAAAAATAACATAAGACGATAAGTGCTCCGAAAAGTTACTTGTAGTTTGTTTTAAAGATAGCGCTAAATGCCAAAGTCTATCATATTTTCTTCTGAGCATATAGAGTCGTGACAACCTCTAACACGTTAAATTTTATTTTTATAAATTCATTTTTCATGTCACTTAGGTGTACGTATACACTTGAACTTTTTTTTTCTAATATTTCACTTAAAAATCCGATTTTTTTTTATATTTGATATAATTCATAAGTGTATGAGGGTACGTGTAAAAATATTTTTTTTTAATTAAAATGTTAATTAATTAGTATTTTATGCATTAATTAGCATGTTTTTTAAACACTCATAACTCAAGAACTAATTAACTTAGACCTATAAATTACCCTGCAAATTAGTCATTCATTCTGAAGGGCGTGAACCTCAAACCAAGTTTGTGGCTCTTTCAGATTTTTATTTATAACTAGCAAATAAATACCCGTACTTCGCACGGACTAAAAAAAAAGTTTTAATTGATCCAAGTATATGTACAATTTAATCCATTATAGGAAAATAAACTTATGTTATTATTCCCGCTCGTCAGTAATATGGTCTTCATGTGTCTTATATTATGTTTATTTAGATAAATTTAGAGGCGAAAGCTTATTTTTTCGCATGGAAAATTTTCTTGCCAATCTTCGTTAATGAAATTAATTTCTCTCTGCGTCAAACAGTGTGTTCTAGCTCTTTACCCTACAGATCTAGAATACACTGTTTGGCGTGGTGACAAATTAACTCAATAATGAAGGAGGGCATGAAAGTTTGTCACGAGAAAGTAAACTTTAAGTTTAAGTTAGGGCCGTAGTGAGCCTAGTGGTCAGCGTCTCGGTCTCGGGATCGGAAGGTCCTGCGATCGAGTCCCGGTACCACTGAAGACCTACCGAGTATATGCGGAGTACGTGCTCGTTAAATCTGTTGGGTCCGAAAGTCCTTTAAGTTCCCATAAAAAATCAATACCTCTGGGGGTGACAAGCCAATTCTGGGGATCCTCTAGTTGGCCTCTGTCTCTAAAAATTAGATGGATCCAATTATGTGTGTGTGTGTTGTCTGTTGTTTCTGTCTTACTTGACGAAGGTTTATCAGCGGGTCGCTGACCAAGCACAAAAACCTGAATATATATGTCTACCAACCAACCAACCAACGTTTAAGTTTATCGTTTGCCCCACTCTTCTAGGGTCCTAGCCAACTACATGATGTGGCGTGTGACGTTTTCCATCATAGATTTCCTCTCAAAAGATTGGCGGGACCTCGAACAAGCTTACACAACAGCGATCACGGGCAAGCCACAGGAAAGTCCGAGATGGGCTGAGTGTCTGTATACGGTAAAGGACAATCTCGGTATAGCTTTCAGCTCGTATTACGTGAGGCACAACTTCAACGACGAAAGCAAGGAATCGGTGAGTATATAACCAATACTTCCTGGAATTAAGTGAACTGTTTTTAGCTTCCACACTACGTTTAACACGTAAAAAGTGGAAGGTAAATTATAACCGTTCAGTCCGTCTGTCTGTCCGTTTGTCTGTCACCAACTTTCGTAGCCCAAACTACAAATGCTACAGGCAAGTGTGATACGTCAAAAAATTCAGCGCATCGAAATGAGAAGACATTGAAAATCTCAGAAAAAATTTGAATTCGATGTACTTTATAATTATTTAAAAATCTGAAAACAAAATTTAGACGCTCATTTAAAAAGCATAAGAAGCCATTTTTATTAGAATTAAATTAACCGTTGCCATTCGCAACAATCAGTCGAGAAACTTTAATTCTTTTAAATAATAAACTAAAAGAAATTTTTTTTTGCGACATCAATCAGTTTGAAATGACGTCAAATATATTTCACTAAGAGATTCTTTGTTTGTATGTTGATATGAAATGTTTTGGTTCTATTTAAAAGAGAGGGGGATTACATATTTATTCTTTGAAATATAAATTAATTTTTGCAAACGATAATAATTTTTGAATAATTATTGAATTTTCGAAAGAAAATAAATGAAACTAGCCAAATTTATCGTTTAAATGTTTAAATTAGAATTAATATTGTGTTTGGCGACTTTTTTTCCTGTTGAACACAAATGTTGGGTGGAAGCGGGCTGAGTGGCAGATTCTGTTACAAACCTACTTTTTTTTTTAATATTAATGCAATACAGTAATAAAAAGATTCTAACTGTCACATAAAAAACAGCCATCAAAAATGTGTAAAAAAAGGATTCTATTTCTGCTTGTCACAGAAAAAGCAGCCGTCTAAAAAAAAGTGTTATAAAATGGTTCAACGATTACCTGTCACATAAAAAAAACAGTCGTCTAAAAACGTGTTGTAACATTGTTTTACATCTTCCTGTCACATAAAAAACGTGTGATAAAATGTCCTACCTCTATAAAAAAAATTTGTTTAAAACGTGTAATAAAATGATTCTATCAGTCACCGTCACATAAAAATACCGTCTAAAAACGGGAATTCCAATTGATGGTGATAAAACATGTATTTGGCACACACTGTAAGATTTTCAATGCAATAAAGGCGGAAAATATCTTTTTATTACCATAAAAAACCAGTAGCAAAATGATTAAAAGTTTATAATTCGCATGTCTTGTCTTACACAGGGTGCCCAATAAAAGTGCTGAAGATCATTTGGGAAAAAAGAACTGTTTAAAAATTTATTTAGGGTTTGTTTTAGTGTAAATACTAGCCACTAGATGGCAGCATCAAAGATAGTAGTTTATTTGTAACTGTCGATAGATAAAGTCACCACAAATTTTATGTAATATACCTGTGCTGTCTCTACGTCACATTTGAAAAATTGTTGGTTTGATTAAGACTGCTGCAAATGCCTCCTGAATCTCACAGCGATGTAGATGAAACTTTTTAAAAAAAATTATTCCACGCAAATGTGGTTTGCGTTTTATTCTCGCACGCAGCTTCATAACTCGCAAATTAATGCATTTGCCAGATTTGCAGAAATTTTCTATAGCTGTGAGTGGATACTATGGAAATAGTGATCATTTAATGAACCAGAAAACAAAAAAATGTATATAATAGAACATAATATACAGGGTGTCCGTAAAAGAATGTCCGCGTTTCAAATTGTGACCTGACATCACGCCTTGTGATTTCTTCCTTTGGGGCTTCGTAAAAGATCGGGCAATAGCCCTAGTGTAGCTCTAGTTCAACGATAATTCAAACTAAACTAAAGATTGGGTCTACGTTCCACCCCTACCCCACGATTTACCAACATTGAAATGTAGAATTGCACAGGCTGTTGCTTCCATTACTCCGGACTTGCTGCAGACAGTATGGGAAGAATTGCATTTTCGTTTGGATGTGTGCCGTATCACTAAAGACGCACACATTGAGCACTTATAGGAAAAACTATAGGTTAGTTTTCCTTCAATGTCATGCATGATTTGTTATATTTAGTATAAAACAAACTCCTGTAATATACCATTAAAACTCGGACATTCTTTTACGGACACCCTGTATAATAGACATAATTGTCTAACAGACAAAAATTGCAATAAGTAAATTAAATAAATAAGATTTCGTATATTGCTTTTAAAACTAGGCTTACACGGAGGGACAGGGCATGTGAATCTTCGTCAAACAACGCCACTCTTCCTCCAAGACGTTCCGAAAAGCATTTTCCCTCGTCAGGGATTGGTTTAGTATGCACGATTGGTTTACTACGACATCTGAGCTCCGCCTATGATCACGTGTTATTCAAGTTCAGTTATACCATACAGTTATTCAAGTTCATAAAACAGGGAGACATGGAGGGCTTAGGTTTTACCTTAAATAGCAGGACCAGATGAAATGATCAGAAATTGAATAAATCGTGCTTTAGAAGGGAGGTAAGAAAACATTATTTTTACAATAGAGTTGTCAATGAGTGGAATGCTTTACCAGATTATGTTGTGCATTCGAAGATATTGGAAGATTTTAAGAAGAAACTTGATAGTCATTGGAAACTGGTATAAAGTATTAGATTTATTTTGGACCAACCTTGCTGGGCCTCTGGAATGTTGTTGGTCGACTTTTTTTGTATTTGTATTTGTGTTTGCCTTTCACGTGGGCACACTAACTACACTTGGCGAGTGGAAAAGCTTTCGGTAACGTCTTAGAGGATAAGAGGGGGGATGTTCGGCGAAGATTCGCATGTCCTGTGCCTGGCCCTATCCCTCTGTGTATGCCTATCGAAAATGAAATTTCAGGCTCTGGAACTGGTGGAATACATTCGGCAGGCGTTCGTGAATATTTTGAAGCGCACGGAATGGATGGGCGAGACCGCAAAAATGCGAGCCATAGAAAAGGTATGGAATGCAGGTCGTTAGGCCGGTTTCACAAATACCGGTAAATTTTTCTCATTTACGGTGTATGATCTTGTTAATTCAATTGAAGCTTCCACACTATAGACTGGAAAAATATCTTACTTGCTGTTTTATGAACGATATTCGCTCAAGTAACGTTAAGCGGATACGGTACCCAAAACATTATTTCTAGAAATAATAACATAAACTTGTAAATTATAGTGGTTTTATATAATGTCCATTCTCAACAAACATTTTCTAGCAATAAAAACAAATATTTACAAGTAGTTTTTCTTTTTTTCTTTTTAAAAAGTCAAAATTTTGAACTTTTTAAACACGCTACTCCTCTTTCAATTTTGCGAATAACTTCACGAAACTTTTATAGTTTGTTTTTGGAACTATTTTTTCAAGAACTGTGCATGGTATTTTAAAATGTGGGCTTTAGTTAAAAAGTAACATGCATTTATACTGGAAATCACAACAAAAATTCAAATTATTGAATTCAACATTTTTTTTAAAAAACAACAATACATAGTAAACCTTATTCCATGCACAATTGTGTGCACCATTTATGAAAGAATACAGGTTAAAAATTTCAAAATTCTAACTTAATTAGAAAAAAAGCCTTAAGGATTTATTAAACACAAGAATTGAAAAACGCGAAACAGAGAAAACAGGTTAAAAGCAGACGAAATACGTATTCAAACATATAGGAATGACTCCAGAAAATATTTAATAACTTTTTTTCTGCAAAAGATATCATTATGAAACTTTCAGTAAATGTTCAGAAAAATATTTTGAATAATAAAAACTAAAAACTGAAAAATAGGTATTTTGACCAATTTTTGGGTACCGTATCCCCTTAATATTATGTCTATTTGTACGGTAAGCTTTATAGAAACCGTTGTGTGTAAACAAGTTCTTAGTTTTTCAATCTGTTAAAAGGAATGGGTGAAGCTAGCTTCAATAATTTTCTATTGAACATTCACATTCTCATCACAATTTAACATATACATAATTGATGATGAATAAAACGATTTGTCTAAATATTAAAATACTTTTTTCCAAGCATTAAAAAAAATCCTGATAATTCATTGTCAATTTTATAGGCCAAAAAAGTGAAACCGTACATCGGCTATCCACAAGAATTACTCAACGATACATTGGTCTCGCCCATATACAACCATGTGAGTATTTCGCAATTTATAGATATTCATACGGAGAAACATAGTGAGATGAACCGCCACCAAACATAGCCCAGCCCATATATATCATAGTTAAAGTATTAGATTGGCAGATCACGTGACCTCCAACGCTAACGACGGGACGCGCATGGAGACCAGAATAAGAGGGCAATGGGGCCAGTGTTGCTGCCAAATACTACGAAAAAATACCATTTGATTCTAAAATTACAAAAAAATATCGTAAAAATACTAGCTGCATTTTGGATGACTTTAAATCCTTTTCTAGTATTTTTTTTTTGTAATTTTAGAATTAAATGGTATTTTTTCGTAGTATTTTTCTCCTTAAAGTGGCAGCGAACGAAAAAATACCATTCAATTCTAAAATTACAAAAAAAAAACTAGAAAAGGATTTAAAGTCACTAAAAAGTTTCCAAAATCCAGCTAGTATTTTCACGATGTTTTTACAAAACGTACAAAAACAAATTACAAAAACGTATCATAAAAATACTAGCAAAGCGTTTCATGTTTTATTTTTTAAAGTCACTAAAATATTCCAAAATGCAGCTAAACATTTTATCATATTGTTTTGTAATTTTAGAATTAAATGGTATTTTTTCGTAGTGTTTTTCTCCTAAAACTGGTGGCAACACTGGCCCCATTGCCCTCTTATTCTGGTCTCCATGCGCGTCCCGTCGTTAGCATGGTCACGTGATCTGCCAATCTAATACTTTAAGTATATCTATGGCCCAGCCCCTTTTATGACGTCACCGGAAGTACTCTTTATCGTCAGCGATTGGTAAGGATCCACGTGACATGACAAGTAACCATTTCTTGTTCTTGCATGCTCAAAAAGATTAATATTTTAATGGAAGGAGCTTTATGTCACTATTGGGCAAAGAAAAACCAATTATTGACTGGAAAATATACTCTCGGCGTTACCCGCATAGATATCATAGTTAAATGCTAACGACGAGACGCGCATAGTACCAGAATAAGAGGGCAATGGGGCCAGTATTGGATTGGCAGATCACGTGACCTTAAATGCTAACGACGAGACGCGCATAGTACCAGAATAAGAGGGCAATGGGGCCAGTGTTGCCACCAATTTAAGGAGAAAAAATGCTACGGCATCATCGAAAAAATACCATTTAATTCTAAAATTACAAAAAAAAAAATACTGGAAAAGCATTTCAAACCACTAAAAACATTCCAAAAGGCAGCTAGTATTTTTACGATATTTTTTTGTAATTTTAGAATTAAATGGTATTTTTTCGAAGATGCCGTGGCATTTTTCTCCTTAAAGTGGTGGCAACACTGGCCCCATTGCCCTCTTATTCTGATCCTCCATGCGCGTCCCGTCGTTAGCATTGGAGGTCACGTGATCTGCCAATATAATACTTTAACTATGATACCTATGGTATTACCAAAGAATTGGCGTGGCTGTGTTGGTGACGATTCATCAAACTGTGTCTCTCCGTGTATGGGCACCTTAATAAGTGAAATACAAAATCACTCAATCGCCATCTAAATCCAGGAACGATACTACGTCACGTGAAAAGTAGTTGAAAATCTATAAAAAAAATAGAAGTTAAATAACCAGATGATGTTGTCTTGGGTTATTTCCACTAACATTAAAGCCTTTTAGAGATGCCCTCAATTAATAAGTAAGAATGCTTCGCGGAGATACTTAGATGTGATATTTCACTCTCCGATCAGATTACGTTGTTCCTTAAATTATTTTATTAATATTTTATTATCTATTTTTACTTATTGAAAATGCATACCTTCTAAAGCAACACTGTGAACGGATATCGCAAAAACAAAGTTTCGCATTATGTCAACGTGGCAGAACCCCTCTATTCAATAAATTTAACTTATCGACTCAGGGGGCTGGGGGGCCCAGTCGGTTAGGCATTCGCCTAGCATGCGGAAGGTCCCAGGTTCGCATCCGGGCATCGCCAACATAACTGCCGACCTATAAACGGCCCGTGCAGCCAAAAATGTCCGACGAATAATACCCCGTGTAGAGGGAGTGCACGTTAAATATCCTTCAAAGTCCTAACGCTGCGTACGATGTCGCCCTTAACGGTTGCATTGGGTGCAGGTGTCGGCTCGTCACTTGACTGTGGTTCTAAAATACGACGCCCGTCGCCAATAGCCCTCGTGTAGCTCTAGTGCGACGATAATTCAAACTAAACTAAACTAAACTTATCGACTCAGTAGTTATCTCCGTGTAATTTGTAACTTTTTTTAAGAGGGACTGTCAATCCCATAGAGATAATGCATTAGTTGCGAAATCACAATTTTTGCAAAAGAATTGCTTTGCCATGTTATCCCATTTTCAATAGGTATGAGAATCATCATAACATCAATTTAAAACAAAATTGAATAGAAAACATCCGGTTATTGAATTATTAATTGATAAAGTTTTAAAATAGTGTCGCCATCTGCTGTAATTTTTGGCATTTAAAAACTTCAAAAATATATAATTAAATAACTAGATAACATTTTCGTTTCAAAATTTGTTTCATTTAGATGTTCTGTTGATTCTCATACTTGGGAAAAAAAAGGGCTAACATGGCAAAGCAATACTTCTGCGGAAGTTGTGATTATAAAACTAATGCATTAGCTCTATGGGACTGACAATCCCCTTTAAAGGATGGCTTTTTTATTATTTTATCTCTCAGCTGACTCTCACCAATGACAGCTACTTTGACAACATCATGCGACTTAAAATATGGTCAACACCCGGCGGAACTTCTGAAGAGCTTCTTCAATTCGACGCCACAGAACGGTAAGCCCCGTTCCATATGAAACAGTTCCGGTACTATTCATCTAAAGCTGTCCATATATACGGAGGGACAGGACATGTGAATATTCGCCAAATATCGCCACTCTTCCGCCAAGACGTTACCGAAAGCCAAGTTGATTGGTTTCGTGAGACTTTTGGTAATAGTCCAGTCGCCAAATGGCAAAATATGCTTGGACCTTGAAATAGGGTACAACTTTTATTTTATGATTGATTCTAGTACTATTCGATGTGCTGAACCAGAATCTGAGGGGTACCTGAATGGCACCCTTGAGCAACTTAAAATATTGAAGGTCATAGGTCACGGAGTCCAAAACACAGAAACCACCCATTTTATTGAGATAAAAGGATGGTGGTTGACCAAAATAATTTTTGTTGTTGTTTAATAAATGTTTATTATATGAATACTATGTAATATAACGGCGTAGTTCTAAAGCCACGTTATTTAAGCCAAAACAAGTTAATCGACACATTGTGGTGGCGACATCTAATGGAAACTATATAAAGCTTAAAGCCACCCTACAAAATAGTTTTGTACATTTTGGTCAATTTGTTTTCTCGAACGCATTTGGCTTTTTAATAGTAATTTTTAGGTGTTTTATTGTGAGTTTTATTTATTTTTATTGAATTTATTTTTTTCAGTAAATTTCTTCAAGTATAGCAAGTTATTATTCGATTTGTTTCTTTTTATTGTAAACTGTTTTAAATTTCAATTAAATAAAGACTGCTGCATGTAAACTAACTACGACATTTTTAAGCTTTTTGTTTTACTTCATAACATGTTAAAAGTGTTTTTATACTTAGTGGTTGGTTAGAATTTCAGTTACTTCAATATTTGTTTTATTTGGCAGTTGGGAGAATCATGCTGTAATACTATCAATAAATGCCAATTACAGAGTTTTGGAAAACAGCATTGGTAATTTGTACCTTTTTTTCCGTTTTTTAGAGTTCTATGATATATTTTTTCTCTTATTTTAGTTTCTAGTTTCCTGTTTAAGTTGAATTCCTACTGTTCTTACCCTGTAAATTAACCCCCCAAAAATTAAGGCCCCCTGAACCGACAAAAAAAATTGTAATTGAGCTCTTGACCTTTTATTCACAAAAGGCATTAAAGAATATTAAAACTAAACTTCGAACTGTTTTATCTACGAGGGCTGTTTTTTTTAACCTCCGATGTAACTAAAAGACGGGTTAAAATATAAAAAAATATTTTTTACCAAAAGTAATGTACAATACTGCTTAATTCTCTACATAATCATCTTGACGATTAAAGCATTTGTCATATCTGTAAACTAGCTTTGAAATACCCTTTTCATAAAATGTAGCCGCCAATGATTTGAAGGGAGTTGTAAGGTTTCTTTGAGCTCCACGTCAATTTGGTAGCGCTACAATCCAAGCCACTATGCTAATCGATAATTCACTTATGGTAAACTTTCGAGTTTCCCTAAACACTTGGTCAACTCTCTGAACAATGCCGTATGTAGCGACAGACTTGCTTCTTTGGTCCCCTTCTTCATGAACATCAGTTCGACCACCTTTAAATTTTCAACAGCATTCACGAACAACGCCATCACTCATAAAGGTGTCTCCATATACTCTATTCATTCTTCGATAAAATTCGGTTCCCTTCTGCCTGCGAGAAACGAGTAACAGCTCTCAATTCTCACTTGGCGGCTACATTTTATGAAGAGGGTATTTCAAAGCTTGTTTACAGATAAAACAAATGCTTTACTCGTCAAGGTGATTATGTGGAGAAATAATCAGTATTGTACATTACTTTTGGTAAAAAACTCGTTTAATCGTTTTTGTATTTTGACTCGTCTTTTTGTTACAGCCCATCGGAGATTGATAAAAACGGCCCTTGTATATGAAGCTTTCAAAATTCTTTGCAAGTGTAAAAAAAAACAATTGCTGTTTATGTATTATTCAAATACTTATGCGAACATAAGCAAAATGGTTCAACCGACTACCAAATTATATGGTAAAACGTTTCCCCACACATCCGTTACAGTTACTAATAACCATTTTCATGGTGAAACCAATAAAAAAAAATAATGTATATACATGTATCACATTTTTCTATAAACATGTTTTGTTGATGTCAATTCATTTTATACACATAGAATCTACACTGTAAAAATTCGGCGAAATTCACGAATCTGGAACTTCTAGCTGCACATATTTGAGCTTTGATTACACTGTGCAGGTACAAACTAGGTTCACCACATAATGGTGCTTTTATGCTCAATGTGGTGCAGCTAGAATTCCAGAATTCCGGTGCAATCTTGCGCCGAAATTTTACAGTAGATAATGATTATTATTTATAATTTTCTGTTATAGTATTTCCAGCTGGAATCTTACAATATCCCTTTTTCGACAAGAATCGCCCAAAGTGAGCAGACACTTCTTTTTCTTTCGAATATTAGAGTTGGGAGGGGGGGGGGGGGGCATGTAGATACGTG
This sequence comes from Oedothorax gibbosus, assembly GCA_019343175.1. Taxonomy (NCBI): domain Eukaryota; kingdom Metazoa; phylum Arthropoda; class Arachnida; order Araneae; family Linyphiidae; genus Oedothorax; species Oedothorax gibbosus. Next base: position 581,136 of record JAFNEN010000414.1, read on the forward strand.
CGGGGAATGTGGAAGCCAAAGCAGAGCCGGATTTAAAGATTTGCCGCTTGTAGGCTACGATCGATTTTTAGCCAGATATAGTTTTCTTGACTTTTTTTTTCTTTTTACATATTAGAATCATCTATGTACCTTTACTCCAAATCGAAAGCGAAATAATAAGTGAAATATTTTTTTAAACCGTTCTACTATTTTTCTTACAACTTCCAAATTCGGGGGAGAGGGTGCAATTGCCTTCGCAGCTACCATGTTTACAACTATATATTAGTACTATATGTACGTTTACGATTTACGCGTTAATTTAAATTATTAGTTTTCTTTCTTAAAAATATTGGTATTTATATAATAATTTTTTATTATTCCGAATGCCTCTTTAATTTTCGTAAAATTTGCCACCCCAAAACTTTGCCGCTCTAGGCTACAGCCTACTTAGCCTATTTAGAAATCCGGCCCTGAGCCAGAGGTATTTCAATACTGCTGCAAGGAGCTTTACTCTAGCACTGACTTCGTAGTAATTTACCCTAGTAAAATCCCTCTAGTCCTTATTAGTAACGTCAAGTTACTAATACCAGTTAAGGAAGTTAATGATGGTAATAACGGTTAAATACCATAAACCGGACATGATACCCGGAAAGGGATGTACCCTTTTGGTTATCATGTTTCACCACTTTGCGTTGTTCAACTTTTTTTTTTTTTTCTCTCAGTCGGAGTTGTGTATCATTCTGACGAAGGTGTGCCTCTTGTACTCCCACCGAAACATACCGAAATCGTAAATTTTTCCACAATAAACTATTTTCGTGTAGAATTAACATTATCTTTTAATCCTGTATCTTCATTTTATATGCGCAAAGATGTGGAATTCTCTGAATATATAGCTAATAGTTTAATATTCCAACACAAATGTGTTTAAGTTTATATATCGATTTACTTCATTTCATAGTGTTTCTATATTACCAGCGCTTTTTTAAAAAATCGGAAACCATAGGTAGCTTGATTTCTTTTTAGCTTCCACACTACGTTTATAACGTAAAAAGTGGGAGGTATTATAATCGATCAGTCCGTCTGTCTGTCTGTCTGTCTGTATGTCTGTCCGTCTATCCATCACCCACTTTCATAGCCCAATATACAAATGCTACGGACAAGTGTGATACGTAAAAGAAAAATTCAGCGCATCCAAATTAGAATACATTGAAAATTTCAGAAAAGAATTCGAATTCGAAGTACTTCAATTATTTAAAAAAAAAAATGCAAAATTGAATGTTTATTTAAAAAGCACAGGAAGCCATTTTTATTAGAATTTAATCACCATTGCCATTCGCAACAATCGCTCGAGAAACTTTAATTCTTTTAGACAATAAATTAAAATAAATTTATTTTTGCGACATCGATCAGTTTGACATGACGTCAAATATATTTCACTACGAGATTCTTCGTAAGTTGATATGAAATATTTTCAATCTATTTAAAAGCGAGGAATATTACATATTTATTCTTTAAAATATAGATTAATTTTTGCAAACGATAAGTAAAAATTATTGAATTTTCGAAATTAAATTTAAATGAAACTAACCAAATTTAGCATGTAAATGTTTAATATAGAATTAATGCTGCGTTTGGCGCCTTTTTACCTGTTAAACACAACTGTTTTGTGGAAGCGGGTTAAGTGACAGATTCTGTTACAAACCTACTTGTTTTTTACTGCGATAGTTCTTTTGATTTGTGACTTATAGTTTCTTATTAACAGCATTATAAGGACTGTTAAGATTATAGGTTTAAATTGCTATTTGTTTTCTTACAGCATAAAAGCAAACTGGATATCCACATTGCCCCCCCCCCCCCCCTTCCTCTCTAATTATCTGAGTAAAAATCACGTATAACAATTTCATAAATAATTATATATATTTTTTAATAAAGTTTTTTGAATGCTGGTGCCATCGGAACCATCATAGGACATGAGTTTACACACGGGTTTGACGACATAGGTGAAGTACTTTCTTTCCTTTATTTATTATTTATTTTGTATCGTGTTGTAGAACTCACTTATAAGATACTTTTAATATAAGGAATATATAACGTTTACTCCAAAGAGTTCTATAGAAGGGTAGAGGAACGACTCGTACTGAGCTGCCATCGGCAGCCATGGCTCACTACGGAGCCCGAATAGAGTGGCAAAAGTGCTAGTTAATTTATAATTTTGATACTGAGAAAGGAAGTACACCCAGGGAAAATGCGGGAATCGAACCCGCACCTGTTACAGCGCGCTGACTGCTAGCGTTATGGCCAGCGATCAAAACCGCTCGGCCATCGGGCCCCACATGCCACCCTATATTGTCTCCGTGTTGGTCAATGGTGCTGTTGCCAGGTTTCTACCCTACTATAGAACTCTTCGGTTTACTCTCGCTTATCTGCAGCGGTACCAAAAACCCGCCGGCTTCCTGAAAGATCCAGATTAAAGAGTGTGGTTGGTAGACTTTAAAATGTATCGCACTCTAGTGCTCGTGTTCTATGCCCTTGTCTTTTCTATCTTCTAAAGACTATGATAGCGCTTGAGATAATGATGATGGTTCGGGATTTTCCCTGGAGATTCGGTTATTTGTTTTAGACCGTTTTTCGAAGCTTTTTTTCCAGCAATCTTTCGAATTACAAGTCGTTTCCTCGTAAATAGCCTCAAACCAGCCAACATTAGACGTTCTGGTTCATGACAGAAATATCAACCAAGGCTGTCGCATAAAAGATTAATTCTTATAAGAATAATGGTAACTAAAAACATTGCAAACGATATAACATCGACCAGTACAAAACATATGCATTACCGATATTATTGCCAATTAAGGAGAGTGTCATTTTATATTAAAAATCGGAATTCAACGCAGTTGACTAACCAATACTTAAGAAAAGTTAACTAAAAATAGCTAATCAATAACCAAGGGGTCCGATATGTTTTTTTTTGGTACAAAATGCAATATTTTGTATGGTCTAGCTCCTGGTCGAGGAATTATAGTTCCCGCCACCCTAATTTATTACACTTTAGGGATGGAAAACCGAAACCGGTTTTTTGCCCTCGGTTTTGACTGAAAAACCGTTTTTTCATGAGGCCGGTCTAAACCGGAAACCGATTTGCTGCGGGGAAAACCGTCTAAAAACCGGAAATCGTTTTTTTTTTCTCAAAAACCGCTATCAGCGTTTTTTTTTAAAAATTATGTAATTTTTTTTTTTAAAAAAATGCTAGTTTTGCATCATATGTTAACGGCATAGATAGCAAATAGGAGGAATTAAATTTTTAAAAAAAAGGGAAAAAGAAAAAGATGGGATAATGCAAAGCTTAATAAAAATTCTCGAAACGATTAGAAAAACCGGCATAAAAAAAGGAACATTATAATTTTAAATGATTAGAAAGTAAGAATTAGGAAGAAAACCTAGAACTTAGTTTTCAACAAAACACTTTAAACATTTAAATTTGACTGTGTAAATTGTTTTTTTTTTTAATTCGAAAGTAAAGTTTACAAATTAATTGATTTTTTCAATTAATTAATAAGAAACTAAAAAAAACTCTTCTTAAAAAACGGAAAACCGCTTTTTTGCCATTGATAAACCGGTTTCGTGGAATCCGGTTTTATAAAACCGGTTTTTAAGATTCGGTATAACCGGTTCGGTTTTACCGGCGTTGTAAAAAAACCGGTATTTGGAAAACCAGTTTTTTCTGAAAAACCACCATCCCTAACGTGTTCTAATTTGGTTGGCGGCGAGTATAGACGAATTAACCCCATAGTGTAAAATTGCAAAATAGTAATGTGATGTTTTGTGTTTGGCGATGTTTTGTGTTTGGCGATGTTTCGCTAGAGTCCCTAGATATTGTCTCTACCTATGTCGACAGAGTTCTGACAGTCTTGGCGATATACCAACCTGCGTTCACCAAAGTCATTATTGTGGTGAACTTACAGCAGATCTTTATAGCCTTAGCGGGGCTCTATATTGACACAAGACTGCCACGTGCGGTGAAAGGAAGCGTTTGACAAAATTATTCGTTGTCTTTACTCTTCTGCACTATTTAATACACCCTAGTAGCATTGTTTCTCGAAATTTGCTCGATCGATCATCGATCGTTCATCGGATTCATCGAAAACTCACCGGTGATCGCATCCGTAATCCGAAAGTGCACGAGGCGACATCGGAAATCGGTGAACGAAATTCTATCGATAAAAGTCATCGATTCGATATCGGTCAAAAGTGAAAATTCAATCAATGTACGTTTCATCGGAAAATTATGACGAATCGATATCGCAACGATAAGAAACCGAAAAATGTGGCTTTTATTTTAGTGCATACAAATTGCGTTAAATTATTTCGAAAACTTCATATTCGAAAGCTGTTATATTCAAATTGGTAATAGTTATTTTTTATTTACTTACACACAACATTTTTAATTGCGTGCGAAGATAAATATTTTTACTGTGTGATAACTAATTTCTTTTATTTACTTGGAAATTAATTTTTAACTTTTTGGCCATGAGTAATTTTTGAAAAACTTAACTTAAAGAAAATAGATTTTTGAATAAATATTATGAACCAAACAACTTTTCAATACGTAAGTTACCAAGAGTTATTTTTAAATTTAAGATATTTCTATTAGTATTGTTAACTTAAATTAATATTTAAAATTAGTTTGCAACTTGCAAAAGAAAAATCAAAATTAAAATGTCTTAATCAATAACATAAAACTTCTTTAACGATCAACCTTTTGACCTCTTTATTTAAACTCAAATACTGTGCCAGCGTTCATAGCCGTGAGGTCTAACGCACAGTTCCAGTTCCAAGTCAAGAGTGCGGAGCCTGAGATTGGGGGTTCTGTCCCCCTGCTGAATTCGAAATATTACCTGACTAACAGAAAAAAAAAATAGTGGCGCCATCTCGTTTAAAACTTTTGTACTAACATGTCGTAAACTGTTCGGAATTTTATCGCAAAGTGTTCGAAATTCCATCGGCCGATGAGATTTCGATTACTACTCATCGGATTCTTATCGATTTCTTCTTGACACTTGATCGGAATCTCATCGGAAAAATTCATCCTAGGCTGCTCGATCGAGCGGACATAACCGAGCAGTTATCGAGCAATCGGGCAATTTTCAGCGAAAATCCGATATTCGAATTCTCATCGGCTCACCGGTGAACGATGAAAATTCGATTATCGGTCGATGAAAAATTGCTACTAGGGCAAGTCAGTGACTCTAATATCTATAACTAGGTCGTCAGTTCGACGCGGATGGAAACAACGTGGACTGGTGGGACGATTTGACCAACCAAATGTTCAATGAAAAGGCGATGTGCTTCGTCGAACAGTACGGAAACTACACCATCGAGAACGGAATGCGGGTTAGATTATTGAAGTCTCTCATTGTCGTCACAGTTTCCGTTCTGTTCGGACGGCTGTTCCAAAGATGAAAATAGGCAATTCCATAAAAATGTCAACTTCGATAAAATAAAAAAAAATTGTAATTTTTTGTAATTTTAACAAATTAAGTTTAAAAATATATTCCAAGTTTTCAAATTAGGGTTTAGGAAAGCAGGGACGATAAAGGACATGTATTCACATTTCCCGAAAAAAAAGATCGATGCCTATAGTGGAAAAAAAAAGATTTGTTGGCTCTGCAAGTTCAGCCAGCATTTCAACTAGTTGAAAATCGTCCTCGATACGTGTTTGAAAAACCTTTAATATGTGAATAAATGTATATAATGTAATATGTAATATTTTATGAGATAAAAAAATTAAATTTATTATTTTACACACTTTTAATTTAATATATGTTTATAAAACTTTTAGTCATTCCATCACGGTCATTCCGTCACGTCAAATGACAGTTAATAACTTAAACCATGTTACAGGTAGGTTGCTCTAAATTATAATTTTACATAGCTTATATATCATATTTAAGATATGCAATAGTTTAAAAACTCAATGTATTCTTAATTCACAGAAGTTTCTATTTTAGTACAGCTGGGGGGGGGGGGGGAATGATACACCCCTCGTTTCTCGGCTGCTATTGATCAGGGAATTTTGTGAAAGGTGCAATTTTTCAGAAAATAGCGTAAGGAATTGAGAACTGGCAACAAAAATTGTATAAGGGGTCGTCTACATATTAAAATGAGTACCAACTTTGAAAATTCCAATGGCAACACCCAATGTTTTTTATATAAAAATGTTTATCATCTGCAAAATACAACATCCAAAAGAAAATTAATTAATTTGCATTATTTGTTGAGATATAGCATTCAAAGTTGAACGCCGATAATGTTAAAAAAGTTTCACAAACTTTTATTCATACCTCCACAAATAAAATGAATTAAACAAAGATTGTTTTTTCATTATATACTTCTTAATCTTCCAAAAACAAATTACACAAGTTTTTTCATCAATTTTTCATTTTAATATTTTTTTATTTAAATTTAAATAAGAAAAAAATAAAACATGAATAGTGACCCCAAATTTGTTTTGCATAAATCGATAAAGTAGATCAAGTAGAACCAAAATCCCTAATTTTTTAATTCAACAACAATTATTTGCCGAGTTCTTGTAAAAAAAATGAATTTTAGGGACCGTGTAAAAAATTACTTGGCAAATTTGATCCAAACTTGCATTATCGTTTGGTGGTTGAAAATCGTTTATTGGTAAATGTTTATTCAAATTATTGATGTCTGTCAAACGTCAAAAAATCTTTTCTTGTTTCAAGTGCATACAATATATTTTGTTTGTAGAATTAACATTAAATTATATCGATTACTATGTTTTTAAATGTATGTTATTTCCAATACAATTTCACAAAGTGTGTTTTGTATTAAAAATTAAATACCCTAAAATATTATTGGAATTCGATTTTTAGTATATTTCATTGTTACCACATTGATTATTTAAAATGATCAATGCCCACTGCCTTGGTTAAAAATCATTTCCAAATCATTCTGCGTAATTTTATTTTGCTTTCCTTAAATATGGTGTTACGGTCGTAACCCTAGTTTTGTAATACGTGATTTATATTACCGACAAAGTGCGCCGAATTTTAAACAAACTTTTTGTAGCAATATGAATGAAACAAAAATTTTCATAAGAAATATAAAACATAATTGTAATCGGATTATAACTAATCGCATTTGAAAATCTGTTCATTATAAATAACCGTTTATGTGACTTAATTTTAAATTAAAACTTTTCCTCTTATAGCCTTTATTTTATTTCTGAATTTTAAAATCCAAAACTAAAAAAAAAAACATCCAAAAAATCAAAATCTTAGTGTAAAAGGTTAAAAGTTTTACTGAAAAATGACACCTTTTACAAAATTACTTGATCAATAGCAGCCGAGAAACGGTGGATCGTTTTTTTTCCCCAGCTGTACCAGGATGCGGTCGTGGTTGCAAAAATGTAATTCGGTCACACAAATGAAGTTAGTCAAAAACGAAATTATAAAATACTTTAAAAAAATTTCAACTTTTTTTTATTATCTTTTAATCATTAACAGTAAATATATAAACTGAAAAACCAATTTTCCTTTGAAATAGCTTCGTGGTAATTGTTTTACTTCAATTCTACAATTCAAAATGTCATTCCGTCACATATGGCATTTGCCCAAAAGCTAAACCTGCTGTTTTCGGGTTGTCGGGGTTTTGAGAGCAGGTTTCTTCTTCTTTGGAACAGCCGATACTCCAAACGGGAGGAAATTTAACATAATAATGTTAATGCTAATATTATAAAGTGTTGTTTATGACCTAATTTTTTTTTCTAGATTAATGGAGTGAACACACTAGGAGAAAATATTGCTGACAATGGGGGCTTGAAAGAAGCATATTTGGTAAAAAATATTTATATTTTTATGCATTAAGTTATCTCCTGAAAATCCTGTTAGGGTAGGGTAGGGTACATGTATATTCCGGCTTGTGTGCTTGGTCAGAGACCCGCTAATAAACCTTCGTCAAGTAAGACAGACACAGAAAGAATTTTTACTGTCACAGAGAGAGAAATTACACCCAGGGCGAAGGCGGGAATCGAACCCGCACCCGGTACAGTGCGCAGACTGTTAGCGGAGGCAGTTATCTTAACTACTCGGCCACCCGGGCCCCAAATCCTGTTTCTGTGTTGTGACGTTGTTGCCAATAAACGATAAACAAATAATAAAAAGCATAAAAGGCTAGATTAGTTTTTATTTATGTCAAAGTAACTTTTCAATTGTCAATTTACTATACATTTTATTAATTTCAATAGTTGGAAAAATCTATCCAAACTTGTATTTGCATGCAATAACGTAACCTACACACTTTAAATGTTTTATTTTCTATATTTCATAATTATTTTTACTGTATTTTCCAGGCGTATCAGTCTTGGGTGAACGATCACGGAACAGAACCAACTTTACCAGGACTAAAATACACTCCGAATCAGCTTTTTTTCATAAGTATGGCTAACGTAAGTGTAGTATCGCATTGTTTTTCACCGTAATTCTGACTTAAGTCGATATATCGAACGCAACCATAGAGGGACATCGAAGAAGACGTCAGGATTTTGGACGGCTTGAACAAGCACCAGCCCCATCCCCATACACACGGGATTAAATATAGTAGGAATTTTAATTATTAATTTAACACTTTTAAGCAAAAATGTTTATGAAAATCTTCGTAAAGAATATGATATTCTATCAAAGCATCGTATATCTTAAAATGAAACAATTCAATTATTCAATGTCGACTGATGTACTTGCAAAAAAAAAAAAAAAAATGAGGGTGATTGTACATTAAATAAACTTTCATAAAAAATATTTCAATGGTATCTTTCAATTTTAGTTGTTCCATATTAAAAACTCTTAGGTAATTTTTTGTTCAAGTTATTGAATTATGTTCTAAGATGCCAATTACCAAATGTTTCTATTGCAATATAAATACACTGCTCAAAACAATTAGGGGAGCACTTTACGTACTTTCGTTAACCCTTTTAGTTCTAACGTTTTATTTTTTATTCCAAAAATCTAATATTTGTGAAATAGATTCATTATGCATCCAGAATGAAATGGTAAATTATTTTTTTTTAAATCCCAATTTTTTAACTAAAATTTAAGGGGGAAAAATCGAAAGCATAACTTTTGAATAAATTATAACAATATTTTTTTCAAAACTTTATTTGTTAAAAAAAGTTAAAATCAATTTTTAAACATCTACGAATGCAAGCGTGAAGAATTTAGGGTCAATTTATTTCATAAAATTTTTTGGGAGTGAATTTTATTTTACCATGTTTTTCATATTTTTATTTAATTAAAACAAACATTATTTAATTCTTCAAAAGACATGATTCTTCCATCTAACGATAAATAAGTGCGAGCTCAACTTAGTGAGAAAAAAAATCGCAAGCTGATGACTCCAAATGGAATCATTGGGGGTAAAAGGGTTTAAACCACGCATTCCCCTAATTCTTTTGAGCAGTGTACCTTATAGCATGTTTTGTTGGCAGTCATGGATACATATGCATATTATAATAGATGCATATAAATACTTCTCCTATACTTTAAAAAAATGTTTATTTCAGAATTGGTGTGCAAAGTACAGACCAGAAAAATTAAAACGTATCATCATAACTGATGAACACAGTCCTAACCAATATAGGTAAAAACAAAATCTATGAATTAATTTAACTAACAATAAACTAGTTACGTGTCTACTTGTTAACATAAGTATTATGTATTACTAATTAAAAAGAGCTTTTTCCTTGCAAACTGAATCAATTATTAAAATATATTAAAGACTACAGCAACTCTTATCCTCAGCCATGTATAAAAACAGTTTATTTGATATGTAAAAATTATTTAAAGGGAAACAAGGAACATAACTTCGACTGGGAATCTGTTCATATCGAGGTTTGCTTAGCGAGTCGTGGCGATCGGTAACCGGTTTCTTCCTTGGTTCTTCTTCTGTGGTTCAAGCGACAGACCAGTGTCTGGCGTGAATATCGATCATAGAGCTATTAACCCTCTGAGGGATACATATGTATAAACCCATCACATAGCTGTCTGTCAGGTTTTCCAGCAACACACATATTTTTCCCCGGACCTATGGCGTGGCAATGCGAAGCACTACCACCTAGCCACTGGGCCTCTAACAATTTAAATAAACAATTTTATTAAACTAACTACATTAGTTATTATAAAAACAGCTTAATTTTTACCACCTACACACTAAAACTTTATAATGTGTATTTTCCAGGGTTAATGGTCCAATGTCAAATCTACCACAATTTTCAGAAGAATTTCAATGCGAAATCGGGACGAAAATGAATCCTGAACACAAATGCAATGTATGGTAAAAAAGTAAAAACTATAGCTTGGATTTACATGCACTGTGCAACCCAAATCTCTCCAACTGTATATTATAATCGGAAAATAAAGAGAATGATACTAAAATATAAGAGTAAAAAAATGTGCAAATGATTATTATTAAGGGTGAATATGGAAGGGAGTTTCCAAACCGAAGTCTCAATAAATTCAATTTTTTAAAAAATTCTAAGCCAAATTTCTTCTGCTCTATTGAATATTTTTATAACAGGTTTTGATATGATAATACAGGGTGTCCGTAAAAGAATGTCCGAGTTTCAAATTGTAATAGTATTGTGGTTGAAGTGTAATTGTAAATGTGGTTGAAGGTGACGAATAAAGAATAACTCCAACAGTTTCAGATAAGCGCATGCGCTTGTACCGCTACATCGTTTTCACAGTTGTGCTCCATACTCCGACTGCTGCAGAAGTATGGGAGATTGCTTTCGTTGATCTGGTATCCTAGACGCACACTGAGCATTATAGAAAACTATAGGTTAGTTTCCTTCAAGTCATGTAGGATTGTATATTAGTATAAAAACTCCTGTATATACCATTAACTCGGAATTTTACGGACACCTGATAACGGTTTACGGTACAGGGTCCATAAACCACTTTATGAATGGGTTCAAACATTTTAAAATTTTGATAATTCTCACAACAATATTTGAATTAATCTTAAAATGGGGATTATAGAGCCCGTAAGCAGCTCATTTATTACAAAAAATGTTTTTTAAAAATTTTATCCAGCCAAGAATTTGTTAGAAACTTTTATACATTGGATAATACAAAGAGCTTTTTGGAGCAGTACTGTGATAATGGCATGGAGAACAAGAACAATAGGGAAATACGAATTACAAAATGATTAGTTACAGTGATTAGAAAGGAGGCCCAGTGGCTAGACATGTTGAAGATAAAAGGATCTACAGAACACCAGAAGACTCATAAAGGAAAAAAGCGTATAGCGTTCTGGAGCACTCCATGCCTTATCCATTTCATGTACGTGATTTAGCAATGCATATTTCGTCGCATGCAAACCAGGCTCGCGTCCTGCAGCCCTTTCCTCATTACTCTTCACAGGTGCAGTCGTAGTTGGATTATACAGGACAACTCTGTTGATAACAAAATAGGTACTTTTACCAGTCACAGGTCTCACAAATTACCATTTGGTGAAAGTGCTGCATTAAAAAATGCGTCCTTTGGAAAATTATAATAATGGATAAAAATACGATGAGGGTTTTGTTAAAACGAATTTAGTAGAGCCTGGCTGTATTCTATGCGTGGAGCCGTCACTGCTAGAGACGACCCAGAATCAATGGATGGACAAGTGAAAAGATCTTAGACTTGGAATCACCAACTGAAGCAAAGTCGTCACAAGGTGGAATGGAGTAAGAAAATTAAGATCCAGGCCTTGAGGTTACCATTGATGATGATAATACAGAGTACTTCAGTTTGGAAATCGGCTTCCATTCGCCCTTAAGTTAAAAACCAATTGTATAAGTTTAAGTATGAATAATGAAACCAGTATTAATTATAATCACAAGTTTATTTCTTCTACTTTAACATCAAACATATAACTGGACTATTTTCAGATTAGTACATAATTCAATATGCAACAAAATTTAAAAAACTCTGACATAAATATTATATTTTACTGATAAATGGTAATTTAAGAAATAAAATTTATATTACAAAATAAACATCATTCCAAACTTAACCAGACTTAAAAGTAAACTATACACTTAAAGGAACAAATTAAACTTTGCATCGAAACTTTTTTCAGCCAACAAATACTTGAAAATAATATTTTGTAATATTAAATGCTTTGTGGTGAATAGAAATAGGACTCATAATGACAAGAAAGTTTGGCATAATGTGGAGACAATGCATTTATTGTGTAGCATTGATGATTTTAACAAAGTCTGGTTTCAAAGATGCTCCGCCAACTAAAAATCCGTCGACGTCAGGTTTCTTGCCCAGCTCTTGGCAACTGCCAGCAGTAACAGAGCCTGTACAGAATAAAAACAAGTAGGTTTGTAACTGAATCGGTCACTTAACCCGCTTCCACATAACAGTTGTGTTTAACAGGTAAAAAGGCGCCAAACACAGCATTAATTCTAAAGAACATTTACATCCGAAATTTGGCTAGTTTCATTTATTTTATTTCGAAAATTCAATAACTATTACTTATCGTTTGCAAAAATTAATTTATATTTCAAAGAATAAATATGTAATATTCCTCGCTTTTAAATAGAATGAAAACATTTTATATCAACATACAAAGAATCCAAAGTGAAATATATTTGACGTCATTTCAAACTGATTGATGTCGCAATAATCAATTTATTTTAATTTATTGTCTAAAAGAATTAAAGTTTCTCGAGCAATTGTTGCAAATGGCAATGGTGATTTAATTCTAATAAAAATGGCTTTCTATGCTTTTTTAAATGAGCATTAAATTTTTCAGCTTTAGAAATATTTGAAGTACTTGGAATACGAATTCTTTTCTGAAATTTTCAATGTATTCTAATTTCGATGCGCTGAAATTTTTGACGTATCACACTTGTCCGTAGCATTTGTAGTTTGGGCTATGAAAGTGGGTAACGGACAGACGGACGGACTGAACGATTATAATACCTTCCACTTTTTACGTTATAAACGTAGTGTGGAAGCTAAAATTAAAAATTTAATAAATTAAATATTTAAATTTTATGAATTCAATATTTAAATATCACGAACTGAATATTCAATTGTAATGAATTTAATATTGTAATGAAATAAATTGGCACATGGCAGCAACAACATTTAATGAATTTAAAATAAATTTTAATGAACTAAATTTCTGTTTTAAAGATATTAATATTTAATTTTTATAACACATTATATTCAATTTTAATGAATTTCATATTGTAATTTAATGAATTTAATATTCAATTCCAATAAATTAATCTACTAAACTGTGTTTGTAATGTTTAATCCAGAACAGAAAATAATATTTTTATAGTGTGATAAAAGTGTTTCGTGACTGAAATTCTGATACTAAATATCCATAAGATAATTTGCCAGTGACAAAAAAAAGTACACTAGGTTAATATAATTAGTTTTCTAATATTAATTTAAAAAGCATTATACACAATAACTTCTTATTTTCAGTAACTTTCTTTGATTTTATTTCCATTTCAATCATTAAAATTTAGTGGTCTGTGAATTACGCTAACTTACAGGTTTAAAATGTTTTTGAAAAAACTATTTTGTAAACATTTTTTTGTTTATGTTGTTTCATATTCTAGATATTTTACTCAGGAAAATGTCTTTTATTTTTAAAAAATAGTTATTTATGCAACTAGTGTAAAAAGTAAGGCTTTTTTTTTAAGGAGTGAAATAAATTCACGAGTTTAAAAAAGGCTATTTCCAACCTGTTGTCATACACTATTTTTTATAATAACGTGCAAAAAAAAGTATTTAATAAATTGGCATTTATTGATTGGCTTAATAATTATTTTATTATCACGTTCAAATGATTTCAAGGTGATTATTTATATTAATGATTATTTTAAAAGCACATGCAAAAAGTATTTCTTAGATTGGCATTGGAAATAAGACGCCAAATAAAGAAACACGTTCAAATAAAGAACTTTACACCAATCAGATGCCCTTATTTACTTTGTCGCACTAGTGCGTGAAAGTAACTTTGAAACACGATTTCTTGTATTTCTTAGATTGGCATTGGAATTAAGACGCCAAATAAAGAATCACGTTCAAATGAAGAATTTACACCAATCACAAAGCTGCCGAATAAAATATCACGCTCAAATAAAGAATTTTACACCAATCAGATGCTCTTATTTACTTTGTCGCACTAGTGCGTAAAAGTAACTTTGAAACACGTTCTCGTTAAAAGCATCACTTTTGCCACGATTATTGATTTGAAAAAGTTAGGTTTTTTGCACAATATTATAAAAACATGTTCAAGTTAGTCTTGTCTGTTATTTAATAACTTTCTTATAACAGAATCGGTTTTCTCGTACGTAATTATTTTCGGTTTACGTACCTCCGTAAATTATTCTAGTGCTTTTGGCAACATCCTCGGAAACGTTGTCTTTTAGCCACTTACGGAGCTGCTCATGCATTTCTTGAGCCTAAAAAGTCACAATAAAATTACTATGTTACATATTACATAGATACAAACATAAAATATAACGTTTCATTTCAAATTTATTACAGGCATTTACATTGTGTTTTTTTTTTAAGTGTTTGTAAGCAAGTTTTAAAGAAAGCATTAATCAAGATCACAAAGTTAAAGCTAAAATTTCCGAAACAAATGAACTCTTAATTATTTACGTACATTTCACAACATTTAAGACACAATAAGTAAACACTAAAACTTAAAGAAACTCAAAAACTATCACATAAAATTAAAGAGAATTCCCTAAAGCAGGGGTTTCCAACTTTTTTGCACCTGCGGACCACTTGAATTTTTGGCGTACTACACCAGACCTAAATATTTTAATAAACATATAATATTTACTCTTGTAAAAGTGTTCAAAGGCTTTTTAAATTAAATTCCTGAGAAAACTTAATATTTAATGGTTATACATTTGTTTAATTATAAAATGCTTAACATAAAGGAGAAAAAATATATAAAAGGGTATTAATTAACAGTTTTATTTATTACCCATAGGTCTAAAAACAAACAAATAAATAATTATTACGAACTCAGCAAAAAATTAATCATCCTAAAAAATATACTTTTATAGTCTGTTATCAAAATTAGCAGAGCTTGCCAGAAGGTCAAAGGGTACTCGGTTTTACATCCGATCCAGAAGTTAATTAAATATTTCTCTTTAAAATAATATTACATGGAACTATTGGCAAGAAAATTTGCTACCCAAAAATGAGCTTCCTGACTACTTTTAATGTAAACAAATATTAAATAAAATATCGGAGAGTTGGCAGGTCTGGAAATAGTTATGACATCTGTTAGCTTATGTACTTTATATATTTTATGTTATAAAGCTCTAAAGCTATAATTTGTGACAGACTTACTTTTTCCCCATGTATTAATTAAAATAATATACAAACCCAATTTATTTGAAACATACAAAATAAATTCAATTTGCTTTACAAATAATAGTTTATAAGTGATAACTTTCTGGTATAAAATAACTATTACAATTATCTCCCCCCCCCCCCCCCTTCTGATTAAAATTACCCATTAATGAAAATTGGCAAGAAAATTTGCTACCCAAAAATGAGCTTCCTGACTACTTTTAATCTAAACAAATCTTAAATAAAATATAAGACCAATAAAAACCCAAGTCTTGAACAATTTAATTAAGTTACACAAAAAACGAATTTAAAATATTTAAAATTAATGTCTTATTTTGAAAATGTAGGTGTAATAGTATTTAAAAATTTCATAGTTAATGGGTTAAGTTTTTTGTTTACGAAAATGAAGTGTTCCCCAATGTCTCAATAACTCTAGAAACAAGATAGATAGTTAAAATTTACCTGTTCAGGTGTAGCTGTTTTTCCAGTTCCGATAGCCCAAACTGGCTCGTAAGCGATTACTACCTTCGACCAATCAGACACCTTATCTGCAAACAGATAGTGTCTTACTATGCATATTTTCAATAAAGTTTTATGAATGGTCAGTTTGCAGTATTTGTTTAAAATAACCACTTTTAAATAGCCAATTATTCTTTATTAGTTCAGTGAAAAATAAATTTGAGTTGGATTGTTCAATGATGTTCATTATATTTAATTATAAAATATGGTAACAGGTATTCCCCTTTTTTTAATAGTTATTTATGCAATTAGTGCGAAAAGTAAGGCTTTTGTTAAAGTTGAATAAGTTATTTTACAAGTTTAGAGAAAGCAATTTTTCATGCGTTGTCATACAGTATTTTTTATCAACACATGTAAACTTAAAGAATCATTAAAATAAAAAAATTAAGAATACATATACAAATTATGAATTGTCCCCACGAATCAGATGCTCATATATACTCCATTAGGTGAATTAAAATAACTTTTAGACATGATTTCGATAAAAGCATCGTTTTTGCCACAGTTATTAAATTGAAAAAGTTATTAAATATTACGTACCGTATATATTCGTGTATAACTCGACTCCGTGTATAAGTCGACCCCCCATTTTTAAACCAAATATCCTTCCAAAAACCCGTGTATTACCTGTACCTCGACTAATATCGGTAACCCGTGTATTAGTCGAGGTAGGAAATAAGGTCAGAGCCTTCTGAAGAAAATAAGAAGAAACCGGTTAATGACGGAGTGTAATTTTTCTTATTTATTTTGCAAGCTAAATTTCAACCCCAATGAAAATAAAACAGGTTTCGTCTCCGAGTGTCCTTGACATTGCTGACCATGAATGGAGAAGCTTAGTTGAAACTATATGTTCCATGAAGACCACGATGCCAAGGTCACGGACCGATGTTGTTTTCTTTACACTTTAAAGACTGGTTGACTGAACTGACCTGTGCCAGAGCTACACGTGCAAAATATGCATCACACCGAGAACTAACAATTAAGCATCGTTATGGTGGATACCGCGAATAGATACTAATCTTATTTCATCATCAAAATTTAACTGCTTTTCTGTCTTTATTTTTAATAGATAGTATTTAAACCTGAAGTTTGATTGAAATTTAGTTTAGTTTAGGGATTGTGGAGGTTTTTTTTTTCGGAAATATGGTGTCTCATGTATAAGTCGACCCCGATTTTTACGGCACTAAATTTGTCCAAAATTTCTCGGCTTATACACGAGTATATACGGTAATTCAATTTTTTTTAATCATCAATATTCAAATATATCAAGTAAAAGCACCGAAACAGCACTCTTATTATGCAATATGACCAATAAATTATCCATTAATATTTCAGCTTTAGAAAACTGAATTTATGGAGAACTGGACAAATTGTTAGAAAAAATAATTAAACATAATAAAACAGTCAAACCAGAGTTTAAGTTAAATATCCATACTAAGTTCCTATTTAAACAAATACTTTAATAAATACCATAGAGGTAGGAAGGAGGTACAGAGAGGTCCACCAGTTGAGAGAAATTGAAGCAGGGCTGTCAGGTTTTTCGAGCTACTGCGCATAACATAGGTATCCCAAGATGCACTGCTCTAGCCTGCTTCATTTGTGCGCTACTGTGCATATACAAGGGCCTCTCTATTCTCCTTCCTACCTCTATGATAAATACATGCAAGATGCAATACATTTGAAAGAAAATACTTTAAAAATTTACTTCATCTAGGTAGTAAATAAAAAAAATCAGCATTTAACTGTACCAGCAATAGCTTTTGTTTGGCGAAACACAACTTCCTGTGTCTTTCCTGCTTCCCTTTCTTCCAGAAGCTCCCCTACACATGCAATGATTTTCACTCCCTCCGCCAAGGCATGCCCGCATTTCTCGGCTATCAGCTGCAAACAATTAACATTTCAATGTGATTTGAGAAATAAACAAGTAGGTTAGTAACAGAATCTGTCACTTAACCCGCTTCCACACAACAGTTGTGTTTAACAGGTAAAAAGGCGACAAACACAGCATTGATATTCTATATTAAACATTTACATGCCAAATTTGGCTAGTTTCATTTATTTTAATTATTGCGAAAATTCAATAATTATTACTTATCGTTTGCAAAAATTAATTTATATTTCAAAGAATAAATATGTAATATTAATCGCTTGACGTTTTTAAATAGAATTAAAACATTTCATATCAACGTACAAATAATCTCGTAGTGAAATATATTTGACGTCATTTCAAACTGATTGATGTTGCAAAAATAAATTTATTTTAATTTATTGTCTAAAAGAATTAAAGTTTCTCGAGCGATTGTTGCGATGGCAATGGTGATTTAATTCTAATAAAAATGGCTTCCTATGCTTTTTAAATGAACATTAAATTTTGCAGTTTTTTACATAATTGAAGTACTTCGAATTCAAATTCTTTTTTGTAATTTTCAATGTATTCTAATTTTGATGCGCTGAATTTTTTGACGTATCACACTTGTCCGTAGCATTTGTAGTTTGGGCTTTGAAAGTAGGTGACGGGCAGACAGACGGACTGAACGATTATAATACCTTCCACTTTTTACATTATAAACGTAGTGTGCAAGCTAAAAGTATAAATAGTAACCTTACGAGGGAATGGGATCAGATGTCAGGTCTCCAAACCAAAGTCTTTCCTCTCATGTAGCTGACCTATAATACCACTTCTTAAAATTGGTTACATATATATATTTTTTTAAGATTTTAAATATATAATTTTAAATCAAAATAATCGAACCAATTTCATGATGTGGTATTATAGGTTATTATGTTTAAGTAATGGCCAAAACGTCCCGCTATTCTGTTACAGTCGTTCAAAATACCGAAAAAATGGGATAATATAAATAAAAGATAGATTTTACAAAACATTTGTGAACTCCTTTGTTAAAAAAAACCCATTAACACTATTATTTATCCTTTAATTCTATATTTGTTTGCTCAGGATAATGGTAAATTCCCACTGGTCATTGGCTTATATAATAATAGTCTTGTCTTATTAAGTATGCCATTGTTTAAAATTTGGGGCAGCTGAAGGGGAAAATTTGTCAAAAAAGCAGGGGGGGGGGGGGAGAGGGGTTAGAGATTGAATGTCCTGAGATTTCGTCTTGAAAATCTGGTCACATTACGTTTAAACCAGCTACATTTATCATGGGAAAAAATTTATAGTAAAAATATTCAATACAGCCAGATTAATTTGGCTAACAAAATTGTTAATCCAATTTCATAAATTGCCATACTTAATTTTATTATTGAAATTCAAATTTCCTGAAGGTTTTTTAAAGTTATAATTGTTAATTTGTGGATCGCGAGAGAAGCTCAGTTTAGCTAATTCTTAAAAGAGATAGTTATCTTAGGATTCACTTTTGACCCAGAAAGCCTATCCTACTGCTTTCAAAATGTTATCCAAATTAAGCATTATAAATAACAGTGTTGAAGTCGTTTGCAATATTATACAAAACTAAGCCAGAAAAAAAAGTGAGAATCTTATAGCCAGGTAAGTATATGTTTAATAGTCAATCCAACTAAACATTTAATCAGGGCCGGATTTCTAAATAGGCTAAGTAGGCTGTAGCCTAGAGCGGCGAAATTTTCGTGGCCGCAAATTTTACGACCAATTAAAGCGGCATTCGGCATTAAAAAATTATTATAAAGATACGAATATTTTTAGGAAAGAAAACAAATAACTTAATTAATGCGTAAACCTAGATATAGTACTAATATTTTGTAGCAAACATGGTCGCTGTGCCCGGGCAATTGCACCCCCTCGGCCCCTTCTCCCGGATTTTGAAGTTGAAAGAAAAATAGTATAACAGTTTAAAAAATTCGCATATTTCGCTTTTGATTTAGTGTGTAAAGGTACATAGATGATTCTAATATGTGTATCTATTTAAACAGCACATTCCACCCTATATTTTGCAGCTACCCAGCTCTGTACCTTTCCTCCAAGGGGGAGAATATTGTGACAGGGGCGGCAAATCGTAGCCTACAAGCGGCAGATTTTTAAATCCGGCCCTGCATTTAATGTGAAGTTAACATATTACTTTTGAAAAGTAACATTTATGTGTTGAAATAGTAAAACAGAAAAACCTTTACAATATGAAAAACCTTTTAATCATTGCACTCTATGGAAAAAAGTGACATTACCTGTAAACTTTGACTTAAGATTATTTAAAGAGGAAAATTGTCAATACGTATTGGTTGAAACTAGTCTTGCATATATCGATACAACAATGTGTATGTAAAAGCTAATTGTAAATAACATTGCTGTTGTTGGTACATACCTATGTACTACACATACAAAGTACAGCAGCCCCTCGTTATATCGCGCTTCCCGGGAGACAAGCAAAAAACCGCGATAAAACCGAATGCGCAATATAACGAGCGACTTGATAAATACTATACTTTTGATGTATTTATGCTCTCAACAAAGTTTTAAAACTAAAGCACAGTATGTATTTTAAAGATAAAACTAAGTCATATTTCATATTGAATAATATAACTCTTCTTTAAAAAAAATTTAGAAAGGACATTATTATTACATATTATTAATTACTATAAACATTACTCATTATTGTAAAGGTAAAACTATATATATATATTTCACTCATTTTCTAGTAATGTCGATTTTAACGAAAGTACACGTTGAAAACAAAATGCGTGGGAAAAATTGTGGGTGACATGAGATATCCGAATGCGCGATGTAACGAGGCGCGATATAGCGAGGGGTTACTGTATTGATAAGTTTTTTTTTTTCATTTGTAAGAGAACTTTCATATTGAACCATTTTTGCTGGCTCAAAGCAGTTAGCTCTCCTATTACAATAATATCCCTGCATTACTTACTCTACATCTTAAACAAAGACATAGGCACGATTATGCAGGATAACAAAAGTAATATATGCAGAGGTGCCGATCCCCCCCAGAGCTAACGACGCACCCCCCCCCCTAGAAAAATTATTACCCCCCCCCCAAAAAAAAAAAAAACCGGTGAGGATTTTTTATTTATATGGGCAAATGGGAGTACCTAACCAAAGTAGCCTCTAACTACATCTTTACGGTGTATATAGAAAACCTTATAGTAAAATGATATTTCAAGTACCATCGAATGGGGTAACTTAACTTTATCCCAAGAATTAAAACCCCAGTACTGACTTTCTTCTTAAATATTTTTCTACTGATAGGTCAAAGCAGAGTTGCCCCTAATCGAAAAAGGGAAGCACCTTTTGGAATATCTTTTATAATACGGAATTACAAGCTATTTTTAATTTTCCTTTAAAAAGGTTTTCTTTACAGCCAAAGCTATCGGAATCTAAATAATTGGTAAAAAATTCCGCTCAAAATTTATGTAATTATATTATTTTTTAAAACAATAAAAATAGCCGGACACGTGATCCATTCAAAAACGGCTTCCAATTCATTCCCTCAATTCTTAATGCATAAAAAAAGTTTATCTTGGTATAGCTTTTTATTTAATACAACACATTTGACATTATCAAACACATCAGAATTATTTTTAAATGTTTACAGAGATTGGTTCACTTAAAAAAAACCCTAAAATTTAAAAAATTAAAGTTAAATATAACAAAATTCTTACCGTGAAACTCGGAATTGCACTATTTAATTATCTTCAATTACCCAGACTCGTCACATTTGAGACAAGACGACAAGTATTTTCCTACTGATTCTAAAGCAATCATTTAGTTATTTTGGCTTCGAGTCTAATTTGGCGGGAAAAAGTCAAAAATATTATCCGAAGGTCATTAATGCGTAAAAAAAGTTAAGTTCGAAAGATTTATGAGCCAGCTGCAAAATATGCGGGAATATCTCATTGATTCCATTGGCAAACTATAATGCGAACGTCATCAATTCACCGAAATGTTTTATAAACTGCGTGCGATTTATGAGTGTTTACACTTTGTTACAGTGATCGGATTGTTTATTGGAAATAATTGTCAGAAATCGTATCGTCTGGTAGACGCCAACGAACATAATTTATAACTCCTTTTTTCCCTGGTGTTGCTTTGAATTATGGTTGCCCATCCCTATTCTTTGAAGGCAAAAATATAAAAAAAAAATTGGAGCCACTTTTGATTATCTTGCCACTTTGTGTTTTATTTTAAACCAAATAAAAATTCGCCAGAGTACAAGTTCTGACCCCCCCCCCCCCCCCGGTGTTGCGTCGGCTGGGGGGGGGGGGGGCAGATAATGAGTAAGAATAAGAGTTAGCTGAGTTTTTTTTTATCAAGATTGGCTGTTTATTAATAATTTTTATAAAAAATTCAACCCCCCCCCTAAAATTTCAACGACGCAGTCTGCGTCGTTGACCCCCCCTTGTAGGCACCCCTGATATACGAGCAAAGCTCACATTCCAAGAATTAAATTTTTAAGAAGCTCATCAATTGCATTAGATACATACAAGTTCGCAATGCTTACTTCGTCAGTTTCTCCGAAAACATTGCGCCTTTCTGAATGTCCCAAAATAACCCATTCAGCACCAATATCTTTGATCATCGCTGGACTAGTTTTAAAAAAATTCAATACATGAAATATATTATGATTAATAATATGAAACTTGGTATTCACTAACAATATATAGTTGAAGAAATATGTACAAGGTAGTACTAAAATGTTTTCTATTATAAGATTTTTTATTCATATAATTTAGAGAACTTTATCACCTAGGAAATTTATTACATATAAACTAGAAACTTTATAGACAGAACTTTTTAGAACTTATAATAGAACTTTTAACAACTTATAAAATCGTAGAGTTACCATAGAATTTTACAGGAAAGCATAATTTATTTAACACTAGTTCTATAAACCCGGCGTTGCACGGGTGTACCATTACAGTGATTTTTTTATGTAAACTTTCATTTTATACCAATTGATCCCCTCTCCACTGGTCAGCCCTTAAAAGTTGCATTGGGTGCCTACTCGTGTTTCAGCTTGTCACTTGTCTGTGGTTCGAAATGAAGATGCCCGTGGCCAATAGCCCTTGTGTGTAGCTCTAGTGCGACGATAATTCAAACTAACCCTAACCCATACAACTGGATGGGAATAGCTACCCTACATTAAATTTTCAACTTCGCTAAAACCGCCGATGCCAAAACTCAATCGGCTATATCATAGCTGTACTAAATTGCCACTTTCATAAACAAATGGTACATAGGCAATACGTAGAGAGAATCGACATTTCTTAGAAGTATTAATTAGATCAGATCTAGAATAGTTATCGACTTTACTGCCATGCCACATTGTAGCAATATCTTCATTTCTTAAAATTTTTGAACATCAATTAAATTAAATTCGAAAACAAAAAAATCAAGATATTTAAATTCAATAAATAAAATACTGAAATTAAAAAAAAATACTGATATTCAAATAAAATACTGATATTCAAATAAAATACTGATATTCAAATAAAATACTGATATTCAAATAAAATACTGAAATTCAAATAAAGTACTGAAATTCAAATAACAATCCTACAAATTAAGTTCGCGTGCTCTTACATGTTTATATAAAATTTTCGTTTACGGTGAATGCGCTGAAATTACTTTTAAATTGAATATAAAAGTATACATTCTAATCTTACAATGCTAATCCTATGGAGAAATCAGCTCACGTTTTGCACTCCTACACCCGTTTAGGTTTGAATTTTGAAAATCGCTTCTTAAATGACGCCTTCATTACAAAAAGAATATACTCCTAAAATTTGGTAGCCAACCTGAGTAGTTTGGGCTGGGCGTTGATATGCGAGTCAGTGAGTGAATGAGCCAGTCAGGATTTGGCCTTTTATATATATTTTATATATATATATTTTAAATTTCAGAATTCTTTTACATTTTAGAATACTCAGTATTGAAAAGTCCTAAAACCATTTAGTACTACACAAATAAAATTTCAAAAATGTTTTTAAAAAATTAGTAAGTAGAAAATTTAAATTTTTATATCATGTAGTGAAAAAAATAGTGGTTCTTTACTAAAATTGCTTATTCATTGGAGATTTACTGACCTATAAGAATATATGAAATGTCTGATTTCAAAAACTCGCAAGCACAACTAAGATTTAGAATCCAGCCCGCTTTTTTTTTTTTTTATTTTCAAGGCAAAAATGGTCCAATTCAATGCTGTGGTTACTGCAGTTTATCTGTCTACCACAATACAGTGAACACAGTATCATACATTGAGCTAGAAGGGAAATTGGAGTGACGTGTCAGCGAGCCGAAAACCCACTTACACCCTTTTGAGCGAACAGGGCAGAAAAGGACTATTTCCCCTACACTTGTATGCAATGCTTGTATGAGACCCCTCTATCATATGGACTTGGGCTCCTAAATGTATTTTAACATTTTTAGTTCGAAAAAAATTAACTTTCTTTAACTTTGAATTCCAACTTTTTTAAGAAATAACCATGTGGATCACTAACTAAGAACCAGCGAAGACGAACCCAATAGCGAAATAGGCAAGTTTCTAGGTTTTTTGCCCGGTTCGTTTCTGCTGCAGTGCTGTGTATTCCTCCGCGTTTCGTTATTGAACCGGTCGTTTGCTGCCCTGTTCAGTGAATCACACACTTCACTCCACTTTTCTTCTAGCTCAATGGTATCATATTAAACAATATATAACACCAAATTAAATTACCTGATCTCTCCAGTGAAAGCACCACTAGGAACTTTATAACAGTTTTGTGCAGCTACGCCAATATTCTTTGGAGCTTTGGACACCACATAATCTATGTATATGGTTGGACAACCAACAACCACTTCTGCAAATAGAATATAAAGTGTACATACAGAAAAGAAATAACACTTAACAATCTTGGCAATTAAATCCAACACAAATTGAATTACACACACATTATATGAGAGCCAGTAATGTTTACTCTAGACTACTTTAATGTAATACGATGCACGAAAAATCCACGGTGGTCCAATGTCTCGACATAGAGTACGATGTCGCTCTTGCGTTTGTTTAGGTTCCTTGATCATTAGTTGGCCTTGGTACTTGCGACCACGTTTCAATGTTTTATGCTGTTCAGTTTTGGTCTCCCTTCCTCAGAAAAGATGTAGAGTTGCTTGAAAAAGTTCAGCATAGGACTACAAAAATGATTAAGGGTCTATCTGGTATTGATTATGATAACAGATTAAGATCTTTAAACATGTATTCCCCGGAAAATAGGAGAGCTAGGGGTGATTTAATTCAGTTATTCAAGTTCATAAAACAGGGAGACATGGAGGGCTTAGGTTTTACCTTGAATAGCCGGACCAGAGGATTTTGGTTATTTTTTTACCTGCCTCCCCCCTGGCGAGATTCTGTCATAGGCTTCCCCCCCCCCCCCCCCCCCTTCCGTAATCTCATGTGACATTTTTTAAAGTTTGGATTCTTTTTTGTTGAAGCTCAGTTTTTTAAGCTCCAATATATTTAAATATGGTTCGGAAAGCCATGATAAATATTATCATCCGAGATTTTGCCAAATTTAATTCAAGATACATATTTTCCTGGAATTCATAATATTTTCTCGCTATTTTAGATTGATTTTTTCAGGGGAAAATTACTTGACGAGACCCCCCCACCACCCTTACGTGATATTAGGTTATAACCGGCTCGACTCCCCCCTCCCCTCTTAATTGCATCACAGAATTTAGGAGCGCCCCTTTGTGTTATACCTACTAACTTTTAAACAAACACATACTTACCAGCATTTGGATCTAGAGGTCCATCGGCCAGGAACTTAAGAATGCCATCGATGGCACTCTTGTTTCCGTTCATTTTCCAGTTTCCGCCAACAAAGAATTTTCGGTCAGCCATTTTGTTCTACGTAAATGAAATACATTTAACACACATTTCCGGAACAGCTATGACCATAGATATCATAGTTAAAGTATTAGATTGGCAGATCACGTGACCTCCAATGCTAACGACGGGACGCGCATGGATGCCGAAATAAGAGGAAAAAATGGCCAGTGTTGCCACCACTTTCAGGAGAAAAATGCTACGCATCATCGGAAAAATACCCTTTAATAAATATTCTAAAATTGCAAAAAAATATCGTAAAAATACTAGCTGCATTTTGGAATCTTTTTAGTGACTTGAAATGCTTTCTAGTATTTTTTTTGTGGTAATTTTAGAATTAAATGGTATTTTTCCGATGATGCTGAAGCATTTTTCTCCTTAAAGTGGTGGCAACACTGGCCAAATTGCCCTCTTATTTTGGCCTCCATGCGCGTCCCGTCGTTAGCATTGGAGGTCATGTGATCTGCCAATCTAATACTTTAACTATGATATTTATGGCTATGACACATAATAGACGGTTTCGATTTGGCTGTTTGGGTTACATTGCCAAGCAATGAAATTGCCCAAAAATATATAAATGATCCACTTCATATTTCATACCACTCGATAGGTAAAGTAACCCAATATTAAATTTTCAAACTTGCCAATGAACCGGCCATTATATCACAGCTGTACCAAATTTCCAAAGGAGCTAAAATAATCTACTTTCCCCTTAATTAAATACACACAGAAATTCTTATAGGACAGACAATCATAAAACAAATTTGATGGGTCTCGCTGCCATACCTTTAAATAAATTTTTTTATAATCTCAGGCAGAAAAGTTGAAAGAGGATATGGACAAAAAGACTGAAATATACCCAACTTTTCGTTTTTTAAATTCTATTGAATAAGAGTAACAAATATAAAAAAGAGTAACATACATTTGAATATTCCCTTAAATGTTTCATATTTTTTGGCCAATACATCTTTTTCTATATACAGTGCAATAATATGTACAAATAAGTACAATATAATGCACACAATGCAACTCTCACACGTTTTTAAAAAAAAATTTAAGATAATTTTCATATTGAACCACTTTTGCTGGCTCAAAGCGTTAGCTCTTATTAAAATAATATATCTGCACTACTTACTCTACATCCTATTACAAATACATAGGCATGATTGAGATACAAGATAATTTTTGGCAAATTGAAGGATTAAAAGCATAGATATCATAGTTAAAGTATTAGATTGGCTGATCACGTGACCTCCAATGCTAACGACGGGACACGCATGGAGGCCAAAATGGCCAGTGTTGTTGCCACTTTAAGGAGAAAAATACTACAAAAAAATACCCTCTAATTCTAAAATTAAAAAAAAATATCGTAAAAATACTAGCTGCATTTTGGAATCTTTTTAGTGACTTTAAATCCTTTTCTAGTATTTTTTTTTTGTAATTTTAGAATTAAATGGTATTTTTTCGTAGTATTTTTCTCCTTAAAGTGGCAGCAACACTGGCCATTTTGGCCTTCATGCGCGTTCCGTCGTTAGCATTGGAGGTCACGTGATCAGCCAATCTAATACTTTAACTATGATATCTATGGTTAAAAGTTACAGTACTTACAACAAGTTACACTAAAATTCTTATAGTTACAGTGCAATCCTACAATACAAAAACTGGGACAGGATGTTTATGACAGAAAGGATGAAACTTTGAAGGACTGTTCAGCATTTTAAATTAGGTTCCTTGTTTAATTATGAAACCAACTTTCTGCATTCTGGCAATTTTGAATCGTTAGGTCCTCTTTAGGCGCGTTCTCATGCACACGAATTGGGAGGAATGTACCGGGATTTAGAAACAAAAATCCCTCCGTTAGGGAAAATTGGGGATTCGAAGTTGTACCCGCATTCTTCCTAGTCATTGTACCGGCATTTATCCGTGATGCATTGCGGTTTTGAGAATCAAAACAAACGTGGCGGACTGTTGGAGAGAGGAGGAAACGAAAATTTAACGTGTTTAACCTCCCTCTAATTTTTAATAGAAGGATAGTTTTAAGAATTTGCCGCGAAGCCATGGCGGCTTAAAAAATAAACAAACTCTACAACGTGACTGAAAGTAAACAGGATGTGACGTTAAACCATATGTCACTACCGAAGTCCCGGAATATTCTGAGTACTCATGTGAACGGGTGTTTTTAGGCTTCAGGAATTGAGCCGGCTTAATACCGGTACTTAGTCTGTGCATGTGAACGCGCCTTTTGAGAATTAAAGTCATCAAAATATCCAGAAATGTTCAACTAGCTTTAATGACTGTATTCAACTTCAAAAATAAATCTTATAATATCCTAAGCATTGTAGATATATTGCAGTTTTTTTACTAGCAATTTAATCAAGTTTTTAAACAATGAATTATAGTTTACAAAATAATGGGATGGCTACAAAATATAGGTACAGTGTTATTGTGCTTAGAATGATGAAATCAAACCCATATATTACACTTCTTATAAAATTCAGCACATCTCTAAGTAAAATAAAATAATTTATAATTCTCATTCAAAAAAATATTATTTTTTCATATATTTCTTTGTTTCTTCATCCTTTGATGCAATTTTAGTTCTTGATTCATTTTAACCAATGAATCTATAAATCATCAATGTATAAATTTACACTTTGAGTTATGAATTCGCTACCTTTTTCTAGATTTATTTTCCTTTTTTGTCGTCTTGTAAATAGTTAAAGCATTTCTTAAGAAAACGAGGGAAACTAACGAGAAGTACCAATGTTTACATTAAATTATTATTTTCTAAAAATGTATAATCAAGACTTTAAGGTTTTAAAATAATACATTTTAATGATTTAGGTTACGTTTGTAATCTAATTAATAGATAATACATACCTTAAACTTTAATTTGGGATTTCAATTGCGTAAATTTGGTATTTTAGCTCTCACTGCAGTCACCTTTCTGATTTCTGACAGCTGATTACTTCACGTGTATCTTGTCGCCGACACCTAAAGGTCACCGCAATGACATCAAAAATGAGTTTATAAATAACAATTTTCAAAGAGTTTGATTTTAGAAATTTTATTTTCGTATCCTCCAAAACGAAACAAGAGTAAATAATAAACAATTAAAAGTTGTGTTGTTTCTTTTATACATGACAAAAAGGTTTCGGTTTCGAAATGTCCTCCTCAAAGCCAGGCTTAATTGATTTTTATGTTAGATTTTTTGGACCAGAATAGATCATTTTTGATAAATTTAGAGTCAAAATAATTTTGATTCTGTCAAAAATGCATAAATGTAAAGATTATTTCGTCTTTACATATTGAAACTCAAAATTTGTCCAATTTTAAATGATACAATTGAAAAGACACACATCGACAAATTATTAATTAATATATAAAACTACAAGATTAAAACTACAAAAAGAATTCATAAAATTTTTAAAACAATATCACAAGCCCAAAATAATATTTTCGAGGTTTCCAAAAGAAACCAAACCCGCAACCCTGTTTTTTCGTAAGTAAGTTTAATAATCTATAACTGTCAACTGCAAACCTTCGTTTTCGTTCATTTTCATCTTGTCCGGAGGCATCTATTATGCGTGTTGTGTTGTTGATGTAATAGTTTGTTATTAAACGCCTTAAAATGTGTCAAAAGTAAATATGCACAAAACCCTAATTTGTTATATTCTATAATGACAGTTTCTTCAATTCAGTGTGTTTTCCAGTCATGTGTATTCACCCAGCTAATAGGATTCTCAATTTATGGAAACACCATAAGAAGAGGTAAGAAAATTCGAATTTTTTTTTTCAGCCTGCTGTCAAAATGGGTTTCATTGTATTTTTTTTAACTAAATATAATAATCCCACTCTGTCCTTCGTTGATTTCAATTATATTGAAAATATTAATCGCGCACATTAAACACGTATTATCAAAGTTGAATTATATTAACATTTATTCTACATACATAATTTTTGTGCTTGTATTCCTAGTGTTTTGAGACTTCAACATGTGTGTTCTACTCTTAAAATGTAACCCCTAAAAGTGAAATTTACACCTGCCATAATGTTAAATATTTTAATATTTTATATTATTCATTGATTTAACATTATACTAACTAAACAATTTGTTGCACATTATTTTGGCCACAACCGCTGATGATATTTAGATATATTTAAATCTTTATAAGAAGACTAGCTTTATATAAAAGGTGGTTGCATTGATAAACCTTTAATCGTTAACTAGTGAAGGCTTTAATATATGATGATCTTAAATTGATGATAATATTGCAATCATAGTAAGATCAACAATCTAATATATTTTCACTTCAATAAATGTGACTTAAATGTATAATTATTTTGTTTATATAGTGATAATATATCATATAGTTATATATGTAATATTATATTAAATATTCATATTTAATTATTGTCCTAACTATATCCGAAAAGGGAAACAACTGCCTACTCTTAAACTCCCACCAAATAAAATGTGGATTGTAATAATATATCGTAATAGAATTTGAACTTTTTTTTTAAATTTGCTGGTTGTTTTTTTTAAAAACATCCATCAAGTAACTTTGACAGTTATTTGTTGCTGATGTCAGCATTCTGTTGGATATCTGACCGCATTTATTTCCATTTATAAACATCTAACTAAATTAAAGAGTTGAGTAAATCTGATGAAGCATTAAAATTCAAATTACAATCTTACCAATCAAACCCACATACTTTAATGCTTAATTTTCATGCATCATTTCGAATTTCGCTAGACCAGAAAGTTTACAACGACTACATTAATCGTCTTAAAATAATCATAACTTTCAGACAAAAAACACAGAAACTTCTTAAGTAGTGGTTCAAACAAATCAGTTTGTTATATATTTGGCTCTCAACATAGAGGTTGATTAACAAATTTGCACTTAAATTTTAGTTCCGATAGGATTGTATAACTTCAAATTTACTCGTGAACTAAATTTCAATTTTTTATCAGGTGAAATATTTTAAGCTTTCATTGTTAAAAAGCAGAAATATTTATGCAATCAACCATAACATTATCCTACAATGCTCATGCATAAAATATTTATATAATATATAATATATATATATATATATATATATATATATATATATATATATATATATATAAATACACACATTTTAGATGAAACGAACATTAAAAATTTTTAAGAGATCTTTAATGTACCTACTACTTATTTCGATAATTCTATTGATTCCCGAATTCATTTCATATGCTCTCATACTCTCAACTCAACACCTTTGAACTTTTTTTCCCTTTTAACATTTTTTTCTAACTTTCATCAAAAATTACTTTTGACATTAAAAAAAAATTACTAAAATTTAATTTTAGTTGTGAAGTAAAATGAGACGTCAAAGCGGAATTTAATTTTTTTTCCCAAGTCCAGATATTTTTTTTTAACTGGGTTTTTTAGATTTAAGATGGTAAAGTACTGCTCAGTTTTACAAGTTTATTTTACAAATAAGAACAATTTTAGACTAGAAAAAAATTAGAAAAAAAACATTGTAAATAACCATTAATTAGAATAAAATTAGAAACTAGTTAAATAAATTTATTTTAATGTATATGCACCATAGTTTTCTAATGAGTGTTTCTAAAAGGTTTCCCACTTCTCGAATATTATAGTGCTATGCCTTCATTTTTAGCCTAAAAGAAAACTCATTACAAATTTTTTGATTTGACTAGGATTTCTTTGTAATTCTTTTTAATTAATTCATTTAATTTAGGAAAATTGCTTCATTCTGGTATTGATGGAAATGTCCCAAATTCCTTTTCTGGCCAGAGATAAAAGTATATTGTTCTCGAAAACTCAATTAAATATATGGTTTTTGATAATTTGTTTCTAAGTCGACTTTTGAAATTTTTAAAAGTGTGTTATACCAAAATGTTTTTTTTATAAAGTTGAAACAAGTAGGTTTGTAATAGAAACTGTCACTTAACCCGCTTCCATGCAACATTTGTGTTTAACAGGTAAAAACGTGCCAAACACAGCATTAATTTTCTATATTAAAAATTTACACTCTAAATTTGGCTGGTTTCATTTATTTTCTTTCCAAAATTCAATAATTATTTGTTATTGTTTGGTAAAATAATTTATATTTCAAAGAATAAATATGTAATATTCCTCGCTTTTAAATAGAAAGAAAACATTTCATATCAATATACAATCAAAGAATCTCTTTGTGAAATATATTTGACGTAATTTTAAACTGATTTATGGCGCAAAAATAAATTTATTTCATTTTATTGTTTAAAAGTATTAAAGTTTCTCGAGCGATTGTTGCGAATGGCAATGGTGATTTAATTCTAATAAAAATGGCTTCGTATGCTTTTTAAATGAGCATTAAATTTTGCAGTTTTTTAAATAATAGAAGTACTTTGAATTCGAATTCTTTTCTGAAATTTCCAATGTATTCTGATTTTTCGATGTGCTGAATTTTTTGTCGTATCACACTTATCCGTAGCATTTGCCGTCCATCCGTAGCATTTGTAGTTTGGGCAATAAAAATTGGGTGACGGATGGACTGAACGATTATAATGCTTCCACTTTTTACGTTATAAACATAGTGTGGAAGCTAAAAATAGGATCCCCCCCCCCAAAAAAAACCACTTGGAGCTGAGTTTTATTGAGGTTTTAGATGTTTAAAAAAATATTTTTCCTTTTTTTATGGAC
The DNA here is from genome assembly GCA_019343175.1 of Oedothorax gibbosus. Taxonomy (NCBI): domain Eukaryota; kingdom Metazoa; phylum Arthropoda; class Arachnida; order Araneae; family Linyphiidae; genus Oedothorax; species Oedothorax gibbosus. The sequence continues at coordinate 613,548 of JAFNEN010000414.1, forward strand.
CCTTCAAAAACTTTGAAACGTGAGCTTAACTCTATAAGTCTCTGTATTTAAGTCAATGGGCACATGCAGTAGTCTATAGCTATATATCAATTATTTTTCATGGGTCCTTCAATATTTAATGGCAAGGTTTTAAATCGTGTAAGCTTTAAAATATCATATCAATTCATTAATATACATCAAATTTTTATATTTTAGTTGCATAATTCGATTGACTTGTTTTGGGTATTTAGGGGTTAATGTTAAAATTTAAATGTGTTTTCACATGATTAGTTTTCCCATAAAAAAATGCCGATTTCTTTATATAGTCTTTAAGCTATAATGCAGTGTGCCTAATATTTAAATGTAATTTTGAAAATTAAAAAAAAAGATTAAATAAAAGCGTGTGTAATTATTTGAGGGCAAATATCTTGACTAACGTTTAATTGTTGTTTATTTTAGTCCCAAATAGGAAACAATGTGTACTACATACTCATTGATTATTTGTATATCCGTAATGTTTTAAATTTTCTGTAACATAAGCTGTTTTAGTTCTTTCACTTCTTCAGGTTTTTTTGATTCGTGGAATTTTTTTCCTTACTTAAATGTTTTAAATTTTTGAAGTATTTGAGGGTGGATGGATTAATACTAAAATACTTACTACAATTACCCAAATTTGTATTTTATACAGAAATTGCAAAACTTGGATATCTTAAGTTTTATTTTATTAAGCTGCAGATAATGAAGTTATAATTTTGTTACTCTTGTATTGTAGTTGACTTTTATTAGTATTATGGTCATTATTTTTTTCTTAATTTTTCTTTCTTTTTTTCTTTTAAGAGTAAGAATAAAGCATCATTGTATTGCAACTGAATGTACTAAACCTTAGAGAAGTCTTGTGATTAATTTAAAATTGGAACAAAAAATGCATATAAATTTACTTTTGTAAAATTTTTAGTTTTATGCATATAAATTTACTTTTGCAAAACGATACTGATGAGATATATAGAGAAAATCCTAACATTATATAAATGTGCTTATGAAAATACATCTATTTAAAAGTTTTAAAACTAGTTCACAGAAAAAAGTTTGAATTAACCGGTCAGAAATCTGTTAAGATTGCATGTAGCTAATAATTGCATTTGATTAGTTGTATGGGTATTCGTAATTTGAAATTATTAAGTTTTTCTGATTCTTGCTGATAATTCCTAATTATCTGGTAATTACTTCTAACTTATACACATTTCTTTTCAATTTGCTTAAGAACAAAGCAACTCATCATTTGAGTATTATTAGAACCCTCGCTTGTAATGAACCTTTTTGGTGGTCCCTTCCGAACTCCTATTTAATGTTATTTTATATGGATATATAGTGAACTATACTTAGAAATGGAGAGTTCGCTTGTAGACTAATAAAAAGGATAAATAATTAAGGATAGGAAATTTAGTTTCACTACAAGTTGTAGTGAAACTAAATTTCCGATCCTTAATACTTTTTTTTCAGTTATCCATATTTTAAGTTAGACTATTAGTGGCAAATAGCAGGGAGATTGCAATCTTTAACAATGTGTCGATTTCAAACTGTCCTTCGGATCTTATTGTACTCGTGGACCTGTTTCAAAGTAAACATACCCCTTTCTTCTACCCCTCTGGGTTCCAGGAACCATCCTTTCTTTCCAACCCCATTATTCATATCCCCCACCACACTCGTACACACTTCTGCTGGATTCTTGGAAGGCGTGTCAAACTGCAGTATTCATCTGTGTTGCAAGCACCCCCCCCCCCCCCTCCGGTGTTAAATGAAGCAATTAACCTCCCCAACTATCTATTTCTTTTCACCCACCCCTTGAAAACTGGGCATAAGTGGAACTGTCCAATTGTCCATTTAACCTGCACTTCTCTTTTACTCTCTTATTTTTATGAAAGATTTGAGACGCATTTTGAATAGAAGGAGACCGTCTGATAAATGATGGCTTCTGTAAAGGGAAAAGCCTAAAAATGCCAATTTCTTTTCTACAATGCAGACGTGTTTCGTGAAAATTTAAATATTAGTTACCATTTTACCGAATGTATTTGCATTCTTTTTGAATAATTATTTTGGAAAAATTTCAATAATTAATTAATAATTTTTTTTTAATTTATTAAATAATTAATTTTTAATTCAATTATTTATTCAATTAATTCAAGATATGTAGCTAAAACCATTATTATTCTTGTAAAAGCTTTATATCGTATAAAACTTTATTCCAGAAAAATTGGATATAGTGAACCAATTGTTAGCTCTGTAGAGGGTTCACTATAGCGGGGTTCGACTGTATATATACCTTTTAAAGGTTATATAACTTTAAAACCTAAAAGGTTTTATGGCAGCCACCTAGGGCCGGATTTAAAGATATGCCGCCTGTAGGCTACGATCAATTTGCTACTCCTGACACAGTATTCTCCCACTTAGGTAAAGATATAGCTGGCTAGTTGCAAAATAGGGTGGTATGTGCTGTTTGAAATTATCACAACAAATATGAGAGAGTGGAAATAGGTTTATTTGAAATACAATATTATAGAAATAGAAAACCAGATATTTTAATTTTCTGAAAACTGACGTTAAATTTGCCGCCCCCAAAAATTCGCCGCTCTAGGCTACAGCCTACTTAGCCTATTTAGAAATCCGGCCACTTGTCACATTTGTGCATGCACAATTTGCTCTAAAACCTTAACCTGGAAGTCCATAGCTCTTTTAGTTCGAGCTGTAGAGTGGTTTCAGACATACAGACGGACCAATGCTCAAATAACCCTTTTTTGGAATCAACACCCTCCAAAACGTGTTGAAAACACAAAATCTCCATTCCGCTTTTTCAACCCCACCTCAATGCTTCCATTAGTTTACATTTCATATTATAGTTAAACTCAGTTTCCTTGCACAGAAGCCACAACTACGGGCGGAGCTATGAAACCCGCGGAGCAATCAGATGAAGACAAAATAAAACGGCTGAAATTTCCTCTTCATCTGATTGCACCGAGTGTTTTATAGCCCCGCCCATGGTCGTTGCTTCTGTGCAAGGAAACTATGAGTTTAAATATAGGTAATTGAAAGTAAAAATGCATGTACAGCTTTATTTTCAAAATGCAACTACTCTACTTAAAATTTATTATTTATTATATATTTCGTACTATCTCTAATGATTTTATCTGTGGCGATAACGAAACTACCCGATAAAATTCTCGTTGGTTTTTCCCCTTTTATCGTATTTTCAAAAACGTCAGGTCTATCTCCTGAACGAATCACGAAGCAGATTTACTGTTTTACGGTTTTCTTGTAACTTCTGCCGCAGTTCTTATAAAAAATCCCTCTGTCATAATACGGAATATGTGTGTTATTATCTCCCAATTTTGATGTTTTGGACTTGATCCAAAATAGCTCTTATAGCTGTAGCCGTGTAAGTGCATTGTTTTTCTACTTTATGAAGCAGGTTTTTTTTTGTGTGTGTGCATTGTTCGAATCTCGCATGTCATTTTTATTTTATAGTTTGAATAAGTTGTTAGTGATATTTTTGTAAGTCAATAAATGAGTCCTCGATTTCAAAAAGACTTTGCAATAACCAGGGTTCGTGCGACTCCTGAAAAACTCCTGAATTTCATATTTTTTTCTAAGGGCCCTTATAACTCCTGAAATTTGTGTCATCTCCTGACATTCTCTGCCGTTTTCCTTCCATACTTAATCAGGGTGTCTACTGGTTGAAGTCATGAAATTAGAGCAAAGGTCACAAAATTTTTTAAAAATCGCCAAAAGGCGATTTTTTTCTCCCAAAAAAGGTGTTTGGATTTTACATCGAAGCCTCACACCTTCCACAACATTTACAACCCTTGTACCTTTCATTCTCGGTCTATATTAATAAAAACTAATCTTAAATTTTAATAAGAAACAAGTTCGAACATATTCAAATTTATTCTGCAATACCTCCTGAATTTACATCGCTACACTCCTGAAAAACTCCTTAGAAACTCCTGGATTTCACTATCATAGATATAGTACGAACCCTGAATTACAGGACTTTTAGGTCCTTATTCTCTCGAAAATTTTAGGTACAAGATACTATCCGATTTCGAATTCATGTGATCCAGGCCTTCATGGAACTCTGGGTCGCGTAGATAAATCGGGAATATAATAGAAATATAAAGATATTAAAAAAATTTTATGTGATTTATTATTATTCTCATTTTGGTCCAGTTTTCCAATGTTTTTGACCCGATTCCAGAGTGCCATGAATTCGCGGTCGCGGACTGTAACTTGGCAGTGCGAACTCTTCCCCTTTAATTTATGAAATACTGAAAGATTTTTGAATAAAATAATTAGATTTGAAAAAAGATTACCTTAAAACGATCCAATAAAACAAGCCCGCCAACTCTCCGGATTTAACCCGGCAATATCGGATTTTTTTGCTTACTACTTTCTGAATTTTCATGTTTGTACGTAAGTATCAAAAAATAAAAAATAAACTCCTCGGCGCAACATCTATTAGTGGGCCAAGGCCTGTCGTGCCCATTTCAACTTTCGTGACCTTCGGCTCTGGGCAGTGCCGGATTTAAAGACCCAGGGCCCCTAGGCACTTGACATTTGGGGCCCCCCACTCTCGAAGCTGAAAGCTTTTGGATATTTAGCAAATTAAATACACGAGTACAGAACACATAATTTTTAATCGACTTTAATAAACATCAGAATAATACAGTATGTTCCTATAGTTATTCTATAAAATTTATAAAATCACACGGTGAACTTTTTTCTGTGCAAAAGAACGAATGACGCCATCATAGTCAATTGACTGCATTATTTATGACTATGTACATTACTGAGAGTGAGCTGAGCCTGTTCTGTCCTATGTTAGATCTTAAGTAATTCTTTATTCTCTTTAGCGCTGAAAACGACCGATAGGTTTTCGGAGTTTGGAGATTTTCAAATTTTTTTTGTTTCGATTTTATCTTTTTAAAGGCCCCCTTCCTGACTGGGCCCCTAGACCCGGGCCTTGTAGGCCTAGGCTGAAATCCGGCACTGGCTCTGGGGTGCTAGGCATATGTCCCGGTAAGGTGGTCAGCCTCACGTGGAATCCCCAGTGTGTAGTTCCCAAGCATGCTTGGTACCCATTTTATCGACCGCACTCGGATTCCTGAAATTGGTTTTCCTAGGTAAATACGGTGAGTTGGCAGGTTCTTTGAATTACCGTTGCACTATAGCTCATACTTATTGTTGTCAGGTATACAATAAAATACAAAGAAATTCATTACTATATTTTACCTGGTTACTCACTGTACAAAATCGTGTTAACTCTAATACTAAAAAGTTTTTTTACTTAACTTTTTCTTTCAGCGGATAAAAGATAATATTCATTAGAAATACTGCTTAAAATCTGAAGAGGAAAAAGAACCAGAAGTCGTTTTAGTTATAAATTTTAATTTGAAACTAGTTAAAAAGTTCCTCTGGATATATGTATTTAAAGCTTTGGTGTATATTTATATAAAAAAAATGTAAGCGATGTTATAAAAAAAATATTTTTCTATATTTAATATTCCTCTATTATATCTTACTTTAGATATCCATTTTACTCGTAAAATTTACAGAAGGTCAAATACAAGGTCGTCTCACTTAGCGCAGATATTTGGCATTGTTTCCCTTTTTTGCCACAAAAATGTTCATGGCCTTGTTAACAAATTGTTCCCTTTAATGATTGGAACTTTCCACTCGCGGTTTAATACGATGAATGTCGAAGAATTTATGCATTCTTAACGATTATTAATTTTTTTCTGATTCCTAATTATTTATTTTTTTGATACGTAAGAGAATCGTAGTAATATATAATACTAGCAAATAAATACCCGTTCTTCGCACGGACTAAAAGAATATCAAATCGATCCAAGTACTAATAATACAAATTCCGTTTTATTACTTAAGGTTGGTAACAATACGGATCCAACAGTTAAATAATACGGAATTTCTTCGAATGGTTTCGATAAAAATAGATGAAAAACAGATTTTATTAGTAGTATTGTAATTTATATTGTAAGTATATTAGGTAACTTTGATGCAATTGTCCCGCAACGTTTTTATCCAGATACAACTCTTAAAACAAACGAGCGGTTTTTAACTCAGTCTGAGTTAATTTCCACTCCTTTCCGTGCCGAAAATGCACTTCTCCTATAGGAGTGAATTTCACTCTTTTTCGGAGTGGTAAAAGAAATAAAAGAAAACAATCTGCGTCGTACACTCTTAAAACGAGCGGTTTTAACTCAGTCTGAGTTAATTTCCACTCCTTTCCGGTGCCGAAAATGCACTTCTCCTATAGGAGTTAATTTCACTCTTTTGTTTTAAGAGTGTAAATGTGTCATTTGATTTGCTATAGGATAATAAACTTTGCCTTTGTTCCCGTTCATTATAAAGAATAAAATCCCGTTACTTATATTGCTTTAAATTTCCAAAATAAAAATACATCACTATAAAATGCACATCCTCATATCACAAAAATCTTCCTCAAAATGAACTTACTGTCATCGCGATTGTCAAAAATGTCGCAAATGTCATCGTGATAAATTCAAAATTAACCATAATTGTATAACAATGTTATTTCACGTCAAAACCTTTATTCTGGTTTTTTTTTTAAATAAATTAGCTCATCGGCGCGTTCAATTATTTTTATGGCAACACGAAAGGGAAAAAATTAATCCGATTTGAGCGAAAGTGGTGTATTTTTTTTCAGAAAATTCGAATTTTCTCTAAAAATGGAACAAATATGAAAAAACAAAGCCTCAGGCGCACACGTTGGTATTCAAGGGAATCTGTCTTAAAAATTTCGAATTTCTTAGGGCAGTATAAGTAGGTCTTTTACGATCCACAGACAAACAGACTTTCTTTTATTATTATGGATGCATAATTTTAGTTATTGTAATGTATTTGACCTTAACACATTAATTAAAAGTTATGCATATCATTTCTAATTACTTAGTTTCTAATAAAATTCAAATGTTAAATGTGTTTATATATATATTTTTTTCATTAATAAGTGTAAATCTTTATGTTAAGACGTTTATATTTTCTAAATTTAACATTAAAGATCATTGATTGGTTTTAAAGAGAATTGCATATTGATTGTATCATTTGTAAAATACAGTTTTTAAACCGTTGTTAATAAGTATTACAATTATTATTTGCTATTATATGCTCAGAACGGCCATTCATACCCAATCAGCTCAAATGTGTGCTCACTAAATGTTAATTTGTATCATTTTACTTAATCTTAACCATCGATTTTAAATCGGATTACATTAAAAAAATCTATTTCTAAAATGGAAAATATGGTGTTCGAACCGTTAGTAAGTATCCAAAATTATCTGTTATTATTATAATATGCACATAATTCACGCCTAATCAGTTAAATCTAGCATACTGCTAGTTTTCTTTTAATGGGATTCATTAATCTTAACCATCAGGACAGCTTATTAGAGATGTCATTTTATTCTACAGATAGTCATTTGTGAATTCATAGGATGCTAAAAACTGAGTGTTGATTTTGGAGAACTTCCAGCGATTCTATCCTAACAAAAAATAATTTGTTTAGTAGGGTAGTTTTTAACTGTTTTCTTCGAAATGTTCCATCATTGTGTCTAGAAGTATTTTGGCCACTAGTATGGAAAATTGTATACACTCTTAAAACAAACGAGCGGTTTTAACTCAGTCTGAGTTCATTTCCACTCCTTTCCGGTGCCGAAAATGCACTTCCCCTATAGGAGTGGATTTCACTCTTTTGTTTTAAGAGTGTAGTTCAGTAAAATTCAACTATGACATTAGGAATTTATTCTTAAAAACTTATTGCATTAATTGAACTGTAAGCCTTGGTTTTTACATCTGAATTAGGAAGGCTGGGGAACCCAGTTTGTAAGGCGCTTACCTTTCATGCGTAAGGTCCCAGGTTCGGGACTGGGCATTGACAAAATTGCTGCCGGCCTATAAAAGGTCTGTCCAGCCTAAAAGTCCGAGAGTCCGACGAATAATACCCCGTGTAGAAGGAGTGCACGTTAAATATCCTTCAAAGTCCTAACGCTGCGTACGATGTCGTTCTTAATGGTTGTGTTGGGTGCCTACTCAGGTGGTCGGCTCGTCACTTGACTATGGTTCTTAAATACGACGTCCGTCGCCAATAGCCCTCGTGTAGCTCTAGTGCGACGATAATGCAAACTAAACTAAACCAAAAAGTCAGAGGAATAATACCCCGTGTAGAGTGTATGTTAAATGCACTCCAAAAGTCCTGGCGCTGTGTACGAAGTCGCCCTGCAAAGTTGCATTGGGCGCGCGCCTACTCAGATGTCGCCTCGTCACTTGACTGTGTTTCAAAATTACGACGCTCGATGCCAATACACTGTTAAAAATTTTGTGTTTGGTTTCACCATGATATTGGTTCCTAGTAGCTGCAACGGCTGTGTGGTGAAATGTTTCACCTTTTTTTTTCGGTGTTTGGTTGAACCATTTTTCTGGATTTGGAAACAAAAACCTGAGAAATGGTTCAACCGAATACCAAAAATATGGTTTAACGTTTCACCACACAGCCGTTGCAGCTACTAGGAACCAAATTTTTGGTGAAACAAAGTGCCTAATTTTTAACAGTGTAGCCCTCTTGTAGCTCTAGTGCGGGGATAATAAGTTACGACAACATAAGTTTACTTTTAAGGTTTATAAAAAAAAAACCTGTGTAATAAACATTATCTAATTTTTTTAGTGTTTTTTTTAAAGAAACTTGTCATCATGTTTGAATAACTTTTATACACGTTTAACTTTTAAACCTGTTTAAATGTGAGCGCTTGAGTAAGATGAGTGTTTTGGCTCAAAGATTTCTTTGGAGACGTTCGTCCAAGCATTCAGCTATACCAAGTTATAAATAAAAGGGAAACAGTGTAATATCACATACTTGTGTCGTGAAGCGTTTTTCCGTACATTTTATTGTACTGTCAATTGTCGTGTCGATAAGCTGTTCATCAACCATTACAAATTATCATGTTTTGTATGCTGTTTAGTTTTTGGATAAAGTATAGTAATTATGGCGTATAAATATATCTTAGCGATAAAAATACTAGTCTTTTGAAAATTAAACTGAATATATGCTTTTTAAAAAATAAGGGTACGAAAGTTTGAAATTTTTAAATGAGATTAGTGTAAAATCTTGTTATTTTTGGTTTATGTATTTTTATTTTCACTTACATATATACTTTTTAAGCGAATATGGCATTTCAAGTGCCAATAAGTAAAATTGAAATTATGTTGCTACTCTTTCAATATCTTCAACTTGTTGTATATTTTTTGCATTTTGAAAATGTAATATTTTTAAATTTATTCAAAAGCATAATATCATGTAAATAAATACATTGTCATTACAATATGACCCTTCATTTTTAGTCAATAATTACAAAGTCGCCAATTTCTGATAAATTAAAAACCAAAAAAGTAGGTTTGTAACAGAATCTGTCACTTAACCCGCTTCCACACAACAGTTGTGTTTAACAGGTAAAAAAGCGCCAAACACAGCATTAATTCTATATTAAACATTTACATGCTAAATTTGGCTAGTTTCATTTATTTTATTTCGAAAATTCAATAATTATTACTTATCGTTTGCAAAAATTAATTTATATTTCAAAGAATAAATATGTAATATTCCTCGCTTTTAAATAGAATGAAAATATTTCATATCAACATACCAAGAATCCCGTAGTGAAATATATTTGACGTCATTTCAAACTGATTGATGTCGCAAAAATAAATTTATTTTAATTTATTGTCTAAAAAAGTTTCTCGAGCGATTGTTGCGAATGACAATATTGATTTAATTCTAATAAAAATGGCTTCCTATGCTTTTTAAATGAGCATTAAATTTTGCAGTTTTTTTTAAATAATTGAAGTACTTCGATTTAGAATTCTTTTCTGAAATTTTCAATGACGAAGTTTTTGACGTATCGCACTTGTCCGTAGCATTTTGGGCTATGAAAGTGGGTGACAGACATACGGACTGAACAATTATAATACCTTCCACTTTTTACGTTATAAAAGTAGTGTGGAAGCTAAAACTATGCTAAATTGATTATTCCCAGCTTATAACTAACAGAGACACCATAAGTTTTCCCTAAACATCTATCATACTCCATTCATGATAAAATCTCCTTAATACGCCGGCAATTCATTCCAACCTAAGCGTCAGAACTTTATACGACAGAGAGACATTTCGATATGGTAATTTGTTTTTGCGTAGGTAGTTTCGAGATTGACTTTCCTTTTACAACAGTATTTAGAGAGGAAAAGGTCGACCTTTTGCGTTTTGACAAGCTTCATTGTATTTTCGTCACTCCATGCCCACGCGGACAGCATTGTCGTGTTGCGCTTTATTGGTGCGTGAAAATTGTGTGTCGTCACCTTTTTAGCTATAGATAAGATTTTCAGTTACTGTTGCTGTTTTGAGTTTCGGTAGTTGTTTGAAGATGTCGTATCTGTGATATGGCGCTGTTTTTGAAACTGTTTAATCGTAAATTTCCTCCACACATAAGATTTAGGAATTCTGCTGCACTGTTAAAAATTTTGTTCTTGGTTTCACCACGATATTGGTTCCTAGTAGCTGCAACGGCTGTGTGGTGAAACGTTAAAACATATTTTTGTTATTAGGTTGAACCATTTCTCAGGTTTTGGTTTCCAAATCCAGAAAAATGGTTCAACCAAACACCGAAAAAAAAGGTGAAACATTTCACCACACAGCCGTTGCAGCTACTAGGAACCAATATCATGGTGAAACCAAGCACAAATTTTTTAACAGTGAGAATTTACTGTATGATTATGGTTGTTCGCCAAACTTTAATTTCAGTCTATACATCAACTAAATTACAAGAAGGTGAAAATATTACTTTAAAGCATTTAAACAATGACAAATTCTTCTTAAATCAAGTCGGAATAATATTGTAAAATATTTTACGAATTTTATCTTAGTGATTAAAAGGCCGTGGGTTAAATGTTTTTTAAAATAAATACAAAATATGACTTTTCTTAATTAAGGGTACAGAGAAACTATAAATATTTTGTTGCAATTTTAAAATGAGCTTTGTGTGATATCGCGTAATTTTTAATATACAGTGAAACCCCGATTTTACGTTTCTCAAGGGACTGGTAAAAAAAACGTAAAATACGAGAAATAGTACATAGAATGCAAAAATCTTTTTTTTTCTTAGTATCGCGCCATTTATAGGTACATTCGCGGCACGAGCTTCTTTAAACCACTTTACTAAAATATCTTCCAGCTCATCGTACGGCCAACTAAGCCAAACCAGGATCCATGAGAAAAAACCGGGTTCAGAAAACAGGAGCCTGTGGAATGGGAAAAATATTTCTTATTTTAGAACAATTTTTCTTTTTTTACTTTCCAGGGAAAACGTAAAATGCGGGAAATTCCATAAATAACAAACTTACAATCCGGGTTAAATTAACATTACAGTATACGGAAAAAGCTGGGACCTGATGAAAAAAACGTAAAATGCGGGAAAAACGTAGATTCGGGGGACGTAAAATCGGGGTTTCACTGTATTTTAATCTTTACTTATATACTTTTTTTTTAAGAGATGATATTTCAAATACCAATTAGTCGAATTATGTTGCAATACTATTAATTTTCAACAAAACAAAATTTTCGTAAATGAATCTTAATTCATTTTCTCAGTTATAAATCTGCTTGTATTGTTAAAACTTAAGAAAACATAACTTGCGATGTATTTCTTTTCTGTAATACCTCGTCCACCATATGACTGACATAAAATAGGCAATTCTCAGAAACGTCACATTTAAATTTGCATTGTCTTAAGTCGGACTGTCAGTCCCATTAGAGCTAATGCATTAGTTTTGAAATCACAACCTTTACAAAAGAATTGCTTTGCCATGTTATCCCATTTTCACCAGGTATGGGAATCATCATAACATCAATTTAAAACAAAATTGAAAAGAAAATAATATCCGGTTGTTTGATTATTAATTGATAAAGTTTTAAAGTAGTGTCGCCATATGCAGTATATTTTTGGCATTTTATAACTTCAAAAATATATAATTAAATAACTAGATAATATTTTCGTTTCAAATTTGTTTCATTTGATATGTTGATTTCCATAATTGAGGAAAAAGGGCTAGCATGGCAAAGCAATACTTCTGTGGAAGTTGTGATTCCAAAATTAATGCAACTGCATAAATTTTAAATTTAATTTTTTTCAAATGAAATATATTTGTTTGAAAAATCATAATTTGCTTCATTTTTGAAGAGGTGGCCTTAAAATTCTTTCCTAATTAAAAAATGTACAGTATGAATAAAAATTTATAAATTAGAAAATTTTAAAATTTAAGGTTATTTTAAGAAAGACTGATGCACACAATACGGAAATGGCCGGGTCTAACGATCGGTAGGTTTAAATGACCCTACACTCACAAAAGAGTGAAATCCACTCCTATAGGGGAAGTGCATTTTCGGCACGGAAAGGAGTGGAAATTAACTCAGACTGAGTTATAAAACCGCTCGTTTTAAGAGTGTAGGACGTAGATTGTTTTCTTTTACCCACTCCGCAAAAAGAGTGAAATCCACTCCAACAGGGGAAATTTTCGGCACCGGAAAGGAGTGGAAATTAACTCAGACTGAGTTAAAACCGCTCGTTTTAAGAGTGTAGGACGTAGATTGTTTTCTTTTACCCACTCCGCAAAAAGAGTGAAATCCACTCCTACAGGGGAAGTGCATTTTCTGCACCGGAAAGGAGTGGAAATTAACTCAGACCGAGTTAAAACCGCTCGTTTGTTTTAAGAGTGATAGTTCGTCGCCATAATTCAACTCAAACGACACTGTCATTTTTCTCCTTCAAACTTTGAAGTATCATTTTCAGAGAGAGAGATGAAAGAAGAAGAAAGACGACGTCCGACGAATAATACCCGCTGTAGAAGGAGTGCACGTTTAATATGCTACAAAGTCTCAACGTCGTGTACGATGTCGCTCCTAAGAGTTGCGTTGGGTGCCTACTCATGTGACGGCTCATCACTTGACTGTGGTTCTAAATCATGACGCCCGTCACCAATAACCCTCCTGCTGATCTTATGCGACGTTATAATTCAAACTAAACTATACTGGAGTCTTTAGGGTATATATTTCATTGGACCTAAACGGCACTAAATTTTAGCTCAATTTTTTTGTTTTTTATAATTCATAGCAATTATTTGTTGCTTCTATTTTGTTGAATTTAGGCGACTATTTTAGCAACTATTTTGGATATGTTAAGCAACTAAAGCAACTATTTTAAAATTAAAAGTCAGTAGCAACCCTGATATTAGTTAATTGCATTTATTGTAATAAAGATTTGGAAGATGAAATTAGATATATGTCATTGCGGCTATCACAGGGTGGTAACAGAACCTGGAAATCAGGGAATTCTTAGGGAACTTTTTAATTCTGGAAATATCAGGGAAATTTTCAAATTTTGCAAAATATCAGGGAATTTTTTTCCATTTCGGATTATTTAAACAGCAGGTTTAGGTTGTTCTTGCGATCACTATACTAGCGGGCACTTCTTGATCAAAAAGTATTCTGGTTGGTCCGATTGGCCTGAACCGGAGCTACAAACGTAAACTCGACTATCTACCTATCACGCAGAAGCAAAAAAACTGTCAATTATTATCAAATTTCAAATATGCTCCAAAGTCTCAACGCTGCGTATGATGTCGCCCTTAACGGTTGCGTTGGGTGCCTACTCAGGTGACAGCTCGTCACTTGACTGTGGTTCTAAATTACGACGTCCGTTGCCAATAGCTCTTCTAGTATGACAATAATTCAAACTAAACTTAACTAAAAAGTAATTGTAAAATCAGGGAATTTTTTATGAAAGTTTCAGGGGAATCATGGAAATATCAGGGAACTTTTTTTCCGGGATTTTGTTACCACCCTGTCAGTAACAGAGTGAAGAGTTATATCTATGTTTTAACGATCCTTTTTTGTCATTTTGTACTTACTCTCTTTCTTATCATATTCAGAAAGAGAGAGATGAAAGAAGAAGAAAGACAGTATTAAAACGGAAGCATCTTGAGCCGTTGTCATGTCAATGGGAAGAACAGGAGTCGACGCTCCCTTCTCTGAAGTGTTCTTTGATTGATTTTATTGATTCTGGATCCGTCTTATACGATCCCCCCCCCCCCCCCTCTTCTGAAAACTGACAAGGGGTGGCTGGGACGATTCAAACCAATTAATAGGGCATTCAGGGGGGTGGTATAAGTGTTGCGGATTTTGTGTTTTTGAATTTTTGATTGGATTAAAAATTGGAAAATAGGGTATTGACATGGTGGAGATGTCCGTATCCCCCTTTCAACTTCCGTTCGAAGTTTAAAAATTATAATTTAAAGAAGTTTTCGTTTTTATTCCGTAAAAAATGAAGGGTATTAAAAATGATATTTATAAATGGGTCTTGAATGGTATAGGGGGGAACTATACTGCATCAGTATTGGAGGTCCGCTCAAGGATCTTGAAAAAAAAATCATTTTGTCTGTTCTCATTGTAATAATATCCTGATAAGTTCAGATATCTTTTGTATACCTTGTAGCAGGGCCTGTTCTTCTATAGGGCCCCCAAATTTTAGGGGCCCCTAAATTTCAGTTTCTATTATGCTAAATGCTGAAAATCCCCAAAATATCAGTGAACTAAAAAAAATTCTGATACTCCACTTTGTTTTTTTTCTCAATTTTGACTAAGAAATTTACCTAACGCGATTGTTTTGATCGATGTTTATAAGGAAGCCTATAAAATTGTAGCAAAAATTTGATACATAGGTCATATAGCATCATCATTACTGGAAATCGTGCACAAAATTTTCCGTAAAGGGCCCCCCAAAATAGGTTGTGCCTAGAGTCTGAGATTTCCTAGAACAGGCCCTGCCTTGTAGCCAAGATATTTGTTATATCCAGATTACTGTTAGTTGTTGTATGTCTTATACTTCTTTGTATTGTTTTACTGTGGATTGTAAATAAATGAAAACAAATGCAAGTACATAAAAAAATATATGCATACATAATACCAGACCTTCCTACTGTCCGGATTTTAACCATTTTCCGAATTTCCGAGGCAAAATTGTTTGCCTTATATTGGAGGTTAGACATTCGAAAATGTTTACCTGTTCGTTATTTTACATAATATGATATATCGGTTGCTAAAATTATATACCTAACATTAAAATAGTATTTGGGGCGTAGTATACAAATATTTTTTGGATGTGCAAAAAATTCGCATTACGCCATTGCAATCTTCCGCATCGCCGGGAAAACATATGTTTTATCGGTTTCTATTTTGTATATTTTACAGTTATTAGCATGTTAAGATGTCGTAACGATAAAGATGATACACTGTTAAAAATGTTGTGCTTGGTTTCACCATGATATTGGTTCCTAGTAGCTGCAACGGCTGTGTGGTGAAACGTTCCACCACATTTTTGGTATTCGGTTGAACCACTTCTCATGTTTTTGTTTCCAAATCCAGAAAAATGGTTCAAAGAAAACTATTGGAGGCCCTCACGTCCGTGAGAGACGCTACAGCAGACGTCTTCGGGGACATTCCCACTTTCATCAAAAAAGCAGCGGCTCTTTCCTCAGCCACCAGAGAGTAAATAGAGCCAAGATGTTGGCTCTATTTAGCATCATCGAGCCTTAGAACGCGGACTTTCGAGTCCAAGACTATTCCAGTTCCAAGTTATCACCTTAACGGTACGTTTTCGATGAAGGAGAAAGGGCGCTTCGTGCCGATGCTCATCTGTTAGTCTAGATTTGAGAGAGAGATTCAAAGAAAAACTGAAAAAAAAGATGAAACCTTTCACCACACAGCCGTTGCAACTACTAGGAACCAATATCATGGTGAAACCAAGCACAAAATATTTAACAGTGTACATTAACAACAGGATTTTGGAAATTTTGAGGTTGGCAGGCCTCGTTGTAATACTCAGAGAAATCACTTACGCTTGCGACTCATCATTCAGGTACGTTTAGCATATCGCGACGCCTGATTAGCCATGCAAGGTTTTCCGATTTACGTGCATTTATTTCTCATGGGAATTTTCATAAGTCATTAGACAATAAGGTTACTATTCCATATTTTGTATAGGTATTTCGAATTTTCGTCTCATTACATCTGTCTTAACAATTGCAACACGTTCCGCATTCGTTAAATCGTAGAGAAAATAAACATTGTTTGTTGCAAAGGCTTCTAAACTATTTTGAATGGCGGATCCCGTGCTGCACGCAAATTTCAACTTCAAAAAATGTTTCTTTAATTTAAATTTTATCAGTGTTTTTGTTCAACAACTTCACTCCCAGGCTCAGTTTCTCAGAGTAAGAGCCTATATAGACCAGGCTATAGCAAAGCTGTTGCTGCAGCGGCGGTTTACTAAAAGTGGACGACGTACGCTGCTATCGCAATTTAGAAAAGCTCGTCTTTAGTTCTTTGAAATTTTGACTTTTTTATTTACTAAAATACATTTTTTTTAAAACTCTGCCTTCTACTTCTTTTAGCCTTCCAAGGAAAGTGAATGTTACAAAGAGTTAAACAGTGTTAAAACTATTTTCTTGGTGTCACCCTCTACCAGGACCGGATTTAAAGATTTGCCGCCTGTATGTAGGCTACGATCAAATTGCCGCCCCTGTCACAATATTTTCCCCTTCGGGGAAAGATAGCTGGTTAGCTGTAAAATAGGGTGGCATGTGCTGTTTAAAATTTGTTAATCCTCATCGGTTGGTGAAAGATTACTTAAAAAAACTAATTTTGGAATTCGATCAAGAACACGTTGTTCGAATATTTTATCGTTCAACTTCCAAATCCAGGGGGGGGGGGGGAAGAGGGTGCAATTGCTCTCGCAGTGGGTGCTATGATTGCTCCTAAATATTAGTGCTATATATTATACGTTTAAGGTTTTCTCATTAATGTAATTTATTTGTTTTCTTTCTTAAAAATATTAGTATCTTATAATAATTTTTGCCGAATGCCACTTTGATTGGTCGTAAAATTCGCCGCCCCCGAAAATTCGCCGCTCTAGGCTGCAGCCTACTTAGCCTATTTAGAAATCCGACCCTGCCCTCTATACCTTGCATTGTTTTCTAATCTCGAAACTAAAGCCCAACTCTAGTTGGAACCGAAACTGGACTTGTATTAACTAGACAATGTGTTGTAGATAAAGCGTTTACACATAGTTACTATATTATATAACTGTTGAGCAATGTTGGTTTCAAAACAAATTGCTGACCGGTTGTTTTATACTACATAACTATTACTTCTCAATTCTTTCATTGTTAAATCAATCGCTAGTTTATTTGCGCTAAGTATATATCTTTGTTTTGCCTTCCAAAATTAATAATTCAATTTTTAAGAGGAAGAGAGATCACCTGAAGGAAAAACTACAGGTTCCACTAACACTTAAAATGAGGTGGGTCGCTCAAGGTCGGTGGCATCCACTATTTCCTTGTTGTATCGATATATCTACGCGGATTAAGTAATGGTCAAATTGTATTAACGAATACCTATAAAATTGTGCAATTAACCCATTTACTCCAAAAAAAACTTTGCCGCGCGAAAATGAGCTTTCTGCTTAGGGTTTATTTAAATAAACAAAATATAGGAGAAATGAAGGCCATATAGTCTTGATCAATTTGAGGTACACGAAAATCAAATTTAAAACGGAAATGAAAGTGTTTTAATGGTATTCACAAAGCCGGTCGTTAAAAGGTTGAAATGTTTTATAATCTGGTGAAACTTGGACTTGTTATATTAATTAGGCCATGTGTTGTAGATTTAGCATTTGCGAAGATTTTTTTTTAAATAAATTTTTTTTATTATCTTGCTTATAATAAATTTTAGTGGTTCAAACTATGCTTTGAATTGTAGGTCGGGATCTAATGAGCCCTCGTATATATAAAAAAAATGTAGACTGTATGCAGATAAAGTTTTAATGAATAGACTCTTGTATAAGGCTTTGGTTGCTGACCTGAATGTGTGATCCAGTAAATGAAAGAATATATATTCACTGAATTTCAGCTTAAAAACTTTTCAGGACAATTTTTCAAATATACAAGTTTGTATATACGAAGTGATGTGCTGAGATTTGAATTTTAAATTAACAAAAGAACCAAGTTTTTGTTACAAAAGAACGACAAGACACTCAAACAAGTTTAGAAAAAAAATGGCCCACACTTGCCATAACCATTGCATGGAAATGGGACGACTTATGTTATGTGACATGCAACAAGTCGACAATGCAGCCTGTACGACACGTTTCCTTTCTTTGTGTTGAAGTTATAACATGCCAAGGTCTCTCGAAATAACGTGCGTAAAAAGCATTCGAAAAAGGGTCATTTGGGTTTGTTAGATGGTAGAGAAAGCGGCTGATTTGGTGTGTGCCAATGTTTATTTTATGCTAAATGAAAAGGTTTTTACATTCATTAGTCCTTGACCCGCAGTTCTTTTTGTCTGAAGCGTTTAAAATTTACATTGCATTTTTGTCTTTAGTATGTCTGGCAGGGGGAGCCCAGTCGGTTAGGCATATTCGCCTAGCATGCGGAAGGTCCCAGGTTCGGGTCCGGGCATCGCCAAAATAACTGCCGACCTATAAACGGCCCGTGCAGCCAAAAATGTACGACGAGTAATACCCCGTGTAGAGGGAGTGCACGTTAAATACGCTCCAAAGTCCCAACGCTGCGTACGATGTCGCCCTTAACGGGTGCGTTGGGTACCTACTCAGGTGTCGGCTCGTCACTTGACTGTGGTTCTAAAAATACGACGCCCGTCGCCAATAGCCCTCGTGTAGCTCTAGTGCGACGATAATTAAAACTAACCTAACCTTTAGTATGTCTATAAGGTAGGAACAGCCAAAATCTGATTTCGTAGTTTTCTGAATTTTATTGTGTGAGATGAATTATACTTTTTGTAGAAAATAAATTGTAAAATTGGGTTAACTGCCTGGGGGTTTGTGTTAAGTATAGCAGTTAATTATATTAGATTCTTAAAAAAATATGTCAAACTTAAAAAGGTTTTATCCTTCATTTTTTAACGATAGTTTATGTATTTGGGTTTTATTGTCCGAATCCGTGGCCTACAACAAACTTACTGAACTTTTAAATATTTAAATTTAACTTTTTAAATATTTGATTTTTTCGTCTATTCGACTACCCCCTAGTATCGTTGTCCCCTCATACAGTCAAACTCGGTTGCAGCTTACAACGACAAATCGTTTACAAATATTCAGTTAATACATAAATATTCGTATAATACATAAATATTCGGTTCCTTGAATTGATGTTATAATTTCCTTAAGAGGGACTGCCAGTCCCATAGAGATAATGCATTAGTTTTGAAATAACAATTTTTGCAAAAGAATTGTTTTGCCATGTTATCCCATTTTCACCAGGTATGGGAATCATCATAACATCCAGTTAAAACAAAATTGAATAGAAAATAACATCCGGTTATTTAATTATTAATTGATAAAGTTTTAAAATAGTGTCGCCATCTGCTGTAATTTTTGGCATTTTAAAACTTTAAACATATGTATTTAAATAACTAGAAAACATTTTCGTTTCAAAATTTGTTTCATTTCGATGTTATGTTGATTCTCATACCTGGGAAAATAGGTATATGGCAAAGCAATACTTCTGCGGGAGTTGTGATTAGAAAACTAATGCATTAGCTCTATGGGACTGACAATCCCTCTTAATGTTATAATTAATTCATTAATGCTATAATATCTTATAACGACAATTTTTAATTAACTCCTCGGTTTTAACGCTAAAATATTCGTTTTTATGACATCCAAAATGCACTCTTAAAGATTTTTTTAAAAATTCTTTACTACTACATATTTACAAAATTAAACTACCTAGCACATAGGGTTAAAAGTTATTCAGTAGATGTCATTTTATAACTTTTATTAATAATATGAGCGTATAATACGTATTTTACACAATTTCCTTTACTTAATATCCAACCTTGTTACATCGCAGTCCCTTAAGGGGGATTGGGCGCGCTGGACCGCGGGTCTCCAAACTCAAGTGCCTCAATGTTAATCCAATGGCGAAAAAACTATTTTCTCTGCCACATTTCTCCGGCTGTATTGAATATTTTTACAAACGGTTTTAGCTTCCACACTACGTTTATAACGTAAAAAGTGGAAGGTTTTATAATCGTTCAGTCCGTCTGTCTGTCTGTCACCCACTTTCACAGAAAGAACCACAAGTCCCACAGACAAGTGGGATACGTCATTTTAAAGCAAAAAATCAGATTAGCCTACATTCCAAATTTCGTTAAAAAATTTAAATTAGAAGTTTATTTAAAATTTAAATAACTAAATTTTTTTATCTACATTGAAATAACATGCAAATTCTATTTTTATTCATATTTTCACTGTTGTCATCTACACGTCCCACAGACAAGTGGGATACGTCATTTTGAAGCAAAAAATCAGATTAGGCTACATGCCAAATTTCATTAAAAAATTTAAACTAGAAGCTTATTTAAAATTGAAATAATTAAAAATTTAATCTACATTGAAATAACATGCAAATTCCATTTTTATTCAATATTTTCACTGTTGCCATTTCGTTAAACGTACGAGAAACTTTTGTTAAAATAAAAATACACTTTTGAAAAAATATTTATTTATGTGATATAATTCGGTTTGGATTGTTGTATTATCACAATAGAGTTCTTTTAATGGTTCTATATATATGTATGTAGAAAGATGCATAGAGAATTCTAACTTAACATAAAAAAAAATATGCTAAGTTTCGCTTTTATTTTTAAAGCATCAATTGTACAAATTATAAATTTTTTGAACTGTAAATTAATTTAACAAATTATAAATAAGTGAATTTTCGAAAGAAATGTAAATGGGAAATTGTGGCGACAAAAATATTTATTAAAAAAGAATTACATCATTATTCTTCGAACTTCAAACAAATTTAGCAAACGATAAAGTCTAATTATTAAATCTGAGAAAGAAGATTAATGAAAATAGTTAATTTTGGCGTTTAAAAGTTTGAATTACAAATAGCTAAAGGCCCTGTTTTTATTAGAATTAAATCACATTTGCCATTCGCAACAATCGCTCGAGAAACTTTAATTCTTTTAGACAATAAATTAAAATAAATTTATTTTTGCAACATCGATCAGTTTGAAATGACGTCAAATATATTTCACTACGGAATCCTTGTATGGTGATATGAAATGTTTTCATTTTATTTAAAAGCGAGGAATATGACATATTTATTCTTTAAAATATAAATTAATTTTTGCAAACGATAAGTAATAATTATTGAATTTTCGAAATAAAATAAATGAAACTAGCCAAATTTAGCTTGTAAATGTTAAATATAGAATTAATGTTGTGTTTGGCGCGTTTTTTCCTGTTAAACACAAATATGTGGAAGCGAGTTAAGTGGCAGATTCTGTTACAAACCTACTTGTTTTTTTTAAATGATAAATGTAGGTAACTTACAGGTCTCTACCTTCTCACTTTTTGAAATTGCTTCGAATATTTTGTGTAAAATTATTTATTGAAAATTTAAAAAAAATATTCGAACCAATTTCAAAAAGTTTGATTGTTGGGACCTGTAATTCAGTTACAATTATCACATAAAAAAATCGGTTTGTAAAAATATTCAATACAGCCGGAGAAATGTGGCAGAGAAAATATTTTTTTTCTCCATAGGATTAACACTGAGACACTTTGCTTTGGAGACCCCCGGTCCAGCGCGCCCATTCCTTCTTACCATAGAGCATCCGGTGTCCCCCCTGACAATTAAATGTTCTAAAAAATACTTTATTAAGCGATTTGTAATTTCGAAATCTAAATAGGAGAAACAGAACAGCATTGTTTTTTTTTTTAATTTTATTCTGTGAATACAAAATGGAGCATTCATTTGTGAAAGCGAAACGTTGTTCCGCACTGGAACACATCTTAACGAGTTTCCGCTGATGACCAATTCGACTAGACACTGCTTATTTCACTTTCAAGTGTGCAATCACTTATCGTGAGATTGGTCATTTAACTTTTCCTTTAACCTGCTTAAAAAAATAGCACCAACAATCCGTGATATATAGCTCTTAATATTGATTAAAATAAAAGGGTCAATTTGTCTTCAAAATGTCTAGTCTTTATGTTTTTCTCAGTG
Source organism: Oedothorax gibbosus (assembly GCA_019343175.1). Lineage (NCBI taxonomy): Eukaryota > Metazoa > Arthropoda > Arachnida > Araneae > Linyphiidae > Oedothorax > Oedothorax gibbosus. Next base: position 635,751 of record JAFNEN010000414.1, read on the forward strand.
GAAGCTAAATGATTGTACATGTACACACATGTTTTGTCCAACTCTTGGTAAAAATCCTGAAATTAATTGGGACTCCTTGAATGTGTATCAAAAATAGAAATTTAAACGCCTGGTCATTTCCCCTAAAGTAACATATATTTGATACTTAATTTTTCACATTTTTTTTCCATCGCGGTTTAGATTTACAATCTTTAATAATAAAGTCCTTATTTTGGTACTTACTGGGAAAAATTTGATTATGAATATAACGGAAATAAACACAAATCTGGATGGTTCAAAATATCTTATGTCACTTCGAAAACAATTTTTGTTATATAATTTTGTTTAGATTGATTTGTACATATTTATTCAAATAATTTCAACTATATACATGCAACCAAACTCATATTCTTCAGTAATGACCTAAACCGCAGGTAACTGGTTCGGAAATTCAGAAGTGCGATTCATAAACATGATGCCTGAGGTTATCATTATACTACTAACGTGATGATCCCGTGGCAGTTCCCCAGCATGTTTTTTGTTGCAACTGTTTGACCCTTTCTTATTTCTTTCGCTCTCCTTAAAATGTATATGATTAAACTTCAAAAGCTTATCTTAGTTGGAATGTCGGTGTTTTACCTACCTGACTGTTTGTTAAGAAAAGAAACCCTTATTACTTCGTGACATCTAATGATTTTTGGCAGTCAAATGGAAAAAAAGATGTCATGAAGTTAAACTTTATTGCTTTGAAAGTGACTATTAAGAATAGAGTCTTTATACTTTAAATGGTCTATTTTTTAAGGCTTGTCTTATTTTAGTTCAAAGAAATGTCCTTTTAGAGAGTGTTTGAATGTATCTGGATAAAAACGTTGCGGGACAATCGCATCAAAGTTACCTAATATACTTACAATATAAATTACAATAATACTAATAAAATCTGTTTTTCATCTATTTTTATCGAAACCATTCGAAGAAATTCCGTATTATTTAACTGTTGGATCCGTATTGTTACCAACCGTTAAGTAATAATACGGAATTTCTTCGAATGGTTTCGATAAAAATAGATAAAGAACACATTTTATTAGTTAGTTGGATATTGAGAGTAGATTTTATTAGTAGTTGGATATCTTTTATCGGATATAGTTTCATGAGTGATAATACAAATTCTGAAAACTACGATCAATTTCTTCGAAACGGAAACGATACTTAGGGAATTTTCGATGAATCATAACACTATTTTAGCTAGGACTTTCCTATGAAACATATAACTTGGACATCGACAAACTCCATCTGACATCGAGTTGATATCGATGTCTTGGGTCACTAGCCTGTGCCCGCCTCATCTGGTATTCCGAATCGGTATATCGGCAATCGACCCGAAGGGCCTTTCTGGTCGCGTGCATAGTTGACCTTGGTGGAAGTAACAAGCCTGGCCATTGCCATTAGAACACCGGAATCGGAAGCACTTTTTGTGATGCCCATTTCGCTTTGTCGGAACGAGTGCGTTCACATCAGTATTTTTATATTTCTGATATGGAAGTGAAACTGATGTTCTGTTTCCCATGGAACATAAAAAAAAAAAAAATTAATATATGGAATTGGGACTTCCCACGCCATGGGAATGGAAAATCTTTTCGGTAGTGTTCTCGTTTTGTGTATTCGCTTTCGATTCATGTCATCCGATGCGGCTTATTGCTTCATCTTCTTCGCGATGCATGTCGCCTATCGGCAGTTTTCTTTTAGGTGGATAAATAAATCTGGTTTGTTTCTGTGTGTTAGAATTGGGAAATTGTTGATGAGATCTCTAAATGGCGTTACTTTGTTTTCGGCTCGCTGATTCAATTACGATAAATTTGATTAATTAGCACGCTCGATAAATTCAATTCGTACGCAGAGGACGTGCTAATGATCCGGATGTGAAAGGGGGAGGGGTCGCGACACTGCTAGGTTTGAGACATTGATGCGACACTGCTATTCATTGCTAGGTTTGAGAAAGTTTATTAATGGTTGAAAATGCAAAGAAAATAAAAGGTGGCTTAATTATCCACAGTAACTATTTAGGTATTGATACAAATAATCCAGATGTGAAAGGGGGAGGGGTCGCAAAATTCTAGAATTATTCGGTGCCAGGTTTGAGAAAGTTTATTAATGGTTGAAAATGCAAAGAAAATAAAAGGTTGCTTAATTATCCACAGTAACTATTTTTAGGTTATTGATAACTGATATTGATAACAATAATCCGGATGTGAAAGGGGGGGAGGGGGTCGCGACAGTGACTATTCTACTTATCTAGAATTTTTCGCTGCAAGGTTTGAGAAAGTTTATCAATGGTTGAAAATACAAAGAAAATAAAAGTTGCTTAATTATCCGCAGTAACTATTTAGGTATTGATACAACATAATCCAGATGTGAAAGGGGGAGGGGTCGCGAATCTATACTTATCTTATCGCTGCAAGGTTTGAGAAAGTTTATTAATGGTTGAAAATCAAAGAAAATAAAAGGTGGCTTAATTATCCACAGTAACTATTTTAGGTTATTGATAACTGATATTGATTACAATAATCCGGATGTGAAAGGGGGAGGGGTCGCGACAGTGACTATTCTACTTATCTAGAATTTTTCGCTGCAAGGTTTGAGAAAGTTTATCAATGGTTGAAAATACAAAGAAATAAAAGGTTGCTTAATTATCCACAGTAACTATTTAGGTATTGATACAAATAATCCAGATGTGAAAGGGGGAGGGGTTTCGCGATCTAGAATTATTCGTGCAAGGTTTGAGAAAGTTTATTAATGGTTGAAAATGCAAAGAAAATAAAAGGTGGCTTAATTATCCACAGTAACTATTTTTAGGTTATTGATAACTGATATTGATAACAATAATCCGGATGTGAAAGGGGGGGAGGGGGTCGCGACAGTGACTATTCTACTTATCTAGAATTTTTCGCTGCAAGGTTTGAGAAAGTTTATCGATGGTTGAAAATACAAAGAAAATAAAGCGTGGCTTAATTATCCAAAGTAACTATTTAGGTCTTGATAACCGCGACGATGAGTGTGGTCAGGGCCGGATTTAAAGATTTGCCGCTTGTAGACTACGATTGAAGTTATTTGTGCTTTTTTTTTTTGTTCGGCCTCTGAATGGTGTTTTTCCTTCCCTCACTCCCGTTGTAAGATATCCCAGATATAGGTTTCTTGGCTATTTTTTTTCTGTTTACATATTAGAAACATCTATGTAACTTTACACTCTAAATTGAAAGCGAAATAATACGCGAATTTTTTAAATAGTTTTACAATTTTTCCTTCAACTTCCGAATCCGGGGAGAAAGGGTGCTTTTGCCCTCGCAGCAGCCATGTTTGCTACCAAATATTAGTACTGTATATACGTTTACGGTTTACGCATTATTGAAAATTATTTGTTTTCTTTGTTAAAAATATCAGTATCTTTATAATAATTTTTTTTAATGCCAAATACTGCTTTAATGGGTCATAAAATTTGCCGCCCTAAAAATTCGCCGCTCTAGGCTACAGCCTACTTAGCCTATTTAGAAATCTGGCCCTGTGTGTGGTAAAGAGGGTAGCTAAATATATTATTCCCTTTGATGTATCATAACACTATGCTACGCAAACAAATATGTTGTATCAAGTTGGAAGTTATCATTACTTTATCTATATTGTTGAGTTTTTGTGTCATCAAGCCGTTATCTAACATGTCATTTACACCTTTTACAAGAAAACTGCGTGTGTGATTATATTTATCTTTCTTTTTTTTTCGTTTTATATTTAACGTCTTACTAGTTATTTGGCAGAAATTATTTGATGTTTATAGTTTTAAATATATACTTTTCATTAAAATAGGTTCACAGCATTAATTCTTTCTTTGCTCAAAAGCTGATTCAAAATTTGCTACATTTAAATGGTCCCTGATTTTTTTCGATATTTTAAGTTTTCAATTGATTAATTTTTACCATGTAGTTTCTAACAACCATTCGTACATAATTACTACCAATTAAAATTTTCTATCATAACCTTTTATTTTAAAGTGATGAGTGAGTAAATATGTGTCACTTAATCATATTCCTTAAAGATTTATATGCTTGTAAAAATATTGTTAAAAAAATTTAGGATCTAGATCCTAATAAGGTTCATTTACTAATGCCACATTAAAAATATAATAAAATTGATAAAATATAAAAGAAATTAAAATTTGTCTTTTGCCTCAGCAGAAAAAGGGTTCTGCTCAGGCTTACAAACAATTTCATACGTCAAGTGCGTTTATGTCCCCTTCTAGCATAAATGTTAAAGCTGTTTGGAATTTGCTTTATGTAGTAGGTCCTGTCTTATTAATCCTTGTGTAGCAAAAAGCATACCATCGTTCTCCAAACCCTATCATGTAGAAATTAAGGAGTGGGGCGTGCTGTCCACAGCTTTATCGCAACATCAAAGCAAGACCGCAGGGCCCCATTACGGCTGTGGGATGGCTTACAGTCACCACAACAATGCATTGGACCATTTTTGCCCTGAAATAATCAGTCATTTACTACATTTACTTGTATGTTAAAGTTATTTAAACCGTTACAACACTGGTTCAAGTCATTCGTCTAGATCAGGGGTTCCCAACCGGTGGTACGCAGGAATATTTCAGGTGGTACGCGTAAATGATATGAGCACATGATGCCATTAATAGCTTCTGTACGCATGAGCAGTGAGCACGCAAACATATTACTCATTATTTTAAACATTAACAATATTTTAAAGAGAAATCTTTAATTAACTTCCGGATCGGATGTCAAACCTGGTACCTCTTGATCTTCCGGCAAGCTCTGCTACTTTGATGCCTAAGAGTGAAGATAAGTTCCATTACTCCTAATGCTGATATTTTAATCACATTCCAACAACAATAAGTTTCGCACTAAAGACTATAACAGTATATTTTGTATGATGATTAATATTGTGCTGAGTTTGTACTTTTTTATTTATATGTTCTTAAACCTTTTGGTAATAAACAAAAATAAATCAATACAGTTTTAATCTTTTTATTTGTCCTTTATTATAAGTATGTTGTAAATAAACAAATATCTAACCATTAAATATGAAGTTTTCTCATGAATTTAATTCAAAAAGCCTTTGAACACGTTTAGAAGAGTAAATATTATAGGTTTATTAAAATATTTAGGTTTGGTGGTACGCAAAAATTTCTCAAAAAGTCAAGTGGTACGCAGGTGCAAAAAGGTTGGGTACCCCTGGTCTAGATAATGCATTTTACCTGCCCACAGCAGACTAGTCTTATTTATGTGTTTCCTACAAATATTTATAAAGTGGAACCCCCAACTAGCTTTAATTGTTTGGTTGTAAATTTTCTTAATGAGGATTAATAAATATCAGTTAATTAAGTCACTAATTATGGATTTTACTAAACGAGAAGGCAAGTGTGGTGTGGTCCTATGCATTCATATTGTGGTGACTTGTGTCACATGACCTCTCGTCGGATAGTCGCTACTGGACTCAGCACTTTGACAGACTCTTACTCTAGATAGTTGATTGTAATTTCTGTCATTTGCTTTCCAGCCATTTGACTGTGGTCGGGTATTAATTGATATATCTAGTATCTACACAAAGTTGCTGAAACTGTACTGCAAGTCCTTAAGTGTTAATTAAATTATTTTGCCGTCTTATTTGTGTTGTTCAATATCAGTTTTGCTTCTTCTGTATTCATTGTATTTTACATAACGCTTTCAACTTTGTACTTATATATATTGTGTAGTATTTGGTTTTAATATTTAGATTAAGTAATGCATGTGTTAAACAAACCTATTATGCATAGCAGCATCATAACAACAAGCCAGAAGCATTCCAATCAATCAACCCAATCTTCTCCGTTGCAGGTTTCCCCTGATGAGGCTGTGAGGCATAGCAACCATGTCTCTGGAGGTGGGCCTGCGCGTGGTGCGGGGTCCCAACTGGAAGTGGGGCAACCAGGATGACGGGGAGGGGCACGTGGGGACGGTGGTGGAGATCGGCAAGCCCGGCTCCGCCACCTCCCCCGACAAGACGGTGGTGGTGCAGTGGGACTCCGGATCCAGGACCAACTACAGGGTCGGGTACCAGGGCGCATTCGACCTCAGGACCCTGGACAATGCACCGCTGGGTGAGTCTATGTAGTTACAGTAGTTCGTATAGTAGGCTGGGTTAGTCTACAACTTCTGTAATAAGCCTTCTTAAATGGGACTGAGGGCAAGGCCACAATGAGAGTCCACATTTCATGTAGATACTACATGGTATTAAGTTTGCATTGTGGAAAGTCTAATTTAATATGTACCTATATAGAGGCTTGTTTGCGAGTAGTTTGTACTTAGTTTCAACATCTTAGCTCCACAAAAAAATCAAATCACTCCTCTTAAATGAGCCTTCTTATTGGTTATGTTAGTAATTTAGTACCTCACATGGACTTAAGCAATACACTAGTGGTGGTAACAGAGTGTATTAACAACTACAGGGTCGGGAACCAGGGGGCATACGACCTCAGGTCCCTAGACAACGCAACGCTGGGTGAGTGTTCAAAACAACTTCTGTAGGTATAGTCGTCTGTACATTAGAATTCAATAGGTATTGGATATATTAGACTGAATGAGTCTGTTACTTGGCTCCAGATCATGCAAGCTTCTGACTCTGCCTTTACCAATCTATTGTCTACCAAAGGGTCCTCCAGGTACAGATGGGTTAGTTCAGCTTTTTATATTTGTTACTGTATGAGTTGTTTACTAGATTACTGGTGGGAATTTGCAACAGTCTTCAGCTTCTGTAGATACAATAGTCGGTACATTAGAATAGGTATTGGGTGTAATAGTCTGAATGAGTATGTTACTTGCCTCCAGATCACGCAACCTTCTGGCTCTGCCTTAAGCAACCCATTGTCTACCAAAGGGTACAGATGAGTTACTTTGGCTTTTTATACTACTGAACGAGCTGTTTACTAGATTACTGGTGGGAATTTGCAACAGTCTTCAGCTTCTGTAGATACAATAGTCGGTACAGTAGACTGGATAAGTCGACAATTTCTGTTGGAGGCCTTCTTAACTGGTTTAAATAGGACAGAGGACCAGCTGGTTGAGCTAAAATCAGAATAAATCGGAGAAGTGATACAGATTAAGGTTTGGAAGTACGCTTAGAACAAAGTAAAATCACTGCTCAAAAACTGCCTTCTTAAAGGTTACATTAGTAATTTAGTACCTCACATGGACATGACCAATACAGTAGTGGTGGTATCGGAATTTAGGAACAACTACAGGGTTGTCCACCAGGACCCCTTATAATGCACAGCTGGCTTGAGTCTAGAACTGGTGTAGGTACAGCAGACATACTCTTAATCGACACCCTATTCTTGGCTTAAATGGGACCAAGAGCAAGCCCGTCAACCGAAAACCCATTTAAACGAGAGATCCGATATGTGGGTGGTTATTTAACTTTCTTCTAATTTTAATCTCGGTAAGTGTTTTAAGTTCAAACCCTTGAAGAATTTGTACTATGAAAACAAGGTGTGTTTTACTTAGGATGTTTAACTTGCATCTTGTTGGGCCCTAAGCTAAAATTGGCCTTGTTGTGATTGCTTATATCAGTGAATAAAATAGCAGTGCAATTTTCATTAATGCTAGTCATTGTTTTGTTGCAAGGTTCATTAAAATTGAAAACTCATTATGTAAATGTAAATATTTTTGCTTTCGCAGATAGGAAAAAGAAACAGTATATTTTAATGAATTTCAGTATTAAATGTTGAGTCATTTTAATTCATTGATGCTTTGTAAGAAAATTACACCAGTTGATACTATTGTGCTAAGTCATTGAAATTAAATAAATTATTTACAAACAGGTATTTTTTGAATTACATTATTTACTAATTAAATTTGTTTTGTACCTATGCATTTCTAAACAAGTACTATTTGAGCTGTGGTGCATCTACTGTCCCTGGACAAATTATTAGACGCGCTGTATTTTTTTAGTAATTTTATGTTTCTTAAGAGTTTTTATGCAATAATAGTATATTTAAACTACAATATTATTGATTTTTATTTAAAAGAAGTGTTGTAGGCTACATATTTGTATTTATTTTAAGATAATTATGATTAAGATTAATTTATATTAATTATTTATTATAATATTATTTATGTGTGGAATCATCATCCTCAAATGCAGGAGACAGTACAGTCTTGCATTGATAGCATGCCGCGCAGAATTAAAGCTTTGATAGCGGCTAAAGGTGTCTCAACTAAATATTGACTTTTACTAACACTAATTTCACTTTTATTTAAAGCTTAATAAACTTGTGCTTTTCTAAATGAATGCTGTTTTATTTATAATAAATCGGTAATTGATTGGATAATATAAAAATAAAAAACAAATCAATTTAAAATAATAAAATGGTACAATATCACCCGGTAATTAATATTATACATGAAATCTTGCAGTGCGTCTAATAATTTGTCTAGGGACTGTAACTAGATTAATTGTTTGAAAGAATGAAAAACATGTCAATGGTGAGGAAATATATATTAATTATATTAAATGCATGAATTTTAATAGTAACTTCCAAACATTTGAAGTCAAATAATTTGTGTACATTGTATCAACAATGGCATAAAGCAGAAAAAGACCCTTTAAATTGCTTCAGCAATTTAACGGTCCGGATAATTTCTTTTGAAATTCTTGTATTTTAAAAAGTTTATTGTTTTCCAATTTGATTGGGTTGGCTCAATGTGTTTCCCTCTAAATGTTTTTTTATTTCTTAAAAATTACTCTTTAGTAAAATATAAAATGTACATAATTACTTTTGTTTCATGCAAAAACAAAATCTAGTTTATATAAAATAAATACGATTCCTCTTCTGTACTTTAATATCCTATATTAAAACTTTTGTTTTCTTCCCTTTATTTTGTCGGCTCGTCACTTGACTGTGGTTATAAATTATGACGCCCGTCACCAATAGCCCTCGTGTAGCTCTAGTGCAATGATAATTAAAAACTAACCTAACTTCCTTTTATTTTAGGCGTGAAACATCCGAACATTATCTGTGATTCGTGCCGAAAACAGGGTATCTCTGGGATGCGTTGGAAATGCACACAGTGCTTCGATTTCGATCTGTGCACACAGTGTTACATGGCTGAGAAGCACGATTTGACGCACCGATTCCAACGCTTAGAAACTGCAGCCTCCTCAGGGTAATTATATAGTTTAAATTTATAATTTTTTGTGAAATTTATCCTATTCTTTGCAAGATGCATGCTTTGCATGATGATTCTTGCATACTCTTGCCCCCAGTAGCAGAAACCGCGCAGCACGGCTCGATTTTGGGGTCTCTACGGCCAAATTGCCGACCCCCCCCCCCCCCCCCCGGACCGGCTCAAATCAAGGGGGGGGTAAGATAATTTAATTTTTTAAGATAGTCCTTATTCCCTGCAGCCAAATTTTTTCCTTAAAAAGCCATGCTGCAGCTCATTCAGAAAGTTCTGCTACTGGGCTCTTGCCTGTAAAAGATTAGGGTCCAACATTAACAATTTAGTACAAATCTGCACTAAAATAAATATCATCTATCAATAATGTGTATGATTTAATATGTGTCTTTTTCATAAAGAAATAAATGACTGATACCAGTAATCATAGAGTTAAAAGCCTTTTTATTGTAAAATTGTTTCAGTTCTTCAACTATGCTATAAATTCTTCAGGAAAAGAAAAAAAATTGTATCTTAGGTCTTAAGATTGAAGCTATAAAATTAAAAGAGCTACGGAATTCAAATTTGGTACACAAGTTCCTAGTTTAGTACCTGTCAGACGTCACAATAAGGTTTACAAGAAAATTGTGCAATGATGTATTGTAATATTTAAATGTGTGTATTGGATTTATTAGGAAGCAGGTAAGTGAAAGTCATGTGGTGTTACACACCCCTAGTTTTTTTTTCTAAATCTGCACACAAAATATGATTCAAATGACAAGAGGGTTTAGATTTTGGTTTATTTACATCTTACAAGGGGAAACTATGCTAAACAAAATCTTAAGGGAGAATGGGCACGCTGGACTGGGGGTCTCCAAAGCAAGTTGCATCAGTGTTAATCTTATGGATGAAATGGGTTCGAATATTTTTTTTAATTTTCAATAAATAATTTTACACAAAATATTTGAAGCAATTTCAAACAGTGGGAAGCTAGAGACCTGTAAGTTATCTACATTTATTATTTAAAAAAAAACGTTTGTAAAAATATTCAATACAGCCGGAGAAATGTGGCAGAGCAAATAGGTTTTTCGCCATTGTATTAACACTCAGGCACTTGAGTTTGAGACCTGCGGTCCAGCACGCCCATTGACCCTTAAGAACAAGCTTTAATAAGATATTGTTTACGTTAAGTAAAACTATGAAGCTGTTTTAAAATAATTTTTTCTTGTTAGGGTGGACATGCCCAAAAGACAAGGTGCTGCGCGTCTGCAAATGAAGGGCATATTTGTGAATGCCAAGGTGGTCAGAGGCCCTGACTGGGACTGGGGAAATCAAGACGGTACTCATTTATTATTTACATTTTATGCCTTTTTTATTTTCCGAAAAAACATGTAAATATTGGCTTGCATTTTAATTGATATTCAAGTAGTATGTTGCCTACTAATATCGCTTTCACGCAACAAATATTCTAGTTGAACAAATTTAAACTTCAAGTTGGGCATAATGTTAATTTACTAAAAACTAAAAAGATATATTACATTTTTTTAACATGCTTAAAATAAAAGATTACAAGAAATTATTTTTCATTTTTATATCCCAAGTTGGTGTTAAATCTGTACTGTGCAGTCTTATTATTTAATATGGATTAATAAATAGTTCTTAGTTTAGTTTAAATTATCAACACTTATTGCAACTCTAAATAATGTAACCTGTTTTATTTTTTTTTATTTTTTTCTTCAAATTTAAAAATATTTTTTAACTCGGGACTTAAACTACAAAAATTTTCAGTTTTAGATGGAATAAGCCTAATTTTGTCCCAAACAAAATTTTTTTAATTAAATTATTTTAATCGTATAAATTGATATTTCAACTTCTTTCTCATTTTTTTAAAAACTTTTATTTTTTATTTTGAAGGCGGGGAAGGTAAAACAGGCAAAGTCGTGGACATCAGAGGATGGGACAACGAATCGGAAAGAAGCGTTGCCAATGTCACCTGGTCCTCTGGCTCAACAAATGTGTATCGCCTGGGCCACAAGGGAAAAGTAGACCTCAAGTACACGCAAGATGCTGTGGGTGGTTACTACTACAAAGATCATTTGCCAATATTGGGTATTTATACATCACTAGCTTTATAAACCCGGCGTTGCACGGGTGTACTCTTAATAACGGTGATTGTTTTTTTATGTAAACATTTATTTTATACCAATTGATCCCTTCTCCACTGGTCAGCACTCCATCGGTATATTATAATTTCCTCCCATTCTATTATCAGCATTAATTTTAAAAAAGAAATCCGATTGTATCCTGGCTCTTCTAGAAGTTAGAGGGCTTTCCCATAGGCCCTGTTTAAATTGCCAGAATAGCTGTGATATAATGGCCAGTTTCTATTTGCCCTCCTACACCCGAAAATGCCCAAAATGTGATGACCATTAAACTCCATATTCAACCACTCGACAGGGCTGGGGAGCCCAGTTGGTAAAGGCGTTCGCCTTGCATGCGATAGGTCCCAGATTCGGGTCCGGGCATCATCAAAATAACTGCCAACCTATAAACGGCCCATGCAGCCAAAAATGTCCTGTGTACCGCATAATACCCCATGTGGTGGGAGTGCCCATAGCCTTGATTACGTAAAGGAATACGGCGTTGGTTTAGTGAGTCAATCAGGACTTTGCCTTTTATATATATATATATGATTCTTTTGAATAGGATACGAGATCTAATTGAGATGTATAGTGACAGCAGTCCAGTTTATTTAGTGGGACTTAATCTTACTAAATTATTCAATTATTTGAATATTTTGTCTTAACATGTGTTTAACTCTAACTATTATATTTAAAAAAATGAAATAGAAAGGTTACTTTTGATTTAAAATGTATTTTATTTGTTCACAAATGCTAAAGTAACTTTTTTGAAAAAAAATTGATATTTTTGTGTCAACGAACATATTAAGTCTTTAAGATAAGTTTCTCCTTTTTAATAAACTTTAAGTTTAGCATATTTTTTTACGGTTGCTAGTACCGTTTTCAACTGAGTTGGGCGCAAAGCAAAATTTTAAAAGCTCATTTTCTCGGGGTTTTTTCACCTTTTTTTTTTTGTTAGCACATTCTTTCACCAAGCTCTTCAATTGTGCTTAAAACTGGCACATTTTGTAGGTGCCTTAGGATTCGTTTTAACATGGTTTAACTGTTAAATGTTTAAATGTAACAATGACTTGTAGCCCACATAAGAAAACATAGTAATTTTTTTCTATTTAAATGATAAATGTGCATTTCAGAACTTTAAATTAGTAGTAGCATAATAACTGTTACAATAAGTATTGCTTAATGGGGAAATGTTTGTTTTATGTGCGAATATGGTTTAAGTTGTGTTTCTTTTAATAACTTTTCACAAATCACACCTTTTCTAAATCAATAAATGTAAACAATGATTTTATCGATAAGTAAAACTGTTTAACATAGTGGGTATTATGTTTAGAGGCCAGAAACAAAAGAATTTAAATGTAAAGCTTATTAATAAAATTTATTTGAAAAATTTCTTTTTCTTCTATTTTTTTCTCTTTAACTTCTTCAGCCTCTTAACATAATACCTATTACATTAGGTCGTTAGTTTTTTTATAGGGTTGCTTTGGTTAAAAGGACACTTAACTGACAAAGTTTTCTCAATTTTCTATATTGTAAAATATTACCAAATTTTTATAGTTCTGTAAGCTTATAACAAATCCCTTATCACAGGTCAACTTGTTGAAGCTACCTGCAGTAAGCCTCCAGCAGCCAACCAGCCAAGGTTTAATGTTGGCGACAAAGTCCAGGTTCTGATGGACTTTGAGACCTTAAAAGTCATGCAAGAAGGTCACGGGGGATGGAATCCCAGAATGGCAGAGGTAAGTTTTAAGCTGTCATGATCCAAATTGTCGGTTATCTTAAACCCATATTTGTAAGAACACAAAATTGGCCGCTTAGCTGTGTGACCAAATTCCCTCCTTTCTTATTGGCCCTAGTTGTCACATGACCACAGCGTCAAAAATAATGTTGATATCTTTGTTTGTAAAACTTGAATCAGTCGTGTTTTTTCCTAGGCCTTCGCTTACTATGTATTCGTTAGACAAGAACAAATAGCTAGAAGCGAATTCTAAGAAACCGCCCAGACGAAGATAAAACGCTGATGTCACACAGCAGGGCGTTTATCGCCTTGACATACGTCTTCAGTTCTTAACTTGTCTTTTTACTTGGTCCAGCAACAGAAACACATTAACGACAACTTAGCGAATACTATTTTAAACAGCTTCATTTCCGAATATAAACATAAACTTAGATTTATTTATTTTGTTTTTCGTATAATTTATTCTACATAAATGGTTGAGGTATTCACTTTTCTTATATTCTGTTCATTTAGATAAACTTCAGATTTCACATGGTAAATTTTCTTTCCAATTGTCGTTGGTGGGTTATCACTGCACAACATTGTTTGCTGAACACTTTTTAGCAGTTTTATTCTATTCTTGCAAATTAACATTAAATTTCCAAGAATAACTCAAACTTCATTTTAGCAATCGAAGATATATATGCTATGGTTTTGAAAAATAGTTTATATTTTTAATTCATGTATTTGCATTATTAACTTTTGTTTTGTTCTACTTATTGTAATTTACTTTAAATGATTTTTAGAACTTTCTTGTGCCTTCTGCAATGCTTCCTTTTTGTTGTATTTTTGCCTTGTTAGGGGACGTCCATAAATTATGTGATGCGATTTTGAAGGTATTTTTATCCCCACCCCCCAAGGTGATACTTGGCCCACCCCCTTCCCTGTAATCTCGCATGACATTATACAAAATTCGTAATTTTATTTGAAATTTTGGATTTGAACGTTTGATTCCCGGAAAACTTCATTGGATAGACTAAACAGCAGCTGCATCTTCTGATGATGGTGGGAATGTTCTTCAAAATCATATACGATAGACATATTGATTGTTTTTTCTTTGTGAAGTGTGAGAAAGCTTTGAACATCTGTAGTTTAGTCTGAATTGCATTTAATCGAAAAAAGAAAGGAACACCAGCTGAATCAATATAGAAGGAACATTTTATTTCTAATACTTTTAAGAATGGTTCGAAAAGCCTCAATGTATATTATCACGTGATATTTTGCTTTAAGTCCAGAAATCAATTTACTGAAATTTTACTGTATTTGTTCGCAATTTTACGTTAGTTTTTCGTGGGAAAAGAATCAAGTGATTTTTGATATTCGGCTCCACCCTCTTCCTCCCCTAAAAACGTCACATAATTTATGAATGCCCCCCCTAGATCCATGTCTATACAATACCCTGCACATGCGTACTTACATCGATATCCGATGTGGGCCAAGATATGCAGGAAAATTAACTTGGGAATAAAATTGTATAGTCACATGCTATCAATTGGATCCCATACAATGTAACCTAAAAGGCTATGGGGCTGGGGAGCCCAGTGGGTTAGGCATTCGCCTAGCATGCGAAAGGTCCCAGGTTCGGGTCTGGGCATCGCCAAAATAACTGCCGACCTATAAACGCCCGTGCAGCCAAAAATGTCCGACGAATAATACCCCGTGTAGAGGGAGTGCACGTTAAATATCCTTCAAAGTCCTAACGCTGCGTACGATGTCGCCATTAACGGTTGCTTGGTGTCGGCTCGTCACTTGACTGTGTCTACACACGAGCCTGTCGCAATAGCTCGTTATAGCTCTGTGCGACGATAATTCAAACTAACTAACAGAAACTAAACTAAGGCAATAATACATTTTTAAAAATAAAAAAGATTTCTAATTAGAATTACACCAATGGTAACCTGTAGTGTAATACCTACATCAATTTTTGGTGTAGGTCAGGACATGCAGGAAAATTAACTCTTGGGAATGAAATTGCCAGGGCTTGTATAGCCCCATGCTAATTACTGATTCCCATACACGTAACCTAAAAGGCAATAATACATTATTAAAAGTAAAAAAAGATTTCTAGTTCGAATCACACCAATCGTAACCCTGTAATTCAATATCTAAATCAATTTTTGGTTTAGGTCAAGTCATACAGGAAAATTAATTTTTAATAACAACATGCAAAAAAGTTCACTTTTTTATATCATATTCATTCATAAATCGTTGCGAAAATGACGGTTTACGTCCTTACGTCACAGACAGTGCCGAAAGTAGTACTTTCGGCACTAGTGCGGTAAAGTAAATAAGAGTATCCGATTGGTAGAAAAAAAATTTAATGAAAGTCACTTATTTCTATTGGTTCATTACTTTTGCATTTTCCAAAATCTCCATGGAAACTACAAGTACTACAAAAATGATGAATTTTTGATTCAAAATAGAAAATTATTTTACAACTTTTCTTTTACTACTTTGCATTTTCGAATATTGCCATTCAAACTAAATGATGTCCTGAAAATAACTCATTTTAACTTGAGCATCAAATTATTTGGACTGTAAGCCCATATAATATATGCTTATTATGTCTCATGCATATTATCTTAATTAAATTGATAAGGCTTGTATATGCACTTTAACCATAGATATCATAGTTAAAGTATTAGATTGGCAGATCACGTGACCTTCAATGTTAACGACAGGACGCGAATGGAGACCAGAATAAGAGGGCAATTTGGTCAGGGTTCCCACTACATTAAGGAGAAAAATACTACGAAAAAATACCATTTAATTCTTAAATTACAAAAAATACCATAAAAATACTAGCTGCATTTTGGGATCTTTTAAGTGACTTTTTTAAAAAAATGTTAAACGCTTTTTTAGTATTTTTATGCTTTTTTTTGTAATTTTAGAATTAAATGGTATTTCTTTCATATATTTTTCTCCTTAATGTGGTGGCAACACTTGGCCATTGCCCTCTTATTCTCGTCTCATGGCGTCCGCTAGCATTGGAGGTCAGTGACTGCCAATCTAATACTTTAACTATGATATCTATGACTTTAACATACTTGTATAGTCAAACTTGCTACAGTGATCCTAAACCAGACCCAACCTTGGTTCACTATAGCCAATTTTGTTGGAATAAATATTTTTCCGAATAAGACTTTAAAAAAATATGATAAAGGTTTTGCATATCTTTGTTTAATTGAAACAGTAGAGTTGAAAAATTATTTTAAAGAATTATGTATTTAAAATTATTGTTTAATTAATGCGGTGACATTCCAATTCTGGGCTCCTCTGCTTGGCCTTCTGTCTCTAGAAGGATCCAGTTTCATTCGGTTGTGTTGCCCTCTATCACATTGCTCTTGAACAGGATAATCTTAGTAATAGACCATGATAAGAGAGTGTGGTAGTTGTGCTGCCCTCTGCCATGCTCTTTACTCTTTGGTGTGGGTGTTGAGGGCGTATCCTACTGCCACATCACTTCAGGAGTTTGAGGTTGGCACAAAATGCTCAAAAGCAGAGATGCCTTAGTCACGACAATAACCTTTACAGACAGACAAAGAAGAAGCATAGTAGGAATTCTCCAATAAACTTTAACCTTTTTATAGACCAAAACTACAAATGCTACATGCAAGTGTGATACAAAAAAAATCAGCACATCAAAATTGAAGTACTTCAATTATTAACATAACTGCAAATTTTAATGCTCATTTAAAAAGCATAGAACCTTTTTATTAGAATTAAATCACCATTGCCATTCACAATAATCGCTCAAGAAACTTTATTTATTATAAATAATAATTAAAATAAATTTATTTTTGGGACATCACTCAGTTTGAAATGACGTAAAATTTATTTCACTAAGAGATTCTTTGTGTGTATGTTAATCTGAAATGTTTTGCTTCTATTTAAAAGCAAGGAATATTACATATTTATTTGATTTATTCTTTGAAATATAAATTAATTTAGCAAACGATAAGAAATAATTGTTGAAAGAAAATAAATGAACCTAGATAAATTTAGTGTGCAAATGTATATAGAAGCAGTGTTTGGCGCCTTTTTTCCCTCTTGAACACAAATGTTGTGTGGAAGTGTGCTAAGTGACAGATTCTCTTACAAACCTACTTGTTTTATATTTAAAAATTCATATTTGTTGCTTGTTTAATATTCCTTCTGAATTAAAATACAATATTTTCTTTATTTGCTAGTTTATTGGAAGAGTGGGTACAGTTCACCGAGTGACTGACAAAGGTGACATTCGTGTACAGTATGAAGGCTGCAATAATCGATGGACTTTCCATCCTGGTGCCCTTAATAAGGTGAGAATAGTTATTTATGCAACTATGTGAAAAGTAAGGCTTTTTAACGAGTTGAATAAATTCTTTCATGAGCGAGGTACGAGCGAGTGAAATAAATTCACGAGTTTAAAAAGGCTATTTTCAATGTGTTGTCATACACTATTTTTTATAATAATGTGCAGGGCTGGGGAGACCAGTCGGTTAAGCACTCGCCTAGGATGCGAAAGGTCCCAGGTTCGGGTCCGGGCATCGCCAAAATAACTGCCGACCTATAAACGGTCCGTGCATTCGAAAATGTCCGACGAATAATACCCCGTGTAGAGGGAGTGCACGTTAAAATACGCTCCAAAGTCCCAACGCTGCTTACGATGTCGCCCTTAACGGTTGCGTTGGGTGCCATTTCAGGTGTCGGCTCGTCACTTGACTGTGGTTCTAAAATACGATGCTCGTCGCCAATAGCCCTAGTGTAGCTCTAGTGCGACGATAATTCAAACTAAACTAAGCTATAATAATGTGCAAAAAAAGTATTTATAAATTGGAATTTATTGATTGGCTTATTAATTTTTATTATCACGTTCAAATGATTTGAAGGTGATTATTTATATTAATGATTCTTTAAAATCACGTGCAAAAAGTCTTTCTTAGTCAAATAAAGAATCACGTTCAAATAAAGAATTTTCCACGAATCACAAAGCCTCGAAAAAATATCACGCTCAAATAAAGAATTTTACACCAATTAGATGCTCTTATTTACTTTGTGCACTAGTGCGTAAAAGTAACTGAAACACGATTTCGTTAAAAGCATCACTTTTGCCACGTTATTAATTTGAAAAGGTTAGTTTTTTTTGCACGATATTATAAAATTTGTTTTGTAAATAGCTTGTATAGAGAAATATAATTAGTGCTGGTCTTTGCACTCTGAGATCAAAAAGTTTGGGAGTTCTGCAGTCAGCATAGTTATGTTGTTGTTATTGCTTATCCTCCTTATCTGAAAGTCAGATAAGATCCGGGGGTTTGTTGACTGTTAGGTAGTTGAAGCTTAGAAGAGGATTGTAAAGTTATAAAAATAATAAATTAAACTTTTTTTATATGAAACTGTATCACTCCTGTATTTCCAATACCGAACTTAAAATTCTGTTGAAACTACAAACAAGATATCATAAGAACCTCAATAGCATTTTCTTGAAATGTCTTTTAATGTAAGTCTTAATTTTTTAAGTTTTTTTTCCCTCTCAGTATGATCATATTTGGCTTGAACTTTTTATTTTTAGATTATCTCTTATTGAAAACTGAGACCCTTATTTTAGACTGATATAACCTTTGGAAGTTAACATTTTAAACTTCTGATGAAAGAATCAGTATAAAACTGAACCGTAATTTCTTCCTTTATATTCTGGAATTTTAAATGTTAATTTTATAATATGAAGTGCACTGAAGTTGTTTATTTTTATATCTTGACATTATTCTGTAAGGAATAGCGTTCTTACTATAGTATCTTAAGACATTGTAGAAAAAATTGTCATCTTTTTCCTTACAGATTCAACTTTTTTCTGTTGGTGATATGGTCAGAACAATAGACGATTTAAATAAAATGAAAGAGCTTCAAAAAGGCCATGGAGAGTGGATTGAAGTTATGAAAACTGTAAGGCTGTTTTTAGCTAATAAATACACTGCTCAAAACAATTAGGGGAGCACTTTGCGCACTTTTGTTTAACCTTTCAGTTCCAACTTATTTTTTTATTATAAAAATCTAAAATTTGTTACATAGATTCATTATGCATCCAGAATGAAATAGTAAAAAACATAGGAAAATATCTTTATTTTTTATCTAACATTTAAGGGGGGGGAATCGGAAGCATAACTTTTGAATAAATAATAACAATAATTTTAAATAAATTTTATTTGTTAAAAAAAATTTAAAATCAATTTTTAAACATCTAAGAATGCAAGCATGAAGAATTTAGGGTCCATTTATTTCTTAAAAAAATTTTGGGAGAGAATTTTATTTTACCATGTTTTGCATATTTTCATTTAATTAAAACAAACATTATTTAATTCTTCAAAAGACATGATTCTTCCATCTAACGATAAATAACGTGCGATCTCAACTTAGTGAGAAAAAAAATCGCAAGTTGACGATTCCAAATGGAATCATTGGGGGTGAAAGGGTTTAAACCATGCCTTCCCCTAATTCTTTTGAGCAGTGTATTATTTTAAAAATGAGATTTTTAAAAATAATATATTTTTAATAATAATAATTATAATAATAATATATTTTTAATAATAATAATTATAATATAATAATAATATTATTAATTAATAATATTTATAATAATATTATAATAATTTAATATAATTTAATAATTAAATATTATAATAATAAATTAATATATAAAATTAAAATTTATAATATAATTATTAAATAATAATTATATATTATAATAAATTATAAAATAATAATAAATTAAATAATATAATAATAATTTATTTTTTTAAAAAGAGTTTTAAAAACTCCTG
Source organism: Oedothorax gibbosus (assembly GCA_019343175.1). Taxonomy (NCBI): domain Eukaryota; kingdom Metazoa; phylum Arthropoda; class Arachnida; order Araneae; family Linyphiidae; genus Oedothorax; species Oedothorax gibbosus. Next base: position 655,642 of record JAFNEN010000414.1, read on the forward strand.
AATTTTCCGACATTTGTATTCTGTTTTTTTTTCTTGACAATTTAAGAATTTTTTTCATTGATTGTGAAAACATTAAATGTAATTTTCAGTGCATATGAAATTTTAAAATATGCATTTTATCAGTCACTGAAATCTTGTTCTCCAAAAATGTTATTTTAACAATGAGATTTTTAAAACTCCTGAATTTTCCGACATTTGTATTCTGTTTTTTTTCCCCCTTGACAATTTAAGAATTTTTTTCATTGATTGGTGAAAACATTAAATGTAATTTTCAGTGCATATAAAAATTTTAAAATATGCATTTTATCAGTCACTGAAATCTTGTTCTCCAAAAATTAAAACTTTCATGAAACGACCAAAAATTAGACATTTCGATAAAACGTTCATGTTAATTTTTTTTTCTTTGAAGAGTCTTATCTCTTGACACTTGATTATTTTCCTTTCTTTTTCATATGAATATTGATTTTTATCATTTAATAATAATTTTTCCTGCACTAGGCATTAGGTAAAACTGGCAAAATCACCAAAATTTACTCTGATGGCGACTTGCGCGTTAATGTAGATGGCCAAACCTGGACGTTTAACCCTCTGTGTGTGACGTCTGTTCCTGGTACGGCTACAGAAATGAACAACACTATGACAGCAAACACAAGAGAGGAACACACACGTAAGTAGACCTGGCTCAAAAAATTAAATTTTTAAAAGTCATTGTAGTGAATAGATTTTTATTTTACTCAAATGAAAATTTCTAGCATTTTGTTTTAAATCTTATATCTTGCCATTGTATGAGTAAATAGTTAGCATTTGCATTTAAAAAAAAAATGTTTATTGTTAGATAATTTAATACTGGCAATCAATTTTTAATATATCTTTGAAAATAATCTATTTTTTAAATATTATCTTTATATAAAAGTTTAAAACCATCCAAATGTAATTGGCTATTAAATAAACTTTTTAGTAAAATCATATGCTTATAACAGATAAAATAAATTAATCGTATTCGTCTTATCTCTTTTATTCAAAATTATAGTTACCGTAAAATTATTGATTGCTGTGAGCTGGTAAACTTCTGTACCTACAAAAATAATGACTTGTCCCCTCTTCTATAGCACTCAATTACTACAACCAATAAGAAAACATGCTAAAGATTGATTAGTTGAGGACACAAATACGGTCAGGGGTCCATCCAGAGCTAAATTGGGGCCGTTTAGCGGCCCCTTCACAAAATTACTATCGTTAAAAACGGCCCCTTCACAAAATTACGATCACTGAAAACGGCCTCTTCACAAAATTACGACGGCCTCTCAGTTAACAAAATTGATGAATAACAGTGAGTTAAAATTTCCTAACTTTTCTATTTTTTAAAAAGTGTATCAGAATCTTTAAAATTGTCTAGAAATTAATTGTGATCAACTGAAATCCTAATTTTGTTTACGTTATTAACAAATCTATAAACTTAATCACCGTTAAAATCGATTGTCAATGTCTTGTACTTGATGGAAGGTTAATCCAAAAATTTAAAATAGCAATGTACGCAAAAAAATTCACAAAAATACAAAGTTTTCACAAAATTATTTCACAAATTCACAAAAAAGGGACCCTGTAAAAAAAAACCTGAATGGACCCCTGACAGTAAACTCCAGTTTATCCGCTTTGCGGATTATCTGCGGACCATGATCTCCCCACCTTTTTTCTCCCAGCAAAAATAATAATTTAACAAAACGCAGAGAAATGAAATTTATCTGTTTCAAAACTTTTTGGAAGAATGCATTCCAAGAACTACGAATTCCTTCCAAGAACAACGAACACATTCAAAGAATGACGAATACATTTAAACAACTAAGAATACATTATAAGAACAACGAATGCATTAAAATAAAAATGACTATAAGAAACCTGGTGTATGCCAAAATGTGTTCAGCCAGGCGCACATCACGTGCAGATTTTTGTCATAAGCGTCACTTGTCAAATAAACAGACTGCGGTTTTAATTGAACTGCTGTTTAATAGTAGCGAAATGAGTGAGAAACGAAAAAATATTGTCTTGACAATTCAAAACAATCTACAACTACAACAAATTCATACCTGTTACGTTTTTTTCTCTTATAACACTATACGATAACTGTTACGGAATTTTTCAAAACTGGAGCGGAGTGACGCATTATAGTGGCGTAAATAATATTCAGAAGCCTTTGTGAAAGTTTAAAGTTTATTTAAATATCACAACATTCACCGGTTAACATGACTTTGCTTAACCAAAATAAACGCTAGACAAAAGAAAAGGACTGGATATTGTCTTGACAATTCAAAACAATCTACAACCGACAACTACAACAATTTCATACCTGTTACGTTTTTTTCTCTTATAACACTACACTCTTAAAACAAACGAGCGGTTTTAACTCAGTCTGAGTTAATTTCCACTCCTTTCCGTGCCGAAAATGCACTTCTCCTATAGGAGTGAATTTCACTCTTTTTCGGAGTGGGTAAAAGAAATAAAAGAAAACAATCTGCGTCCTACACTCTTAAAACGAGCGGTTTTAACTCAATCTGAGTTAATTTCCACTCCTTTCCGGTGCCGAAAATGCACTTCTCCTATAGGAGTGAATTTCACTCTTTTGTTTTAAGAGTGAAATCATTCACTCTTAAAACAAAATGTCATTTGATGTGTCATTTGATTTGCTATAGGATAATAAACTTTGCCTTTGTTCCCGTTCATTATAAAGAATAAAATCCCGTTACTTATATTGCCAAAAGTGTCACTTGTAAAATACACTGCCCACGATTTTAATTGAATTGCTTTGCGTGATTTTGATAGTAGCGAAATGAGTGAGAAACGGGAAAAAAGTTGTCTTGACAATTCAAGACAAAGTACAACTGATTAAAAAGATAGGAAACGGATCCACTAAAAAGCAAATGTGTTTGCAGTATGGCATAGTAGAACAGTGAGAAACATTTTGAGGCAAAAAGGATAAACTCTTACAATTCGCATCCACATTGGACAGTTGACCTCTTTGAAAAAAAGAAAAACCTATGACAGCCAGCAGAATAACTTGATGCAGCTTTATTAAAATTTGTGATCCCTATTTTATTTCTTTACTATTTTTCTATTATTTCATCATATTTTCTTCACTTTTGTGGATTATCCACGAATTCGCTTATCCACGGATGCTGCGCCACCCAATTCCGCGGATAATCAGGAGTTTACTGTAGTCCTAATCTGTTCTACTTTTTAAGATCTTAACTTTTCATTTGCGTGTGTGAATATGTTGCTTTTTTCACTTATTAATTATGCAAATGTTTTTGTACCTTTTTAAGTAATGTCTGTATTTAATGTTTACGTACCATTTTTTGTCCTTTCTTCTAGATCCCTTATTAGGTCATCTTTTGGGTGAGCCTCACCAGTCTGAAATCACCAGTTCGGACCGGTTAGTAAGGGAGGCAGCCCAGGGACACACTGATGTCGTCAGGGACTTGCTCCAAAAGTATCCGGACATGGTAAGCTAATTTATTTGTAACTCACTCAAAGCATGTGTAGAAAACATGTATTGAATGTTAAGTTTGAATATTGCTTTTTGGTATGGATTTCTATTTTGTAGCCATTTGAAATTGGATTTTTACAGTAGATGGTGCTCCGATTAGCCTTCCTTCAGAAAAAAAAGTTTTTATATACAAAAACAAGTAGGTTTGTAACAGAATCTGTCACTTAACCCACTTCCACATAACAGTTGTGTTTAACAGGTAAGAAGGCGACAAACACAGCATTGATATTCTATATTAAACATTCACATGCTAAATTTGGCTGGCTTCATTTATTTTACTTCGAAAATTCAATAATTATCACTCATAGTTTGCAAAAATTAATTTATATTTCAAAGAATATTCCTCGCTTTTAAATAGAATTAAAACATTTCATATCAACGTACGAAGAATCTCATAGTGAAATATATTTGACGTCATTTCAAACGGATCGATGTCGCAAAAATACATTTATTTTAATTTATTGTCTAAAAAAATTAGTTTCTCGAGCGATTGTTGCTAATGGCCATTGTGATTTAATTCTAATAAAAATGGCTTCCTATGCTTTTTAAATGAGCATTCAATTTTGCAGTTTTTTAAATAATTGAAGAGCTTCGAATTCTTTTCTGAAATTTTCAATGTATTATAATTTTGATGCGCTGAATTTTTTGACGTATTGCACTTGTCCGTAACATTTGTAGTTTGGGCAATGAAAGTGGGTGACGGACAGACAGACGGACTGAACGATTATAATACCTTCCACTTTTTACGTTATAAACGTAGTGTAGAAGCTAAAAGTTAAACCCTTTGAGTGTAAGAATCAGTCATGTGCCACCTAAATTGGAATATTTAACAAACTAGTGGATAAATCAAATTATACAACTACAAAATTATAAAATCTGAAAGTTCTCTGAATTGGAAAATACGTTTAATTTCCTTATAACACCATGTTTTGCTCCATTTTATGATTATTGTTTTTTGATACGATTGTTTTCATTTCACAAAAACTTTGTATAGTTTGTACTTTATCTTCAAACTTATCATCAACTGCAGTAACTTCAACTTTTTGTTTGAATAAGTTTTGGCCATGCACAAAATCCTACCTCTAATTTTTTTTTACTTGATTAAATTTTTGTACTTGTCTTTCAAAATAGCATTGTAGTTTCCTTTTAAATAAAATTGGGTAATATGTGCTATTTTGAACATTTACTAAAAGTCAAAACTAGTACAAATGTTATTTCAGTTCTAAATTACCATATTTTACATTATATACAGTCCCTGGACAAATTATTAGACGCACTGCAAGATTTCATGTAAAATAGTGTTGCCATATATTAAAAATAAATACAAATATGTAGTCTACAACAATTCTTTTAAATAAAAATCAATAATATTGTAGTTTAAATACAACCATTATTGCATAAAAACTCTTTTAAGAAACATAAAATTACTTTTAAAAAAATACAGTGCGTCTAATAATTTGTCCAGGGACTGTATAAAAACTTATTATAACTTGCTTAAACATTAACAGATATAAAAACTTAATTTTTTTTGTAATACTTTTTTTTATTGTTTTATAGGTGGATCAAAAAAGCTCAGGTAAAACAGCACTGCAAGTTGCTAGCCATCAAGGTCATTTGGAAATAGTTCGTCTCTTGCTCACTGCCGGAAGTTCCTTAGAAGTGCAGGATGACGATGGGGACACTGCCCTGCATTATTCCGCATTTGGGTAAAATAAATTAATAGTTACTGTATATACTCGTGTATAACCCGACTCTGTGTATAAGTCGAGGCGACCCCCCATTTTTAAACCAAATATCCTTCCAAAATCGGTAACCTGTGTATTAGTCGAGGTAGGAAATAAGGTCAGGGCTTTCTGAAGAAAATAAGAAGAAACCGGTTAATGACGGGCCGTAATTTTTCTTATTTATTTTGCAAGCTAAATTTCAACCCCAATGAAAATAAAACAGGTTTCGTCTCCGAGTGTCCTTGACATTGCTGACCATGAGTGGAGAAGCTTAGTTGAAACTATGTTCCATGAAGCGTGAAGACCATGCTGCCAAGGTTACGGACCGCCATTTTTTTTTTTACACCTTGAAAACTGGTTGACTAAACAGCCCTGTGCCAGAGCTACACGTGCAAAATACGCATCACGCCAAGAACTAACAATAAAGCATCACATGGTGGATACCGTGAATAGATACCAATCTTATTTCATCTTCAAAATTTAACTGCTTTTGTGTCTTTATTTTTAATAGATAGTATTTAAACCTTAAGTTTGATTGAAATTCAGTTTTAGTGTAAAGATTAGGGATTTATTTTTTTTCAGAAAATCGATGTCTCGTGTATAATTAGACCCTGATTTTTACAGCACTAAATTTGTCCGAAATTTCTCGGCTTATACACAAGTATATACGGTAATTGCAATAAACTCGTACCATAGAGGACCAGGGCCTGTTGTAGCCATTTCAGATTAAGAGAGTGCATTGCATCAGTTCAGTTGGTCAGACTGATGTCAAACTCCCATTGTTTAGGTTTAAAGCTAGCTTGAGTTTCAAATTATCTCAAACCAGAAATAATGTTAACTTGAAAAACTCAATGCATTTAATAACTATATTTCACTTCTTTATATTATATTTGCACCATTGTTAAATATGTAATTCAAAGTGTATTTTTTTTAATATATAAATAATTTTTAAATCAAACTTTTTCCTGAACTACATAACTGTGTACTATGTTCCTAATGATGATTGTTTACTTGAATAATCAATAATATTAATGCATAACTGTATCTGTTAGTTTGTTTTTCTGTCTGAAATTTATTTCTGTTTGATCTATGAACCATATAGATATGGGGAAATATCTATTTCCCATATACAGTCCCTGGACAAATTATTGGATGCACTGTATTTTTTTTTAGTAATGATGAAAACATACCAAAGAATGCCATATCAAAGATGTCGATATATGCATTAAGTATAGCAGATAGTATTTTCTATTCAATAGCTTAAGTTTAGGAACACAAATGTCCTTCTAAAAGTATTTTGTTCATCATTGGTTGATACATGAAATCTTGCAGTGCGTCTAATAATTTGTCCAGGGACTGTAAATATGGGAGAAATGTCAAAATAGATGTGACGCTAATCACACCAAATTACGACTGTATCATATGTTTGGTGCATTGTTACGAGTACACCCAGGGTTCGTACGCCTCCTGAAATTCCTGAAAAACTCCTGAATTTCAATTTTTTCTTCTAAGGGCCCTTATAACTCCTGAAATTTGTGTCATCTCCTGATATTTTTTCCCCCTCTCCTGAAAAAATTGATGACTTTACTTTATTTGGAATACTTTACTTTATTCGGAATACGTCTACTGCGCATGCACAGTAGAAAAATAGAGTTGAGACATCGTGATAATAGTTAATGTCCCGGAATGCACCGCACAACACTTCAGAAGATTTTTTTCTGTTTCGTCATTTTTGAAGTCACTAGACCAATACGATAATAAACAAACATATTTAATGTTATTCCTTGTTACCTCCTGAATTTACATTGCTGCACTCCTGAAAAACTCCTTAGAAACTCCTGAATTTCCCCTATCATAGATAGAGTATGAACCCTGTACACCGGTGGTATATAAAGCTAATGTTAATTTTAAAATGTGTTTTTCCTCCAGTAACCAGCCAGTTGTAATGGACCTGCTACTAAAGAAAGGATCAGACATAGACACCGTTAATAAGGCAAGGTGCAGCCCCTTGCATGTTGCTGTCAATAAACAACATCTGGATTGTGTTAAAGTTTTGCTGAAGCATCGCTGCAATGTTAACATTCAGGTAATGATTTGTTTAAGAGGGATTGTCAGTCCCATAGAGCTAATGCATTAGTTTTGGAACTTCCGCAGAAGTATTGCTTTGCCATGTTAGCCCTTTTTCCCCAGGTATGGGAATCAACATAACATTAAAATGAAACAAATTTTTGAAACGAAAATGTTATATAGCTATTTAATTATATATTTTTGAAGTTTTGAAATGCCAAAAATGCCCAGCAGATGGCGACACTATTTTAAAACTATATCAATTAATAATTAAATAACCAGATGTCATTTTCTTTTCAATTTTGTTTTAAATGGATGTTATGATGATTCACATACCTGGTGAGAATGGGATAACATGGCAAACCAATTATTTTGCCAAAGTTGTGATTTCAAAACTAATGCATTAGCTCTATGGGACTGACAGTCCCTCTTAATTGCAAAGAGGAACCCCCTTATTTTTTTATAAAAATATTTAAGGGCAAATATGCTGCCTGCTATTATTATTTTATTTATATTCTGGTTAATCTCGTATGATGCATATGAACAAATATAAATAATTGTGAAAGCGTAATACTGTTTATTCTTAAGATTACATTTATAAACCCATCCTTAATACAGGGTGTCCGTAAAAGAATGTCCGAGTTTTAATGGTATATTACAGGAGTTTGTTTTATACTAAATATAATAAATCATACATGATATTGAAGGAGAACTAACCTAGTTTTTCCTATAAGTGCTCAATGTGTGCGCCTTTAGTGATACATCCAAACGAAATGCTTCCCAAAACGCTTTACACTCGGAATTCGCCATTTTCAATCGATGACACTGCAACTGTGAAAACAATGTAGCGGTACTAGTAGAAAACTGGAAAAATCTGAAACTGTTGGAGTTATTCTTTATTCGTCATCTTCATCCACATTACAATTACACTTCATCCACAATACTATTACAATTTGAAACTCAAACATTCTTTTATGGACACCCTGTATATTTAATGAATTTTAAGTTGCTTTAAGTTATGGTTAAGAATTTTGTAATTATTAAAAAAAAAACTTGTGCTATCTCATTGATTCAGTGTTGATAATTTGTAGGGTGAGTACTGTATTCATTAACTACAAATTTTACAAAATATGGGTTGCTGTAAAAAAAATATATATTTCATTTTGTCAATTTCACAACTACATGTAACAGTTGTGAGCAATTCACAGAGGCTACTTAGCAAGATACAAAATTTTATAGAACATGGAAAACATTACTATAGTCTTTAGTCTTCCTTTTAAACGGACTCAATTTAATTGTATCACTCTCTAATCGGACACTTTTTTTTATACTTAAAGTGCATAAACACCCAAAAACTTTGTTTTATGATCAATCAATATGATTCGAATAAAAAAATAGTGAAACTAAGCTGGAAGTTACAGAATTTCTAGGCTTCAGCAAAAAAAGTGGTTGAATATTTTTTTGAACGGTATGTAACTGGCAATGCTTTAATTGCTTGAATAAAACTACTCATTATTACCATAATGTATTTATTTGTAGGGCAAATATCATGAATGTACAAATGTACACCCAAACCTTAATTACACTTTTCATGTTTAACCGGATATTTGCTTAACAGGCTTACCATCCGTCCCATTTAAGAGGATGTCTACCGTAGTTTAAGTTTGCCTCGAAACAGCTGCATTTTATTTCTCGTCTTAGTATCGATCTCACCATAAACACTTAAGGGGGGGGCGATACATGTAACCGCCTGAATTTTGATCGTTTTTCAAAGCTGTTATTAAAAGGGAAAATGCATGAATTGTTTTAAAATTCCAGTATGTTTATACATTAAAATACAAAAATCATTTTTTTTTTGTTTTAATTTTTTCAAAATGGCCGCCATAGTAACTCATTTCCTGAGACCCTCGAGGGATCAAAATATCAATTGGCGGGCGTTCTAGCAAATTTTTGATTTGAAATTGTTCTTAAAACTTACATCTTCTAGTTAAACCAATAAAAGTACAAGAAAGTTGAAAAATTGTAAATTGGCACGCCTCAGAAAAAAAGTTTGATTTTTTTACCCTTTTTTCAAAAGTTTTTGGGTAAAATTTTTTTTTTTTTTTTTTTTTAAATGTTTGGAATTTTTGAGGTTTAACTAGGAGCTAATACTATGGAGAAGACATATACCAAATTTTATAAGGATCGATTTATCACTTTTTGAGTTATCTTGCCCGACAATTTAAAAAAAAGTAGTTTTGAGATAAACGTGCTTAAATTTTTGACAAAGCCCTCAAGCGCCGAGTGGAGGTGAAGCATTTATATGAGTTTTTAATCAATAAATAATGCGAATTTCATTCTAATAATTTGCAGGCATATTTTTGAGATCTTATTTGAACTATATATGAAATGAAAAAAAAAATCAATTTTACATGTATCGCCCCCCTTAATTTTTGTAATTTTGTCTTTTAAATATACTTATTTGTTATACAAACTGTCAATTTGTCCAATCACTCTATTCAACTGATGTATTTTTGCTTTCCTATAGGACTCGTATGGTGATTCCGCGTTGCATGATGCCATCAGTAAAGACAACCTTGACATTCTAAACTCGCTCATAAATGTTCCTAGGATAGATTTCACTTTGAAGAATAAACGGGGTTTCAATGTTCTTCACCACGCGGCTTTGAAGGGAAACAATTTGTAAGAAAGTTACTCATGTTAATTTTTTTTCAATTAACTAAACTCCTCGGCGTAACAGCCCATTACTGGGCCATGGCCTGCCGTGCCCATTTCAGCTTTCATGACCTAAGGCTCTGGGGTGCTAGGAATATGTCCCGGTACGATGGTCAGCCTCACGCGGAACCCCCAGTGTTTAGTTCCCAAGCATGCTTGATATCCATTTTATCGACCCACTTAAGGGAGGAAAGGATGGGTCAACCTTGCCCGATCTGGGATTCGATCCCCGGACCTGTGGCGTGGCCATGCGAAGCACTAACACTAAGCCACTGGGCCTTTTTTTTCAATAGCAGTATTCAAATTTAGATTGTAAAATTTTGATTAGTCAAAGTCTAATGCTTGCTTTATGAATTGAAAATTATTTAATTTAATTTTTTTTAGGTTTAAAATAAAACAAATGGATCCCTGTTAATTGATTGCGTTAAGAATACATGTAAAATTATATTATAAAATTTCATTGCTAAATGTAAACAAGTAGGTTTGTAAAAGAATCTGTCAATTTGACTCCTTCCACAGAACTTTTGTGCTCAGCAGAGAAGCATGAGAAACTTTATTTAAAATTAGTATCTGAAGGATCCTTGTGTTGAAACGGTTCTAGGTGACAGTTACAAATGTACTTGTTTTTTTGTTTTTAATAATTTTTTTTCTCAGTGAGCATATAAGTAACAAAAAAAGTAGGCTTTTTTAGTTCTTTTAGAACTTCAAGTTTTGTCCCTATTGATGCACATAACTATAATTTATTATTTTTTATAATATCGTGCAAAAAAAAACTAACTTTTTCAAATCAATAATCGTGGCAAAAGTGATGCTTTTAACGAAATCGTGTTTCAAAGATACTTTTACGCACTAGTGCGACAAAGTAAATAAGAACATCTGATTGGAGTAAAATTCTTTATTTGAACGTGGTTCTTTATTTGGCGTCTTATTTCCAATGCTAATCTAAGAAATACTTTTTGCACGTGATTTTAAAATAATCATTAATATAAATAATCACCTTCAAATCATTTGAATGGGATAATAAAATAATTAATAAGCCAATCATTAAATGCCAATTTAATAAATACTTTTATTGCACGTTATTATATAAAATAGTAAGTGTATGACAGCATGTTGAAAATAGCCTTTTTAAATTTGTAAAATAATTTATTCAACATGTTTCAAAAAGCCTAACTTTTCACACTATTTGCATAAATAACTATTTTTTAATTTTTCCAGTGCCACAGAGCGACTGATCAGCAAGTCTCGTCAGATCGTGGATGGCAAAAAAGACGACGGCTTTGCTGCCCTCCACTTAGCTGCCCTGAACGGGCACTTTGAGGTGGCCGAAACTCTCCTCATGCAAGTGAGTTCTGCACAGGGTTCGAAATTCACGGTTGCTAGTCGCAAATTGCGACCAGATTCTTCAGTTTTACGACAGTGTACAATATTTAGTCGCAGTTATCGCAACTAATTTTTAAATCGGCAATCCTGAAATCTTGAAACTTCGCCAAATCTAAAATTGGAAAACTCTGGGGGATTCTGAAATCGGGAAACATCGGCAATTACAAATTAAGGAGTCTCTGTGGATTTTGTAATGGGTAACTCTAGTGATTCTAGAATTGACAAACACTTCCACAATCAAAACAATTGAGAAACACTGTAGATTCTAATAAATTAGTATTTATTTATCAAATTAAAAAAATATTGAAAACAAAATTAATTTTCTCCAAGATTAAAAATGGAAAATTGGAAGAAAAGTAGAATGTATGACAGCCTGAAAAAAGTAAAAAGGCATGCACCTTAAACCAATCTGGCCAAAAAGAGCTAAGAAAGCACTAATTTCTTTTTTTTTTTTTTATGTTTTTCCTATTTTTGTTTTTTTTTATAATATTTCTTCTGAGCAGTTATAATACAAGGAATAGTATCCAACTGTGGTTTGAAGATGTGACAGATAGGCACTGCAAACTTCCCGAGTTTGTGGATAATTAAAAAATGCATTTTTTTTATAAATATTTTTCTCGGAAATGCTCCCACATAATATGCATTGCTCCTAGTTTTTTTCAGTTAGTGCACAGATTGCTCCTAAATTTTTGTACCCAATTTCTAACACTGATTCAGCATAAATATACTATATATGTTACACAAGGGCATGTGTGTACTGTGGAGTATTGTGTATTATGACTTTTTATACCCATTGTAATAAATAACTGTTCAGCAAAATGGTGTTATTTCAAAATAATGTATATTTTATTATCTGCTACTGCAGACTACCGTATATACTCGTGTATAACCCGACCCCCCTATTTTTTAACCAAATGTCCTTCCAAAATCGGTAACCCGTGTATAAGTCGAGGTAGGAAATAAGGCCAGCCTTCTGAAGAAAATAAGAAGAAACCGTTCATTACGGGATCGTAATTTTTATTTTGCAAGCTAAATTTCAACCCCAATGAAAATAAAACGGGTTTCATCTCCGAGTGTCCTTGACATTGCCGACCCTGAATGGAGAATCTTAGTTGAAACTAAGTTCAGTGAAGCGTGAAGACTATGCTGCCAAGGTCACGGACCGATGTTGTTTTCTTTACACCTTAAAGACTGGTTGACTGAACTGCCCTGTGCCAGAGCTACACGTGCAAAATACACATCACGTAGAGAACTAACAATTAAACTTCATTATGGTGGATACCGTGAATAGATACCAATCTTATTTAATCTTCAAGATTTAACCGCTTTTGGGTCCTTATTTTTAATAGATAGTATCTAAACCTTAAGTTTGATTGAAATTTAGTTTTATTTTAAGGACATAGGATTTTTTTTGTGGAAATTTGATGTCTCGTGTATAAGTCGACCCCGATTATTACGGCACTGAAATTGTCCAAAATTTCTCGGCTTATACACGAGTATATACGGTAGTTAATTTTAAATAAAAAAAAGTTTCTTAAAACCTAAACATACCAATATTAAGACACTAAAGAGCCTTATTTTAGAAAAAAAAATCTCCTATCCTTTCCATTTTTATATCTAACCAATATTTCTACAAACAACAATTCATAATTCCAGGGCCACTGCGAAATCGACGTCTGCAACAATCGCAAACAAACCCCCTTACTCCTGGCCATCATAGTCTTCTAGCACAGACCAGTGCCTTTAAAAATATTTTTCCTGAATCATAATTTTTGCCCTCATGTAGCTCTAGTGCAGTGGTTCCCAACCTTTTCTGGACCATCGCCTCGTATTTTAGGTTGATCAACATCCATCGCCCCCTTTTAATTCTCATGTTATGTCTAATCATAATTTGAGTTAAAGTGTAACTATAAAACAGTTTTATAACACTTACTAACCGTTTATAAAAGCAACCACAAAAAAAAGCTTTATCCGGTCACTTTTAAATAAAATAGAAAAAACATAAAACGCATATTTTTAACATATTTTTAAAGAACAAAGGTGAAATAATTAACTAAGATGATTACTAATTCCAGGGCCACTGCGAAATCGACGTCCGCAACAACCGCAAACAAACCCCCTTACTCCTGGCCATCAGCCAATGCCACTGCGCCCTGGTGGAACTCCTGGTATCCCTAGGAGCAGACATCAATGTAGAAGATGAGGACGGGGATACAGGTTTGCATATTGCGGCCATGCGACACGTACAGACGTCGGGGGTCAAGTATGATGGAAATTTGGCGGACGCGCCTACTATTTCGAATGTGAGTATTGGGTGCGATTTGGAAGGGTTATTTTAAATTTATTGATGCTTAATGTACAGTCTTAAAAATTGCTGCATTTTCAGTCTTTCTTTGTAAAATTTAATATTGGACACTGACACCTAATGAAGTTTTATTTAGAAACTAGCTGATCCGACAGACATTGCCGTGTCTTTACTATGAATATTGAATTGTAATTGAAGGTTGATCGAAAAATCCATCAATCCTTGGCAAATGCAGCCAAGAATGTCCATGTGGTGGGAGTGCACGTTAAATATTTGTCAAAGTCCCAACGCTGCGTACGATGTAAAAGTTGCATTGGGTGCCTAATCAGGTGTTGGCTCACCACATGACTGTGGTTCTAGATAAAGACACCCATGGCCAATATCCCTCTTGTATAGCTCTAGTGCGACGATAATTCAAACTAACCCTAACCCATACAACTGGATGGGAATAGCTACCCTACGCTAAATTTATAACTGCCAAAAGCAGCAAGTATTCGTCAGATCTAGAATAATAATCGCCTTTACTGCCATGATACATTGTAGCAATATCTTCGCTTCTTACCATTTATAAACATCAATTAAATTAAATTCGGAACAAAAAAAATCATAAGATTTCAATTCAATAAATAAAATAATGATATTCGAATAAAAATCCTACAAATTAAACTCGCATGTTCTGACGTGCTTATACTTAATTTTCGTTCGCGTTGAACGTGCTGAAATTTCTTTTAAATTTAAATAAAAAGTATAAATTCTAATCTTACAATGCTATTCCTATGGAGAAATCGACTCACGTTTTGCACTCCTACACTCGTTCGGGTTCGAATTTCGAATAACTCATTCATTAAGAACCTTCTCCTGACAATAACAAACACAATGAAAAAAGAATTAGGGAAATCGGTCCAGCCGCTCAGGTGTGATGCCATGACAACGAAAAAATGGGACTTTAATTTATATATAATATGTAAGGAAAATGTTGTTTGTTGAAAGTCAGAACACAAAGAACTTAGTGAAAGAACATACTATGTGACATTTTTGAAAATATTGAAGTTAAGTCAATGAACACATTATTTCATCCTTTAAAAATAAGTAGCGTCCCCTTTTTCATAAACTTTAAGTTAAATACATATATTTTGTTTACATGTACCGTTTTTGATGGTTCTAAGTGCAAACATAAATCTTATAAGCTCATTTTCGCGTTTTCACCTTTCTGTTACAAAGCATGTTCTTCCACCACTGTTCAAATAAAAGAAAAAGCAGTTTACCTTCAAAACAACAACCTTATTAATAAATAGTTTTTTTTTAGTTAAAATATGTTTGTAACTGATTCTATGCAACATGTTTAGATTATAAAAATCGTGCAGTGTTCTCAATTTTTATATTAGTTGGATAATATCTCTTTATTTTTTTAGTACTTATCAGTCTATAGAAATTTCTTATTGACGATTAAAAAAAACCTATTTTATCAATCGTCATTTTCTCTGCTGATTGCTGAGAACCGATTTAAAAAAATGTGTGCTTTTATAAATTAGTGTGTTGGTAAAAAAGGGATCCGAAAACCAGGGTTCGTAGGCCTCCTAAAAAACTCTCAAATTTTATTTTTTAAGGGCCCTTATAACTCCTGAAATTTGTGTATCATCTCCTGATATTTTTCCCCCTCTCCTGAAAAAATTGGCGACATGAATCATTTTTCTCCTTTCTCAGTCGGTTTTCTCTCGTACTTTATCAGGATGTCTACCGGTCGAAAAAAGTCATGAAATTACAAAGGTCATGAAAATTTAAAAATCGCCAAAAAAGTCGATTTTCCCCCCCAAAAAAAGGGTTTGCTTTTACGTCGAAGCCTCAAAAATTTTCCGCCACATTTACACCCCTTGTTTCCTTCATTCTCAGTCTAAGTCACTAGACCAATACAATAATAAACACACATATTCAGATTTATTACGCTATACCTCCTGAATTTACATAGCTGCACTCCTGAAAAACTCCTTAGAAACTCCTGAATTTCACTATCATAGAGTACGAACCCTGGAAAACTGATAGATATGGCCTTTATCTCTGAAACGGTTATTTTATTATTTTTTTTTTAAGATTGAAGAAGGATTTTTTAAAAATGGCAATAATAAAAGAAATCACAATAAATAAAAAGATTTTATGAGGGTTAGGACAATCTCAAATCTTATAATTCAAGCTCTTCTAATTAAAATGTATATATATTTTATAATTATTTTATTCTATTTATCAACCAGCAAATAAATACCCGTTCTTCGCACGGACTAAAAGAATATCAAATCGATCCAAGTATATGTGTCATCTGATTTGCTACAGGATAATAAACTTTGCCTTTGTTCCCGTTCATTATAAAGAATAAAATCCCTTTACTTAAATTGCTTTAAAATTCCAAAATAAAAATACATCACTATAAAATGCACATCCTCATGTCACAAAAATCTTCCTCAATATGAACTTACTGTCATCGCGATTTTCCTGATAAATTCAAAATTAACCATAATTGTATAACAATGTTATTTCACGTCCAAACCTCCATTCTGGGTTTTTTTAAAAATAAATTAGCTCATTGGCACGTTCAATTATTTTTCAAATCATTAATTTAGTTTCTGAAGGTAATGGCAAGAAAATAAAAGCAATTTCAATTTTAATTAATTTTTGTGTTCATTTTAATTTCTTCTCTCGAATGGCAACACGAAAGGGAAAAAATGATCGGATTTGAGCGAAAGTGGTGTATTTTTTTTTCAGAAAATTCTAATTTTCTCTAAAAATGGAACAAATATGAAAAAACTAAGCGTCAGGTGCACACGTTGGTATTAAAGGGAATCTATCTTAAAAATTTCGAATTTCTGAGGGCAGTATAAGTAGGTCTTTTACGATCCACAGACAGACTCTTTCTTTTATTATTATAGATGTCTATCTTTACTAAAGGAGGTGTTCACAGACAATCACAAACATGTTTACACATTTCCCTTAATAACATGCGTGTTTTACTCCGTCAGATACTCACACATATCGGCAGCCTGAATGTGGAAAAGAATCCTGGCCTCGCCATTGCATGCTACCTGGCCCAGGAAGGTGCTGACGTCAACCACAAGAACAGAAAGGGCAAGACTCCCCTGGAACTTGTACAAAGCTCCAGCGTCTTAGACCTACTCCAGCAGTATACAACAAAAAAGAAGTAAGATTATTTTGACAATTGCATGTCCCCTACTTGTATCACACTGTCGTTGAAACGATGTGTTATTTCAAAGAATTAATATAACTAGTTTCATATGCATGCAAATAAGAACATTTTCAATATTTAATATTCACTGCTCACAACAATTAGGGGAACACATGGTTTAAACTCTTTCACCCCCAATGATTCCATTTGGTATCATCAGCTTCCAATTTTTTTTCCCACTAAGTTGAGCTCGCACTTATTTATCGTTAGATGGAAGAATCATGTCTTTTGAAGAATTTAATAATGTTTCTTTTAATTAAATGAAAATATAAAAAACATGGTAAAAAAAAATTCACTCCAAAAAAAATTTACGAAATAAATTGACCCTAAATTCTTCACGATTGCATTCTTAGATGTTTAAAAATTGATTTTACCTTTTTTTTACAAATAAAGTTTTGAAAAAATTATTGTAATAATTTATTCAAAAGTTATTATTTCAATATTTTCCCCCCTGTTTTTTACCATTTCATTCTGAATGCATAATAAATCTAATTCACAAATTTTAGATTTTTATAATAAAAAAATAAGAAGTTGGAAATGAAAGGGTGAACAAAAGTACTCAAAGTGCTCCCCTTATTGTTTTGAGCAGTGTATTTCAAATATAACATTATTTTTAAAAAAAAATATCTAGCAATTTGATATCCTAACTTTCAATACTTCTAAAATGTTTCACAGTTTTCTTGTTCTAATACAGTCGAACCCCGCTATAGTGAACCCTCGCTTGTAGTGAACCTTTTTAGTGGCCCCTTCCGAACTCCTATTTAACTAATGTTATTTTATATGGATATAGTGAACTACTTAGAAAAGGAGAGTTCGCTTATAGTGAACTTAAATTCCCTATCCTTAATATTTTTTTCACTTCTCCATATATTAAGTAATACTATTAGTGGCAAGTGGTAGGGAGATAGCAATCTTTAACAATGTGTCGATTTCAACCTGTCCTTCGGATCTAATTGTACTCAAACTAGACCTGTTTCAAAGTAAACATACCCCTTTCTTCTACCCTCTGGGTTCCAGGAACCACCCTTTCTTTCCAACCCATTATTGATATCCCCACCACATTCATACACACTTCTTCTGTATTCTTGGAAGGCGTGTCTGGTCAAACTGCAGTACTCATTTGTGTTGCAACCTACCCCCCTTCGGAGTTGAATGAAGCCATTATTCAGCTCCCCAGCCACCTATTCTTTATTTTCAACAACCCCTTAAAAACTGGGCATAAGTGGAACTGTCGAATTTTCCGTTTAACCTGTACTTCTCTGTTACTCTCTTTTATTTCCTTATGAAAGATTATAGACGAATTTTCAATAGAAGGAGACCGTCTGAAAAATGGCAGTTTCTGTAAAGAGAAAGGCCTAAAAATGCAAATTTCTTTTCTACAATGCAGACGTGTTTTGTGAAAATTTAAATATTAGTTACTATTTAACCGAATGTATTTGCATTCTTTTTGAATAATTATTTTGGGAAAATTTCAAAAATTATTGATATTTTTTTTAATTTATTAAATAATTAATTTTTAATTCAATTATTTATTCAATTAATTCAAGATATGCAAAACCATCATTATTCTTGTAAAAGCTTTATATCATATAAAACTTTATTCCAGAAAAATTGGCTATAGTGAACCATGGGATATAGTGAACCAATTGTTGGTCCCGTATAGGGTTCACTATAGCGGGGTTCGACTGTAGTTAAAATAAAGTATGTTTACATGATATCCAAAGATCCTTCGTTAAGAAATTTTTTTTAAAAAAATTGTTTTCACTGTTTAAGTTTTATTTCATTAGCTAAATGATGTGAAAAGTCACCTCATTTGAAATTTAATTCCTGCTTAAAAGTTTATTTGACAGAAGAAAGAGAAGATTGTTTTCAATTCTAGTTTTGAAACATTTTAATTTCAATCAGTCATTCAAATTTTTATTCATCCTAAAAAATTTTACGCCTTGCTGCTTTTTGATTAGGTGTTTCATAATGAAAAAATATTTAGGATTTCTTTTTATAAATTATTGATTAAACTACTATAGCACACATGGTTACATTTATTCCATAGATGTTATTTTATAACTTTAATTAATAATATGAGTTCATAATATGTACTTTACAAGATTTTCCAGCTCAACTTGTGTCCAGCTCAACCTCCATATTCAACCTTGTGTATAACATTACTTATTTATAACATCAGAAACATCACTGTCCCTTGAATGCCCCTATATCTGGGTTATACTGCATTAAAATAATTTCCTACACAACCATTGAACGCCCAGAAATAATTAATTATAAAAACAATTGTATTTTTTAGGGATTTTAAAGTTACAAGACTTTTAAAAAGTAACTCTGTTACCTGAATACGAAAAGTAACTAATTAAAGCTACTTTTAGAAAATTCAAGTTATAAGAACAATTGAAATTTAACAGTTTTTACAAGAAAACCAAGATTAAAGAAATAGTTACCATCGGGGAAAAAAGCTGAACGAAAATTCAATGTTGTTAAAAGTTAAATTTGAAATAATTTAGTTCAAACCAAACTGTGAAAATATCCGTGTAGAGCGGTGTGAGAAGTAACGGAAAAAAATTACTAAATGTTTCGTTACCACTAAAACTTACTAATTTACGGTTACTTTCTGAAAAATACAGGGTTTGTGCACATATGAAAAGTCACGAATTTGGTAAATTTTGTCAGTAAAAGTCATGAATTTGGTAAATTTTGTCAGTAAAAGTCATGAATTTGGTAAATTTTGTCAGTAAAAGTCATGAATTTGGTAAATTTTGTCAGTAAAAGTCATGAATTTGGTAAATTTTGTCAGTAAAAGTCATGAATTTGGTAAATTTTGTCAGTAAAAGTCATGAATTTGGTAAATTTTGTCAGTAAAAGTCATGAATTTGGTAAATTTTGTCAGTAAAAGTCATGAATTTGGTAAATTTTGTCAGTAAAAGTCATGAATTTGATAAAAACGACCAAAAGCCATGAAAATCGATGGTATGGGAATGGGTTTTGTTAGCAATAATATAAGTTTAATTATTTTTCCTCTCATGCAAATATAAGTTCTTAATAGCAGTTACGTCATTGGGCTATTGCGTAGATTGGTGACGTCACGGCTTGTTGCTGCGGGGTGCCGCGTTTGTTTACTTTTTTTTCACCGGAGCTTAAATTATCACGTCACGCGTACGTATGTGCCATGCGAGTTTTTGATCACCGCGACTGGCTATTTCTTTGGGAGATATTTAAGCTTCAGCTTTGAAATTTCTTTTCATGGTCACTTTGTCATGTCGTGATTCATAAAAAAAATTAGCGATGTATTATTAAGCTATGCTGCTAAACAAAATTACTCAACTGCTACACAAAGAATGATTTGTGTAGCAGTCGAGTATGTTTGTGTAGCAGTCGAGTATGTTTGTGTAGCAGTCGAGTATGTTTGTGTAGCAGTAAAGTAGTTATGTTTGCTGTTTTTTTTTGTTTTTAAGTCGGATTCTTATTTTCTTATACTTGGTTTAGATATGCGAAAAAATAATTGTTTGCTTAATATAAAAGTATATTTTTGAAGGTAATGCATTGCACATCAATGGCTCGAATTAAAAAATTTCTTATTTTTGGTCCGATTCCTGGAGTCATGAAAATTATTAATTTCAGTCATGAATAGTCATGAATTTGAGACATTTCATTTTGGCAGAAACCCTGAAAATATAACAGCATTTACCTTAAATAAGTAACTACTAACTGTTACAAGTAACACAGTTAATTGAATCCTTCTATTTTCTAATTCCATCTGTTTCACCTGTAGACCCCAAGCCCAGTCATTACCAGTAGCTGCCCAAACCAGCGAAACGCCCAAGCTAGAACCTGCAACGCCACTACCGGAGTGTATAATTTGTTGCGAGGCTAGAGACATTGTGACATTCGAACCCTGTGGCCATAAAGCCACGTGTGAAGAGTGCTGTTTAAGAATGAAGAAGTGCATTGTGTGCCAGGCGCCTATCTTGAAGAAGACCACAATAGGTGGGTGTACTATTTTGGACAGTTAATCTATTTATTAAATGGTAGAATGTGCTATATATCAAAAAGGTGAAAATAGGCTTTTAAGTTTTTAGTTTGGACTTGGGTCTGTTGCAAACAATGCATGCTAACCGTTTGCCCCATAATACCCTTTTTAAAGACAGACAACACAATATGCTATATTAAATTAATCCTTTCTAAATTAATTCTTTTAATTGATTTGTGCAAAGCTGAGCTTCGATAAGCTTATTTTATTGAAATTATAAATGCACATATTCAATACTTATAATCTTTTATTAATGTATTCTTTTGTTTTTCTATAAATTTTTATTGTTATTGGAAAGGTAAATTTTATTTTTAAAAAAAAAGTTTTAGCTGCTATAATAACTAACAAAATAAACTGGTCACATTTAATTGTAATAAATACTACTTGAGACAGTAGCTTTATTTAATTTTCAGTTTTGAAGGTTTTCATCTATAAATTGAAGAGGGATTGTCAGTCCCATAGAGCTAATGTATTAGTTTTCTAATCACAACTTCCGCAGAAGTATTGCTTTGCCACGTTAGCCCTTTTTTCCCAGGTATGAGAATCCACATAACATCGAAATGAAACAAATTTGAAACGAAAATGTTATCTAGTTATTTAAATATATATTTTTGAAGTTTTAAAATGCCAAAAATTACAGCAGATGGCGACACTATTTTAAAACTTTATCAATTAATAATTAAATATCCGGATGTTATTTTCTATTCAATTTTGTTTTAAATTGATGTTATGATGATTCCCATACCTGGTGAAAATGGCATAACATAGCAAAGCAATTCTTTTGCAAAAATTGTGATTTCAAAACTAATGCATTGTCTCTATGGGACAGACAGTCCCTCTTATTTACCTTTCCGAAATATCCTGATTTTATAGCCTAAAATCGAAAAGTTACCAAAAAATTTATACTTAAAATGTTCAAGGAGTTGATGGAAACTTTAAAACAAAACTTATTATAACTGTTTTTCTAAACATTCTAGCTGCCTGTCACATTTTTATCCTTAAAATAAATATTTAGATGTTCAAGGAACTATATGCAGTATGATTTTAAAAAAATCTTCAATTTAACTGTTTCGGAATTTCCCATTTTCAGCTGGCCGCATTCTCAACCCCAAAGGTCGTCATGCCAGCGCAGAACGCCTCCGCTACCTCGAAAGCAAGATCCAGGAGATCGAAGAGGCCCACAACTGTTCCATCTGCATGGAGCGCCCGCGCAACGTCGCGTTCATGTGCGGACATGGCGCCTGTGTGACCTGCGCCCAGACTCTGAAAACATGCCACATGTGCCGGAAACCCATCACCAAGAAGATTAACCTGTACTAGGTTCCAGTTGTCCGTGGAGATGGTTAATATGTTTTTTTTTAATTGGGAGTTTGGTAACATGAAAAGCAGAATAGGGTTTATTTGATTGATGCATTGAATGAGAAATATTTAGTTTAGATATGCAATGATTAACCAGAAATAGGCAGTCCCAATATTATCTCAGGGGGGGGGGGGGAAATAGCAAAATCAGCAGTAGTTTTTGTTTAAACAATTTCAAAAAAGGTGTGTTTAGTCAATTTCTTTTGCTTTTTATTAAATGAAAAACTAATTGATATATATTTTTATTTTCTGTCATTTAAAATGGCTAGATAAAATATATATATAATGACCGTATGAACCCGAAACCTGCAAAATCCAGAAATCTGTGCAGTCTTCGAATTATCCAGGTTTTGGACACTCCGTGAATTGCAATTGCTATATGTTATTGCTTTATTATTATAGCTACTAATTTCTTAAGTACTCCAATCAAAATTTCTTTAGCAGTTTTAAGAAAGTGATATTATTTAGGGAAAAAAAATTAATGCAATTTTTTCTGTTCTTGAAATAGTCAGTTGCATTTTGCTAGCTGAACTTTTTTTTGCTGTATGTAGTAAGGAATTCAATGCTTTTTATTATGTAATGTACACCTTACCAGCTAAATAAGACATGCTGTTTTAAAATATATAAGCAGCACAACAGTTGTGTATGAGGGATATTTTAATGAAGATTTGAATACAGATCTAAAAACCAATTATGCGATACTTTCACCTTTTCAGCTAGTCAACCACAAACCTGAAAAAAGCAATCAACAAAGTTTTAGAAATAAATATTTCACAATTCATGCTCCAAGAGATTCAGATAAACTTCATTCTGCTTCTTATGTATCCCAATTCAAAAAAAATTAAAACATATGTACCGTCTCCAAACTTATATTTTTATTTAAAATTTCTGCTTCGGAAACGACTCTTAAAGGACTGTTAGACATTTTCTCCTTTTCTCAAGTGATAAGAATAAGGAACAAAAGAGCATTTGGCAGTTTCTATTTAAAAAAAAGACTTTTGAAAAGTAAAAGAAAGTGCAAATGAGGTTTAGTATTGCGAGATCGCCTGTATTTATTTTTATTGTAACATTTGGAACTGTTTTTATAATGAATGTGTTAAAGGTTTGATTCCGAGATGAAAATTTTTAATGATTGAAGTCTGTGCTTTTTTTTTAAAAAAAAAAAACTCGTTTTATGATTGAGGTGTCACTTTTTATTGTATTGTTATGAGATGGTTTAGAAATTGCAACCCTTCTGGCTGTTAGATTGGTAAAATATGTTTCGGCCTGCTGACTTTACAGTAATACACTGGGTTTTTTTTTTATTTGAATTGTTAAGAATTGGTTCATTTTAATCACAAGCTATTGTTTCTTTTTTTTTTTTAAGTTTTCACTTTACTTGGATAAGTAAAAATTTCTTCTCAAATAAAACGATTGGACACTACAAATATTAATTTAACTGTCAGAGGGTTACAAAAAAAACCTGATTAAATTATGCAATTTTTGTAAAGAATAGATCCGTAAAAAGTCTTTAAATTTTTATTCAGGAATATTCCTTCAATTCGGCAAACCATCAATTTAATTTATCCAAATTTAAAATGTTCAATGTGAACCCTGTATTATTTCACGATCAATTTTTTTTTTTTTTAAAGTTTACATTTTTATATATTTAAGTTAACTCAAAATTTTCCTCATTTTTCTACTTACGAAAAAAAAAGTTAAGCTCAATTTTTAACTTAAGTACATTTTTAAATAACCTTAAAAAATGAATTTTTTTTATTCTTGTTTGTTTGTGAAGGTTGTATGTTGTATTATTTGTGCCTTAGTTTATCAAACAAAAATGTTTGATAATGTATTGAACATAGCTTTTGTAGTATTTTTCCCTTGTCATTCAGTCTGTATGTCCCTATGACCCAAATGCAATTTTTTTATTAGTTTATTTTGTATTTAAATTTTATGATGTACATTTTTTATATGCACTGTATTAAAATGCAACTGTACAACAAGCTTGAGTTTTTATGTTCAGTTATATTTCTATATTGACTTATTTATAAATGTATATGAGGACGCTATGCATTTTGAGATGTGTGCTGAAATTACATATCTTTGTTCATGCTGTATAAATTAGGTTACCAATTCGTGAACAAATGCTTATATATCGTTGCAAACTATTATTTCATTCATATTTCATAAAATATAATCTCTCGACTTTGTGTAATCGTAAAAAGAAAACATTGACCTCTCCCATATTATTATATTTGTTAATGTATAGTATACATTTATTGAACTTCATTCCGATTCAATAAATGACATTTTTAGTATGGGATACTAAAAGGAATTCTGAGAATTTATTTAAAACTGACTTACTATAGTTAAACTCATAGTTTCCTTGCACAGAAGCCACGACCACAGCTTGAGCTATAAAACGCGCGGAGCAATCAGATTAAGACAAAATAAAACGGCTGAAATTTCCTCTTCATCTGATTGCTCCGCGCGTTTTAAAGCTCCGCCCATGGTCGTGGCTTCTGTGCAAGGAAACTATGAGTTTAACTATAATACTTCCTTATATGAATTTTTTTAAGGCAAATATAAATTTTAAATATTATGCACTTAAAAATCAACCTTGAACATAAAAAAAAAGAAATATTATTGCTCTGGTTATTCCAAATGCAATCTAAAAAATGTTTTCACAACTCAGATTCTTAATTTAATATATTTGGTGAATATTTTGGTTAAAATAGACCCAAAGGGCTCAACCAGATAACTTCAGTATATTTTTTTTATTTACTTTAGTTTCAGTACGATTTTTAACAATTTATGATTAAAAAAGTTTTTATTTAAGTTTACTATATTTCTCCATAGTTGAAATCTGTGTGACTAAAATATCATAAAATGGTGCTATGTGTATCTGTGCTCTTCTATCTATAGCTTATAGTTTAAATGGTGTGTGTGATCTTTCAATTACTAAAGTAGAATCTATTAAATTAACTTCTCGACAATATTTTTCCTGCTAAATTTAATTAAAGCTGTAAAATTCGAATAGATATCTCGTGAAATAATTCATGTCTCCTTAAATATGATACACTCATAAAACCACATTGCTCCTAATGTTGTAATGTTTTCAATCAAAAAAGTTTTTTTTTATATATTTTGAAAATATGATCTAATTTTGGTTTAGTTTAGTTTTTTTAGTTTTGTAAATTACCTTATCCTTGGTTATAAAAACAAACTTTAGTTATAACTTAACATGTAGGAAAATATAGAAAAAAATTAAATTTAAAAAAAATGAATTATTTTAATTCCAGCTTATTAACTTTTTAAAAATGTACCTAAATTTGTATTTTGCACATATTTTTATTTGTTGATCCATTTAATGTACAAATTATGCCTTCGAATTGCAAATTGAAACGGTAACATAAAAATATAGATGCAAGTTTTATACGCTAGCACTGAAAAGATTAAAAGCGGATAAAGATTTTTGGATAAAGAAACAAATGTTTATGTCAAATAGTTTGTCAACTCGAACAGTATTGCTATTATAAATCATTCTAGTTACTCAATATCTTTGTCAATTTACATTTACCATTATGTTTGTTTAATTCATGTACATTTTTTATGTATTTTAAAATTTTCAGGTATTATCATAAAAGCAACCTTTGCATTGCAATATAAATGTTTGATGTGTAAACACAATCCTATGACTATAATTGTCTTTATAAAAATAAGTGTTTCTGAAGTTACATTTTTAGCTTCCACACTCCGTTTATAACGTAAAAAGTGGAAGGTATTATAATCGTTCAGTCCGTCTGTCTGGGTCTGTCTGTCACCCACTTTCATAGTCCTAACTACAAATGCTACGAACAAGTGTGATACGTCAAAAAATTCAGCACATCGAAATTCGAATACATTGAAAATTTCCGAAAAGAAATCAAATTCAAAGTACTTCAATTATTTAAAAAACTGCAACATTTAATGCTCATTTAAAAGGCTTAGGAAGCCATTTTTATTAGAATTAAATCACCATTGCCATTCGCAACAATCGCCCGAGAAACTTTAATTCTTTTAGACAATAAATTCAAATAAATTTATTTTTGTGACATCGATCAGTTTGAAATGATGTCAAATATATTTCACTACGAGATTCTTCGTATGTTGATATAAAATATTTTCATTCTATTTAAAAACGAGGAATATTGCATATTTATTCTTTGAAATATTAATTTTTGCAAACAATAAGTAATAATTATTGAATTTTCGAAATAAAATTTAAATTAAACGAGCCAAATTTAGCATGTAAATGTTTAATATAGAATTAATGCTGTCTTTGGCGCCTCTTTACATGTTTAACACAACTGTTGTGTGGAAGCGGGTTAAGTGACAGATTCTGTTACAAACCTACTTGTCTATGAAATGAGAATTTCTATAATCTTAATTATCTGTTTATTTAATCTAATAATTGTTATTATAAATAAGGTTCATCTTTAAAATTTATTAAATGTTTCTTGACTAAACTGACGTAAATATTTTGATATATTTGAAAACTGATTTTTAATGAACATGTACTACTTCGTTTTTATTGTCCATCACTTACAATATATTTCTAATTCCATAACATTTTTAGTTTAGAGCAATTTTGCAGTATAAGTACGCCACTGATTCTCATGATTTTTTTTAATACTTGGAAAAGTATTTTAACAATTTCTTCACCGTAAACTTCAAACTTTTTTTTTAAAATCATAGCAAAGAAACAATCTAACTCTTTCAGTCCCAGTAATGCCATTTGGCATCATCATGTTTCTGATCATAATTTTAAAAATATAATATGGCTGACATCTATTGGGATTAATAAAAAATATTTTCTAATAGAAAAAAGTTTGAAGAATCGAATTATGTGCTTTCTGATATCATAAATGGCTATAGACGATCAGAAAAAAAATTCTAAAATGATGATGCCAAATTGTCATTGGGACTGAAAGGGTTAAATGAGCTATGAATTGCTACTTAATGATGAATTATTAAAATTTGCTTCACCAAAAAATACTGAAATGGCATCTTGAAGAAGTTCAGACTTAAATGTCCAAATTACGTAAATTAAAGCTAATAACACTGGTCAATAATCAGGCTTATTACCTGGTTATTAGCTGTATTGTTACCCAAAGCCTTAAAAAGTTAAATATTTTAACTGAAATACCTAATATGGTTCAAGAGAAGACAATAAGATTTATTTTAACTCGTAAACAACGATTGGCAAGAAACACTGTAGAAGCAAAAGACAAAATGTCAATATTTAATTTTCTTTTTTAAATAAATTATATATTTATTTATTAGGCTTTTTTAAAACTATGTGTTTATACTATTTAGTCCTTAAATTCTAGCATTCTTCAAACGCCCCTAAATTACAAAACTCAATAGAGTGAATGCTTGTTATACAATTCACATATCTCCTAATTGTTTTTAATATAGATGTTTCGGATCAGATGTTCTAACCCATTCTGTATAACTATCTATAACCATTCATTGTTGGCACAAGATTTCATTTATATATGCTGTTGATGTATTGACTCAAATAAGCATTGTAATTATTACATTTCTTTCAGCTTTAACTTTTGTGTGGCTAACCTTACAAATTTCGTGTGTTTTATAAATGTACGATAACAGCGCTCAACTAAGGATTATACAGGACGTCATCATTCATATAAATAAAATATTTTATAATTCATCAAATACAGTGTTGTTGTAATTCATGTTGTATTTTGTTCGTGCTTTTCATGATGCTTGGACGTCATAAATTAAAATGTGTGTAGGATTTTAAGCTAGGACCAAAGTTATTGTTTTAATTTAAGTTGGAGGATATACTCGCTATTCGGAGAGGTCTGTAGCTTGAATGGATAATCCGAATGCAACAAACTTCGAGACAGTTACTAATCAAAAAGGGGGGAAAAGAATGGAATCATAAAAAAAACACCCTCCTCTCTTGACCAGGGTTCTAAATTACGAGGCGTAATTGGCTGTGTTAAAGATCGTAAAGGAGGCTAGAAATAGGCAGCCGGAATCTATTACATTACATTACTGCAAGAAATGACCGCTTCTTGGTTTTGCCAATGCTTACAATAGTGTTTGCATTGGCAGCGCCATATGTCGGTGATTATTGTAACTATTTCTTTTTTAATGTAATGTAATCGAATCCGGCTGCCTATTTCTAGCCTCCTTTAAGATCTTTAACACAGCCAATTACGCCTCGTAATTTAGAATCTTGGTCAAGAGACGAGGGTTTTTTTTATGGTTCCATTCTCCCCTTCTTGATTAGTAACTGTCTCGAAGGCATTCGGATTATT
This sequence comes from Oedothorax gibbosus, assembly GCA_019343175.1. NCBI lineage: Eukaryota > Metazoa > Arthropoda > Arachnida > Araneae > Linyphiidae > Oedothorax > Oedothorax gibbosus. The sequence continues at coordinate 684,318 of JAFNEN010000414.1, forward strand.
CATTCAAGCTACAGACCTCTCCGAATAGCGAGCGTTATTTTATAACCACCCTGTATTGTGGGCTAATATTTAAAAAATTGTCAATTTGCTTCCCTACTGATTTTTTTTGTATTTGATAAAAAGTAGTCTTTTAAACTATTTTTCTTACTTAGCAATGACTTTTTTTTGCTTAAATCCCAATAAAAGCAACACAGCTTATTCACAATCTTCACATGCTTATTTCTAATTGTGAAATGTTTTAGAGTTTTCAAAATCGGATCGGTAACACGCATAGATATCATACAGGGTGGTAAGAGAACCTGGAAATCAGGGAACTCTTAAATTCTGGAATTATCAGGGAATTTTTCAAATTTAGCAAAATATCAGGGAATTTTTTCCATTTCGGATTATTTAAACAGCAGGTTTAGGTTGTGTTTGCGATCACTGTACTAGCGGACACTTCTTGATCAAAAGAAAATATTCTGGTTGGTCCGAATGGCCTGAACCGGAGCTACAAAAGTAAACTCGACTATCTTCCTTTCACGCAGAAGCAAAAAAAACTCAATTATTATCAAACATCAAATATGCTCCAAAGTCTCAACGCTGCGTATGATGTCGCCCTTAACGGTTGCATTGGGTGCCTACTCAGGTGTCGGCTCGTCACTTGACTGTGGTTCTAAATTACGACGCCCGTTGCCAATAGCTCTCGTGTAGCTCTAGTATGACAATAATTCAAACTAAACTTAACTAAAAAGTAATTGTAAAATCAGGGAATTTTTTATGAAAGTATCAGGGAAATCATGGAAATATCAGGGAACTTTTTTTCAAGGATTTTGTTACCACCCTGTTATAGTTAAAGTATTAGATTGGCAGATCGCGTGACCTCCAATGCTAACGACGGGACGCGCATGGAGGCCAAAATAAGAGGGCAAAATGCAGGCCTCGCAGCGCTCCTATATTTCCTATAATTCCTATAAATTTGAAAAAGTTCCTATATTTCCTATAATTCCTATTTTTTCCTATATTTTAGACCCTTACTCTCGTTTTTCCCCCTTTTCATCATTACAATCTTTACATTAAAACTGTTACTTTGATCACAACTCACGGACTTGATCGGGAAAAAAAATTTCTGGTTGGTTTGACTTGTCCTGAACCGGAGCTACACAAGTAAAATGAGACACCCTTCCGATCAACCGGAGGCAAAAATCTGCCAACCATTATAAGGCGATGCGACGTCATCTGTGGATTTCGTCAAAATTACTAGGCTGCAAAATAAGTAAACCAAGAAGCATTATTGGACTGCATATTTTTGGTCAGGTGTTGATGATCCTCTTCTAATTAGGGGGGGGGGGGGGTCCGCTGGCCGATATTTGAAGTTATCTTAGTGCAATCTAATCTTAATTCATCTCAAAATTTTTAATTATACTTTTTATCTTTATTATTTAAACTTGTTCTACATTGAAATTTAAGTTTAGTTTTTATTGATATTGACCGAGAATGGAGGAAGCTATTTTTTCGGTGGCTTTAACGTTGTGAAATTTTTGAGGCGTCCGTCGTGTAAAAGCCAACCCTTTTTTACAAGGCGCTATTTTTTGTGCTTCATTTCTCGACCGAGCTATACGAGTATGAGAATGTGCGGTATTTATTGACTATATAAAACGAACGGCTGATTAAGGAATTTTGTAATTCATTGTTATAATCGATATATGATAATATAATCAATTGAATATTTTCTATCAAAATTTCCACAAATTGATAAAATTTTTGTACAATCTATGATCTCTGCATCAGGCGTATTCTGCACCGGTGTGATTGTCTATTTTTCCTTTTGTATGATTCTCAGAGGTTTTCCCGATTATGGGATGAGTTTTTCTGTATTTGGATCGTCAGATATTAGGATCGTCGGAGTTTCCGGATACAGTTAGAACCTTTATTCCGGTCATCGCGGGACTTGAGCCTTTCCGGATTAGGTGTTAACTAATCAATATTTCCACAATTCTGAAAATTAGAAATAGTTTAGGGGAACTACGTGTCTGCGAATCGCGTTACAAGAACCCTAGCATACAAATATCCAGGCGGAAAAATATAGTGCAAAGGAAGAGAAAATTCGGACCAAAAAAACGCCATAAAAATTGTAGCCAGCTCTTATACTCAGGGTCCTCAAATGTTTCACAACATTAACACCCCTGAAAAAACTGTTTCCTCCATTAACAGTCTATATTAATGAAAACTAAGCTTAAATTTCAATAAACAACTAGCTTAAATAATAAATTCTAATAATAAAGTTTAAAAATTTAATTAAAAGTTGAATATGAATTGACTATACTAAAATGGTTTTGAAATCGGTTACCGGCCAGTGCAATCCAACAATGCTTCCTAATTTACTTATATTACTGCCTAATAATTTTCACGAAATCTACCGATGGGGTCGCAATGTATCACAATGATTGGCAGTTTTTGCCTCTGCGTGATCGGTACAGCGTATTCTTACTTATGTAGGTAGCTCCGGTTCACGCCAATCGGACCAACCAGAATAATTTCTTTTGATCAAGTGTTCGTGACCTTTTGATCACAAAAACAGCTTGATTGTTTAAATGTTATTTTTGTTTACGTTTGAAACTTCCCTCCCATTCATTATTTCTACTTTGGTCTATTCTGGTGTTTCTGATTTTAGAAGGTTTAAGTTTTTAAAAAAAAACGGAGTATCGAAAATTTTTCGGACTATCGTCGAAATTCAAAAGTGTCTGGATTATAGGTGTCCAGATTAGCGGTTTTGTAATTGTTTATGGATCGCGGGATTTTTTTTTTTGAATAAAATATAGCTATAGTTTTTTTTAATGATGTAGGATCACTTTAGTTGCCGATAGAAACCTAGGGAAATTTATTGGAAATTAAGGGTATTTCAGGTCCTCTGGTAGGGCAGCAAGCCCTATCGGATCGCTGGAGTTATATCGTATATTAGGTCCGATCCCTATAGGATATTAGTTAAATAAAGCTAATAAATCTTATATATTGTGCTTTTATGTATAATTTTTGATCATAGTTAAAATAATTGGCTCATTGCCATTCATTTTATCCATATGTTTACTCCACAAAAATTTATATATCGATTTGAAAATATTTCTATAAATCCCTATATTTTCTTTAAACATTCCTATAAAATTCCTATATTTTCTTTAAAAATTCCTATATTTCCTATTATATTTTTGATAAAAGTCACTGCGAGGCCTGAAAATGGCCAGTGTTGCTGCCACTTTAAGGAGAAAAATACTACGAAAAAATACCATTCAATTCTAAAATTACAACAACAAAAATACTAGAAAAGGATTTAAAGTCACTAAAAAGATTCCAAAATGCAGCTAGTATTTTTACGATATTTTTTTTGTAATTTTAGAATCAAATGGTATTTTTTCGTAGTATTTTTCTCCTTAAAGTGGCAGCAACACTGGCTATTTTGCCAGTGTGCCAATCTAATACTTTAACTTAATACTTTCTGCCAATCTAATACTTTAACTATGATATCTATGGTAACATGTCACAAGTAGCGATGCATATTTCGCAAAGATATCTTATTCGTTTTGTATTGCCATAACAAACATACTTTATTTAATGTCTTATCAATATTATTTCGAATTTTTATAAAAATTTAACCGAATTCTTTGATAAGACCCAAAATAGTCATGTCACAAGTGTGCATCTCAAATTGGTAACGTCAACTTCGGAAACCGAATTCCTGGCTGAAAACATCTTTTCCGTAAGAAAACTACGTCATTCAATCGTTCCCGTAGACTGTTTACAAAGTTCCAGGATGCAACTTCAAAATTTCCTGTGGAAAAAAAGCAAGTAAGAATTGTTAAGTTAAATTTTTAAAATTAATTTTTTAAACTTTTCCTTGCACTTTTGAGTAGCCTGGATCGCACCCTAAAATAAGGGAAAGTTTTAATGGTTTTAATGAATGATTAATATTATAATTTATTTTAGTCGTCAGATTTGTAACACCGTATCACATCTATAAATTGACACTTTTCCATAATATCTACGCATAGAGGACACGTTTCATTTCAATCGTGTGCAGTGTCACACAATCGTGTCTGAAAAGGTTTATCATTGTCAGAGAAACACATATTCACAGATTAAAAACGATAAACAAAAGATAGTATTTTTATCTCTTATTGTTTTAGTCTGATAAAATGTGTCGATAAAAAAGGGTGATATGTATCAGCATCATAGATATCATAGTTAAAGTATTAGATTGGCAGATCACGTGACCCACAATGCTAACGACGGGACGCGCATGGAGACCAGAATCAGAGGGCAATTTGGCCAGTGTTGCCACCAGTTTTAGGAGAAAATCACTACGAAAAAATACCATTTAATTCTAAAATTACAAAAAATACCATACAAATTGACGACATACCATACATTGTCACGTTGGGGGTCACGTGACAATACCATACATTGTCACGTGACCCCATACAAATTGACGACATACCATACATTGTCACATTGGGGGTCACGTGACAATACCATACATTGTCACGTGACCCCCAATGCTAACGACGGGACGCGCATGGAGACCAGAATCAGAGGGCAATTTGGCCAGTGTTGCCACCAGTTTTAGGAGAAAATCACTACGAAAAAATACCATTTAATTCTAAAATTACAAAAAATACCATACAAATGACGACATACCATACATTGTCACGTTGGGGGTCACGTGACAATACCATACTTGTCACGTGACCCATACAAATTGACGACATACCATACATTGTCACATTGGGGGTCACGTGACAATACCATACATTGTCACGTGACCCCCAATGCTAACGACGGGACGCGCATGGAGACCAGAATCAGAGGGCAATTTGGCCAGTGTTGCCACCAGTTTTAGGAGAAAATCACTACGAAAAAATACCATTTAATTCTAAAATTACAAAAAATACCATACAAATTTTAGCTGCATTTTGGAATCTTTTTAGTGACTTTAAAAAAACGTGAAACGCTTTGCTTGTATTTTTATGGTATGTTTTTGTAATTTTAGAATTAAATGGTATTTTTTCGTAGTGTTTTTCTCCTAAAACTGGTGGCAACACTGGCCAAATTGCTCTTTTATTCTGGTCTCCATGCGCGTCCCGTCGTTAGCATTGGGGGCACGTGATCTGTCAATCTAATACTTTAGCTTTGATATCTATGTATCTACCACTATATAGTTTTTTTATTATGATATAACTTCAAGATTGATCATTTTCGAACCTTTCATCTCCTGTAACTATAGTAACAACTTAGCTAAAAACACAGTCTTCAAACTTCTTTTTTATTTGAACAGAGTATGATTGTTGAAAAGTTCGTAACTGGAGGCAATAGAATCTTCTTTTAAGAATGAGGCGAATCTAAAAATCAAGGAATTTTCTTACCCGTTCTTTGTTAAAATGCGGCTGGGGAAAAAAAAGTTTTCATTTTACTGTAACATGTAGTTCAATCAATTAGCTTGTAAAATATCGTGACACCCAAAATGAAAACTTGCAATAGAATAGCGATTTAGCTTTGAATCGCATTATGTTGCGATACTCCTCAAGCCAGGATGGCTGGACACGAGAAAATATGTTTTAGATCCAGTTCCGAGTCGGGGCAGTTTCTGATGCAGCTGGAGTATTTCCTAGTTCCATCTTTTTGTATTTCCATCACTGAACTGAACTGAAACTCTGGAACGAGCATGAAACCGCTCGCTAACAGGGTCGGTGAAGCCCGGCAACCCTGTAAGAGCAACCCAACTTATGTCGCTAATCCTATACTTTACCTGTTAAAATAGGTATTTTAAACCAACTCTTTCAATAAATTTTTAAAAAGAAAATTGATATGTTATTGCTTTAGGAGGTTCTTTATATAATGAAGTTTCGGAAACATGTACTTTCAAAAAAATGGAATTGCAGGAACAATCTTTAAAACTTAAATTCTTTGGAGTACTATTCTTGGCGAGCGATTTTGACGATCCAATGCAAACTGTCAAGTCAAGTGTCAATTGTGATCGGCGAATTCATGCCTAATGTGGCACATATTCTCCCTAAAGCTGTCGCCAAGTGACCCAAAAATAGGCTTCACCAGCTTTTCATGATATGCTAATTCCAGAGTTTCAGTTCAGTGATTTTCATCCCTTTGAAGTGGCCTGTCCTTAATCTAGTTAGGGTGGTCGCAGTTACCCTATTGGTGTTTAATTCGCAGATTTGGTGTTAAATTGCAGCAAATCACCAACTCGCCCTGCGAAGACCTTTATGAGGACCACTGTCTGCGGGCCGTAGTGAGCCTAGTGGTCAGCGTCTCGGGATCGGAAGGTCCTGTGATCGAGTCCCGGTACCACTGAAGACCTACCGAGTATATGCGGAGTACGTGCTCGTTAAATCTGTTGGGTCCGAAAGTCCTCTAAGTTCCCATACCAAATCAATACCTCTGGGGGGGGACAAGCCAATTCTGGGGATCCTCTAGTTGGCCTCTGTCTCTAAAAATTAGATGGATCCACTTATGTGTGTGTGTTGTCTGTTGTGTCTGTCTTACTTGACGAAGGTTTATAAGCGGGTCGCTGACCAAGCACACAAACCTGAATATATATGTCTACCAACCAACCAACCACTGTCTGCAGATCGCTGAAGCAGTCTACGAGACCTTTGGTCCCATATAATCTTTATCCATGGACACGACATCATCATCATCACTCCTCAAGCCATCTCCATTTGTTATAACCACAGACAAAATGCGCCGAGTATATTGCTTGAATCCAGGGCCCGACTTACAACTTTAGGGGCTCAGGGCACGATCAAATTTGGGGGCCCCAAAATATACCTCGATAAAGTATTTGCGTGTATTTTCCTTACAGTATTTACCAAAAAAATATGTATATATTGCCGATGTAATTAGCTTGGAAAGCATGCTCAATCCCCCCAAAATAACTATTTTTTGTGAATTGATTAATTCAGATTTTAAACACAATTTCATAATCAACTTTTGTTCATGAATTTAATTTTTTTGCATACTTCAGATTAAAAAGTTTTGGGGCAGTTGTATTGAGCATAAATGTTCATGAAGAAAATTCGGGGGCCCTTTAAGTGGGGGGGGGGGGGGGGGGGGGGGCTGGGCACGTGCCCCGTTTGCCCTGCCGGAAATCAGGCCCTGCTTGAATCAAACGAAAATATGCCGGTTGATCCGAACCGGAGCTACAAAAGAATGAACCACTTCCGACCACACAGAGGCAAAAACTCAAACATAATGAGACAATGTATAACTAAAATATAGAATCCTGAATAATTAAAATATAGGGTTTTTTTTTTTTTTTTGCTGAAAAACAAAGAGAGGTAGACTTCAAATTTGGTAACATCCGTGCCCAGTATCTGACGCACGTCATAATAAGGTTTTTGAGAAAATGCGCAAATGGTATTTGCCATACAACCTTTTTAAGTTTTAAATATATTGAAATAACCTTATTGGTTATTTAATTACCTTCAAACGCATTGATTTATGGACTGGTAATTGAAAGTTGTGTAGGCGTTACACACCTCTACACACTTTTTTAAAATATCCTATTACAAATTAATTTTAGGATGTCGCCATTAACTGTTGCGTTGGGTGCCTACTCAGGTGTCGGCTCGTCACTTGACTGTGGTTCTTAAATACGACGCCCGTCGCCAATATCCCTCGTGTAGCTCTAGTGCGACGATAGTTCAAACTAAACCACATAAATTTTAGTTTGGTTAGGTTAGGTTTGAATTATCGTCGCACTAGAGCTACACGAGGGCTATTGGCGACGGGCGTCGTATTTAAGAACCACAGTCAAGTGACGAGCCGACACCTGAATAGACACCCAACGCAACCGTTAAGGGCGACATCGTACGCAGCGTTAGGACTTGGAATGGTATTTAATGTGCACTCCCTTACACGGGGTATTATTCATCGGACATTTTTGGCTGCACGGGCCGTTTATAGGTCGGCAGTTATTTTGGCGATGCCCGGACCCGAACCTGGGACTTTCGCATGCTAGGCGAGTGCCTAACCGACTGGGCTCCCAGCCCCAAAATTTTAGTTTGATAATTGAAAGAATGACACTTCTTGCATCTACTAAGGCGCCTCAAAGTACAGCTCTTATGGTTATGTATTGACGTAACTATAACAATGACTGAGATATGGTTAATAATCTTATCATATTAATCATAATGTTTCACTCCTTTATCCATATGCCATTGTAATCCAAACAAAAAAAACACATTTCACTGTATTTAATATTGTGTGATATGAAATTTACTTCACTTTCAATTATCAAGAGGGGAAGGTGCCAAATAATATCTCTCAACCATGCAGAAATACTTTTTACCATCTATTTTAACAGTGGTTCTGACCCTTGCCACTGTTCAATCAGGTAAATATCTTTAGGTTTTCTACTCCCACCAAGTTTTTCTAATATACACTGCTGAAAAGAATTAGGGGAATTCATGGTTTAAAAACCCTTTCACCCCCAATGATTCCATTTGGAGTCATCAGCTTGCGATTTTTTTTCTCACTAAGTTGAACTCGCACTTATTTATCGTTAGAAGGAAGACTCATGTCTTTTGAAGAATTAAATAATGTTTGTTTTAATTAAATGAAAATATGAAAAACATGGTAAAATAAAATTCTCTCCCAAAAAATTTTATGAAATAAATTCACACTAAATTCTTCACGCTTACATTCTTATATGTTTAAAAATTGAATTTAACTTTTTTTAACAAATAAAGTTTTGAAAAAGTTATTGTTATAATTTATTCAAAAGTTATGCTTCCTTAATTTTTCCCCTGTAAATTTTAGTTGAAAAATTAGGATTTCCCCCCTGTTTTTTACCATTTCATTCTGGATGCATAATGAATCTATTTCACAAATTTTAGATTTGTAAAATAAAAAAATAAAACGTTGGAACGGAAAGGGTTAACAAAAGTACGAAAATTGCTCCCCTAATTGTTTTGAGCAGTGTAGTTACATATAAGTAACCCTTTCACTGCCAGTGAATTTCATTAAAATTCCCCATACATTTTCTATAAAGTTATATTTTCTTTTTTTGTATCGTTACATGGAAGTATCATGTCCTTTGTAGAATTAAATAATGTTTGTTGGTAGTGAAATGAAAATTTGAAAAGCGTGGTAAAAATAAGTTACTTTGAAACAATTTTATTAAATTAATCCAAATTTTTCATGCTTACATTTTTATAGGTTTGAAAATTTAATTTCAATTAAATTTTCAAAAAATCATTGCTGTAATTTATTCAAACGTTACGATTCCATTTTGTTCTTAAATTTTAGTTAAGGTATCTATCTACCTTGAAAATGTCAAATTTTGACAATTTTCACAATTTTATTTTGCTGCTTTAAAGAGAAGCCCTATTATTTACGTTTAAAACACTGTTGAGATTTTTACTCCACCATAATTTAATCAAAAGTTATGGCTATTTCAAAAAAGCTTAGCCCACTGTTATTTCCGAAACCCGTAACTTTAAACGCGTTTTCTGAAGAACGGTAATTTTCAACGACAATGGTTTTTTAAAACCTGATATCTCAAAAACTACTTGATATAATGTAATAAAATTTTTATAGCATGTTTATTATAAGTTCAAGTGTGTTTTGAAATGAGATCTAAGTAAAATAACTGATAGAATTTATTTTATGTACTTTTTTAAAATTAAAATTTCCTTTTTTTGTAAAAAAATTCTATAAACATGGCTTTGATACTGTGTAATTCCTAAAATATTAGTAATATTGCTTAAATCTCATTCCAAAACATGTAAGAAGGTCTACTCGTTTTTTGGTCAATCACATGCCTGGTTGTATGATTTTTAGCCCCTCCCAAGTTCGAAAGTGACTTTGACACAAAAGTGTTCGTAGAAGGCTCAAAAGCATGGACTCTGTGCAGTGCTACCAACGATTCACCTATTAAGTACAAGTGGTTTGATAAAGTAAGTAACCAACAGGGTAACTTCTTTAATTTTTTATATAACAAAAGGGAATAGTATGATAAGGAGCTAAATAATCGAGATTACTGTTTGATATTGAAACCTACCAAACGAAATTTGGTAATACTAAAAGTTTATTTTCGTTTGAACTTGAAGTAACCTTAGTTCTCATGAGAGGGCAGCACTGCAGTATTTCAGCAGACCATGTATAATAAAATTCGCTCAAACGTTAAGTTTACTTAGCTGCCACAAGATGGCAGCACCACATTATTTCAGAGGGCCCATTATACATGATGTATTTTTTATTTTTATTTAAACAAGCAAGTTCGTAACAGCAACTCCTAAATTTTATAAATCTTAGAAAAAAAACCTTGCCAAACACAGCATTTATTTATATTTTAAATGCAGAAATAGGCTATTTGCATGAATTCTCTTTTGGAAATGTAGCCGCTTACATGATTTTTTGCTTCATTTTTAAGTATCACACCTATGTGGGGACTTTGCGGTTCTGGCTGTGCAAATGGTTTGACAGATAGTCTAAATTATTACAACACTTGTCACAATTTACTTTATGAGCGTAGTGTGAAAGCTTTAAAAATACATGATACGCAGTCCAAACCAGGGCCGGATTTAAAGTTTTGCCGCTTGTATGCTGTAGATTTGCCGAGCCTGTCACAATATTCTCCCCCTTCGGGAAAAGATAGCTGCAAAATAGGGTGGTATAATGTGCTATTTAAAATTATCACGACGAATAAAAAAAAAGGGAAACTAGGTTTATTTGAAATACAATATAATTAGATCATTTATAAATCCTCACTTACCCTGGTCTCATATTAAGGTGTAACTGATGTGAACCACACAGCGACGACAAGCTCAGCTAGCGGGTGCTATATATACGGTTTACGCATTAATTAATGTAAATTATTTGTTTTCATTCTTAAAAATATTAGTATCCTAATAATATTTTTGCCGAATGCCGCTTTAATGGGTCGTAAAGTTTGCCGCCCCAAAAAATTTGCCGCTCTAGGCTACAGCCTACTTAGCCCATTTAGAAATCCGGCCTTGTCCAAACTTCTAATATCATTGTTTTCTCACTGTTTTTCCCAGCAGCGAGACGAAGTGACCTCATCCAATGACGTCTACACCATTCGTGACACGGCTGAACGCAGCAGGCTGATATTCGAAAAGGTCACCAAATCCCAAGAAGGCATTTACACGTGCACGGCCGAAAACGGACTCGTGACCAAGCTCTTCCGGATAACTGTGAATTCAGGTACAGTAGAACTCCAATTATCCGAAGCGTTGCCGAATATCTGAATTTCAGGAAAAATTCCACCCGGCCTATCTATCACGTTGCCTATTTTTTTAGCATGACATCCAACACAGACAAACAGCAACAGATAGGCCGAGTATAAAAGTTTATAATGAGGAAGTTGCATGAATTTGAAATTCATTGGCAGACAATAGCTCTTTTAAAAACACGTCGAATGCTACTTTTCACACTAGTAAAAAAGTTATTAAATTAGTCAGTAATTGAGTTTTAAGTAGGGGATAAGTTACTTCCGGTAAAAACACTCACAAATCCTCTTGCAGTGCGTAATGACGTCAGGCTTGGTTTTTTTTGTCCATTGGCGTGCAATTTCTAACCAACTTCTGTGCGATACAGCTGTTGAAAATACAAAATGTGTTTTGAATGATCCCATATAGGAATAGGATTATTTAGAATAAGTGGTTTTTCTAAGTTCCAGTTATTCTCATCAGACTTGGTAGATCTCCTACGAAGATTTCGATTGATTCAACAATTGACTCGGTCTGAAGTGTTAACAGCGCGCTCTTGTACGATTTTAAATTCAACAACCAAGCAAGAAACAAGCTGTTCTAATGCTCAAGCTGTGCAAGAAAAAGCTGGTTTAAGTGAGCAGTCTGTTCTTTTAAATAGAACGTTTTGAAAAACGCTGTATGTTTATTTTAATTATTGACATGCTAACCGTAGCACCATTTTTAGAAAAAATTGCCAAATGGTGTGTTGTTACGTCAGACGCCGTTTTCGGTCACGTGAGTTTCATGGAAATTTAATAGGCATATTTGGAGTAAAACTAATAATTTTTGATGATTTTTATGATGATATTTAGAATCTGTAGCTTCTAATGTTCCAGAAAATGGTATAAGTACGTCATTTTGGGTAGGATGCAAGTTCCTCATTAGCATATTAACGTTTGCACTAACTGTACCTGATTTTATATTAGGTAGTCATCTGTCATATAAAGAGGCATTTGATTGATTATACCTTTTCATCCGATTAACTCCAAATCCAATTATCAGAATGTGGTTAGGTCCCAATTACTTCGGATAATTGGAGTTCGAATGTAACTCACACATATTCTCACGCTATGCATACACTTGGGCTCAAGACCTGTAAACCTTCGCTAAATATCGCCACTCAAGACGTTACCGAAGGCATTTTCACTTGTCAGTGATTGGTTTTTATGTGCCCACGTGACATGTCAAACCAATCACTGACGAGGGAAAATGCCTTCGGTAATTTCTTGGAGGAAGAGAGCAAAGAGTTCTATAGTCGGGTAGAGACTGAACCTTTCAACAGCAAGATGGACCAACACGGAGACAACATAGGGTGGCATGTGGGGCCCGATGGCCTATTGGTTTGGATCGCAGGCCATAACGCTAGCAGTCCGCGCTCTGTAACGGGTGCGGCTTCTATTCCCGCCTTTGCCCTGGGTGTACTTCCTTTCTCAGTATCAAAATTATAAATTAACTAGCACTTATGCCACTCTATTCGGGCTCCGTAGTGATCCATGGCTGCCGATGGCAGCTCAGTACGAGTCGTTCCTCTACCCTACTATAGAACTCTTTGGAAGAGAGTGGGTGATGTTTGAGTGGAAATGTCCCTATTAACTGAATAATACAGAAATTTATGGTTAGTTTACAGCGAAAACTATGAAACATTCCAAGTGCAAAAACGAGATTACAAGTTTGGATTTACAAACCGGATTTACAAACTTGGATTTTGGATCAAAATTACCCGCATTGACGGGAGACTGCAGTGTGTATACCGATTTTTGAGTCATTTTTTTAAAATTTCACGTGACTAATAGTGCTATTGGAAATTTCTTATTGTGTTTTTATGTCGAATTTGGAATTCTGAAATGCATTCTATAAATTCAATATTTAATTTCAATAAACGCTTATATTTATTACACAGCACCATGTACTCTCCGGGTTTTAAATAAAAAATTCTTGTACAAAGTAAAATGTTTAATTCAAACAAATAAATATTTTCTTTCCAGATGCTGAAAGTGAAAATTTCACCATTGAAGATGTTCATGTGCTGAATGTCACTGATTCTAGCGTTCAGTTCCTTGTCCGAGCATCTAAGTCGATTGGCAGCTATAATGTGAAATATTTTGAAAAGATGGACACTGCTTCGGTGAAGACTCTACAACTCCCCAATGGTAAATATAAATTTCTTTAACGTTGCCAATAAATACTTTAAGATTTGACTCCAAATTAAACATTAAAATTTCAAAAATTAACATTGTAATAGTTACCTCACGGACAGTGCCGAAAGTAGTACTTTCGGCACTAGTGCGGTAAAGTAAATAAAAGAGTATCTGATTGGTAGAAAAACAAAATGATGTCATGAGTATCTCTATGGAAACTAAATGTCATGAAACTCACTTATTTCTATTGGTTCATTCACGGCCCCACTCGATCCGTTCACTACACTACACTCAATACGGCTGCTGCAAACAATTCGAATACCATATAACGGTCGGAATCGCTATTGCACTTCTCTCGCGCTAGGTGGCGTTGATTGCCCACCTCAATCGTTTGTTTGTTTACAGTTATTTTATTATAGCGTTTGCAAATACGAAATTGAATTTTGTATTCTTTTGGTAACCAAAATGGTTTTTGTTAAAAAAGTATGATTTATTATATTTTTTAACGTTTTCTTATCAAAAATGGTATATTTTGTAGTACCGTTTTGTAATTCTTCTTCACGGAAGAAAGATGCCGGGACTTCATTTCATCAGTTCAAAAGTTCCAAAGCAATTAGACAAATGATGTGGTCAAATATTAAAGTAGAAAAAGCGTTTCGAGATATAATTTTGTATATTTATTCATTTTACAAGAAACATTAAACTGCACATGACACTGCATGTTGTTATATTCCCATTCAGATATTGACACATTAAATAAGCTACAGATTTAATTTTAATAAGAGAATGGTTTCTGAGTAACTTTTAAGTATCAATATTATTAATATTTATACACTTTCTATATATAGGCTCGCACAAGTACATGAAATATCAAATTTACAATTATTGCTATGATAGAACAAATTGAGAGTTTTCCTATTTTTATTTGGCATTAGATTAAAATACATAACTTTGCATTTGGCATTAGATTAAAATACATAACATACTTCTTTATAATTAAGAAAACAAAGTTTATGTATTTTAATCTAATGCCAAAAAAAAGGAAAACTCTCAATTTGTTCTATCATAGCTATAAATGCAAATTTCATATATTTCCTGACTTGTGCAAGTGTAGAACGTGTTTCTACTATCAAATATCTGGGTGTTCAACTACATGAAAATGTCAAGTTCAAAAGTCATGTTTTACAGATCTCAAAAAAATTGAGATTTATCTTATATAATTTTTATCATTTGAAAAACAAAGTTAACTCAGATTTTTTTACAAATTTGTATTACTCCTGGGTTTACCTATCCTTTATTTCTTTACGGCATTTCCATTAATTTATTTTACCAAATTTATTTTACAATTATTTCATCCCTAAATATTATTATTGATATAATTTTTTTTGAAATTCAAATTGTCACAATTTTATTAATTTGTCTATTCATTTATTATACAAGAAATAAATAAACTACATATTCAAATAAATTTTATTTTAGAATTATTTCATACCTACTTATTGTTGATATATTTTTTTCAAAAAATTCAAATTGTCACAATATTTTTAATTTGTCTATTCATTTATTATACAAGAAACAGAATAAACTGTATGTGTTCAAATAAAATCTATTTTATAATTATTTCATCCCTACCTATATTATTGATATAATTAAAAAAAAAAAAATTCAAATTGTCACAATATTATTAATTTGTATGTTCATTTATTATACAAGAAACAGAATAAACTGTACATGTTCAAATAAAATCTATTTTAAAATTATTTCATCCCTACCTATCATTGATATAATTTTTTCAAAAAATTCAAATTGTCACAATATTTTTAATTTGTACATTAATTTATTATAAAAGAAACAGAATAAACTGCACATATTCAAATAAAATCTATTTTATAATTATTTCATCCCTACTTATTATTGATATAATTATTAAAAAAAAGTTCACATTTAAAAAAATTAATTTATATCTGCAGTATGTATTATAAAAATTAATTTAAATCTGAACAAGTAGACAAATCTTAAAGCTTCATTTATTCTTAAAATATCGAGATTATATTATTACATACGTTAAACTGACAACTTAGTTTTATATGCAGTTTATTATCACATACATTAGTTTTTAATTATTATTTTTTGTGATTGAAATTGAAACGATAAACGGAAACAAACTGCGTATATATATACGATACGACAGGGAAAGTGAGGTGGGCTTTCAGAGCCCTCTAGTGACACGGAGGAGAAAAAGTGATTCCGGGTTTCGGCGCGATTGCAGCAGCCGTATTAAGTGTAGTGTAGTGAACGGATCGAGTGGGGCCGTGGTTCATTACTTTTGCATTTTCTAAAATCTCCATGGAAACAACAAGTACTACACTACAAAAATTATTAAAGGAAATTAAATAAGACAATAGTAAGAACACAAATTCCGTTTGTGTGTTTACCGTTTTCTTGACTTTTCTGGAAGAAGATTCAACGAAGCTTCCTTAGCTGCTTTTTCAATGTAATCTGGAAGTTGGTCGAACATCATTTAAAATTAATTTTCACCCATGTTCGGTAGCACTAATGTAAATACTATGTATTTTGATTCAAAAATAGAAAATTATTTTACAACTTTTCTTTGACTACTTTGCATTTTCGAATATCGCCATGGAAACTAAATGATGTCATGAAAATCACTCATTGGTTTTTAGATTATCTGACTTTATATTTATTCATAGAGACCGGAACAAGATGCACGATGAAACAACCTCATTACACAATGCCACGCTATTTTATTATTCATTTAAAACATCAACAGCAAAAGCAACGACCATAGAAAATAATAATTCTGCTGTTCCGTTTGAAAACTAAAAACAAAAGTTCTTTTTTTTTACAATTCTTAAAGAGTTCTTAAAGTTTAGATGTTTTCATGCTACTAAATCCCAACATTGGTAGAAATACTTTTTTGTACGTTATTATAAAAAATATTGTAAGCAAGCACGTGCCAAATAATATTTTATTAAGCTCTTGTCATTATTTCACTCGACCTACGGTCTCGTGAAATAAAAGCCAATCACTTAATAAAGTGTTATTTTCGGCACTAGTTGCTTAAATAACTGCTATGCAACTAGTGTGAAAAGTAAGGCTTTTTTTTAACTTGTTGAATAAATAACGAGTTTTTTTAACGAGTTGAATAAATTATTTCAATAGCGAGTGAAATAAATTCACGAGTTTAAAAAAGGTTATTTTCGACGTGTTGTCATACACTATTTTTTATAATAACGTGCAAAAAAAGTATTTATTAAATTGGCATTTATTGATTGGCTTATTAATTATTTTATTATCACGTTCAAATGATTTGAAGGTGATTATTTATATTAACGATTAATTTAAAATCCCATGCAGAAAGTATTTCTTAGATTGGCATTGGAAATAAGACGCCAAATAAAAAAAACACGTTCAAATAAAGAATTTTACGCCAATCACAAACCCGCCGAATAAAATATCACGCTCAAATAAAGAATTTTAAACCAATTAGATGCTCTTGCAGCGGGATTAACCCATAGTCTACCAAAAGGATCCTGAAGGTGGAGATGAGTTGCCTCGGCTTATATACTACTATTTTCGATGTTATTCAGGATACTGGTAGGAACGCAGAGGTAAGTCTGCGTCCTCTGGCGAGTGGATGATTGATTCAGGTTGCGTGCGTGTGGTAGCCGCCACACTCTTATTTACTTTGTCGCACTAGTGCGTAAAAGTAACTTTTAAACACGATTTCGTTGAAAGCATCACTTTTCCCACGATTATTGATTTGAAAAAGTTGGTCAACGGGAAATCCCAAAGTACCTTAATTTTACTACATTATAGTGTCAGCTGATTTTTTTTCAGCTGATTAATTTACTTTGTCGCACTAGTGCGTAAAAGTAACTTTTAAACACGATTTCGTTAAAAGCATCACTTTTCCCACGATTATTGATTTGAAAAAGTTAGAAAAGTTAGTTAAATTTATCAAACTATACGGCGATAATATTGGGTTTGGCCAAAATAAAATGGTCAACGGGAAATCCCAAAGTACCTTTATTTTACTACATTATAGTGTCAGCTGATTTTTTTTTCTTTTTCAAAATTAACTTTTTTTATAAGCACTTTACATGAACAGGAGTTGACATCCTCATCGAAGACTTGATCCCTAGCGGCCTGTACACTTTCCAGTTCCAAGTGCTATCGTCTGAAGGGGTCTTGAGCAATTGGTCCGAACCAATAGAAGTCGTCCTGCTACCTTACTCTCCTGAGATGATAATTAGAGGGTTGTCTGACAACACTCTGAGGGTCGGATGGTCCAAGAAATGGAACGATTTTTCGAGAGAAACGATTGACGGATACCTTCTATCGTACGGATACGTAAGTGGTTTCTCACTGTGCAACTGCCTATAAACAGCGTTTCCCAACTGGTGGTTCGCGATTAGCTAGTCTTGCGAAATTGTTACAGGTCTCACTAACCGGTTTTATAGAAGCGCCTCCTACGGAAAACGTCTTGAAATTTGGAACTATATAGTCATAGATATCATAGTTAAAGTATTAGATTGGCAGATCACGTGACATCCAATGCTAACGACGGGACGCGCATGGAGGCCAAAATAAGAGGGCAAAATGGCCAGTGTTGCCGCCACTTTAAGGAGAAAAATACTACGAAAAAATACAATTTAATTCTAAAATTACAAAAAAATACTAGAAATGGATTTAAAATCACTAAAAAGATTCCAAAATGCAGCTAGTATTTTTACGATATTATTTTGTAATTTCTGAATTAAATGGTATTTCTTCGTAGTATTTTTCGCCTTAAAGTGGCAGCAACACTGGCCATTTTGCCCCCTTATTTAACCTTCATGCGCGTCCCGTCGTTAGTATTTGGAGGTCACGTGATCTGTCAATCTAATACTTTAACTATGATATCTATATCTATAATGTACACGGGGACGGTCTGATTAGTACGCTTATTTAGCCACTCAGTGATGTCCTTTGTTTCTTTGGGGATTTAAGCTTATTTAAGATATTCCTCTTTAAAAATACATCGATTTTTTTAAGTTTCACAAATTAAGCGGACATATCTTTTGAAGACATCAACATCGAATAAAAATTTTGGTCAAATAGTTTCTCTTTATAGTGATTTTTCATAATCAGTAATTAAATTTTAGCGTTTGTTGCTCAACTTATACAGGCAAGGAAATGAAATGCTGTGTCCTGACTACGACATCAAATTCCACAAATGCAACAAAATGTGGCGACTTGGCAGAGTCAGCCACATGCTATTGCATCGCTTGGCGCCCTTGGTGGTCGCCAAGTTTTGTTGCATTTGATCTCGTAGTCAGGACTCAGGACACAGCCAAAGAAAAACCCGTACGTGAACGGAAAATTTGACGTCAGAGCATCGAAAATGAAGAAACCTGTTTGTAATTGCTAGGAACCCTAAAATACAGTCAGAGGTGAACGAGTGGTTCCGAAAAGGTTTCGGGGTCAAATTTCCTCACCTTCGGAACAATAACACTCAAATACTGTCAAAGCCAGTAAATTAGAAATCAGCTTCCAGGTGAGAACATTGTTTATTTAGCAGTTCCTTTAGCACAAATTAAAACACAGCAGCAAGAGGTTCTATTTGACAACAAAAAAGAACGCCATCAGCGGCACGTTTTCATAGCAACCATATAATAGCTCCATAGCAACCATCAAACAGTTAGTGCGTCTCCATAGAAACCATAACTACCACGACGAATACAAATAACAATACAAAAAATTTCGACAAAAAACAGTCCAAATGCTTAGTAAGGTAGGTTGGTCCATAAGCTCACAACTTAGATACTTGAAGAGTACAGGGGAAGAACCCCTTCATCGCCTGGGAATCTGTCTGCATCAGGTTTACTTGGCGAAAATGACGAGTCATCGCCTAAACTGGCGTAAAGAAACAAGTTTTGCTTTGGTTCTTATCATGCGGCGTACGGGTTTACTATTTTCTGATCGAGATTCACGCCAGACACTAGTCTGATGCTTGAACCGCGGAAGAAGAACCAAGGGAAAAACCAATTTCCGATCGCCACAACTCTCCAAGAAAACTTCAATCCGGACCGATTCCCTGTCGATGACGGTTTTTTCCTCTGTACTCTTCACTTGTCTCCAATAACTGTTAAGATTTTTTTTGAATTCTACTATCTTCGAATATACAACATAATCGGTTAACTGATTTCCGTTTTAGAAACACTCGGAACAATTTACCGTCCGCTCTCCAGAGCTTCCGTGGGCTTGTAACTTAAGAAGGCCGTGCCCAGAGACAAAAAACTGAACTTGGCATGGATTTTTTTCCCTTATGTTTTTTCTTTATTAAATTATGGCAGTCACGAGCTGAAAGTGTTAAAATTGTTCGAATTTGTAATTACAGTAGAACTCTAATTATTCTAAGCGTTTCTTATTATCCGAATTTAAGAAGAAAAAAAAAACAGTACATTGAGTAAATGCAAAGAGTTCTATAGTAGGGTAGAGGAACGACTCGTACTGAGCTGCCATCGGCAGCCATGGCTCACTACGGAGCCCGAATAGAGTGGCAAAAGTGCAAGCTATAATTTATAGTTTTGATACTGAGAAAGGAAGTACACCCAGGGCAAAGGCGGGATTCAAACCCGCACCTGTTACAGCGCGCGGACTGCTAGCGTTATGGCCTGCGATCCAAACCTCTCGGCCATCGGGCCCCACATGCCACCTATATGGTTGGTTGGTTGGTAGACATATATATTCAGGTTTGTGTGCTTGGTCAGCGACCCGCTTATAAACCTTCGTCAAGTAAGACAGACACAACAGACAACACACACACATAAGTGGATCCATCTAATTTTTAGAGACAGAGGCCAACTAGAGGATCCCCAGAATTGGCTTGTCACCCCCCAGAGGTATTGATTTGGTATGGGAACTTAGAGGACTTTCGGACCCAACAGATTTAACGAGCACGTACTCCGCATATACTCGGTAGGTCTTCAGTGGTACCGGGACTCGATCGCAGGACCTTCCGATCCCGAGACCGAGACGCTGACCACTAGGCTCACTACGGCCCCGCCACCCTATATTGTCTCCGTGTTGGTCCATGGTGCTGTTGCCAGGTTCAGTCTCTACCCTACTATAGAACTCTTTGAGTAAATGATTGAATATGCCGTTTTCTCCGACTAACTCCAATTATCCAAATGTTCTTAGGTCCGAATTACTTCGGAAAATTGGAATTCTACTGTAATACTTTTAAGTTAACTCGTTAAGTTTTAGTTGACTCGAAAAGTAAACGCATTTAACAAATTTTCTTTCAGATCCAAAGAGAATCCTACGACAAATTTAAGGCCCCGAGCTGCATGATTAACATTGAACTACAGGGTGCTTGCTCCTACACATCGTACACCATAGCAGATCTTTTTTCAAAGTCTTACTACGAGATTCAGCTCAAGGCCCACACCAAAGCGGGTTACGGAAAACCGACAGTCACCAAAATCTATGTAGTTTAAGAAAATCTATGTAGTTAAGAGTACTTATTAAACTAGATATGCAGAGATTTTTTTTATTTGCTTTAAAATACCCCCACACACACTGAATGGCCGGAACAGATATGATACACTATTCAAAAATTTCTATTTTATTAAAAAAAAGCGGACGCAGTTTTTTTTATTTGCAAGCGTTTATTAAAATAAATGACGCCTTAACACAAATTATTCTTTTTGAAGAGGATTTTTAAAAAAAAAATGGTATTTATAAATTACTTCTACTTCGTGAGATTATGTTTTATATTATACTTTTAAAATTGTTTTAGTTTGATATAAAATGTTTTGGCTTCTATTTAAGAGCAAGAGATATATTTTTATTCTTTGAAGTACAAATTAATTTAGAAAACGATACGGAGTAAATATTGTATTTCAAAGAAAAAAATATATATGAAACTATAGTTAAACTCAGTTTCCTGGCACAGAAGCCACGACCATGGGCAGAGCTATAAAACGCGTGGAGCAATCAGATGAAGAGGAAATTTCAGCCGTTTTATTTTGTCTTCATCTGATTGCTCCGCGCGTTTTATAGCTCCGCCCGTGGTCGTGGCTTCTGTGCAAGGAAACTATGGGTTTAACTATAGCCAATTTACACGTTTAAAAGATTAAGTAGTACTGTGTTATTAAGTAGTACTGTGGCGGGTTTTTTATTTTAAGAAGCACGAATTTTGTGTAAAAGTGGTTCTAAGTAACAGTTTCTGTTACGAACCCACATGTTTACTATTTTAATACCCTTTTGAGGTTATAAATATTCTTTATCGTCTCTCCAAAATATTTCTTTTTATGTAAAGAAAAGTACTACGATTCATTGACTATTGAAATAAAAAAGAAATCCAAACATTCATAACAAGTTTTTTTTTTATTTACATGAACACTTATCAAATACTTTTTATGCTTTGCCTAATATCTAACTTTTAAAAAATTCAGCTTTACACTAAAAAAAATTCAAAATGTTTTATAAAACAAAGCAGTTATAATTTGACTTTAACCCTTTCAGTCCCAATGACAATTTGGCATCATCATTTTAGAATTTTTTTTTGATCGTCTGTAGCCATTTATGATATCAAAAAGCACATCATTCGATTCTTCAAACTTTTTTCTATTAGAAAATATTTTTTATTAATCCCAATAGATGTCAGCCCTATTATTTTTTTAAAAATTATGATCAGAAACATGATGATGCCAAATGGCATCACTGGGATTGAAAGGGTTAAAAAAATACAAATTTACAAAAAAATACAGATCATCTGTATCTAGACGAACTGGAATACCGACATCAGTGAACCAGTAACACAGTAAAACGAACATTATACAACAAAAAACTACGTAAAGTTTATAGTAAAGTTACTTAACAGTTCTATTGCTGCAAACAGCTAAAACAGTTGACACTGCTTGTGAAAACACGACTTGCATGTTTCACTTTATAAAGTTTTTTAAAATTTACAATTTTGTATGAAAACTATTTTCAAGATTATGAAATTTCCATTGCGAGTAGTGATTTTTAGTTTTAGCAATTCGTGGTATTTTCCATAAGACTTGGATACAGCCATTACAAGCCAAGCACTGCGACCAATTGTATTGAATTCACTATAAGTTTGAAAGACTACAACTTGACGATATAAATTCGAAATGCACTAATCTAAGCTATTAAAGCATAAGCGATGGTGGCATTTTTTAAGGTTTCACTACAGCGCTAGTAGCTTTGTCAGATCTCCGAAGGTCAAGGCTGTTGTTGTTGTTTAGAATACCTTTTAGAATGTCTAAGGGAATGTACACGACTTTGTAGCTGGTCTCTTCCTCGCCGTTATCTTCAGATTCATCATCACCGTCCTCTATGGCTTGGTCACTTGTCGACGAGTCTACATCGTCGTCTTCATCTGCCACTTTGTAGCTGGAGCTCGAGTCGGAGAAATAAGAATCTTCGTTGTTCTTCTGTGGAGGATTCGAATATCCTTGTCCTGATGAGGAATAGTGGATCTCCTTGGCAGAAGAAGTGGCGTAGATGAGTTTTCCACCAGCTCCTGGTGAGGATTCTTGCTTCTGGCCGCTCGATGGGTAAGATGGTTGTCCGTACGTGTATGATGCAGGTTCTGCTTGTTGAGATTCGAGGCTTGGTTGAGGCTGGATTTTGTAGGCTACCTGCTGCCCAGATGCCTCACCCGAATAGCCATTGTTCTGAGATGGCGCTTGGAGACTTCTGTACTGAGTTTGGTCATTTTGCTGACTGACTGGAGATACAGCTGCATTATTGGATTGGGCATGGTTTGCTGATGATGCGTAACTTGTGCTTAAGTCTTGAGGATGATTTTGATATGAATAGAAATATTTTTGATTTCCCTGAGTTTGGATATTTAATGATGGGTTTTGATTAACAACTTGTTGTTGCAGATTTTGTTGTGTAGGGTAAGTTACTGGTGATGTCTGACTTAAACTAGCGAATTGTATCTGCTGTCCGTCAGATGTGATGTATGTTTGACCTTCTTGATTTGGGTTGACATAATTTTGAGATTTGATCTGAGCGTTTGTATTATAATTTGGTATTTCTACTTGCGCCTGGGTGTTAAAGACGTTTTTCAATACTTGCTGATCAAAATGTGCGTTGTTCAATGAACGAATATTTGCACCGGATTCCTGAGGAGTCGAAACTACCACGTAATTTTGTGGTAGAGTTTGTTGAAAATAAGCGGTTGCTTGTGCTGCATTTTTCTGGGTTTCGGGAAACTGTGCGGTCGGCGCTAAGTTTTGTTGAACCTGAGCTTGATTCTGGACACTGGCTTGTTGTTGCCCCGCTTGCTGAACTTGATGTCTGCTATGACCGTATTGAAAATTCACTGGAGCTTGCAATACTTGAGTACTTTGCATTTGTGGCATGGTATAACCAGTTGCCTGCTGTTGAATCTGCTGAGCGTTGTTACCTTGTGATGGTGATTGTGAATACATATTAATCCTTGATTGGGCATCATTTGATGGCGATGGACTTTGGACAACATAACTAGGCAACATCTTAGCCGATTCTGGTGTTCCGAATACAACATCCGTCGATTGCAGTTGGTTCTTTCGTGTATTATCGTGCTGTTGAGCCACCATCTGTGATCCAAGGTGAGTGGCGAAATTGATGAAGTTAAGAACACTTTGCTGATAAGCGTCGTTGTTCGCCGGCCGGTTTGTAACGATCTGCTGGTTTGGATTTCTTTGGCTTACAGAAATTGCATGCTGCACATTCGGCTGCTGCATGAACTTGGCGTTCTGATATTGCAGCTGAGGTTGAGGGTTGTTGTTTTTTATTGTTGGTCGTCGAGATGCACTCCCAGACACTGAATTTCGAGCAGACTTTTTATTCTGTTTCGGCCGAGAAACAAAAGACGGCGGAAGCTCTATGACTTGGTAGTTGGAAGGCAGACCGCGAGCTTTAGAAGAACCCCTCTGTCCATTTTGAGACAGGTACTGATAGCTGATTTGTCCTGGTTTAGGAACTAACTTTCCGTCCGGCGTTAGAACGATGGGTATGGAGAGGTAGGGCTTGTCTTTGGACGCGGCTGTGGAAAGTGGGGTTCGAACGTTTCTAAACCCGGGGTTGGAGAAGCGGGGAGGAAAATGGCCTTCAACTACGGCCAACATACCGAAAACGATTCCAAGGATCTGAAACAAAATATTTTTAAATAATGCGTACAACATAATAATAATAAAAAAGTTCGAAATACTTTGTGCTGCCTTTTATAGAGTAAGTGTCTAACGAAGTGAATGAAAATAAAATTTAAAATCATTTCCAAACTTTCGAGTAATTTCATAACTGAATAGAAAAAAAAACTCAGTTATGAGAGCCGGAGTTAACCCCCTGGTTAACGTTAACCCTCATAAACCAAAAAGTTAACCAAACTTTTGGCTGAACCTGTGGTTTCTCAGCACTAAATGGAATATAGTTCTTGCTTCATTCCCTGCATAGCTGCACGCTTTAATTTTTTTCAATTCACTTGTGCTTTAGTACAAAATGTTGCCATTGATTAAATTGATTGAAGCATCAAAAGCGATGATTGACCCAAATACTTTTGGAGCAGATTGATAACAGCTTACAACAAAAAAAAGAGTTGTTCAAGGTTGTTTGTTGGTGACGAAAACCACAAGTTCAGCCGAAAAAATAGTTTAACTTGTAATTTCTCTAGACCCGTTTACTTAGTTATTCAGCCATGAAATAAGTAAGGAAGGAATAAGTAAAAAATCTTAAAACAGCACCATCATAAAAAAAATGTCTTCTTGATAAATTCATAGTGTTAACCTAATAAAATTAACATCTGACTTAGAACAAAAAATATTTTAGAGTAACTGAAATAGTTTAATTAAACGGTAGTGCTGCCCTCTGTATGTTGCATACATATTTACAATAATATAACCTGTGGTGCTGCCATCTTTTATTCCAAAATAAAACTTAAAACAACCTTACATTTAAGAATATTTTTTGACAAATGCTTATGTTTTAAAATGCTAACTTATAAGAAGTAATAAATTTTATGCATGCGAACAGAGTATATTAAAATCAGTGGTAACACTTTTTATCAGACAAGATCTTTACACAAATAGATTTTTTAAATTAAATATGAACATTTAATTTTTGTTGAATACACAAAAATTCTTAAATACTTACTACCTCTTTGATAATTTAATCGTTTCCGGCTATCTATTTACAGACTTCTTTAGGGGCTTTAACACAGCCAATTACGCCCCATAATTTGGAACCCTGGTCAAGTGACGAGTTCAACACCCGAGCGTTCAACCAAAGGAACTTCGAGCGACATCGTACGCTTAAGCCGTCGAGACTTAACGATCACGTATATCGCATTGTACTCGGGATCAGCCAGCGCGAATACGTCTATAGTATGACTAGGACAGAACCAAGAACCTTCTAGGGGAGAGGCTCGTCGATTACCACTCGCGGCCACTGGGAGGCCTACTACCTCTTCCTAGGTAGTAGTTAACTGTTGCAGTAGGCATCCCTGATATTGATCGCGTTTAAATTCCGTGTAGCTCTAGTGCGACGATAATTCAACTAAATTCCGCATTAAAATTGGTTTGGTTGGATTTACTCAAACAAAATACTCGCCCTACAGCTACATAGGCGATACGGGCTACATAGGCTACACGGTTAAGAAGCATATCGTCATTTTGCACCTAGGTTAAGTGAGAAGGCCCGGCACCTGTCAAAAATCCTTCAGTCGCTGTAGTGCAACATTAATTTAACACATCTCTAACCCTCTCCTAAAGCCCATTTCACACTTTGTCACAACTACTTGCAACTCCCATAGGACACCATGCAGTTAAAAGTTGCACTCAAGTCGTGAGATTTTTTCATGCGAGCACGAAAAAATCTCAAGTTGCATGTACCGTTAGCCAATCAGAATTCAGTATTTGTTTGGCTACATTGTCGCGAACTAGACTTCGCCAACTGGTTGTTTATTTACTTTTTAAGACGCCAACTTTCCTTTGCTTGCAAAAAAAAATGCAAAAATCTGCGCAATTAAAAATGGGTAGTAAATGGACGGCAAAAATGGAAATTGATCTTATTAATGAAGTTCGGAAACATAAATTTGGTTTTATGGTTTGAATAAATGTTTTTTGTTCCCAAAAAGTAGTGAAATGGACTTGACGCAAAAATATGTGAAATAAATAATCTTAATTTGAAAATGGAAGTTCTCCGGAAAAACAAACGGTTTGGTCTACTGGTAACTACAAGTTGTTTACGAAAAAATGAAATTAAATTTGAGATAATAACTTTTTAGTTTTGCAAACGCCGAAAATTGGAACCGGAAGTCCAAAGTTTATGGGTTTGCAGGCATAAGTGAAAAAAATGGGCAAGTAGTTGTGCAGGTGTGAAATGGGCTTAACCCTCTCCTAACAGCGCAAGGTTCTGTGTAGATGCGTCACTTGACTGTAGTTCTAAATTACGACGCCAGTCGCCCATAGCCCTTGTGTAGCTCTAGTGCGACGTCAACTCAACCTACATCCATGTTAAATCCATGTTGTTAAGTTTGCTTATGTACTAACAAACACCTTCAAAACGTCTGCGACCGAAATCCCATCTAGAAATTAGGTAGCTCTAGTACATCATGACGAGACAACTTTTTGAAAAAGCTAAGTTCAGTTCACATTAACTGTAAATCGTAGCGTTTTCATTTTGTCAAAGAATAGCGTGTCAGTTTTTTTTTCTCTATGTATGTCACTTGTATTTTAGTGCAAATCTTCTAGCTGTTTTTTTTGCCTGTGTTAGTCGGTACTTCAGCTGGAGAAGTTGTTAAAACCTGTGCATAGTTTACCATGAACAATTGTTTCTTCAAATTCATCTTTATTTAAAGAAACTGATATTCCATAAAGTTGGTATCTTCTGTGAAAGCTGCGACACACCCCAACTTAATACTACTGAAAGTTCTTCCAGGTAAGCTTGTGCTTTATAAAATAATTAATAACAAGCGGAAACCGTGAATGTCCTTTTAAATACTTTCTTAAATTATACTTTTACTTGCTTGTAATTTTGCGTTAGTGCTTGTACGTTTTTATTTAAAATCAAACCAATAAACTTTTCAAATAGGCCACATTCAAAAGAGAAAAATTCCAGACTTTAAAAACCGATAAAGAATTAATAATGAATATTTCCTTTTTAAATTATAAAAATTGGCATATTGAAATACTGTTTTAAAATTTGTTTCATGTTTATGCGAATTTATATCATTCTTTAACTTTGTTGTTTAAATAACCGGTGTCGCATTTAAGATGATAAAACTGTCGTGCTTTTATTGTTAATGTCTACTTCCCATAGAAAACCATGCTTGTTTGTGTTGTGCCACGTCTGTGATTTTTATACTTATCGTCTTGACATGACATCTCAACTAACATATACTATCTTAAAAATTATACATTTTCTTATACTAAATTTCCTCGCTTAGGCATTCGCCTAGCATGCGGATAGTCCCTGGTTCGGATCTGGGCATCGCCAAAATAACTGCCGGCCTATAAAAGGTCCGTGCAGCCAAAAATGACCGACGAATGATACCCCGTGTAGAGGGAGTGCACGTTAAATATCCTTCAAAGTCCTAACGCTGCGTACGATATCGCCCTTAAGGGTTGCGTTCGGTGCCTACTCGGGTGTCGGCTCGTCACTTGACTGAGGTTCTAAAATACGACGCCCTTCGCCAATAGCCCTCGTGTAGCTCTAGTGCGACGATAATTCAAAACTAAAACTAAAATCTGTAAACTTTGTTGTTTATGAACAACCGGTGTCGCATTTAAGATCAAACTGTCACGCTTTTATTGTTAATGTCTACTTCCCATAGGAAACCATGCTTGTTTGTGTTGCGCCACGTCTGTAATTTTTATACATATCGTCTTGACACGACATCTCAACTAACATACTATATCGGAAAAATTAATCATTTTCTTATACTAAATTTCCCCTCATTTTTAGAAATTATTTGTTTTGATGATAGCTATTTAAACTTTGTAAATTTATGATTAGTTTGCGATTTTTAAGGACTGCGCATGCGCATGAACATTCATCACTTTCCAATGGGTGTGAATCTTGAGACTGAACTTTTGGAATGTTATAGCGAACTTTTAAACAATGGATCCTACAGAAATTGAATTCCCAGTTATCATTTTACGATATTATTATAATTACATTTTATTATTGCTGTATAGTTGATATATTTGTTATTTTAAATACAAATGTCTGTCGCATGGCGTCATCAGGGGTACAGATATAGGACAATACTCACATGAATGTTATGTAGTACCTCTTAAATTCGAATTTTAAGTTTTAAGAGTTAGAAAAAAAAGTGTCAAATTACCAAAATTTTCAGGGGACTGGGGAGCCCAGTCGGTTTGGTATTCGCCTAGCATGCGAAAGATCCCAGGTTCGGGTCCGGGCATCGTCAAAATAACTGCCGGCCCGTGCAGCCAAAAATGTCCGACGAATAATACCCCGTGTAGAGGGAGTGCACGTTAAATATCCTTCAAAGTCCTAATGCTGCGTACGTCGCCCTTAACGGTTGTGTTGGGTGCCTACTCAGGTGTCGGCTCGTCACTTGACCGTGGTTCTAAAATACGACGCCCGTCGCCAATAGCCCTCGTGTAGCTCTAGAGCAACGATAATTCAAACTAAACCAAAACCAAAATTTTCCGTCAGCAAAGTTACCAATAAAATTTCCTTTAACTGAATTTCTGAGGATATAACACAGTAAAACACGGAATTGGCCACTACTAACCTAATCAAAGTATTTCTTATTTTAAAATATTACCATGCTCATATTCTGATTTATTATAAGCTAATTTTCAAATAAAATGATATCGGTCCTAGACACACAGTCCCTGGACAAATTATTAGACGCACTGTATTTTTTTTAGTAATGATGAAAACATACCAAAGAATGCCATATCATTATAAAAGATGTCGATACATGTATTAAGTATAGCAGATAGTATTTTCTCTTCAATAGCTTAAGTTTAGGAAGACAAATGTCCTTCTACAGGTATTTTGTTCATCATTGATTGATACATGAAATCTTGCAGTGCGTCCAATAATTGCCAGACTGTAAACGGTGCATGGTATGCTCAAAGTCCCACGCGCTTATCGATGTTACCCTTAAAAATTTCGTTGGTTTGCCTACTCAATAAAGCTCGTCACCCGAGTAGTTCTAAAGCGACGATATCACGTAACCTGACGTGGTAGATGTCGATAGGGTTGCATAGGGTCCAGCTCAGGTGTCTTGTCTTATCATGACACGTTAATTATGCGAGAAATGGTCAAGTTTAGAAGACTTCAGTTTATGCATCGCATAGTTCGGACACAAATGCCCTTCTAAAGGTATTTTGTTCATCATTGATGATACATGAAATCTTGCAGTGCGTCCAATAATTTGTCCAGGGACTGTAAGTGCTTGTTTTGCATGCAAAAGGTCGAAGGTACGTAGGGGGAATCGTTAACACTCGATAGGAACCTTACGAGGTAAGGCCTTAAGGTTTCTATCGAGGCACTCGATAGAAACCTTACCCAGGAACTGAACTTCCTTTCCAAATTTTTGGATGACAACCGTAATAAGTCAGTACATGTGTTTTTGGATGAAAACCGAAATAAGTCAGTACATGTCAGTTTACGTGCTCTTTAAAATTTTGCTATTCTAGAGTCAACACAAAAGTAATAGACTACTTTTTCATTGTATTAAAAATTCAAAACGGTTAATTTTAATTTGACGGTACTTCTGTCGCCAAGGAATTAGGCGCTTTTTTTTGGAGGGCGATAAACAATTTTTTTTGGTGATACGGCATTTTCTGGCGAAATGCGTCGTAGCTATACTCGTGGCCAACCTAACTTGGGTAAATAGAAATATGCTATGGAGAAAATCTTTCCGCGGATGTAAAGAGTTACATAAATTATTTGCGAATCCATCCAGAAAACATGTTTAAAACATTAATTTCGTTTTAGGTCTAACAGATTTTAATATTTGAGAAAATTTGGCAATTTTATCAGAATAAAAAGCGTATTCTGGTTATATTGTATTCAGATCATTTTGTATGTAAATATTACCTTACAAGAGTTTCCAACCAACGGATCATTGTTTCTTTTCCGCGTTCTATGGTTGCCGTCTCGATCGGATATGTTTATTATGACAGAGGCGGCTGATTTTTTTTCATTATTAATCATAATTCACTGTGTAATTGGCGATTGAAAATGAAAAAAATCTCCTTATTACGCACAAAGAAAATATTTAAATATTTGTAATAACGATTTACAATAGGCCAACAGAAGCGATATCGGCGCCAAATCAGACGGCTGATTGAAACTTTTTTTTTCTTGTTTCGTTTGAATCGGCGCGGCTGTGATGATTTAATGTAGCGCCGCGCTCCCTCTGCTTTTTTACTCATTGTTTTTTACCCAAGTTAGGTTGACCGCGAGTATAGGTGGCGCTGGTTATACTTGCGTGGAATTATGAGTAGGTTGCGCGGATGTTGTGCGCATCGGAATTGTTTTGTTCCAAATTTCTTTTTGTTCTATCGTCATTTCGTGAGGTGTTGAACGCGAATTTTCTCTTGAGACAGTTTTTTTGGTTTTGTTTTGTAAAACAAAATTGCCTGGGGCCCCAAACGAGTGTTTAGGCTTTTCATGCGCCCTACAGTACTGCCATACGGTTTTCAATTCTACAACAGCAGAACGGAATCAACTTGGTAAATTCTTTTAGTCACCGTCTCTCTTCACTGCAGTAAACAATGTAGCAGATGGGTTCCTAAATAATGGTACGCATGTATCGCGCTTTTCTGGAATTCTTCGTGCTCGCATCTGACGCGTATGCAAGGACCACGACAATGGGATAAGTTGATTAGAGACCAACACAATCCTGGATCTACATTAGGTCCTAATGTGTTTTTCATGCTATCATTTCAAAGGATTATACAAATACAAAAATTGTAGACCAACAACAGGCCAGAGGCCCAGCAAGGTTGGTCCCAAATAAATCTAATACTTTACCAGTTTCCAATGACTATTAAGATTCTTCTTAAATTCTTCTACTCTCTTCGAATACACCACATAATATGGTAAAGCATTCCACTCATTGACTCTATAGTAAAAATGTTTTCTTACCTCCCTTTTAAAGCATGATTTATTCAATTTCTGATCATGTCCTCTGGTCCGGCTATTTAAGGCAAAAACCTGTGCCCTTCATGTCTCCCTGTTTTATGAACTTGAATACCTGAATTAAATCACCCCTACCTCTCCTGTTTTCCAGGGAATACATGTTTAAAGATCTTAATCTGTTATCATAATCAGTACCAGATAGACCCTTGATCATTTTTGTAGCCCTATGCTGAATTTTGTAGCCCTATGCTGAACTTTTTCAAGCAACTATCTTTTCTGAGGGAGACCAAAATTGAACAGCATATTCCAGATGTGGCCTTACCAATCCCCTATACAATAGCAAAATGATCTCCTTAGATTTAGAGAAGTGATATTTTTCTAATATGTCCCAACATTCAATAGGCTTTCTTACTTGCCTCAACACACTGTTTACTCATTTTGAAATCATTGCTCACCAAAACTCCTAAATCTCTAACGAACTCACTATCTTGGATACTTTCTCCCTGTAAAACATAAGAATGTTTTACATTGTTCTTACCCAAATGCAAATTATGTCGTAAAACATATTATATAGCAATGCAAATTATGTCGTAAAACATATTATACTACCCAACGTCAGAATATTAGAATAATGAGAATAAAACATTTCAAAACTTTGAAAGTTGCATTTATTTTTATACACAACTAAAGTTTCACAAATTCTTTTTGTTTTATTACATTTTATAAGATTTGTTAATGAAAATAACATAAAACAATTGGCTTGATTTTGCAAATTTACTTTTAAAATCAAAATATAAAAAAATAACAAAAATAGAATACATCCTAATGGTAGTTCACAAAATTAGAATAATGCGTAAACAAATAAAATAAATTGCTCTTACAAGTTTTATTTGCAACTAATCAGTATTTGGTTGCATCGCCCCTAGCTTTTATCACATCTGGCAGTCGATCCGGCATACTTTCAACTAATTTTTTACAATGATCTTGGCTGATATCATACCAAGCACGGTTAACGAATTTTGTGAGTTCGTTCTGGTCCTTTGGAGCCAATATTTTCAGTTTTTTCTTCATTAAGCCCCATATATTTTCTATAGAATTAAAATCAGGTGAATTCACGGGCCAAGGAAGTAGTTGTACTTCATTATCTTTCAGCCAAGACAAGGTGGCTTTCGATGTGTGACATGATGCGCTGTCTTGTTGGAAGACAAATTCCCCTTCAAATAGATCTTCAGAGGCAGGGATCATATATTTGTCAAGAACGGACTTGTACACTTCGGAATTAACAGTGCCTTTCAATACACAAAGCTTTCCTAATCCATTGGCACTGAAACACCCCCAAACCATTATTGATGTGCTGAACTTAACTGTGCGTTTTAAGCACTGTTGCTGAAAAGCCTCTCGAGAAAAACGCCAAACACGGTGACCTTGTGGACCGACAGACACGCAAAATACTGATTCATCACTGAAAAGTACTTTGCCCCAATCTTGGGTGCCCCAAAGCAGCCTTTTTCGGCACCACAACAAACGCCTTTTTTGTCTGGCACTAAGGAATGGCTTTTTCTTTGGTACACGTGATCGAAAGCCGATTTCAAGTATTCGACGTCGTGTAGTGCTGACTGAGGTATCAACTCCTGATTCTCGCCACTTCCTATTTATAAAATTCACTGACCTGAATCGATGTATTTCAGTAATCCTTTTCAGACATCTCTCTTGCCTCTTGGTTGTTATTCGTTTGGCACCACATTTTTCGCGAGTATATTTAAATTTATTGTTCCTATAGTAGTCCTGAAGAATTTTACTCACAGTTCCTTGAGAGCAATTCACCTTCCTGGCTATTTTCTGTTGAGTCAGCCCCTCATTCCGTAACGTTAAAATTATATTCTTAGTAAGAATAGAGATCTTTTTTTCGGCCCATTCTAAGCAACAACAACGGAAATTTTGTTTTCAATCATGGAACAGTACTGTCACTACTTCTAATACGTCGCTAGTTATATGAATTTCAACACCACGTGGACCAATCACGTAAATGGACATGTATTCTAATTTTTTGGAACGCCTTTTATCATTATTCTAATAATATGATCTTTTTAAAATTTGATTTTATAAATTTGTATTTATTTTTATGTTTTGTGTAAACAATATATGGTTGATAGATATCTTTAAAATATATGCTAACTTCAAGGAGGCGTCTACTTTGCATATTCGGTAAGAAATCGTGTCTTTTTGATGAGAAAAACTCAAATATTTGGAATATTCTAATATTCTGACGTTGGGTAGTAGGAATGCAAATTATGTCGTAAAACATATTATAGGAATGCAAATTATGTCGTAAAACATATTATAGGAATGCAAATTATGTCGTAAAACATATTATAGCAATGCAAATTATGTCGTAAAACATATTATAGCAATGTAAATTATGTCGTAAAACATATTATAGCAATGCGAATTATGTCGTAAAACATATTATAGGAATGCAAATTATGTCGTAAAACATATTTTATTGTGACGTTAGTTCAATGAAAACTATATCAAAGAGCATCGGTTTATAAAATTATTTTCTGTATAAGGAAGGCGGTAAAAATAGTGTATATACCAATTTAGACAAAATAATTCAAATAAATTTCATAATTCAGATAATAATCGTTCACAATTTTACTAGCCTTAAGCTCTTGCAAACGAAGCGTAAGTCCCTGCGTTTTTATAGTTTTGATTTACGCACTTGTTGCATAATTAACTATTTTTCGTAAAACATATAGCAATGCAAATTATGTCGTAAAACATTATAGCAATGCAAATTATGTCGTAAAACATATAGCAATGCGAATTATGTCGTAAAACATATCGTTTCATGTATCTACTTCATTCATTTACCAACTTATTTTTCTACGAAACTCGATTACGACAATGTTAAGTCACTTATGTTTACTGTAACGTACTAGCTTATATATTTAACAAACACGTAGTAGGGTATACATAATTAACTCCCTTCAGATCCAAA
Organism: Oedothorax gibbosus; assembly: GCA_019343175.1. NCBI lineage: Eukaryota > Metazoa > Arthropoda > Arachnida > Araneae > Linyphiidae > Oedothorax > Oedothorax gibbosus. The sequence goes on from JAFNEN010000414.1 coordinate 718,874, forward strand.
GGGGCTGGGGATCCCAGTCGGTTAGGCGTTCGCCTAGCACGCGAAAGGTCCCAGGTTCGGGTCCGGGCATCGCCAAAATAACTACCGACCTATAAACGGCCCGTGCATCCAAACATGTCCGATGAATACCCCGTAACGAGGGAGTGCACGTTAAATATCCTTCAAAGTCCTAACGCTGCGTACGATGTCTAGGGACTGCGTTTGTCCAGGGACTGTATATTTGCCGAAGATTTAAATTGCAACATGTGTTTTTCCTCGTATCTTTACCACAGCATCAAAAACTGACCGTTAAAAGGCACGACAGTTAATCTTTTAATGAAGCAATCAAATACTTTCTACACATTATTTGTCAATCATCTTTACATCGAGCCTCGTAGAAAGAAAAAGCTCTTATCGTAATTGAAGAGCTTAGTGGAAGAACGTACTAAGTGACAAAATAGTAAACACGAGAAAATGAGCTTTAAAGTTTTTGGTTTACACTTACAGTCCCTGGACAAATTATTAGACGCACTGCAAGATTTCATGTAAACTATTAATTACCGGGTGATATTCTACCGTTTTATTATTTTAAATTGATTTGTTTTTTATTTTTATATTATCCAATCAATTACCGATTTATTTGACAAAGATAAAACAGCATTCATTTAGAAAAGCATAAGTTTATTAAGTTTTAAAGAAAAGTGAAATGAATGTTAGTAAAAGTCAATATTGAGTTGAGCCACCTTTAGCCGCTATCAAAGCTTTAAATCTGCGCGGCATGCTATCAATGCCAGACTGTACTGTCTCCTGCATTTGAGGATGATGATTCCACACATTAATACACGTTAGTACTTGTTTACGTTCATGTATCACTGTCAACAGGGTTGCCATATGTTAAAAATAAATACAAATATGTAGTCTACAACAATTCTTTTAAATAAATATCGATAATATTGTAGTTTAAATACAACCATTATTGCATAAAAACTCTTAGAAAACATAACATTACTTAAAAAAATTCAGTGCGTCTAATAATTTGTCCAGGGACTATGGATTAAAAATGGCACTTACAAACGGTAAAAAATATACTTAACTTAAAGTTTATTTTAAAGGAAGAACTTGTCATCTTTAAAGAAGTTAGTAATATGTTCAGTTACACAAATCTCGATTTCAAAATTTCAAAAAGTCACTTAGCACGTTTTCCCACTAACCTCTTCAGTTCAACTTTCTCTCAGCTTTCACGGTTGTCACTCGGGTAGCTTTCAAAGAAAGTGCAGAAAATAACTTGACCCGATGATTGTTGATGGATGATAGTAATTTAGAAAGAAGATTTGAGCGGTAGTTGGCCAAATCTAACGCTTCTGTTTCAGTTTAAGCTAAGAAAAACAATTAATTGTATCATACTATTAATGAGCGAAACTTAATTCCTTTAAAGTATCCATCGAATTAAAAATTACTAGCTTTCTAAACCCGGCTTCGCACGGGTTTACCTTTAATAACGGTGATTTGTTTTTGACACAGCTGTAATAAAATGGTCGGTCTGTTCATGGGCGACTTTTGGCAATATTTAAAATTTAACAACCAAATGTGGTAATCATTCTACAATCAATACATGAAATAAAATAATAATAGTCAAATAACAATCCTACAAATTAAAACCTCTTGATATTTCATGTTTATACTTAATTTTTGCTCGCGCTAAAGTTTCTTTCGAATTGAAGTAGAAATCGAATTTGTCAATTTTTTAACGGCGGCTCTTACTGGATTTCATGTTTATCTACGGATGACGTCAAGCCCCTGTTTCGGCCCGGCAGATGTGTTTTCAAGCCCCAGTTTCGGTCTCACACTCAGAAGGATGACGTATTTTTGCAAATAATTATATTAATTAAAAAATCGTAATCAAATATGAAAAAAACTAAGCCTCAGGTGCACACGTAGGTATTACAGGGAATATATCTTAAAAATTTCGAATTTTTTTTAGCAGTATAAGAATGTCTTTCACGTTCCACAGACAGACTTTCTTTTATTATTATAGATTTCGCATGAGCAGATTAGAAAACTGCTTGGCAATTTGATTGCTATTTTTTGTATGCAATATCACCATTTACTATGAAAAGATTCTTTAAAAGTTTGATGGAAATATTAAAATTTGAACTTGGTTTTTATTATTTCGTACTTGAAAATTACGAGGGACATTTTCTTTATTACAAATTAAATATTGCATCAAATTTGGGTCGTGAAAAAAAGTTAGTTGAGATTTTGGCGAAATTAAAATATTTCTTAAATTAAAATGCAATTCAATGAAAAATATTATAAGTAAGAATTTGTAATTTCGCGTTTGTGCTAATGTTTTGTAGCCGTACTTATTAATTTAAGTATTTTCCAATTAATTACTATTAATTAAAATATATACTTATGTTCGAATTAATGTTTTTTCACCGTAAACAATTAAATCGGAAAATTATTTGAAATAAAAAAAAATTGTTTTTTTTATTTAAGCTGTAATTTGAATAAAATTGAAGTGTACTTTTAGGGTTTGGATAAATTGTAAAATCAAAATAAATTATTTATACAACAGATTTAATCCAAAGTAATTGAAAGGTAAAAATAGTTATATTACCTTTAATTTTTATTTTTTGTAAAATGCAAAAAAATATCTTTTTATAACAACGTGCAAAAAAGTTCACTTTTTTTACATCATATTCATTCATAAATCGTTGCGAAAATGACACTTTACTTGCTTACAGACATTTTACTTGTCACAGACAGTGCCTAAAGTGGTACTTTCGGCACTAGTGCGGTAAAGTAAATAAGAGTATCTGATTGGTAGAAAAACAAAATGATGTCATGAGTATCTCCATAGAAACTAAATGATGTCATGAAACTCACTTATTTCTATTGGTTCATTACTTTTGCATTTTCTAATATCCCCATGGAAACTACAAGTACTACAAAAATTATTAAAGGAAATTAAATAAGACAAAAGTAAGAACACAAATTTCACGCCAAACAATACTATTTTGATTCAAAATAGAAAATTATTTTACAACTTTTCTTTTACTACTTTGCAATTTCGAATATCGCCATGGAAACTAAATGATGTCATGAAATTCACTCATTGGTAGAAATACTTTTTTGCACGTTATTATAAAAAAAATATTGTAAGCAAGCGCGTGCCAAATAATACTTTATTAAGCTCTTGCCATTATTTCACTCGACCTACGGTCTCGTGAAATAAAAGCCACTCGCTTAATAAAGTATTATTTTCGGCACTAGTTGGCTTAAATAACTATAATTCCTTTACTAATATTTAAATCAGTTATTAAAGAAACCATCATAACTTTCGATTTAATTTCACTTGCACAACTACACAATCCCCCACTTACCTTCATGTCTGGCATCCAGTTCGCCATGGTGAGCAGCTATTTGTCCCTGACCTCCAACTAAACACCGAATGTCAAGGTTTCCCGCTTAAATATGGCGTTCGTTCTGTGGTCATCTTCCAATGGACGACTGTTTTCCCTACTGACCTTTATTCTAATTTTCCTCCTCTTCGGAACAGTCCTCCTAACTGAGGAATTGTTTGGTTCCAAAATGGAATGTTCTTTTGGGAGTAGCGGTTGGTTCTTGTTCCAGTAGATTTGAAACATTACTTTTAAAACCAAATCATTTGCATCCTTAAGGGGGAATGGGCGCTGGACCGCGGGTCTCCAAACTTAAGTGCCTCAGTGTTGATCCAATGGCGAAAAAAACTATTTTCTCTGCCACATTTCTCCGGCTGTATTGAATATTTTTACAAACGGGGTTTTTTAAAATAATAAATTACAGGTCTATCGTCTCACTTTTTGAAATTGCTTCGAATATTTTGTGTAAAATTATTTATTGAATATTAAAAAAAATACTCGAACCCATTTCAAAAAGTGGGAAGGTCGGGACCTGTAAGTTATCTACATTTATCACATAAAAAATCCGCTTGTAAAAATATTCAATACAGCCGGAGAAATGTGGCAGAGAAAATATTTTTTTTCGCCATAGGATTAACACTGAGACACTTTGCTTTGGAGACCCCCGGTCCAGCGCCCATTCCCCCTTAATCTCCGTCTAGAATAAAAGCTACGATGAATTAATAAACCTTTTTTGTTTTTGTAAAACTACCATTAATTATGACCTTAACCATAACTTGAAAGGGTTTAATGGTTAGTATTAACTTATTATAGTTGGGTTTGATGACCTTAAAGAAAAAAAAGTTTAGAAGTTAGTGATCAAACTGTTCCAATGAAAACAGGTTCAAAAGAACACAGCCTGACTGATTTAGTCAGTTCCTCCTCGGTATATGGAGGCTGCACCTTGACACTGTGGTCACTACTGGCTTGTCCAATGACTGATATCCGCAGAGCTAAGAAGGTGGAGATGCCGTCTTGCAAAAACCAATACGAAAACTGGTTTGCCAAGTGAGGCCATTGATCGCTTTGTAATAAGCCCAAACAAACGCTCTCGGCGAACTATCTGGCGCTATTCTACAGGGGAGTTGGTATAGAAGCATAGATATCATAGTGAAAGTATTAGATGGGCAGATCACGTGACCTCCCATGCTAACGACGGGAGACGCATGGAGGCCAAATAGGAGGGCAAAATGGCCAGTGTTGACACCACTTTAAGGAGAAAAATACTACAAAAAAAATACCATTTAATTCTAAAATTACAACAACAAAAAATACTAGAAAAGGATTTAAAGTCACTAAAAAGATTCCAAAATGCGGCTAGTATTTTTACGATATTTTTTTGTAATTTTAGAATTATTCTAAAATACTAATATCCTCCTTAAAAATATCGTAAAAATACTAGCTGCATCTTTTTAGTGACTTTAAATCCTTTTCTAGTATTTTTTTTGTAGTGTAGGACTTAAATGGGTTTTTTTTGTTAGTATTTTTCTCCTTAAAGTGGCAGCAACACTGGCCCATTTGCCCTCTTACTTGGCCTCCATACGCGTCCCGTCGTTAGCATGGGAGGTCACGTGATCTGCCAATCTAATACTTAAACTATGATTTCTATGTTTGTAAGCTTTATCGACTTGGCGAGTTTTGACTCTAAAAAACCATAATTACAACGCCTTTTCCTTACCCGTGGGAAAAATTACCATCTCGTACTACGCCAACATCTGTCCAAACAGTCATTTTTTGATAATGTCATTCTTTGTAATTCTAGGCATAAGCTTATTGCATCGATTTGACAACTTTTTGCTTTTTTGCTAAAAAAATATAATTACAACGCATTTTTTGCCAGTCTACCAAAAGGATCCTCAAGGTGGAGATGAGTTACCTAGGCTTTTATACTACTGCTATCGTTGTTATTTAGAACTAATTAAGAATAGTGGTAGGAACGAGGTGGTAAATCAGCGCCACCTAGTTGTTGATGGCATATTGAGGTTGCGTGTGTGGTGAACCGCCACACCACTCCCCTCCTAGAAACGAGGTAGCGGCCTCGGTAACCCACAGTCTACCAAAAGGATCCTCAAGGTGGAGATGAGTTACCTAGGCTTTTATACTACTGCTATCGTTGTTATTTAGAATAGTGGTAGGAACGCAGAGATAAATCTGCGCCCTCTAGCGTGAAGATGATATATTGAGGTTGCACCTGTGGTAACCGCCACACCGGTAACGGAATATCTGCCACTTTGTGTAAATTCAGATCCCATATATCAGCCTACAACTGCCCAAACCGTCATGTTTTTAATGTTTTTTAAGAAATAAAATGGTACATGTTGGCATCAACTAACTGGAACGAACGATTTGTATCACTAAAGTTGCTTGGCGACTTTCTGGCGGCTTCACTTTGTTTATCGCCAAGCACCTATTTAACTACTCTAGTTTGATCACTTCCAGATACAACAACACGGAAAATGATATTTAAAGAAGGCTCCTGCGCCCTACATTTCCCGCCATTTTTTAATCTAAATATATTCTAAATGATGGTTCGAAATCGAGTCGTTAACTCTCGATGATGCCCGGCTTACAAACGATTAGAAAGGTAAATTGATTTTTGAAGATTTTATCGTTGAATGGTCGCTGCGACCTGTTTGAACTTTCGTTTTCCTTGTTTACAGCCGTGGGAGATGCTGTATTCTTCAGTAGTATATATGATATGCTGTACAGAAATGAAGTCTTTTTTTTCTCTTTACCATGAAATAATTGAAATTTTAGAGGAACAAATGGCAAGTAACTTGGGAATAAAATGTAGAAAATAATCCAAAAAACGCATTGCTAAATATGTCTTTAAAAATCAAAGGGGCGTAACTATAATAGCTAGAAGGGATAAGATAGTTTATCAAATGCAAACTGAAACCGGATCCCAAAAATATCTGACAGGGCAGTGCTGTCTTCCACTATTCTATTAACTCCGAAGGAAACGCCAATACTTGATATTAATTTATTTACAGTCGCATAAGTTATGCTGCACGCAAATTGCTTGTTCTCTTTACTTTTAAATAATTGAAATAACTTTTTTCGGAATTCGCACCCTCCAAAAAGTGTAAAAAAACATTCTCCATTTCAGATTTTCGATCCCTATCCCAATACTTTCAGTTCCTTATATTTCATATTAGGTAATTGAAAGTAACAAAGCTATTTAAAAAAAATAGTACGTTTGAAAATGTTTTCTAGTTTAACCCGTTATCACTTGTGTGGGATACCCCCAACAGTTCTTTAAACCGCCATTGTTTCAATACGTTACGTATATATACACTGCTCAAAACAATTAGGGGAGCACTTTCTGTACTTTTGTTAACCCTTTCAGTTTAATTTTTTTTTAATTTTATTTTTTATTTTTTTTATTTTAAAAATCTTAACTTTGTGAAATAGATTCATTATGCATCTACAATGAAATGGTAAAAAAACGGGGGTACAAAATCTTAATTTTTTTAAACTAAAATTTAAGGGGAAAAAATTGGTATCGTAACTTTTGAATAAATTATAACAGTAATTTGTTCAAAACTTTATGAAAAAAAGTTAAAATCAATTTTTAAACAATGCAAGCGTGAAGAATTTAGGGTCAATTTATTTCATAATTTTTTTTTCATATTTTCATTTAATTAAAACAAACATTATTTAATTCTTCAAAAGACATGATTCTGCCATCTAACGATACATAAGTGCGAGCTCAACTTAGTAAGAAAAAAAATCGCATGATGATTCCAAATGGAATCATTGGGGGTGAAAGGATTTAAACCATGCATTCCCCTAATTCTTTTGAGCAGTGTACATCGCCGACACTTCTGTTGCTATAATAAAAATTTTACTTGTGATTTAATTTGTCATTTATATCTACTTTTTTATGTTCGCCAATATGGTCCTTGTGACCCTTCGTGTTCTGACTACTTTTTAAGTTTTGTAACACTGTTCTTTAAACTTTTGCGTCGGTTATTGGTTAATCTTATATAGATTTTACTATTGCAATACTAAAAATAAAATCTAGCAAAATGGAATGTCACCGAAATTTGATGTACAATTTCCCGTACGTAATATTTGATTTGTTAGAGAATTCATTTTTTGTTACTTTTACTTTTAATTTGAAAGTAAAACAATATCGACTTAAAACAATACATACTACGTAGAAACTGACTAGTATATCGAACTTAGAATCAAATTATGTATTAAGGGGTGTTAGGATATTTTATAAATCACAAAAAAATACTTTTTTTTAAAGCACTTTTATTGAAGCACATTAATTTCTGCTTAATATAAGGTGCCACACGTGTCTAACTTATATCTAGTTTTTGAAATAGTGACACACTTCATGGTATTTTAATGATATTTGACCTAGACTCGGCTTTTATAATTACCCGTTTCTTAATTACATGTTTTTGGAACTTGTGCATCTGATAATTATTTAAGCAAAGGACTTGAAATATTTTCTAGATATCAAAGTGTAATAAAATTTATATTGACTACAAGTTACAATACGATGTCGTTTTTTTTTAATTTTATACAATGCTACAAAAAAATATATCAGATTTAGCTTAATTTTTACTGATAGACTATTGCTCGCTTAGATGAGAAAAAAAGAACTACATAATACATTTTAGCATTTTAATTAAAACTAGGGGTGTGTAACACTACACGGCTTTCAATTACCATTCAATAAATCGATACACATTTAGAGGTAAGCATATTCCATAGGGTAATTTCAAAAACTTTATAACCTAAAACGTCATAAACTTTATAACGTCTAACAGGTACAGGGAACTCGTAAACTAAATTTGAAGTCCGTATCTCTTTTAGTTGAGGCCCAGTGGCGCAGTGGCGCAGTGGCGCAGTGGCAGTGCTTCGCATTGCCCCGCCACAGGTCTGGGGATCGAGTCCCGGCTTGGGCGATGTTAACTCAGCCTTTCATCTCTTAAGTGGATGGATAAAATGAGTACCAAGGCATGCTTGGGACTAAACACTGGGGAGGCTGACTACCTTACCGGGACATATGTCTAGCACCGCAGAGCCCTTGGTCACGTAAGCTGGAATGGGCACAGCAGGCCTTGGCCTACTAACGGGCTGTTACGCCGAGGAGGTTTTTTTTCTCTTTTAGTTCGAGCTGTAGATGGGTGTCAGGCACACAGGCGAGCCAATGTTCAAGACCACTTTTTCGGAATCGCCACCCTCCAAAAATGTGTAGAAAACACAATCTCCATTTCGGATTTTCGACACCATCGCAATATTTTATTACCTTTTCTCTCATATTTAAGTCATATTGGAAGTAAAAATATAAATCTGCAATGTAATCCGATAACAAAAAAGTCAAATTAATAACCAATTTTCTAGGAAATAAACTACAGGGTGTCCGTAAAAGAATGTCCGAGTTTCAAATTGTAATAGTATTGTGGTTGAAGTGTAATTGTAATGTGGTTGAAGGTGACGAAAAAAGAATAACTCCAACAGTTTCAGATAAGCGCATGCGCTTGTACCGCTACATCGTTTTCACAGTTGCACAGGCCGTTGCTTCCATTACTCCGGACTTGCTGCAGACAGTATGGGAAGAATTGCATTTTCGTTTGGATGTGTGCCGTATCACTAAAGGCGCACACATTTGAGCACTTATAGGAAAAACTAAGTTAGTTTTCCTTCAATGACGTGTATGATTTGTTATATTTAGTATAAAATAAACTCCTGTAATATACCATTAAAACTCGGACATTCGTTTACGGACACCCTGTATTTAGAAAAAAATTAGTCGTACAAAGGTGCGAAATTTCTTTATGAGCGATATAAGGAGGTAATATTATATTGAGGGGGTTACTGGGGTAAAATTATGAGATTGTAACGAGAGGGAGAGGGCACAATACATTCTAGCTTATAATAGAAAAGTTAGTATTAAGAGAAATTGTAAATTTAAGTTGTAGTGCGCTGGGGAGCCCAGTCGGTTAAGCGTCCGCCTAGCATGCGAAAGGTTCCGGGTCCGGGCATCGCCAAAATAACTGCTGACCTATAAACGGACCGTGCAGCCCAAAATGTCCGACTAATCATACCCCTTGTAGAGGGAGTGCACGTTAAATATCCTTCAAAATCCCAACGCTGCGTACGACGTCGCCCTTCACGGTTGCGTTGGGTGCCTACTCAGGTGTCGGCTCGTCACTTGACTGTGGTTCTAAAATATGACGCCCGTCGCCAATAGCCCTCGTGTAGCTCTAGTGCGACGATACTTCATAATGCACTAAGTTGTAGAGTGAATTTTGCAAACGTTCGCATACGTTCGTACCTCTGGGACGAAGAGAATATAGCGTGAGGCTATGGGGGTAATATATGGTTCTTTAACGCACAATACATATTGTCTAGCTGCTATTTTAATGCTTAATCGGATGGAACGTTCACCCCTGCATGTTTTCCTTCCTTACTGGTTCATCATTAACCGACATTAACTAATATATTAACCTGAATAAAAACAATGACAGTTGTTTAGTTTATTCGTTGTGTCCTAATAGTGTTATTCAACAATGACAAATAGTAACGATTTGAAAGCTTGCGGTTCAATCCTTATGTTACGTAATTTTTATATAAAAATGCTTAATATATGCATCTGGTAAGAAAATATCGTATACATATATTTTTGAATAAATTATTGGAAATTCGGCCATATTGAACTTCATAATCATAAAATAGTAATTATATAACTTGAGAGTTGCCATAAATTATTAGAAATTTTGGCTATCTGTATAAAAGTTTGTGCCAAAGTTGGTTAGACAAAAAAATATATAGAATTAACTAGGGTGAGCTGACTAAAGTACAGGGTGGTTATAAAATAACGCTCCCTATTCGGAGAGGTCTGTAGCTTGAATGAATAATCCGAATGCAACAAACTTCGAGACAGTTACTGATCAAGAAGGGGGAAAAAGAATGGAATCATAAAAAAACACCCTCGTCTCTTGACCAGGGTTCTAAATTACGAGGCGTAATTGGCTGTGTTAAAGCTCCTAAAGGAGGCTAGGAAAATCAAAAAACTATATTGTAAACATTGGCAAAACCAAGAAGCGGTCATTTCTTGCATTAATGTAATGTAATCGATTCCGGCTGCCTATTTCTAGCCTCCTTTAGGAGCTTTAACACAGCCAATTACGCCTCGTAATTTAGAACCCTGGTCAAGAGACCAGGGTATTTTTATGATTCCATTCTTTTTCCCACTTCTTGATCAGTAACTGTCTCGAAGTTTGTTGCATTCGGATTATTCATTCAAGCTACATACCTCTCCGAATAGCGAACGTTATTTTATAACCACCCGGTATATATTCAGATAAGATGATTATATTAGTTATAATTAAATTGTGTTAGTTTCCTAAAAAGGAAATTAGCTGGAATGAAAATTAGTGCATTTAGTATTGTGGAATTTAGTTTATTTTGTTTTTCCATTTTAGCTTCCGCATTATATCTTTCAACTTTATAAATATTTAAAGTAATCTTACAACTGTCTGTCATCCACTTTTGCAGCCCGAACCACAAATGCTACGAACAAACAAGGATGTTGCGTCAAACATATCAGGCAAGGTCCCATTTAGAATTTTACTTAAGAATTCGTATTTGAAATTCATGTAAAATGCAAGAAATTGAATACCAATCCAATTTTTAGCTTCCACACTACGATTATAACGTAAAAAGTGGAAGGTATTATAATCGTTCAGTCAGTCTGTCTGTCCCCCACTTACATAGGCCAAACTACAAATGCTACGGACAAGTGTGATACGTCAAAAAATTCAGCGCATCGAAATTAGAATACATTGAAAATTCCAGAAAAGAATTCGAATTCGAAGTACGTCAATTATTTAAAAACTGCAAAATTGAATGCTCATTTAAAAAGTCAAAGAAACCATTTTTGATTAGAATTAAATCACCATTGCCATCGCAACAATCGCTCGAGAAACTTTAATTCTTTTAGACAATAAATTAAAATAAATGTATTTTTGCGACATCGATCCGTTTGAAATGACGTCAAATATATTTCACTACGAGATTCTTTGTATGTTGATATGAAATGTTTTCATTCTATTTAAAAGCGAAGGAATATTGCATATTTATTCTTTGAAATGTAAATAAATTTTACAAACGATAAGTAATAATTATTGAATTTTCGAAATAAAATAAATGAAACTAGCCAAATTTAGCATGTAATGTTTAATATAGAATATTAATGCTGTGTTTGGCGCCTTTTTATCTGTTAAACACCAACTGTTGTGTGATAGAGGGTTAAGTAAAGATTCTGTTACATACCTACTTGTTATTCATGCGATGTCACTGTTGTCATACTATTGTTTAAAATATCTAAACGTAACAGGTTCCCTGCTTCTGTGGTAAAGCCAGATGTCGTGGTCACCATTTTTACTATAATTTTACTTTTTAAATAGATTGACGTGTTTCTGTGGAAAGTCATAAACTCGTATTCATGGGTGTAAATATTTGTCATGTTGTAAGCAGAGGTAGTCAGATTTTTTTTAACATTTTAAATATTTTTAAAAAAAATCTTTCTCTTATAGCCTCTTACCATGTAATAGGAAAAAAAACTTTTGTACCTAGAAAAATATAACTCTATTTAAAATGCAAATTTATTTAAAGATTCAATCGGAAATTTATTTCGTGTAACTTTATTTAGAGTGAAACTCTGTAAGAAGTATTAATGCACGTTTTATAAATCTGTTTGAAATAACAATTTTACTCAATTTTTTTCATCGCAAAGCAGCGCTATGATTTTTTTTTGCTTAAAAAACAGACATTAATTTCAGTTTACATTTCAGCGTATATAAGTGCAAAATATTTCATTATAAAATTAAAAAATATTCCACCACATAACGTATTTTAATTGCTTTGCAATTATGAATGCAATATTTACTGACGTCAAAATATTATTTACTCGGGTGGTTTTATTAGTAAAGAGAGGTATTGTAAAATCAAGGTCATAAAAAATGAATCATTTAAAAAAAAATGAAACACTGATTGAATTTCAATTATTTTAATACTGTTAAGCGACCATTCAAAATTAATGTATAATTGAAGGATTTTGAAAAAATTTCCCACTTTTTAGAGCATTCAATTTTGTCTAATTTATTCACATTAAAGTTTTTATGTTTAAAAATTAAAATTTCAGATACAAATAAATCAGTTATTAATTTTCCTCCTATATTAACGTATTGGGTATGTGAAGATTGCCCTTGTATGCGAAAGGTTCCGGGTTCAGGCTCGGGCATTGTAAAAATAACTTCTTACATATAAACGGTATGTGCTGCTAATAAGTCAGACGAATATTACCCGAGGAAGTACACGTTAAATATGCTTATAAGTACCGAAGCCGAGTAAAAATTCCAATTCCATTTCGAAAATCGGATACGAAGTATGTTTAATTTTTAAAAAATAACAAAATACCTGCAAATATTTCATTTTTATTGATGTTTTAAAGTTTCTGCAATTTGAATTAGAAACTTCAAACAATGAACTTCTTAATTTCAGCGAAATGTAAAAATAAAAAAAATATTGCAATAGTAATTAAAAAATGTTAAATGGAAGTTGTGTCAATGAAAAGTTTAAAATCAATTACATATTTGGTTCTGAATCCATCGTTTTAACGTGTTTTTTAACCCTTTCACTCCCAATGATTCCATTTGGAATCATCAAACTTTTTTCATCAGATTTTTTTTTCTCACTAAGCTGAACTCTCACTTATTTCAAAGAATGTAGAATTTAATAAAAAATTTCTATAAAAATATCTTCTTTTTGTATCGTTAGATGGAAGAATCGTGTCTTTTGAAGAATTAAACAATGTTTGTTGTAGTTAAATGAAAATATGAAAAACATGGTAAAAATATAATTCACCCTGGAATAATTTTATTAACTAAATTGGTAATAAATTCTATATGCTTGCATTTTTAAATCTTTAAATATTTAATTTTAAATATTTTAACAAATAAAGTTTCAAAAAGTTATTGCAATTATTCAAAAGTTATGATTCCAAATTTTTTCCCTTAAATTTTAGTTGAAAAATTAAGATTTTTTTTTCTCTGCTTTTCACCATTTCATTCTGGATGCATAATGAGTTTATTTCACTAATTTTAGGTTTTTAGAATAAAAAAATAAAAAGTTGCTATTGAAAGGGTTAATTTCAACTTTTTTTTTATCGGCAATGCCTTTATTAGATGTTTCCGCGCTACTGCGGTAAAGTCTAATGCTATGGTGGCCATTTTTATCGTTATTTGTATCGATGAAATACAGTGGATTAACCCTTTCCCACCCAACTGTTTATTTATTTTTATTCTACAAATTTAAAATTTGTGAAATAGATTCACTATGCATCCTGAATGAAATGGAGGAAAAGTGTACATTTTTTGACTAAAATTTAAGGAAAAGGATTTTGGGTTCACAACTTTTGAATAAATTATAACACTAATTTTTTGTAATTTTATTTGTTAAAAGTAGTTGAAATTCAATTTTTTAAACATTCAAAAATGCAAGCATGAAGAGTTTCGGGCCAATTTATTCAATAGAATTGTTTCAGAGTGAATTTTATTTTTACCATGTTTTTTTTAATATTTTCCTTTAACTACAACAAACATTTAATTCTACAAAAGACACGATTCTTCCATATAACGATAAAAAATATATAACACAAAGAAAATATAACTTTATAGCAAAATGTATTGAGAATTTAATAAAATTTGAAATAACTGCGAGTTTAACTTGGTGAGAAAAAAAATTCGTAAGTTTTATTCTAAATGGAATCATTGGAAGTAAAAGAGTCAATGCATCAAACCACGAAGGATAGCTTCGCACGTTATGTTTGCACTAGTCACTCTTATCCTTTTACACATAAGCCACAAAAAATTACATTAAGCCACAAAGATTTTTTTCAACGCGTCAAATTGAAGTTAATTAGCAGATTAGGTTACATTCCAAATTTCATTTGAAAAATGGCATTAGAAGTATGTTTAATTTAAAAAGCCTTGGCAATTCAATAGTCACTGAAATAATTTGTAATGTTTAATTTTTAATGATGCCAAAAAAAAGTACTTGCAATTAGAAACTTCATCTTTTAAAACTAATAGTTAAATATCAGAAAAATATAATTTCTCAATAGTTGTCAATAGGGTTTTTTCACGTCGTGAATGGCAACAGCTAAGCGGTCTTGTTTTCATTTTTGCCTGGAATTACGTTTCGGTATTCTTGAAAGTGTTTTCTAAGAATATTTTACTGATGAAATCTTTAAAAACCCAACTTCTTGCTGTGCTGTTGGTGGTTCAAATCATTCGCAAGCTTGCATATAAAGTAGTTTTTCATCTATCAGGGTCATTTTGAGAGTGAAACTCCGGCAACCAATGAAATCGCAGGACCAAGAACAATGACAAACGAGCGTTACATTATCTGAACCATTCCCATTGTAATTCCAAAATGTTAAAATGGAATGGAGTTGTTTCAACGATTTTTTTATCAATTGCATATTTATTTCTTAAATCCAATATTTGTACTTTTTTACTTTGTGAAATATATTTTTGGCAATGCCTACGTTAGGTGTTCCCGTGCTACTGCGGTCAAGTCTAATGCTATGGCGGCCATTTTTAAAATAATTTATGCCGGGGCAACACTGGATTAAGGCGTCATGCCTCGGAGGGTACCTTCGAAAGTTATGTCCTGGGTCTAAGACATCTTGTGCAAACCAAAAATGCTAGACAAAAAAATATCCATATTAAATGTATTATCCGTATTACATGGGACTTGTCCCATATTAGCCCTCGTGTAGCTCTAGTACGATGTTAATGGGAAAGGTTCAGATGATGTATCGCTCTTTTTATTCATTTTTCTCTCTACTGCGATTTCATTGGTTGCTTCGGTTTCACTCTCAAAGTAACCTATATAGATAAAAAAAAACTCCTTTCTATGCAAGCTTTCTTTAGCAAATGTTTTGAGCAACCAACAGCACAGCAAGTTGGCTTTAAAAAAATTTAATAAAATATGTCTGGCAACAAATGAAACAAACCGTTCGGGCTGTTGCCATCCACGAAGTGAAACAACCTCAAAGAGTTGTGTTGTGTGGAATTGACGCATTAATTCGGAAAAATAATTAAATATTAAAGTAAATATGTGAATCTCAATCGTAATAACCATCTTGACGTTAAACTTTTAATTACAAAAGCTTTTTTTTTGCGTTCTAGCTGTTTAAATCTGATGTGGAAGCTGTTCTAAGTGGCAGTTAATGTATCAAAGCTATTAACTTTGCACATCAAGCTTATAATTATCAACTTACACGCTAAGTTTGTATTTGGGGTACTTTATTCAAAGTGATAGTTTGAAAATTAATGAAAGTTTACGAATACGTATGCGCTTTATAAGTTTGAAATGACCATTTTACTGTTTGATTCCTTATTTTTGTTAATGAAAAGAAAATCAGAGAACAGTGATTTAAGTACATTAATTAGGTTTACATTTTAGTGTTTATAAATGCAGTATCTAATTTCACTATACAAATAAAATTATTAAAAAAATCACCACATAAGGTATTTAAAAAGGTAATTTAAAATCACGGCATCGAGATTTTTTCAAGGTGATACACACTGATTGATAAACAATGAATTTGTTGCTGTTATCGAACGTTCAAAAATGATTTAAAATGAAATAATAAGTGTTAATCCCACTTTTAGAGCATTCAATTTTGTTATAACTTCACTCAATTTTATTAGCATATTAATTCAGAAATTGTCGGTAAATATGTGAATCTCAATAACAATGTTGACGTTCAATAGTTTTAATTACAAACGCTGTTCAGATACATTTGGGTTCGAGATGTTTTAATCGTGTGTGGAAGCTGTCCTATGTGACAGTTAATGTATCAAAGCTACTTATTTAGTTTTCTCATTACATTTATAATGTAAAAAAAGAGGAATGTAATACAATCGCTGTCTATTTTATAGCCTATGTTTATCACTTAACTTCACTAAGCCACAAAGAATGGATTTGATGCATCGAATTGTAGTTAATTGCCGGATTATGTTACAGTCTATATTTCATTTAAAACATCGGATAAGAAATATGTTTAATATAAAGAAACCAGTAAAATTCAATTTCTTTAAATAGCCATTCAATTACTTTTTTATTGATGCCGAAAATGCATTTAGCAAAAGATAAAAATGTTTCTTAATGATTAAACATTGCATTATTTAAAAATGAGTTTTGTCAATGAAAATTTTAAAATTAGTTGCTTATTAAGTCAAAAACCCATTTTTAACGTTTTTATTTTAAAAAAATATTTTAATAAATACTTGTCATTGGCGATGCCTACATTAGATGTTTCCGTGCTACTGCGGTAAAGTCTAATTCTATGGTAGCCATTTTTATTATAACTTATAAACGCAGCACTAAAACATCAAGCCACGGAGGATACCTTCCTATGTTATGTACTCGTCTAAGCCATCATATAAAGCAAAGAGTTTAGACAAAAAAAAAACACGTAATGAATTACGCCGGTTACACGGGACAAGTCCAATACCTCTCGTGAATAACCGACCTATAAACGGTGTATGGTATGCTCCAAATTCCCGACGCCGATGTCGCCCTTAAAAACTTTCGTTGGGTGCTTACTCATGTGTCGGACCGTCACTTCAGTGTGATTCAAAATTACGATCCCCGTAGCCAATAGCTCCCGAGTAGTTCTAAAGCGACGATATTCAACGTAACCCTGACGTTTATGATGTCGCTTGTAGGGTTGCATAGGGAGCCAGCTCAGGTGTCTGTCTAATCATTTGACAACGTTCAAAATCATGCGAAGCAACATCGGCCTTAGTCCTTGTTATAGCTTGAAAATTGTTAGTTATACCAAACCATACTTGTTAATTTCCTAAGTACCCAACATTCCCCCCCCCCTACTTTATTGAAAAAAAAATATTACGTTATCCTTTATTCCTTTGCTCCTGGGAAGACTTGACTTCTTGAACTTGAGCGGAATTTCAAATACAAATACCTAATGTAAACAAATATCCAACTGACATTAAGTTTTTAGTAACTTTTGAACTAAAGATGACTATTATAATTGAGAATATCATACATCACTTTAAGAATCTTTCAGCTTTTGCTAAATGAATATTCTAGTAGCATATGACATTTTTATTACATATATTTTTTATAGTTTTCTTTAAAGGTCAAGTTTCTATTTTTAAATGTTGTTTTTATGATGAATAAATAATTAGTAAGTAAAATATAAAATTGAATGCTCTTAATGTGGGATTAAAACTATCAAACTTTTCATTTTATATATATTTTTAAATTCGAAAAAAAAGTCATTATATAAGTTCACTTATAAATACTGAAATGTAAATTAAATTATAAATAATGCCTGATTTTTACAAAAAAATATGTAACAATGTGTTCCTTTTTTTTGTTAAATAAAAAAAAATATCTTTTTAAAAAACCTTTTGTGAGATTAATTAAAACGTCATTTTAAACAGATTTATAAATTTATAAAACCCTTATAACTGTTTGGGTAAAATTTTCAATTCGAATTCGTTGTGGACGCTGTTTTAGTACAGAATAAAAATTAAGTTAGATGGCTTTTTAAAAAAGTATCGTATTAGTTTTTTAAATTTTAAATGTACTTTCTACTCCGAATTTTTAGATGAAATTTTGAATGGGAGTCTAGACTGAATAGGGTACTTGACAGTATCGCTAAAATACCTTCCAATATTAATTAAATTATAGTTTGAACCCCCAAATATAACAAACGTATATATTTTTTTGCAAAATAAATCTTTTAATAATTAATGAAAATCATTTTCAAATGGCTTTTTTTCATCGGTACGTCACGTGATCACGAACACTTCGATTTGGCTGACGTCACTAGTATGTATAAACAAACCGGTGTGGTGTTTTTTTGTTTGTAATTAAACTGGTTTTAATCTAACTTACTATTAAAATAAAAATTATATAGATAATGGGTGGAGGTTTTACAGAAGCGGATAATTCAAATTTGCTTAAAGTAGCTTCCAAAATGGTGTTTCAAAGTTTGTTTATAGTCACTAGTGACATCATCGATACCACGTGACAGCCACAAAGCGTTTTCGGGAGTGATTTTTCGTCCTAATTTTAAAATTCATTTACCCCCCCCCCCCCCCTTTTTATGGTGTGTTTGAAAAAAGAAAAAATACGGGTCTAATATTTTTGGCATAAGAATATTTTAAGCCAATAAAAAAATTTTTAGTCAAGTACCCTATTGTGTTGCAATTTGAAATAGAATACTTATCTATTAGCTTTTGCAATTGTGGCTATAAAAGTAGGACGGACACAAGGATTATGACTTATTATTGGTTATAAATGCAATGTGGAGACTAAACAAGTAGGTTAGTAACAGAATATGTCACTCAGCCCGTTTCCACACAAGAATTGTGTTCAGGAAACAGGAAAAAAAGTCGCCAAACGTAATATTAATTCTATTATAAACATTTACACGATAAATTTAGCTAGTTTCATTTAATTTTGAAAATTCAATAATTATTTCTTCAATAATTATTTAATAATTATTATCGTTTGCAAAAATTAATTTATATTTCAAAGAATAAATATGTAATTCCTCTCTCTTAATAAAACCAAAATATTTCATATCAACATACAAATAATCTCTTAGTGAAATATATTTTACGTCATTTCAAACTGATGCCGTAAAAATAAAATTTCTTTTAATTTATTATTTAAAAGAATTAAAGTTTCTCGAGTGATTGTTGCGAATGAAAATTGTGATTTAATTATAATAAAAATGGCTTCGTATGCTTTTGAAATGAGCATTCAATTTTGCAGTTTTTTTTAAATAATTAAAGTACTTCGAATTCGATTTTTTTTCTGAGATTTTCAATGTCTTCTAATTTTGACGCACTGAATTTTTTGACGGATCACACTTGTCTGTAGAATTTGTAGTTTGATCTATGAAAGTGGGTGACGGACGAACAGACAGACGGACTGAACGATTATAATAACTTCCACTTTTTACGTTATAAACGTAGTGTGGAAGATAAAATTCACGTAAATGGATAATTTTCTGTATGGCAGTGTAATAAATGTAATTAAACTGCACTTTTCCAAAAATCTATCCTTAAAAACTCTGAGTCTTATACACAGGTTTTTTCGAAGTTTATGCAACAGTAAGACTGGCGCATAACCATAAAGCAAAACCTTAAATTTCAACATTTTATAAATAATGAATTTTATAAATGACTTTTTATTAATACTCTACTGTTTTCACTTGGAAAAGGAATTTATGAGGATCTCTTCAAAATATAAACCTCATTCAGATTTTCTGTTAGGAAAAACTAGTTTGTTAAAAATGGACTTACTTTTTCCCCGTTTTAGTTTTGCCAAGTCGAAACTTGGACAAGCTATTTAAACTTGCCACGGAAAGTTCCGGGAATGTTTACAAACAACCAAATCACTCGTTTCAGTTCAAGTCTTTGAGTGTTTGGTTGGCTTTATGTTAATTTCCTCAGTAACAAACATATTGGCTGTTCTCTCTATTTTTTAGAATTGTTAAATTAATCTAAGGGTTTTATAAGTAGCTTATGTAACTTTAAATAATATATTTGAACTAATTCCAACTTGTGTTTTCTCGTAATATTATGTAAATTAGTGTCTGCTTAACTGCGTCGTCTAACTTATGCAAATTCTTTCAGTATATAAACAGCCGGTTTTTCAAACCCGCTCTCTCCTTTTGATCACTTCTTAGTGCCTATAATTATGTGAGGTTAACCGCCGGTATCCCTTTTTGGGTGTTTGTTTTCTTTAGACTATGCAGTAAGCAGATCTTACTTGACTGCCACGCAGTCGCTGTTTTTGTCTGTCGTTTGTTTTGGTTAAGCAAAGTCATGTTAACCGGTGATTGTTTGTGATATTTAAATAAACTTTTAAATTTTAAAAAGGCTTCTGAATATTATTTACGCCACTATAATGCGTCACACTGCTCAAATTATGAAATATCCGTAACATTTTCTAAACATATATTACATTTGAATTTTATTTTGAAAAAAATTATACGGAGGAAATAACCACTCTTTCGCCCATATCCAGGCCAGTTCTAAAGGTTAAAACAAACTTGAAAGTAAAACATTGTAACCTTAATAACACAGTTTTGTTCATTCTAAAGATTCCAAAGCGTCATTACTACAATTGATGTATCACAAGTTCCGGTAAACATTTCATTGATCGTAACCTTAAGATTTGATTCTGAAACCCAGATTTGAAAACCTTTACAGAATCCGACTATCGTAAATATAAGAAACGGAATTTAAACTAGGAGTGTGTAACACCAAACGCCTTTCAATTACCACTCAATAAATTAATACATTTAAGGGGGAAATGGGCGCTCTGAACCGCGGGTCTCCAAACTCAAGAGCCTCAGTGTTAATCCAATGGCGAAAAAACTATTTTCTCTGCCACATTTCTCCAGCTGTATTGAATATTTTTACAAACGGTTTTTTAAAATAATAAATGTAGATAACTTGCAGGTCTCCATCTTCCCACTTTTTGAAATGGCTTCGAATATTTTGTGTAAAATTATTTATTGAAAATTAAAAAAAATATTCGAACTTATTTCAAAAAGTGGGAAGGTCGGGAGCTGTAAGTCAGCTACATTTATCACATGAAAAAAATCCGCTTGTAAAAATATTCAATACAGCCGGAGAAATGTGGCAGAGAAAATATTTTTTTCGCCATGGGATTAACACTGAAACACTTTGCTTTGGAGACCCGCGGTCCGGCGCGCCCATTCCCCCTTAAAGGTAATTTCAATAACCTTAAAACCTAAAACGTTTTAAGACGGCTACCTTTTGCGTATGTAGGATTTTCTCAATAACGTTAAGTTATTATGACGTCCGACAGGTACTGGGAACTCGTGTACCAAATTTGAAGTCCGTAGCTCTTGTAGTTCGAGCTGTAGAAGGGGTTTCAGCCAGACGGACCGGATGTTCGAAAAACTTTTTTTTTAAGATCCAGAACCTTCCTGTTTATAAAACACAATCTTCGTTTCTGATTTTCGACCCCATTGCAATATTAGGTAATTGAAAGTAATAATTGTTAAATAATTGATCAGGTGTCGGCTCGTCACTTGACTGTGGTTCTAAAATACGACGCCCGTCGCCAATAGCCCTCGTGTAGCTCTAGTGCGACGATAATTCAAACTAAACTAAAATAATTGGCGTAAACCGATAAAAACTTTGTACCGCAAATTACTTATTTTACTTATACCCAGATTCGGTCAATATTTAAACAAGTAGCTTTGCGACAGTAATTGTGACTTATAACCGGTTTCACACAGTATATAAATAATTCGAGGGGAAAATTCCCCAAACAGCTTTTAATAGCAAAATCGAAGTATTAAACACCGATATGGCTACTATACTTGTTGTTTATTGTTTTTTAGCCTACTTTTTTTTTCGAAAGAATTAAAAAAATGAAAAAGTAGGTATTGACATGCGGTCGATGTCCGTCTGTCCGTCCGTACCCCCCTTCCAAAATCGGTTCTAATCATCGGATCTTAAAAATTCTTTTTTTGTTAGAAAGCTATGACCTCAGACCCAACTTTCATACTTTTTGTCCGTCCGTCTGTCTGTACGTCCGGACGGACATAAATCTACTATCTGTCGGCAAATTTCCCATTGAATTAGCATTGATATTCAATTTTGAGTCATTTAAATTACTGTTGCCA
This sequence comes from Oedothorax gibbosus, assembly GCA_019343175.1. Classification (NCBI taxonomy): domain Eukaryota; kingdom Metazoa; phylum Arthropoda; class Arachnida; order Araneae; family Linyphiidae; genus Oedothorax; species Oedothorax gibbosus. Next base: position 741,041 of record JAFNEN010000414.1, read on the forward strand.
AATCAATGGCATGAGAAACTTTATTTATTTAAACATATTTGAAGCAAAATAATATTTTCATGAATCAGTTTGGAATGACGTCATAAAATGTAGCACAATTTGATTCTTTGATTATTCATTAATTATCTAACAAGAAAGCGGCAAGGCATACTTTTGCATACAATTATGCTTAGTTTTAATTTACATTTCTTATTTTTTTAATGCAGTTTGGAGTTTCATTACTTTTGTTATTAATAAATATTTAATTATTCTTCGAACTACAAATAAATCGCGAGCAGACGATAAATAATATTTAATTAATTTGCGAAATAATATTAAGGAAAATAGTTCATTTTGGCTTTTAGAAGTTTAAATTATTAGCTGGATGCTGTGTTTCGATTTTTTTTCTAAAATGTATAAATCTAGTGTAGAAACGGCTGTTGATGATATTTACTGTTAGAAACCTAGTTTTTTCCCGATTAGAACTTCAGTAAGTATTTAAGTAACAGGAAAGTAGGCTATTTTAGTTCTTTATGAACTTCTTGTTTTGTGTGGAATTTCTGTTTAATGCTGAGAAAGTGGATTGTAGGGGGATAATTTCAACGATTATAACGGCCTCCACTTTTTACGTTGTTAAAGTAATGCGGAAGCTAATAGTTATTTAAGCAACTAGTGCCGAAAATAATACTTTATTAAGCGAGTGGCTTTTATTTCACGAGACCTACGGTCTCGTGAAATAATGACAAGAGCTTAATAAAGTATTATTTGGCACAAGCTTGCTTACAATATTTTGTATAATAACGTGCATAAAAGTACTTCTACCAATGAGTGATTTTCATGACATCATTTAGTTTCCATGGCGATATTTGTTTGGCGTGAAATTTGTGTTATTACTTTTGTCTTATTTAATTTCCTTTAATAATTTTTGTAGTACTTGTAGTTTCCATGGAGATATTAGAAAATGCAAAATTAATGAACCAATAGAAATAAGTGAGTTTCATGACATCATTTAGTTTCCATAGAGATATTCATGACATTTTGTTTTTCTACCAATCATAAACTCTTATTTAGTTTACCGCACTAGTGCCGAAAGTACCACTTTCGGCACTGTCTGTGACGTAAGCACGTAAAGTGTCACTTTCGCAACGATTTATGAATAAATATGATATAAAAAAGTGAACTTTTTTGCACGTTGTTATAAAAAAAATTTAATTCATTTTGGAAAATAGAATTTTTTACATTTTCACTTGAATCGAAAAAATATTTTCAAATGTAACACATGATAATTTCTTTAAAACCTTTGATTTAAGAATCTTAATTAATTTAATGTATTTTTTATTCGGCAATTCAGTAAATATTTAATTCTAAATTCGACAAGTGAAGTTTATATTAGTCAATTCTAAATTTTAGAAATCTTTATGCAATTGCACAGTATATATATATTTTAATGTAAATGGTTTTATATGAGGTTTCTAGTTGATATGTCACATGTTTTAGTAAGTTGAAGTCGTAAAAAAAATTGTAGATAGGTCGAATTGGTAAAATACTAGGGATCTGGGTATTCTAGGGCCTAAATCGTGAATTATTATCTGCAGAATCAGGAAAAATAACTCGTTTGTTTAAAGTAGGGTTGAAGCGCGTTAAGGGGAAATGGACAAAGGTTTCCAGACCTCTTTGTTAATCCAATGGGAAAACAGTTCTAAGCCACATAAGTGCAGCTGTATTGAATATAAAAAAAATATATGATAAATGCAGCTGACTTACTAGTAATGTGACTTAGAAATTATTTTTACCCATTATATTAACAGAGGTACTCAGCTTTGGAAATCCACGTCCACTCCCTCTTGGATACGGTACCCAAAAATTGGTCAAAATATCGATTTTTCAGTTTTTACTTATTATTTACAATATTTTTTCTAAACATTTACTAAGCTTCATAATGATATCTTTTGTAGAAAGAAAGTTATTAAATTTTTTCTGGAGTCATTCCTATAAGTTTGGGATACGTATTTCGTCTGCTTTCAACCTTTTTTCTCTGTTTCGCGTTTTTCAATTCTGTTTAATAAATCCCTAAGGCTTTTTTGATAATTAAGTTAAAATTTTGAAATTTTTTAACCTGTGTTCTTATATAAATGGTGCCCAAAATTGTGGATAGAATAAGGTCTATGTATAGTTTTTTTTTAAATGTTGAATTTAATGTTTTGTATTTTTTTGTGATTTTCAGTATAAATGCATATTACTTTTTAACTGTTGCTCCCATTTTAAAATCCATGCACAGTTCTTGAACAAATAGTACTAAAAACAAACTATAAAAGTTTGGAGATATTCTCAAAATGGAAAGAGGAGTAGCGTTTTAAAAATGTTCAAAATTTTGACACTTTTTAAATAAATGAAAAACTACTTGTAAATATTTGTTTTTATTGCTAGAAAATGTTTATTTAGAGTGAGAATTATATAAAACCACTATAATTTACAAGCTTATGTTATTATTTCTAGAAAAAATGTTTTGGGTACCGTATCCTCTTAAAATTGGCGTCACTTAGGTATTGGCAACAACACCTGTATTCGATATGTTTCCGTGGTACTGCGGTAAAGTCGAGTGTTATGGTTGCCAATTCTAAGAGCTTTAGTCCACAATGTACCGTGTAAAAAAATAGTGATATGTTAATTCAGCCGAACCTAAAGAGCTATCATATTTTAAACAGACGTGTTTCTATAGAAATGTATCGGGTCTTAGCCTAATTCAGTGGATGCGGGTATTTTTCTGATAAATGGAAAATGAAATATCGGATACTTAATTAGTTCGATTTCGTTCGAACATTTTCAGAAATTTTGGGTGTTTGTAGGTATAAAATTATTTTTTAAAACCTCTGTACGGTAAAATTAAACAAAATTTGCTGCGATTTTTATGCAGTTTAGTCGATTCTGTAGAATTGTTTTGGAAGATAGTAGTTGAAATGTACTTAGTTTAATACCGTTAAAATTTAATTTTCATACTTCAAATGTTTAATGCTAGAGGAATTTAGAAACAATTTGTAACAACGAATTATCAATTATAGGCGTATAGTTTATCCCGTTTTAAAGATACACAGGACAAATAGTTTTTCTAATTTCAAATTCTAATCAAAAATTTCTTTAACCCTTTCAATCCCAGTGATGCCATTTGGCATCATTTTTTTGATCATAATTTTAAAAAAATAATAAAATAATAAAAATAATAAAATAAAAATAATAAATAAAAATAATAAATAAAAATAATAAATAAAAATAATAAATAAAAATAATAAATAAAAATAATAAATAAAAATAATAAATAAAAATAATAAATAAAAATAATAAATAAAAATAATAAATAAAAATAATAAATAAAAATAATAAATAAAAATAATAAATAAAAATAATAAATAAAAATAATGACATTGGAATTAATAAAAAATATTTTCTAAACGAAAAAAGTTTGAAGAATCGAATGATGTGCTTTTTGATATCATAAATGGCTATAGACGATCAGAAATTTTTTTTCTAAAATGATAATGCAAATTGCTCATTGGGACTGAAAAGGTTAAAACTTCGAATAGTTATTTTTGCTCAAACTCCATGTTATATTTAATATAAATTTGTGCAGTTGCTACTATACTTACTTGACTTAATTAAAACTCTATTATATGATAACTATAAATAATTAATGTAGAAAATTTGGCAAACCTTCCATTGCAAAAAAAAACCTATTCCACGATGGCTATTATACTTTCAAAAAATTTTATATATACTTAAAAAACAATTCTAAATTAATATATTATTCAAGATTAAAATTTGTGTTAAAAATTACAGTGCAAATTACTTATTACGAATTAATCATTAAATTACTTTTTAAATTTTTAATACATCTTTTCAAATGCAATTTTGACTGAAACCAAGTCTTATATTTCGCTACACTTTGAAATGTCACATTTAACTGTGATATTTGTTTAATGATGAGGGAGTGGTGACGTGGTGATGTACACAATGATTATAATGGCTTCCATTTTTTTTTTAATTTAGCTTCTTGCATTACTTTTACCTTGTAATTCATTTTGTGAGCAAAAAATTTAGATTTTCAGATTAATCGAAAAAAAATATTTTCAAATGTAAAATATGAAATTTTCTTTTAAAACTCGGAATTTAAGAATCTTAATATAATTCCTGGAATTTTTTTTTTACCAATCCAGTAAATATTTAATTCTAAATTATGCAAATTAAGTTTGTTAGTCAATTCCAAGTTTTGGAAATTTCGATGCAATCGCACAGTAAATAGTTTTAAATGTAAATGGTTGATTTATTGAGTTTCTAGTTAAAACTTCAGAAATGTTTTTAGGTAGTAGTATATTAACTTTTCCTAAAAATTGCTAAATTTTAAATTCAATACGATGTTTTTTTTAGAGTGGCAATGTTCTAAATATGTTCGCAATCATGAGCTATCAGCAGAATCAAGAAAAATGACTAGTTTACTTAAAGTAGGGTTGAAGCGTGTTAAAATTGAATAGGTGAGTGCAGAAACCATCTTCAGTCACAAAAATGCGCAAAAATTGTTTTCGATGAAAAGCAGCTTAAAGTTTTTTTTTTCTCTAATGGGGCTGAAGTATTGGCGGTCAAGCCTTTTGCAGACTCGGCATATTCCCCAGAACTGAGAGCCATTTCTTTGTGGCACCATATAGGCGACTCTCGCTACCAATTTTGACGCCCAGATTACAATGAATCTGAGCTCTCTGTGGATGTTAAAGTATGCCGAGATTTAATTTTGCCGAGAGAACCCAAGCCAAATGGACCCTCCAGGGATCTTTTACATGCCACATAATCATATGACATGCGCGTCCTAGATTTTCCCATCCAGAAAATCCGACGACTCAGCCGGGGCTCGAACCCGCGATCTTGGGCTTACGAGGCGGACACGTTTAACCTCTCAGCCACTGAGCCGCTTAAAAAGTCAAGATGCGTGTTAATTGCAAGAACTACGTGTCTGTAAAGTAAACTGCTCAAAACAATTAGGGGAGCACTTTGCATACTTTTGTTAACTCTTTCAGTTCCAACTTTTTATTTATTATTCTAAAAATATAAAATTTGAAATAGATTAATTATGCATCTAGAATGAAATAATAAAAAACAAGGGAAAAATCTTAATTTTTTTTAACTCAAGTTTAAGGGGGAAAAATTGGAATCATAACTTTTGAATAAATTATAATAATTTTTTCAAGACTTTATATGGGGTTAAAAAAAAGTTAAAATCAATTTTTAAGCATCTAAGAATGCAAGCATAAAGTATTTAGGGTCAAATAATATCATAAATTTTTTTTTAGAGGGAATTTTATTTTACCATGTTTTTCACATTTTCGTTTAATTAAAACAAACATTATTTAATTCTTCAAAAGACATGATTCTTCCATCTAACGATAAATAAGTGCGTGCTTAACTTAGTGAGAAAAAATCTCAAGCTGATGATTAAAAACGGAATCATTGGGGGTGAAAGTGTTCAAAACATGATGATCCCCTAATTGTTTTGAGCAGTGTAGTTCGTAGATACATAACGTCTTTTGACGTCTCTTGCTCGACAAGGTGTATATAGGTATCTGGAGACACCTATATACCTTGGCGAGCATGCGACTGAGGTGGTTTCTGCGCCATTTATGACTGTTCCAAATAACTGTAAAATAAATCAATATTAATATTAATTGCTGTAAAATGAATTTTTATTTAAAAAATGTCAACTTTTAAAGGTTATAGACAGTCGAAAACTTAAAAAAAAACAGTAAAAAATGAAGCTTAAAAGGCAAGATGCGTGTTGTATATAGGCAAGAACTACCTGTCTGTAAAGTAGTTCGCAGATAAATGACGTCTTTTGACGTAATCAGATACCTACACCTTGCCAAGCTACAACTAACGTGGGATCTGCACTCAACGATTCAGCGTTTATGGGAATAATTTCTAAATAGATTGTAAAATAAAAATTTGCAATTTTTTTTTAAAAGATAATTTTGTTAAAAGTGTTTTAACAGCAAGTCCTAATCCAATTTTATATTTTCGTGAGCCCAATTTATGTCGAAATTAGGTTTATTTGCATGATAGCAACATAATTGCATGTTATTACAAAATGGTCGAATATTTAACTATTTGGTCAAAAATTTAAATATTTGGAGTTATGTTGTTTCTCTCCTGGAAAAATTTGAAATTTCTGACTGAAAAGTTTTCTGCACTCATCCGATTCAATGGACAAATCGAACGGAGCTGAAAGTGGTTTTGTGGGAAAGAAAGAAAATGCTTGACGTAAATGTGACTTCACTGTAGGCGTGGCCGTTCCAGTTGTCCGTTGATGCACCTTAGTATTGGCAACCATATTTTCGATGTTTCCGTGCTACTGCGGTGAAGTCGAGTGCTATGGGTGCCAATCCTAAGGAGCATCAGTTGGAAATATACCATGTGGTGTCCTAGTGATTAAGCCACACGTAAAGAGCTTCTAGTGCGACGTTAGTTCAAGAACTTCTACTCATACACTCTTAAAACAAGAGTGAAATCCACTCCTATAGGGGAAGTGCATTTTCGGCACGGAAAGGAGTGGAAATTAACTCAGACTGAGTTAAAACACTCGTTTTAAGAGTGTAGGACGAGATTTTTTTTTTTTTTTTTACCCACTCCGAAAAAGAGTGAAATCACTCCTATAGGGAAGTGCATTTTCGGCACGGAAAGGAGTGGAAATTAACTCAGACTGAGTTAAAACCGCTCGTTTGTTTTAAGAGTGTAGGTAGTAAAACCATGAGATCTTGCACTCTTTCTTGAGGTGGCACGTAATGAAGAACTAAGAGGGAATTTTGCCTCCACACCGCAGCCTTGTTAAGCTCCGCTCGAGTAGTTGTGTAAAATAAAACAGTACAAAATTAAGCTTTTATTATCTACACACAAAAAAAATCACCCTGATTTATGAATCATTAAAGTACTATCAACGCCTAAAATAAATTTTAAAAAGATACTAGCCACAGACTCCGTTATAAAAGCTTCCAAAAAAATCTGGCTCAATTTTAGTGCTGCGCTTAATTCTGCACAATTCCTCTGGCGGGCCTCAACAGTGTAGGAAAGAAGAGTCTCTCTTCCCCACCCCCCTTGTCTCCTCTAGAAAGAGGAGAGCGCACGGATTTACTATCTCTATGCTTCTACCCTATTTTAAATAGATCAGCCATGTTTCTATAGAAACGTACTGTTTTTTACATTTTTTACCTTTTTAAATAAAAATTAGAAGGAGAATCCATCGGTTTTCAAATTTTCATGGCATAAACTAATGCCACAAATAAGTATGATGCATACATTGAATTAAAGGATATTTTAATCAAAAGTTTCAAAGTAGAAATTTGTACTAAAACTTCCAAGATATGCTCAATTTTCGCTAAATTTTTATTTTATCATATTATATTTAATCTAAATGTGTGCGGTTGCTACTCGGATGATTTTGAATTGAATTTTTATTTTATAATGATTGAAAAATAAAGGTTGGATTGCTGAATGATACGAAATTTAAAAAATTTGTAATATATAACTTATTTTTAAATAAAACAAAAATATTTAAATGTAGCTTTAAAAACTATAAAGTTATGAGCAAATCTAATGTTTTAATGCTAAAATGGTTTTTACCCGATTCATTAACGCATACAGAAATTTTAATATTAACTGAATTGGGGAAATTTAAATAGCCAATTTCGCGTTTAAATATCTCAATTATTACAATTAAGCCCTTTTTGTGATCTTTGTTTAAATGTGTTTTTATTTGTGGAAGTAGTTATAAAAGCAGTTACTGTAGAAATCTTGTTAATTTTTAGAATTGTACTTCAAATTTATTTTTTACAAGAAAATTTCATTTTCTTTATCTTGACACGTTTGTGTTACTTCGTACTTTTTTTTTCGAGTAATGTTTACATTCAATTATCAAATTAACAAATATGAAAAGTAATAAAATATTGCAATGGGGTTGAAAATCCGAATTAGATTGTTTTCTATACGTTGTGGAGTTCTGATTCTAAAAAAGTGGTTTTTGAACATTGCGTTCATCTGTCTGTCTGAAACCACTCTACATGTCGAACTAAAAAAGAGCTACATACTTCAAATTTGGTACACGAGTTCCTAGTACCTGTCGGATGTCATAATACAAATACAAAAATTGTCGACCAACAACAGGCCAGAGGCCCAGCAAGCTTGGTCCAAAATAAATCTAATACATTACCTGTTTCCAAGGACCGTCAAATTTCTTCTTAAAATCTTCTTCTCTCTTCGAATGCACAACATAATCTGGTAAAGCATTCCACTCTTTGACAACTCTATTGTAAAAATGTTTTCTTACCTCCCTTCTAAAGCATGATTTGTTCAATTTCTGATCATGTCCTCTCGTCCGGCTATTTAAGGTAAAACCTAAGCCCTCCATGTCCCCCTGTTTTATGAACTTTAATAACTCATAAAACAGGGGGATAATGATTTGGAGAAAATAGCGCAAGGCGAAGGTGAAATGCCATTAAACTTTTGGTTTCAAAGTGAAATTACCATATAACGTATTATATTATATAATTACGTATATAATTAACGTATATAATTACTTTTTAAATGTGTGCATTGATTTACTTGGTGGTAATTGAAAGTCGTGTAGCTTACACACCCCTGGTGTCTTTATTTAGCTTTCTTGACCAAAGCATCAAAACAATATAATTCATTATCGAATTAAGTTTAATTTAATCGTTTTTATATTTTTTTTATAATATCGGGCAAAAAACGTAACTTTTTCAAATCAATTATGGCAAAAGGGATGCTTTTAACGAAATCGTGTTTCAAAGTTACTTTTACGCACTAGTGCGACAAAGTAAATAAGAGCATCTGATTGGAGTAAATTCTTTATTTGAGCGTGATTCTTTTTTTGGCGTCTTATTTCCAATGTCATCTAAGAAATACTTTTGCACGTGATTTTAAAATAATCATTAATATAAATAATCCCCTTAAGATCATTTGAACGTGATAATAAAATAATGAATAACCCAATCAATAAATGCCAATTTAATAAATATTTTTTTGCACGTTATTAAAAAAAAATAGTGTATGAAAAACACTTTTGAAAATAGCCTTTTTTTAACTGTGAATTATTTATTCAACTCGTTAAAAAAGCATTATTTTTCACACTAGTTGCATAAATAACTATTATGTAAATAAGTCCATTAATATGTATCAAATAATCCGTATTTAGTCGCCCATTCATATATTTAAACAAGAAAAGAGAAAAAAAATCAATTACCTTCTGAGACCTGGTTTCATTTAAATGGATGTTTTGTTTTTTCCTGTTACTCGTCACTTGGCTGTGGTTCTAAAATACGACGCCCGTCGCCAATAGCCCTCGTGTAGCTCTAGTGCGACGATAATTCAAACTAAACCTAAACCTTTTGCCTGCGGCTACAGAATTTATTTTAAACTTATTAAAAAATTATAATGGTTCTATAAAAACGAATATGGAAATAACTTTCTAGCCTTTGATTAGTTATTAGTCGTTTATTGCATTAAAAAAACAAGTTGGTTTGTAACAAGAATCTGTCACTTAGCCCTCTTCCGCACAACATTTGTGTTCAAGAGGGGAAAAAGGCTCCAGACACAGTATTATTTCTATATTAAACATTTACACGCTAAATTTGGCTAGTTTTATTTTATTTCGAAAATTAAATAATTTTATATAAACTTTTGATATATATATATATTGTTAAATTAATTTATATTCAAAGAATAAATATATAATATTCCTCGCTTTGATATAGGAGCAAAACATTTCATATTACCATACAATCAAAGAATCTCTTTTGTAAAATATATTTGACGTCATTTTAAACTGATGTATGTCGCAAAAAAATTATTTAAAAAAAAACTCCTCGGCCGATTGTTGTGAATGGCAATGGTGATTTAATTCGAATAAAAATGGCTTCCTATGCTTTTTAAATGAACACTACATTTTGCAGGGTTTTTTTAATTGAAGTAATTCAAATTCGATTTTTTTTTTAGATTTTCAATGTCTTCTCATTTCGATGCGTTGAATTTTTTTTTTTGACGTATCACACTTGTATGTAGGATTTGTAGTTTGGGCTATGAAAAAATAACCCTCGTGTAGCTCTAGTACGACGATAATTCAAAACTAAACTGACCTTGGGCTATGAAAGTGGGGGACGGATGGATGGACAGACAGACGGACGGACTGAAGGATTATAATTTACGTTATACACGCCACTTTTTACAATACTTAACGTAATAAACGTAGTGTGGAAGCTAATAACGTGCTACGAGGTCAAGCTATATTTCGGAGGTTCTTGCAAAAAAAAAATTATTTTAGAAGTAAAATTCAAAGGCATTTTGCATGAAAGGATGTTAGAATAGACTATTAATCACAAAAAATTAAGGTCTTAATGGGGCCTCGAAATCCATTAAAATTGATGTCCCCTTTCACAAACTTTCAACGTTAATTATTTAATGCATAGTTGCTTTTAAAATAAAAATTTTATAATATCGTGCAAAAAACCTAACTTTTTCAAATCAATTGTGGCAAAAGTGATGCTTTTAATGAAATCGTGTTTCAAAGTTACTTTTACGCACTAGTGCGGCAAAGTAAATAAGAGCATCTGATTGGTGTCAAATTCTTTATTTGAGCGTGATTTTTATTCGGCGGGCTTGTGATGGTGTAAAATTCTTTATTTGAACGTGATTCTTTATTTGGCGTCTTATTTCCAATGCAATCTAAGAAAACATGCACTGTTTGACGTATTTAAATAATAATCTTTGAACGTATAATAAACTAAATAAAATAATAATAATAAATCAATTAATACAATTTAATTAATACTTTTTTGCACGATATTATAAAAAATAGTATGAAACCGTTGTAATAACCTTTTATTTAAGCGGTGAAATAATTTATTCAACTCTTTAAAAAAGCCTTCTTTTCACAACTATTATGAAATAACTATTAATATTTATTTAAAATCGTATTTGTCATCATATATGGAGGATTCAGGGTGTCGGGAGGTTAAAAAAGTAATAATCTAAACCTCTTGTTCATTTAAATATTTATGATTTTGTCCCATGAATACCAATGAAAGCTAAACGGACCATGTTTTAAAAGACACCGATTCGCCAATTCATTTATCTTTAAAGATTTCTACGCAGACTCGATTCGATTCGACCCTGAGCTATCCGTACCCACATGTGAAAAAAAGAAGTTCCTAAATATAGGAACAGTGCATTAAATATTAGGCGCTAATTTGTAAAGAAGATCGGTAATTCTTTTTCAGCAATGTTTGGTATATAAAAATGTAGAGGTATTGAATTTATAGATTTCGTTCAAATTTTGAAACAATTGGGCCCAAATAATTTTTAATTGTCTTTGTTCACTTGTTTTTCAATTTTAAACACGTCAACTAATTTTCTTGTCTCTTTATAATTGGAAATTCGCTAAAGTTTGTATTGCTTTGTTTATTTATTAATAGAAAATTAAAAATTTGCAGTGACTATCCTAGTTTAGAACTGTTATTATAGACTTAGTGCGAATGTTTTATACCACCTTTATAAAAAAAACATCTATTATAATAACTAAATCTTTTTTAAAATTTTCTAATTTTAAAATTATTTTTCCAATATTTGAAAATTAAAAAAAAAACTGCTTCGAATGTTTTTGAATGGCATAAGAATATTTTAGCCAAAAAAAAACTAAGTTCAAGACCCTATTATAGATGGTTTTTTTAATAAGTATTCAAACGATTTTTCTTTCGGAGAAAATTGTTCTTTGAAACGCGACAGTTACATTTGGTGCTGATCGACTATGGCTAGAGGTATTACGTGTCCGCCTCATAAGCCCAAGGTTGCAGGGTTCATTCTATCAATGGCTGAGTGGGTAATTTACAGGATTGGATAATTGGCGGCACGCATGTCATAGTGGATATTTGATAATATTCACTTAAAATACGATCTATTTGCGATTTTCGTAGCCAAGGGCTGTCATAATACCAATTTGCGGGGTTACCATATTTGGCTGGACATTATTTAGGTTAACCTAAAGGGCAAGACTAAATATTTCAATAAGACCTCCAACAGGAAACTGCACTTCCGGGGGTTGGCGAGCGATAGCGAGCAGGGGGCGTGCCCCTTAGTTTATTTAAATTTACTTTACCGTCTACAGCAGTATATTTTCTATAAGCAGTATCCCAACCACTTTTCTCACCAGCGCACTCTGACGTCACCAGCGCACCAGCGCGTCTGTAACGTTTTTTGGGCCTATCTTTTGAGTGCTATTCACACTCGTATCCTTTCAGCAACTACAGCTGCTCAAAACAATTAGAGTAACGCATGGTTTAAACCTTTCAAACCCAATGATTCCATTTGGATATCATCAGCTTCCGTTTTTTTCGCACTAAGTTGAGCTAGCACTTATTTATCGTTAGATGGGAGATCATGTCTTTTGAGAATTAAATTGTTTGTTTTAATGAATGAAAATATGAAAAAACATGTAAAATAAAATTCCCTCCCAAAAAATTTTTTGAAAAAAATTGACCTAAATTCTTCACGCTTGCATTCTTAGATATTTAAAATGATTTTACCTTTCATTTACAAATAGTTTTGAAAAAATTATTGTAATAATTTATTCAAAAGTTATGATTCCAATATTTTCCCTCTTAAATTTTAGTTAAAAAATTAAGATTTTTTTCCTTTGTTTTTTACCATTTCATTCTGGATGCATAATGAATCTGTTCAAAAATTTTAGGTTTTTGTATAATAAAAATAAAAAGTTGGAACTGAAAGGGTAAACAAAAGTACGCCAAGTGCTCCCCTAATTCTTTTGAGCAGTGGATATTGGTAGCTGTATTCCAACTGTGCGACCGATTGATGTAAAACTTGCTTCAATTACTAGGTCTTGAAATATCTCATAACCTCGAATGAGAACGGTACAGGGTAACTGTATCACACCTTGCATAGAAAAGGGGCATATAAACGGCATGTTTATTAAAAAAAATGCTTATGGCGTTATCAACCTCGGATATTTACAGAGTAAGGGTTCATGTAATTATACGAGTAGCTTTCTGACAGTCCGAGAATAGGTTAACTATATTATTTAGAATGTATTCGGCGTCATTCGAAAAGCATTAGATGTTACCTAACTATTCGAAAGCTATTATTAATACATCATTAATGAAAACCATTAATAGAATGGTTTCGTAATCATGTAGGCAATATAGGTAATATTTTTCTAAGGGCTTGCTGTTGAATCATAGTATTTACTTAGTCACCAATCTTGGGAGTATATGTATTAAACATTTTGGGTTAAGACCTTATTGGGCAAAAAAAAATTGCAGGTAAATTGGCGATTGAGACTAGACCGTTGACTGTAAAGTGAGACGGCAACGACAATGTCCGTTGCCAATTATTTTTCGTGTAGCTGTAGAGCGATGGTTATTCACTCAACCAATCTCAATAGTTGTCTTACCTCAATAACCTAAAAAACATAAATTAAAGTTTAAATTTACGATGCACGATAAAATAACATTAACCCTTTCAGTCCCAATGACAATTTGGCATCATTTTAGAAAAAAAAATTCTGATCGTCTATAGTCATTTATGATATCAAAAAGCACATCATTCGATTCTTCAAACTTTTTTTCTATTCGAAAATATTTTTTGTTAATCCCAATAGATGCCCAACCCTTTTATTTTTTTTAATTATGATGAGAAACATGATGATGCCAAATGGCATCACTGGGACTGAAAGGGTTAATCCTAATAATGACTTAAATAGCGAGGCGTAAATAAGCAACTTGTCGAAATTTGTTATATTTAAACCATCAACTTTCTTTGAGTCTTTTATTAGATGTAATTACAGTATATTTTAAATAAGCCAAAAAGTAAATAACTCAGACATGCTTGAAGCATGTTAACCATATCATTAGATTGAAGATATTTTGTTACAGAATACTCTGAATAAAAAAAAAGCGTATATAATTTACTTTCTATTCCATACAATGATTTACAGTCGTGTTTTAACCCTTTTGTAAGGCATCAAGTGCATCGACAGAGATTAATCGTCAACTTTTCATGATCTCACGATAGTCCGTACTTCGATTGAATTTTAATGAGTTTTGCAAGCTGTTCGTGGCATTATACTTTTCTTTTTAACACCAATTTCTTTAATTATAAACCGAGCATTCAACTATACAGTGGTGGCCAAAAGTGTGGACATTTTTTTAAAGTTGCAAATCTAAGATAGATCTTACTATTAGTTGCATAATTTTTTTGTAATACATATATTGTAATACTGTATTTATTATTGAATTTCACACTAAATTACCTTCAATTTAATATATAAACGTTTGTATTTAAGAGAAAATTAATATATTCTACAATCTACAAGCACAAAACAAAAGTTGAAAAACATGAAACATTAAAAAAATTTCCATTTTTGGCCACCACTGTATAAGGATCAAACATGACTCTCAAAGTCACATGCAATTAGCGTAACGGCAAAATGTTTGTCGAAATAAACGAAATATCAGACAAATGAAGGCCATAAACCTGAACAATTTATAACAAAACTGTGTTTTTTTTAATTAAAGTTTTTATTCGTTAAGGATGATGTTAAAGATATTAATAAATGAGTCTTAAACGCAATGTGTGTTGCAAAGAATATAAAATTCATGAAATTAAAAAAAAACTTACGTTCATGAAAGCCCCATAACTCAGCCGTTGCAGAGAAGGGGCCTTCTACCCAATTAAACTACAGTCCCTGGACAAATTATTAGACGCTCTGCAAGATTTCATGTAAAATATTTTTTACCGGGTATTATTGTACCGTTTTATTATTTTAAATTGATTTGTTTCTTATTTTTATATTATCCAATCAATTACCGATTTATTTGACATCAATAAAACAGCATTCATTTAGAAAAGCATAAGTTTATTGAGTTTTAAAGAAAAGTGAAATTAATGTTAGAAAAAGTCAATATTTAGTTGAGCCACCTTTAGCCGCTATCAAAGCTTTAATTCTGCGCGGCATGCTATCAATGCAAGACTCTACTGTCTCCTGCATTTGAGGATGATGATTCCACACATAAATAATCTTTTCTAGGAGCTGGACTCGTGTATCACTTTGTCAGCACAGTGTTGCCATATGTTAAAAAATAAATACAAATATGTAGTCTACAACAATTCTTTTAAATGAAAATCAATAATATTGTAGTTTAAATATACCATTATTGCATAAAAACTCTTAAAAACAAAAAATTACTAAAAAAATACAGTGCGTCTAATAATTTGTCCAGGGACTATTTTTATTTTGAATTAGACATCAACTTGAACTAATACCGAGTGGGTAATAGAGTAATAATTAATAATAAGGGAGTAATAATAGAGTAATAATTAAATGATAGCGATCAAAAAACATCCTGTGTACCTTAAACCTCAAATTAGTTTTCTAGCTTGTACTGTACTATTTTGTGTTTGAAGAACTGCTCTTAGGACGAGACATTTTTTATTTAGGACAAACACAAACGTACAAGTCAAAACGGTAGAATTATGTAAGGTCCAGCACAAACGATGTTAAACAGTCACAATCTCAGCAAGTTCTGACCAATCTGTCGCCAAGGCAACCACGAATTTTATACATTCTTCAATTCACTGCAGTTCAATTATGAAAGTCGGTCATTACGAAAAATATTGTTTTTTTTTTAATGAGAAAGTCACTTCACTACAGTATTTATAGTTTTAGCGATTATTAATATTCAAATGGAGAGAAGAAAATGTAAATAGAAATAGGGAGCTAAAAAAAAATTCTTATACTTTTCTTTTTATTGATATTGTTTAAAAAGCAACAAGATAAAACCACACTATTAAATTTGAAACTTTAAATATCGAAGATAACATCAAAAAAATTATGATAGCGTTATAATTAAATGATAGCGATCAAAAAACATCTTGTGTACTTTAAGGGGACGCGGTACCCAAAAAACTAAATCCAGTATTTTTATAGCTAGCATCCAAATTAAACTATTTTTACAAATAACTAACATTCAATAAACATATACGTAAAAATAATAAATATTGAAAGTTTTTTTTTAAAACTAACGTTTTTTCAAAATGCTACTCTTCCTACAATTTAAAGAATTTTTAATGGATTTTTTTGCAAAATGTTCCCACAACATCTCTTAATACAAGTTGGTATGGATATTGAGCTAACAGTTAAACAAGAACAGTTATGTAGATTTATGTATAAAAATAGCCCAAAAATAAGATTTTTTGTGAATTTTCAACTTCACCATTTTTTTTAAAAAAATAACTATTCACACTAGACCTTATCCTATACCGACTTTTGTTAATGGTATATGCCTCAATACATGAAAAAAATTCTGGAGCTCTACATTAATTTACCTAAAAGTCTTAGGGTTTTAACCATTCACAAGCCGAAAAAAATTAAAAATTAAAATTTCCAAAAACTATTTTACCAAACCTCTATATCATTTTCAAGAAACCTCTACCATTATAAAGGATTCCTTTTTTTGCAATATTCTTAGCTCACAGCATTCGAGCATGTTTTAATTATTTTCTGGGCAGTCCTGAATTTTGGGTACCGCGTCCCCTTAGACCTCAAATTAGTTAAATAAAATTTCTTTCCCGCAAATGGAGATCCTAATAGTTTTCTCTTGACCTTCCGAAAAGTGTAATAAAAATGTAACCACTTTAGCCCATTTCCTTCAAACAGTAGATTTGATATCAATTTCCTTTTTACAACCCTAATGTGAAAGTGCATTAACAAATTAAACTTGGAAAAAAAAAATAAGGAAAGGCAATTACAAATTTATTCTAACGTAAATGTCAAAATATAAATGCTGATAACCACCGCAAAAATATTGGTTTACTACCAAAATTTAGTTAGCGTGCGGACAAAGAACTACACTGCTCAAAAGAATTATTGGAATACGTGGTTTAAACCCTTTTAGCCCCAATGATTCCATTTCGAATCATCAGCTTGCTATTTTTTTCTCACTAAGTTAAGCTCGCCCTAATTTATCGTTAGACGGAAGAATCATGTCTTTTGAAGAATTAAATTATGTTTGTTTTAATTAAATTAAAATATGAAAAACATCTTAAAATAAAATTCACTCCCAAAAAATTTTATGAAATAAATTGTCCCTGAATTCTTCACGCTTGCATTCTTAGATGTTTAAAAATTGATTTTAACTTTTTTTAACAAATAAAGTTTTGAAAAAATTATTGTTAAAATTTATTCAAAAGTTATGATTTCAATTTTTGTCCCCTTAAATTTTAGTTAAAAATTTAGGGATTTTGTCCATGTCTTTAACCATTTCATTCTGGATGCATAATGAATTTGTTTTACAATTTTTCGATTTTTAGAATAAAAAAATAAAACGTTGGAACTGAAAGGGTTAACAAAAGTACGCCAAGTGCTCCCCTAATTGTTTTGAGCAGTGTAATTATATGCATCAGCTCAGTTAACATTGTGAGAATGTAAGGATAACTCGCATTTCTTTTGAAATTCGGATCCTGCAGTATTTCAAATCGAATTTAATGAAACTTGTACCCTATTCTCAACATTTTTGGAAATGCTATAAAATCATTTCGGAGTGACTAAATACCTGCCCAAAACTCGCAGCCGAAACCAGAAAAAGGGGTTGCTTAAACATTGCGCCAAATATAGATATTGGAAAAATACGCCAATAACCCAATATTATGCATGGGCGATGTAACAGGTTGTTTGTGATTCCAGATTTGTTGATGAATTTTGTATATTTATTGTATTTTGTATATTTATTTTCTTCAAAATGCATACACTTCATATTGCAACAACTTAACTATTATTATCAAAAATTAATATTTATTATTGGCACAGACTTCTATGGCACGGACCAGCTGAACATAATTGATTGCGATTACATGTGGCGATTTTAGAACTGACAATCTAGCGATCAATAGCCAATGCCTGCAACCTCGTGATAGTTGTTTGTACCGGTTTTGGGCAGGTACTTAGCCTCGGCGAAATCATTTACCATCTCCTTTTGTTAACGATCGTTTAAGTATGACTCGGTTTTATTTTTATGCCTTTTGAAATTAAACGCATTAAGCAAATAAAAAAAATTCACGACCATTTACTTAGAGCTGAATATATGCCACAAAGCGAACTTCTATGAGAATAATAGCTGAACTAATGACGCCAGAAACATTTTGTAACTCATTTTTACAATACTTAAAACATAAAATGTGTAGTTAGTTTCAGCAGTAGAATAAAAATCAGCGTTTTGATCTGATATCCCCTTTAACTTGACCTTTTGTCAGTAACAACTAAATTTGTGTGTTTATGATAACGGGTTCTCCAGCTATATTGAATATTTTTACAAACTGTTTTTTTATATGATAAATGTATCTGAATTACAGGGCACTGTAATGCCACATTGTGAAATTGGTTCGAATATATTTTTTACTTTACAATAATTTTACAACAAAACATTCGAACCAATTTCAAAAAGTGAGATAAGTAGTCTTGTAAGTCAGCTACATCTATAATAATAAAAGAGTCTGTCTGTTTGTCTGTGGATCGTGAAAGACCTACTTATACTGCTCGAAAAAATTCGAAATTTTTAATGTAGATTCCCTGTAATACCTACGTGTGCACCTGAGGCTTAGGTTTTTCATATTTGATTACGATTTTTTAATTAATATAATTATTTACAAATAACGTCATCCGCCTGAGAGTGAGAGACTGAAACTGGGCTTGAAAACACATGGGCCGGGCTGAAACAAGGGCTTGACGTCATCCGTAGATAAACATGAAAATCCAGTAAGAGCCGTTAAAAAATTAACACGAATTCGATTTCTGCTTTTAATTTTCAATTTGAAAGAAACTTTAGCACGAGTAAAAATTAAGTATAAACACGAAATATCAAGAGGATTTAATTTGTTTGATTGTTATTTGACTCATTTATTTCATTTATTGATTGTAGAATGATTGCCACATTTGGGTTGTTAAATATGGCCAAAAGTCGCCAACAAACAGACCGACAATTTTATTATAGCTGTGTCAAAAACAAATCACCGTTATTAAAGGTTAACCCGTGCGACGCCGGGCTTAGAAAGCTAGTTTTTCACATAGAAAGAACCATTTGCAAAAATGTTTAATACAGCTAGATAAATGTGGTTTAGAAATTTATTTTTTCCACTGGATTAACACAGGGGCACTTTGGTTTGGAGACCCGCGATCGTTCGGTCCCATTCGCCGCTGAAAGCAAGCAGCGAAAGGATAAAGAAAACAAAAATGTCTTCGAGGCGTGTAGTTCAAATAAACCGAGTATAATTGGATAGGAAGTTTTTCGGCGCCAACCATGTGAAAGTCCTCATCAATCACTATTCTAAACAAGCGATTCCCCCTAAAGGCAGAGTGCCACTTCTTAAATTTATATTCATCCCCATATCCAGATAAAAAAGAAACAATATTTTCATAAATTCATTTATGATAGTGCGGCATTCGCTGCGAGTTTCGGACCAAACATTCGAAAGAAGACAAACAAACCCAGGTATTAACCTAGATGTGATGCCCAGATCATATTTCGAGATATGATCTATTCAAAGTATCCATTCACTGTTTATGCAGATTTGCCCATCAGTCAGAAAAGTCGTTTGTCGAACGATGTAATGACGGATAGTTGTTCTTCAACTGTTAAGTTTCGGATATGGATCGAAAGTATTCCTCTTCGTAATTTGCTTTTTCACGAAGTCCGAAGAGGATGTTTTTTGGCGTTGATGAACATATTGAAGATAATTGGTTATTCGAAAGTGGACAGGTCTACATTGACCAAATTATATTATTTTCACTTCGGCATCGTTCACCCGCGTGATAGTGTTTCGAAGAAAGCGTTTTTAATCCATTAACGTCGAATTTGTGAGTTACAATTAAGACCTTCCTTTTCGAATAAAACTAAGAGGTTTTTTTTTTTAAATATATGTGATATATCGTATAAATCTCTATAAAGTTATAATATTAACTACACAAATCTCTATAATATTCTAATATTCAGTTATTTCTTAATAACTCTCATTTAATGTCTTGCCGATCCATCGAACAGTTCCCACGTTTTAAAAGGCGTCAATACATTCTTTCCCACAGAAATTGCAGACGCAGCAGACTTTGTTTTGACTTCTGATTCACTCTTCTCACAACCATTAAAAATAGTGTCACTTTTTAATTAGACTTAAAGATGTAAATTGTGTGTCTTTTTGGCGGGCCGAGCTTCGGCTCCGGACTCCGTCCCGTTAAATACTTTAAATGATTTCTTTATAATAAAATATCTTGGACGTCCAAACTACCTTCATTTCTGCAGTTAACTAAATAATAATTATGCTCTCCTGTGAAGTAGATGTTATTTTACTTAATATATTTTGTGCAACTTATTTTGTCCAGCATAAATTGTTGTGGAATATGATCTTCATTTGTCTTAAATTTTGTTTATTTAGGCAAACTTGAGCAGGAAGCGGGCTGGGGAGCCCAGTCGGTTAGGCGCTCGCCTAGCATGCGAAAGGTCCCAGGTTCGGGTCCGGGCATCGCCAACATAACTGCCGACCTATAAACGGCCCGTGCAGCCAAAAATGTCCGACGAATAATACCCCGTGTAGGGAGTGCACTTAAATATCCTTCAAAGTCCTAACGCTGCGTACGATGTCGCCCTTAACGGTTGCGTTGGGTGCCTACTAAGGTGTCGGCTCGTCACTCGACTGTGGTTCTAAAATATGACGCCCGTCGCCAATAGCCCTCGTGTAGCTCTAGTGCGACGATAATTCAAAACTGAACTAAACTTGAACAGGAAGCTCATTTTCGTGTGACAAATTTGCCAATCGTCATTAATGGGCTAGGTTTATTTTTGTGGAGATCGGCGAGTTCAAGTCATAAAAACGTCTAAAAAACGATGTTCAATATCGAAACTACTTTAACGAAAAGTCATAATTTGGATGTCTTGTTTACTACATCTAAAATACGTCATTTGTAAAGCATTGAGCTCCAAATTTACTTTTTAAAAAAACGTAGTTTTTACAAACTGTTGAGATCGCCTGTATGGTGCGGGGCATGAGCCCGAATGACCACGGATCTCCCAACGAAAGTGCCTCTGTGTTAATCCAATGGGAAAAAATGGTTTTCTAAGCCACTTTTCTCTGGATGAAGTCAATATTTTTGGAAACGGCTTTGTTATACGATAAATGTAGCTATGTAGCTGACTGACATGTCTCAACAATCCCACTTTTTGAAATTGGATCAAATATTTGTTCAATAAATAACTTTTTTACAACAAAATATGTGAAAAAAATACGTTAATGAAAAATTCGAAACTAAAACTAACCAGCTTTTTTTTTTGCAAAATTTGTTTTAACGCTTTGCCACTTTCTTCGTAAACAAATTATGAACTGTCAAAGAATCACATTGTGCTACATTTTATGACGTCTTTCGAAACTGATTTTTTTGGTCGTGTCTATGACGTTGCCGAAATGTGAATGTCAAGCTAAATGAAACCATGTGTTTTTTTTATAACCGCGTCTGCAATTTTTTGGATATCAATGTCATAAAGATCTATTAATGATGGCAGAATTCCAATGTCTCAAATTGGCACTCATTGCCGGGCATTCAAAAATGTGGTTTGGTGTAAGCTGCGTATCTGGGCAGTTGTTACAGTTTCTATGCACCTTCCTGACCTCTTTGTCTATTTTCATGCCTCTGTGGTGATTGGTTCTTAGTCTGGCAATGGTTTTTGTGATGGATCTATCTGAATTTAAATTACAAAGAAGGTGCTTCGTTTGAATAGATTTTTCTCTTAATTTAGATTTAGCGATTGCATTTGCATCTTGAAGATACACTTTATTACTTTACACTTTATTAATGTTGAGATTTCTGGCTTCCTTGGCTAATCTATCAGCATTTTTATCGCCTGCAATGTCAACATGTGCAGGTATCCACTGAACCGTACAGGTTTTGTTTATGTTTCGTGAAGGCTTGAGATGATTTCTTGGGTGATGGAAGAGTCCCCTTTTAAGATTGCCTGCAGGGCGGCCTTTGAGTCACAGAAGACAATGGCGCCTTTTGCTTGATTGGAAGTGGGAAGGTCTCTATACATTTTAAGTACCTCCAGAATAGCCCTTAGCTCGCAGGTGAAGTTAGAGGCAATATTTCCAGCACCTAAAATTTACCCTGGTGCGGTGTACCATCTAAAAGACACACCAGAGCCACCATTGGTGTTAGTTTTGTCAGAGGAGCCATCTGTATATGCATGTACAAAGTTCTCTTTTGGAAACTGTTCTATTGTGGCGAGTCCCTTTTTCTTAATGATATCATTCTGTTCATTTTTATTGCATGGTTCTAAGAGGTTAATTTGAATACTGGTGTTTAGTACTGATTCATAAGATAAAAATAAATTTTTCCTTCGTCAAATATCAATTTTAAATAGTTTCTTATTCTATTGTTGATATGGCATCAGCGATTGAAATGACTAAAAATTAAATATCAATAATTAAATGGTTAAATCAATGGTTAAATCGTCGACCGACAGGTAGACAGATGTTAGTCTGATATCATACTTTTCTAACAAAAGTTTTTGAATCCGATGGATAGAACCGATTTTGGAAGTGAGGTACCGATGGACATCTTTAGCATGTTGTTACTTAATTTTCCATTTTTTAAAATTCTTTTTCAATTATAAAAAGGAAAATACAGGCTAAAAAAATTTGGGGGGAATCTTTAAACACTGAAGGCAGGAATAGGTCTCTATATTCAAGATCAGTTTTATTTCTGCTGAAGTGTGATTTATATTTTTAACCCAACCAATTCTAATGCAATATAGTCTATCAACCTCAAAAATAATACGCCGAGGCTAAGTACCTGCCCAAAACCCGTACAAAAAACTATCACGAGGTTGCAGGCATTGGCTATTGATCGCTAGATTGTCAGTTCTAAAATCGCCAAATGTAATCGCAATCAATTCTGTTCAGTTGGTCCGTGCCATAGAAGGCTGTGCCAATAATAAATATTAATTTTTGATAATATAGTTAAGTTGTTGCATTATGAAGTGTATGCATTTTGAAGAAAATAAATATACAAAATACAATAAATACACAAAAATCATCAACAAATTTCGAATCACAAACAACCTTTTACATCGTCCATGCTTTATATTGGGTTATTGGCGTATTTTTCTAATATCTACATTTGGCGCAATGTTTAAAGCAACCTTTTTTTCTGGTGTCGGCTGCGAGTTTTGGGCAGGTATTTAGTCCCTCCGAAAATAATATCCATTGTACCTGCGGCGAGGTACATACAACAATAACGTTCTTCGCTGTCCCACAGAAGATTTTCATTTCGGTTAGTAGAATAAAGTCGAGATAAATAAGATAAACTGGTAAATGAACTACTGTTTCTTTTTTTTCGAACGAGACAAAAACCTGGAAACGCGATCCTCCATTTAAGGGCAATTACAGGGCGTGGCCCAAGACCACATCTGAGTACGATGGAATCCCGATTGGAATACGATGGAGGCAAGATTGAAATGCAAGACTGGACACTTATGCAAAATGAGAGTATCGGTTAGGTTGCTTATTTATCTAAATTTAGAACATTGTCGCGTTTTCTTATCTCTAATGGAATAATTACTAATTGAGCAATTATATTGGGAAAAATAGTATCGCTTGGGGTTAATGATTATTTTGGTTTCGTTAAATAGATTTCTTAAGCGATAAATATTCTTGCATTATTAGCGGGATATATATATGTCAATAAAAATGTAAAGCTATATTCTTAAATTCGGCTTCAATAACTCTTCTAACTATAAACCTATCATTCACCTCCAACCCGTACTATGAAAATTTTTAATAAACTTATTAATATTTTTGAGTTAAAAGTAATTATTAACAATCCTCAAGACAATAAATAGTATTTCTCGAATAAAAGCGAAAATTTGTTATCTAAAAGCGGGTTTAAACAATTTTTACCGGTTTTACGTTATTCCACTATTTTCGAGATTAAACAAGTAGGTTTGTAACAGAATCTGTCACTTAACCCGCTTCCACACAACAGTTGTGTTTAACAGGTAAAAAGGCGACAAACACAGCATTAATTCTATATTAAACATTTACATGCTAAATTTGGCTAGTTTCATTATTTCGAAAATTCAATAATTATTACTTATCGTTTGCAAAAATTAATTTATATTTCAAAGAATAAATATGTAACATTCCACGCTTTTAAATAGAATGAAAACATTTCATATCTACTTACAAAGAATCTGGTAGTGAAATATATTTGACGTCATATCAAACGGATCGATGTCGCAAAAATAAATTTATTTTAATTTATTGTCTAAAAGAATTCAAGTTTCTCGAGCGATTGTCGCGAATAACAATGGTGATTAAATTCTAATAAAAATGGCTTCCTATGCTTTTTAAATGAGAATTAAATTTTGGAGTTTTTTTACATAATTGAAGTACTTCGAATTCGAATTCTTTTCTGAAATTTTCAATGTATTCTAATTTCGATGCGCTGAATTTTTTGACTTATCACACTTGTCCTTAGCATTTGTAGTTTGGGCTATGAAAGTGGGTGTCAGACGGACTGAACGATTATAATACCTTCCACTTTTTACGTTATAAACGTAGTGTGGAAGCTAAAAATTGGAAAAAAAAAATTTAGGGCTAATATGTTATACTTCCCATGGCTGTGTAAACAAACCCCTGGATTGACATGATTTTTTCACTTAATGTGTGTTTCCATAGGATGAACTGATTAACATAAAAAAAATAGATAAAATTGCGACTTATGGGTTTCTTTAAAAACAAATTGATTCAATTATCAAGTTTCAAGAACTTTGTTTCGTGCGTAAAACCGCATTGAATTTATCACATTAAAATATTCGCTCAGCTACACACTATAGCTAAACTCAGTTTCCTTGCACAGAAGCCACGACCACGGGCAGAGCTATAAAACGCGCGGACCAATCAGATGAAGAAAAAATAAAACGGCTGAAATTTCCTCTTCATCTTATTGTTCCGCGCGTTTTATAGCCCCGCCCATGGTCGTGGCTTCTGTGCAAGGAAACTATGAGTTCACTTTGATGCTATAGTTAAAGGTTCTTCGATAAGGTTAATGGGCATGTTTCACGTCACGAATGCCAATAGTTCAAGTGGTATTTCATTTTTAGTCTTTCTGAAATGGGCTTTTTTTACGTGGGATCTGGCAACAGCTCTGTGGTCTTGTTTTCATTTTTCCCGAATTAGTTTTGTTGATATTCGAAATTGAGTTTTCTAAGAATAAGTTATTTTAGTTATTTTTTAAAATTACAACTTCTAGCTGTGCTGTTGGTTGCTTTAATCATTTATCAAGGAAAACTTGCATTGAAAGAAGTTGGAATTTAAAAAATAACAACTAAAATATTCTTAGAAAACTCAATTTGGAATACCAAGGCAAAAGTAATTCGAGAAAGAATGCGGAGCTGTTGCCAGATCCCTCATAAAAAAATCCCATTGCATTTGTTTTGGTGATAATTTGATCGAATTATTTCAATTTGATATTTTAAAAAAAAATCTTGGAATTGCTTAATAATTTTGGACAGTATGTTTTCATAGCGATTTCTTTTGATTGTGTTTTATCTTATTTTTCGTTTTGTCGTCTTTGTTCTCTTATTGTTCTATCTACGTTGTGTAATTAATTGTACTGCAATCTGTTATATAGTTTTATCTATACTCGCCGCCAACCAAATTATTCCATCTAGTTTTTGCACACATCATGGACACGACAACAACAACCAAATTATAACACGTTAGGGATGGCGGTTTTTCAGAAAAAAAAACGTTTTTTCAAAAACTGGTTTTTTACAACGCCGGTAAAACCGAACCGGTTTTACCGAACCTTAAAAACCGGTTTCCACGAAACCGGTTTTTCAATCGCAAAAAAAACGGTTTTCCATTTTTTAAAAGTTTTTTTCAGTTTCTTAATTTTTTTTTTAATTAATTAATTTGTAAACTTTACTTTCGAATTTTAAAAAAAAAACAATTTACACAGTCAATTTTAAATGTTTAAAGTGTTTTGTTAAAAACTAAGTTCTAGGTTTTCTTCCTAATTCTTACTTTCTTATTATTTAAAATTATAATGTTCCTTTTTTTTTATTCCGGTTTTTCTAATCGTTTTGAGTATTTTTATTAAGCTTTGCATTATTCCATCTCTGTCTTTTTTTTTTAAATTTAATTCCTTCCATTTGCTATCTATGCCGTTAACATAGTGCAAAACTAACATATTTTTTTAAAAAAACGACATAATTTTTTTTAAAAAACGCTGGCGGTTTTTGAGGAAAAAAACGATTTCCGGTTTTTAGACGGTTTTCCCCGCAGGAAACCGGTTTCCGGTTTAGAACGGCCTCAAGAAAAAACCGGTTTTTCTGTCAAAACCGAGGGCAAAAAAACCGGTTTTCCATCCCTAAAGTGTAACAAATAAGGGTGGCGGGAACTATAAATAGTAAAAAAATTCCTAAATATAAAATATACACGTTTTTTTTTTGCCGCGCTTTGAGTGAAATCGCGGACGAGCAAAGAAAACTGGAAACGCGTCATATGAAACAGCCCAATTAACGTCATCGGAACATCTCTACTGCAAACAGTTTAACGCATCGACTACCGATGTTTCGTTGAAGACTTTTTATGTATCTAGAATTCCCCTAACAAGATCCGATTGAAGTAAACACGACTCGTTGCAAACAGTTTAACGCATCGACTACCGATGTTTCGTTGAAGACTTTTTATGTATCTAGAATTCCCCTAACAAGATCCGATTGAAGTAAACACGACTCGTTGCAAACAGTTTAACGCATCGACTACCGATGTTTCGTTGAAGACTTTTTATGTATCTAGAATTCCCCTAAACAAGATCCGATTGAAGTAAACACGACTCGTTTGCAAACAGTTTAACGCATCGACTACCGATGTTTCGTTGAAGACTTTTTATGTATCTAGAATTCCCCTAACAAGATCCGATTGAAGTAAACACGACTCGTTTCAAACGTAATTGCTACCTGTCAAAAAATTAATTCCCAATTTCCCTAAAAGATCATGTAATGTATATTAAGTTGATGAGTAAGTTAGAACGAAACCTATATTCGAGATTAACTTTACGTGACAGCAAATTGGACAACAAATTGGTATTCATAAGACAGTTTTTAAGTTACAAAGTAGATAAAAATGATATATAGTAGATATAACTTAAAAACTGTGTCTGTTATGAATATAAAATGCTTTTAATAAGTACTGCATTTAACATTTCAACACAAGCATGTTGTTTCCTATTTGTGGCTTTAGCTTTACATTCTAAAAAGGTTTTATATATCCAGAATATTTTACAGGGTGTCCGTAAAAGAATGTCCGAGTTTTAATGGTATATTACAGGAGTTTATTTTATACTAAATATAACAAATCATACTTGACATTGAAGGAAAACTAACCTCGTTTTTCCTATAAGTGCTCAATGTGTGCGCCTTTAGTGATACGGCACACATCCAAACGAAAATGCAATTCTTCCCATACTGTCTGCAACAAGTCCGGAGTAATGGAAGCCTGTGCAATTCTACCTTTCAAGGTTGGTAAATCGTGGGGTAGGGGTGGAACGTAGACCCGATCTTTTACGAAGCCCCAGAGGAAGAAATCGCAAGGCGTGATGTCAGGTGAACGAGGCGGCCAGGGTAACAGAACTCGACATTCTTTTACGGACACCCTGTATATTGCGATAAGATATGCTCGAATTACTTTAATTGACTCGTTTTAGGAGATTCTTTCCTTCCTGTACTTCCTCTGGGGAGCCCAGTTGGTTAGGCGTTTGCCTTGCATGCGAAAGGTCCTACGTTAGACGCAGGTATTGCCAAAATGACTGCCGACATATAAACGCGGCCTGTACAGCCAAAGAGTTCGACGAATAATAATACCCCGTGTAGGAGGGGATTTGCATGTTAAATATGCTTTGAAGTCGCCACGTACGATGTCGCACTTAAAAATTTCGTTGGGTGCTTACTCAAGTATTGGGCTAGTGACTACTTGACTGTGGTTCTAAATTATGATGCCCTTCACCAATAACCCTCGTGTAGCTCTAGTGCTAGAATAGTTCAATCCAACCCTTCGCCTAAATAGCATCTGCATGTTTATTAAAAAAAAAACATGAATATGTTCTGGGCCTATAGAAGAAAAGCTCTTCTCAGGTTCCTAAATAAGAAAAGAAACGGATTTCTGAATTTTAAATAAAAGTTAAGATATTGCCGGATGAGGGGGGTGGGGGAAGGAAAAATAATAGAACTTGAAATTATAACTGAAATATTTTTCATTTTAAAGAGTTCCATCACGTAAATCTTATCCGTAAAAAAAAAATGGGTTTCTTGACCAGAAACAAATGGATCGCCCAAATGAATTATACCATCAAAGAAAAAAAAATACTTGTTTAAAAAAAAACCTTTATGAAAAATTGAGTCTAGTTTCAAAACCAGACAAGCCCACACATGACTTAAGCCATTTTTATACTGAAACATCAACGCACAGGACGTACGTTATCTTTGCTAAGAATCAAAACAAAAGTGGTATACGTCAAATTTGGACTTATCTGGTTTTGAAACCAATTTGAAGCTGTACCGTCTGTCGCTTTTGTTTGGCAGCATGCTGTGCTAACATGCAAATGTTGTCACATTGCAGCAGCTCTTACATTTGAGCTGAGACCTATCCGTGTCAGCGATACTATGTTATTTCTTGTTATGTAACACATTTTTTATTTGACGACTTGTGTATTTTTACTTGTGTCAAGGCAAGTTTTCCTTGTAACAGACACCTTATTTAGCATCCTATATTTGACACTTGAAATTTTTTTTGTGTGGTATTAAAGATTTAATTTTGTCATTACGGGTTGTTCAGAGATAGTCGAATAAAAAAAATTGTTCAAGAATTGACACATTTTAAGGTAATTTTGAAACGTTCAAATAGACTTTAACAAGAATAAAATAATCATTAGCTTTTTTTGACATTTTAGAATTCCTAATGGGAAGAATTTAGAATTAGATTAGAAGAATTTAGAATTCCTAACCCATGATCTTTCATAAATATTTTGCGACATATTTAACGTTGTTTAGCTCTAATTCCATTTTATATTTATCAAACTATTTTCTCATCTGTAAAATATGCAACCATTTCCTATAACAAAATATGCATTGCCATCATGTTCGAAATGCACTACAATTTAAAAATTCACAATTATATATATGACTTTTTGAGCATCAATATTTTTACCCATACAATCATATTATTTACGCAAAGACAATTTACAAGCGTGTTTTCAATACATATGCAAGATTTAAAAGAAATTATTAGTTAATTATTAGACCACTTATACTTAAACTAAAAAGAAATATTGACTTTAAATAATAGTTTAAAGATAGATTTAAGCTTTTGAATTTAAGTGCAACTGTATTGTTTTTTTCAAATTCGAAACGTTTTCTTCCAAATTCTGACTGCTGTAAAAAAAAAGCAGTAACTAATAATAAAAATTTAATAGCACCATAGTGGTATTTTGACTTTAATTTTTTTTTTGTTTCTTTTACATCCTGACGTTACTTTTTTTTATATCACAACATGAACCAAAAACGAAAATTCTGAGTATTTCTTATCCGTATATTTCTAATAAGATGTAAAAATGCTAATAAATTTATGTTTGTATTAAATTGTTAAGAAAAATTTATGCTAGGTAATTTATATGGCTTGAAAACACTTATTGCGACTGAAATCACACTTACCCACATCAAAATCACACTTACCCCTACGTGGGGTAAGTGTGATAAAACAGCAATGGATTTTGAAATGCAAATTTTATTCACTTAAATTTGGAATTCAAACATATAATTTTTTTCTTACATAGGTATGTTTCTTATAATAATTCACTACCAATTTTAGGATTTGGAATTTACTTGAAGCAGAGAACTAATTTTTTTAATGAAAAATGCAGAAACCCTATCACACTTACCCCACTTGACCCTAGTTCAAAAATAAAGATTTCTTTATTACAATTAGATTTTTAAATCTATTCTACCCCAAACTAATGCAGTAGAAGTTCCTCAAAGCAGCACTCACAAAACACTCCAAACAAATTACTTTTGATCACGAAAGCGTTTCTAAAAGGCATTCAACCTCACTGATCATATCCATTACGTCGATATTTCAACTAATGAAGAAATGATTATTAATGATCTAACGGGAGACCTAATGATTCGCCATCGCAAAAAACAAAAAATTTTCGAGCGCGTGTTCGAAAACCACACCACGTATTCAAAGATTGGAATAACACGTCATTTTCCTGATCCATTTAAGCATTGAGGTACGGTTTATGTATGGAGGTAAGCAGAAGTTGGAGTTGCTTGACGCCAAAAATAGTAAAGCTGTATAAAAGTCGCCAAATTAATGTCTTGGGCAGTGCCGGATTTAAAGACCTAGGGCCCCTAGGTACTTGACATTTGGGGCTCCCCACCATCTCGAAGCTATTTTGGAAAGTTAGCAAATTAAATACACCAGTTACCGGTGCAGGACATATAATTTATAATCGACTTTAATAAACATCAGAATAATACAGTATGTTACTAGTTATTCTAAAAAATTTATAAAATCACTCAGCGAATTTTCTGTGCAAAAGAATGACGTCATCATAGTCAATTGAATGCATAGGGCTGCCAGGTCTGGCGATTTTTCGCAAATTTGGCCATTTTTGAGGCCGTCGCGCGATAGTTTTTCTCGGTTTGGCGATTTTCAAATTTTTTTAGGCGATTTTATAGTTTTAAAGCCCCCTTCCTGACTAGGCCCCTAGGCCCAAGCCTTGTAGGCCTAGGCAGAAATCCGGCACTGGTCTTAGGCCTAAATAAACAGTTTTGAAATGAATTTTTTAATATAAAAGGATTTGCTTATTTTTATAGAATTGGAAATAGAAACTCAATATAGCTCAAATAATGGCACAAATAAACTTTACTGTACCTTCTAATACTTACAGGAATTCTTTTAGTTAGACAAGCGAGAAAAGGATTTTTAAAAAAATATATAAAATATAAGGACTTTGAGTATATATACAAGGTCTTTGATGTCATAATGACATCAGAGACTTGTATATATTTTGTTTTATTTTCACCCTTAACTCATATTGTAACTTAAAACGAAAGTTGAAAGGGACGGACAGAAAAAATCTCAATTTACCATTCACATTTATTTCAAATTAACGCTAGGAGTGTGAAACACAATTCGCAATTTTTCACTAAAAATCTATCTTTCAAAATAAGACGGCAAAAATACTTTCATTACGGGAAAATGTAACGAATTCTTCATTCTGATGCGTAATAGAGTCTGATTGTGTAATTCTTATTGAGCGTGATTTTTTTTGGCGTCTATTTCAAATGCCAATCTAAGAAATACTTTTTGCACGCGATTTAAAATCATTAATATAAATAATTAAGTTTAAATCATTTGCTTCATAGACTTTTCTGGACTTATTGGGAAGAAGATTTGAAGCAGCCTTTTCTATATCATCTGGAGAGAAGTTCTTATGAACTTCTCTCGCATAAGATTTCTAATTCTGAATCCATATTTAACAGCACCAACGTTTTCAGTTTTATTTTCTTCAAAAGAGAATTTACTTTTTGCCTGGTTAATTTTCAATGCCAATTTAATAAATACCTTTTTTGCAGGTTATTATAAAAAAAATAGTGTTTGACAACACGTCGAAAATAGCCTTTTTTAAACTCTTGAATTTATTCAACTCGTTTAAAAAAGCCTTACTTTTCACACTAGTTGCAACTATAAAACCTTAAGTTTTATTGTATGTTACCGTTTGCGCATACGTTATGTTCTTGAAAACTTTATGACATCTAATAGGAACTCGTGTACAAAATTCGAAGTCAGTGTAGTCTGTAGAGTAGTGATAGACAGGCGGATCAATGCTGAAATATAAATTTTTCGCAATCTTCCTCCCCCGAAACTGGTACTGAACACACAATCTCCATTTTCGAAGTTTTACCCATCGCAATATATTTTATATTATATTATTATATATATATACTATATATATAATATTATTATACGTATTATATTATATATATATTATATATATTTTATATTGGACAATTAAAAGTAAAAAAATTAAACTTGTTCAGTCATTCTCTAATATTTTGTTGGGCCTATCGGAAAGACGATCAAACCTTCACTTGGCGAAATCGTATTTCACATAGCACTTCATCGCACCCTTCTGTTACTGGTTTATTTAGGAATAATAAAAATCTCAAAATGGCTGCCGATCTCGTTGAAGCTTCGTGGACTTTTTAAAATAGGGTTTAATTAAGGTCGTTTCGAAGCTTTTTACTTCGTGACCTTGGAGCGTGACCTTTAAGGTACGAGTGGGATTGGGCAGTAAAAGCTCATAACATTCATATAATAAATGTGTGATTGCTCTTATTTTAGTATTAAGGTAAGAAACTTTTCAGGTGTTCTTTCAGCTTCCACGCTATATTTATGACAGAAAAAGTTGTAGATACAATCATCTCTTTGTCCGTCTATTCATCCACCTCCTTTTTGGACTGAATCAAATTTTTTCAGAAACCCTTTAAGTCACAATTTTATCAATTTTGAGTTGTTGTTGTTAATCAATTCTTCTTCTTCATGAGCTCAACAGACTTTTGCAGGCCAAGGCTGACTCGCTGATCCTCCTCCAGTTGGCCCTATTAGCCGCAATAGCTCTCCATCGGTTCACTCCTATAAGATTGAGGTCCCTTTCAACATCGTCTAACCATCGTGTGGGTGGTCGTCCTCTACGTCTAGTACCCTCTATTTTGGAAAAATTCACTTTTTTGGTGGGGAAATCATCGGGACATCTGTAGAGATGGCCCAGCCACCTAATCCGGGATGCTTTTATAGTTCTCACAATGTCGGTCACGCCAAATTTTCTGTAAATTTCATAGTTGTAAAGAATTCTCCACTCATTGTTCTCCTGAATAGGTCCGAATATTTTCCTTTCAAATATTAGCAACTTTTCTTCCACTGTTTTATTGAGGGTTCAACATTCACTTCCATATAGGACAATAGGTCTGATTAAAGTTTTATAAATGCTCAGCTGTGTTAATCAATTGCTCCTAAGTAAATACTCATTCTGTAAAAAGAAATCCTATAATTCCAATGGTTTGCACAGCTATGGGAAGCAACCGAATATAACGTAAACCCTATGGGGTCACCGACCTTATCGAATAAATACTTCTGTTAGTAATAGGGTACTTGACTGTATCGCTAAAATACCTTCCAATATTAAATAAATTATAGTTTGAACCCAAAAATAACAAACTTATATATTTTTTTGCGAAATAATATTTTAAATAATTAGTAAAAATCATTTTAAAATGGTTTATTTTTCCTCGGTACGTCACGTAATCACAAACACGTCGATTTGGCTGACGTCACTAGTATATATAAACAAACCGGTGTGATGTTTTTTTGCTTGCAATTAAACTGGATTTAATCTAATATACTATTAAAATGAGAATTACTCGTATATAGATAATTGAAGGAGGTTTTACAGAAAAGGATAGTTCAAAG
The DNA here is from genome assembly GCA_019343175.1 of Oedothorax gibbosus. Classification (NCBI taxonomy): domain Eukaryota; kingdom Metazoa; phylum Arthropoda; class Arachnida; order Araneae; family Linyphiidae; genus Oedothorax; species Oedothorax gibbosus. Next base: position 774,710 of record JAFNEN010000414.1, read on the forward strand.
TTGCTTAAAGTAGATTCCAAAATGGTGTTTCAAAGTTTGCTTATAGTTACTATAGTGACGTCATAGATACCACGTGACAGCCACAAAGTGTTTTCGGCGTCATTTTTCGTCCAATTTTAAAATTCATTTTTCTCCCTTTTTATGGGTATTTTAAAAAAAAAGGAAAAAATACGGTTCTAATATTTTTGGCATAAGAATATTTTAAGCCAGTAAAAATATTTTAGTCGAATACCCTATTGATTTCTTTAAGAAAGCGCATAATTCCAGAAACTTTAAAATTAATTTTTAGTATAAATATATAAATAATGCTTTTTATTATATACTCTTTCAAGTTGTAGCAATGCATTTCCGCCCAAAAGATGTTAATTTTATTTATCCGTAATTTCGATGTAAGGTTGCTGTTAAAACAGTTTTACATTTCTCAAAAACTGGTTCGTGGAACTACTTTTAGCTGTGATAAAGATATACAAGTTACATTTTACACTTAATTTATTTCTTTTGTTTCTGCTCAAAAAGTTTAAATTTTAGTACTCAAATTGTTAAAATGAAGCTAGCTAATCCATCCCTAAACACACTGATTTAATTTAAATTATCAAATGTAAAAAGTTCTAAAAAATATTTATTTTATATCAACTTAATTTATTTAAAGAAATTTAAGTTCCAATAGCATTCGTTGTCGAAGTATAACGTAGAAAACAATTATTCTATATATTTTTAAAAATTAAAAATAGCGAGTCAGTCTCAAACATGATTCTTTGTAGTCCATGAAATTCTTAGTAATATACACTACCTAATTTTACTTTTCTTTATGTACTCTACTCTTAACTGTCCATTGTCTTTCCACGACGGGAAAGTTCCGCATCGAAATAACAAAACAAAACAAAAATCCGAGTTTATCTCAATACCTGATCACAAGGACAAAGTATTATCATTCAATCTCTTCGTAATGGATAACTCGCCCATATTTTTTTAAAAAAATTATTTCAATGAACTTGAATGAGAAGAATTGAAATTTAATGATTTATGATTCTAATCCTTACGGGCGATTGAGACCAAATGATAGCGGGCCTCCAAAATAAAGGGCCTCTGTATTAATCAAATGAGGGGGAAAATCTAAGCCACATTTCTCCGGCTGTATTGAGTATTTTTACGAACTTTTTTTTTATGATAAATGACTTGATAAAGATATACAAGTTGACCTGCAGTTTCTATAATCCCACTTAGCGAAGTGGGTTCGAATATTTTGCTATAAAATTATTTAGGCAGAGGCTACGCGCACGGGCACCGTTCACGTATTATGTGTACGGGTATTAACTGCGCATGCTCAAGACGAGGCTTACTGGAATCATGTATACATTGCATGCACGGGCACGGGAATTATGCTTGAAAGTTGAGATTACTCTTTTTGGGCCCCGGGCAATTTTGTTTTCTCTAAAAAACATCAATATACAACATGGGGCAGTATTGTAGGGCGCATTGAAAGCCTTAACACTCGCTTGGGGTACGGGGGGAAATAAATCCTCTAAAAAACATCACGAAGTGAACTTCTAGCCATTTGTAACGAACGTTCAAAAAATTATAAATTTAAATAATTCATGAAAACTTAAAAAATGCAAGTGAACTTTCCCGGACAACTTTAAAACGATGATCTTCTTGGGAGAAATAAAAAAAAACGTAAAAAAACATTTGCATTTCGGCAGAGAGGGGATTTGAACACGGACCTTTTGATTACGAACCGCTTGTGCTACCACTAAGCTACGACGCCCGTGAAGTAATGAATTCAAACTGCTAATAATGCTCGGTCCTGCGCAGTCACTACCCGTACGCGCAATGCTTGTACGGTGCCCGTGTACGTAGACACTCCGAATTATTTAAACATATTCGAATACATTTTAAAAAGTGAGGTTATACTGAGACCTGCAAGTCAGCTGCATTTATAAAAAAACACGTTTGAAAAAATATTCAATACAGCTGGAGAAATGTGGCTAAAAAAATATTCTTTTTCAATTGGATAAACACTGACACTTTGGTTTGGAGACCCACGGTCATACAATCTCATTCGCCCTTAAGGAAAAGGTTACGTAAAAACAGAGAAAGCATTTCTAACCGTTCAATGTCCTATGGTAAGATACGAAGTTAAGATTATAACTTTTAGCCTGCGGCGAGTAATTCGAGGTTTTATTCTGTTTCATGGAAGTTCTGCATGTACAGGGCGAGGCAAATAAAAGTGGCCCCGGTCTAGAGTTAGGAATACGTTGAAATGCTTGGCGAGAAAAACTCTTGAAGCCGCATGAAAGCTTTCAAGTTTAAATAAAAGATTATTCAAGCGTGCAACGGTTTCACTTGACAAACCTGTTTTTGCATTGGTTGGATTGGATTAGCATCACATCAGAGCTACTCATCATGGCCAGTTCAGATCGCAGTGCGTCAGTGTGAGTTGCGACTGTGTGAGTGTAAGTTGATCACAATTCACAGGTGAAGATGAAACTCACAGTACAGCAGAGTGTGTTCATTGTAGAAAATTTTATTAAAACGAATTCGTAGAAAAAATGTGGCCAGTTGTTTGTTCAAGAATTTAAATGTGTAAAAGTGCCAAAAAAGAGTACTATGCAACGATCAGTTACGAAATGGCGTCATCCAGGATCTGCTGTCAACAAGTCTAAAAACATTCCGAAACGGGTCTGAACACAAGATTCTGGGTCTTGCAATCAATTTAGAATGTTTTGTATTAACAAAAGCAAAAAGGTCCGATTCTCTACGATAAATAACAACCGAAATAATCACTAGTGTTGAGAAACATACGCGTAGGTTTGCCGGCAAATAAGTCGCCAAGCGTTTGTTTGGGCTTAATATTGAAGCGATCAATGGCTTCATGTTAGCAAACCTGTTTTTGTTTTGGTTTTTGGCTTGGAAACATTTCTGTCGTATTCTTATCTCCACGTTGGGGCCACTTTTATTTGCTTCACCCTGTATATCAATTATCTTTATGAGGAATTCTTAACTTTAAGCATACACGCAAAGTAAATTTATTTTGCGATGTGTTCCAAACCAAAGTCAGATACAATGAAGACATAAATAATCTAATACCATTTAAAATACTATAAAACAAGTTTATTGTATACATTAAGAATTAATATAGTATGATATACAGATTTTATTATAATTAATTGAAAATGTGTTACAGGTTTTTTTTTTTTTTAAATACGCAAGTTATTAATAAAGCTTATGTAAATACTTAGTAGCTAGTATTTCTACAAAAGGTCAACTAAATCAATGAACTAAACCTATATTTGAAATGGAAACTAGTCCATGACCATTATTGAATTCTAGCTCAACAAATAAACCATTTATCTGATATTTACATTACAATAATGGATTTTTAATTACCTTTCATTCTTTGATAACTTCCAATTTTTTAGTTTAATTAAAATGTGGTTGCATAAACGCTTGATTGGTAAGCATATCTACCGTCTTAAGGAAATGGGCTAAATTATATTCTGATGCAAATATAGTTTAATATAGTCAGAAAAGTCAAAGGTCTTGTAGGAAAATGTCGGGCTCTACTTTCATCATAAATAATTTTATAGAATTTGAGATTCAATTAAAAAAAATATTGAGCAAGAACGATTGACTGTTATATAGAAAAACATTCTTTTTAAAACAAAAACGCGTTGACTAAAAGGGTTAATGGTAATGGAATCTGTTGTTGGAATAAGGAAATAACTCCAAAAATTCGATTTCGGGAAAAAAAAACTTTCTAGATCCGCTATATCTGAATACTTTCTTTAAAAAAAAATGAATGACTCCACTCTTAAAGCTAATTCACTACTTAGTTATTTTGAACTTTGAAATATTTAATTCAAGGATGGATTATTTCCTATTTTGATAGCAATGATTTGTTGTTCTAAATCTTATTAATATTTAATTATAAAGCCGTGAGATGTTTATTTTTTCACATTGGACTGGTCAGTCCCATTGAGCTAATGCATTAGTTTTGAAATCACAACTTTTGCAAAAGAAGTGCTTTGCCATGCTATCCAATTTTCACCAGGTATGGGAATCATCATAACATCCATTTAAAACAAAATTGAAAAGAAAATAACATCCGGTTATTTAATTATTACTTGATAAAGTTTTTAAATAGTGTCGCCATCTGCTGTATATTTTTGGCATTTAAAAACTTCAAATATATATAATTAAATAACTAGATAGCACTTTTGTTTCAAATTTGTGTCATTTCGATGTTATTGTGATTCCCATACTTGGGAAAAAAGGGCTAACATGGCAAAGCAATACTTCTGCAGAAGGTGTGATTGCAAAACTAATCCATTAGCTCTAAGAAACTGGCAGTCTCTCTTTGGTTATGATAATTTATCATTTTAAATCTCAAATTTTACGCTTTCCATCATCATTAAAGCGATTTGAATTTGAATAAAATAATTGCAAATTATAATACCCTTAAACTTTATTTCAAATTATATAATTCATTATGTCTAATATAAATATTTATAAGCTTTGATTTTATATGATTAAGTAAGTATTTTTTACAATGTTCTGATCACAACCGTTTCATATTGCTTTTAAAATTAATAAAATAATAAATTGAGTTATCAAAACAATAATACATAAGTTAACGTGAGAAAATTTGATTTAATCTTTACTGCTATTTTTTTTCTGCTTAATTGATATTTTCCCTCTGTATAAACGTTTTCCGCACTTCATACTTCCTTAGTCAAAGTGACGAATATTCTCAACGTCAATTTATCCCTTTTTAAGTGACCAGTTTTTGTTAATTTTTTTTTCCTTGCGTACAATATGCGTATACATGCACAAAATAATTTTAATACAATAAAACGAATTTCGAAATTTTTGGAGTTATTTCCTTTATTTAAACAACCGATTCAATTATTATAGATTGAGATGTGATAAAGCTAAAAAAAATCTTTATTCTGCCTTTCGCCAAAGATGTAAAAATAAAGTTCAAAGTACCTAAGTCAGTGGGTTTGAATTCCAGTATGTGTTGTCTGTTCGTAGTCGTTCAAAATCGGCTTTAATAAGTAGGTTCCTGTTTAAGAGCGATTGTCAGCCCCATAGAGCTAATGCATTAGTTTTGGAATTACAACTTCCGTAGAAGTATTGATTTGCCCTGTTAGCCCTTTATCCTCAGGTATGGGAACTTAACATCGACATGAAAGAAATTTGAAACGAAAATTTTATCTAGTTGTTTAATTATATATTTTTGAATTTTTAAAATGCCAAAAATATACAACAGATGGCTTTAAACAGATGGATTTTAAAACTTTATCAATTCATAATTAAATAACCGGATGGGTTTTTTTTTTCAATTTTGTTTTAAATTGATGTTATGCTGATTCCCATACCTGGTGAAAAAGGGATAACATGGCAAAGCAATTCTTTTGCAGAAGTTGTGATTTCAAAACTAATGCATTAGCTCTATGGGGCTGACAATCGCTCTTAATACACTGCTCAAAAGAATTAGGGGAATGCATGGTTTAAACCTTTTCAACCCCAATGATTCCATTTTTAATCATCAGCTTGTGATTTTTTTCTCACTAAGTTGAACTCGCACTTATGTATCGTTAGGACGAAGAATCATGTCTTTTGAAGATTTAAATAATGTTTGTTTTAATTAAATGAAAATACGAAAAACATGGTCAAGTAAAATAATCTCCCAAAAAATTTTATGAAATAAATTGACCCTAAATTCTTCACGCTTACATTCTTGGATGTTTAAAAATTGATTTTAACTTTTTTTTTAACAAATAGTTTTGAAAAAATGTTGTTATAATTTATTCAAAAGTTATGATTCCGATTTTTTTTCCCCGTTAATTTTAGATAAAAATTTAGGATTTGTCCCTGTTTTTTACCATTTTATTCTGGATGCATAATGAATCTATATCACAAATTTTAGATTTTTAGAAAAAAGAAAACGTTGGAACTAAGAGGGTTAACAAAAGTACGCAAAGTGCTCCCCTAATTCTTTTGAGAGCTCTCGCATAGTAGGAACTAAGTCAATTGATGACAAAAAGTCACAATCACACATTAAGTACACCATTTATTAAAGTAATTTTATTACATTACAAATTCAGATTGTCTACAAAACAAATAATAAGCAGAAACAGATTAAACAAGTGATTTTTAAGTAGTTAAAAACTCAAAGACGTGTGTTTACTATGATACAAAAGTTTTTTTAACTAAAATTTCATAGTTCGCAATTTTTTTTCGGTTGGTAACCCAATTTCTACTCTTTAAAACTTTGACTAGAAACAAATTATAGTCGGTCTCATAGTTTGGACAAAAGATTTTGAATCAAAAATTTTCAATGAAAAGGTTTAGTTGAAAAAAGTTGTGGTAGTAAGTATCGGGGTTTTATTAATAATTAAAAATATCATAAATCACAAAGAAAATAACGAGAAATAAATTTTATTTGAATTAATGGTGAAAAGTACCCAAACAACTGTCAAAAATATAGAGAAATCAATTTAATACACGATTAATTGCAAAATTTCGCATTTTTACTGCTTGAATTGTAGTTTTGATATAATAAATTTTAAAAAACAAGATATTCGGTGAATATAAAAGATGTACACTCTTAAAACAAACGAGCGGTTTTAACTCAGTCTGAGTTAATTTCCACTCCTTTCCGTGCCGAAAATGCACTTCTCCTATAGGAGTGAATTTCACTCTTTTTCGGAGTGGGTAAAATAAATAAAAGAAAACAATCTGCGTCCTACACTCTTAAAACGAGCGGTTTTAACTCAGTCTGAGTTAATTTTCACTCCTTTCCGGTGCCGAAAATGCACTTCTTCTATAGGAGTGAATTTCACTCTTTTGTTTTAAGAGTGTAGTAACACTCCAGGTTCAATTTTATACCAAACTTCCAATATAGCCGTTTTAACTTTTTTTTTAAGGCGAAAAATTACTGACTGTTTGCTTCAAAGTTACCAAGTTTACATCGCTATTCGATCTAAATCCGGGCCGAATGCCTGCTAGTCCGTCACCTTAAAGTTCTGCCGAGAAATCGTGGATTTTCAGACATGGATTAACCTTCTTGATGAAACGTGCAGTCTATCCTATCTACATATCACAAAATAGCAGCTAATTGTTATTTTTTGAACTTTAAGTACAATGCAGATCACCGAGCCTTGGACATTTTTACTGACTGACATCTATGACCATTTGCTGGAACTAATTGTTCCCAACAGTCTCCTAGGCAAAAAAAAAAAACGTCCGTTCCTTCATAAATATACCAATCCACACCAATACGATAGTTCCGTCTTGATACTGCAGTTTGCCAGTTTCTTGAGAAAAACCGGTTTCTTTAAACCGGTCAAAACTTAGCCGGTCTCTTTGGTGTTGTTTAAATACTTTCGGTGTAACCGAATGTTGAAAAAATAAGATTTTAAAGAAACCGTTTTTTTTTTCTTTCAAAAACTCTACACTCTTAAATCAAACGAGCGGTTTTAACTCAGTCTGAGTTAATTTCCACTCCTTTCCGTGCCGAAAATGCACTTCTCCTATAGGAGTGAATTTCACTCTTTTTCGGAATGGGTAAAAGAAATAAAAGAAAACAATCTGCGTCCTACACTCTTAAAACGAGCGGTTTTAACTCAGTCTGAGTTAATTTCCACTCCTTTCCGGTGCCGAAAATGCACTTCTCCTATAGGAGTGAATTTCACTCTTTTGTTTTAAGAGTGTAGCATTTCATCAAAGTGGAACGTTTGTAATAGTGTGGAGGGAATTTATGCTAAAAGACCAGACTTTTTCGGCATTATTGTAGAGAAGACTATCTCTGCATTGTACCAAAGTACACAACAGAACAATTTGTTTCTATTTTGTGATATTTAGAAGGACTCCACGTTTCATCCAAGAAAATCGGTCAGTGCATGTCTCCTAATCCACGAATTCGTGACAAAATTTTAAGGTGATGGACTGGTTGGCATACGATCCGGATTTAAATCAAATATAGATGTTGTAAATTTGAACCAAATAGGAGTAATTTTTCACCGTAGAAGAGTTAAAACAGCTATAATGTTTACTATAAAATTGTACTAGGTTATTTATTGTACTAGGGTTGTTTACTAAATCTTTTATATTCTCTGGATATCATGTTTTTTAGTTTATTATATCAAAAGTGAATACAATTCAAGCAATAACAATGCAAAATTAGGCCAATAAACGTGCATTAAATTTATGTTCTCTATATTTTCGGGTACTTTCCACCATTTAATTAAAATAAAATTTATCATTTATTTTCTTTGATTCGTGATATTTTTTAATTATTTATATCTGTCTGATTACCAATTTTTTTTTAACTAAACCTTTTCAGTTAAATTTTGTGACTCAAAATGTCTTATCAACTCTTTTGAGACTGACTATATGTATTTTTACTCTTGGAAAGAGAAATTGAATATTTTTATGTATTTCATAGCGAACAATATATTGCAAACGTTTCTCAATACTTTTACGACCATTCTTTAAAATATTTTTTAACAATTGTTTAAAGATACAGAAATATTAATATTAGAAACTTTTAATTATGTATTATGCTCTTTTATACTATATAATATATATATTATATATATATATATATTATATATATATATATATATATATATATATATATATATATATATATATATATATATATATATATATATATATATATATATATATATAGTATATTAGTATATTAGTATATTAGTATATTAGTTGTATTATGCGAATGAATAGAAAAGTTTCATCTCTCTAACAATAATTTTAAAATGAATATAAAATTATCAATAGTTGTGGTCCTTTTCTTTTTTTTTAATTTTTTATGTTTCTGGTGTTTACCCCGTGTTAAAATTGCGGAAAAACAAAAAAAAATAGACGACAATTACATGACTATATTCTTTCATGGGGGGGGGGGGGCAATGAGAGCGGTAGCTCTTTGTCAAAACCGAAGTCTTCGCTCTGTGTTTTAATCCAATGGAAAAAATAATTGTTCTAGCTAAATTACTCCGACGGTATTGAATATTTTTACAAACTGTTTTTAAAGGGATAAATGTAGGTGGCTATGCCATGGCTCTATAAATCCACTTTTTGAAATTGGTCCCAATATTTAATTGTAAAGTTATTTATTTAAAATTAAATATTCAAAATAATGTTAAAAAGCATAATTATATAGAGAAATGTGATTCCTTTTGGCGAGCGTACTATTTTTCTGCGACTGTGTGTCCATGCGCGCGTGTAAACATGCGTGGTACGGTTCGCCGCCGGGGAAAGCACACGTCACTCTATCTACTGCTAAGCAAAAGTAACGGACTTCATAAAATATGAAGGGAGTAATGATGTGTGCTTTACCTATGTTAATTTATTGTTTGAAATGAAATGAGAACTGTTTAAATGGATTATTTACTAACAAAATGTATATGTCAGCTACATTTATCATACATAAAAACGTTTGTAAAAATTATTCACTACAGACTGAGTAATGTTTAGAAAATTATTTTTCATTGGATTAACACAGAGAGAAGACTCTTATTTCCCCTAAACCAATATACTTGATAGTGAAAATATTTGACATTACTAAAACCGCCCAGTTGGGCACTACATAAAAAGGGATTCCACTTCAAATACTTTTCCCGCTTTCAAATTGACTTGCTTTCAAATTGACATTTGAATATTTTAAAATTCAGTAAATTGTCATTTTTAACCAAATATATCATTTCAATAACCTTCAGCCTAGATCTCGCATGAAAAAATAGGATGACTTTTAAACATGGTTCACAAAAACACTTATCTATACAACAATTAATAAAACTAAATACTCAATTTGAAATCGAAGAGGTGGTAACGACCTCATTTTGCTTCTTACTTCCCTTCACTTCATCAAAAGTTTTTATCGCCTGTGAAATAAAATATTGGCTGGTCATTTGCTATTCTTTCCTTGTTCGACGGAACTGCAAAAACTTTCTGGCATTTTCTTCGTCGATTTCCTACAAATAAAAAGATTAGTAATGAGGCTCTTTTTTTATACAACTGTTGAGGAAATTTACACCGCTTTACGGTGTCGCTTGTCCGCCGTGGCAGTGTCAAGTCAATATACAGTTTCTGGACAAATTATTAGACGCACTGCAAGATTTCATGTAAAATATTAATTAACGGGTGATATTGTACCGTTTTATTACCTTAAATTGATTTGTGTTTTTATTTTTATATTATCCAATCAATTACCGATTTATTTGACATAAATAAAACAGCATTCATTTAGAAAAGCATAGGTTTATTAAGTTTTAAAGAAAAGTGACATTAATGTTAGTAAAAGTCAATATTTAGTTGAGCCACCTTTAGCCGCTATCAAAGCTTTCATTCTGCGCGGCATGCTATCTATGCAAGACTGTACTGTCTCCTGCATTGGAGGAGGATGATTCCACACATAAATAATCTTATAATAAATAATTAATGAGAATTAATCTTAATCATAATTAATCTTAATTATCTTAAAATAAATACAAATATGTAGTCTACAACAATTCTTTTAAATAAAAATCAATAATATTGTAGTTTAATTGTTTTTTTATTGTAGTTTGTATTATTGCATAAAAACTCTTAAATAACATAAAATTACTAAAAAAAATACAGTGCGTGTAATAATTTTTCCAGGGTCTGTAGGTTTAACACGTGATGGAGAAACAAATCGTGATTACGGTTTTATCAAAGGTATCTGCTCAAGCAGTGGCAAATTTAATGCTAACTGTAGTTGCAGTAGGGCAAGAACTATTAATGTATTTCTCCAAATTTAGCGCCAGTTGACTGTGATTCTAAATTATGACGCCCGTCGCCAATAGCTCTCGTGTAACTCTAGTGCCACGATAAGTCAAAATAACCCTCAATTTTGTTTGGGTGGAGATCCCAGTCGGTAAAGTAATTGCTTTGCATGCGAAAGGTCCCAGGAGCCAAAAACGGAAGGTCCCAGGTAACTGCCAAAACCTTTAAACGGTCTCTGCAGCCGATAAGTCTGACGATTAATAATCCCCGTGTAGAGGAAGCATGCGTTAAATATGCCTCTAAGTCCCGACGCCGTTTACGATGTCGCCCTTAAAAGTTGAGTGGCGCGCCTTCTCAGGAGACAGCTCGTCACTTGACTGTGGTTCTGAATTATAAAGGTCGTCGTCAACAGCCCTCGTGTAGTTCTAAGGGCGCTTTTTCATTGAACGACACGACACCGATAAATCGTACACTATCGCTTGGGACGGCATACGATATTATCGTATCGTCTAGGTAGTCGCTTTTCACTGCACCGATATCGTTCACTGAAACGGGCCGATTTTCCGCTCATTTTCGTGTTCGTCTTTCTCCGTGAGCAGACGCATTTAAAAAATGGCTCGTCACAATAAACTACATTATCATCAATTGCGCCTCTTATATTTACTTTATTTAAGAAGGAAAAGACGAGGTATTACAAAACGCTTCTGGGTTCACGATATTTTAAAAGCAAGGCATTCTGAAGGGGATTTTCACGTACTATTTGAAAGGCTACATAAAGATCCTGCAAAATTCTTCAATTATTTTAGAATGAGCGTGGAAACTTTCGATTGAACTTTCTAACATGACGTTAAAAAATAAATTTTTAATTACAAGCTGAAATCAGTTTTAAAAAAAATACAACCTTATTAAAACAGTTGCTAGTTAATTGTAAAAAAATTAAGAATTTTATATAAAAAAACATGCAATTTTTTTAAACTATTTAAAAACTAATTTTGTTAACTAGGTCATAGATTTCAGCACCATTTTATTTACTTTCCGTAATGTCTACCCTCAACTAATTCGCAAAGAGACACAATATCAAATTTAAGAGCCATTTTTACGAAGTTTTCAAACAACAACAAACAGAAAATGTCGCCACGATTAAGAAGGATTCGTGCGTACCCACGATATAACGTGGCGATAACCGATATCGCCCGATTAGGAACGGCATAATCGTTATCGTATCGGCTAGTGAAAAGCGTCCCGGCTTCGCGTGTGTGTTTTGCGTTCCACGATATCGTGTTACTGAAATCGTATACGATTTGTCGGTGTCGTGTCGGTCAATGAAAAAGCGCCCTAACGATAATTTAAATTAACCCAAACCCCCTTTAAATTTACCTCACTTGTACTGTACCGTGAAAGCTACAATTCGCTTCACATTGACATTCTTAAAAAGAATATCGTCTATGAAACCATAAATACGATATTTTTAACATCGCGTGTGAAAAAATCTTATCGGCCTTACATTAATACTTAAGATTATGCGGCACAGCCAGGACCGGATTTCTAAATAGGCTAAGTAGGCTGTAGCCTAGAGCGGCGAATTTTTGAGACGACAAATTTTACGACCAATTAATAAAAATTCGGCATAAAAAAACTAGTATAAAAATACTAATATTTTTAAGAAAAAACACACACAAATAATTTACATTAATGCGTAAACCGTGAACGTATATATAGTACTAATATTTAGTAGCAATCATCTAAGATTTCACTGAATTTTTTGTGTTTACATTAATTCTGAACGGATCAGTAAAAGTAGGAGTCCCTGTAATTAAATTTTAATTTATTTTAGCATCAATTTAATAAGCTTTGAGCGTGGGTCACATTGTTCACTGTCATGTAATTGTATTGAACATAAGTGCATATCGTCGAATAAGAGCTAGTTTTAAAGTGCAGTTGGAAAGCAATTATGAGTGTCGTCGCTGGTTGTCCTACCACATCAGTTACACCTTATGAGGCCAGGGTTCGTGAGGATATTATAAGTGCTCCGTTATCAGAAAATGAAAATATCGGATTTTCTATTTCTATATTTTCTATTTATATTGTATTTCAAATAAATCTATTTTTCGTCTTTTTATATTCGTTGTGATAATTTTAAGAGGGACTGTCAGTCCCATAGAGATAATGCATTAGTTTTGAAATAACAATTTTTGCAAAAGAATTACTTTGCCATGTTATCCCATTTTCACCAGGTATGGGAATCATCATAACATTAATTTAAAACAAAATTGAATAGAAAATAACATCCGGTTATTTAATTATTAATTGATAAAGTTTTAAAGTAGTGTCGCCATCTGCTGTAATTTTTGGCATTTTAAAACTTCAAAAAATATATAATTAAATAAGTAGATAACATTTTCGTTTCAAAATTTGTTTCATTTCGATGTTATGTTGATTCTCATACCTGGAAAAAAAAGAGCTAAAATGCCAAAGCAGTACTTCTGCGGAAGTTGTGATTAGAAAACCAATGCATTAGCTCTATGGGACTGACAATCCCTCTTAAACAGCACATACGGCCCTATTTTGCAGCTAACCAGCTATCTTTCCCCGAAGGGGGAGAATATTGTGACAGGGGGCGGCAAATCGATCGTAGCCTACAAGTGGCAAATCTTTAAATCCGGCCCTGGGCACAGCACAAATTACAGCAATCGTTATATGTGAAACAGCCTCAAGAACAAATAAAAGAAAATAAATATAAATAAAAAATCCTTTAACCCAATAAAGATCACCCGCGTTTAAACTTCCTTCTCAATTAAAATGGAGCCTGCCAAAGGTCGAACAGTAAATTTGTAAAAAGCAAACTTTCCGAACCTTTAAAAGTAGGTAAATTTGATATTGTATCCTAGCTTGAATTGATATATGCTTAGAGGAAATGTCACTTTATGTAGATATCCGGTTTCGTTTCCGAATGTATTTTGAAGATCGGAATTTTAGATTAAAATATTCCGTATGAATTCATTTTTAAAATTTATAATTGGGATCTTCAAACCGGAACCGCAGGCTGGATTTGACCCGCAAGAACTCATAAATGAAGAGCTTAGTGGAAGAACGTGCTAAGTGACAAAAGGGTAAAAACGAGAAAATGAGCTTGAAAGTTTTTCGTTTGCACTCGGATCTGTTGAAAACGGAACTTATAAAACCTAAAAAATATACTAAACTTAAACTTTATGAAAAAAAAGGGAAACTTGTTATCGTTAAAGAAGTTAGTAATATGTTCATTGACACCAAAATCTTAATTTTTTCAAAAATGTCACTTAGCATGTTTTTCCACTAAGCTCTTTAATTCATAATGTTGAAACAATAAGTATGTTATTTAAAAGACGGGTCTCCAGAATTTTGAACACCTTTCATGTCCCCCCCTAAAGCAATCTTTTTATCGACATTGGCTTCAAACATTCTGACCATGGTACTGTCAACCCTAAGAAAACTAACATTTGTAGTAATTGTGTAAATTCTTTTAATAGATTTTGTAAATAAACTGAAGTATCTTTGTTCTACTGGGTGGCGCAAATAAAAGTGGCCCCGACGGCGTAGAGATAGGAATGCACTGAGATACTTGGCAAAAAAAACTATTGAAGACGTCTGAAAACCTTCAAGCACTGCCAACTTCAATAACAAGACCAGAGAAGCTCTCTCAAACATGAGCGTAGACGGAAATTTTGACGTCACTGTTCCCAGTGCCGAAGATCGAGAAACTAGTTCGGACGCATGCGGAACCCTAAAATTGTGGTCAGCCGTGAACGATTGGTTCCGAACAGGTTTCGAGACAGGTTGTCTTCATCTTCGAAACAACGTCACTCGGAACTATGACGTCAAAAATTCCGTCCCCGAGCTTGTTTGGGAAAGCTTCTTCGGCCTTAGTAGTTGAGTAGGCCGTGCTTCAAGTCGAAATAAGATTATTCAAGCTCACAGTGGCTTCACTTGGCAAACCTGTTTTTTCATTGGTTGGTTTGGTTGTTGCTAGACTACAGCTGCGCATGGACTATTGGCGAGTTCAGATTTGAGTCCGTGTAAATTGTAAGTGTGCGTTAATCATATCAGTGTACAGGGGAAGATGGCATAGTTACCGGAAATTATTTCGCCAAGCGTCTGTTTGGGCTTCATATTGAAGCGATCAATAGCTTCAGTTAGCAAGCATGTTTTTGCATTGTTTTTTGACTTGGCAACATTTCTCTCGTATTCATATCTCCATAATGGGGCCACTTTTATTTGCGCCACCCTGTATAACTTCACTCTAGCGGTACAAATACGCGGACCTCTTTGTAGAATTCACTTTAAAACTTCAGTTTGCAATTTTTCTTTCTAGTTTATAATAGCATAGTTAGTATAATGTTTAAGTTTCAAAAAGTATTGATACCAAAGCAGTTAATTCAAAAATTGTGTAAAAAAAAAATCACGTACTAAGAGGATTAGATTTCGGAGGTATTGCCAAAAAAAAAGTTTTTCGGCGTTTAATGTACAAGACGTTTTGGATAAACACAAACGTTTGAATTCCAACTAGTGAATATTAATCACCGAAAAAGACAAATATTGTTTCTTAAGGGTCTCGTAGCGTAACAGTTATTATGATTATCTGACGCAAGGTGGCACTACGAGCGCTGCATGATTCGGCAATTTGGCGATATTAAAAAAAGAGATTTAATTATATACAGAGCAAACTGGGAAATTCCCCCAACGTTTAACTGACAGGTGGGGAGGCGGAGCCTCAGGAAAAAGATATTTTTGGCACTGTGCCATACTTGCCACTTGTAGGCGATTCTTTCGTTACGTGGGTTACTTTTAAACGTTGTTTTTCGATTTTATGCATAGAGTTAGGAAGGAGAGGTAGAGGGGTCTATGAATTCAAATGGTTTGAAGCAGGGCTGTCAGGTTTTTCGAGCTACTGCGCATCCAATACTGGCACTGAGGTATCCCGAGATGCACCGCTCTAGCCTGCTTCATTTGTGCGCTACTGCGCATATACATGGACCTCTCTATTCTCTTTCCTACCTCTATGATTTTATGGTACTTTCTAGCAAACTTATTATTTTATTTTTAGGTTTTTTAGTGTTGGCTCAGGGACTTATGAATGTTATTACTTTCAATGACTTGATATAAAATAAAAGGAAGTATTGGGGTGGGGTCCGCACAAAAACTAAAATTCCGCAAAGTTCCCTCAGAAACTGGAAAACGATTAATTTTCCCCATAAATACTTGAAATACGTACTTGTGTATATATTTGTTTGAGAAATAGGTTCATTTCAAGACTACATGCATAGAATCTTTCGGGGGTGAAGGGGATAAAATATGCAAAATTACAACTTTTTTTCAATATTTATTTTAGTTCAAGAATCAACTAAGGAATAGTAATATACAGTCCCCGGACAAATTATTAGACGCACTGCAAGATTTCATGTATCAATCAATGATGAACAAAATACCTTTAGAAGGACATTTGTGTTCCTAAACTTAAGCTATTGAATAGAAAATACTATCTGCTATACTTAATACATATATCGACATCTTTTTTAATAATATGGCATTCTTTGGTATGTTTTCATCATTACTGAAAAATACAGTGCGTCTAATAATTTGCCCAGGGACTGTAAACAATACATTTTATATGTATACTAGCAAATTTATACCCGTTCTTCGCACGGAATAAAAAAAAATATCAAATAGATTCCAAATATGTGTACCATATACCCTGTTATAGGATCATAAACTTATTATTGTTTCCGCTCGTTATAAATTATAAAATCCCGTTTCATTGCCTTAAAATTCCATAATATTACATAAAACCTTTTAGCTCATTTGGCGCGTTTTGGGAAATAATTTGGCGAGAAAATAGATATAGCTACCCACACCCATTATACAGCTCTAACACAATTCGAACAACCGACCAGCTTATAAATTATTTTAACTATTTATTTATTATTTATTAACGTATTTGGCGAAAAAATAAAGACATAAAACACTAATAGCTCTAGTGCGATGGCTTTTATTAACCATCATAGTTCAGTAATAGCTTAACTATACATTTATTGCTTAAATATGCAGTAAACAAAAAAATCAATGAAAAAATCATCAAATAAACCCACAATAAAATCCGGGAATGAAGACTGGCGGAATTACGTCACTTGAAACATGTCAATTATTTTTCAAATAATGAATTTAGTTTCTAAAAGAAATGGCAAAATAATAAAAATAAACATTTTGAATTTTAAATGTTTTCGTTAAAAGTTTTATTTATTTTTTTCAGCTGATGGCATCAGGAAAGAGAAAAAATGATCGGTTGTGAGCGAAAGTGATGTATTTTTTTTCAGAAAATTCGAATTTTCTCTAAAAATGGAATAAATATGAAAAAACTAAACCTCAGGTGCACACGTTAGTATTAAAGGGAATCTATCTTAAAAATTTCGAATTTCTGAGGGCAGTATAAGTAGGTCTTTTACGATCCGATGACAAACAGACACACAGACTCTTTCTTTTATTATTATAGATAGAGTAAGTTGGGCTTAAGCTAAAACCCTAGCACTGACTTTCTTACTTATTTGACTCGAAGGTTAAGGCAAAGGTGCCACTGATTAAAAAAGGGGAAAGCACATATTTAAAAAGTGGATTAAATGATAGAAATTAATTTGGGCCAATGTTAGCCCATTCGGAGGTACATTCAATCTTAAAATAAAAATATATATTTAAGATAAAAACAAAAATATTACAGTATATATTGTGATGTTTAAAAAAGTAGTTAAAAAAAGTTTTAAAATTTTTTTTTTGTATTTTACGATTCTGAAAATGAGTATAGGGAAAATATAATTCGTAAATTATCAGTATTAAAAAGGTTATGAAATACACATGTCCAAAGGGGTTCTTTAAAAGAGCAAGATTATAAATATTTCTAAGCGATTATTCTTGCTTAAATTTATGAACTAAATTGGCTTAAAAAGGCATCGGACATTTTTTGAATAATCAATACACGCGGCGAAAGCGATTAAGTATACAATTATATAATTCCATACTTTTGATTAAAAACAAGAACAATGTCCGAGGGTTGGTAAGCGTTAGTTAGTAAAATCCACAATTCAATTTAACTAATTTGAATAACTTTTAAACGTAATTTAAAGATCAAGATAGAATTTTTAATTTTGGTGCTGCCATCTTGTGTCATGAAGATGAAGCAAAAGCGTACCTGACGTTTAAAATATTTATTAAGCTTGTGTTTTGATATAATAAGTGTAGATGGCGGCACCATTGAATTATCATTTTAATCATCATCTTATTATTATTATTTAACCTTTAAATTGTTTTAGATAAAGCATTAGTCCAATTTCTTTTTTACCCAGAAATCAGTTTTTATTTATAATAAAAATTAGTTTTTGTGGTCCATAAGTTTTTAGTCCATTAAATCCATAAGTAAGTTTTTTAGTCCATTGTTTTCCAGTTACTGTTTTTTTTTTCGCCGAATTAAAATTAAGTTACCCTTTGATTTTTACTTCGTTATACTTTGACTTTTATTTCCAGTGATTTCATAAAAGTTACAATATTTTCTAGAAAGGTAATTCTTTCTGTATATTTAACAGTCTCACTATAAAACTATATAAGCAATGCATGTAACTGCAGGAAAAACAAAAATTACCGCCAATACGTTAGGTACATTGTCAGAAATTTTGGTACTTTTCCATTTCGCGTGAGCAAATCATTGGCGAGAAATAGGATTTTCTGGCGACTAAACACAGTTTATAAAATTGTGGTCTTTTAACTGTGTATTCTGTGATGTGTCGCTAGACATAAAATTCCGTTTGTCGCCAATGATTCCTTTTGGCGAGATTTACGCTGCCAAAATAGAAACATACCTACACAGGTAGAAATTGCCATTGGAAATATTTCGTTTGTACATTTTTGGTGACTTTATTGTTTGCGCCCGCGAACTGGAAAACTCTAGTTCAACTCAGTTTCCCTGCACAGAAGCCACGACCATGGGCGGAGCTATAAAACGCGCGGAGCAATCGGATGAAGAAAAAATTTCATCCGTTTTATATTGTCTTCATCTGATTGCTCCGCGCGTTTTATAGCTTCGCCCATGGTCGTGGCTTCAGTGCTAGGAAACTATGAGTTTAACCATATCGAACTTAAATTTGTAGTCAACAAACAGAAATATAACAAATGACATCCAAGCAGTTCTCACCCGCAGTTCTGCTGCAGCATCCTACACTGGTTGATGTAGAGTTGTCCGTCCGATCCGCAGACCGGGTCGTAGATCGGCAGGCACACTTCCGGGCACCGGGGCACCCGGGCGCAATTCTCCATCCTCACGCTCACGATGCCCGTCCTAGAAAACACACAAATAGATATATGAATTTGCCCTCTTTTAGTTAAAGAGTACATACCTTTTGAAAGCTTAATTTTTTATAAATTGATGAAATCAACTTATGAGTTTTATGATATCCCTCTAAGTTGTAAAAATTATAAATTATATAAGAAATTTTTTTTTAAATATTTAGGATTTTTTCAGGATTTTAATTGAAATTTTGCCTAAAAACGGCCTTCGACCAAAACACGATAACTAAAAAATGTACTGAAATATTTAAATTCTGGAAATTTAAAACTATAAAGAAGTAAGTATGTTAGGTCATGAACTACTCTAATGTGTCATAAAATTTACATACACCATTAGCATTTAAAGTCAAAAAATCAAGTTCAGATGATAAATATAGTCATATTTTCAAAATCCAAGGATTATAAGATATGACTCCGACCAAGATCCAAAACATTCATTTACTTTCTCAGTTCATGTAAAAAAAAATTAAAGCAATTTAAAGCTACAGTTTTGGGGGAAATATCTCTTGCGATTAAGTAAGAATTAACCAATTTTTAGTACTTTCTTTTTTTTTATGTAAAAATTAGTTTTGTTTAGTGATCCGTCCGTTTGTTTTCACACTGGTTGGCAAACTTATTGTGAAGTCTGCGTTTTCAATACTGTAACACAGGAGTGGTTGTCGCCTCCGGTGAAAATTGTTTCGTTATTTGTAAAAAGTTTGATTCTGCCACTACAACCATGAATGCGTACCTGCATGTCTGCAGCCTCATGAAGCATTCGTTGAAATAGATGACCCCGTCGCTGCCGCACGCCGGCTCCGGCACTTCAGGGCACTGCTCCGGGCACGGACTGTCGCCCCTCTTCCACTCTGGAACACATGGGAACTTTCAGACACAAAACAAGTTGTCAAAAATATCGCAAGTGGTCTTTTCTATGGTAGTTGAAAAGATATTTAATTGTATTTCAACCGTCCCAATGACGATTTGGCATTATCATTTTAGAAATTTTGTTTCTGATCGTGATATCAAAAAGCACATCATTCCATTCTTCACACTTTTTTCTATTAGAAAATATTTTTGAATAATCCAAATAGATGTTATCCCTATTATTTTTTTTTTAAATTTATGATCAGAAAAATGATGATGCCAAATGGCATCACTGGGACTGAAAGGGTTAAAGCCACACTCCATATCGCAGGGGAGTCGTCGCAAAAAGACAAAGTGCACTGATAAAACTGTGGCGTTTAGTATCACAAAAATAAGGTTCCTAGTAACACGCCTAGTGCAACGTCTGTGTGGTGAAATCTTTTCTCATATTTACGGAGCTGGAGCCCAATCGGTAAGGCGCTAGCACTGCATGAGAGGTCTATGCAGCCAAAAAAGTCCACTTACAATGTCGCCCTTGAAATTTGTGTTGTGTGCCAACTCAGGTGTCGGCTAGTCACTTTACTCTGGTTCTAAAATTACGACACCCGTCGCCAATGGCTCTAGTGAGGCGATAATTTAACCTAACCCTAGCAGATGCACGTATTAGTTACGGCTGTGGGATTGACCTTCTGATGGATGTACATTTGGATTGAAGTGAAAACTTTTCGATAAACTGTATGATATTAAAATTTAAATTTTAACTGGAAATTTAGTTGCTTTAAATTACTTAAATTTTTATTTCTGTAGCAAATGATTTTAAACGACTGCATCATACTTTTAATTTTAAAATTTAGTAAAATTATATTTTAAAAAAATTATGTGTTGCTGAAAAAGCTGACAACGAGATGGCGGGTTTAAACGTTTGTATCTCTGAGGGTTAAATGTTTCACCATTTTTTTTGGAATTCAATTGAACTATTTCACAAGTTTTGGTTTCTAAGTATTTTTTCCCATAGCCGTTGCAGCAACTAGGAACCATTATTATAGTGAATTCAAGAAAAAAAATTTTAAGCATTAAAGTGTAGCCATTGGTTATAAAGTTCGTAAGGGAACAAATTATTAACTAACTAGCAAATTTATACCCGTTCTTCGCACGAATTAAAAATATCAAATCGTTCCAAATATGTGTACCATATAACCTGTTATAGCATAAACTTATATTATTGTTCCCGCTCGTTATAAAGTATAAAATCCCGTTTCATTGCCTTAAAATTCCAAAATGAAAAATGCACTCATAAATGTCATCACAATTCCCTCATTCACATAAATTCAAGTTACTCACAATTCACATAAAACCTTTTAGCTCATTTGGCGCGTTTTGGGAAATAATTTTGCGAGAAAATAGATATAGCTACAAACACGCCCATTATACAGCTCTAACACAATGACCTACGAACAACCGACCAGCTTATAAATTATTTATAAAAGAATTTGCTCATTTGGCGAGTTTAGTTAGTAATTTGGCGAGTTTGGCAACGTATTTGGTGAAAAAATAAAGACATAAAACACTAATATGCAGCTCTAGTGCAATGGCCTTAATTAACCATCATAGTTCAGTAATAGCTTAACTATACATTTATTGCTTAAATATGCATACATGCAGTCAACAGAAAAATCAATGAAATAATCATCAAATAAACCCACAATAAAATCCGGGAATGGAGACTGTCGGAATTACGTCACTTGAAACATGTCAATTATTTTTCAAATAATGAATTTAGTTTCTGAAGGTAATGGCAAAAGAATAAAATTTCAATTTTAAATGTTTTCGTTAAAAGAATTATTTAATTTTTTAGCCAATAGCATCAGGAAAGAGA
Organism: Oedothorax gibbosus; assembly: GCA_019343175.1. Taxonomy (NCBI): domain Eukaryota; kingdom Metazoa; phylum Arthropoda; class Arachnida; order Araneae; family Linyphiidae; genus Oedothorax; species Oedothorax gibbosus. Next base: position 796,566 of record JAFNEN010000414.1, read on the forward strand.
ATTCGGTTTTCAGAAAATTCGAATTTTCTCTAAAAATAGAACATTTTGAAACCTGAAAGTTCAAAAATCATAATCTAAGTGTGAACTACGCATTTGTGCCAAGTTACGAGTCAAACAAATGTCTAGTTTGTGAAGCTATAAGACACACACACATACATACAAAACTTCATTTTTATTATTATAGATTGATTGAACTGGATTTCACTTTTGGTGGTGACTCTTTAATATTTATTAAAAAGTTGTCATTGAATTGCGATAATTACGCCAAACATCGTTAGCGATTAATTTTAAATTATTATCTCTTATAAAAAAAGTCACATTTTCCAAGTTACGAAAGATACCCATTGTAAATAATTACAAGTATAAACCATACCTATACCATATAAAGCACTTTTGCAAGTTCTCTGAGGAAAACATAGCTTTATTCGGGTTACGAATAAACACTAAATATTTAAACACTTATCTCAAATATTCCCAAGATTACAATAAGGTTGAACAACCTATGCTATCAAAATTCTTAAGTTTAAAACTCATTAGAAATTAACTCAGTCCGTGATTGAGACTCAATTCTTTCCTGCTCCTAGCGGATACGTTGTAGAAGTCAAATAGAAAAATAACTAAATGTTATAAACTTATTTCATAGTTGTACATCTGGTAAAAAAATAACTTACGTTTCTTGTCCCCATAACAACTTTTCAAAGGCAGTACTTGCAAAAGCTTTCTGAAAATGTAAGCAATACTAATAACATTAACTTTTTTCATATAATTTAAATTATAACGGATTTATTTACTATTACAGTCAAACCTCGATAACTCGACTTCTAATAAGTCAAATAATCCACTAACTCGAACTTTTGATCAAGTCCCTAATCATTTCTATACCTTTCTATCAAAAAACTGTCTCGATAACTCGAAGTGAGCATCTTCCAAGTCGAAGTTTTTGTGATAGATTTCCCCTATAAAACACAATTCAGTTCAAAACTTCAAAAATTAGGTGACTTTGTGAATGCCAACAATCTTAAAAAAATGCAAACAAGAAATATCTGTTTTTTTTCGAATGATATTTACATGGTATGTATACTAATTAATAAGTAATGAGGCCAAATTTTGTTAAAGTTGAGTTTTAGTAAACCTTTTGACCCCATTCTTCTCTTGTTGTTTACATAGGCTATTAAAAAAATTGAAATGCTTACAACTATAGTATTATGGCACCTACCAAACCATGTCGACCCATCCTAAGTACCAGTAGAGATGAATTGGAAGTAACTTCGATAACTTCGGATAAGTCGAATATTTTTGGGGGTCCCCTGGGACTTCGAGTTATCGAGTATTGACTGTACTTATATTTTGTCTCCTAATGTCCTCTTGGGGATCCTCTTAAAAATTAAAGAGTATTTCCCCATATACTTCTTTGAGTTCAATCTATCATACAATGACATACAATGAATGTATGTTATCATACAATGTCAACTCGAAAAAAAATGCTTTTTTTCGGATTTGGATGCCTACTCAGGTGTCGGCTCGTCACTTGACTATGGTTCGAAATTATGACGCCAGTCGCCGCCAATAGCCATCGTGTGACTTAGTCCAACCTTAATTGAACTCTTTTCTTTGGACTATTATGGCTGACGTAGTTCCAGAAATTATTATTTATCGCTCATTGAAAAGTCGCAAAATTGTGCCATTTTTCGCCGCATCAGGAAATAAGAATTCCCCCAAATACCAATTAACACTTTCGCAGCGGATGATGCCTTGATGCATCAATAACTATAGAATGAAAAATGCTGTTCCCGATGACATTACGTGGCAACAAAAATATTACGCAGCGAAAGTTGTTAAGAAAAAAATCTAGGGGTGTGCGACACTACACGACTTTCAATTACTGCCTCAATTAAAAGTAATTATATAATAATTTAAAAGTAATTATATGCCCTTCAAGGTACTTTCAACAACTTTAAAACCTATAGAGTGTTATGGCCCTCGGCGCATGCGCAATTTTCTCGAGTACCTTAATATGACGTTTGGCGGTCACTAGAAACTCGTGTACTAAGTTTGAAGTCTGTAGAGTGGTTTCAGACAGACGGACGGACCCATGTTCACCCAAAACTTTTTCGGAATCAGCATCTTCCAAAACGTCTGGAAAAAAAACACCATCTCCATTTCGTACTGGCGACGCCATCATAATTCTTTAATAACCTTGTCTTTCATATTAGGTGATTGAAAGTATACAAATGCAAGCTTACCCGCAGTTGTTCTTCTGCGTGACGCACACGTTGCTGTTAACGTGTGCGTTCGAAGCGAAATAGCCCGTCGTGTAGCTCTAGTACCACAATGATTCAACGCAGCTTTTTAGGATGGTTGTGCGTAGTTGCCACAAATATCTAGTTATCGTTCATTTGGAAAGTTACAAAATTGTGTCGCTTTTCTCCGCATCGCGAAATAGGAAATTGCTCATGCCTATTACCACTTAATTTCTCTCCAAGCATCAAAAACTGAGCAATCGATAATGCTATTCCTACAACATATCACACGGCAACAAAAATCTTAAACGTATGCGTTAGGGGAAAAAACTGCCAGCTTACCGTTGCTGTAGACGGTCCGTCCGATTGAATTTACCCAGATAGCTATCGACACTTTCAAACCTAACCTTTCAACATCTACAGAATACCTATTAACACTTTCCCTGCGAGATGTCTTGAGGCATCAACAACTAAAGAATCGATAATGCTATTCCTATAACATATCACACGGCAACAGAAATCTTAAGCATGCGTCAGGAAAAAACAAGAAGTTCTTAAATAACTAAAATAGCCTACTTTCCTGTTATTCAAATACTTACTGAAATTCTAATCGGAAAACAACTAGGTTTCTAACAGTAAATATCATCGACAACGTTTCTACACTAGATTTATACACATTCGAAAAAGAATCGCTAAACACAGCATTCAGCTATAATTTAAACTTATAACAGCCAAAATCAACTATTTTCCTTAATATTCTTTCTCAAATTAACTTAATATTATTTTCGTCTGCACGGTTTATTTGTAGTTCGAAGAATAATTAAATATTTATTAATAACAAAAGTAATGAAACTACTCCAAACTGCCTTTTTAAAAAAATGTAAATTAAAACTAAACATAATTGTATGCCACAAATATGCCTTGCCGCTTTCTTGGTAAACAATTCATGAACAATCAAAGAATCACGTTGACACGTTACATTTTATGACGTCATTCCAAACTGATTCATGAAGAAAAATTATTTTGCTTCAAAATATTTTAAATAAAGTTTCTCATGCCATTGTTGATTTGGCAACAGTGATATATAAATGGCTCAAAATTGAATTTCAATCAATGGGAAATTCGCCGACAGATAGTAGATTTATGTCCGTCCGGACGTGCAGACAGGTGGACAAAAAGGATGAAAGTTGGGTCTCTGAGGTCATAGCTTTCTAACAAAAAGAGAATTTTTAAGATCCGAATGATAAAAACGATTTTGGAAGGGGGGTACGGACAGACAGACGGACGGACATCGACCGCATGTCAATACCTACTTTTTCATTTTTTTTAATTCTTTCGAATTAAAAAAAGAAAAGTAGGCTAAAAATTCAAGCTTACCCGCAGTTGTTCTTGCGCATGACGCACACGTTGCTGTAGACTCGTCCGTCCGAGGCGCACACGGGGTCGCTGATGTCCAGACAGCGGGTCGGGCACAGGTAGTGCTTGCCGTGGCACTTGGACCACGGACCCGCGGACACGGACGGGGACCTGGAAAGTGTTTTCAAGATGTTTTACAATATAACTCGTACCGGGGGGCCCAGCGGGTAGTGTTTGAAACAAATGAAAAAATAAAAACAAATAAGAGACATGAGAAGAATTTAATGACGTTTATTGAATGGACATACTGGGCAATTTATGATAAAGAGGTTCGAAGTGGCCGCCATCTTTAACAAGGACAGCAGTAGGCGGTTCTCGAATCCAACCATACTCCATACCCCTTACCCATACCTTCCTCCTTCCTCCATACTCCTTCCATACTCCTTTTGTTTGGCCAATTCTTTTTGTGGAACTTCTAACAAAAGCTAAAAAAATATTCCCACAAAAAGAATTGGTCAAACAAAAGGAGTATGGAGGAAGGAGGAAGGTATTTGTAAGGAGTATGGTTGTATTCGAAAACCGCATAACTGCTGTCCTTGTTAAAGATGGCTGGCACTTCGAACCTCTTTATCATAAATTGCCCAATATGTTCATTCAATAAACGTCATTAAATTCTTCTCATGTCTCTTATTTGTTTTATTTTTTCATTTGTTTCAAACACTACCCGCTGGGCCACCCGGTATAACTACGATATTTCTTAGTGTTATTTAATGGGGTTCCTCTGTTCCTACTTTCTTTACATCTTAAACCAAAACAGTTTTAAGATGAAACAGTTTAAGCACTGGTGCTACTTCATTTTCCATTCAAATAAACGTTTGATACTTATCAGTTGCTTCGGTATCGATATTTTTGAAAAGCTTGAATATTTTCATTTATAATTTGAAACTTACGTTTTTTTAAAAAAAAAAACTTATATAATAAGCTTGGAAGCCAAGGGCTACAAATGACTGCACATTAAGAGGGATTATCAGTCCCATAGAGTTAATGCATTAGTTTTGGAATCACAACTTCCCCAAAAGTATTGCTTTGCCATGTTAGCCCTTTTTCCCCAGGTATGGGAATCAACATAGCATCGAAATGAAACAAATTGGAAACGAAAATTTTATCTTGTTATTTAATTATATATTTTTGAAGTTTTAAAATGCCAAAAATACACAGCAGATGCCGACACTATTTTAAAACTTTATCAATTAATAAATAAAAAAAATTGTATGTTATTTTCTTTTTAATTGTGTTTTAAATGTACGTTATGATGATTCTTATACGTCGTGAAAATGAGATAACATGGCTAAACAATTCTATTGCAAAAGTTGTGATTTCAAAGCTAATGCATTAGCTCTATATGGGACTGACAGTCCTTCTTAATAATGAGAAAACCCATGTAAGTAGGGTCTCATGGAAGTGGCTGACATTAAAGGTTGTACTTATAGCATTCGCTTGATAGCAGAACCATACAGTGATTCGCTTCTATCCCTTTACCACAACAATATTTGACTGCACAGCAACTACTTATTGCATTATACTCCAATGCTAAAATAACAGCACTTGTACCCATTGGCCTCTAGGCTTATTAAATGAAGTTGTGAATTGAATTCTAGAAAGGTCTACTAAAATAACTCCTGGGCGCAACAGCCCTTTAGTGTGCCCAGGCCTGCCATGCCCATTTCAGCTAACTTGACTAAGGACTCTGGGGTGCAAGGTATATGTCCCAGTTAGGTGATCAACCTTACACGGAACCCCCATTGTTTAGTTCCCAAGCAAGCTTGGTCCTCGTTCCAATCCTAGGTCCTCCTTACGTTTTACAAAATGTGAAAAGATTAAAACTCACCCGCAGTTTTCCTTGCGTAGCTGGCACTCACTCGTGTAGACCTTTCCGTCACTCCCGCACACGGGTCTGTAGACCGGGCAGTCTTCCGGGCACTCCACCTGCCCCTGCGGTTTACCCGGTTCAAGTAGGATTGCTCCAGCTCCGGCTGGCCGCTGGTCTCGTAAAATTTAATGGGTCCCGGTTTCGTGTCTGATGACAGGACATCGAATGGATTGCTTCCCACTGTATAAAAAAAAGATAAAGGTTTTTAAATCAGCAAATGTTACTTCCGCTTCCACGCACTATTTATACACCTTAGAACGAAAATCGCCAAATTACGGCCTTTAGCGAGTTCTAAACTTTAAATGTACTTTTAATTAAAAATTTATGAAATTTGGGAAATGGCTTTGTCTTATTTTTGCTTCAATATGACTGATCCCACTTGTTTGTGAGATTTGTTGTTCGTTTTGTGAAAGAGGGAGACAGAAGAACATAGCTTTTATAAAAGCTTCTACTTTTTATGTCTTAAACGTAAAGCATAAACTAAACAATCTGCGAGGGGTTTTTTTCAAAAGGGGGGGATAAATTTACCGGCAGCAAACTATACTAACTACACACTTACACAGTCGCCTAACTAAACAAATTTAACTATAAAGACTTTTGTTATAGTACCTTACTATCCAATGGGGTCACTTTGGCCCAATTTTTTCAAGCTAATAACTTCTAATTAAATACATTTTTTTTTAAAATGTGCATGTCGTTTTCAATTTGTGTCAACTCTGCCTTGACCTCAGGGCCCGATCATGACAATTCGGGGCTCTGGGCACAAACTTTTCTGAGGCCCCCCTCTTATAATCCATTTTGAATCAAAACGCATACCAACGTATACATGCACACATACCCACTTTACATCCCCCCTCCCTCTTATATTCCAATTTAGATACCTAGACACACATACTTATATGGATTATATTAGTAATTTGTATATACAATACAGTCAACTGTATGAAATCCACAAGAATTGGGAAAGAGGTTTTTGCAGATTATGAAATTTCTTAGATTATAGATGACCGCTTTGTTTACATATTCTCAGGGCGTGCAAAAACCTGGGTTTTTAAAAAAAATCCAACCCAATGGGTTTCAGGATTTTTAAAAAAATATATATTGCATTTCGCACGTTAAGAGGACAGTTTAGGGGCCCCTAGAATCAGGGGGCCCTGGGCAAAGTCCCGATTTGTCCATGCGATAATCAGGCCCTGCTTGACCTACGAGGAAAAACCATTACCAAGAAGAAAGTTAGTAATTCTGTTTTATGATTGGGCCAAAGTTACCCTTCAGGACCAAAATGACCCCTTCCGCGGTAATCATTATTTTTAATCAATATTTAAATCAAAATCATTAATTGTAATCGTTTTTATCGTTATTTAAAAAAATATGCAATTTATTGCAGTAAATTGCATATGGAGTACTGAAATTATCGGCTTAAAATATTCTTATGCCAAAAATATTAGACCCGCATTTTTTCTTTTTTTCAAATACCCATAAAAAAGGAGATAAATTAATTTTAAAATTAGGATTAACAAGAAGTTCTTAAAGAACTAAAATAGCCTACTTTTCTGTTACTTAAATACTTACTGAAAATCTTATCGGGAAACAACTAGGTTCCCTAACAGTAAATATTATCAACACCCGTTCCTACCCAAGATTTATACACATTAGAATAAATTTCACTAAACACAGCATCCAGCTATAATTTAAACTTCTTAAAGCCAAAAACAACTATTTTCATTAATTTTCTTTCGTAAATAAAATTAATATTACTTATCATCTGCTTGATTTATTTGTAGTTCTACGAATAATAAAATATTTATTTATAACGAAAAACATGAAACTACTCGAAAATGCACTTAAAATAAGAAATGTAAATTAAAACTAATCAGGATTGTGCAACAAAATATGCCTTGCCACTTACTTAATAAACAAATAATAAACAATCAAATAATCACATTCCTGACGTCATTCCAAACTGATTTATGAACAAAATAAATTTTGCTTTAAATAATATTATTTTTAAATGGATAAAGTTTCTCATGCCATTGTTGAGTTGGCAGCAGTGATTTAAATGACTCGAAATTGAATTTCAATGATAATTCAATGGGAAATTCGTCGACTAATAGTAGATTTATGTCCATCCGATCGTACAGACAGACGGACAAAAAGTATGAAAGTTGAGGTCATATCTTTCTAACAAAAAAAGAAATTTTAAGATCGGATTAATGGAACCGATTTTGGAAGGGGGGTACGGACAGACAGACAGACAGACGGACAGACAGACAGACAGACAGACAGACAGACGGACAGACAGACAGACGGACATCGACCGCATTTCAATACCTACTTTTTCATTTTTTTAATTCTTTCGAATTAAAAAAAGAAAAGTAGGCTAAAAATATGCCTTGCCGCTTTCTTGGTAAACGATGCATGAACAATCAAAGAATCACATTATGCTACATTTTATGACGTCATTCGAAACTGATTCATGAAAAAATAATTTTGCTTCAAATATTTTTAAATAAATAAAGTTTCTCATGCCATTGTTTGGCAACAGTGATTTAAATGACTCAAAATTGAATTTCAATGCTAATTCAATGGGAAATTCGCCGACAAATAGTAGATTTATGTCCGTCCGGACGTATAGACAGGCGGACAAAAGGTATGAAAGTTGGGTCTCTGAGGTCATAGCTTTCTAACAAAAAAAGAATTTTTAAGATCCGATTGATAGAACCGATTTTGGAAGGAGGGTACGGACAGACAGACGGTCAGACGGACATCGACCGCATGTCAATACCTACTTTTTCATTTTTTTAATTCTTTCGAATTAAAAAAAGAAAAGTAGGCTAAAAACATCACACCTGTTTGTTTATAATATATATACTAGTGACGTCGGCCAAGTCGACGTGTTTGTGATCACGTGACGTACCGATGAGAAAAAAGCCATTTTAAAATGATTTTTATGAATTATTTAAAGATTTATTTTGCAAAAAAATATATACGTTTGTTATTTTTGGGTTCAAGCTATAATTAGTTTAATATTGCAAGGTATATTGGCGATGCAGTCAAGTACCCTATTCAGCCTGATCCTAATACTTGGTTCTAGATGCCTTGACGCATCATCCGCAGCGAAATGATTAACTGTGGTTCAGAATTACAAGAAACATTCAGCAGTAATTCCTCGTGTAACTCTAGTGCTACGTTTGTATAAAGAAAAGCCCACCTTGATCCAAGCCTTCTTGGGGCGTCGCGACAGAAGCGACCTCATGCGGCGCTTCGGGTGAGTACAGCTCTGGGAAGAGCGTGTGTCTGCCGGCCTCGATCACGAGACCGCCAAGGAAGCGTCTCTCTCTGTCGTCACGGACGCGAACGTAGTCCGTGGACTCGAGGCCGGGAAGGATGTCATAGTCCAGGACAGGCTCGAAAAGGTCGGGGTCTTGAAGCTGACCTGGATATAAAAAAATTGTCATTTCACATGACATCGATTAAACGTAACAAATGCCGTTATAAATATAAATGTGTAAAGACGCATAGAAGTTAACTGCCAAACTAAACTCCCCGGCGCAACAGCCTGTTAGTGGGCCAAGTCCTGCCGCGTCCATTTCAGCTTACGCGAAAAAGGGCTCAGGGGTGCTAGGAATATGTCCCGGTTGGATGGTCAATCACACGCGGACCCCCATCAGTGTTTAGTTCCCAAGCATGCTTAGTTATCATTTTATCGACCCACTTTAGGGATGAAAAGATGAGCCAACTTCGCTCAATCCGGGTCTCGGTCCCCGGATCTGTGGCATGAGAATGCGAAGAACTACCACTAAGCCTTTAGTCCTTTATTATAAGTAAACTGCCGTGGAGAGTAGCTACTGTCGACGGGAATGGTTTGCAACACCATTGTAAGCACTCAATAACTCTAAACGATAAAAAGTTAGTTAAAATACTTAATTTTTTAAGATCAAAAATGTGGTCCATTGTTGTGGTTACTACAACTTGTCTGCCCACGGCAGTAAAGGTGTCTGGTCCTACCCGGTATTGAACCAGACACCTCTTGCATGCCGTCCCAATACTAAACCGGAGCCCAGTCGGTACTGTCATTGCAAATGCATGCAAAAGTTCCCCGGTTCGAGCCCGGGCTTCGCCAAAATAAAAGCCGACATAATGACGGAGAGTGCAGCTGTCTGATGCGAGTCCAGGGACTTTTCTTGGGGTTCCGTTAGAATTGTCAGGTGTGCTCCGTTTAAACCACTTTTTCAGAATAAACCCCGTCCAAAACGTGTAGAAAACACAATCTCCACTTCGGATTTTGAACCCATCGCAATGCTTCCATTTCTTTATTTCATACTAGCAAACTTATACCCGTTCTTCGCACGGAATAAAAAAAAATATCAAATAGATTCCAAATATGTGTACCATATACCCTGTTATAGGATCATAAACTTATTATTGTTTCCGCTCGTTATAAATTATAAAATCCCGTTTCATTGCCTTAAAATTCCAAAATGAAAAATACGCTATAAAATGCACTCATAAATGTCATCACAATTCCCTCATAAACACATAAAACCTTTTAGTTCATTTGGCGCGTTTTGGGAAATAATTTTGCGAGAAAATAGATATAGCTACCCACACCCATTATACAGCTCTAACACAATGACCTTCGAACAACCGACCAGCTTATAAATTATTTATAAAAGAAATTGCCTATTTGGCGAATTTTAGTTAATAAGTTGGCGAGATTGGCAACGTATTCGGCGAAAAAATAAAGACATAAAACACTAATAGCTCTAGTGTGATGGCTTTTATTAACCATCATAGTTCAGTAACAGCTTAACTATATACATTTATTGCTTAAATATGCATACATGCATTCAATAGAAAAATCAATGACAAAAATCATCAAATAAACCCACAATAAAATCCGGGAATGAAGACTGGCGGAATTACGTCACTTGAAACATGTCAATTATTTTTCAAATAATGAATTTAGTTTCTGAAAGTAAAGGCAAAAGAATAAAATAAACATTTTGAATTTTAAATGTTTTCGTTAAAAGTTTTATTTAATTTTTTCAGCCGATGGCATCAGGAAAGAGAAAAAATGATCGGATTTGAGCGAAAGTGGTGTATTTTTTTCAGAAAATTCGAATTTTCTCTAAATATGGAACAAATATGAAAAAACTAAGCCTCAGGTGCACACGTTAATATTAAAGGGAATCTAACTTAAAAAATTCGAATGTCTGAGGGTAGTATAAGTAGGTATTTTACGATCCGATGACAGACACACAGACAGACTCGTTCTGTTATTATTATAGATTAAATCATTAAAAGTAAAAAAAATATTATCTAACTCAAATCCTTTAAAACCAGCGTTGGGCATATTTTAATTGCAAGAACAATTAAAGATTAACAATTAATTAATTGGTAAATGCAACCACAACAACTAACAATTTATCAATTGTAATTGTGGACAATTAAAATTACAAATTATTTAATTGTTAACTGTAGTAGTAGTAACAATTAATTATTTTTAAAATGCTTTATTAATTTTAATTAAAAATCACAATTATAAAAACACTGCTGTATGATATAAAGCCGATATACATAAATATACAATACCCGTGTGGTTCCGGGTAGTAGAATAGTGTAGTATAATAGTTCAATTGCAATTAATTTATTTGTAATTAATTTAATTGCAATTACTTTTTTAGTCAATTAACAAGATAATTGACAAATTGATTAATGCCCAACACTGTTTAAAACCAAGTAGTTGAATAGACTTTATTTCTGGAAGTTTCGCACAATGGCTGTATTAATAAATTAAACAAATAATTTTCGAATGATAAATTATTTAAAAATTAAACGAAAAAAATATTGATTATGACGTAAAATGTTAAGGGGACACGGTACCCAAAACATTATTTCTAGAAATAATAACATTAATTTGTAAGTTATGTTGGTTTTATTTAATGTTCACTCAAACATTTTCCAGCAATAAAAACAAATATTTACATGTAGTTTTTCATTTATTTAAAAAAAAGTTAAAATTTTGAACTTTTTTAAAACGCTACTCTTTCAATTTTGAGAATAACTCCACAGAACTGTGCATGGATTTTAAAATGTGAGCTACAGTTAAAAAGAAACATGTATTTATACTGAAAATCACAAAAAAATTACAAATTATTGAATTCAAAATTTTAAAAAAAAAAACTATACATAGTAGACCTTATTCTATGCACAATTTTGTGCACCATATATATAAAAACACAGGTTAAAAATTTCAAAATTCTAACTTAATTAGCAAAAAAAGCCTTAGGGATTTATTAAACACAAGAATTGAAAAACGCGAAACAGAGAAAAAAAAGGTTGAAAGCAGATGAAATACGTATTCAAACTTATAGGAATGACTCCAGGAAATATTTAATAACTTTTTTTCAACAGAAGATATCATTATGGAACTTTCAGTAAATGTTCAGAACAATATTGATAATAAGGAGTAAAAACTGAAAATTCGATATTTTGACCAATTTTTGGGCACCGCGTCCCCTTAAGGGCCTTAAAACGTAGACTTTCATCGTTGTAAGTGCGTAAGAATGGATGGATTACTGACCTGATTGTGCCACATCCTGCGGAAGTTTGTGATGTAAACTTAGTGGATAGATCAACCTGTAGTCCTGCGTCTATTTCTATTTATTTGTGGGGCTGGGGAGCCCAGTCGGTTAGGCATTCGCCTAGCATGCAGAAGGTCCTAGGTTCGGGTCCGGGCATCGCCAAAATAACTGCCGACCTATAAACGGCCCGTGCAGCCCAAAAGGTCCGACGAATAATACCCCGTGTAGAGGGAGTGCACGTTAAATATCCTTCAAAATACTAACGCTGCGTACGATGTCGTCCTTAACTGTTGCGTTGGGTGCCTACTCGGGTGTCGGCTCGTCACTTGACTGTGGTTCTAAATTACAACGCCCGTCGCCAATAGCCCTCGTGTAGCTCTAGTGCGACGATAATTCAAACCAACCAACCTATTTATTTGTACATTTCTACGAATAATGGTCAATGCATGGTGCAGGAGTAGGGGGTTGACAAAATAATGGGAACAATTTATAATTTTAAAACTAAGTAGATGTTTGCGTATTTTTTCGATAAACTTTGTAACACGACACCCCACAACACTTTGTTCACTCCTAAATTGTCTATTTTAATTGGAAAACGCCCTTGATCGGGTGTAAGTGCTAAAACGTGTTCAATTATCCAAACCTTTATAAAATAAAAGGTAAATGAAAGTTACAACAAAAAGTGCTGCAGATATTGTTTAGAAACCAATCAGGAAGGGGAAAGTGCAATATAGTGAATTTAAACGCAACGAGTTCTGAAAGAGCCTCTTTTCCTGTAACTTTGATATTCACTAAAGTTCTTATAGTACGCGGATAGAGCATAAATATAAAAAAAGAGGTATAAAAAATGGGTATTTAATGTCGTACCTTACTAACATTATTTTTAATCGGACAGTTACAACTGAAGTTATAACAAGTAGGTTTGTAACAGAATGCTTCCCGCTTCAACACAACAGTTGTGTTTAACAGGTAAAAAAGGCGCCAAACACAGCATTAATTCCATATTAAACATTTACATGCTAAATTTGGCTAGTTTCATTTATTTTATTTCGAAAATTCAATAATTATTACTTATCGTTTGCAAAAATTAATTTATATTTCAAAGAATAAATATGTCATATTCCTCGCTTTTAAATAGAATGAAAACATTTCATATCAACGTACAAAGAATCTCGTAGTGAAATATATTTAACGTCATTTCAAACGGATCGATATCGCAAAATAAATTTATTTCAATTTATGGTCTAAAAGAATTAAAGTTTCTCGAGCGATTGTTGCGAATGGCAATGGTGATTAAATTCTAATAAAAATGGCTTCCTATGCTTTTTAAATAAGCATTAAATTTTGCAGGTTTTTAAAAAAATTGAAGTACTTCGAATTCGAATTCTTTTCTGAAATTTTCGATGTATTCTAATTTCGATGCGCTGAATTTTTTTACGTATCACACTTGTCCGTAGCATTTATAGTTTGGACTATGAAAGTGGGTGACGGACGGACAGATTATAATACCTTCCACTTTTTACGTTATAAACGTAGTGTGGGAGCTAAAACTGACCGACATAGGGCAGAAAAACAATAAAGCACACAGGTGGTCTAAGTATAAGATTTTTTTCAAAAGTCAGCTGGTTCGAACAGAAGTTGGTAGGGACGGACAAGCCTACGGAAATCTCTACAATTACCTACTTTCCCTTTCAATGACCTAATATAAGATAATGAAAGTATTGCGGTCGAAGAATCCGGGGATTTTGTGTTTTCTGCACGTTTTGCACCCGGGTTCTGATAGAATGGTTTTCGAATATCCGTCTGTGTCTGAAACAACAGCTCGAACTAAAAGAGCTACGAAGTTTAAATTTGGTACACACGTTCTATAGTACCTCTCAGACGTCATAAAAAGGTTTTCACACAAGAAAATTGCGCCCATACGCTGCCATGGAACTTTTTAGGTTTTAAAGTTATGGAAATTGCATTATAAGGTATATAAAAACTAAACTCCTCGGCTCACCAGCCTATTACTGGGCCAAGGCCTGCCGTGCCCATTTCAGCTTTCGTGACCTGGGGTTCTAAGCATATGTCCCGGTAAGGTGGTCAGCCTCACGCGGAACCCTCAGTGTTCAGTTCCCAAGCATACTTGGTACCCATTTTATCGACCCACTTAAGGGATGAAAGGATGGATCAACCTCGCCCAATCCGGGAGTTCGATCCCCGGACTTGTGGCGTGGCAATGCGAAGCACTACCACTAAGCCACTGGGCATCTTAATAAGGTATATAATTACTTGTAATATATTGGTTTGAGTGGTAATTGAAAAAGTCGTTTAGTACACACACCCTAGGTTATTTTTAATTATTTCTAATTGAAACAAAAATGGGGAAAGTGAGGTAAAAAAATCGGTCAAATGCTATTATGACATTGCCACTTACCTACAGCGAAACCCGTGCAGCAGCCGAAACACAAGACTACAATCGCAGCGAGGGAATGCATTGTTTTCTTGCAGCAGCGGTTGACAGTTAAGTGACGCGACACGTCGGAGTGAGGAATGAGTGCGGGCGTCCCAAGTTCAGTGCCGAGGGAATAATCGAGCAAACACCCGTATATAGGAAGGCTGATAAATTCACAAGTGATTTGTGGGGAAGAAACCGCAGGCGAGAATGGATTGGCGGACATTTAAGACCACCGTCTTTTTTCAATTCTCAATGTAGATTTAAGAAAACTCAATGGTGGTGCGGCAGCAGCCATATATACAATTTATTAAACTGGTTAACAAACTCCCAATAAACAGTGATTTATTTTTTTGACGACTTTACGAAATTAGAAAGAGATATTTTATCGTTGACCTTATAATTCCCTTTTTTCTATTCTAGTTCTGCATTATAAATTCATTGTTGGTGTGTTTTTATTCAATTTTAATGCTTTTTTTTCAATTTTAATGCTTGTATTTTATTCATTTTTTATGTTTGTATTTTATTCTAATTCAATGCTTATTGTCTATATTTTATTCGATTTTAGTGTCTTGCCTCTGCTATGTAACTGGAAATTTTCTTTTCTGTATAGCAGTCTAATAATAAATAAATGGCCTGTGTTAGCTAAAAAGTCTGTCAAATGATACACCGTGTAGAGGGCGTGAACGATAAATATGCTTCAAAGACCCGATATCGCTGTTAAAATAGTTGCGTTAGGTGTCTACTCGGGTGTCGGTTCGTTACTTTACTGTGGTTCTAAATTATGACGCCCGTCGCCAATAGCCCTCGTGTAGCTCTAGAGCGACGATAATTCAACCTAACCTTAAGAGTTGTTACCCAACCCCATATAGCACAATCTGTCACACAAAAAATTAGCTACTTTTTTTTCGTATGCTATTCGTTTTCACTCTCCTTTACTCCCCTTAAAATTTGTTATAATTCTGATCGGCGATTTTTTTTATAGCGTTTTGAAGTAGAAACTTTAATTTGTGGCTACCATGTATGCAATGCAACATTTTGTTCCATTACACAATTTTTTACTGTAAAATAATTGACCGCCGTACAAAACTAAAAATCCTGCTAAGTTTTCCGTATGTTCACATCAAGGCCTTCTTAACTCTTGCGTGTCCTCTGATGGTTTGAAGGTGAACATTGTTTTAAAACAAATCTATTTTTAAAAAAATCTAAGTTCCTCTATAGAGGAACGGTAAACCATGATTTCCTTGTTCGTGATGCGACCAATCTGATAACCCTGAATACTATTCGGTATTTTGCAGATTTTCTCTTAAACTAGATAAATATCTAAATATTCAAGGTTTTTCATCTATAGTAGAAGAAAAGTATTATGTGTGGCCTCAAGTCAGTATAAAGCGATGCTATATAGTAAATATCTGAATTTGATCGTCAGTTTATAGCCTACTTTCATTTGTTTTGATTCGAAAGAATTTTTTAAAAAAAAAGAAAGGAAGTATTCCCATCGGAAAGATTTTAGTTCGTCTGTACCCCCTCTTTCAATTTCTTTTCTAACTGACCGATGAGACGCCTATACTTTTCTCTTTCGCTTTTTTGTCGGTTTGTCTGTCCATCTGTACTTTTCGTTTTAAGAAATACTATCAGTCCCATAGAGCTAGAATTAGTTTTGAAATCACAAATTTTGCAAAAGAATTGCTTTGCCAGGTTATTCCATTTTCACCAGGTATGGGAATCATCATAACATCAATTTAAAACAAAATTGAAAAGAAAACAACATCCGGTTATTTAATTATTAATTGATAAAGTTTTAAAATAGTGTCGCCATCTGCTGTAACTTTTTGCATCTTAAAACTTCAAAAATATATAATTAAATAACTAGATAACATTTTCGTTTCGAAATTTGTTTCATTTTGATGTTATGTTTATTCTCATACCAGGGAAAAAAAGGTCTAACATGGCAAAGCAATACTTCTGCGGAAGTTGTGATTAGAAAACTAATGCATTAGCTCTATGGGACTGACACAATCCCTCTTAACTTCTGTTCTAACTATCCGAATTTTTAAATTTTTATTTTATTTTGTGTTTTTAGAAAATGGGACTTTAGATACTCATCTTTTATCTGTTGTCAGTCTGTCTGTTCATCTGTGCCTTAAGAATTGTAGTAACTACTAACGGATATTAAGCTGTTCTTGTTATGACAATTTTTTTTTCTTAAAAAAATTACAAACTTTACTAACGAGCTAAGAAAGTTATCTTAGCTTAAAATAAAAATGTTACCTAGTGTTGATGCCATGACTTATTTAGCAATAACAAAACGTGACCAAATATGTCGGTCGAATAGGGTTTGTCATTAATCTAGTCTTTCGGTGGTTTGGAGTCGCCGTCATAACAAATTTCACCTGCCTTATAAGTATATGGACACAATTATTATTTTTTTTCTACCATGATATATCTCTAAATGGCGCTGTAACTAATCTATTAGCATCTTTGCTTTAAGAATATGTCATTAATTGGAAATCTATAAAGGAGACTTTTCTTGGGTGCTACTTGCTTTGTTATGCAGATAATGTTACCAAAACCTACTTCTTAACCCAAACACCGAACTTTTACGAGCATCTTTGCCGGGAACTGAGTTCAAACTCACAAACTTTAGTTCAGCAGTAAATTTTAAGACATTTTGCATTTAAAAAAAAATATCTAGGAATCTGCAATACACTTTTAATAGGGAATTTCAGCATTTTAGCTTCCACACTACGTTTATAACGTAAAAAGTGGAAGGTATTATAATCGTTCAGTCCGTCTGTCTGTCCGTCACCCACTTCCATGTCCCGAACTACAAATGCTACGGACAAGTGTGATACGTCAAAAAATTCAGCGCATCAAAATTAGAATACATTGAAAATTTCAGAAAAGAATTCTAATTCGAAGTACTTAAATTTTTTAAAAAAACTGCAAAATTTAATGCTTTATTTAAAAAGCATAGGAAGCCATTTTTATTAGAATTTAATCACCATTGCCATTCGCAACAATCGCTCGAGAAACTTTAATTCTTTTAGACAATAAATTGAAATAAATTTATTTTGCGACATCGATCCGTTTGAAATGACGTTAAATATATTTCACTACGACATTCTTTGTACGTTGATATGAAATGTTTTCATTCTATTTAAAAGCGAGGAATATTACATATTTATTCTTTGAAATATAAATTAATTTTTGCAAACAATAAGGAATAATTATTGAACTTTCGAAATAAAATAAATGAAACTAGCCAAATTTAGCATGTAAATGTTTGATATAGAATTAATGCTATGTTTGGCGCCTTTTTATTTATTCAATATTTTCACTGTTGCCATTTCGTCAAACGTGCGAGAAACTTTATTTAAAATTAAAAATAAACTCTTGAAAGAATATTTTTTTGTGAGATATAATTTAGTTTGGATTGTTGTAATATCACAATAGAGTTCTTTTGATGGTTCATTATATATGTATGAGGAAGGATGC
The DNA here is from genome assembly GCA_019343175.1 of Oedothorax gibbosus. NCBI lineage: Eukaryota > Metazoa > Arthropoda > Arachnida > Araneae > Linyphiidae > Oedothorax > Oedothorax gibbosus. Next base: position 814,614 of record JAFNEN010000414.1, read on the forward strand.
ATAGAGAATTATAATTTTGAATAATAAAATAAGGGAAAGTTCGCTTTTATTTTTAAAGCATCATTTACTAATTATTTATTCTCTTTTTCGAAAGAAAGTTAATGAATATGGGAAATTGTGGCAACTAAAAGATTTTTATTACAAAAAGTTGCATCATTATTTTTTCGAATTTCAAACAAATTCAGCAAACGATAATGAGTAATTATTAATTTTTGAAAGAAGGTTAATGAAAATATTTAATTTTGGCGTTTAAAAATTTGAATTAGAAATAAATTGTAAGCTGAAGGTCCTGTTTGGCGAATTTTTTTCAGAGTTGTATAAAGAGTGCGTTTTTTGTTGAGCACAAATACTGTGTGGAAGCGGTTTAAGTGACAGATTCTGCAACAAACCTACTTGTTTACTTAATGAAATTATATATGAGTGAATATATGAGTCATATTAGTGAATTATAATGAAATTAATAATTCACTAATATGAAATATAATGTAATGAAAATCTTTGCGGTTAACAATTATAGCGAAATTTGTTAACAAGCTCGGGACGAAATTTTTACGTCAGAGTGTTCAGAGTGCGTTTTTGTGAGACACAAAACCCGTGTCGGAAGCGTTAAGGACGACTCGTTCACTGACCACAATTGTTTATATGAATGTTTCGACTGAATTTCGAGTCAGCATGGGAACTTGACTCAATAATTCTCACGACTCAGTGGAAATATAATGTTATGAAACTTGGCGTGGGGTCGAAATTCTGAAATGGGTATTTGGTGTTTTCTACAAGTTTTAGAGGGTGATGATTCTAAAAAAAGTTTTTTTCTAACAGGGTTCGTCTGTTAGTCACTCCACAGCTCCAACTAAAAGAGCTAAAGATTTATAAATTTGGTACGCGAGTTCCTTTTAACTGTTTCGGACGTCATGATAAAATTTCGAGAAAATCGAGGCAAGAGAGCAAATAAGGGTTATTGCTTTAGAACTTTTTTCGTTTTAAAGGTATTGAAATTATTTTATAGGGTATATAATTGCCTTTAAATGTGTATTGATTTATTGATCAATGAGTGGTACTGGAAAGACTTGTATCATGACACACCCCTAGTTTTTCTTGCTCGAAATCGATTGCACAGTCTCAAATTGTTTTGAAACTGCCTTTTACGTCTTTCTGAGTCTTCTCTAATTTTAAAATGTTACGAGAGCAAGTTCCGATATGAGCGGCTTTGATGAATTTTTTCCTAGGTTCGAGGCTACACTGTTAAAAAATTTGTGCTTGGTTTCACCATGATATTGGTTCCTAGTAGCTGCAACGGCTGTGTGGTGAAAAGTTTCCCCTTTTTTTCGGTGTTTGGTTGAACCATTTTTCTGGATTTGGAAACAAAAACCTGAGAAATGGTTCAACCGAATACCAAAAATATGGTTTAACGTTTCACCACACAGCCGTTGCAGCTACTAGGAACCAGATTTTTGGTGAAACAAAGTGCCTAATTTTTAACAGTGTAAAGTTGTAAGTCTATCCCTGCCTATAGCAAATTAAATCGTTCGTATACTTAGAATCGATTTGATATAGTTTTAGTCCGTGCGAGTAACGGGTATACATTTGCTAGCAAAGAATAGGGGGAGAAAGTCGACTAACTTCAGCCTCGTATTAAGAAGTTAAATTATTCTACTAAACCAGGGCCGGATTTCTAAATAGGCTGTTTCCTAGAGCGGCGAATTTTTTGAGGCGGCAAATTTTTCTACCAATTAAAGCGGCATTCGGCATAAAAAAATTATTATAAAGATACGAATATTCTTAAGAAAGAAAACAAATAATTTACATTGATGCGTAAACCGTAAACGTATATATAGTACTAATATTTCGTAGCAAACATGGTCGCTGCGAGGGCAATTGCACCCCTCCTCCCGGATTTCGAAATTGAAGTAGAACATTTAAAAAAATTCGCCTATTTCGCTTTCGATTTAGTGTGTAAAGGTACATAGATGATTCTAATATGTGTATCTATTTTACACAGCACATACCACCCTATTTTGCAGCTAACCAGCTACCTTTCCTAGAAGGGGGAGAATATTGCGACAGGGCGGCAAATCAATCGTAGCCTACAAGCGGCAAATCCTTAAATCCGGCCCTGCTACTAACATTGTCCAGAAAATGCAAACAATTCAATCTAATAAATGCATTTCGATGAATCATCTATGGTAACACTACATTTAATTCCTAAAATATTAGTTTGTTGTAAACAAGTTTCTTTTCGTAATAAAAACGATTCTAAATAAATTCCAGTCGTTAGTTTGTCTAAAGTCACTCCGCAGCTTTAACGAAAAGAGAATCATTTTTTCCATTTTTACAATCAATTGATTTTGAATAAACGGGAGTTCAAGAGTTTTCTTGCTTTGACCGCATTTCACCAAACTGTGCATTGAATAAGGTCGAGTAAATGTTATTGAAATAATATATGAAAATTAGAAAAATAAAATCGAATTTCCTTCCGCTTATCAACGCAAACCTTTAAATCATAAGTTTTTCTCTTTATGTTATTTTGTCATCTCTGTACAGTTTTGAGAACAACTTTTAATGTAACACATTAAAAACTAATTTTTTAAAAATCTTAAAACTTTAAGAGAAATAGACTTTATTTATTTTTTTCTGTATCAGGAAAGGAATATGCGAACTATTGCAGTTTATTTTTGCTTGCTAGAGGACTTTTTCAATAATTTACAGAAAATGAAGTATAAAACCTGTCATTTTATAATTGCAAACTTTAATTGGGTTTTTAATTTACAAGTTTGTTTACGGTGCTAATTCAAGATAAGTTGCAAAATAAATTTGAAAAATAATTTGTTCCGTTGCTTGAGCTTACGTTAAATTAAGTAAACAATGTAAACGAAATTATATAACTCCTAACCTCTTAAGTCCTGGTGCCTCCCAGATTAGGGTACGAACTAAAAATAACTGATAAAACTAAAAACTTCCCTTCCCCAATGTTAATTATAATTATTCATGTTCTTTTTCTTTCATAAAAAAAATTGTTTATATAAAACACAACACATATAAGCCTATTACTTTTATTGTTGAAGCTATGGTTACATTTTAATACAACACAAGGTTTTTAGAAGCACTAAGCTTTGTATCAGAAGCTTTACAATCGCGAATCTTTGTATGGGAACAGTTTTGAGAGGGAAGCGTTGGAAGTCCACGAAGCTTTACATTGGAAGCGTTGGAAGTACACGAAGCTTTACATCGGATGCGTTGAAAGTACGAAGCTTTACATCGGAAGCGTTGGAAGCACGAAGCTTACATCGAAAGCTTTAAAAGCACAATGCTTTATAACGGAAGACTTCAAACCAGGACTGTAATCATCCACTCATTCTCAACATATATTTATATCTTCAACCATTTTCTCTTTTTTAGCCATTTTTTACAGGGGCTAGTTTACAAACTCGTTCTAAAAGGCTACACCAATTGAGGTTTCGATGCCCCACGTAAGCTTATTTTGTAGAAGACACGCCTCTTTTATTTTGCAGCTTCAATATGAGCTTTGAAATATAATTCAGATTTGAATGACTGAATATATTCTTTCTTGAGGACTTTATCGGTACACTGAGGTACACTTTTTGAGGACTTCGGCTCCTCGCTCCCCGTTACTTTGAAGACCAACCAACTGGACTTTTGTCGTAAGGAGTAAATATCTTTTTTTTTTAGATCATCCAGATCAATATTTTAAATAATGTCTTCCGCTTATTGACAATTAAGTACCTTTTCCTTCTATAAAAGTGGACGATAAAAACAATTATGTCCATCGTTTCTGTAAACCCCCTTTACCATTCGTTTTTCCAATTACTTTTTACGCAAGATGCCGTTTTCCTTCTATTTTCCGTTTTTCTTTTCTTTGGCGATAAATTTCCTATTTCTTTTCTCGACACTTAAGTCTTGCTTCCCGTTTTCTTGAACAAAACAATATTTTATGCTACCTTTTTTTGTTTTTTGACACTGGGTGCCTTATTTTATGCTTCCATATGATGATCTTGACTCAACGTCCGTTTTAGGCTCCTATTTTATCTATACGCTACTTCCCAGCTTCTATTTTTTTATTTGACGCTATGTCATTCCACACTTCCATATGCCTCGAAGACGTAAATTATGCTCCGATTTTTCTGGATTCTAGCTTCTTTTTCTCGACTTAAAGGCCACTTTGTGCCTCCTTTTTATTCGCTTCCCCTCTTCTTTATTAATTTCCTTAAAAAAAAGTTTAAATAAAATACGCTCTATTGAAATCTTTTTCTATGGGTGGCTCTGACTGTTGTTCTGCAGGATGGTGGATGGTCCTTTCCGAGAGCCGTCCTCCTAGATCCGATGAGCAAGAAACTCGGTACAAGCCCGCAGGCTGTCTTCCACACTTTTCCTGTAGGCTTCAAAATCCACATAAACGACATCTTTATAATTGTGTTTGAACACATTGAAAACCTAAAAATGAAACTTCATAATCAAAGTAAGCCCCATTCTCGAAATAAGTACCGTCTATCGGCGTAACATGGGCCAAAAGTTCTAGATTTTTTTTTACAAAAGGAAAAAAAGATTGAAGAAATACTTTTGTCATAAAACACTTGGAAGAACATAAATGTTATTTGTGTTAATGCCAAAATTATGATAAAAACCTTTTTTGTACATGACATATAAAGCAATATTGCCATCTCAATAAAAATGTTCAACCAGTTAAGACAGGAAAATTTTAGAAAGAAATTAAAAAACAATTATTTTTCCGGCGCTTGGGCCAAGGTTAACCTTTAGGGCCAAAGTTACTCCGTTTGACCGAAGTTGAAAGATCTTAATGTCTTCAAACGTACACTCTTAAAACAAAAGAGTGAAATTCACTCCTATAGGAGAAGTGCATTTTCGGCACCGGAAAGGAGTGGAAATTAACTCAGACTAAGTTAAAACCGCTCGTTTGTTTTAAGAGTATCTTTGCAACAAAAATATAGATAAGGCACACTTATAATTTAATACGCTTGTTATGAGCACAAAATGTTAGCCTCTTTTTTTAAAAAATTAATAATTTATTTTGGCATCTACTAATACGAAGGTAGTACTAGTTGAGTAGACTCACTATCAACATTGACTCACTCGCGTATCGACGCCCAAACAGCGCTATTGGGGTTACCGATATCTAATTTTATGAGCTTATACCTTTTGTACTGAAGGCGTCATTTGAAGAGCGATTTTTCGAATTTCGCTCCCCATGAGAAGAATAGTGTAAAACTTGAGCTTATTTCTCTGTAGGAATAGCACTGCGCATTGTTGAAAGCATAAAATGTACGACAGATTTTTCCCTTTCAGTTATAAAGAAAATTCCGTCTCTAACGAAATTGAATTAAGTAGCATCAGCACAAAAAAATACATGCGCGTTTCATTTGCAAAGATTGCAGTTCGAACACTTATATTATTTATTTCTTCTTGTTTATTTAAAATATTTCTTTAATGTTTAATGTTGATCAACATTACTCAACTCAATTCTAATTAAATTTTCGAAATCGATTCAATTTTGATTTTTACAAATGAAGTATACAGGATTTTATGCATAAATGTGATATTTGTTCTTAAAAAAAAAGGACGAGGCCTCGTCTAACTTTCATATAAAAAAACAAAGACGACGGGGGTGATTATAATATCGTGACGGGGTGGAGACCAGTGTGGAGGGTGTTTTATTGGTATAAAAAAAATTACATAATATACAAGTCGCTGCTTTTAAAGGTATGTCATATACTTTTGACACTGCCTACCAATTTTTCCCCTTTCGGCCGTGTTCGTATAGTTGTCAGTAAATGCGCTGTGATAACAGTGTAATGGTTGTTTATTTCCTTGGCCTTGTTGCTGCTTTTATCCTCAACTCCGCTCTAAAAATAGGGAGGCGTTTTTTGGTGTTGAGGTTGACAGTCAGAGCTGGTGGCTTGCCGAATAGGTCCGCCAGTGGTAATTGGAGGGTTTTTAACTTGGAAATGTTTTTAACGTTAGCTTTGCTAGGGAAAGCATTTTAATGTTCTTTTATATAGTTATATCTTAAGGCTGGCTGAATCAGTCTTTTAACGGATTGAGAGAAGTGCATCGGCTCCCCAAACATAGCCGGTTTTCGGTAGAGTCATCTTCGTATTGTTAGCGTCGATGTTCAAATTGGATTGAAGTGTACGTGCGTTCTGAACTCACGAATAAAGTGTTTTTGTAAATGGAAAACTCGTCCTTGCTGGTCCCTGATCAATGTCTTAATCCCACGAGCGTGATTCCGTCAACTATCCTTGATTTGTTTGATGACGCCACAACAGAGAGATTGTACTCCACTACCACGAACGAGTCTACTACGCCACAAGGTACTCCCGCGCAGCGCCATACGGGGAATTCCCATAGATATTATAGTTAAAGTATTAGATTGGCAGATCACGTGACCTCCTATGCTAACGACGGGACGCGCATGGAGGTCAAATAAGGGGGCAAAATGGCCAGTGTTGCTGCCACTTTAGGAGAAAAATACTACGAAAAAATACCATCTAATTAAAATTACAAAAAAACATCGTAAAAATACTAGCTGGATTTTGGAATCTTTTTAGTGACTTTAAATCCTTTTCTAGTTTTTTTTTTTGTAATTTTAGAATTGAATGGTATTTTTTCGTTCGCTGCCACTTTAAGGAGAAAAATACTACGAAAAAATACCATTTAATTCTAAAATTACAAAAAAATACTAGAAAAGGATTTAAAGTCATCCAAAATGCAGCTAGTATTTTTACGATATTTTTTTTGTAATTTTTGAATCAAATGGTATTTTTTCGTATTATTTGGCAGCAACACTGGCCATTTTGGCCTCCATGCGCGTCCCGTCGTTAGCATTGGAGGTAACGTGATCTGCCAATCTAATATTTTAACTATGTTATCTATGGGAATTCCATATGTATAGGAAACGTAAAAATAAAATTCCAATGTACGAGTAAATGAACTGCATTTATACTTACCCACAAAGTGGGGCCTTTGGCACCTTCTACCACAATATGTGGTCTCATGGCCAGTTTCTCAAATAGGCTCCCTTCTTTGTCCAGCTCAATAGATCCTTTGGAAAGCCTGAAATTAAAATTCAAGATAATGCACGGCCAACTTCAATAACAAGGCCAGAGAAGCTCTCCCAAACATGAGCGTAGACGGAAATTTTGACGTCACTGTTCCCAGTGCCGAAGATCGAGAAACCAGTTCGGACGCATTCGGAACCCAAAAATTGTGGTCAGCCGTGAACGAGTGGTTCCGAACAGGGTTTCGAGACAGGTTGTCTTCATCTTCGGAACAACGTCACTCGGAACTTTGACGTAAAAATTTCCGTCCCCGAGCTTGTTTGGGAGAGCTTCTTCGGCCTTAGTAGTTGAGTAGGCCGTGGATAATGTTGAATAAACAAATTAATCACTAAAGAATCTTGTTTGTTTTACATATAGGTTTTGTTTAGTTATTTTGTTATTCTTTTCTGAATTAAGTAGACGTTTTCACATCCACATAGAAAAAGTAAGAAATTGAAATAATATTAATTAAAACTCATTGGACAGCTCAAATCGATTTTTTCTCTGATAAAAGTGGACATTTTAATTGATTACTTTACTTATAAATGGAAGGAAAAAAACTGTCTAATAAATTGTATTTTAGTGTAATAAAAAACTTTTTACGTGTATTAAGGTAAATTGATTGAGCAAAATAATACGATCGAATCTAGAGTAGTTGGGGTGCGGGTGAATTTATGAAATAGTAAGTTTTTCTTCAGAAATTATTTTTGATTTTTCAGTACGACTAACTTTTTAATAATAGTTATCAAAACCGCCATTTTTTTAGATGTCCTGTGCGAACTTACTGAGAAACCCCTTCACAAGTTGTGAAGTAGAGATTTTTTAGATGTCCTGTGCGAACTTACTGAGAAACCCCTTCACAAGTAGTGAAGTAGAGATTTTTTAGATGTCCTGTGCGAACTTACTGAGAAACCCCTTCACAAGTAGTGAAATAGAGATTTTTTAGATGTCCTGTGCGAACTTACTGAGAAACCCTTACAAGTAGTGAAGTAGAGATTTTTAGATGTGACTTCTGCCTTGTGAAGTTTCTGAACTAGAAACCCCTTCACAATGTATTTTCTGTCAAAATGAAGAGTAGAATTTTTAGACCAATTATGTTAAAGTAGAAAGTTTAATTCTGTGATCAACCCCTTCACAAGTGTGAGTAGAGATTTTTTGATCCTGTGCGAACTTACTGAGAACCCTCACAAGTAGTTGAGATTCTGTGGCTTAAATCACGTTGATTTTAAGTCCTGTGCGAACTTACTGGAAACCCCTTCACAAGTTGTGAAGTAGAGATTTTTTAGATGTCCTGTGCGAACTTACTGAGAAACGCCTTCACAAGTAGTGAAGTTGTTTAAAAATGTTGTTAGAGATGACTTTTTGAATGTTTAATGAAAAAATTTATTCTCTGTCAAAATAAGATAAAGACAATTTGTAAATAAAATAAATTTGATATCACTTAAGTGCCTATAAAAATTTTTAACAGAAAAATTTGAAGAATTCGGGCTTATCCTTATTCACAACATATTGAAATTTATGTTACAAGCTTAAAAATTTTTTAAGGAATATATATAAAAAAACCGTTGCAGAATTAAAATTATTTATCGTTTTTCTGCTCTCTAAATTAGTGCCAGGCATGTGCAAAAGCCCCTTTAGCGGACGACAAAAGGACACCCCTAACCAGTAGCTTTTGATAATTTAACGAAAGAGTTCTATAGTAGGGTAAAGGAACGACTCGTACTGAGCTGCCATCGGCAGCCATGGCTTACTACGGAGCCCGAATAGAGTGGCAAAAGTGCTAGTTAATTTATAATTTTGATACTGAGAAAGGAATACACCCAGGGCAAAGGCGGGAATCGAACCCGCACCTGTTACAGCGCGCGGTCTGCTAGCGTTATGGCCTGCGATCGAAACCACTCGGCCATCGGGCCCCACATGCCACCCTATATTGTCTCCGTGTTGGTCCATGGTGCTGATGCCAGGTTCAGTCTCTACCCTACTATAAAACTCTTTGAATTTAACCATCCTTACCATTCTTTCTCCTTCCGTATGCACTCCCAATCGGACAGTTTGATCAGGTGCTTGGCCTTCAGATTTCCAATCTGTCCTTTGAATATGGCTTGTCTGGCATTGACTGGATTATTCGCCACTGGCAAACTATTTTCTAGCTGCTCTCTTATCTCATATGTCAGAGCGAGTTTGGTCCGGGCATTTTCCACAGACACTATTCTGTAGTGAAGCATCTGCAAATTTAAAATAATTTTTATATGTGTAGGAAGACTCCAGAAAGACCACCACCAGAGTGGCGCTGAAAATTGCCACCAGTAACCTAGTTAACAACTAATAGGCAATGTCCTGACTACGCCACAAATGCAACAAAACTTGGCGACTTGGCAGAGTTAGCCCCCAAGCCATTGCATCGCTTGGCGCCCTTGGCGGTCTCCAAGTTTTGTTGCATTTGTTGACTTTGTGGCATTTGATGTCGTAGTGAGGACATAGCCTTACAGTAGTATTTAAAAAAAAGCCGAAGTAACCCGTCTCTTCCTTCAGGATCTTCATGGTAGGCAGTGAGTTGTAAAAGCTAGTAACAATGGTGTGACCCGTTGACACTGAGCGTACAAATACTAGATGCAGCCCCAGAAATAAAATAACGGTTGAGTTGCTAGTTACAAAATAAGTAAAATAATAGTAAAAGAATCTATAATAATGAAAGAGTGTCTGTTTGCCTGTGGATCGTAAAAGACCTACTTATACTGCTTGAAAAAATTCAAATTTTTAAATATAGATACCCTGTAATACCTACGTGTGCCCCTGAGGGCTCAGTTTTTTTCAAAATTGATTACGATTTTTTTAATTAATATAAATATTTTCAAAAATACGTCATCCACCTGAGAGTGAGAGACCGAAACTGGGGCCTGAAAACACATGGGCTGGGCCGAAACAGGGACCTGACGTCATCCGCAGATAAACATGAAAATCCAGTAAAAAGAGTGTTTGAAAAATGAACACGAATTCGATTTCGACTTTTAATTTTGAACTGAAACCTAAGCGCGAGCGAAAATTAAGTCTAAACTCGAAAAATCTGGAGGGTTTAATTTGTAGGATTGTTATTTGATTATCATTATTTCGTTTCATTTATTGATTGTGGAATGATAACCACATTTGGGTTGTTAAACGCCAAAAGTCGCCAATGAACAGACCGGCCATTTTATTATAGCTATATCAAAAACAAATCACCGTGTATTAAAGGTTAACCGTGCGACGCCGGGTTTAGAAAGCTAGTATATAAATAAATCATAATTCGAAAGTTCTATTGCAGCAAATATTCATTACATGTTTCCAACTTGCTCATACAAACTTCTTTGACTGCCTACTATTTTTCAGTCTTCAAAGAAAAGCTAACTAAAGGGATGTAGTTAATGAGATTAAAGTACAAATACAATAATTTTCATTCAGAAAAAAAATTAGACGTTACCATTTCAATTTTGCAGATAATCCGGGGCATTTCCAAGTACGTAGCCGTACTTATAACTTCCGTCGTTAAATTGTGGCAAGTGAACGGATGCTGGAAGCACATGAAACGGAGAATGGTTTTGAAGGCCTCTGGACTTACATACCTTTCATCAACCTAAAAGTAAATGAAATTACTTCAATCTCATATGTGACGCTATAATTCAACATGTAATATCTTTACACTATTTGAAATCTTACACAAAAAGTTATTATTTTTTTTAAATGTAGTAATAGAAAAACTAAAATGCCTGTAATTTTGCAGTAATATTTAGTGAATCTGTTATTTTTCTTGTAATAAGAAAAAGACGTAGTCAGGTTTTCAAAACCCAAAATTTGGATTGTCCATTGTATATTAAGCAACTATTTTCCATAAAAAAAATTGTTGTCTTAAAATTCGTCCGGATACAATTTTTAGGAGAACCAAGAACTTTTATTCTTCATTGCTTTTTAATAATCAAAAATTAGGGTTTTGTTGAAAAAATAAATTGAAACTGTTAAAACATTTGAGATTAAAAAAAATTTCAATAGCTAGGCTTTAAACAGTTTGAATATTTTAGTATTTATAAGTCGAAGAGTTATTTTTAGTTAATACGCTGCTATTCTACGTACAATGTTGTCTGTGATAGTTTTTCCTTCGATACTTACTTTCAATACACAAAGCTTTTCCCTGTTAGATGCCAACCTTTCATTGAAATACTCGGAATAATCACAAAGAACTTTCTTGGTGGCCGGAAACTTGTGGTTCTTGCCGACTTTAACAATAACATCTGGAAAGTTAGTTATCATTGGAAAAGGAAGATAGGCTTCTGCTTTTTCAAATAAGCTGTCCTTTGCCTTGCTTTCCGTCACTTCTATTGATGGTTCTGCAGTTTCAGTGGATTCCGAGGAGGTTTTGAGGTGGATCTTATTTTCTTCTGTGTTTTGCTGCAATTCAAAACTTGAAGTATGCTGCACTTCATTGATAGATTCACTGTCTTCTGTAGTTATATCTTCTGATATTTTATCTTCATGCTTGGATTCAAATTCATCGAACTCAAATTCGACTCTAGCAGTTTGTCCTTCTGAAAAGTTTTGATGTGGCTGCTCAGGATCATCTTCATCCTTTGTGTCAATGGGTAAATCATCCTTGCTGTCACTGAGCATACGAACATTAATCATTTTCACATTCTTATTTTCATCATCAGCCTCTTTCCAGAAATATGCATAGGCATCTTGGTACTTGCATTCATCCGAATTCTATAATTAAAAAGAGATACGTTATAGTTTAAATTTGTAAAACGGTAGTATTTTAATACAAGAATTTAAAGCTTAAAAAATGAAATAATACCAATTTTTCAAAGCGTTTTTTCTTCAAAATCCGTATATTAAACAAAAATATTCATCAATTGTTGGATACAGATATATAAGCCTGTATAGGTGTTGTAATCAATGTATAGGTGTGTATCGGTGTATGATGTAATCCATGTTTTTCGAGCAACTTACATAATATTTTTTATTTTAAAAATGTGTTGTAAAATTATATAGTATACTAACTTAAAAGTATTGAGCGGTTTTTGAAACATTTACTGCAGGGGCTGGGGAGCCCAGTCGGTTAGGCGCTCGCCTAGCATGCGAAAGGTCCCAGGTTCGGGCCTGGGCATCGCCAAAAATAGCTGCCGGCCTATAAACGGTCCGTGCAGCCAAAAATGTCCGACGAATAATACCCCGTGTAGAGGTAGTGCACGTTAAATATGCTCCAAAGTCCCAATGCTACGTACGATATCGCCCTTACCGGTTGCGTCAGGTGTCGGCTCGGCACCTGACTGGGGTTCTAAAATACGACGCCCGTCGCCAATAGCCCTCGTGTAGCTCTAGCGCGACGATAATTCAAACTAAACTAAACGAAACCTTTACTGCAAGAATAACATTTCGAAAGAATTTTAAGTAATGAGCTGAAAGTTTTAATTTAATTTTCACGTCGGGAAACGATTTTTTTTATTATTATTATTATTTGCCCAATTTGCTTATGGTTCAGAGGATTAATAATGCCATAAGGTATTAAATTTCAAATGCTCTTTTATTCTCACGCCAAAACGGCAAATGGTTTTATAGTTTTAAATGTGAAACAGTACCCAAAAATTGTCAAAAGTATCAATATTTATTTTTGTCCATTTTGTTTAGTAACATTTTGTGAAGATTGATACAAAGTTATAAAGTAAAATCTTGAAGAAATATGTTATATTTCGGGTCATTTCTCATCCTTTGCAAATGGAAATAAAATCCGTATCTTCCCAGCTTTTCAACTGCAACTTTGTAAATTATCTCAACGTAATTTATTTTTTCAGATATTCCGATACTTTAGGGCTTTTAGAAATTGGACTTTGGAAATAGGAAAAGGCTTTTAGAAAAAAAAATTGCTTGACCTTAAATATTTTTTCTGCATTGGCACATTCGCATTTTAAAAACTTGGGAATTATTTACAGTATATTTTGTTTCGTTTTAAACATAAATTTTTTTAAATGTTGAAAAATACGATATATATGTCAAATAAGTCGACAGGGAAATTTCGTAGAAATTAAAGATCTTTATTTAAGACTTATTCATCAGGAAGAGATTGATTTGTCGTCTGCAGCCGACGAAAGAGTATGATCGAATGGGTACAAAAATGGCGAAAAACCTTGAGCTCTGCTTCACTGACCAATCACAGTAATGAGAGAGTTGAAAGATCAATTAAAAAATGTGATGACTAAACAGTTTCTGTGGGATCGAATTGATCTAGGCGACTGTTTGTCGCTGACAGGGTGTGGTTGGGATGTTAAAGTACTAAGTGATATTAAGGATATATGAGAAAGATAATTTAAGTTATTGAGTTTAATTGGGGTACAAAATTTAAAGATTTTGAGGGAGTTAAGTTATATTGAGGGGGTTAAGTTATGATATGTCATATATCTATTTTAAAATGAATTGGCTAGAAATAGGACTAAAAATCTATATTATAACGTTGAAAATATGCCTTAATTTCTTCTAATGTACAGACTTACAAAGTTATTTCACTGTTTATTATATATAACAAGATACTTTGATGTATATAAATATACTACATGCTTAAAAGAACATATAAACTGCGTATTACCTGATCATTGTCAGTACTAGTAATGCACGATATCAAACTGCCACTGAAAATGAAATAGGGAAAATATAATATTGTAGCTTAATATTATGATCTTATTACACAATAATTAAAATGTAACTAGTATATATAACAAAATGTACATTTCAAAATTATACTCGGAACATGTACGTATACTATATTTGTGTGTGTGTTACTATGAATTTAAAAGCGATATCGTACGTTGAATACTGTATTTTTTTTAGTAATTTATGTTGACTTTTGAATACTCTACCTTATATGAAGAACATCCTGAATATTTAAATTGTAGTACATATAACAGTTTATTATTTATTTTAATTAATTTTAATTTAACTGTATGATAAGATATTTTGATCGTAAGTTTTAATAGTAACAGTTAATGAAAGGTTTGTGATAAAATTAATGATTTCGGTGTAAGGTACAAATATTAAGAGATATCTATGTTAACTTCGAATAATTATGTAGATTATGAATTAGATCAGATCTCGTTAATCGTGCTTTAAATTCAAGTAACAAAGTAACACTATTTTATTTGTATTTTACAGTATGGTTAAAAAGATTCGATTTAAATGGTTTTTATGTTATTTTTTATGGTTTTAAATGATTCGATTTGTATTTTTAACTTTACATTTTTAAAAAAATCAGTTCCTGACAAATTATTATACGCACTGCAAGATTTCATGATCAATCAAATGAATGAACAACATACCTTTAGAAGGACATTTGTAATTCCTAAACTTACGCTATTGAATAGAAATACTATCTGCTATACTTAATACATAATCGACATCTTTTTTAATAGACTATGCATTTCTTTGGTACGTTTTCATCATTACTAAAAAAATCAGTTCGTCTAATAATTTGTCCACGACTGTACGTTATATGCAAGATAATAACTTAATACAGTTGAATGGAGTAAAATGTAAATTCACACAGTATTTTTAGTATTTAGACTTACAAGAATCTTCTGAATCCTCTGAAAATCAGTGCCATAGTAGAAACCTTATTGAGTCTAGATTTTACAAGAACTTTTCTTGGGGAAAAAAGGTATTACAAATGATTTTTTTTGGATTGTTGAAATACAGTTTTTATTTCGATATTTGGTTTCGAAAATTGATGTATGAGATATAAAATTACTGTTGTAACGTGCATTGTGAAAAAAATTTTATAAATATGTACAAAGATCATTAGTATTGTGATAAATAAAAAGCAATTTTAACTTTTAATGTTTTTTTTGTTCTTGGAAAATACCAATTTATAAACTGAGTAATTTTCTTACAATAAAATTTTTTTTAAGGATATAAAAAAAATTGTATACTATGAATTAAAAAAACCTAATTATTAAATCAACACAAAAAAGACAAAATAAAAAAGTTGAAATCTTATATTCCTTGAATTAATGTCTCTAACGTGAAAACCTAATTTCGAAAACGCATAAACAAAATAAGGTACAGTGTAAAACTGAATAAATAGTTTACATGAAAATGCGTAAATATGGAAACCAACTAAACAGAACTATTTGAAAAATTTGTCCTAAACTGTTAAAACCTAAGATAAGCAAAAGAAAAGTAAAAGGAAAACAGGAATCAATAGTTTCAAAAAATGCTGTAAAAAGGAACACTAAACAGAAATGATAATCTTGATCTAATTAAGCTAAAGTAGCAAATAAAAAAAGGAAATCGAAATTTTCAACAAAGTATCATTCACCCCCCCCCCCCTAATAGAGAGCTGAAATTTATGAAACATTATAATTTTATATCACAAAATACTATAGTAGTTGTAAATATATTTTTAAAAAAATAATGATAATATTTGTTTGCAAAAACAGAAAATCATGACAATACACGTCCCTGGCCGGTAATGGGGCAGAATGGGTTGGTAAAGAGTACAAATATAATAAAGTTATAAATCTGATCCGATTTATAGTCTTGGTAATAAGTTTTTAAATCGGACGTTTGAAGCATGAATAAAAATATTATTTAGGTGAGTCGGATGGGTGTTTGGGTCAAAAATGTCGATTTTCTGTTCTTTTATTTTTAATCTGCATATCTATAGCTATAATTTAAGACCAAGATTATCGATTTCTATTTAGTGGTTTCCTTTTTACAAGCATTTTTCAGAAACTATGTATATCAGTTTTTACCTGTACCTTACTTTTCTTTTGCGTTTCCCGAAATATAAGGTTTTTCAACAGTTAAGAACATTTTTCTCAGGAACTATAAGAGATATCAACATGTTTTGTTTTATTATTTCTTCTCCATTAATAGTTCCTTGGTTTTAACTGAGGAATTTTTAATATCTCTGCTAAAAAATATATATATATAACTTTAAATCGGATTTTTTTTTTGCGTAAAAGTATTTTTTAATACTGTTAAATACAGTTTAAATCAAAGAACTATATGTAAGGAACAAACAATAAAAAAAAAATCATAATGATATCTCATAGTTCCTGAGAAAAATGTTCCTCAAGTTAGTAAAATTAACATGGACGAGATAGAACAAAAAGCTCGTTTTACACACACCGGTGCCGGATGACTGCAGCAGCGATGTAAAGTCAATTGGGAGGCTGTGGGGACCCTAGTGGTTAAGATCTCGGGATCGGAAGGTCCCGCGATCGAGTCTCGACACCTCTAAAGACCCACCGAGTATATGCGGAGTACGTGCTCGTTAAATAAATCTGTTGGGTCCGAAAGTCCTGTGGTCGGTCATTGCGGGTGTTTACCACGGGTACAGGTCCCTGGAGACTATTTCCCTCCCCTTTAAGGACGTGTCTAGATTGTGGAGGTGGCGATAGATGGCAGCATCTGTCTTGTATGTGTGTGTTTGTCGTGTCCGTCCTTCTCGACGAAGGTTTATAAGCGGGTCTTTGTGACCAAGCACACAAGCCTGAAAATATATATGTCTACCAAAGTCAATTGGATCTTTCTCACGGGATGAAAGCGAAGACCGCACTTATAGTTTTACCTGCGATTTTGGCGATCGCTGCCATACAATGTCACTGCAGCAGCGTTAAGGGGGAGTCGGATGGTTCTATCTCGCCAATGTTAATTTTCCTAACTTTAGCAAACTTTTTTCTCAGGAACTAGGATGACATGGGTAATTATTGGGCAAAAATCAAACTTTTTCCATAGCTGCCACATTTATGTAATTTTCTAACCAGTATTTTTTTTAAAACCCCGTCAATTGGGGTAATTATTGGACAGTAGTTTTTAATCTGTTCAGCATAGTATTTAGTTAGCTACAAGTGGTCAATTGGGTGATATGGTGTGTATTATATTGCTGTGTATTTGAAAATTATTTAACACCACATGGTTTCTGTAAAAAATGTATAACGGTGAAATCTAGTAAAAATTACCAAACATTTAAATTACTTCTTTTTCCAAGTTCAAATATTGCGTAGACAATGTTTCTTAATCACACAAACTATACCAAGTAAATTTAAGTATATTGCAATGCTGTCTGTCTTACCCAGGGATTGGAGTAACGCGTTACTTGTAACGCCGTTACTTGTAACAGTTACTTTTTTTAGGTAACGTCGGGTAACGCCGTTACATTTTTCAGAAAGTAACTGTAACTTAGTTACTTTTAGCGGTAACGAAGTAACGGAAAATTCCGTTACTTTCCGAAGGCTGTCTGATGCTTATTTATAAATTCCACTCCTAACACAAGGGAACATTTCGTATTCCCGAAATATGAGCTTTTCTTGGGAGGGAAAAAACAAACTAGCATTGTCCACTTTGGCTGCTAAAGGCGTGACGGCAGTTTTCAGCCAGAATTGTTAAAGTACAAATGTTTCTCCTTGTCTGTTTACCTTTCCAAGTATCACATTATAAGATCCGTAATTACAGGCTTCTACCGAAAAGAAGGGTTTTGAAATAAATCACGCTGATTGTCAAGCAGGTTGTCGTTCGGCAAGTTTCGACCAGTGCAAACCCCTTTGTGTTGCCTGAACCTGAATGGGTTCTACAGCAATGACCAACAACAAAGTATCTCCCCTTGAAGAAGACCGGGGGGGGGGGGGGGGAGAGGGCACGTTCACACCTATTTCTTGGATTGAAACAGGATTGAAATTAAATAAAAAAAATTATTAATTATAATTTTAGCATTTTGTTTGTGATTATGTTTCGTTAATAATGATTTTCTTTGAAAAATGGTAAGATGGCTAAATTACAATTTTTCTCATAACTTGACATTTCAAAAAGTAACTGTGAATCGTTACTTTTCGTACGAAGTAACTGTAACGTGTTACTTTTCATATTAAGTAACTGTAACGGTAACAGAGTTACTTTTTTTATTAAGTAACTGTAACTGTAACATAGTTACCTTTTAAAAGTAACTTTCCAATCCCTGGTCTTACCCCATAGCATTTCCAGCAATTTCCCCCACATGTTGATATCGTTTATAGTTCCTAAGAAAAAAAATTAACATGGGCGAGGTAGAAACATCCGACTCCCCTTAAACAATGTCACTACTTGATTGAAAATTACAGGTAAAACTGAAAGTACGCTTTTAGCTTCCGTTGCACGTGCATTATTCAATAGGGTATTTGACTAAAATAATTTATTGGCTTAAAATATTCTTATGCCAAAAATATTGGACCCGTATTTTTCTTTTTTTTTTCAAATACCCCATAAAAAGGGAGAAAAGTTAATTTTAAAATTGGGACGGAAAATTACGCCCGAAAACGCTTTGTGGCTGTCACGTGGTATCTATGACGTCACTAGTAACTATAAACAAACTTTGAAACACCATTTTGGAATCTACTTTAAGCGCAAATTTGAACTATCCGCTTCTGTAAAACCTCCTTCCATTATCCATACAATTCTTATTTTAATAGTAAATTCGATTAAATCCAGTTTAATTGCAAGCAAAAAAACATCACACCGGTTTGTTTATATATACTAGTGACGTCAGCCAAATCGACGTGGTTTTGATCACGTGACGTACCGATGAAAAATAAGCCATTTTAAAATGATTTTTATTAATTATTTAAATATTTATTTTGCAAAAAAATATACGTTTGTTATATTTGGGTTCAAACTATAATTTAATTAATATTGGAAGGTATTTTAGCCATACAGTCCAGTACCCTATTGGAGTTAATCGGTAAAAAGGGTATATTCAATCAATTACTCCATGTATTGTTGCGCCGTGAGATAATGTAGTTCTAGTTTCGTTCGTCTTCAAACCAACCAAAGTGTATAAGGGGCTGTTCTGGCAGTTTGAGTTACAGCTTTTTGTAATAGTTTTTTATTTAACTTATGTTACAATCTTGGTTTTACAAAAATTTATATGCTGCATATAAACTTTTACTTGTTACTCTTCGTCTCTGTTGGATGCCACGCTTAGTTTTAGCTTCCACACAACGTTTATAACGTAAAAAGTGGAAGGTATTATAATCGTTCAGTCCGTCAGTCGTCGTTCAGTATGTCTGTCCGTCACCCACTTTCATAGCCCAAACTACAAAGTGCTACGGACAAGTGCGATACGTCAAAAATTCAGCGCATCGAAATTAGAATACATTGAAAATTTCAGAAAAAAGTTCGAATTCGAAGTACTTCAATTATTTAAAGAAAAAACTGCAAAATTTAATGTTCATTTAAAAAGCAAGGGAAACCATTTTTATTATAATTTAATGACCATTGCCATTCGCTACAATCGCTCGAGAAACTTTAATTCTTTTAGACAATAAATTAAAATAAATTTATTTTTGCGACATCGATCAGTTTGAAATGACGTCAAATATATTTCACTACAAGATTCTTTGTACGTTTATATGAAATGTTTTAATTCTATTTAAAAGCGAGGAATATTACATATTTTATTCTTTGAAATATAAATTAATGTTTGCAAACGATAAGTAATAATTATTGAATTTTCGAAATAAAATAAATGAAACTAGCCAAATTTAGCATGTAAATGTTTAATATAGAATTAATGCTGTGTTTGTCGCCTTTTTACCTGTTAAACACAACTGTTGTGTGGAAGCGGGTTAAGTGACAGATTCTGTTACAAACCTACTTGTTTATTTTTGGTCTGCCCAAAAAAGTTAATAGGTATGACATCCAACAAAGATAAACAGTAACTGATGGATAATCAGCAACGCTTCGGATAGTTGGAGTTCTACTGTCCGTAAAAAAGATTCTCCACAAGTCGTAGGTTTTGAGAGTTGGCGACTTCTTGTTTTCGATGATTGTGGCAACTTAGTGTCCCCTACCCCGACAGCAATTCGCCATACATTCACCAGGCGGTACTTTCCATTTCGTGGGCACAAATCTCGCCAAATGGAATCGCTGGCGACAAATCGAATATTCTGGCGACGTAAAACAGGCCAAAGCAATCAAAGGCTACCATAGGAAATATTCCGTTTAGCGGGGGTCGTACATTTTTATCAACTTTATCACTTGCACCGGCGAAATGGGAAAAAGTACCCTCCAGGCTTATGAGCATGGTTCACGAGGGTCGCCCCGCCCTTCGGCTGTGTCCTGACTACGACATCAAACGCCACAAAACTTGGCGACCGCCAAGGGCGCCAAGTTTTGTTGCAATAGCATGTGGCTGACTCTGCCAAGTCGCCAAGTTTTGTGGCATTTGATGTCGTACTCAGGACACAACCTTCCACCAAGGTTGTCACTTTTTTGTCTACCATAGTTTTGCTAAGAATTTTGAAAATCCAATCCTAGAAATTTGAGAATACGTGGTTCTTTTTAAAGTTTATAATCAATTATGCCAGTTTGGTGAACCTAGCGAAAACATTTATATTGAGCCCGTGCAGCCACAAGATGTCCGATGACTAATACCCCGTGTGGAGGTAGTGCACGTTAAATATCCTCCAAAGCCCCGACGCTGTGTTACGATGTCGCCCTTTAAAGTTGCGTTAGGTGCCTACTCGGGTGTCGGCTCGTCACTTGACTGTGGTTCGTAATTCCGACGCCCGTCTCCAATAGCCCTCGTGTAGCTCTAGTGCGACGATGATTTAAACTAACCCTAACCATTTATATTGAAATAGTATTGAATAGTATAACAAATAAATTTCTTAAGAGGATTGTCAGTCCCATAGCTAATGCATTAGTTTTGGAATCACAACTTCCGCAGAAGTATTGCTTTGCCATGTTAGCCCCTTTTATCCCCAGTTGTGGAAATTAACCTAACATCGAAATGAAACAAATTCGAAAAGAAAATGTTATCTAGTTATTTAATTATATATTTTTGAAGTTTTAAAATGCCCCAAAATATACAGCAGATGGCGACACTATTTTAAAACTTTATCAATTAATAATTAAATAACCGTATGTCATTTTCTTATCAATTTTGTTTTAAATTGCTATTGTGGTGATTCCCATACCCAGTGAAAATGGAATAACATGGAATAGCAATTCTTTTGCAAAAGTTGTGATTTCTGAACTAATTCTAGCTCTATGGGACTGACAGTCCCTCTTGAGCACTGAGTATTCTTTAGCTCAGTGGCGAAGACTCGCAAAAGTCAAAACACAAAATATAATATATAACTTATTTAGGTATTAACTAAAAATTCAAGTTGTAAAGCTTTTTTTAACCCTAGACCTACACACCGGGGTAACATTTACCCCAGTTAGGCATGTATTTCTAGTGTTAGTGACACATACTCAAAAGGAGGAGGACGGATTTGTTTGAACATCGTTTAATGAGTTGAGAATACAGAATGAATACGAATACCAGGTAGAAATTAAATGTATAAAGAGAATATGGAGTATAGTTTAGTTGTCACAAAATTACTGGTATTTAAACTATTTTTCTTATGTCTTTTAGCCTACTTTTCTTTTTTTAATTCGAAAGAATTTAAAAAATGAAAAGTAGGTATTGACATGCGGTCGATGTCCGTCTGTCCGTCTGTCGTCGTACCCCCTTCCAAAATCGGTTCTAATCATCGGATCTTAAAAATTCTTTTTTTGTTAGAAAGCTATAACCTCAGATACCCAACTTTCATACTTTTTGTCCGTCTGTCTGTACGTCCGGACGGACATAAATCTACTATCTGTCGGCGAATTTCCCATTGAATTAGCATTGAAATTCAATTTTGAGTCATTTAAATCACTGTAGGTATTGAAATGCGGTCGATGTCCATCTGTCTGTCTATCTGTCTGTCTGTCGTATGTCTGTCTGTTCGTATGTCTGTCCGCCTGTCCGTCCGCCTGTCTGTCCGCCTGTCTGTCCGCCTGTCTGTCCGCCTGTCTGTCCGCCTGTCTGTCCGTTTGTCTGTCTGTCTGTACCCCCCTTCCAAAATCGGTTCTAATCATCGGATCTTAAAAATTCTTTTTTTGTTAGAAAGCTATGACCTCAGATACCCAACTTTCATACTTTTTGTCCGTCTGTCTGTACGTCCGGACGGACATAAATCTACTATCTGTCGGCGAATTTCCCATTGAATTAGCATTGAAATTCAATTTTGAGTCATTTAAATCACTGTAGGTATTGAAATGCAGTTGATGTCCATCTGTCTGTCTGTCCATCTGTCTGTCTGTTCGTATGTCTGTCTGTTCGTATGTCTGTCCGCCTGTCTGTCCGTTTGTCTGTCTGTCTGTACCCCCCTTCCAAAATCGGTTCTAATCATCGGATCGTAAAAATTCTTTTTTTGTTAGAAAGCTATGACCTCAGATACCCAACTTTCATACTTTTTGTCCGTCTGTCTGTACGTCCGGACGGACATAAATCTACTATCTGTCGGCGAATTTCCCATTGAATTAGCATTGAAATTCAATTTTGAGTCATTTAAATCACTGTTGCCAAATCAACAATGGCATGAGAAACTTTATTTAAACATATTTGAAGCAAATAATATTTTCATGAATCAGTTTGGAATGACGTCATAAAATGTAGAACAATTTGATTCTTTGATTATTCATTAATTATCTACCAAGAAAGCGGCAAGGCATACTTTTGCATGCAATTATGCTTAGTTTTAATTTATATTTCTTGTTTTTTAATGCAGTTCGGAGTAGTTTATTACTTTTGTTATTAATAAATATTTATTCTTCGAACTACAAATAAATCACGAGCAGATGATAAATAATATTTAATTAATTTGCGAACGAATATTAAGGAAAATAGTTGATTTTGGCTTTTAGAAGTTTAAATTATAGCTGGGTGCTGTGTTTCGATTTTTTTTCTAATGTGTATAAATCTAGTGTAGAAACGGCTGTTGATGATATTTACTTTAGGAACCTAGTTTTTTTCCCGATTAGAACTTCAGTAAGTATTTAAGTAACAGGAAAGTAGGCTATTTTAGTTCTTTATGAACTTCTTGTTACAACTGACGTCGTTCGTGCAAGTGTTCAGATCATAACACTCCTTCCCATCAACGTTTCGGTTTCCGCGGTCGTAAGTTGTAGGAGTGTCTAGGTAGTTCATTAGTTAAGTCCGGAAGATTAGTGATGGTTCTCTTAGGCTCCTCACTGGAACTTTGCACTTCAGGACCGGACTGTTGCTCTGTAGGATGAATCGGATCTGGAGGGCTTGTCGAAGAAGGTGGTTCATCCGAAACAGGATTGTCCAAAATTGTTGGAACTGGTGGTTCGGCATTCCTCCTTAACATCTGATCCACATGGCATCGCTTGATCTGTCCATCTTCGGTACGAGCCTGGTAGGAGACAGGACCGGTGTCTTCTATCACCTTGGCGGGAATCCAACGTGGGCCGGGATTGTAGTTCCTCAGGAAGACGGAGTCATTCTCTAGAAATTGTCGTGGGCCACGATCTTCACAACCCTGGCGATAGACCATCTCCTGCTTAGCTCTCCGTTCTTCTGTTAAATCCGGATGGAGACTATCCAATATCGTGCGAACCCTCCTCCCCATCAACAGCTCTGCAGGACTGGTTCCCGTAGTTGTGGTTGGCGTGCAGTGCTGCTGAAAAAAAATTTTTGGCTGGTCAGTGATACTATCGACTACCATTTAAATCATTTTCCCACACACTAAACTTCAATAAATTTAAGTTGCCCCCCAAAAATTCCTTTGTCATAAAAATACAAAAAAAAATCGGATACAAAATGAGTCAAATTGCTGCTTTCAGAACGATTTTGAAAGTAAAAAATCACAGGTTAATATTTACTCCGGTCTGTAGTTTAAAAGTTAAAAAAAATGTTTGCATTTCAAGAGTTAAGCAACCTAACAATTTTCATTTTGCTCACTTCTCTGTAATTTTTAAAATATTACATTGTAAACAAGTAGATTTGGAACCGTATCTGCCACCTAAACCCACTACTGTACCCAATTTATATACATCTTAGAAACAAAATAACAAGCATTTAGTTCTAAACAGCATTTAGCAAAAATTCAAAATAGCAGCATTTAGTTCTAAAACTATGAAGGCCACAAATTGGCTATTTTTATTAATTTTCTTTTGCAATTTCAGTAATTACTCTCTTACACCTGCTGCTGCTAATTCGCACGAACGTGCTACATGTGGAGATAATTGACATTTTGGAGAAATATTCAGCAGATATAGGATAGTTATCGCCTTTACTGCCATGAAACATTGTAGTAAATATCACCCAATTCTAATTCATGTCTCAATATTAATTCTCGAACTTCCACAAGACATCAAGTCTGTAAATTACATGACAAAAAAAAACCAAGGCATCATCTTGTATGGTTGAAAAGTTTTTTTATAAAGTACAAATTCCTTATTTACGGTGAAAATATTCCTCCATGTTTTCATTTTTTACTATTTGTAATGGCTCGTTTTCAGAGTATTCACACATATATTTTATATGTATTAAAGTCTTTTAATTTATATATTATTTTTTGTATATGTAACAGTCCTAATTGTAATCTATTGATCTAGTGATATCTGCCTAAAAAAGAGTAACGGTTTACGATGAGAAGTTATATTTAAAATACTTATTACATTTAAGGTTTTGATCGTATCATTCGGTACTTTTCTAAGAGATAGAGTCGCCAAAAGTGTGCAACCGCCTCCAAACAAAATATTTTCAATGGTATACTGTGTTTTCTGTGTATACTGTGTTTAGTCGCTAAACAATTAGCGAGATTTGATCCCGCGAAATGTAAAATTTTCAAGCCTTCTCATAATGTAAGATTTTGTTAAAACTATATGGGAAATTGAAGGGGTTTAGAATTTATAAAAGAGTGTTTAATCAAGTTGGTTTATTCTCTAATGTTTGTAATTTTGAAATAAGCAATCAACATTGGTTTACAAAATAAAAAAATGAACATATTTATTTCACATTAATACAAGTACAGAATTACAATGCAACCCTGCATACCAGTTGTCTGTCATGATCCGGGGAGCCCAGCGGGTAATGTTTGAAACAAATGAAAAAATAAAACAAATAAAAGACATGAGAAGAATTTAATGACGTTTATTGAATGGACATATTGTTCTAGAAGGTTCGTAGGACTTGTCTGCCACACTTTGCTCTTCAAATAACCCCATAGGTAGTAATCGCAGGTGTTCAGATCTGGTAAATATGGGGAGGGGGGGCATTCAATACCACCTTGGAAGTGCTATGGGTAATCTAACCCACTGATTCGATCGCTAAAAGGCTCATTGAGCACCTCGAAAACATCCGCCGTACGATGTGGATCCATCCTGCATAATCCTTGCTCCATCCTGCATAAACCAATGACCTTGGACCAAGTCATGGCCATGAAGAAAAGGGATGAACTCCTCGTCCAGGAACTTTCTGTAATTCGCCGCGCTTAGAGTTCCGTGGATGAAAATAGGGCCAAACACACACCATGCGAGGAATATATTGCACACCACACAAGACATTTTTTCGGGTGGAGGCTTCGGACAACAGTGATCTCCGGCCTTTTCCTGCCCATAATTCTGTTTGTCCAGATGGCCATCCAAACTGAAGTAGGCCTCATCTGAAAACCAAATTTTCTTTACATCCATTTCACCCGTTTGGAGTTTTTCAAGCATAAGCTGTGCAAACTCAAATCGTCTTCGTGTGTGGTCTTCGTTGAGAGGTTGGGTTACTTGAATTTTGTGAGGCGACAATTCCAGCTGTTTCAGGGGTGGGTGGGAAACAAAGGTAATGTACTGAGGGACATTCCCTTTCTGAAGGGATGTACGCTTTATTCCCAACATTTCTGCTGCTCTCCTTACAGATCGGGTCGGATCGGCAGCGAAAAAGTCGTCGACGACCTGTTTTGCACCGTCTGTGACCACAGTAGCAGTGGCTGTAGCCATAGCTTTTTTTATCGTCTTCCACCGATCCAGTACGTTTGAACTTTGGCATACAGTCTACAGGGATTGAAACACATTTTTCAGAACGAACATCGAAGCAAAAAGGAAAACATTTGTACCGTAACACGCACAAAATGACTCCCCTTGCCATACTATCCTTTTGTTTGGCCAATTATTTTTGTGGAACTTCTCCTGCCATGCTCGTTGAACTGCCTTCACATTTTCATCACATCTGGCCATTTGTAACACAATAAAGACGCGAACATCCGTCGAATATTTGTTCATGTTTACTAACAAAAATCACACGCTAAAGCGCACCGCAGACTGAAGGAACATCACATTTACAATTGCCCACTCACCGGAGCATGTGCACAAAGTTTGGCTTCACTCACGTGCACCTAGCGCCATCTCTTGGAGTTTGTTGCAAACATTACCCGCTGGTCATCATGGTTTTAAATGCATTGTTAAAATTAACTGGATAGGCAAGTTCAATTTTGTTCTTCTCAAAGGTTCTGTGTGGAACGTTTAGTCTTCTTCTATTCAAAAGTGTATGGAGCACCATTTCTGTCGATCTTTGTCTTCTCAATGTCCAGAAGATTATTTTACTAGATAAAATAAAAGTGAGATGACGTTAGATTATATATTTTTTAATCTGTAGAAATAATTTATTTAATAAAACTGGCTACTTATCTTACTTTAGAGAGGCAATTATATCCGATAATATTTATTATAACTTACATGATTATGAAGTAAAGAATGACATTATTATATTATTTTTGATGTTGATTGCATTTTGTTGATTTGGGATTAAGTATTTTCATTTATTTACCCTCATAATTTAATTTTTGAAATTTTAACTAATCATGTACTATAACTGCAATATATCATTATAAGACAACCTGCATTTTAGAAATTTTTACAGAGTTATGCTTACTTTGCCAATATCCTGTTTAAAAATAAATATTCTTTAAATTACCTTTTTTTTCGTGAACAAAATACTAATTTTGAAATGTAAGAAATTGTGACAACTAATTAATCTTAATGCAGTAATTTTTTTTAAAATTTTTAACTAATTTTAATATAAACTCACACTTATACTAACAAGAACTGACACATTCTGATTTTTTTTTGTAAAGTTTACTTACCTATGAATTTTTTTTCTTGCAACGTTGATTAAGGGAAGGTAACTTTTCTTTACTGGCTATCCTTCCTTGTCACGCCCCTGACGAACTTTCTAACTTTAACGAACTTGGAGCGTATCCATCGGACGACTCTTCTGCCACGCCCGGGAATTTTTGAACCTAAAAAAAAAGTAAAAAATAAGACAACTGGTTTATTTCATTTAATGTTCTCCCAGCATTTAATAATAATTAGATATAAATTTATGATCTATTTATAAAAAATAAGTGGCAGTTTAATTGTATATAAAAATAGTTAATACATATAATCGAAAATTTACAAATAGACTCCCCATATTGTTTGTTAATAATTTTTTTCCATAAACTTCTTTAATGTGAAAAAAAATTCCATGGTCACTTTCAAATAAGGAAAGCATAAAGAAAATAATTAATGTACTTACTTGTGATAACTTCAATTTCTGTAAGAGATTCGCTGGTTTTCACAACTAAAGAGGAAGTTCTTTTTGTTGGGTTACCCTCAATACATTCGACGTCAACACGTTCCCCTTGTTCAATACTTTTGACATCAACATGTTCCACTTGTTCAATACACTTGACATCAACATGTTCCCCTTGCTCAATACATTTGACATCAACATGTTCCCCTTGTTCAATACATTTGACATCAACATGTTCCCCTTGTTCAATACATTTGACATCAACATGTTCCCCTTGTTCAATACATTTGACATCAACATGTTCCCCTTGTTCAATACATTTGACATCAACATGTTCCCCTTGTTCAATACATTTGACATCAACATGTTCCCCTTGTTCAATACATTTGACATCAACATGTTCCCCTTGTTCAATACATTTGGCATCAACATGTTCCCCTTGCTCATTGGGATTTGTTGGACTTGAAATCACATAATTTAGTGTTAGAGATGGCCATTTGATGAGTGCCACAGTATTTTTTGTAATATTTTCTATATCTTCTGGTGTTATAACATATTTATTGGGACAATAAGATAAGATATCTTGTCCCAAGCTTCCAAAAGCTTCTCTTGTAATGCTTGAACAAACCTCATTGATTAAATCACCAAGGGGGTCTTTTTCAACTGCTTTAATGCAATTCTTAGAATCATCCTGTTCTTTTTTTAGAAGCACTTCCATGTATTCTTGAAACTCTTGAGAGTCCATGGACACTGAAACGTAGTAAGGAAAATATTAAATGTTAAATATTGTATGTATGTTTTTTCATTGAAAATCAATTTTTATTTTGATTAAATTAACGTAATTCTCTCTTCTCAAATCTTTAAAAGTGTTGACTTACGTCACTTTTAAATTAGCTAAAATACTAGAATATATATAACTTAACTTAAATATTTGGATATTACCCCACATTTATTCAACTAACAAAGGTTCAAATTGTCTTAAGTATTGTCTTAAAAATCCAAATAAGAAAGAGTTTAAAAAACCATTAAACGTGTTCGCAATGAAATTAAATTAATATTTGGGAAACTTGGTTTCTGGATTCACACGTCAGCTCTGACCCAAAAGCAAGTTAGCAAAATCAAAATGGAAATCCTGACACATGAACTTATACATTCTATAAATTGAATTATCCAAGTTCTCGTCGAAAATTGCCATTGTTAATATCTGAAAAAATTATAGTTATAAAATTATATTATAATATATAAAATTTTGTGCTGACTTACGTTTTTGTTTCCAAGCATCGTCAGGCACAAGAACACCGGATTTGCCTTGCCCTAAAAACGGATGTTGCGCGGCTTCTGAAGCAGACATTCGTTTGTTGGGATCCAATCTTAGAAAGCCATAGATGAAGTTAAGGGCAAGTTCAACCTCCTCGCTGTCACTGAGATTCGAATTTGGAAGAGTGCACTGCATCAGACTGGAAAACTTTTCTTCCTAGACAAATACAAAAACAATATTTGAATATTAACTGATGTTTACAGTTCTTTATACATAGGCTTTGCAGACTGACATATACATTTAGCGTCCTGCTTAACAAGTATATAGATTAGTAGAAACGTCAAAACCGTCATCACGAAGATATCAGAGAATCGATTTTTCACTCTAAAATGTTTGCTTGGTTTAACAATACTCTACAAAACTGGTAGAAACTAGCTCTGTAGAAATAGTAACATACAAGTATATTTTCTGTATAAAAAAAAAAATTGAATAGCTGTTTACTAGCGGGTTCACAAATTCTCAGGCAACAACATTAACTACTTAAAATATCATTTTATTATGAGGTTTCTTGTTCATACCATAGAAATTTCGTGGAACGTTACTCCATAAAACTGGTGGCAACCTCCAGTGCCATGTGCGGCCTCCTGATTTACCGAGTAACGTTCTTCCAAATTTTAAACAGTTTTAAGGTAAGTAACCATCCTATAAATCGGATCGTATACAAGACCATGAAGTTTTTGAATTGCAAGACAAAATTATGGATGAAGATTTATCCTTCTTCTAAATTAGTACATTTCTGTTGCAGTACATATTAAACCTTTTTAACAACGAAATAGTCATATCATTCACTTCTGTTATAACTATTTTAGAATTGCCATAAGAATATAAATCCATTAAAAAAAGCAAACAACAATTGATCCCTTTTAATTGCTATTACTTTATTTTGAAATTTTGATTCATATTATATAATTAATCGATAGTAAAACAATTTTCGTCAAAAATAACTTTGGGGAAAAAAAAACATTTGGATGCATTGCAGTACGAATGGAATACTATTTTAAGGAAATAAAATAAATATTTGACTTACCTGTAACATTTCGAACAAAATAGGATAAACACCTACTATCCAACACTTGCCCCTAGCTGAAATGTTGTAGTAGCAGGTTAGAATCCGTACGGTCATCATGCCAAGCCCCCAAGAGTCGACAGATTTCCCGTGAATCTCAACGCGACCATCCGACTTTCGGCACTCATTGCAGTCGCATGCTTCTGGCGGTTGGTAGGCATGCGGCATACCCACGGCGTGTTTTCTGAAAATGAAAAAATATATAAAGTCTTGAAAAACTGTTAAGTTTTTCATTCACACTGTTAAAAATTTTGGCGCAAGACTGCACCGGAATACTGAAACTTTCTAGCTGCCACACCAGTATTTGGAGCGTTGATTCACCACTTTTGCGGTCTATCAAAATTATGGTTTCACCACACAAAATTGGTATATTCACGCTCCAAATACTGGTGGCAGCTAGAAAGTTCCAAGATTACGGTGCAATCTTGCGCCAAAATTTTTAACAATGTACTTATACGACCCTCTACTCTCACATCGCTGTTAATTTCCGAAATAAGATCTGGGCTCGAAATATATTTGGAGTGATTACACTAAATGTACAGTTAATTGATTAGCAGTTTTGGGACTATATTTACAGGTATTACATAAATGCATTTTAATCTTATTTACAAAAAAATATTTTAAAAAGTTACTGTTCCTAGATGTATTGATTTTTACAGCATAATTGTGTACTATATCAACAAACTAATTAACTCATTAAAAAAAGATAGCATAGGTATAAAAAGAAAAACGAGTCAGTTCTAAGCAACAATATTATTTTAACATGTAGGTTTGTAACAGAAACTGTCAATTAGAACTGCTTCCACACAAAATGTTTTTTGTGCTTCTAAAAAATGCTCCAATCATAGGAATTTAGTTCAATACTAAACTTTAAAATATAAAATTTTAAAAAAATTCTACGACATAGGCTTTTATAGGAGCTTCGAAATTTTTTACGTTATAAACGTAGTGTGGGAGCTAAAACTAACATTTTGGAGCAGCTATGATGGTCAGTCTCAATTTGGTTATTTGCGTAACGTTGCCATAGGCAATGAAAATGTCCAAATGTGGTAAACATTCCATTTTATATTTCATACAACTCGATAGGTATAGCAACCCTGCGTTAAATCTTCAAGCTCGCTAAAAATGGCCAATGAACAGACCGGCCATTATATCATATTTTAAGCTTGCATTACCTGAAAATAGGCTCTGTGCTGCGTCTCAAAAAAGTGAAGTCACACAGCAATGCCCTAGAGGAGTGGGATATCAAAATGTTGTCGACTTTCAGGTCCAGATGGCACAGGTCCTTGGAGTGGAGGTACTCTAGGCCGCAAACAATATCTCGAAGCCAAGTTTTTACTCCATCCAGAGCGTGTGGACCCATTCTGAATTCCTTATCCATGGCATCGTCGAGGCTGCCGGCCTGGGCATCCATTATGAAAGCTCCGACACCACCCAGCGGCAGGAATTCAAGCAGAGGGAGGACGTTTTCGTGGTCAAGTTTCGGCCACAGAACTGTCTCCGATTCATCAATATCTTCACTATTGACAATTTTCACGGCGATGCTGCGCTCGTGGTTTCTGTCGCTCATCAGGTATACGTCCCCGAATGATCCATCACCAAGGTCTTTCATTTTTCTGAATCCATGTTGCTGTTCTAGTGTTTTCAATGCCGTTTGCACCAGTATATGTCTTTGTGGAAGCTTTTTGGGGCTTTCGAATGCCACTACCACTTTAGAATCTTTTTTAGGTGGTGTTTTGGATTGTTTTTCCGAGTTCGTTTGCACCAGTATATGTCTTTGTGGAAGACTTTCGGGGCTTTCGAATGCCACTACCACTTTAGAATCTTTTTTAGGTGGTGTTTCGGATTGTTTTTCAGAGCTGTGGTTGTTTTTACCCATTTTATTATTGATACAGCCCATTTTTGTTCAATAATACTAAGTATTTTATGTTTTCTTTAATATTAAAAACAAAAGTATTATCAGAACTAGATTTACAAAGGTTTTTTTTTTCACTTTCAGTTATTCGCAGTTTCTTTGAGATAATGAGAACTTTAACTGTGCTGAAACATTGTTTACGCTTTGAATGTATTGTTGCACTGTTTCAATAGTTATTTAATTCAATTACAACAATAGAATGGAATTTGAATTGAAAATGACGTTTTAAACAATAGTACAAAATTTTGCGTTTTATGCGGAAAAGCATTTAGCTTTTAAGAATACACTATAAAAACTATTTCCAATCATGCGAGACTTTAAGCGGAACAAACCCGTTTTATTTTATTTTTTGAATAAAAAATAATTAAAACAAATGTACAGAATATGATTTACTAACGATCTTAACAGATAGATTCCTTTATTGTTGCGTTTGATACATTTTAATCATCGACAAGCACTTGTCCATTGTTGCGCCAAAGTTTTTTTTTTACTTAAGAACGAATGAGCCTGATCGACCGCGGGCCTCCAAACTAAAGTGCTTCAGTGTTAATCCAATGGGAAATAAATTACTTTCTAAGCCACATTTCTATGACTGTATTGAATATTTTTACAACTGTTTTTTTTATAATGATAAATGTAGATAATTTACGGGTCTCTATAATCGGGTTTTTATATTAAATAAAAAAATATATCATTATTAATTGATTCACATATTGATGTAAAATAAGTTTCTATGTAGATGTAGAACGAAGAAGTATGTAAAATGCAGGCATTAAAAATACGTAATTTTGTAAAAGCAATTACATTTTTATCAAAAGTTAAAAGTTTAAAATAAAGTTAATGAAAGCAATTAATTTTAATTACTAAAAGTTTAATTTAAAGTAATTAAATTTTAATTTTTAAAATTTATTAAAAATTTTGAAAAATTTATTTAATATTTTATTCGGCAAAAGTGTCTGTACAGTATTTAGTTTACCTTTTTCCACAAGTAAACAAGCTACTCTTTCTGCTCTTTTATGTAGCTGAGAGCATGTTAATGTACCTGCGATACCACCCTTTGCATTGAAAAGTGTAAAATTAACATGATCTGCAGTGGTATTAACTCTCCATTTTAAGATCTCTGATATAAATTGGTATTTTCGGGCTGTATTACTATCATCATCAATGGCACCAATGTCTCTTCCTTGAGCAGAAGCTAATCGAACACCTTGGACCATGTTTCCAACCATGACTGAAGCAGGCCCAACTTTGGGGTGAACTTTTCTCGGTTTGGGAAGATTTGTAACACAGGTGTGAGAACACATAAGTACACTAGCTGGATGCAAACTGCCCTCAAGAAATCTACGCTTTGTTTCAGACAAATGAATGCCTCTTAAAGGAGTCGTTGGTAGGCAATTTGGAGAAACTAATGCTAAGCAGTAGATTCCTACTTGATGTATACTATCAACAGCTTGCAATACTCTACTCATCCATTGAAAACTCTCTTCTTCAGCACAGTCTGGCCTTTGTTCAGCAATAACACATTCTTTCATCTCTCAACCCTTTCACAGAAAATACTGCAATTCTTCCCCGATAAATAAATTTCATGTTCTACTGCTAACACTGTGGCAATGATATCATCAGTGTTATGCTTTCGACCACTAACTTGCATCAGACCATCTCTTGTTCCACACACAAAGACAAGACCACCAGGACCAATAAATCCGAGCAGTCCCGTTCGCACCCAGTTTTGATCATTAACTGGTGTGCCATCAACATACAAAGGCGGCATTTTAAAAATTGTATTTTTCAAGCCTTGCAATCCCCTGTACGATGATCGCAGTTCCATATGAGCAAACACATATTTCTCCTACTTCATCAGTTTTGCTACGGCTCCTACTTCATCACATTTACAATTTCAGAAAAGGCTCCTGGCATGATTTGTCCACAATCTTGAAAAATATGTTAAACTATTTTCTTGGTCAACTCTTATTACTCCATAACTCAAAGCTGACATAGATAAAACTCCACGGCCACAAGATACAGGTCCTAAGATTTCCCAGGCCTTCTTATAGAACGAATTATGAATTATTATGTAACGAAGATCTATTTAATTTAACATCTTTCGATTCTTCAAATTTTTTTTCTATTAGAAAATATTTTTTATCAGGCCTTTTATTTTTTTAAATTATGATCAGAAAAATGATGATGCCAAAGGGCATCATTGGGACTGAAAGAGTTAATAAAATATTTAAAGTTCTGTGTTCTATCAAGTGTTCCTGTGTTGTTCTTCAAGTGTAGTTCCCAACCAAACTACGGGAGCGCTAGTGACGATGTCGATTTCATTGTAGAAAATCACCAATGGAAATCCAATCAGAGTAGCATATCTATAAGTGTCTTCAATCTATGGTTGTAACAACCACATGTAAGGGATGTGTGTTTTTATAAATAAACCGGTTTCCAGCTCAGTGTTTGCCCATGTAACTGATGATTGAAACCGATTTTTCAGTTTAACCGTTTCTGGTTTTCCATCCCATATCCAACTCTTTTCATCTCTAACCAGTCGTTTTGAGGAACCATTTTCAATTTTCACCCCGGAGAACAAGAGCGGTTGACACACTAACCCTTTTAGCCACTATAATAAAACGAAGAGAAGTGAATTAATAGAGATATTTTATAAACAACTTTAAAACATAAACAAATGCAAAGTATTTTTGACTAATTAATATTATCCTATTTTGAAGGTTCGTCGACTTTACTACATTCCTTTTAAAATGGCCGGAGAAGTAATTGTAGATGCTTTGCCTTATATTGATCAAGGTTATGATGATCCCGGTGTTAAAGATGCGGTAAGATGGAGTAAAAGTTCGAACTTTACAATATTTATAAGTTTCATAATAACGATTCACTATCAAAATATGTATAGATACTGACAATTTTAACATTTTAGGTGTTTTCTATGGTTGAAGAAGAAACGCGTCGTTATCGTCCAACTAAAAATTATCTGGAACATCTTTCCACTCTAAATCTGCACGCATTTGAAGTAAGTTCTTGAAAATACTATTAAAAAATATTCTCTCCGAAAAAGAAATGACTTATTGTGATTTCATATACGAGATTTCATGTGCTTTAATTTACCTGCATTTTTGTAAAATAGACTAAAATTGTATATCTTGTTGTTAAATTGCATTCGAGCGGTTCCCTTGACAAAATTATATTAGCAGTGGATTAGTGGCCAAGCATGCAACTTGGTTCTTTTTTTACACTATTCTGAAGTGTGGGGTCCACCTTCGTTTATCATGTAATTTTTCTAATTTTAATTAAGTACTTTGGTTAGGATCAGATTTACTGTACGGTCCCCCTTGGCGCGATTTTTCGGATTTGGCGATATTTTTTTTTCTGGCAACCTGTCTGACTTCAACTAGAGATTCGAATTCTATGACTTTGCACCGATGACGTTTTCCAGCAACCCTAGCGGACCGTTGGTGAGTTTTCATAAGAAATATTCCTATACGATCTTTTCTTTGAATTGTGATTTTTAAAAAAAAGTCGCCAAAATACGGACTTTTGGCGCGATTTTGGAAAGTTCGCCAAGGGGAACCGTACAGTAAATCTCTACCCTTTGGTTATATCCTAGTTTCCATGCCGACAACATTGGTTACATATTGGAAATGTGGCCAATGCCGAAGTTATGCACACCATGAATTTAAAGGTGTTTCAATGTTTGTATAAAAATTTCCGAAGTTCAAATGCACGAAACAAGAGGTCGTTTGGAATCATAGATATCATAATTAAAGTATTACAGGGTGGTAACAGAACCTGGAAATCAGGGAATTCTCAGGGAACTTTTTAATTCTGGAAATATCAGGGAAATATCAGGGAATTTTTCAAATTTAGCAAAATATCGGGGAATTTTTTTCCATTTCGTATTATTTAAACAGCAGGTTTAGGTTGTTCTTGCGATCACTATACTAGCGGACACTTCTTGATCAAAAGAAAGTATTCTGGTTGGTCCGATTGGCCTGAACCAGAGCTACAAACGTAAACTCGACTATCTACCTATCACGCAGAAGCAAAAAACTGTCATTATCAAACGTCAAATATGCTCCAAAGTCTCAACGCTGCGTATGATGTCGCCCTTAACGGTTACGTTCGGTGCCTGCTCAGGTGACAGCTTGTCACTTGACTGTGGTTCTAAATTACGACGTCCGTTGCCAATAGCTCTCGTGTAGCTCTAGTATAACAATAATTCAAACTAAACTTAACTAAAAAGTAATTGTAAAATCAGGGAATTTTTTATGAAAGTATCAGGGAAATCATGGATATCAGGGAACTTTTTTTCCAGGATTTTGTTACCACCCTGTATTAGATTGGCAGATCACGTGACCTCCAATGCTAACGACGGGATGCGCATGGAGGCCAAAATAAGGGGGCTAAATGGCCAGTGTTGCCACCACTTTAAGGAGAAAAATGCTATGGCATCATCGGGAAAAATACCATTTAATTCTAAAATTACCAAAAAAAATACTAGAAAAGCATTTCAAGCCACTAAAAAGATTCCAAAATGCAGCTAGTATTTTTACAATATGTTTTTGTAATTTTAGAATTTGTTTTAGAATTATTCTAAAATTACAAAAAAATATCGTAAAAATACTAACTGCATTTTGGAGTCCAGTCAGAAATGGCATTAATTAAAGGATCCATTGAGTGTTCTTCTCTCAACCTGTTAAAAATTACACATGGGGTGATTACAATAATCTATTCAGGAGAATTCTAATTACAGAAATTATTGTCGTGAAAATAGATACCACATATCGCACCATACGCCAAAAAGTGACCTATCGGTAAAGTGCTAGTTTTTCAGAAAAATTGTCTGAAGTTTATTTTTCCCATTGTGCATTGCATTATAGAAAAATTAGGATTCACTTACTGTATAGTGTATTCCAACTATTCTACCAATCGATTTCATATTTGCCCTAATCGGTAGATAGTTAAATTTTGAATATTATAGCATTTGTAACTCGAAAAGTCATAGTTGTCCGATAAGTCACTTTTCCGTGTATGGTGCGATATGGGTTTCTAAAAAACTGGCAACCCTGTACAAAATAACTATGAATGCAAGTTTTACGGCCCTTCAAAATGTCTTTTGGTTTGGATATTAGGAAGGGTTTTTTTTTTTAAGAACTTTACCTACTGTATTTTCAAAGGCTAAAATTCCATTTGCACAATTAATTATCTGTAAAGCAGACTGGTTGCAACCCTAGACTAACTTAATTTACATTAGGTGTTAATATTGCTGATGGAACAATAATTCATTTTGAACAAAAAATTTCAAAATTACTTAACAATTAATATATACTAGCAGTATGGTCCCGCCTTGCTGGGAACCCGTTAACTTAATCGAAAATTTTTCTTGGTAGAGATTTACTGTACGGTCCCCCTTGGCGAACTTTCCAAAATCGCGCCAAAAGTCCGTATTTTAGCGACTTTTTTTAAAAACCACTATTCAAAGAAAACAATGTATAGGAATATTTCTTATGAAAACTCAACCAACGGTCCAATAGGGTTGCCGGAAAACGTCATCAGTGCAAAGTCATAGAATTCGAATCTTCAGTCGAAGTCAGACAGGTTGCCAGAAAAAATTATTTATCGCCAAATCCGAAAATATCGCGCCAAGGGGGACCGTACAGTAAATCTGATCCTTTGTCTTACAGAATATTGGAATAGGGTTCTCTGCTTCATAAAGATTGATTGCCTATGATTTACCTAAAACAGTGGTTGTCATCCTCAAAAAGATTCGAACATTAAAGTAGAAGAACTACCGGATACACAATGTTTGCACACCTTCCGTTTGGAGCCAAGATACTTTAGACTTTCAGATTTTCACGTTTATTGACTTATGATGTCAAGCCCCTGTTTTGCTCCAGCCCATGTGTTTTCAAGCCCTGTTATGGTCCCTCACTCTTAGGTGGATGACGTAGTTTTGAAAATATTATTATTAATTAAAACATAATTATCAAATATGAAAAAAAATAAGCCTCAGGTGCACACACGTAGGTATTGAAGGGAATCTATATTAAAAATTTCAAATTTTTAGACACTCTTTTATTATTATAGATTATTCCTGTGAAATATCTTTACAAGCAATACCTTCACTAGAGATTAATTACTTTTGTTTTATATTTTAGATACTTTTCTATTTCTATCTTGCCAAACGGAATCTCTGTCCACAAACAGAATTTTCTGGCAAAACGCAATATGCCCAGTAAAAACAATTTTAGTATAAATATTTAAAAGTTACCATTAGAAATATTGCATTTGGCAGTAGTTGTACTTTTTTGACAACTTTATTACTTGCACTCAGGAAACGAAAAATTACCAAATTTTAATATTAAACAAGTACAATGGAGCCATAACATAAATATTGTTATGTATAATTATTTCTTTTATTTTAGACAGAAGTCCTGAAAACAGAGTTTGAAAGATTACAAGCTAGGTTACCAATGGATGTTCTAAGCATGAAAAGGTACATTTATTTTGTTCTTATTCAGTAATACAGAACCAAATGTTGTTCTCCGCTCTTAATTTTGATTTTAAAATAAAGGGTAAAATCCTAGAAGAGCCTACAAACAAGTAAAAAGTTCCATGCCAGAATGAAGTAGCAAAAAATGAATATAGCAGAACAAGGTGCATCAAAGTACAGTTACCAAGATGGCTGTGACGTTGCCGTCCTCATGCGTTGTCGTTCCGCGGCGCTGTTATCAGGTAGCCCTTGTTCGGAACTAAAAAACCCGAGTTGATTTTAGCTTTTCAGAAGTGGCGACATGCGTTGATCGTCGGTTGGATCGGCTGGTTGTTGACTTGGCAGGCAACGGGTGTTCTCCCTGGTGGTTTTTGTGGCTCGCAGGCAAGCAGATTAAGAAGTTTATTTGAGTCTTCTGATGAAATTGCTGATAGTTTTTTTCTGATTAACTATGTGTGAGTGAATTTTAGTCTCAATAAAACAAAGTATAACATTTGAAGCTGTTGTAGCGGCCTCAGTAACCCACAGTCTACCAAAAGGATCCTCAAGGTGGAGATAAGTTACCTCGGCTTATATACTACTATTTTCGATGTTATTCAGAATACTGGTAGGAACGCAGCGGTAAATCTGCGCCCTCTAGCGAGTGGATGATTGATTGAGGTTGCGTGCGTGTGGTAACTGCCACACCACTCCCCTCCTAGAGACGTGGTTAGTAACCGTGTGCAGGCTGCTTCGCTGTGCGATGTGTTGAGAGAGAGTTGCGTGCCACCATTGAGTTAAGTTGTGTGCGGCGTTGAGTGCATTAACAGCGAGTAGCTAACCGTGGTTGAGCGCATCGTAGCAGGAGCATCGTTGGAGTGGGTGACGATCACGTCCAGGGTCACCACTGTAGCGGCCTCAGTAACCCACAGTCTACCCAAAGGATCCTCAAGGTGGAGATGAGTTACCTCGGCTTATATACTACTATTTTCGATGTTATTCGGAATACTGCTAGGAACGCAGCTGTAAATCTGCGCCCTCTAGCGAGTGGATGATTGATTGAGGTTGTGTGCGTGTGGTAACCGCCACACTGTGCCACATCGAGCTTTGTGGTAGTGTGTATCTTCATTTTCTGCAATATACCAAATACTGCCAACACTTTCATGACCTCCGAGTACGGAACGTCGAAGCTGTGTAGAAATCATCAGTAGAAATTGCTGTACGCTTCATGGCCATCCGAGTTGTCCCGTGTATAACGACCATTCAACTGCTCTGAATGGGTTGGATACCCAAGCAAGCAGAAGCGCTGCCACATAATTATCGCCAACCAAAATTATTCTTCCTGAGGGTGTGGATTCTGCTAGGATCTAACCAAATCATGTTTTATATGTATGTTTGAAATTCAATATTGCCCAAATTTTGAATTTTTTAAAAAAAATTAAGTATTTTTACACTTTTGTCCATCTTGTGTATCTTTTTTGCACGATAAATTATACCTACCTATGTTCAGGGTTGTTATGTTTAAAACATTTTGTTGAAAACAATTGTTTTAAATATGTTTAAAACATAGTAATAAAAAATATGTTTAAAACATAGTAATAAAAAACATGTTTAAAACAATTTTTAAAAAAAAACCTGATTTATGCTAATTATCAATGTGATACATAATTTTAGTTAATTAAAATAATACCAAACATAAACTATTACATTATTTTTTTATAAATTCTTCTATTAGCTCATCTGATTTATTCAAAGGAAGACACCGAATCGCCAGATAATCGAAGGATTTCTTGTATTTTATGATTCTTCGACAAAGAAAGATGCAAGGCATATGCCTAAAATTATTAGGGATGGCAGTAAATATAGAAGACCAAAACGCAAAAAGAACCGTGTTTTTTTAAAACTCATACAACTTGTTCAATAACCAAAATTTAACTGTTTAAAAAAAACATGTTTTAAACAAAAAAAACATGTTTTTTTGTTGTTTTTTAAAACGTGTTTTTTTCCAACCCTGCCTATGTTTCATACTGAACACATTATATAAACTTGAGTGATGGCAACAGCTGTTTTGGTGGCTGGTATTTTAGAACTGATTTTAGTTTTATTTGAGTCACTGATTTTAAATATGAAATCAGCTTACTCTTTTTTTTTTTCAAGAGAGATTCGTTTATTGTGTGGAAAGAATATTTGAAATAAAAAAAAAACATAATTTTAGTTTTGAGTAATTTTTTTTAATGTAATAAGTGTTTCTTAAGCAATTTTTAATTTTGAACAGGATTCTGGTTTTCTTTTATTCTCTACCTCTAATGGTTTTATCATAATATGACACTATTTATATGAAACAAAATTGCATCTTCTCACTTCCAGATTGTTGTGATCTACGCATCACGTCATACCAGCGCATATGAAGATAGTTGTGCATGCTGCGCATAACTAACTGTATAAAAGTTCTGTGTTCAATTTCTAGTTGCTGCTTTTCCATATTTACCTTGTGTTGTTTTTATTATAATAAACAAGATGCATCTTTATGATTTGAATCCTTCCTGACTTCATACTACACCAAGCCGACAACATCAGAATTTATCATTGGCGACGAAAATGGGATCTTGCCTTCTGCGAGCTGAGTTTCCGGCCCAGGTTTATTTGTGTTGCTGGCACTTTGATATGCCATGTTGTTGTTGTGCAGTTTGGGGTGTAGTAAGGTCGTAAGTTCAGTGCGAATGTTTTTTCTTAATTGTAATATTTTCGTATAGGGTTTTGGGTTGACTTTTCCTCCGGCCTGCCTTATTACAAAGATGGCTAGTGTTGGTAGTATGCCAGAATTTGATGTAGCTGATCCTTCTAGTTTTAAGTTGTACAGCGAACAATTAAAGTTCTTTTTGGAAGCCAACGATATAACTAATGAAGGGAAAAAACGTGCTACCTTAATCGCGGTATGTGGTACGAAAACTTTAGGGATTATTCGTTCTTTAATTTCTCCGAGTAGTATTTCGGATAAGTCTTACGATGAAATTATTGAAATACTAAACGGACACTTTAACCCTGCAACGTCTGTTATTTATTCAAGATTTTTATTCCATAAACGCATGCAGCGTTCTGATGAAAGTATCAGTGATTACGTAACTGAATTAAGACGTTTAGCTGAAAGTTGTGATTTCACAACAACTTTATCAGAACGTTTGCGTGATCAATTGGTTTGTGGAATAATAAATGAGGGATTGCAGAGGCGTTTATTAGCCGAGACTGATTTAACTTTAGATCTTGCTGTTAAAAAAGCTCTGGCTGATGAAACTGCAACGTCTCAGGCACGATCAATGCATCGTGTATCGGGTAGTGTGTCTGTAGATTCAGTTAAACGAAATAAAAATAAAGTTGTAGATAGTCATCCTAAACCAAAGACTTTTAAGCAAGGAAATGCTGTTGTGTGCTACGGGTGCGGTGCTAATCACGATAGGTCTTTTTGCAAATTCAAGAATGCAAATTGTAATTTATGTGGTTTAAAAGGGCACATCGCTAGGGTTTGCCGCTCCAAACAAAAAAAGAATTCGGGTCACAGGTTGCATGATTTAAAAGAAACTGCTAGTCTTGATGATGAGTATTCCCTAAATCGGATACGGGTTTGCAATTCTCTAAAGCAAAATGTAACTGTAAATATAGAAGGTCGCGATCTTGAGATGGAAGTGGACTCTGGTTCACATTTCTCTATCGTATCTTTAAATACTCTTAAGAACATTTTGGGGTCTGCAAAACCTAGAATTGCGCCTACATCAGTTTCAATATCTGATTTCCAGGGGAATAAAATCAATCTTGTAGGAACGTGCAACGTTAACGTGATGTTTAAGGACTTAAACCGTAATTTAGATCTTTTGGTGACCAAATCTAGATGCACAAGTATTTTAGGTTACTCGTGGTTTAAACCTCTAGGAATTTCTATTAGTGGAATTAACTCAGTTTCTGATCCAGTGCAAACCGTGCTAGATGAATTTCCTGAAGTGTTTAGCGAGGGATTGGGAACTTATACTGGACCTACTGTAAGTTTGCCTATTGATCCGTCCGTTCCACCAATCCGAATGAAAGCACGTAATGTTCCTTTGGCTTTAAAACCAAAAATTGAGGATTCACTGAATGAACTTTTGTCCGAAGGTATAATAGAGCCCATTAGTAATCCAAAATGGGGTACTCCCGTGGTTCCAGTCTTAAAGCCAAACGGCAAAGTGAGATTGTGTGGGGATTACAAAATTACTTTGAATAAGGCTATGCAAGCTCACCCACATCCTATACCTGCCGTAAATACCCTTTTGTCGAGTTTAAAGGGAGGTGGTTTTTATTCCAAAATAGACCTTGCACAAGCGTATTTGCAGCTACCAGTGGATGAAAAATCTGCTGAAGCGCAAACCATTCTTACGCACAAAGGTGCATTTAAAGTTAAGAGACTTCAATTTGGAATTAACGTAGCTCCAGGTATTTTTCAAAATACTATTGAGGACTTATTTTCGGGGCTAGAAGGCGTGGTTCCATATTTTGATGACGTTCTTATTAGAGCAGGGTCTAGGAAAGAGTTGGCTGTGAGACTAAGGGAAGTGCTAAAAAGGTTAAAAAAAGCTGGACTACGAGCTAAAAAGAGAAAAATGTTTATTCGGGGTAACAGAAGTAGATTT
Organism: Oedothorax gibbosus; assembly: GCA_019343175.1. Taxonomy (NCBI): domain Eukaryota; kingdom Metazoa; phylum Arthropoda; class Arachnida; order Araneae; family Linyphiidae; genus Oedothorax; species Oedothorax gibbosus. The sequence continues at coordinate 857,514 of JAFNEN010000414.1, forward strand.
CTTGGGATTTCGTGTAGACAAAGAAGGAATTCACCCTTCCAGGTCTAAGGTAGAAGCAATACATGCAGCTCCTATTCCTGCTGATAAGCAACAGCTACAGGCTTTTCTAGGACTAATCAATTTCTACCATAGTTTTCTTAAAGGAAAGGCTTCAATTGCAGAGCCACTGCACAGACTGTTGGACAGTGATGCGAAGTGGGTATGGTTAGATTCCCATACTGAGGTTTTCAATAAGCTTAAAAATCTGATTTCATCAGATAGTGTGCTAGTGCCGTTTGACGAAACCTTGCCTATTCTGTTGACGTGCGACGCATCTCCTTACGGGGTTGGCGCCGTATTAAGCCATCAACTTCCTGATGGTCGGGAGGCACCTATTGCATTTTCCTCTCGCACGTTAACTTCAACAGAACGTAACTATGCTCAGATAGACAAGGAGGCACTTAGCATAATTTCAGGCGTTAAGAAATTTCATAATTTTTTATATGGCCATCAGTTTACCTTGATCACTGATCATCAGCCTTTGTTAGGTTTGTTTAGTCGGTCTAGAGCTACGCCAGAAATTATTTCTCCTCGTATGCTGCGTTGGGCATTGATGTTAAATGCTTATGATTTTACTCTCGTTCATCGTCCAGGGAAAAAAATTTGCAACGCAGATGCTTTAAGTAGGCTCCCAAAAGCAAATTCCTAATTGTAATGTTCCTCCTCCTTTAGAAGTTTTATTTGTTGAAGATTTGGAAAATCCTCCGGTTAGCGCTAGGGAAATCGTGAAATTTACGCAGCGTGATCCCGTACTGTCTCGCGTGCTGGGTTTTGTGCAGAAAGGCTGGCCGGGAGGAGACTTAACTCCAGAATTTCGTCCTTTTTCTCTAAAAAGGAATGAATTATCAGTTCATAAGGGATGTCTTTTGTGGGGAAACAGGGTTGTAGTTCCTGGGCCGAGACAACTCAGAGTGCTTGAAAAACTGCATTTAGCTCACCCAGGAGTTGAGCGCATGAAGAGTCTCGCACGATGTTATGTGTGGTGGCCAGGCATGGATTCAGCGATTCAGAGTCACGTCGCAGGGTGCACTCTCTGCCAAACGACGAGACATTCACCTCCACGTGCGCCTGTGCATCCCTGGGAGGAGACTCGAACTCCCTGGTCAAGGATCCACGTTGACTTCGCAGGGCCATTCCAGGGTCAGAAATTCATGATCTTGGTTGACTCTCATTCTAAATGGCTCGAGGTGAAAGAAATGAAAGTGACTACTGCGAGTGCTACCATAGATGTCCTTCGGGAACTCTTTGCAACCCATGGGATTCCGGATGTAGTGGTGACAGACAACGGCCCTCCATTTCAGTCTAACGAATACCAATCCTTCTTGCAGGCTAATGGAGTTCGACCTGTGCTTGTCGCGCCACATCGTGCAGCCGGAAATGGTCAAGCGGAGAGACTGGTGCAGTTTGCAAAAGATTCTCTAAGACGAATCGTCAAAGGGTCTTGGAAGAAACGACTGTCGCAGATGCTTCTGTTTCAGCATATCACTCCGTCTTCAGTGACTGGTGCGAGTCCTGCCGAACTTCTAATGGGAAGAAGGTTGAGGTCGTGCCTTGACAGAGTTCATCCTGATTACTCCCAAGGTTCTTCTGATCCATCTACAGATCGACGGGTAAGAACATTCCAACCTGATGATCCAGTCTACGTCCGGAACTATTCTGCGGGTTCAGCTTGGATCCCTGCGAGAGTGGAAAAAGAAACTGGTCCAGTTTCTTACCGGGCGACCACTGAATCTGGAGAGGTTCTGAGGAGACACGTCGATCAGATGATGAAGAGATCCCCGAGCGAACCACCAGATCAACTGCAGGAGTCTGAACCATCACAAAGTCAACTGCAAGAGTCTAAAACTCCCATCGTCGAAGAACCGTCACCGGAGTCGGACTTGCAAGTGCCTCCTCAAATGGAGCCCTCCTCGACTCCGACACAGAGTCCTCCGCGTAGAGTGCTGCGCCCAAGAGAGAACCTTCGGCGTCCGGACTTCTACGGAAGATCTTAGCTAGGAGGAAGGGGTGTTGTGATCTACGCATCACGTCATACCAGCGCATATGAGATAGTTGTGCATGCTGCGCATAACTAACTGTATATGCGCTGGTATGACGTGATGCGTAGATCACAACACCCCTTCCTCCTAGCTAAGATCTTCCGTAGAAGTCCGGACGCCGAAGGTTCTCTCTTGGGCGCAGCACTCTACGCGGAGGACTCTGTGTCGGAGTCGAGGAGGGCTCCATAGGAGAGGCTCCATAGAGTCGAGGAAAAGTCATATTGTAACAACTGTTAGAGACGGAGAAAAATGTAAACCAGACTTGTGTTTGGCATAAGAAAAGTGTCACATTTTTAAGAAATTTTAAAACAAATTTTTAGAGGTTTTTAACACAAAAAACGTGAATAGCTTAAAAACAGTATACCTGTTGGGGGGGGAAAAAAATGATTCGATTGATCAAGGACCTAAATATAACTAAAATCAGTTGGAAAATACTAGGCACCAGAAAAAATTTAAGCCCTGTATTATGTTTGTTTGTTTTGTTTGAATTATCGCCGCACTAGAGCTACACGAGGGCTATTGGCGACGGGCGTCGTATTTTAGAACCACCGTCAGGTGATGAGCCGACACTTGAGTAGGCACCCAACGCAACCGTTAAGGGCGACATCGACGCAGCGTTGGGACTTAAGAGCATATTTAACGTGCACTCCCTCTACACGGGGTATTATTCGTCGGACTTTTTTGGCTGCACAGGCCGTTTATAGGTCGGCAGTTATTTTGGCGATGCCCGGACCCGAACCTGGGACCTTTCGCATGCTAGGCGAATATGCCTAACCGACTGGGCTCCCCAGCCCCCCCTGTATTATGAAAACAGAAATAATTAAAATATCATTCCAATATTTTTTTAACTTTGTTTATTGCCTATTTTAGAAAATATTTTTCCCTTACTTTACTTAACATTGTCAAAAGCATTACAAACATTGTTTAAAAGTACTTATATAAAAAATTTTTCAACCAGCTCTAGTTTCGTAAAACAAGGCTCTAGTTTCTAGCTAAAACAAATGTGTATCTGACTTTTTATATTGATCCAAATTTTTTACTAATCTTGCTAGATATGAATTACCTCAGCCTGCAGCCGGAAAAATGTCTGATTTGGCCGCTTGGACAGAATCTGTGGACAATTCGATGGCACAGTTAGAACACCAGGCCACACGGTAAGTTCTGACTTTCTGAGTAGCTGATATTTGTACTGTAACATCAAAAGGTTTTTACTGCCAAATTACAACAAGTTTTTATATTTTAAGTTGGGATGCACCGAATATTCGGTTACTATTCGGTATTCGGCCACTTTAGCCGAATAGCTTAACTATTCGGCCGAATAGTGAAATTTAAAAATTTCCAAATTTCTTCAAGTTATCATCTTATAAAACATCGAAAAATTCGCAAACAGGACTTGTTTTCTTTTATAATCGACTCAAATTCTTAAGTTTTAGTTATTTATAATGTTAAATCAAGCTTTACTCAAGTTATATTATATAAATAAACATGTCTCTCGTGATTGTGATTTTACCAATTTACACTTTCTAAAAGGCTTGAAACGAGTACTACTTTATTCTGTGTTGCTTCAATTAAAAATTTAATAGCTATATTGTATTAAAATTATTGTGTGATTTTGTACTTATATTTTTATGTTGAATTGAAACTGATGAATAATAAATACAACTTACTTAGATCCGACAAAAAATAAAAATTGGTTTAGGTAGGCCGAATATTCGGTATTCGGCCAAATTTGGTATTCGGTGCATTCCTAATTTTAAGCCATATATACCAGATCGACGACTTCTATTTTTTTAACAGAGTACAGTTGGCTCCCCCTTAATGATCCAAATTTTTTATCCGTAAAATGTAACAAAAATAGCTAAAAAGGACTTGTTTTGTTATTGATCCCCAATTCATATGATGCTGTTTAAAAAATGATGAGACTATGTGGCAAGTTTCAGATTTTCTAGGCTGCAACAAAAAATGTTATGGATATTTTAATGGTATATATTATGAATTAAACTTATATATACTGCTTGAATACATTGAATAAAATGGCCAATTACTTTAATTGTGCATTTATTTATAAGGCAAATATCATGAATGTATAAACTGCAATTAAATCAGTGGCGGCTCGTGGCATACGGCAAGTACAGCCAGGCTTTACTTAATATTCAGTTTAAAACAAAATCCCTAATCCGATCATGTAATTTTTAGCCATTATAATTTTCCAAAGGAGCGCATTTTTTTAATGCAGCGCTTTCACGTCAAAATTGAAAATTTTGCTCAAATAGTGGGATTGATAAAAGGTACCTATTTTTGTATCGAATGAGTTTCCTGCTAATAATCCAATCATACTGACTGTAGCCTGTGAAGAGTAATGAAAGAAAGGCTGTAGGACGCGAGCCTGGTTGCCATGGCCACAAAGAATATGCATTGCTTAATTCACATACAATTAAATGGATTAAAGCGCGGAGTGCTGCCCAGAACGATATTAAGCTTTTCGGCTGCAGTTGGAATTCGCTGAAATGATTGGTGGTTGCCGAACATGTGTTAGGCCATGTGTGATGATAGGGGAATCAAGAATTTGAACTCTTCAGCGTTCAAACGATTATTATTTTTCGGTGTGTACGGGATGCTTTTGTTTCTTGTTTTAATGTTCTATTTGTTCTTTATTAAAAAATGGAGCCCCGCTATGATAAAATATACTTAAAGTAATACACTATGGTTTTTTTTTTTTAAGTAAGTTATTCTATTTTCTATAATTTTATATACTTTTTTAATTATATGCTTCTCAATTTATGCTCAGCCAACTAAAGTTTGTGTGTGAAGGGGGGGGGGGGGGTGTCGTGTTTCCTCGGCTGTACCAGCATTTTTGACCATGGGCCGCCACTGAATTAAATTTATATACATTCATTTCTCTTATCCAGTCTAGCCATATTTTTCCTCGATCCTTCAAGCCAGTTATGAGGGTGCTGGGTATTTAACCCTTCAGTACAGTAAGAGGTTTGATGATTAAAGTGTGTGGATGATCACTCAGTTGGCTAACATCATTATCCCACAAAATGACAGCGTTATGCATGATTGCTCCTATGCAGCGTGTAAAATAAGCGGTATACAATCGCGAAACGCGACACCAAAATGAAAACTTGCGATAGCAATTTAGCTTTGTATCGCATTTAGTTGCGATACTCACAAAGCATCTCCGTTTCTCATAACCATGGTGTTTTTGCAAACGATTCGAAGTCAGATCGCTTCAGTTCAGTTGTCTAAGTCATGGAGCTTAATCTCAATTCGAATCCGTTGGCCGATTTTCGTTCGGGCAGGGAAACATCTAAATTCCATACCAGACTGGAAGTGAGTAGCAAAAAGTGTAAACAAACCGCCGATAATCGCGCCAGAACAGAAAGATTTAGCGAGATTTCCAATTCGTTATTTGTGTTGCGAAAATCAACGAAAGTAAAATGTGGCGGTTCAGTTACGAACTGTTAAAAACTGGATCACAGAAACGGGGATATTTATCAAAAATTAACATTTCCCCCCAAAACAATTAAAGAGACTGGAAGAGTCTTTAAATTTTTTCAAAAGTGCTATGCATTAATTAAAAATTGCTACACACAAATACTTTGGTGTAGCAGAACTGCTATACACACAAAAAAAAGTATTTTACACGCTGCTCCTATGCCACTCCCTCCTCCTAAGCTTCACGTCTCAACTTTTTATGTTTATAAGTATATTATTTAACAAAGCTAAATTCTAAATCATTGAATAATAAGACTTGAACTTGCAGTCCCTGGACAAATTATTAGACGCACTGCAAGATTCCATGTAAAATATTAATTACCGGGTGATATTGTACCGTTTTATTATTTTAAACTGATTTGTTTTTTTATTTTTATATTATCCAATCAGTTACCGATTTACTTGACATAAATAAAACAGCATTAATTTAGAAAAGCATAAGTTTATTAAGTTTGAAAGAAAAGTGAAATTTAGGTTAGTAAAAGTCAATATTGAGTTGAGCCACCTTTAGCCGCTATCAAAGCTTTCATTCTGCGCGGCATGCTATCAATGCAAGACAGTACTGCCACCTGCATTTGAGGATGATGATTCCACACATAAATAATCTTATAATAAATAATTAATATAAATTAATCTTAATCATAATTATCTTAAAATAAATACAAATATGTAGTCTACAATTCTTTTAAATTACAATCAATAATATTGTAGTTTAAATATACCATTATTGCATAAAAACTCTTAAGAAACATAAAATTACTAAAAAAATACAGTGCGTCTAATAATTTGTCCAGGGACTGTACTTGAATATCTCAATTTATTTTGTCACTATCCTCAAAAACCAAAAATTGCATTTTAGGATCTGTAACTTGGAACTTATGAGCGTTTATGGATGTGAAACGTGGAAAGCTTGTAACGCAACTCTTGTACAAATGGTAAACCAGACTCAGAAGCAGCTGCAAGATCTGAGGTATGTATACTGCTTTGAAATATGGGTTTGGTACACAATCCTGACATCGGCCATATCCCGCTACTAGAACTATATTTTTTTTTGTTTATTATCTTGTGTTCTTTAAAATGGTGAAAGAAGCCCTCTCTGTAGGGCTTGTCAACAGGTTGAGGAAAGTTCGTTTCACGTTCTCTGCGAATGTGACAACTACTCTGCACAAAGATTTGAGTATCTTGGGTACCATTGTATCGATGCCTGGGAGGTTGATAACTTACCAATCAGGGATATTCCGAGACTCATTTCAGCAATCGGCCTGCTTCAAGGTTAAACGATGGGGTTAGTACAATAGACCAGTGGTCGCGGTGCTTGGCCCTGGTGGGTCGCCCCACTCAAGTCATAAGTCATTAAAATTGTGGCTGCAATTTAGCTTTTTCTTTTATAGGAATACCGTTACAATTTCCACGGGGTGAAATTCGACTTCATGACTCTTAAGCGGGATTTCGCGTTAAGATATTTTTTAGAATTACCTCAAACCTTTATAGGCCAGAGAAATGCTATCAGTTCATCTTAAGCGAAATTTCGTGTTAAGCGAGTTCGTGTTAAAGAGGTTCGACTGTACTCCAAATAATTATGTACGTGATTTCCGTATGAAATGCATTTTTAATATAACACCTTTTTTGAACCAAAAGTATGTTTATAGCAATGAAAGAAAAATCCCTCTTCTCAAATGCAAAAATTATAATTAAATCGCCCCTAATTAAGTATAACAGCATTAATTTATTGATTTGTTGGGATTTCAATCCTGTCGGGATTATGTCCGGAACCCATAAATATCTTCATACTTCTTCAAACAACTGCATGTTTTGTTTATTATGGTTTTGATATAAATTTTGAAGTTATTTTTATGTAATTAAAGAAATATATAGAATATAAACTATTACAACTACATTTTGCTGCAATATATTTCCTGAAGTTCTTTCAAAAAAATATAAAATGCTTAATTGGTAGACTTATGTCATTAAATTATCAGAAAGACAGTAAAAGCTGGTAGTTTCGTAATAATCCTTATGTTGTTACGTTAATGTTATCAAACTTTTACAATTGTAAATTTTAAATTCCAGAAAAAAGATTTTGGAGATCAACTGGCAGAGAAAAAACTCTCAAAATACAGCTGGAGAAAAGTTACGAGACTTGGAATCATGGTAAATATGTTTAAAGTACTATTTAGCTTGTGTGCTTTTTTAAGTTAGCCCATATTTTCTTTTACTAAGTGCTTGCCAGTTTAAAAGTTCTTCACTTACAAAACTGTTATTGGGATACTTAAATTGTCAATTTTATGTTTAAGATTCCTATTTTTCTTATAAAGACCTAAAAAATTAAATGTTCCTAATAATTAACCCTATACGGCAGTGGTTCCCAACAGGTGGTATTTACAGACATTAGGTTCTTCCGCGTATTTCCAATATTTTCTGCAAATGACTTTTTAGTCAATTATAGCATTAAAATGAATAATATAGTCCTTATTTTATTAATTCATGTCAAAACACTCGCCACATTTTTATCTGTCTCTCATTCCTGGTATCAAAGTAACTGGAAATTTTATTTTAGTTCATTCAGGAACTTCTCGTTTATGCCTGATTTTAATCTTAGATCTTTTTCTAAGTCGCATTGTAGATATTTCTTATTGTAGATTTTTAGATTGTATTGTTTGCTAATTTTCAACCAATTTTCTTTTAATTCCATTTTTTTTATGATGAGTTGGTTATTGACGTGGGAGATTTCTGTCCATCTGTTTACTTTCTTTTCCTATTCTGTTCTAACCATTCAATTTTCACATTTATTTTTTTGTTTGAAAGGTACAACATCATAAATCGCTACTTGATACTTTTGTCTGTTATGTTTTATCTATAATAATAAGAGAAAGAGTCTGTCTGTTTGTCTGTGGAATGTTCTGAAAAAAATACACCACTTTCGTTCAAATCCGATTTTTTTTTTCCCCCTTTCGTGTGGCCATTCGACAGAAAAAATTTAAACGAACACAAAAATTAATTAAAATTGAAATTGCTTTTATTTTCTTGCCATTACCTTCAGAAACTAAATTAATGATTTGAAAAATAATTGAACGTGCCAATTAGCTAAGTGGGGTTTTTTAAAACCCAGTATGGAGGTTTTGACGTGAAATAACATTGTTATACAATTATAGTTATTTTTTAATTTATCAGGAAAATTGTGATGACGGTAAGTTCATATTGAGGAAGATTTTTGTGATATGAGGATGTGCATTTTATAGTGATGTATTTTTATTTTGGAATTGTAAAGCAATAGAAGTAACGGGATTTTATTCTTTATAATGAACGGGAACAAAGGCAAAGTTTATTATACTATAGCAAATCAAATGACACATATACTTGGATCGATTTGATATTCTTTTAGTCCGTGCGAAGAACGAGTATTTATTTGCTAGTTTAAAATATGACCTGTTATATATATTTTATCTCCTGTGTCTGTATTATAAAAATGTCTTAAAGTGGTTAAGTTATTTGAAGTAGGTTATTTCTTTCAGAACTTCTTGTTTTCATTTATAAAACTTTCTTTTAATTGCATTTTACTCTTTTTCTTGCAGTTGGGTCGGACTTGTGAGTAAAAACTACGAAATTGAGCGAGCGTGTGCAGAGTTGGAAAAAGAAATAACCTTGATAGAGATGAAAACTTCAAAGTATAAAAATTAATTTAAATTTGTAGTTTATATAAGAAAAAACTTCAATTTTTTGTACAAATGTGTGTGTCACTTTTTTTGTATTTGTTTTTAATAATAAAGTAATGTTTCCAAAAACGTGTTGTGATTTTTATTTTGTAATTTGAAGCACAATGTAATACATATTTCCATATGTTTCTGTAAACAGTGTTGTAATTTGTTTTTTGATTAAAGTCGTTTTTATATATATGTAAGTAGTATATTTTATGAAAATAAAACTATATTTTGGCAAAGATCTTTATTATTAAGGTACTTGCATGAATGTCAAATTATGATGTAAGAATTTCATTTATTATAACAAAATATAAAAGCAAACTAACGATATACAAATGAATCTTTTTTAAAAACAAGTATTGATAAAACAGACCTGGTGGTTCTTAACCAATTAAAGAACCTTTTGTGTGAATCACATTTTTTATTTGTGCGAATACCATTAACATCTTCTTACCAAATAAAAGTGTTAACTTTAAGTTTTTAAAATTCGGTTTTTGTCGAAGTTAATTGGTCCGACATAAATTGTCCAGTACTATGGTCTTTGTCTAATATTTTGTTTATTTACATAAACTTATGCAAGAAAAAGCTTATTTTCGCATTGTAAATTTTCTTGCCAATTTTTACTAATTAGTTATTAATTATCATGTCTGTTAGAAAAATTATTAACTCAGCTTTTTTATGATGAATATTTTCATATTTTTTTTAAATTCCAATGGCATTTATTTTTAGTTCAATCTATGTGGACTTCTAGATTTAAAAAACTACTATGATTTTATTTTTAAAGAAAATTTGAATTTTGAATCATATCGACATATTGCGTTTTTATGGGTAAAATTCATAAATCTCAATTGGGTTGTTTCGGATGACTTTAGTTCCCAGTTTTCATTCTTGAATTTCCGCGATTTCATTGATTATTTCGTTTTCACGGATATTTAGGATACTTTATATTTAATGTTGATACAAAACTATTCTACAGATTACAGTACAATAATAAATTATACAATGTAAAAACAGACGACGAAACGAACAAGGAACTGTTGTCACTCGTGACTGGAACTTTCCCATTAAAAAGCAAGTTATTTGAAGAATAAAAACCAGCGCGTAAAACAAATTTTCATAGATATAGAAAGTGTAGCATTGCGCAATCCCCATACAACGCATTACAAATCCCGCGATTGTGTGATGAATTCGCTTTTCGCCGTTTTCGCAATGCATCACGGGATACTGGCTGGCAAAAAACTGCTTTTGCCGAAGAGTTACATGCAATAAAAATTGCATTTTTAAAATGCTTCTTTTATGAATAAATACTTCTTACTTACCAGAAATTATCAAAACATATCCAGTGATAAACTTATGCTAGCAAAACTGGCAAATAGTTTTAACTAGTTAATATTTAATATATATTTTTTATTAGACGAATTTATCTCATGGTGCCATCTGGTGACTTATGGCACGCCATGGGCGAGCGGGATGTTTCGGCTTGCGAACTGCTTTATGGGATACTATTGGAAAAGTGGCTTCACCTTTTCCCCTAGGGGCAGATCTGCTAATCTTTCTACATCTATGCAAATTTTTTAAAAATCAAGCTTGCTGGTTTGCAGCTCAAAATATGTCATTCTTTCAACATAAATTTGGCGTGTTGTAATCATTATATTTCTTTTTTTGTTTACTTATAAAAGATCAGAAGTCTATTGAAAAAAAAACCACTAATGTTTAATATAATTTTGTACCATCATTGCATGGTATGGGCAGCACCTGAGCTAGCTACCAAACATTAGGCATTCAAGTTCGACTACAATTTTGATTACAGAATGCTAATTCTAACTAATACAAAAACATAACTAGTTATAAGCAGTTTCTTGGTAATTTTTAATGGGAAAATTGTAAAATAAGATCAGTATCGATATCTTCATTTGTTAAATCCAATGTGAAAGTTTCTGTATCACCCTAGTGGGATAAGTATAAACTATTTGATTAACGCCTAAATCATTGTTTGAACGTCTACGTGACATATGGATTTACGACATGAATCACTTTCATGCCATATAATCAAAACATTGAAAAATTTTAATCCTAAAATTATTTAAAACTTAAGCTATTTAATTTATGGAACTTGGCTATGAGCTATCGTATTCTGGGGGTTGGTGCAGGAGTTTTTATTGTTATTGCTATATGGATTACTGCTTTAACACTTTCAGTTGTTTTTTCTAAGGCTAAACGCCCTGTTTCGTAAGTTTTGTTATTCTTTTGCAGACTAAGAGTGCATAAATGTCCGTCTTGTTTTTAAATTAATTGTTTTAATGGCATTTTATGCAACTAAGTATTTATCTTTGTCTGTAATGAATGGGATACTTGAAACTTGCATTTATAACTAGTTTAAGCTTCAATCTAAAATTTCTGAAAAGTTTTTTTATTTGCATTCTAATTATTTGTTTAAAAAGAAAATTTAAATTATTTGGGTTTTTTTACTGGTACATATGAGCATTATTTTGACGTTGATGAAATTATGTCATGTTGTTTTAAAGTAACCTATCATTTTGGAAGATGTCAGTGAAATCGTATCTCCTGGCCCTCGAAAAACTGCCAAATTTGTTACAAAGAGTGAAAAATAATTTTTCTGACAACCATGTACACTAAAACAAAGGTCCAGAAAGCATGATTAGTCGTAAATTTGAATTATGGGAACACCTGGCCTTTTTGTCCATTTGTAGTCCTGAACGTTGTTATGAAATGCTATACCTAATAAGCTGTACTGAAGCTGATCTGTTGTGTTTACCAACTTTCTTTTTGCTCTGAAACATAACAGAAATAGCCTATCTACAGTCCCTGGACAAATTATTAGACGCACTGTATATTTTTTAGTAATGAGGAAAACATACCATTACCAAAGAATGCATATGATTAAAAAAGATGTCGATATATGTATTAAGTATGGAAGATAGTATTTTCTATTCAATAGCTTAAGTTTAGGAACACAAATGTCCTTCTAAAGGTGTTTTGTTCATCATTGATTGATACATGAAATCTTGCAGTGCGTCTAATAATTTGTCCAGGGACTGTAGACTGACAACTATATACCACAAATGTACTGAAATTATGTTAACCATTTTGGCAAATTTCGGATACACCTGGCTAATAAAAATTTAAATCATTAACCAAATCTGTTGTGGCTATTAATTTGGGTAATTTTGAAGAACCTTTGAAATTGTGGCTAATTTTAAGAACCTGGACATTTTAACTTGCTCTTGAATATTTATAGCATTTTTTTGTTTTTGCTCTTTTGGGTTTTGAATGTATGTTTACTTATATTTACAACAACGAAATTCATGCATATATTTTGTAAATCATTCAAGAAGTAATGTACCACCAAAACTACTTTAAAGAAATGAGGTACTGAAAGTTGAGCTATTTTTGCAGCTTTGCCTTTTTTTTTTTTTTTGAAAATTCTATCTGATAAACCTTGCAACTATAATTCTTAAGTAAAATGAAATAGAATTGAATTTTAAATACAATATAACCCAATTATTCAAGGGACCACAATGTTTATGAAGTAAAAAACGAGTAATGTTCTAAAAAAGGTTGAAGAATGAAACTTTAGGAAATCATGTAAAAATATGTATTATCTGCTCATATTATTAATAAAGTTATAACATGACATCTATTTATTGTATAACTATTTAACTAATAATCTATAAATTTAAATTCTTTATGATAGTAGTTAGTTTAACTAAAATAATTTGTATAAAGTAGTAAAAACATATATTTTTTATTTTAAATTTCTTTAAGAAGGCACTGGATATCATATAAACTTATATTTTTAGCGTTATATAACAGAGGAGTTAATTAAAAATTGTTATAAGCAAGATATTACAAACATTATGATCTACAAGTAATTCAAAAGACCAAATATTTCGGGTGTTATAAATGAGTTGTCGTTGTAACCAGGGTTGGGGTTTTCCCGTCCAAAACTAATATTTCCCATCTCAGCGGGAAAAACTGTTAGGGATACTCAAAACTACCTTTTTGTCTTAAAATACTAGAAATAATTTTGCTGAATATACTTATCGAATTCAAATATTTTACATATAGTTATAGGATATAAATTATTTTTTTAAATTGTATTCGCTGTTTTTTAACTATTTGTTGATAAAATCCGTTTTTGTCCTTAAATCAAATATAAATTAGTTAGTTGCTGAAATAGTATTTATCTTAGATAGATAAAATTTTTTAAATTTAACTTTTAAATATTTTACTGATAAATAATTTTAGATAATTAATCTTTCAAAATTAGTTTCATGTTAACACAATGACTTGTAAAACCTGCCAACTGTTATTCAATGTATTTAATGAAATTGCTATTTCGTTAGGAGATAATGTATGCAGTTTGGAACAAAGTTAACCATTGTTTTAACTTAAATTTAAATATATTCGAGTAAAGTTACTAACTTTTTACTTAATATAATAATGATCAACGAAAATCTGAAAATATATCAATACGTTCATAGCTCTTTGTGCATTTGATAGTGCATTGTCGATCAACAAAACCTAAAGTATTTTTGTCAGATCTTAGTTTTTACTATGTATAATTGAAATTTATATTTTTTTCTTCACACAAATGATGTATTTTATAAATTGAATTATTTATCTTTTACTTAGTATCTTATATACTCGTGTATAACCCGTCCGACCCCCCACTTTTTAAACCAAATATCCTTCCAAAATCGGTAACCCATGTTTTAGTGGAGGTAGGAAATAAGGTCAGGGCCTTCTGAAGAAAATAAGAAGAAACCGGTTAATGACGGGCCGAAATTTTTCTTATTTATTTTGCAAGCTAAATTTCAACCCTAATGAAAATAAAAACAAGTTTCGTCTCCGAGTGTCCTTGACATTGCTGACCATGAATGGAGAAGTTTAGTTGAAACTATGTGCCATGAAGCGTGAAGACCACGCTGCCAAGGTCGTGGACCACCGTTGTTTTTTACACCTTGAAAACTGGTTGACTGAACTCCCCTGTGCCAGAGCTACACATGCAAAATACACATCACGCCAGAACTAACAATAAAGCATCACATGGTGGATACTGTAAATAGATACCAATCTTATTTCATCTTCACAATTTAACTGCTTTTGTGTCTTTATTTTTAATAGATAGTATTTAAACCTTAAGTTTGATTGAAATTCAGTTTTAGTTTAAAGATTAGGGATTTATTTTTTGTTCGGAAAATCGATGTCTTGTGTATTTAAGTCGACCCTGATTTTTACGGCACTAAATTTGTCCTAAATTTCTCGGCTTATACACGAGTATATACGGTAACACTTTCTATTTCTTGCGAACGGCAATGTTTCTCCTCACCAACTGAATAAACAATGTTCATATGTATTTTTCCTTCCAGGGTGCACAATTTACTTTGATGTTTTTTACCTAAAGTATATCTAGGGTTTGCTAACACTTGGTAATTTCTTTACAGGTTTCTTGGGTCCGGCAGTATTGCTCTCGCTTTGTTGGTGACAATCATTCTACTCTGTATTCCACGTGGCTCTCCTGTCGAAGATCCGGTCGTTGAGTTGCTGCCATCAGATTATTTGTTCATCTGGAGGTTAACATTACTGGTATTTCTATTCGTCGCTTTCGTTGCTGGAATTATATTCGTGATAACCGAACACTGGTCAGTGTCCATGCCTGCCAAACCCTTAAGGAAAGTGGCTCGTAAGACTGTTATTTGCGAAAACAAGTGAACATTTACTAACCCATAGTTTTAACTTAAGTCGCATAAGTAGATTTCAGTAAATATGGCAGACAAGGGTCCAAAAGTCGGCAGTCGTGTTGAAATTGTGGGTAAGGATGTTAAAGGAAAAGTTGCTTTTATGGGTACCACCACTTTCTCAGCTGGAAAATGGTTTGGAGTTGTTTTGGATGAACCAAAGGGTAAAAACAATGGATGCGTCCAAGGTAAAACTTACTTCACCTGCCCGGACAATTTCGGAATATTTGTTCGTCAAACACAACTGCAAGTGATTGAGGAGGACACTGGTTTGAAAGGCCGTGCCTCGTCCGCTGCATCTATTGGTTCGTTGGAAAATGTTGCATCAGGGAGAGAATCAATAGAAAAAAAGAGGAAATCTTCGAGTACTGGTATTCCAAGATTTCCCTCGGATAAGGGAGCAAAAGATGCAGCCAACATGGCCGAAGCCCCTACGCGGATCCCCTCTTCCACGAACCTGAAGAGTTCTGTGGCAGAAGAACCTGCTCAGTCGACAGATTTGCTGGCAATCAAAACTGCAGCCAGTAATCTGGAGTTCAAGAGCATGCTCTTGCAGAAGGACCAAGAAATGGACGGGCTCAAAGCCGAGATCAAAGATCTGAATGAGAAACTGGAGACCATAAAGATAAAACGCTCTGAAGACCAGACCAAACTGAAAGAGGCCGAGAAGGCCAAAATTCAAGTGCAGCAACTGTTAGAATACAAGTCAAAAATTGCAGAAGTCCAGGCAGATCTCCAGAGGCAGATAACTCAGGCCAAGAAAGAGGCAAAGGATGCCATTGAGGCCAAGGAGCAGCATGCAGAAGAAATGTCCGACCTGGCTGAAGCCATGGAGATTGCGACCCTGGACAAGGAGATGGCGGAAGAGAAGTGCGAGGCTCTTCAGGCAGAGTTGGAGCAGACGAAAGAGAAGTTGGAGGAGATCCAGATTGATTATGAAATAATGAAGACAGAGATTTCCGAGAAGGGAAGCGAAGGCAATGCCACAACTTACCAAGTGAAGCAGCTTGAGCAGCAAAATGAGAGGCTCAAAGAAGCTCTCGTGAAACTGAGGGACTTGTCAGCCCAGGAGAAACAAGAACAGCAGAGAAACCAGAAGGAGCTTGATCAGCAAAAGTCCGAAATCACTGAGCTCAGCCGTGCAAAGGAAAAGTTGAGTTTGATGGTAGATGATTACGAAAGACAAATTGGGGAGTTGAAAGACCAGGTGGATGCTGCTCTTGGTGCAGAGGAGATGATCGAGATTCTGTCGGAAAGAAACTTGACTTTGGAAGATCGAGTCAAGGAGTTGCAAGTCTTAGTTGACGACCTTGAACGGTTACAAGACGTAAATGACCAGCTACAGGAATCGGCAAAAGAAACTGAGCTCGAGCTTCGAGAAGAAGTTGACATGGCCACTGTCAAAGTCAGAGAGGGACAGAGGAAACTGGAAGCCATGCAAGAAGCTATAGCAGATTACGAACAGACCATCCAGAAATTCAGAGACCAAACAGAACAGCTCAGGGAAGCCAATCATGAACTCCACATGCAGATGCAGAAAGAGTCGGACAGGGTGGAAATGTCAAAACCTGTTGAGTATTTCGATTTTAAAGTGAAGTATGCAGAAACAAAGGCTTTTGCAAGAGCTGTTGAAATGGATCTAAGGCGTTTAGAAGTACAAGAATTAACACAGCATGTCAACTACTTATGTGCGTTCATGCCAGATAACTTCTTGAGCCGAGGCTCTGATCATGATGCCATTTCGGTATTGCTGCTTGTGCCCAGAATGGTTACAAAATCAGAAATATTAGCTTCACAAGTGAGAGAGAAGTTCTCTTCTCCAGGAGAAATTACTAAAGATTCGGTTCTTAAGACTCATAAAATCGACCAGTATTCTTTCTCCAATCGTTTGCTGTACCAGTTGTATTTCCTACAATCTCTTTTGCATCAGTACAACAGTGCTCTCAGCAACTGCAGTGTAGAACTATTCATGAAAGTCGGGACTCTGTATATGGAAATGGCTGTTCAAGAAAAGGCTCTTGATTATTACATTGATTTGCTTAGAAAAGACCAGCTTGATGAAAATGTCAATCTTGATAGCTTAGTGAAATGTGTTATGTACTTCTTTAATCTCTACAGTGTGCACTTGGCTACTGAGCAAGTTGACTGCACCCAGCTCATGGGAGATCATATGAAGTTGATTGGAGCTGCCTGTGAAACTATCCGCACAGATGTTTCCTGTATCAAGGTGCTTCTAGATAATGCTGGTTCCAGTAGCGAATTTGGTAGCTTATTAAAAGATGTCTGCACCTACTCGGACGACGTCCTTCAGTTTGTTAAGAAAATTCGAAGGCGACTGCCGGCAGAAGGAAGTCAATCGATTCTGCAGTTTTCTGAAGAAGTATCAACGCATCTCAACAAGTGCCGAGAAAGTGTAGGACAAGTCATGAATGCTGCCTACCTGTTAAGGAAATCCACGGTGCAGCAAGTCACAATGTCTGGAGATTCTACTTTCGTAAGCGTTGAGAAGATTAAAGAACTTGCTCATGAATCTACAGACAAAGCTTATGGTAAAGATGATAGCGGCCCTGAGTGCTTGAGGCAGTCAATGAACATGGTCATGACTAGTATGGCAACTGTTTCAAGTGGAATGCAAGAGGGGGAATACGAGATCGAAAGGTCGAGCCTCAACAAGGGAAAGGCGCCTGTGTTTCTAAGAGCTGATACCGTGAAGGAGGAGGCGAGAGACTTGGAAAACCTGAAATTCAAACTGGAAGCCAGAGAAGGAGACATTCTGGAGCTCAAAAAGGCCCTGAAAATGAAGAGCGACGAACTGAGCGAAATGCACGTAAGGAAGGAAATGGCAGAGAAGAAACTGGAGATTGCCTCCAAAGATGGAGACGAGAGAGTTGACCGTGCCCAAAGACAGCTGGACGAGACAAAAATGCTTCTCAAGAAGAAAGAGAAGGAATTTGAGGAAACCCTTGATCACCTCCAAGCCGACATTGATGCCCTTGAGGCAGAGAGAGGGGAACTCAAGGACAAGATCAAGCTCATTTCAAAGAAGGCCATTCTGGAAGGCCTCTCAAAGACAACCTCTCTGGCCAGTCTGGTCACTTCTCCCACCAGCCCTTCTGTTCCTGGATCCGCAGCACCAACTAATGTGGTTCTGTCAAGAGGCGACAGCTCTCTGCTATCTCAGCAGGTGCAAGACCTTCAGCTGGCTCTGAAGCACCTGAAGAACGAGAACCTACGGCTGCAGACTGACCAGATGATGAAGCAATTGGCAAGTCTGCCCCCATTGAAAGTGCCGAGCAAACCTACCGGTTTCGCCAGCCACACTGGATTCAAGAACATGATTGACCTGGAGCAAAAAGACTGCTCTTCCATATCGGAAAGTCTGGTCCTCCTGTCAAAGAAATCCAAAGACCTTCTGGAACGGGCTCAAGTCCTGACTTGTCCAAACGTTGTGGACATAAGCCACCGGAAGCCCGGTGTGGAACCGGCCATTGAGAAAATGTCCGCCAAGCACCACATTGTCGAGTCCACCATCAAGCTGAAGACTCTCCAAAACGAAGCGCAGAAACTTAAGCTGGAGATCGCAAACCTGAGGGCGTCGCAAAAGAAAGGGACCCAAGTGTCGGCAGATTTCTCTGCTTTCCCTACTCCCGAGTTCTCAAAGACTTTTACCGGCAACAAGGAGCTGGTTGCCAGGATTGCTTTTCCAAAGAGGTGTGGCGCCGATGAAAGGCCGGTCATTCCTCTCTTGACCAGCATGAACGAGATCGTCGGTCTTCACTCCAAGATCCTCTCCTGATGTGATTATTTGAACTGTGTGCCTTTCTGTCTTAACTATGCAAAATGTGATGGGTTATATTGTCGATCTAATCTGTCAGAAACCTAAAAGTATTTAACTTTTTTGACATTAATTTTATATATTCACTTCTCTTTGCACTATAGTGCTTAAAGAAATATCCAAACTCTGATCCAAAGCTTACACCAGTGATCATTATTTGCTTTGAAACTTGTTACTATCTGAAAACAATTGATAAACAAATCTGTAGGTTATTTTAATTCACTTATTGATATCCCTTTGTACCTCATACATGAAGACTTAAAAATAATGACCTGTATCCTGAACTAGTTATGCAATTTAATTTATATTAGCGTTAAATGTTAGATATATTCAGACATATACTTATGATTTATGTTCCCACAATGAATTTTCTTTATGATTGTCAAGTAGGTGGATAAATATGATGGTTTATGCGACTGCATGAAGTAAATTTCATACTAAAAAATATATATTTTACATTAGTTGCATATCAGCTTTTTTAACCACGACTGTACTTTTATAGCTTTAGAATGCATAAAATCTTATGGTTAACACTTAATATCTTTTTTTTTTTGCACATGTCTAAGAACGCTTATTTAAAAAAAAATTACTGTGAGATTAGGAAAGAAAAAAAACATTCTCCCTTTACCCTATTCCTTTACAAAGCTTTTTTCGGTATTATCACTTGTTGCAACGGTGCCTATTTTTGAATTTAAGTTTTTTTTTAATAATGGATGTTTTCTTAAAAGTCCCAGTTACATGAGTTAAGAATGACTGACTGAATATTTTAAGTCTGTGTAGTCTGAAAAAAAAATGGTTGTAGTTATGGTTTAATTAATTTCTTTATTAAATGCTACTAGTATAATTTTTTATATCCTATATTTACCACTTTTTCCTGTCTTAATTAATCAACCTAACTTTTTATAACCGACTTACCTCTGGTCCCAATTATGCTATCAACTCTCACTGTTTAATTTTTTTCATAAACAATATTTCTATTTTTCTAGTTATGTCTCCTGTTTATTTTACAGTCCCTGGACCAAATTATTAGACACACTGCAAGATTTCATGTATCAATCAATGATGAACAAAATACCTTTAGAAGGACATTTGTGTTCCTAAACTTAAGCTATTGAATAGAAAACACTATCTGCTATGATTAATAATACATATATCAACATCTTTTTTAATGATATGGCATTCTTTGGTAGGTTTTCATCATTACTAAAAAAAAATACAGTGTGTCTAATAATTTGTCCAGGGACTGTATATTGTCTTCAAACTCTCTTTAGACTCGAAGAGAAATCTGTAAGACATGGATTTACATTTTATACACATTTTTTTAGTTCAAAACTACTTTAACCGGAGCTATTTGGCATTTTGAACTAACTAACATTTTAAATGCATCCTGTTTGGGGGGATGGGTTGCCTTGCTTTGAGTGATTGTTCATTAATTTTTTATTAATAAGTTACAATAACTTTTTATAAATTGAAAGAGTTTATTCTCTAAATATTTTCTCTTGGTTAGCCAAAAAATAAAATTTTAAAACAATCGCGTTGTTTCCTATATAATGTTTTGTTTAGTATACACGGTTAAAAATTTTGTGCTTGATTTCACCATGATATTGGTTCCTAGTAGCTGCAACGGCTGTGTGGTGAAATGTTTCACCTTTTTTTCGGTGTTTGGTTGAACCATTTTTCTGGATTTGGAAACAAAAACCTGAGAAATGGTTCAACCGAATACCAAAAATATGGTTTAACGTTTCACCACACAGCCGTTGCAGCTACTAGGAACCATATTTTTGGTGAAACAAAGTGCCTAATTTTTAACAGTGTAGCTTTCCACAATTTTTCTATGTGAAAGTATGCGTAACATTTTCATTTATTTGAAGCTTAAAAAAATAACCCTTCACCTGTTTTCAGCTCTAAATTATATTGTGATATTTTCTTTTTTCTAATAGAGCAGACATGGAAGGCTTTAAAATCACTAATAATGTCTACATTTAATAAAAATGTTTGTAGATTTTAATCAAAATTTATTTATTAATATTCTTTAAGTTTTTATAAATTGATGTCCTACTTTCCCATTTGAAATGGTTGTAAAGTGTTCTGTGTATTATTCTTTAAATATGTAACGTTTCTTTTCCACTGCCCTTCTTTAACTGTAAAAATAAATAGTTGTGTGATTGTATTATTGTTCTGTTATATTAATTATTACTCCAAGACTAACCATTTTGAGATTTTTAAATGTGAGGAGACACATGAAATGTTTCTATTTTATACAATATCCAATTTGTTGAATGGACATGTTTCAGGTCTTGAGTGGCAACAGAAATGCTAATACGAAAAGGAATTCTTTCCCGAGCCTAGATTGGTGAGTCAATATCGCGTTGGAACCGAGGACCGATCGAAGCAATTACGTCACCTGAAACAAGCTAATTATATTTTTGATTTATTCCAAATTTCAGTTATAGGTGAAATTCAAAATGATACATCCTTGTCATACTACCTAGAAATTCAGGAGTAAAAGATTTAACCAAAAATAGATTTTTAAAATTGACTTTTTAATAAATGCAGAAACGCTTTGCAGTGGGATTTTTAAGCCAGTAAGTTTCATGTTTCAAAAATAATTTAATTGAAAGCTTCGTGAGTAATTTCGACACAAGTTAATGCTATATGCTACACACTTTGTTAATAATACAGCAAAGAATCAATAAGTTTAAAAAAAAAAAACAGTATGGGTCATAATGTATTAGTATAATTTCAAATTCTTAATGCTTGCTTAAAAACTAATTCCA
Organism: Oedothorax gibbosus; assembly: GCA_019343175.1. Classification (NCBI taxonomy): domain Eukaryota; kingdom Metazoa; phylum Arthropoda; class Arachnida; order Araneae; family Linyphiidae; genus Oedothorax; species Oedothorax gibbosus. Next base: position 879,165 of record JAFNEN010000414.1, read on the forward strand.
TGATTTCGTGACTACATGAAATTAAATTTTCCCACAACAATCAAAGAGCATCTAATTTTTTAAAAAAAAACTAATTTGGAGATTCTTTAACTGACTTTTCTACTTTCCTCTTTTCTGGTTCGTTAAACTGAAACCTTTCGTGCAATACTCAAGTTTTGTCTTACCCATGTTCATTATTTTTTAACTTTTTAAACAACAAAAAAAGTAATTTTTGCGCCTCGCTCCCTTGTACAACAACCGTGTAGCAAAAGCCCCGCAATCATAGAAGTAACTTCATAACATTCATATGGATTAGAATATTTAAAATTTGAATGTTAAGTCGATTCAAGCTAATATATAGAAACGGTTTTAGATTGCCAAGAGATACATTTCAAAAGAATAATGTCTTCCATACTTTCCGGCCATCTACATGTCACTCAAGAAAACTTGTCAAGAAATTAGAGCTTACGAGGATAGCTACTTTTTCAGGTATGTGAAACATGTCTTTCTCACATTTTGGATTTAATTGTAAGGTCCATCTACGTTTTTTTAAATGTCACTATAAACTTTTTGGTGTGGTGATACTCCGGCGATCGTAAATATTGATTCCTAAAATTTTAGAACTCCATCTCTCATGAAATTGAGAAGATCCGTTGATTCTATACACTCTTAAAACAAAAGAGTGAAATTCACTCCTATAGGAGAAGTGCATTTTCGGCACTGGAAAGGAGTGGAAATTAACTCAGACTGAGTTAAAACCGCTCGTTTTAAGAGTGTAGGACGCAGATTGTTTTCTTTTATTTCTTTTACCCACTCCGAAAAAGAGTGAAATTCACTCCTATAGGAGAAGTGCATTTTCGGCACGGAAAGGAGTGGAAATTAACTCAGACTGAGTTAAAACCGCTCGTTTTAAGAGTGTAGGGACGCAGATTGTTTTCTTTTATTTCTTTTACCCACTCCGAAAAAGAGTGAAATTCACTCCTATAGGAGAAGTGCATTTTCGGCACGGAAAGGAGTGGAAATTAACTCAGACTGAGTTAAAACCGCTCGTTTTAAGAGTGTAGGACGCAGATTGTTTTCTTTTATTTCTTTTACCCACTCCGAAAAAGAGTGAAATTCACTCCTATAGGAGAAGTGCATTTTCGGCACGGAAAGGAGTGGAAATTAACTCAGACTGAGTTAAAACCGCTCGTTTTAAGAGTGTAGGACGCAGATTGTTTTCTTTTATTTCTTTTACCCACTCCGAAAAAGAGTGAAATTCACTCCTATAGGAGAAGTGCATTTTCGGCACGGAAAGGAGTGGAAATTAACTCAGACTGAGTTAAAACCGCTCGTTTTAAGAGTGTAGGACGCAGATTGTTTTCTTTTATTTCTTTTACCCACTCCGAAAAAGAGTGAAATTCACTCCTATAGGAGAAGTGCATTTTCGGCACGGAAAGGAGTGGAAATTAACTCAGACTGAGTTAAAACCGCTCGTTTGTTTTAAGAGTGTACCTGCGCTACCTTAAAAATAAAATGCCGACTTAGAATATGTGGATAAATTACATAAAAATATGATTTAAGTAACGCATTGGATCCCTAAATTTTGTTTTCCTAGAAAAACTGTAGTTGTAGAATTGAATTATGTATTTTTATAATCTTAACATCCTATGATATTCTACATTTAAAAACCCGAAAAATTTAACTTTATATAGTACCTAACAGAGGAGATTTTGCATATCGCCTGACTAAGCTTTAACACTCTAGAACTAATGAATTCAATTCTTAAATGTAAACCTATAAAGAAGAAATTTTTCTCCGAAAACTCTTATTTAATGATAAATTTGGTGAAAACAGATAAAACGTCACAGTAACTCCTCGTGACTCCCTTCGGTAGCTTTTCCAGTGTTACTTTTGCCTGTTATTAATTTTTTAATTTGAAAAATTTAAAACTACATAAAATCAAAATTGTACATAAAAACTTAACAAAATTTTCTCTTAACTAACACTTAACATGCGCTTCTACTAGGGTTTACTTTTGGGCAATTACAGCGTTTTCCACAAACATATTTATTCGATTAAGCATATTAAAAACCTCTAAAACTCAAGTATTTCTGGTTTTAAAGATGTATTTATTTTTAAATTCATTTTTAAAGTAATGATACGTCACTCCTGTTAAACCTCTCTTAGCATAACAGATGACGTCACGGTTGGCTTTTTTTTTTTTTTTGTTCTTGGCGTGTTATTTCGTATCACGCAATAGTTCTGCAATAGCTCTTACGCGCTCTAGTGTGTGTATTTTAACTAACAACCAAACTTGGAACAAGCTGTTTAACTTCCTTGATATGAACTGGTTACAAATAATATTGTCTTCTTCTTTTAATGAGGTTTCGCAGAAATTGTAAGGTTTACTATTTTATAAAGTGTATTACAGCATAGATCGAAACATCGCCAAAAACATAACAGTTGACGTCAGAGCTGTTTTCAGTGACGTACATTTTCGGCAAATTTCAAATGCATTTTTTGTTGAAATTAAACATATTTGTGAATATTTAACCTTACATTCGGAATCTGCAGCTTCTAATGTACCAGAAAAACACATATATTATGAATTTCGCGTTTCATGCAACTTGTCCATTTGTTTCATTTATTATTTGTCGGTCATGAGATCAAACTTTATTTGGAATCCGTGAATTTTGATAGATTTCTTGTATGAAAACGACTATAAAATAACAGATTTCCACATATTTGATACTAGATAGTTGAGTAACACAACTGTACTACGAAATGCGTACTCGGTTACCTCTATCATGGTTGGTCCTATTACAGCCTACTGCTACCAATCATAGATATCATAGTTAAGATTGATTGGCAGTATCAGTGACTCATGCTAACGAACGGGACCGCAGAGACCGATAAAAGGGCAATTTGGCCATGTCCCATGTGAGAAATCCTACGAAAAATACCATACATTTTAGCTGCATTTGAATCTTTTAGTGGACTTTAAAAAACGTGAAACTGTTGCTAGTATTTTATGTAGTTGTAATTTTAGAATTAATGGTATTTTTCGTCGTGTTTTCTCCAAACTGGTTGGCAACACTGGCCCATCTGCCTCTTATTCTGGGTCTCATGCGCGTCCTCGGCCGTAAGCATTGGCGTCAGTGATTGCCAATCTATACTTACTATGACTATGCTACCGATATATCATATAAAGGTAGCGTGAACTTGTCAACTTCTGTGACTTGAGAGAAAAGTATTTTATTGGGAGAAGACAGAAAGTTTTTGATTGTTGCTTACGATTCATGCTTAAGCGGCAGAAAGAATGTCTGCTGCTGCCAAAAAGTAAATAAAAAGCTTGATCATTCGTGTAATCGTTGTTTTGTTTGACAAAATTCAAACTGATATATATAACTGATTTTAAGTAAAATTTGTTGATAAGGCAGGGTAGGGCAAATAAAAGTGGCACGGCATGGAAGTAGGATTTTAGATGGAAATAGGGTACTTGACAGTATCGCTAAAATATCTTCCAATATTAATTAAATTATATTTTGAACCCAAATATAACAAACGTATATATTTTTTGCAAAATAAATCTTTAAATAATTAATAAAAATCATTTTAAAATGGCTTTTTTTTTTCATCGGTACGTCACGTGATCACAAACACGTCGATTTGGCTGACATCACTAGTATGTATAAACAAACCGGTGTGATGTTTTTTTGGTTTGTAATTAAACTGGTTTTAATCTAACTTACTATTAAAATAAGAATTATATAGAGGGGAGGAGCTTTTACAGAAGCGGATAGTTAAAAATGGGCTTAAAGTAGATTCCAAAATGGTGTTTCAAAGTTTGTTTATAGTCACTAGTGACAACATAGATACCACGTGACCGTGACAGCCACAAAGCGCTTTCGCGGGAGTGATTTTTCGTCCTAATTTCAAAATTAATTCACCCCCCCCCCCTTTTTATGGGGTATTTGAAAAAAAGAAAAAATACGGGTCGAATAATTTTGGCATAAGAATATTTTAAGCCAATAAATTTTTTTTTAGTCAAGTACCCTATTCTGCCAAAGCAAAAACGGGTTTCCCAAGTGAAGCCATTGATCGCTTCAATATCAAGCCCAAACAAATGCTTGACGAATTATTTGCCAGGAACTACGCTATGGTTGGAATGCATGGTATGTATGAGACAGGTTGATAGAGTGGTTAACATTTTCTGTTTTTCGGGAACGCTTCTGATTTTTTTTTACTTGTTCGAAACAGATTTTGTAACTAACAAACCGTTGTATAGCACTCTTTCTGGCACTGTGACACCTTTATAAATTTATTAGCAAACTCTGTCAACGAGTTTGTGCCATATATTTAATTCAGTTATTCAAGTTCATAAAACAGGGAGACATGGAGGGCTTAGGTTTTACTTTAAATAGCCGAACCAGAGGACATAATCAGAAATTGAATAAATCATGCTTTAGAAGGGAGGTACACTCTTAAAACAAACGAGCGGTTTTAACTCAGTCTGAGTTAATTTCCACTCCTTTCCGTGCCGAAAATGCACTTCTCCTATAGGAGTGAATTTCACTCTTTTTTCGGAGTGGGTAAAGAAAACAATCTGCGTCCTACACTCTTAAAACGAGCGGTTTAACTCAGTCTGAGTTATTTTCACTCCCTTCCGGTGCCGAAAATGCACATTCTCTATAGGAGTGAATTTTACTCTTTTGTTTTAAGAGTGTAAGAAAACATTATGTTTACAATAGAGTTGTCAATGAGTGGAATGCTTTACCAGATTATGTTGTGCATTCGAAGAGAGTAGAAGATTTTAAGAAGAATCTTGATAGTCACTGGAAACTGGTAAAGTATTAGATTTATTTTGGACCAACCTTGCTGATGGGCCTCTGGCCTGTTGTTGGTCGACAATTTTTGTATTTGTATAACTTATCATCCCTACTGTAATGATGTGATCTTCACTTGTATACTAATCTGATCAACACACACAGCTCGCACTAAGATTTGAACTCACCAATAGCCCGTGTGTAGTTCTAATGCGGCGTTAATTCAATCCAAACATGCAAAAACAAATTTGCCAAATGGAGGCTTTCGGGCGGCTTCAATTGTTTTTCTCGCCAAGCATCTCCATTGCATTCGTAGCTCCATGCCGGGCCACTTTTATTTGCGCCACCCTGTACGTTTGGTTGAAGTAAATATGATTTTTTAGCCTACTTTTCTTTTTTTAATTCGAAAGAATTAAAAAAATGAAAAAGTAGGTATTGACATGCGGTCGATGTCCGTCTGTCCGTCTGTCTGTCTGTCTGTCCGTCTGTCCGTCCGTACCCCCCTTCCAAAATCGGTTCTAATCATCGGATCTTAAAAATTCTTTTTTTGTTAGAAAGCTATAACCTCAGATACCCAACTTTCATACTTTTTGTCCGTCTGTCTGTACGTCCGGACGGACATAAATCTACTATCTGTCGGCGAATTTCCCATTGAATTAGCATTGAAATTCAATTTTGAGTCATTTAAATCACTGTAGGTATTGAAATGCGGTTGATGTCCAACTGTCTGTCTGTCCATCTGTCTGTCTGTTCGTATGTCTGTGTGTTCGTATGTCTGTCCGTCTGTCTGTCCGCCTGTCTGTCTGTCTGTACCCCCCTTCCAAAATCGGTTCTAATCATCGGATCTTAAAAATTCTTTTTTTGTTAGAAAGCTATGACCTCAGATACCCAACTTTCATACTTTTTGTCCGTCTGTCTGTACGTCCGGACGGACATAAATCTACTATCTGTCGGCGAATTTCCCATTGAATTAGCATTGAAATTCAATTTTGAGTCATTTAAATCACTGTAGGTATTGAAATGCGGTTGATGTCCATCTGTCTGTCTGTCCATCTGTCTGTCTGTTCGTATGTCTGTTCGTATGTCTGTCCGCCTGTCTGTCCGTTTGTCTGTCGGTCTGTACCCCCCTTCCAAAATCGGTTCTAATCATCGGATCTTAAAAATTCTTTTTTTGTTAGAAAGCTATGACCTCAGATACCCAACTTTCATACTTTTTGTCCGTCTGTCTGTACGTCCGGACGGACATAAATTTACTATCTGTCGGCGAATTTCCCATTGAATTAGCATTGAAATTCAATTTTGAGTCATTTAAATCACTGTTGCCAAATCAACAATGGCATGAGAAACTTTATTTAAACATATTTGAAGCAAAATAATAATTTCATGAATCAGTTTGGAATGACGTCATAAAATGTAGAACAATTGATTCTTTGATTATTCATTAATTATCTACCAAGAAAGCGACAAGGCATACTTTTGCATGCAATTATGCTTAGTTTTAATTTACATTTCTTGTTTTTTAATGCAGTTCGGAGTAGTTTCATTACTTTTGTAATTAATAAATATTATTCTTCGAACTACAAATAAATCACGAGCAGATGATAAATAATATTTAATTAATTTGCGAACGAATATTAAGGAAAATAGTTGATTTTGGCTTTTAGAAGTTTAAATTATAGCTGGGTGCTGTGTTTCGATTTTTTTTCTAATGTGTGTAAATCTAGTGTAGAAACGGCTGTTGATGATATTTACTTTAGGAACCTAGTTTTTTTCCCGATTAGAACTTCAGTAAGTATTTAAGTAACAGGAAAGTAGGCTATTTTAGTTCTTATGAACTTCTTGTTTTTTGTTAAATCGTTCTGAAAGCACTCTTTTTAAATACCGACATTTTTTTTTCATGCCGAAAAGAATTTTGAGGAGCAAATTCAATTTCATTGAAAGTTTAGTTTGTGAAAAATCGATTTTAATAATACTGTCGTGAGCAGGTAAACTGCAGTATGGCGACTTATGACTTGGACCATTGCTACAAGCACTCAATAACTGTAAACACTCAGAAAGTTTAGTAAAAGACTGCTTTTTTTAGGAGCAAATTGCCCGATTAATTGATGTGGTTTACCTGCTCACGGCAGAATAGTCGATAATGTCACTGACCAGCTTATAACCTTAGAAACACAAATCGACCTGGGGTAAATATCTTACCCTGTTCTAGGGTTAACATATGTAAATATGACCGTATCAACCTTAAAACTATATTCACAGTACATTTACATAGTTCGTGAAATTATCAATAAGAAAAGAATTTCACCATTTTTGCACTGCTTTTCAATGCCTCTTGTTCAAAAATGAACTTGGCAGCGGATAGTTAAAAACTCATGATAAGGAATAACATAGCATCAAAAATTTTCACCTTGAGCCTATATTTAGATGCGATCGAATAGATCGTCGAAAATATTCCTCCAATTCCGGTCCAAAATCGAACAAATTCTTCCCCCGATGATAATTTTAGCAAGGGATGAGGAAAATCAGGAACAACCTGTTATCTTTACTACCGTTCAATTTTCTCACATTTTTAGCCTCTTTCTTTTTTATTAATCGAAATAACTTTTTTTAAAAAAAAAACGGAAAGTTTAAACAATTGCATCGCAGTTAATTGAAAGGAAATATTTTATTTTTCAGCTCACAGCCATTCATTGCATAATAATTTAATTTGGATAAATATACTCTAATGTGCCGAAAATGTTGTAGAGTTTTGAATTTTCAACGACCTTCCAGAAATTTGGTTAAGTTAGTCACCGACTTTAATTGTACGTGCCACTAAAGAATAATGAGTTTAGTTTGAATTATCTCGCACTAGAGCTACACGAGGGCTATTGGCGACGGGCGTCGTATTTTAGAACCACAGTCAAGTGACGAGCCGACACCCGAGTAGGCACCCAGCACAACCGTTAAGGGCGACATCGTACGCAGCGTTAGGACTTTGAAGGATATTTAACGTGCACTCCCGCCACACGGAGTATTATTCGTCGGACATTTTTGGCTGCACGGGCCGTTTATAGGTCGGCAATTATTTTGGCGATGCCCGGACCCGAACCTGGGACCTTCCGCATGCTAGGTGAATGCCTAACCGACTGGGCTCCCTAGCCTCCTAAAGAATGACTTTTGTGGTTTGACTTGTGAAAATTGACAATTAAAGCTGTAATTATAATACACACTTTTCCTTCTATTTCATACGTAAGAAAATAAACGGTAGTATGTGCAACCAAAACGTGTTACGAATATACCCTGTGTAGAGGGAGCTAAATAGGCTTCAAAGTCCAGACGCTTTGGGTAAGTAGCTTTGGGTGCCTACTCATATGTCAGCTCGTCACTTTACTTTGGTTCTAAATTTATGACGCCCGTCCCTAATAGCCTTCTCGTAGCTCTTGTACGAATATAATTCACCCAACCCTAACCTCTAATAATCTAACTTAAAAAAAAATATGTAGAAAAAACAAGAAGTTCATAAAGAACTAAAATAGCCTACTTTCCTGTTACTTAAATACTTACTGAAGTTCTAATCGGGAAAAAAACTAGGTTCCTAAAGTAAATATCATCAACAGCCGTTTCTACACTAGATTTATACACATTAGAAAAAAAAATCGAAACACAGCACCCAGCTATAATTTAAACTTCTAAAAGCCAAAATCAACTATTTTCCTTAATATTCGTTCGCAAATTAATTAAATATTATTTATCATCTGCTCGTGATTTATTTGTAGTTCGAAGAATAAATATTTATTAATAACAAAAGTAATGAAACTACTCCGAACTGCATTAAAAAACAAGAAATGTAAATTAAAACTAAGCATAATTGCATGCAAAAGTATGCCTTGCCGCTTTCTTGGTAGATAATTAATGAATAATCAAAGAATCAAATTGTTCTACATTTTATGACGTCATTCCAAACTGATTCATGAAAATATTATTTTGCTTCAAATATGTTTAAATAAAGTTTCTCATGCCATTGTTGATTTGGCAACAGTGATTTAAATGACTCAAAATTGAATTTCAATGCTAATTCAATGGGAAATTCGCCGACAGATAGTAGATTTATGTCCGTCCGGACGTACAGACAGACGGACAAAAAGTATGAAAGTTGGGTATCTGAGGTCATAGCTTTCTAACAAAAAAAGAATTTTTAAGATCCGATTATTAGAACCGATTTGGAAGGGGGGTACAGACAGACAAACGGACAGACAGGCGGACAGACAGACGGACAGACATACGAACAGACAGATGGACAGACAGACAGATGGACATCAACCGCATTTCAATACCTACAGTGTATTTAAATGACTCAAAATGAATTTCAATGCTAATTCAATGGGAAATTCGCCGACAGATAGTAGATTTATGTCCGTCCGGACGTACAGACAGACGGACAAAAAGTATGAAAGTTGGGTATCTGAGGTCATAGCTTTCTAAAAAAAAGAATTTTTAAGATCCGATGATTAGAACCGATTTTGGAAGGGGGTACAGACAGACAGACAGACGGACAGACAGGCGGACAGACAGGCGGACAGACAGGCGGACAGACGGACGGACAGACAGACGAACAGACAGAGGACAGACAGACAGTGGACATCAACCGCATTTCAATACCTACAGTGATTTAAATGACTCAAAATTAAATTTTCAATGCTAATTCAATGGGAAATCGCCGACAGATAGTAGTTTTATGTCCGTCCGGACGTACAGACAGACGGACAAAAATATGAAAGTTGGTATTTGAGGTCATAGCTTTCTACAAAAAAAGAATTTTTAAAAATCCGAGGATAAAAACCCGATTTGGAAGGGGGGTACGGACGGACAGACGGACATCGACCGCATGTAAAATAACCTACTTTTTCATTTTTTTAATTCTTTCGAATTAAAAAAGAAAAGTAGGAAAAAACAGAACGGGAAGCAACTGTTAGTTAAATAAATATGTAACTTGTTCTCCCTGATAACGATAAGTTAAGATAGGATCTTTCACCAAGTACCAGTTATTTTATTATCTCTCTCTATAAAACTAGACTTAAACTCTTCACAAAGATATATTACAGTTTTAATGTTTTTTCAACTAACGAAAGGAAATAAAATAAACATCCGTTACTATGATAGTCATGAATGATGAAACCTCAAAAGTTTGACTCTTTTATAGTATAAGGTTGCGTTTCCATTTACTTTGTAAAATGGTTGATTCGGTTGATAATTGATCTCATTGTAATTGGAGTTTTTATTGATGACAATCCATTTGAGGGTCTAAAATTGTGCCAAAGACTTTATTGTGTATACTGTGCTTAGTGTGCTTTAAGTTGAACTACTTCGATGCAAAACCTTAAAGGTGATTTTTTTTTAAATGATACACACTTAAAAACACTTTTTGAAATTGGTTTGAATATTTTATTGCAAAATTTGTTTTTAATATCAAAAACATATACAAACCAATTTTAGGAAGTGGAATTAAATAGGTTCATTTAAGTCAGCTACATTTTTAATTATAAAAAAACGTCTGTAAAGATATTCAATATGAACGGAGATTTTTGGTATGTCTGATACGAAAAAGAATTTTTCCAAAGTCGTGCTCTCCACAAAAGACTTTTCGTCGTTGACCTCATCATAAACGACGTCTTTCCGTCATTATACAGGTTTCAAAAGACGTCTTCAAATGGTTTGCATAACCAGTTTATTCCGACGTTATACGATGCGCAAGAAACGACCTTCCGACGTTATTCAACCTACAAAAGAAGACTTGTGATGTTATCTAGTACGAAAATGACGTCTTTCCGATGTTATCCAATGCACAAATAACGTCTTGTAGTAATTTTCTGATCTATTAAACTTTACGTCGTTATAACTTTTTCGGCACGACGGGACGAAAAAAGACGTCTTTGTCCTAACAAAAAAAGTTTTTCAGTCGTTTTACGATGCGCAAAAGACGTCTCTTTCAATATAAACGTTGTGAGAAACCTCTTTAAAAAACTGCGAAAAAGACTTCTACCCGATGTTATGCCATGCACAAAAGGACATTTTCATCCTACCAAAAAAGAGACTTACTTCCGACGATATGCAAATCATAGAAAACATCTTTTTTTTTTAAATATTTTCTTCTAACGCTTAATAACAGACGTCTTTCTGACGTTATCCAGTTCTCAAATTTGGTACAATTTCGGTACCTTATCCTTACCCGCTCCTTATTAAAAAAAACGTACAAACGTGTTTATAATTTATCAGTGATTTTAATGCGTTCCATTCTATTTCATAACCCCACGCAAAGACTAACAAGTAAGAAGCGAACGAACTGTTAGCCACACACGTCATTTCCGTTTCATTGGTAAGGATGTGAAAGACAAGTTCTTTTTAGAGAGCGAGTATTCTCTGTCTCTGTTCAATACTGAAAAACTTATTTTATAGCGTTTAAAAAATCTTTTATTTTTCAAAAAAGTGTTTTTAAAACATTATGATAGGGGTTATTGTTTTAAATATAAATGTTTATCGAAATTTTTAACATTGAAAAATATGGGGATAATAAGTTGCTAGTGTGTATTTCCCGTGGTTTGCTTTTGTTATTCTTTTTCCTTGAGATTTGTGGTTTCTGCTTCAACTTATATCTCAGTTCAAAACAAGAAGAAAGAAAAAAGAAGAGAAATAATTCTAAAAGATAATAGGAGAAGGCGAGAAGAATGTTATTTCCTGCAGATCTCTATCATCGAAACTGCGGCCGCGCGAAAACTCGACTTTATCTGCAGGGCACGTGTCGCTTTTTTTTTTTTTCATGAATCATCTGTCATTCGAACAGTTTTCGACCAAAAATTGTAACACAGTTGCAGTAGCCAACAGGAAATTCTTGCAAACGTGGAACTAACCTCGTGAATCGTGAGTCATCTTGGATTTATGCTCTGTAGCGGGATTCGAACCAGTTTAAAAACACGTCATTAATATAATTTTTTTACGAAATGGTCAACGTAGAATAAAATATCAATATAATATTTCAAAAAAAAAATAACGTCAAATTTACGGTTTTAAACAGGCAACTGTGTTGAGAAATAAACCATAAAAAAATGAATTTTTTCTGTATTAAATACGGTAAAATACGGTTTTGTCCATTAATATGTTCATACTTTTAAAAATTGAGTTTAATTAATAGTTTGCGTCCTACCAACGAATCTTTTGAAGCTAAAGCTTTTCAAGTTAACAAGTCCTCCAAGTGATGTCATTTTTGGGCAAGTTTCGAAGAAAACGGTTTAACACCGTAATGTGTGTAAGCGAAGCGGTTTTAAACCTTTTACGTGTAAATTTCGTAAAGCTGTTTTTTTTTTGCATTGTAAAAACCTCTGAAAAATTAACCATAAAAAAAACCATTACACCTAAAAAAAAGATAATCGTCGTTGTCGATAATTATCTCGTCTCTGAAAGATAATATTTGGAAAATCGAAGATGAAACTAAGTTGATTTCGTCTGAATTGCCTTTACCATTGATGAAACGATAATTAGTACCAATACTAAGTTTCAAAGACCAATTTATGGCCTTTCAAAGATATCTTATACTTGCCGGGATTTGGTAACGTTCCTTATTAAAAATATAATTTGTTAACATGAGCTACAATCTAACATTTTCGTGCAACGTTACTCCATCATAGAACTGTTGGAAGCCTAGATCTGGCTCAAATTTTATAGTAATAACAAACTACGATTTTTTTTTAGAATGAGAAAAGAATAAATTAAAAATTTTGTTTTCACAAATGCTCATTTAACAACATTAACTACTTAAAACATACTTTGATTATAAGGTTTCTCGTAAATGAAAATATTTAGTGTAACGTTATTCATAAAAGTTTCGACAGCAAATGATGATTCCAGTTTTATGGTCTAACGTTACACTACACCGCAAAATAGGAGTGAGCTTCTTATAAATGTAACGCTTCACAACACATTGTTTATATTTTACCTACTATTTTATAATATCATGCAAAAAAAACTAACTTTTTCAAATCAATAATCGTGGCAAAAGTGATGCTTTTAACGAAATCGTGTTTCAAAGTTACTTTTACGCACTAGTGCGACAAAGTAAATAAGAGCATCTGATTGGTGTAAAATTCTTATTTGAGGTGATATTATTCGGCGCTTGTGATTGTGTAAATTCTTTATTTGAACGTGATTTTTTATTTGGCGTCTTATTTCCAATGCCAATCTACGAAATACTTTTTGCACGTGATTTTAAAATAATCATTAATATAAATAATCACCTTCCAATCATTTGAACGTGATAATAAAATAATTAATAAGACAATCAATAAATGCCAATTTAATAAATACTTTTTTGCACGTTATTATAAAAAATAGTGTTTGACAACACGTTGAAAATAGCCTTTTTTAAACTCGTGAATTTATTTCACGAGCGAGTGAAATAATTTATTCAACTCGTTTAAAAAGCCTTACTTTTCACATAGTTGCATAAATACTGTTTTTATGCAAAATCGATGTTACACGAATTTTTAAACGTAGTGACTTTTTAGAAACGTGCTAAAAATTTTTTTTTCACACGTGTATTTTCACCTTTTTTATATAGTATTACGTGAAAAAATCAATCTCATTGGTTCAAAATAATTCACGTGCTATTTTTACGTAAAAGATTGGCTCGAAAATTTGACAAGAACTATTTTAGTTTAAAATAAACATTGACATGGATACTGATTCAAAATAAAAATAATAAATTACCAAATATTCTATAAATAAATACGAAGGATAAATTTTATTTATGGAATTGTATCAGTATCTGTTCAAATGTGCTTTAAACAAAATAAGTTCCTTTGTGTTCAAGATTTATGTGCGATCTTCGAAAAAAATTACATTTTGAACAGAATGTTTTACGTAATTATAATTGTATGAACCGTTGAATAACTTAAAAACGGTATTTTTTTCCGTCAATCTAGTTAAAAAGTTTACTTTTCACACTATATTTAGGTTCATTTTTATTCAACCATGCATGTGCATGTTCGAATATTTCAACATGCGTATAATAGTAGTAGTACTTAACAAATTTTAATTTCTTAGCTATTTGCACATCCTTGTGATATATTATCGTACTATTCACTAACATCATTTTTAAACTAGGTACTACGGACTGAAAGGGTTTTTCGCAAAAGATTTTTCTTTAAACTTTTAACACGACATTTCTTCCAATGATTCACTGTTCTATTAACGCTTATGAGATATACAGATTCGTAAATGAAATATAGTAATTCGTCATGGATATTGTTCTTGTAAACATTTCCCGTTCTTTTTCTATTAATAAATTAACTGAACCATCATTAGAGCGAAAATATTTCACCGGATCTGAGCTCATCAGTAACTAGAAATTCTTTGGATGCGTGTAAATTCCTACTTCTTTTTTCACTAAGTACACTGTTAAAATTTTTGTGCTTGGTTTCACCATGATATTGGTTCCTTGCAGCTGCAACGGCTGAATGGTGGAACGTTTCACCATATTTTTGGTATTCGGTTGAACCATTCTCAGGTTTTTGTTTCCAAATCAAAAATGGTTCAACAAAACGAAAAAAAGGTGAAACATTTCACCATTCAGCCGTTGCAGCTACTAGGAACCAATATCATGTGAAACCAACATATCATGGGGAAACCTAGCACCAAATTTTTAACAGTGTATAGTAGAGTTGTATATTTTACTATCAGTTGTTTTTTACTCACACCTCGCACACGTTGTAACTGTTACATGTAATCAGTGACCCTGTTAAATATATGCAAGTGTTAACTTATTTTCGCAACCCGGGATTTAAATGTCCAACCATTTTAATGTTTTAAAGGATTTTTGAAGACCCAGAAGTTTTAATTCTCTCCGAAGATGCAGAAGAAATAGCGAAAGCTGTCTACGACAGCTTCGGATCCATCTAGTTTTTGCACACATCATGCGACAACAACAACAACAAAGGATATTTATTGACTCGCAAGACTCCTTGATACTTTAATTTTAAAATGAAATATAAAATTGTAGAATTTATAAAAATTCTATGTGTCGCTGGAAAACTTACAGTTTATACATAAGAGCTGGAGAGCCCGATCGGCAAGGCGCTTGCCATTGCATGCGAAAGGTCCTAGGTTCGGATCCGGGCATCCGGGCATTGCTAAAATAACTGCCCACTTATAAACGTGCAGTCAAAATGTCCGACGAATAATACTCCATCAGGAGGGAGTGCAACCTAAATATGCTTTAAAGACCCGACGCGAGTACAACTAGTTTTTTCAACCTCCGATGGGCTGTAACATAAAGACGGGTCAAAATACAAAAAAGATTTTTTTTTACCAAAAGTAATGTACAATACCGCTTATTTCTCCACATAATCACCTTGATGATTAAAGCATTTGCCATATCTGTAAACAAGCTTTGAAATACCCTCTTCATAAAATGTATGCCGCCAATGATTTGAAGGGAGTTGTAACGGTTTCTTTGAGCTCCACGTCAATTCGGAAGATCTACAATCTAAGCTACTATGCTAATCGATAATTCACTTATGCTAAACCTTAAAGTTTCCCTAAACACTTGGTCAGCTCGCTTAACAATGCCGTCTGTAGCGACAGACTTGCTTCCTTGGTCTCCTTCTTCATGAACATCAGTTCGGCCACCTTTAAATTTTCAACAGCATTCACGAACAACGCCATCAGTCATAAAGGTGTCTCCATACACTCTATTCATTCTTCGATAAATTTATGTTGCACTATTCCCTTCTGCCTGCGAGAAACGAATAACAGCTCTCAATTCTCACTTGGCGGCTACATTTTATGAAGAGGGTATTTCAAAGCTTGTTTACAGATATGACAAATGCTTTAATCGCCAAGGTGATTATGTGGAGAAATAATCAGTATTGTACATTACTTTTTTGGTAAAAAATATTTTTTTTGTATTTTGAGTCGTCTTTTTGTTACAGCCCGTCGGAGGTTGAAAAAAAAAACAGCCCTTGTAATTCCCAATCAAAGAGTTCTATGGTAGGGTAGAGACTGAACCTGGCAACAGCACCATGGACCAACACGGAGACAATATAGGGTGGCATGTGGGGCACGATGGCCGAGTGGTTTGGATCGCATGCCATAACGCTAGCAATCCGCGCGCTGTAACAGGTGCGGGCTCGATTCCCGCCTTTGCCCTGGGTGTACTTCCTTTCTCAGTATCAAAATTATAAAATAACTAGCACTTTTGCCACTCTATTCGGGCTCCGTAGTGAGCCATGGCTCAGCTCAGTACGAGTCGTTCCTCTACCCTACTATAGAACTCTTTGTTCACAATAGTTTTCCAACAATTAAATCCAGGGAATTCCCCTTTTCAAGATTTAAATTACAACGCTCGATTGCAATCCAGTGCATTGTCTTCAAAGATAATTCGCCTTATCAGAAGCCCACATAAATGGGCATTCAAAGTACTTCTGAAGGTGGATAACATGAATTTTATCAAGAATGTGAATCGATTAAACCGTATAATAAACTGAACAGATTAAATCGTAAGATGGCATCGCATTGATGGAAATTATCAATCAAATGCAATACTTTTTTTCACGATAATGATACTAATTATTTTATTTGGAGAATGGAAATTTTTACAGAAAAATTATTTTTTTTATCGACTATTCATTTTTATATTCCGCCGTACATTTGTATTCATGTTTTCCTTGCGTTTTTTCATAGTAACTTTATTTTTTGTTCCATAACTTTATTTTTCTTTCAAGGTTTACCGATCCATCAAAGTTTCATAGGCTTCATTTTGTGCTTTTTTTTTAAATGTAAACAAATATAAAAATAGCCAAATTACAGCATAAAAAGTCTTATTTAAATATAGCTTCTTATAGTCTTATTTGAAGAAATAAGAATATAAATAATCGTATTTGGGAAGAAAAAGCTGTGTGTTTTTTTTTAAAAGAATTATGTTATTGACATATTAAATCACCAAACTAGCAAATACGGGGAATTTGTTTTTTGCATAGATATATACAGGGTGAAGCAAATAAAAGCGGCCCCAACGTGGAGATAAGAATACGACAAAAATGTTGCCAAGTCAAAAACCAATACAAAAACAGGTTTGCTAACATGAAGCCATTGATCGCTTCAATATTAAGCCCAAACAAAAGTTTGGCGACTTATTTGCCGGCAACTACGCCATGGTTTGAAAAGCTAGTTGAAATGAAATATAAACAATGTTTGAGAGCTCTGATCAAAAAAAATCCCACTAGTGATTATTTGGTTGTTATTTATCGTAGAGAATCGGACCTTTTTGTTTTTGTTACTACAAAACATTTTAAATTGATTGCAAGCCAAAAAAAATTTGCATAAGAAGCCGTCTTCATACAATACACACTACGATCTGAACTGGCCAATAGTCCATGAGTAGCTCTAATGTGATGCTAATCCATCCAACCAATGCAAACACAGGTATGTCAAGTGAAACCATTGCACGCTTGAATAATCTTTTATTTCCACTTAAAAGCTTTCAGGCGGCAAAGAGTTTTTCTCGCCAAGCATTTCAACGTATTCCTATATCTAGACCGGGGCCGCTTTTATTTGCCTCACCCTGTACTGTACTAATGCCAATTAGGCTTTTAAATATTACAAATACATTTACTAATTTAGAAATAAATATTTATTTTATTTTTCGCTTCTTTATTAGTAATGACATGGAAACATCTCCGTGGTAGGTCTATAAATTAACAAGTTATAGTGAATATCCCTTCAATCGCTCATTTGTGGAGACTTTTTAATCTAAACAACGGAAATGAGAATCGAGGATGTTGCTGGCCATCTGGCTTTTTTCCTCCGTATCTCAAGTAAGTGAAAGGGTTACTGATTTCAAATTTCCCGTAATGGGAGACCACACTGCTAAAAGTAAATGAACCTATATCTTTAAAAATTATATAGTGTCGACAAAGTTATTAGTTTATTACTGTTTATTGATTGATTTCAATCAATCTTTTTATATATATACTAGGGGCTGCGCCCCTGGGCTCGCAAGCGACCAGATTGCTGCGCAATCTCACTGGCTCGCAAGCTTGCATTCTTGTATTCTTCCTCTCCGCCCCCTGCTCGCTATCGCTCGCTTATTATAATCGTCGTCCAACTTATTATAATTTTTAATTAAAAAAACTAATTGGAAATTTGAAAAACAAAAAAAAAAAACGCATCGAGGCATAAGGGAGACACACCTTCCAGAAAAAGAATGGAATTCTAAGATGAATATTTCATGCTGTTATCGCTTCGGACATATTAAAAGAGCTTACTTTTTTTAATATAGAGAGGAACGTCACACTAGTCAGGTGTTGGCTGGTCACTTGACCGTGGTTATAAATTATGGCTCCTGTCGCCAATAGCCCTCGTATTGTGCGACGATATTCAAACTAATTAACCCTAACGTCACACCAGAGCTACTTTGATCAATTTTTAGTATACTTTCTTATTTGTTGTAGTAGATAAGGGGTATTTAAAATGGTCCAAATTTAGAATAAGTTATCTGCATAAAAATTTCTTTTATAGTTTAGCTTAGTTTGAATTATCGTCGCACTAGAGCTACACGAGGGCTATTTGCGACGGGCGTCGTATTTTAGAACCACAGTCAAGTGACGAGCCGACACCTTAGTTGGCCCCCTACGCAACCGTTAAGGGCGACATCGTACGCAGCGTTGGTACTTTGGAGCGTATTTTAACGTGCATTCCCTCTACACGGGGTATTATTCGTCGAACATTTTTGGCTGCACGGTCCGTTTATAGGTCAGCAGTTATTTTGGCGATGCCCGGAACCGAACCTGGGACCTTTTGCATGCTAGGCGACCGCCTAACCGACAATTTCTTTTATAAAATGTGTTAGATACACTGTTCAAATATAGGACATGAAACGTCTAAAACAAATTATGCTTACATCCCATACACCTTAATTTAAATATCACACATGTATTTTTAAAAATTGGGGTAAAACTATAAGTAAAAAAAAAACAATTTAATTTATAATGAATTTTAAAGATAGATTTTGAAGAAAAATTATAAAGGGGAATGTTTAAAAAGTCGTTATTATTTTTGTGGCGGCATAAGCGAGAGCAATTCAAGAACAACCTACTTCAACAACCACCAATAATTGTAATATTTGTATAACTTAAATTCTGTATCTGTAACTAGAGCATGTTTATTTAAACTCTGATGAATTTTTGACTGTTGCTACTATTTTCCGTGTACACCTTCCTTCACCAATTTATGTTTATGAGTTAGTTATGTTTAGTTCATTATGTTAGTTATTAAAAGTTAAGTTTAGCCAAAATATTAGTTATGTCTCTTCTTTAATACGCATTACTGTGCTCGTGACAATGGGTGCAGTATATTTTTTTTTATCTCTCTTCTCGTTTTATAACGTTAAAATGATTTACATTGCAATTTACTAAAATTTATTTCATTTGTGGCACATCTGTGCATAGATTTTCCCTTATCTGGATTATAAAATATTCCAATTATAAAACACAGAACCTTGACCTTGAAATTCAAAAGTATAGATTGCCATAAGTATACTGCTGATAAAATACTTCTTTCGAAATTTCGACGTGTTTTTTTTTAGATAAGTTGTTTGTTTATGCAAAGCAGAATTTAATTTAGATCTGTAAGCCCTGTAACCATGGATTTCAAAACCATGGAAGTTAAAGTTAAAGCCTTCCTCTGAAGCTAGTTGCGAGAAATTAAATTATATTGTTTGTCATTATTATTCGTAAAATATCGAAAACGCTCAGAAACTTTTAGAAAATTTCTATGTTAATATATATTTTATCTGCATTATAACGGAAAGTGTAGCAGGTATTTTATTTAAAAAGATATGGACTGATTCGTAAAAATGTTACACTGAAATTTTGCATTTTTTTATTGCATATAATGTATACGTATATATTCGGAAATTGACAAAACTTTTATAGGAATGTTAACAGATGTATGTAAATAGACTGTATTTAGAAAAATATTAATTTTCAAACGAGAAATGAGTACTAAAAGTACTTAATAAGTACTAAAATAAAATGCCTCTTCCAGCGCGTACGATGTCTCCCTTAAAGTATGCGTTGGGTGCAGGACCCGACTTACAACCCAGGGCACAAGCCAGTTTGGGGGCCTCCGCAAACATACATTAATCCGTCCATGAATTTTTTTTTTCCTTTTAAAATTGTACGAATAAATAACCTTTATCATATTAAGTACGCATGTAATCATTGAATTTTTTTTAATAAAATTGTTTCAGGATGAATTTTAGTTTTAGCATGCTTTTCACACTTTCATTTAACTACAACAAACATTTAATTCTTCAAAAGACATGATTCTTCCATCTAACTATAGTACTATACCAAAAGAAAAAATAACTTAGAGGAGTAGGTACGGAGAATTTAATAATATTTATTTGAAATAAATGCTACTTTAACTTAGTGAGAAAAAAATTACATGCTTGTTAAAGTATAGATGATAAAATCTTGGTTCTAATTGTAACAGGATAATGACTGTTCTCAAAAAAAAAAAAAATCTCGAATTTTGTTTGACCATGACTGTCACGATTAAATTTTTTTACGACGTCCTATAGGTTTTTAAGCGTTAAAAATCATATTAGACATTCCAATTACATATAAATTTTGCAAAATTTTAACTATTAAATAAGTTTAGTTTGAACTATCGTCGCACTAGAGCTACACGAGGTCTATTGGCGACGGGCGTCGTATTTTAGAACCACAGTCAAGTGACGAGCCGACACCTAAGTTGGCACCCAACGCAACCGTTAAGGGCGACATCGCACGCAGCGTTGGGACTTTGGAGCGTATTTTAAAACGTGCACTCCCTCTACACGGGGTATTATTCGTCGGACAATTTTGGCTGCACGGGCCGTTTATAGGTCGGCAGTTATTCTGGCGATGCCCGGACCCGAACCTGGGACCTTTCGCATGCTAGGCGAGCGCCTAACCGAGTGGGCTCCCCAGCCCTACTATTAAATAAGTAAAACTTGATGAAAATAGAAGAACGTATTACGTAACATTGGCTAATGGCGAACTGAGATAATCGGGTATAGAGACCTTATCGGTTACTCCCACGGCCGTCGCGTGGGCGGGCGAAAGGAGCCCGGAAAAGAACCCCGGGCAGCCGGGATTCGCGGCAGAAATATAAATAATCCGTGCTCGACTAGGCACAAGAAGCCCGGGCTTACCCTCTTCATTTTTAAGAGGGATTGTCAGTCCCATAGAGCTAATGCATTAG
Source organism: Oedothorax gibbosus (assembly GCA_019343175.1). Classification (NCBI taxonomy): domain Eukaryota; kingdom Metazoa; phylum Arthropoda; class Arachnida; order Araneae; family Linyphiidae; genus Oedothorax; species Oedothorax gibbosus. The sequence continues at coordinate 900,230 of JAFNEN010000414.1, forward strand.
TTTTGGAATCACAACTTCTGCAGAAGTATAGCTTTGCCAAGTTAGCCCTTTTTCCCCAGGTATGGGAATCAACATAACATTGAAATGAAACAAATTTGAAACGAAAATGTTATCTAGTTATTTAATTATATATTTTTGAAGTTTTGAAATGCCAAAAATATACAGCAGATGGCGACACTATTTTAAAACTTTATCAAGTAATAATTAAATAACCGGATGTTATTTTCTTTTCAATTTTGTTTTAAATTGATGCTATGATGATTCAAATACCTGGTGAAAATGGGATAACATGGCAATGCAATTCTTTTGCAAAAGTTGTGATTTCAAAAACTACAGCATTAGCTCTATGCGACTGACAGTCCCTCTTAAAGAGCTAAAAAAATCAGATTTTTTTGATATCTTGACACCAGTTAGATTAGCCTAACCAGATTTGTTTCAGTGATTAATTTTTCAACTTGAAATCATCATTGAATGTTCACAAATCATATTTTATTTCACATTTTATTTCCGTTGTTTCCTGTTTGAAAATACTAAGAAAATTAAAACGGAGACCATCAGCACAAATTTTTAATTGATATAGATAGTTGAATAACAAACTAAACTGTACTGCGAAATCATAGATATCATAGTTAATGTATTAGATTGGCAGATCACGTGACCTCTAATGCTAACGACGGGACGCGCATGGAGAGACCAGAATAAGAGGGCAAATGGGCCAGTGTTGCCACCACATTAAGGAGAAAAATAATTCGAAAAAATACCGTTTAATTCTAAAATTACAAAAAAAATACCATAAAAATACTAAAAAAGCGTTTCACATTTTTTTTAAGGTCACTAAATAGATTCCAAAATGCAGCTAGTATTTTTATGGTATTTTTTTGTAATTTTAGAATTAAACGGTATTTTTTCGTAGTATTTTTCTCATTAATGTGGTGGCAACACTGGCCCCTTTGCCCTCTTATTCTGGTCTCCATGCGCGTCCCGTCGTTAGCATTGGAGGTCACGTGATCTGCCAATCTAATACATTAACTATGATATCTACACTCTTAAAACAAAAGAGTGAAATTCACTCCTATAGGAGAAGCATTTTCGGCACCGAAAGAGTGGAAATTACTCAGACTGAGTAAACGTCGTTTAAGAGTGTAGGACGCAGATTGTTCTTCATTCTTTACCACTCGAAAAAGTGAAATTCACTCCATAGGAGAAGGCATTTCGGCACGGAAGAGTGGAAATTAACTCAGACTGAGTTAAACGCTCGTTTGTTTTAAGAGTGTATGTGCGAATGCAGTACTTCTGGTTACCCTAAGTTAGATAAATATTCGATGTATTGTTCCCAAATTTTAATAAATTGGGCCCATAAAAATTTGATGTTCAACGAATACTTGTTCACCGTAATTCATGAAATGTAATAATAGTATATAAATTAAGTTATATTTTAGTGGGCGACTTTGCAAGGAAAACCCCTCCAATATCTCACTTGAAACTCTAGCACTGCTATACGTCAATTCCAACCATACAAAACCTTATTTTTTATACAAATGTTTACAGGTTTTTTATTAAATATCTTCCTGACTAACTTTTAGTAATAACTCATTTAAAAATTTGTTTAAACAATAAATTACTTTTCAAAACTAATTAGGAATAATATTTCTTCATAAAATTTCCAGCAGACTCTTTCAAAGAATTTGAGCCACTTAATAGTTATTTATGCAACAAGTGTGAAAAGTAACACTTTTTAAAACTAGTGGCTTTTAATAATGACACGTATTTTAAAAAGTTTACTTTTCACACGTGTTTCATACACTATTTTTTATAATTACGTGAAAAAATCAATATCATTGGTTCAAAAATAATTCACGTGCAATTTTTTTACGTAAAGAAGATGGGCATCAATAAATCTCTGGAACTACAAAAGGAAAACTTATTTTTAGTTTAAAGTCAAACATTTGAACATGGATACGATTCAAAATAAAAAAATAATAACATTCACGCGCATAATATTTAAAATAAAGCAGATCAATAAATTTCTGGATTTTATGAAATTATGAAATAGAAATTTTACTTGAAATGTTGGCATCTTATGAAAGAGTGAAAAAAAGTACTTTTTTTCACTGCTTTTGGGTGAAAAAAAGTATTTTTTATCACTGTTTCTAAAAAGTATAACTTTTCGCACGCGTCTGATATTAAAATTATAGTGTATAAATCTGATTTTTTTCACGCAATTATAAAAATATTATTTATAAGCGTGTAAAATCACTTTTTAAACTGTATTTTAATATCAGACGCGTGGAAAAGTATTTTTAGAACAGTGAAAAAATACTTTTTTCAAAAAAAAAAGTACTTTTTCACTCTTTTATAATACACATTTTTCATAAATTACGTGAAAAAAATCAATCCATTGGTTCAAAAATAATTCACGTGCTAATTTTTTTACGTAAAGAAGATCGGCTCGATAAATCTCTGGACACAAAAGGCAAACTTATTTTTAGTTTAAAGTAAACATTTGAACATGGATACTGATACGAATTTTGAGCCTCTAGAAGAGAATAGAGAATGATGTTACTTTCATAACTTTCCGAAAATTTTCTAGAATTTTACGAAGCATAGTGTATAAATATAGTTTGCTATTTTTATCTCTTCTGAAGCTCAAAATTCGTATCAGTATCCATGTTCAAATGTTTACTTTAAACTAAAAAAAAAGGGTTTGCCTTTTTAGTTCCAGAGATTTATCGCAGCCAATCTTCTTTACGTAAAAAAATTAGCACGTGAATTATTTTTGAACCAATGAGATTTGATTTTTTTCACGTAATTTATAAAAATAAAAGTATGAAACACTGTTTGTGAAAAGTAATTTTTAAACATGTTCATTATTTCACTCTCTGTATATCGCTCGTGAAATAAAATCCATAGTTTTAAAAAGTGTTACTTTTCACACTTGTTGCATAAATAACTATTATGAATCTATAATTGCCCCTGCGCAAATCTTTCTCGCCGAGTATTGCCCGTTGCAAAGAAACACGTTTCCCAGAATTCTGGCGTGCTTCGCCAAAAAGAAAACTTCGCAGGCATTGACTTGGGCGTGGTACGTAGTGCAAATGCGGGAACTGTAAAAAAAAAATGTTGTATTAAGAGATAATACAGTGAAACCCCGATTTTACGTCCCCCGAATGTACGTTTTTCCCGCATTTTACGTTTTTTTCATCAGGTCCCAGCTTTTTCCGTATATTGTAATGTTAAATTAACCCGGATTGTAAGTTTGTTATTTATGGAATTTCCCGCATTTTACGTTTTCCCTGGAAAGTAAAAAAAAAAATTGTTCTAAAATAAGAAATATTTTTCCCATTCCACAGGCACCTGTATTCTGAAACCCGGTTTCTTCTCCTGGATCATGGCTTGGCTTTGAGAAAGTGGGTGAAAAAAATTCCAAGAAACGAAAAGTTTAAAAAAATCGCCGTACGATGAGCTGGAAAATATCTTAGTAAAGTGGTTTAAAGAAGCTCGTGCCGCGAATGTACCTATAAATGGCACGATACTAAGAGAAAAGAGATTTTTGCATTCTATGTACTATTTCCCGTATTTTACGTTTTTCCCGTATTTTACGTTTTTTTTACCCAGTCCCTTGAGAAACGTAAAATCGGGGTTTTACTGTAGTACATTTGAATATAATTTTAAACGTTTAAACTGGTTAAACCGATTAAAATATAGAATCTACGTTAAATTTTAAGCATTGACGGTTTGTACATTTATTATATGGTTATTAAAATTGGTATAATTTTTGTCTCTTCGGTAGTATTATCCTAATATTATAAAATTCCCATTTATAGCTTATACCTGTCATTTTTATTAATTGTATACAATTAAATAGTGCATTACTTAAGTATTTTATTATTTAATTTGTGCTGATAACATGAAGTTAGTGATTTTTGCTACACCAATTTTATTGTTCGTAATTGGTCGAATCGATTTAAAATTCTAATCTTTATTCTATTACTAGAGTAAATTAACTCTTCAAACTCTTTTATAAAATATTCAAACTTATTAGGCATTAACCCTTGTGTAGCTCCAGTGCGACAATAGTTCAACTCAAATCAAATCAAACTTATTAGACTTAAGCAACTTGATTCCTCTTACATAAAAAATAATAAACATAAAACACATAACAGAAAATTCTTTCAATTCTCAAAAGTATTCGATATTAACATTATCTTGGAACTACAATGAGTCTACAAAATGAATAAGCGAACAAATTTTTGTAGAATGACCTGTTCCTTGAGTCATAAAAAAAAATATTCGAAGAAGTTTTGTTACTAAGCAACACCCAAAACATTTAGTTTTCCAAAATGCTTTCTCAAGTATTCAAATTCTTTTCAAACAAATTATGATTTCTTCGTAAAATTAAAGTGTGAAAAGAATATATATTTAAGTGACGTTGAAGAATTTATTATAATGCCTCAAAATATTTTCTTCTGATAAGAGGTGAAAATGAAGATGCCAAAACTGTTTGAGTTTCTAAAGTTTATTCGATTAACCAATTATTTTTAGTTGACGTCGATTCAAAATTGTTAGATTAGATAATCTAATTATATTTTCAATCTTAAAAAAGTTTAAAATTAGGCATTTATGAAACTATTTTTTTTAAGGACTAGCAAATAAATACCCGTTCTTCGCACGGACTAAAAAAAACGTTGTAATTGATCCAAGTATATGTACAATTTAATCCATTATAGGATAATAAACTTATGTTATTATTCCCGCTCGTTATAAAGTATAAAATACTGTTACTTATATTACCTTAAAAATCCAAAATAAAAACATGCGCTATAAAATGTACGCATAATAGTTATCGTAATTTCCCTCATAAACATACAAAACCTTTTAGCTCATTTAGCCTTTTTGGTAAGAATTTGGCGAGTTCGGCAACGTATTTGGCGAAATAATGAAAACGTTAAACCTTAATATGCAGCTCTGGTACGTTAGGCTTTGAACATCCATCATAGTTATAATTCACGGAAATAGCTTAAATATGCATATTTGCAAACAACAGAACCATCCATGAAAAAATCATTACCACAATAAAATCCTAGAATGGAGACTATACGGAATTACGTCACTTGAAACATGTCAATTATTTTTCGAATAATGAATTTAGTTTCTGAAGGAGAATAATCTGCAACAGAATAAAATAAACATTTTTAATTTTAATTATTTTCCTAAAAGTTTTATTTAATTTCTTCTGCCGAATGGCATCACGAAAGGGAAAAAAATATTGGATTTGAGCGAAAGTGGTGTATTTTTTTCTGAAAATTCGAATTTTCTCTAAAAATAGAGCATTTTGAGCTCTGAAAGTTCAAAATCTGTGATTTAAGTATGAATTACACATTTGTTCCAAGTTACGAGTCCAACAAATGTCTAGTTTATGAGTCTATAGGAGACACACACACAAAACTTCATTTTAGCTTCCACACTACGTTTTAAACGTAAAAAGTGGAAGGTATTATAATCGTTCATTCCGTCCGTCTGTCTGTCCGTCCGTCCGTCACCCACTTTCATAGACCAAACTACAAATGCTACGGACAAGTGTGATAGGTAAAAAAATTCAGGGCATCGAAATTAGAATACATTGAAAATTTCAGAAAAGAATTCGAATTCGAAGTACTTCAATTATTTAAAAAACTGCAAAATTTAATGCTCATTTAAAAAGCATAAGAAGCCATTTTTATTATAATTAAATCACCATTGCCATTCGCAACAATCGCTCGAGAAACTTTAATTCTTTTAGACAATAAATTAAAATAAATTTATTTTTGCGACCGATCACAGTTTAAAATGACGTCAAATATATTTCACTACAAAATTATTTGTATGTTGATATGAAACATTTTCATTCTATTTAAAAGCGAGGAATATGACATATTTATTCTTTGAAATATAAATTAATTTTTGCAAACGATCAGTAATAATTATGGAATTTTCGAAATAAAATAAATGAAACTAGCCAAATTTAGCATGTAAATGAATATAGAATTAATGCTGTATTTGGCGCCTTTTTACCTGTTAAACACAAATGTTGTGTGGAAGCGGGTTAAGGGACAGATTCTGTTACAAACCTACTTGTTTATTATTATAGATTTTTGAAGTATAATTTAGCACTTGATAGTCTTTAAATGACGTTTATTTATTCTTTGAAAAAATGAAATATTTAGTCTCAGGCAATTGTAATATTTCATAGAAACATTTATCTTATAATAGATGAACCAGCGTGGCCCTGTGGGTTCAAACGTCAAGTCACAGAGATTTACTTCGAAGGTTCTGTCCTGGACTAGCCCCCGATTCAATACATTTTTCCGTCCGATTTTCAAAATTATTTTTATTTATTTTTGTTGGAAAGGTATGACATCACATAACTATATTTTATATTTTCTCCTATACGAAATGACATTTTCATAGTTACATTTTCTGATATATTATATAGCAATTTCATATTTTATGGCTATATTTGTATATTATATATTTTTGTCGGCTGGACAATAGTTTTCATGCTTTTTTCTTCTCGCAAATCTTTATTTTTCACCAACTATCATTTTTTGCAAAATTCTTAGTATAGGTAATTTTAATGTTTTGTTTCTATAATTTATGACGAGGGTTAAAGCTTTTCATTGTTTTAACCAAGGTTTAAACCAATAAAAAAAACTATTTACAAAAAAGTTACTTTAAAAGTTGTATTTTTTTCTCCTTTTCCACGTGTGATAATGGAATGCATTAATCAATGTCCTATCACTTACGCGAAGTTGCGAAATACTCAATTCAACAAAAATAGCAAGATAACATTTTCGAATAAAATTAAAGATAATTTGAATGACATTCGCATATGTTAGCGATCAAATGAAAAGCAATAAAATATTTTTTTAACCATTTCGGAAAAAGATCAAGAAAGAATATTCAAATTAAGACCTGTTTTTTGATGCACTTAATTACGTTTAACATATTCACGTAGCTAAAATTTGAATTTTAAAAACTTAAAAGTTTTTTTCCGTCAAAATAACCAACCTCTAACCTAAATCGAAATCACTCCTATATATATAAACTCCTCGGCGCAACAGCCCATTACTGGGCCAAGGCCTGCCGTACCCATTTCAGCTTTCGTGACCTATGGCTCTGGAGTGCTGGGCATATGTCCCGGTAAGGTGGTCGGCCTCACGCGGAACCCCCAGTGCTTAGTTCCCAAGCATGCTTGGTACCCATTTCATCGACCCACTCAAGGGATGAAAGGATGGGTCAACCTCGCCCAATCCGGCATTCGATCCCCGGACGTGGTGGCGTGGCAATGCGAAGCACTACCACTAAGCCACTGGGCCTCCATTTCTATATATAGCTTATTATAAATGAATATTGACCTGTCCAGTTTTAAGAAAGTGTATGCGTGGGGGGGGGTTAAGGGGAGGTGACTAAAAAAATAACGATCTCATGTACTACAGTAGAACACTAATTATTCATATACACGTTAGATTTTGAACAACAGTCAATTGACGAGGCGGCGGACTGAGTGGGCACCCAACGCAATCTAACAGCAACAGCGTGCTTCAGGGACTTTGAACTACGATGGATTTTAACATTCATACACGATCTTTAGTTCGACTTTAATTCAATCAAACCATGCACATGGCTGGTATTTTTTTTTCTGCACTGCACAATCTGTTTGTAGGATATGATAGCTGGATAAGGACCAGATTCGGCAAAGGTAGACTTTGTGGCATTACGGCTAAAAAAACGCTCTTAATCTTTATTTGCGTTAGGTTAGAGAGTGTACATTTAATCAATCAAAGAACAAACAAAAACCTTTTGATATCAAAGGTTCACACCTATCCGAATTGTTCAAGAGTGAAAGCACGCTTCTTCAAGTTCCATAGTACACATCCACACGGTGATAAAAAAACATTAGTTCAACTTCAACTCTTTGCATTTCCAATTCCCTTATCAGCCAAAATCCAAAACAAAATATTCCAGTCGCTATCACCATACGAAAAAAAGATACAAAACTCCCGTTACACACTCTCGTAAAAAAGCGATAAAGGCTAATTGTCTTACGTCAAACGGGAGATGAATCCGTCAGAGAACAAAAAAAGAATTCGAAAAAAGAACAACCCACGTTCTCCTGCGGTGTGTGTGTGGGTGTTCCACGGATTATCGGGTGTTGTGAATGGAGGCATTTGTTTTATTGTGCAGTTCGACGTTTCAGCTGCCTCGGCCAACTATTTAGTCACATGAGAGAGAAAAAAAAAGTATTTTTCGTTCTTTCGAACGATTTTTCGAAGGGATCGTTCATTAACTGCAATCAGAACCGCCCTTCTTTAAAACTTATTACTCCAGGGCCCCCAAGTGGCCGGTAATCGACGAGCCTATGCTTCTGTCCTTGTTCTAGCCATACTATAGACTTATTCGTGCTGGGTGGAAATTCCCTTCAAAAATTCCGGGGCTGCCCGAGTCCACTGCAATATACTTGTTCATTATATATGTGGAGTCCTAAGTCCCGGCGGCTTTAGCGTATGATGTCGCTCGAAGTTCCCTTGGGTGCCCACTCAGGTGCCGACCTCGTCACTTGACCAGAGTTCAAAATAACTAGGCGTAATCGGCCGTGTTAAAGCTCCTAATGATTGAAATGATTAAATTACATTACATACATATTACCCCACCTTAAACTCCGTACCTCCTCCCCACTACCAGCTAACACACTTTTTTTTATCCCAAGGGAAACGCTGCGCAATTCCCTTTTGACCGCTACGCGACCATTTGAGACCTTCGCTCCAAGGGCCTCGATGTCCCTTTCTCGTCACAGGAGAGCCCAGTCGGTAAGGCGCTTGCCTTGCATGGGAAAGATCCCATGTTCGTGCCCAGGCATTTCCAAAATAACTGCTGACCTATAAACGGTATGTGCAGCTAAAAAAAATCCCGTGCAAATGGAGTGCACGTTAAATATGCTCCAAAGTCCCGACGCTGCATACGATGTCGCCCTTAAAAGTTGCGTTGGGACATAAGCATTGTCTCCGATAGTTATGAAAGTAATCAATATGTCTTAAGTTTAGAATGTTTCAAAGAGGGGATATTCAATTATTTTAATTAATAGATGCTGCTGATACTTCTTTATCTTTTATCAAACATAAATATTGAAAACACTTATTAATTTGACGTTAATTTAACAAAATGAAGCTTAGTTTGCGTTGGTGCCCTTTCAATTGTCGCCACTTGATCTCGGTTCAAAGCACGTTAAACATGCTTAAAAGTACTGACGCTGCGTACGATGTCGCTTAAACTTTCGTTGAGCGTATAATCCGGTGTCGGCTCTTCACTTGACTATGACGTCGCCCATCGCCAGATTTCCTTTGTGTAGCTCTGGTGCGATTATGATTCATCTCAACTCAACCCATATAAAAGCCTCTATAAATTTGCAGTTTTTTTTTATTTTTCCCAGCACGATCCTTTATCATAGGATGGCTAAGGCAAGGACAGAACCTAAAAAGGTATAAATATAAATACAAATACAAAAATTGTGTATAATCCGGTGTCGGCTCTTCACTTGACTATGACGTCGCCCATCGCCAGATTTCCTTGTGTAGCTCTGGTGCGATTATGATTATCTCTACTCTCAACCCATATAAAAGCCTCTATAAATTTGCAGTTTTTTTATTTTTCCCAGCACGATCCTTTATCATAGGATGGCTAAGGCGAGGACAGAACCTAAAAAGGTATAAATATAAATACAAATACAAAAACTGTCGACCAACAACAGGGCAGAGGCCCAGCAAGGTTGGTCCGAAATAAATCTAATACTTCACCAGTTTCCAATGACTATCAAGATTCTTCCTTAAAATCTTCTACTCTCTTCGAATGCACCACATAATCTGGTAAAGCATTCCACTCATTGACGACTCTATTCTAAAAATAATGTTTTCTTACCTCCCTTCTAAAGCATGATTTATTCAATTTCTGATCATGTCATTTGGTCCTCAGTGACATGACGCCCTCGAGCCACAGCCACGCCTCAATGTGTGGACAGTCCCTCAATTCGCAGCGCTGATCTGTTGCCAAGAGAACGGCACGTTTCTAGTATAGATGTGCTTCTCTCTCATTCTCTTTACTACGCCAGTGTTTTCAGAGGAGTACGGCATTTAAAACACACAGGGGGGGACCTCTGTTATAAATAATCACTGTGTTCGTTGGGGGTACTATTAGTTAATTAGGTGACTGTTGTTTGGGACATACTTTTGTAGCTCCATAAATAGCACGGTGTCGCTTTTAGCTGTTAATTTAGGCATTGTAAATTTACATTTTTTTTTAGCTTCCACACTACGTTTATAACGTAAAAAGTGGAAGGTATTATAATCGTTCAGTCCGTCTGTCTGTCCGTCCGTCACCCACTTTCATATACCAAACTACGAATGCTACTGACAAGTGTGATACGTCAAAAAATTCAGCGCATCAAAATTAGAATACATTGAAAATTTCAGAAAAGAATTCGAAGGAATTCAATTATTTAAAAAACTGCAAAATTTAATGCTCATTTAAAAAGCATACATATGAAGCCATTTTTATTAGAATTTAATCACCATTGCCATTCGCAACAATCGCTCGAGAAACTTTAATTCTTTTAGACAATAAATTAAAATAAATTTATTTTTGCGATATCGATCAGTTTGAAATGACATCAAATATATTTCACTACGAGTTTCTTTGTACTTTGATATGAAATGTTTTAATTCTATTTAAAAGCGAGGAATATTACAGATTTATTCTTTGAAATATAAATTTAATTTTTACAAACGATAAGTAATAATTATTGAATTTTCGAAATAAAATAAATGAAACTAGCCAAATCTTGCATGTAAATGTTTAATATAGAATATCAATGCTGTATTTGTCGCCTTCTTACCTGTTAAACACAACTGTTGTGTAGAAGCGGGTTAAGTGACAGATTCTGTTACAACCTACTTGTTGTTGATTGCTGTCGATTTGTAACTTTGCCCGGGTTACTTTGGATCAAGCATAAAGCCCAAGTACTAATTTTCTGTTAGACTATTTTTTTTCATCATGTGTTGAGCAATAAAGTTATAAAATGCTTAAATTGTGTTTTGGAAATTTGAATACTATAAGTTTTTATCAAGTATTTGGAGCAACATGCATTAAGACATTTTTTTACCTAAATCCAACCAGAGCTCTTTTACCCTAAGGATTTTTTTAACGCACCCAAATTTAATAATTTATGCTTTATTATATTTCAAAATTTTTATAAGTTCCCGAAGAGTCTTTTAAAGCAAATTAATACAGTAATACAATTGGAAAAAATATACACATTAATATTTAACCGTATAAACATCATTAAAAAATAACCTTTATACGAAATGAAACAAGTAGGTTTGTATCAGAATCTGTCACTTAACCCGCTTCCACACAACAGTTGTGTTTAACAGGTAAAAAGGCGCCAAACACAGCATTAATTCTATAATAAACATTTACATGCTAAATTTAGCTAGTTTCATTTATTTTGTTTGGAAAATTCAATAATTAGTACTTATCGTTTGGAAAAATTAATTTATATTTCAAAGAATAAATATGTAATATTCCTCGCTTTTAAATAGAATGAAAATATTTCATATCAATGAAATGAATTCTAATAAAAATGGCTTTCTATGCTTTTTAAATGAGCATTAAATTTTGCAGTTTCTTAAATAATTGAAGTACTTCGAATTTGAATTCTTTTTTGAAATTTTCAATCTATTCTAATTTCGATGCGCTGAATTTTTTGACGTATCACACTTGTCCGTAGCGTTTGTAGTTCATTGTATGAAAGTGGGTGACGGACAGACAGACGGACTGAACGATTATAATACCTTCCACTTTTTACGTTATAAACGTACTGTGGAAGCTAAAACAGAAAAAAAGAACTTCAGATTTCTTGTTTGTAAATTGTCAATTTCGGTTTGGTACAACGAAGATATGGTTAAATTAATTTGATTAGATTAGAAATCTATTGAAAAGATTCTGAAAGCTGGCTCAGCTTTTTTTTTTTAATCTTTTCAAGACCAAATCGAGTTTTATTCTATCGATTTTTCGTTTCCTCAAAAACTCGTTCGGCAAGCACTTAAAAAAAATTCAACTCGACTACATTGTGAATAAGGACAAAAAAAAAAAAAAAAAAAACTGGGGCGAGCTTATTGCAACTTGTACAGTACAGAGTGCGGCATAAATTCGTGCAAACTTCAAAACTTCATTTTTAAAAAAGTATTGCTTTAAATTGATCGGGTTTCGTTTGCATAACAAAAAAAAACGAATTTTTTTACCACATAGAAAGAGATATGGTCTAGACATCGACTAGGGGCAAGCACTTATTTTCAACCTTTTTAATTAATGGAGAGAATTCATTATCCATTAAAAATTACTTATCAATTGGAATTCATTAAAATTTACTAATTTTCCATTTGAATTACTAAAACCCATTTAATATACTTGTGTGTTCATTGAAATTTTATTTATCTAGTTCAAGATGTTTTCAGTTTTTAATTATTTTTTTTTAAAGTCATTATATCTCTCGCATTCCTTTGTAACCACGATTGTACGAAGCAAGCTTCCCGGCTATTTCCATGCAAAATTTCCCTTTCTATAGTGTAAGCCAAGTGTGTAAAAAGTGATTATCACTACAGATTTTAACAATAAGTGAAAAAAAATAACGGAATAGCTGATTTTCACTATTATTAAAACTAAATAATGTAACGGGCTTTATTTGATTTGATTTATATTACAAATTTGAAAAGCTTGAAATCTTCTCTTAAAATGTGACTTACCCTAAAGGTTACATAGGGTAACGAGTACAGTGAATGGCCCCCTCACAGTGATTGGCCCCCTCATTCATTATTGAAAATAATAAGATGTTAAAGCCCAAAATACTAAAATAGGTGCCACAAAGGTTTTTAAAATTCCCGCCATTAACGTTTGTCATCTTGGCCACAACATTTTGGGCTTTAACATCTTATTACAGTGAAACCCCGATTTTACGTTTCTCAAGGGACTGGGTAAAAAAACTTAAAATACGGGAAAAACGTAAAATACGGGAAATAGTAGAATGCAAAAATCTCTTTTTTTTCTTAGTATCGCGCCATTTATAGGTACATTCGCGGCACGAGCTTCTTTAAACCACTTTACTAAGATATCTTCCAGCTCATCGTACGGCCAACTAAGCCAAACCAGGATCCATGAGAAAAACCGGTTTCAGAAAACAGGAGCCTGTGGAATGGGAAAAATATTTCTTATTTAGAAATTTTTCTTTTTTTTACTTTCCAGGGAAAACGTAAAATGCGGGAAATTCCATAAATAACAAACTTACAATCCGGGTTAAATTAACATTACAGTATACGGAAAAGCTGGGACCTGATGAAAAAAACGTAAAATGCGGGAAAAACGTAGATTCGGGGGACGTAAAATCGGGGTTTCACTGTATTTTCAATAATGAATGAGGGGGCCAATCATAGTGAGGGTGCCATTCACTGTATTCGTTACCCTACATTTATTATCCTTCCCTGGTTTTTATTTAACTCTAATTAGCTTTTAAATGCCCGCCACAAATACCTAATGACCTAGGGTAAAAAAAAAAGTAAACGAAACAATAAAAGCTTCCTTTCCTGTGCATTGTGTGGGATTCCCCATATCTGTATCAGGAATAACATCCAGACCTTTTAACCCTTTTTGCACAATGTAACCTGTTTCATCAAAAGGAACGGGTGGGGGGAGACGCGATTGTCGGCCCGCGAACGTTCTTGACCTTCACAAGCCATGTGAGGGCTCTTTTTGAGATAGTAGATGTCTTGGATATTGTTATTTTTGAGATAGTAGACGTTTTTGGACATTGTTATTTTGGTTTGGGTGGAAAATAGCGTCGCACTAGAACTTCATATCATATTGTGGGCGGAAAATTGACGTTCCCATTTGTAGAAGTTACTCAAATTTTAGTTGAGCTACACTAGGGCTATTGACGACGGGCGTCGTATTTTAGAACCACGCAGTCAAGTGACGAGCCGACACCTGAGTTGGCACCCCAACGCAACCGTTAAGGGCGACATCGTACGCAGCGTTGGGACTTTGGAGTGTATTTCAACGTGCACTCCCTCTACACGGTGTATTTTTCGTCGGACATTTTTGGCTGCACGGGCCGTTTATAGAGTGGCAGTTATTTTGGCGATGCCCGGACCCGAACCTGGGACCTTCCACATGCTAGGCAAATGCCTAACCGACTGGGCTTCCCAGCATCTACTCAAATTTTGAAAATCTATCGATTGATATAATTCTAATTTGATTTGAATCATCTTCGCGCTACAGCTACACAAGGGGTATTTGGCCATAATTTAGGACCATAGTCAAGTGACGAGCCGACACCTGAGTAGGCACCCAACGCAACTTTTAGGGAGTGACTTCACGCGCGCCTTGGAGTATATTTAACGTGCACTCCCTCTATACAGGGTATTATTGGCTGCACACACCGTTTGAAGGTCGGCAGTTATTTTGGCAATACGCGTACCCGAACCTGGGACCTTTGGCAAGCAAGGCAAGTGCCATAGCCTCACCAACTGGGATCCCCCTACCCGGTATAATACTTAAATAGATCTGTACAATAGTTAATCTACACTCTTAAAACAAACAAGCGGTTTTAACTCAGTCTGAGTTAATTTCCACTCCTTTCCGTGCCGAAAATGCACTTCTCCTAGAGGAGTGAATTTCACTCTTTTTCGGAGTGGGTAAAAGAAATAAAAGAAAACAATCTGCGTCCTACACTCTTAAAACGAGCGGTTTTAACTCAGTCTGAGTTAATTTCCACTCCTTTCCGGTGCCGAAAATGCACTTCTCCTATAGGAGTGAATTTCACTCTTTTGTTTTAAGAGTGTACAATATACAAATCCGTCATTTTCCTATAATGGGAATACAGAACCTCAAGCGATTATCCTGGTAAGATCTTTTCCCGATTTTTAGATCCAATCCCGACGCTTTTTTTTTACGTATGGTGAGATGTGTAGATCTAGTACAACGTTTATCCTATCACATCCTCCGTATTCCGAAGGGTTTTTTTTTCACAGGACACTTACTTGTCACGCATTTTTTTTTTCACAGGACAACTTACTTGTCACGCATTTTTTTTTCACAGGACAACTTACTTGTCACGCATTTTTTTTTTCACAGGACAACTTACTTGTCACGCATTTTTTTTTCACAGGACAACTTATTGTCACGCATTTTTTTTTTCACAGACAACTACTTGTCAGCATTTTTTTTTCACAGGACAACTTACTTGTCACGCATTTTTTTTCTTTTGGGGAAGTAGACCCCTGCAACCTTTTAATTATTTATAATTAATATTTTTTAATTATTTAACTTTATTTTTAAACTGGTTTTAAAAGGATTACTTCTTTAGGCAATAATTTCTGTTTCAGAAGGCAGTTCCCGACTTTTTTTGTCGTTTTTGAAGAGGTGACTATCTCTGCATTGTACTAAAGTGCAAAAAAAGAATAATATGCCGCTCTTTTGTGATTTTATATGGGAAAGACTGCACTTTTCATCAAGAAAATCGGTCAATGCATGTCTCTAAAATATCCACCAATTCGTGCCAAAACTTTAAGGTGATGGACTGGTAGGTATTCGGTTCGCATTTAGAGATGTTAAATTGTACATTTGAAGCACATATGATTTGGATAAATATTTAAAGTGGCTATATTGTCTTGTTGGTGTAAAATTGAACCAATATCGTTATTAAAATCTGTTTAGTTCACCGGATATCGTGTTTTTTCAATTTATCAAATTCAATTCATCCATAAATATGCAAAAATAGGCCATCGTCTACTTTAAATTAGCATAATCTCGTATTTGTGTCTAAACTTTTGCATCGTATAAATTTTTATTTTATGAAAAAAAAATTGTTATAGCAAATCAAAAAATTATGTTTCAATTATAGCATTTCAAAATATTTAATATGTTTAGGGTGTTTTGTAATTCTACTATCACAATTCTAAATTTTACAGCTAAAAAACGTCATTTCTAAACTTTTGCAGCGCAGTGTATTATACTGTGTATATAGCTAGCAGGTAAAACATAGCTGATAGTTCATTCTTTTCCGTCCGGATCCCATTGTGCGAAGTGGAGAAAGGTGGACCTTTCGAAACGAGTGTGGAAAAAGAAAAGGAGAGAACAATTCGGCTTATTTTGTATCTCTTTCGATGAGAGGAATAAAGGACGAATCGACGAGATTCTTTGTTTGGAACGCGAGTTAAATGTGGCCCTGTGTGCAAATCGAACATGTTTGGAAGGTGTTTAACCCATTAGCGATGATTTTGTGATTGTGAATACCATTAACACCTTCATTTCCGAATAAAAACATTAAATTTAAGTTTTTTAGACAATTTTTTTCGTGCAACTTGTCTTACATAAATTGTTTAGGACTATGGTATTCAGTTGCCGTATATTTCGTTTATTTAGATAAACTTAAGCAGAAGGCTCGTTTTCACGTGGCAAATTCTCTTATAAATGATTTGTTATGGGTTAAATTAGAAATCGTAAAAAGTCAATTTTTTTTCAAATAGGAATAACTAAAATTTTGCAGTGCCGAAGCCCAGTGGGTAAAGCGTTGGTTTTTTAGACTTTCTTTTACAGGTAGGTTATCGACCACAGTTTTCGATACTGTTAATCAAAATAGTGCAAACAAATAAGTTTAATGAAAAATGACCCATGAATGACCGCAGGGCCGGATTTAAAGATTTGCCGCCTGTAGGCTAGGATTGAATTTATTTGTGCTTTTTTTTGGTCGACGCCGACGTCTGCACTCTTAAAACAAAAGAGTGAAATTCACTCCTATGGAGAAGTGCATTTTCGGCACGGAAGAAGTGAAAATTAACTCAGACTGAGTTAAAACCGCTCGTTTAGAGGTAGGACGCAGATTGTTTCTTTATTTCTTTTACCACTCGAAAAAGAGTGAAATTCACTCCTATAGGAGAAGTGCATTTTCGCCGGAAGGAGTGGAAATTACTCAGACTGAGTTAAAACGCTCGTTGTTTAAGAGTGTGGATGGTGTTTTTCCTTTCCCTCTTACGTTGTAAGATATCCCAGATATAAGTTTCTTGACTATTTTTTCTGTCTACATATTAGAATCATCTATATAACTTTACACTAAATCGAAAACGAAATAGGCGATTTTTTACAATTTTTCTTTCAACTTCCAAATGCGGAGAGAGTGCAACTGCCCTCGCAAAGCCATGTTTGCTACTAAATAGTACTATATATACTTTTACGGTTTAAGTATTAATGTAAATTATTTGTATTCTATCTTAAAAATATTAGAATCTTTATAAGAATTTTTTTATGCCCAATGCCGCTTTAATTGATCATAAAATTTGCCGCCCCAAAAAATTCGCCGCTCTAGGCTACAGCCTACTTAGCCTATTTAGAAATCCTGCCCTGAATGACCGTCGTGGACCCACCATATCCTAACTCAATTCAGGATAAAATATCGTAACAAAATATGGATTACTTAATGCCCTCTTTGGTTTTGACCCCGTCACTTGATCACATATAAAAGTTGTTTACTTTTATCTCTTCAACTACAAAGGTTTTTTTTTTTAAAGGTACCTTATTCGCCTTTCTGCACTTTTGCTGTTTAGAATTAGAATATTTAAGACAAGTACAATTTAACTACACTGCTCAAAACAATTAGGGGAACGCATGGTTTAAACTCTTTCACCCCCTATGATTCCATTTGGTATCACCAGCTTCTGATTTTTTTTTCTCAGTAAGTTGAGCTCGTACTTATTTATCGTTAGATTGAAGAATGAAATAATGTTTGTTTCAATTAAATGAAAATATGAAAAATACGGTAAAATAAAATTTACTCCCAAAATTTTTTTGAAATAAATTGACCCTAAATTCTTCACGGTTGCATTCTTAGATGTTTAAAAATTGATTTCACATTTTTTTACAAATAAAGTTTTGGAAAAATTATCGTTATAATTTATTTAAAAGTTTTGATTTCAATCCCCCCCCCCCTACATTTTAGTTAAAAAATTTATATTTTCCCTCCTGTTTTTTTACCATTTCATTCTGGATGCATAATGAATCTATTGAATTGTAGAAATTGTAGATTTTCATAATAAAAACTAAGAAGTTGGAACTGAAAGGGTAAACAAAAGTACGCAAAGTGCTCCCCTAATTGTTTTGAGCAGTGTAGATTAAAAAAGTAAATGAATGTTTATGTCATAAACGCGGGGCTCTTTTAACAGTGCGAGTCCCCGTGCGAATAAGGGCGATCGCTGCCCTTCATATCTTACGTTACGGGATTCGAGTGCACTGTTGCCGGGGCGTCTGCCGGGTCGATGGGGTGTTTTCCCGGGGTGCCACGTGGGCGGGAAAAGAAGCAGGGGCTTCTGGGAAAGGTGTAGGTGTACCCCGCCTCATTGTTTGGGTGCTGGGGACGACGGGCCTCTTTGAGGTAAACAGACTCCGAGTTGGGACAGTCAATTTTTACTCTCAATTACCCAATATGGAATATAAGATTATGAAAGCTATTGACTGTGATGGGGGTCGAAAACTTGAAATGGAGGGTACAGAGTAATTCATCGTTTCCGGCTGTCTATTTCTAGCCTTCCTTATGAAGAGCTTTAACACAGCCAATGACGCCTCGTCATTTAGAACCTTAGTCAAGTGACGAGGCCGACACCTGAGCTGGCACTAGATCGCACGCTAACGTCGGGACTTTGGACTCGACTTGGATTTAACTTGGATTGGGACTTGGATTTAACGAGCACGTTTGTCCCAGTGTACTCGGGGAACCCCGTAATTAAGTCGATTTGGAGCCCCCCTCTGCATGCTTTGGATGATGTTGATACCGAAAAACGTCAGACTAATTTTTTTTCGAGAAAATCGCTCATACGTAAAGGGTACCTGCCATAGAACCGGCCATTTTAGATCGAATAAAAATGACTAAATTGTTCTAAAATTCTAAGTACAAGATATTTTAAATCCAATACAACCACTCAGTAAACCATTGAGCATACTTTTAAATGTTATTGTTGCAAGTAACTTCAAGTAAAAGTGTGTTTCAAAAAAATATTTTCTATTTCGAATAAAATATTTTTTTTAAAAAAATGTCACGAAAATCAATATTTTTAGCATAATCCGATTACCTCGTTCATTCGAACTTTGGAAGAGTGTCAAGTAAAATGAGCTAGAGTAAGAATTTTGCATTGCGAAGAGCACTACTTGGAAAGAATTCAAAATCAGACAAGAGGAAAGAGTGATATTTCTTAAAAATCCCCATTGAATCGTCATTGCTTTGTGCCATTTGTGTACAAAATAAATCGAAAAAGTTAACAGTCTTGGGGTGTTTTTTTTTTTGGGGGGGGGGGGGCGTAAAAGGTTAGGTTACGTTGAGTTACCGCTGCACTAAAGCTGCACGAGAACTGTTGACGACGGGGGTCGTAATATTTATAACCACAGTCAAGTGACGGGCCATCACCTGAGAAGGCACCCATAGCATAATATTTTAAGGGCGACATCGTACGCGGCGTCAGGACTTTGGAGCATATTTAACGTGCACATCCCTCTACACGAGGAATTATTCATCCGACATTTTAACTGCACAGACCGTTTTTGGCCGGCAGTTATTTTGGCGATGCCCGGATCGGTTAGGTTAGTTTGAATTATCGTCGCACTAGAGGTACACGAGGGCTATTGATCCGAACCTGGGACCTTGCAAAGCGAGCTCCTAAACAGGTACCAAGCATTACCAAAAATAACTGCCGACCTATAAACGGCATGTGCAGCTAAAAGGTCCGACAAAAATTCCTCATGTAGAGGGAGTGCACATTAAATATGCTCTAAAGTCCCAAAGCTGCGTACGATGTCGCCCGAAGTTGAGTTGGGTGCTTACTCGGGTGTCGGCTCGTCGCTTGACTGTGGTTCTAAATTGCGAAGATGAAATAAAGAAAAAAAGTTTCAAGAGATTCTCAAAAAACTACGGTTACCTTAATTAGCGAGTACAATGAAATGGAAACCGTACAATTTGACGAAATTCCGTTTCCCTTTAGAAACGTACTCACGCACGCACACTCCGCAAAACCGCAAAGTTGAGCAATGTTTACCTTTGTCAAGGACAAAACACGGTTTTATGGACAGTGACGAGTCGTTATTTGATTCAAACGACAACTGAAGTGTGTAAAAAAAGCTTATTTTACTATAAAAAGTTTTTTTCTTTATTTTATGTTACTAGTTATCGCAGAAGAAGTTAGCATATATACATCTTGTGGTGAAATTACAGGAGCTAGTGAGGTAGGAAAATATCTACTCCTTCCTAAGTTGAGAACAAACATATCTTGGTTTTTGTGGCTTATCACGTGATATAAGTCACCAAAACCCAGAGCACTGGTCTTTGCGCAATCACTATCGCGTGTTTTGTAATTAATTCGTTACTGGATGTCTATTTCTAGCCTACTATAACTATCGTGTTAAAAGTTCCTATAAAATGGGACCGCTGTAGCCCAGTCGTCAGAACATCGGCCTCTTATACAGAGGGTCCTGCGCTCAAAATCCTATAGACGTATATTTGTTGGCAAAAAAAAAATCGAGGTTATTACGGGGTTCCCCAAGTACAGTGGGCCAGACGTGCTCGTTAAATCTGTGGAGTCGAAAGTCACGAGGGCGTTAGCGAACGATGTCGCACAATATTAAGTTGGGTGCCTGCTCAGGTGTATACCTCGTCACTTGACCGCAATTTTAAATTTCGAGGCGTAATTAGCTGTGTTAAAGCTCCGAAAAGAGGCTAGAAATAGGTAGCCGGAAACTATCAAATTACCAAATTATTGATATCAGCACAATGAACGATTTGAACGAGGCGGAGCTTGGTTTGTTTGTAAGTAGAATACAATATGTGACGTCAACATAAGTGTGGCCGGTATACTAGAGACGAATTAGCTACCGGATAGTTTGTCTGTGGGGTAGAAGACAACGTTTGACGTAGTTGTGACGTCACTGGTGGCTTGGCCGTTCCAATCGTCCATTGCATAAATTTCATTGATACTTCTATAAATAACGTGAGAATGATATAATCAATTGACAGCGTTTATTGTATTGCAAGCCATGGCGCGTAGTTTGCTGTACTTGTCGTATTTGGACGATTTAGACTCGCCCAATGATCAGTGTATTTACTATTTGGTATTATAGAATTTTGGGCACATTATTGCTTAGTAGGTTGGATTATTGCTGAGCGTAACGCGCGCTTATAGCAACATTGTCGCTTTCAGTACAAAACAAAAAAAAAACATTCTTTCTCGTTCCGAGCCATGAATGTGCAGCAGAAATCCAGCACAAAAATTTACGAAACCCTTTTTTTTCGAATTAAGCGATAAATTTGCAGCAAGAATCCAGCAAGCTGTAAAAAAAATCGCCAAATCTTATACCGTTTATTATTTAATATAAATTATTAATTATAATTATTTTTTCAGGGGAAGGGTGACACCTGTTTCCGAAAGCTGAGTGAATAAGCATTGCTATTCTAGAAGCAGGCTGCAAAATGTGAAGATAATTTTAGATTACAATGATTCTATTTCCGTATTCGTTCGGTATCGGCTTTGAACAATTATGTCTAGGTGTGATTAGCCATTGTGTAGGGAAAATCAAACCGGACGGCATATAGGATATTGGCTTTTGCTGCAGGGAAAGGGGGAATGTCAACTTCTAGGCTAAAATTAGTTTAAACCAAGGTCAGTTTCTGCATTTCTTGAATTTTTTTTAACTCCTCGCCCCCCTTTAAAATGTCAACGAAGCGGAAGCAGTCTGTGTAGTTGATAGTAAGCACCCCCTCATTGGATACCTTACATTTCTTCTTTCTTCAGGGGTTAGGGAGCCCAGCCGGTAAGGCGTTTGGCTTCCGTGCAAAAGGTCCTATGCCCGGGTTTGCAAAAATAACTGCTAATCTATAAACGGTCTGTGAAGCCAAAAAGTCCGACGAATACTTCCCTGAGTAGTACAGGAAGGCAGGCACGTATAAAGAAGGGAAGGGACACATATAATGCCCTCCTAAAGTCCCGACGATGCATACGATGTCGCTCCTAAAAATAGGGTACTTCTACTTGACCGTATCGCTAAAATACCCTCCAATATTACATAAATTATAGTTTGAACCCAAAAATAACAAAAGTATATATTTTTTTGCGAAATAAATCTTTAAATAATTAATAAACATTATATTAAAATGGCTTTTTTTTCATCGGTGCGTCATGTGGTCACAAACACGTCGATTTGGGTGACGTCACTAGTATATATAAACAAATCGGTGATTTTTTTTGCTTGCAATTAAACTAGATTAAATATAATTTACTCTTAAAATAAGAATTATATAGATAATGGAAGGAGGTTTTACAGAAGCGGATAGTTCAAATTTGCTTAAAGTAGATTCCAAAATGGTGTTTCAAAGTTTGTTTATAGTTACTAGTGTGACGTCATAGATACCAAGTGACAGCCACAAAGCGTTTTCGGGCGTAATTTTTCGTCCTAATCTTAAAATTCTTTTTTCTCCCCTTTTTATGGGGTATTTGAAAAGGAGAAAAAATACGGGTCCAATATTTTTGGCATAAGAATATTTTAAGAGAATATTTTTTTTTAGTCAAATACCCTATTTAGGCACCCATCAGTTCGGCTCGTCACTTGACTATGGTCCTAACTGACGGCGCCCGGCCCCAATAGCCCTCGTGTAGTGCTAGCGCGAAGTTAATTCAACCCAACCCAAGCTTCTTTCTTCTTTTGTAATTAGCTATTTTTTTACGTAATACTACTTTCTCTTTGAGGGCAATGTTCTCAAAACACGCGAACTCATAGCATGCTGAAACGTTTCACTTACATTAGTCATATAATTGTTATAATAAAAGTATATGTTGAAAATCTGGATCTACTCTAATATCTAGATGACTGGATTTTTTTATTAAAATTTTCGCAAGCAATTTTTTTAAAAGCGTCTTCCTGATTCAATTTAACTTTTATTTTTTAGAGTAATATCTTCAAAACTACCCCATATAAATAATAATATCTATTAAAAAGTAAACAATTTTTCGAAAAATTAGTAAAATGATATTTGAAAATGTGTGAAAGTTAAGGGATATTTAAAAAAAAAATAATAATAAAATTTAAAATAATAAGTAACCAAGAAAAAAAATGCAGAAATCCAAAAAAATCGTTCAATGTTCTACAATTAAAAATAAATTAAAGAAGCAAACTATATTAAAACACATTCCTAAAGCAAAGTTATATTTAAAAAAAAAATCGTTAATTTACATTATAAACCGATTCGAACAATTTTAGCTTTTGATCATTTTATTTTATTATAGGGTTTTTCAATGGCACAATAAGACACTTTCATCCTATAACAACAAACGAAACTCCGCATGGTTTCGCCTTGTTTCGAACAACGTCCATAGAGTTGAGAAGAAGATAGAGATGCTGAAGGGCAAAAAATAATGCGAAAATTTGTTTACCAAATGAAGCCATTAATCGCTCTGTAGTAAGCCCAAACAAACGCTCTTGGCGAAGTATTTGGCGCTATTCTACTGTGGAGTTTATATAGGCTTACTACATCGACTTGGCGATTTCTGTAAATTCAGATCGCGTACTACATCCTAAAATTGCGCAATTAGCAATTTTTTTTATTTTTAATTGATGCTTTTCAAGGAATAAAATTATGCGTTTCAGCATAAACAAACATCGAGTTGGTTTGTTCGGGCTTACTAGGGTTGCTTGGCAACATTCTGACGGCTTCACTTTTTTTTCTAGCTAAGCATCTCCATCTTCTTCTTACCTCTATGGAGCAACGTCAAACGCCCCTGCCTGTGATTGGTCGAATGCTCAATGAAGTCACTGCGTGGCCGCGGCAAGGTTCTTGGATGCAAGTATGCGGACCCCAACCCAGGATCCTGTTAAGTAATTAAAAGTGACGTATTTTTTCTGCTTACCGCTTTCTTTTACCTATGCATACCTTTCTGTTTCCTCTATTTTTGAATGAAGCGGTAGACCGATTCTTTTTTTTTTGTAAACTGTTAAATATAAAATTTATATTGAAGAATTTTCGGAGAAATTAAAAGTACTTATTGTATTCAATTGGCGATTATACAAATTGCAAGTATGTTGCAGATATTCGATTTATGGTTAATTATATATAACAGTACAACAACAAATATTACTTCACACATTTATTTTGGTTTGAATGTTTAAAAAAAATTAAATTTAAAAATAAAAATAATGTGTTGCTTTCTCAACGTGCCAAGTTTGTGTTTATAAAAGAAGATTCAGTAACAAGGTAACCTTTACATAAAATCCGGAATAGATTTGGGCTCTAACAATGTCCTTAAGAGGTTTGTTTGGGATAGGCTTGTTTGCTGCCTGGCTCATCAGTGGATTACGTCAGTTTTCTAACAGTAAAACCCAGAACCAAAATAACAGGTTTAACAATTTAAACATTCCTTCTATATTCATCTACAACCTAACGCATGCACTGCACATTTCGTTGCACTTTTGCAGTTGCATTAAAACAATGTGAGAATTTTTTCTGCAGTTTAAAATTAAAAAAAAAAGTAATGTTGGTGCAAGTGAATGCATTTAGCAGAGCATTACAAGGGCTACTACAGCCAATAGCAGAGTACAACTCCAGACATTTTGAACACGTGATAAAAATTTCACCCAATCCCGGGGCGCAGCTAGCGAGCTGTGTTACTCATTCACCATTTTTAGGTCAAGAATAGCACAGCGAGATGTTTTGCTTCTGCTCGTGTACTGGTTGTGAATAGGAATTTTAGCGGCTATGTAAGTATTATTTCGGCGATCGATCGCTCTTTCTGATGCAAAGTGTGGTCCGAGTCTCTAAAAATCACCCTGGATTGTTCTTTTTGGCCCACGGATCGCTTTTGTGCTGCAAGGAAATAAAATGTTTGTATCAGACCAACATACATGTAAAGTGTACGTGCGCTGTAGATCTGCCTTTCAGGTGCAAAATAAACACGTCTTGGCCCCTGGTTACAGCTTGTAACTTGTTAAGGGACGGATCTTGTTCAGTTTGCACTTGTCAGAAAAGAAATTGCACCGAATATGGATCCGTGCAAGGCTTGACAGGTCGGATCGAGCTGTAGTAGAAATCAAAACATGCCAATACAGGTTGCAAACATTGTTGACATGCACTGTTTGCAATTTGTTTCATTTTTTTACTTTTATTGCTAGACAAGTAAAAAGAATTGCAATAATCTATTTATTTGATGTGTATATTGAAATCAGAAATTATATTTATTATGCATGTATATATATATATATATATTTAAAATGTTAAGTTAGTTTCACATTGGTATATAACGTTTGTACCATCAGTTTCTTAATGAAAATCTTTGAAGTTGGAGTGCTTTTTAAATTTTATTTTTAGTATTGATAATCAATTAAATTTTGGTGTAACATTTCATGCACATTTTATATTCTTTGCAGTATTTGTAATCATAATTACACACTTGATTATTTTTGTGCTAATTTGTAATGAAGAAAAGGTTAGCACAACAAATATGTGGCTTAAATTTGTCTATGAGTCCTGAGCTACTCCTCCCTACCCACACTAAATAATTTCAAATGCCTATGAGGTCTAATGCTATTTTAAGCAAGTTAAAACATTGAAGCCCCCTCCCCCTACTTTTTCAAAAGTTCAATAAACTATGTACTCGTATACTTATTAAGCATTTCTTTTTCATTTTGAATTGTAAATTAATACATTACAAATACTTTTGTATTTCATGGCATTTTAAAAAAAGCTTTTTTGCAATTTAACTATAACTTAATACCTTTATCAATTTTACGCTCATGCTCTACAATTTTCAGCATCACAGTTTTTGCAATAGTTAAACTCTGTTTTGTTCTTTTAACAGTAAATTTACTAAAAGTTACGTGGTTTATTAAATTCTAGCATTGATTGCAAAAACATAAGTTTTTGGATTGCATCATGCTCTTATTTTCTAATAAAACTATATCATCTTTAAAATTTTATTTTTAATATATTATTTTCTACCTAATATTTGATTACATTTGTGTAAAAATAATTTTTTTTAAATAAATTACGTCTATCATTGAAGCAGCATAATTCTGTCTAGTATTCTAGTGTGGTTCTTTTTATTGTTTTATCTATTTGAATGAAATTTTTTATTCATACATTATTAGCTCATGCGCATTTTTTTAATATGTATCCATTTTTTCGTGTGTTTATTGTACCCACATATAAAAATATTTAGAAACTAAAATGGCACTAAAAAATTATCTGAACCTTAATTTAAAATTATTTATACAACTATTTAAATGTTAATTTTTTTCTATTGCTCATTTTATATTGTCCTGAGTATCGATAATAGGGTGATTAAATTAAAAAAAACTAACTCCACTATTTTCATTTTTTGTAAAAATTTTCACAAAACAATTTTGAAAGTTGTTATTATTTTTTTTTAAAAACCTTTTGATAAGAGTTTTCTAGACTACAGCCTGATAATAAACAGCTACACTATTTTGAACAGTTCATTAACTTTATTTTAGCTTCTAATTCACACTTGAGACAGAATTATATATTTTTTTCTTTAACTAAAAGTTGGTGACTATTTTGGAGAAAAAACATAATACATTGTGTAAAGTTTGTTGTAAATTTATTATTTTATATTGACACAAGGCAAACATGTTTAGCCCCTTTTAGTTAATTTTAAACTCACCTGATGTTAGTTTAATTTCGTAAAATTCTATTTGAAATAGAAGTTTGTTTTTTGAAAATTTGGTCCTAAAATTCCATAAATTTTGGTTCATAAATATATGTCACTGTTAATCTAATTAATTTTCATTTTCCTAGCCTGGCTCTGAAACTTCTATCCTCTGTAGCCAGCAAAGATGCTGCCATGAACCGCCAGAACAGACACAAGAAGGCAGGAGGGGGTGTGGGGGTCACCAAGACACCTGCCTCAAGATCCCCCAGAAACCGGAAAAAAACAGTAACAACCGGAAAAGTAGAAGACAATCCCCAGAGCCCACCTATGGAACACCAGAATGAGTCGGACATGTTGGTCTCGAACGCCTGTCCGGTTTTGAGTGTCAACGAGAGCATAAGTCCACTTGAGGTTCCTACGGTTGACAACCATGCTCTGGTTAACAACCGGACCTCCCCATCCCCACCGAGACTAGAATGCATTCAGACGGCGGTTGTGGTCTCGCATTCTGTCGAGCCGCAGTTCCCGAATCTCGTTGAGAGCAATAGTATTATCAGAGACGAGAATCTAGCTCTGTTAGCCAAGAAAGTGCCAAAAAAGAGAAAGTTTGATCCTTCAGAAGTGGAGGGCATGATGGACATCGAAGTTGGCAAACCGTACGAAACTTCCAGCGTCATAACCAAGACGGTGAACCCAGTTCCGATGACACAGAGTTCACCCACTCTGCTTCCGTTTATGACGCCAACGTGTGCGGACGTAGATCTTAAAGACTGGAAGGGTCAAAGGGTTTTGGCCAAATACAACAACATTTACTTACCTGGTGTGATTAAAGAAATAAAAAGTGACTGTGATATTGTGATACTGTTTGACAAGGACCAATCTACAAAGTGCATCTATGACGTCCTGGGATGCGGGAAATATGACGTGATCAGCGATCACAGTCCCTCTCCTGGGCAGGTCAAAGTAGGGACGTATGTTTGTGTGCGAGTTAACCAAGACGAGAATGTGTTTACTGTTGGGGAAGTTATTTCCATGAGCCCTAAGCCTGTCTTGTTCAACGTGAAGCTTAACAATGCTTCTGGTTTCGGGAACACAGAAATTTTATCGGTTTCTCGGGCCAATTTGAGGCTTCTTTTGCCCCCATGGTGGGAAGAGCTTGATATGGATCCTGAACCATTACTGCCTTTTGCATCTGTTCCACCTCAGCTTTCTGCTTCAGTTCAAAGCAGTTTCCAGCAAGTTGAGCCAAACGAAACTCTGATCTGGAGGACCCTGGGAACTCCCATTGAGCATCCATCTACACCAACAAGTGCTTTTACTCAAGTGATCACTAATCATCAGAATCTGTCGGACATAATCATTGAATCAGAGTTACCTGGATCGTTGGTCCAACCAACAAGGCTGGTTTCTGCCAGTTCAGATCTTTATTCCGCCTCTCCTTCCCCTAATCGCATGCAAGCCATGCCTGTCCCCAATGTGTATGCTCCAGGGACATCGGAGCAAATGGTTCACGAGGCTGTACTCTGTAAAAAAGAACTGAGAAGTCCACATTTTGACGACGAATCTTCAGATGACGATCTGAAAAAGGAGAATATCAAATTTGACTCTGAGTACTTCAACTACCAATACCAGAGGCCTTCGACCCTGTCCCAGGGAAGCTTGACACCCCGATCCCAGTCAAGGAAAAGCGAGACTGTTCTTAGCCGTGCTAGCACAGATTCATCGGAGTGTCTTGGCGGTACATCTCGCTCGCCGGCAATGTTGAATGCCAAGTACAAGAAGGGCGACATTGTTTCCACCCCTAACGGTATCCGCAAAAAGTTCAACGGAAAACAGTGGCGGAGGTTATGTTCCAAGGAAGGCTGCACCAAAGAATCGCAGCGAAGGGGTTACTGCTCCCGACACTTGTCCCTCCGGGGCAAGAACATCCGACCGCCTTCTCTCTCGTTCCCAGGAAGAAGAAAAGGAACCTTCAAAGATTCCGCCGTCGGCAGAGAGCTGGAATGGGAGGAATCTTCCCATGACAGCGAGTCCAATCCTGTCTTCTCGGACAAAGACCGGGTCCAGGGCAGGTTTGACCGAGACGAAACGGAAGCTGCTAACATGTTGGTGTCTCTCGGCAACTCTAGGTCTGCCACCCCTGCTTTCTCCCCCAACAACACCCCCAACCCCATCTCCCCCCGTGGGTTCCAGACACCAAACACCCACTTCACCCCCATCGGCCACCCCCAGCGTTCACCCACTGTCAACCAGCAACAGGGTCAATGGACAATCTCTCCCCAAGACACCAGGCCTGTGCCCGAGATCCTATCCAACAACTACTCACCTGTTGCAGTCTATAATCCTGGCGTCATACGAACAGAAGTCATCCAACATAACGTCGCGATACAAGAGCTGAGTATCCAGCCGGAGGCCAGGGCCTCTGTGCTTCATCTGAGCACCAACCAGCCGGACTCGATGTCCTCTGTCATCCAGCGTCCTCTGCTGCTGAAAGAGTCGCAGGCCAACTCTTTCGAGAACCACAAGCAGGAACACGTCATAATGAAGGCGTCGAAAGACGGCACTGTGACGATCTCGGCCCAAAACAACCTACCCGAAGCGTTTAAGGACTCGCCAAACTGTCTGAACAAGATTCCCGATTCCCACACCGTTCTGCTTTTCAAGAAACTGGTGAAAGGGGACCACCAGTTCCTCAACGATGAAGCAACAGTGATAACACCGATGCCAGCGACAAACTACATTACGAACTACACCCTGCAAAATTCTGCTCCTCTGCAGACTGAGAAACCTGCAGCAGAATTTGAGTATTCTAAGTATCTGTCTGCCGATTCGATCACTTCTAATCTTGTTGAGAAGGAGGCAAAGGTTGCGTCTCAGCCCTTGACGCCTGTCCAACTGTTGCCAGTTTTGCCGCCTGTCATGCCCGATACGCCCGAAAAGAAAGACATTTGTCTTGACAATGGAAAAAACACTTCAGGTATGAATATTGTTATGTTACTTGCTTAATATCTAAGAAATTAAATTTATTGTTATTTCTGCAAATAAATTTGAACTAGTCTTTGACATATGTTTTAACTTTAATCATACAAGTTTTTTTTTTTAACAAAAAAAGCTGTATGATATTACAATCCCATTTCTTGCAAAATAGTTCTTAATATTTTCTTCATATATACTTTAATTTTTCCTAATCCTCATATCACAGTAGTACATAGCAATATTATGTAAAATATTTGTGTAAGGAACTGATCTTTGTATTTGTTGTTTCTTTTGTGTTGAAAATATTTTATTTTTCAGTTTGGAGTGATGCAAGACCAATCCCTGTGTTTCCTTGGCACTCGCTGGTTCCTTTTTTAACCACAAACTCGACTGTCAACTCTACTACAGAGTCTAAAACCATTGTGGAACCAGTTTTAAAAGATCCAGGTACCTTTTGAGTAAAAAATTCACACATGCATGCTATCAAATTGGGCAACTTTGGCTTTAAGCTAGGTTTTTATAACTAGACCCAATATATTTTAATACCTACTTAGGAATATTCGAATTTACATTTCGTATTAATATAGAGGTTGAATAGGATTTTATTTAGGCTAATTAATACTTACTTAAAAAGGTAAAGTCTGCCTCTGTTGACTGTACATAAAGGTTAACAACAGTAATATTAAAATATTTCCATCATTTTTTTTTAGTTTGAGAATCCTATATTCTAAAAAATTTTTCTTATTATAATAAAATGTGTTTAATAAAAAGTTAGTTATAGCTCGTAACTAACTTTTTTAAAACTTGTAATAAGCTATTTTTTATATATTTTAAAATATATATATTAATTTGTAATTGATTATTATTTATTTCTAGTTCCACCAGAACCAGAAGAAGGCGATGATGATGTATTTGTTACTTCTGAAAACTTACCTCTGGATATTCTTGATCCTACTGATAAACGCCGGTCACAGTCTCTCAGTGCATTGCCCAAAGATGAGTTAAAGAGCCCCAAAAAAGTAATTTTATTTTCATTTTCATTAAGATAAAAAAAAGTCTTAAAATATCTCATCTATTTTAAAATTGATTACCTAAAGTATCATGGTATTTACTCTAGATACAGTCCCTACTGTCGGTAAAACTTATTCCTTTCTGGTGCTATAAACATGGTTTTTTTTTTAGCTTATGTCTTTAAACTAATTTTTAAGAATCTTAATTGAGTGCTTTGTTCAATTAACTTCATCACAAAAAAATATTTTAAATTGTTATATGGGAACACATTTGTAATTTAACTTTATACTTTTCTTCTACATAGATAATAATTATATTTATAACAAGTGTAAAATTCATCCACTGTTTTTATTTTTAAATAGTTGTATTTCAAAATGATGTAGAAAAATATTTTATGATCATTTAAGTTAAAATTAATTCACAAAACATTACTAGTTTGCCATTTTTAATTTCTCATTAGCGGTTAGGACCTGTCTAACAAAACATGACCCCCAAAGCCTCCCATAATTGTATTTGAAAATCAATGCCCTGACATGTTTTATGATATTTATTTTCCATTTCTTTTTAGCGGTTAGGACCTATCTAACAAAAAAATCCCTCCCCACCCCCCACCCCAGCCTGCCATAATTGTATCTCAAAAGTAATTGTAATGCCATAAAAAAAATTTATGCTCGTTAAAGTTAATTCATAAAGCATTTCTAGGTTTGACTTTTTAAATTTGGCTTTTCCTCATTAGCGGCTAGAAATCT
Organism: Oedothorax gibbosus; assembly: GCA_019343175.1. NCBI lineage: Eukaryota > Metazoa > Arthropoda > Arachnida > Araneae > Linyphiidae > Oedothorax > Oedothorax gibbosus. Next base: position 931,740 of record JAFNEN010000414.1, read on the forward strand.
AAGTATTTCCCCCATTGTCATAATTGTATTTCAAACGTGATGCTATAAAATGTTTTATGCTCATTTAAGTTAAAATTTTATTCACAAAGCATTGCTAGTAATTTTAAATGTTGTTATTTCTCATTAGCGGTTAGGATCTATCTAAAAAAAACATTTCCCCCCTGTAGCCTGCCAGTCGAGAAAAAGACCACATCCGTAGACCCATGAACGCTTTCATGATCTTCAGCAAACGCCACCGATCTCTCGTTCATCAGCGCCATCCAAATCAGGATAATCGGACTGTGAGCAAGATACTAGGAGAGTGGTGGTATGCTCTGGAGCCCGAAAGAAAGCAGAAGTACCATGACTTGGCATATGAGGTGGGTTGCTTTTCACTCTAAAGGCCTTATCACACGGTACGAACGTCGCTCGTCGAACAACTTTTGGGACAGCAAAAACATCAACGAGAGAACGGCTACGTCATGCGTGACATCACAGGTTTAACAGGGTTACTTTTAAATAGTGTAAAACTTAAAAGCAGTATTATCGCGGTATTGACGAACTCCGCTAACTCACTTTTTCTCAACTCTCGCCTAGATAATCCGATTCCCACGTTGTTTTGTTGATATTCATACTGTTTCAATTAAGCTTCTATTTCGATATCCCACACTCCTTTTCCTTTTTTAAAGTTCTCTAAACAACGATCGTGTCGCGTTGGGAGGCCATTTAAAAAAAATAAACACGAGGAGGCTCGGCCGTGACGTCACGACTGAACTTCGTTCTGATTGGAGCAGCCGTTCGAACAGCAAAAAGGAGCTGGATTTTTTCAGGTCGACTCGAAAAAGCTCATCCAGCAAAAACTGCTCCAATAACCAGTTTTTGATATGGCGTACGGACGTCGCTGAACAAACGAGCTCTCGTGTGATAAGGCCTTAAGTGCTCTGGACAAATTTTTCAAAAAATTTAGCTGTAAGTTAGTTGTTTCTTAGAAATTTTTTTAATATTGAGGTTGTTGTTTTGAATCAAATAGCTATGTGTATTAATTTTATGTCTTTCATCAAAATCCTCTTCTCAATATTTAATATTAATAAATATAATTGTTTTACTTGTGATCAGCATTTGTAAAAGTTTTCTGTACTTTACTGACCTTTCATAATAGCAATATAGAAAGTGTTTTTTTTTTTTTAATTCTCTTTGGTTAAGCATGTATACTTGTAACAAGATTGTTACTTTTCTTGAATCTCGAAAAAAAAGACTATTTTTATTTGCTGACCTAATGATTCACAATGAATAAAAAAAAAGTTACCAATCTTATATAACTTGTTTGAACTAGTGTCATTTGACATATCATACTTTAATCATAATATCAAACTTTAGTTTTTTTACCCTTTTCTGTAAGATGAGTATTACATTATATGAAAATGGTACACATACCAATCACTTGTTTCTGGTATGTATATACTAGTTTAACATGCATGCTTTTTTTTATTTCTGAAATATTTATTCAATATATCCCTGATTTTCATTCATTACTCTGAATATTGAATAAATGGCGCTTGAGTGTCAAATATAAATCAATAAATGATCAATTATATTTGATTAAAATTACTCTTTTTTGAGTATTAATAATAACTTCAGATAACTTCAAATCAGTACCTACTTGTATTCGGTAAGTAACTAAATGCATTTATTTTATCAATGCTAAAGTATTCTATGATTGTAACATTTGCATTGCTAATTCAGTGCATGTGATTTAGGTGAAAGAAGCTCATTTTAAAGCATACCCTAACTGGAAGTGGTGCAGCCGAGACAGGAAAAAGTCCAGTACTAGTGGGACTCTGAAAGACAACCAAAAGCTACTTGGACCAGATGAACCTATGACACCTACTTTAGTACCTCTAGGTAAAAACTTTATTTTGTATCTTTGGGAATATTATTTGTATTTGTAAACTAAAGAGTGTGATTGTACAAAATATGCATTTGTGAGTTTACATTTTTTTTTTTAAACTTGCATAAAATTTGTCTTCCAAAATTTCAATGAGGTTTTATTAAAGTTGGAAATTTTGAGTTAAAAGTAATTAAATTTTAATTCAAAATAATAAATGTAGGGTCTAGTTTTTAATCTCACTTTCTCCAAAGTATAACTAAGATATAGGTATGGTCCATTTGTTAGCGACTTCTGATGATACAGTAACCCCTCGCTATATCGCGCCTTGTTACATCACGCATTCGGATATATCGCGCCTTGTATCATGTCTTCCAATTTTTCCAGGGCGGATTTCTAAATAGGCTAAGTAGGCTGTAGCCTAGAGCAGCGAATTTTTTGGGGCGGCAAATTTTACGACCAATTAAAGCAGCATTCAGCATAAAAATATTATTATAAAGACACAAATATTTTTAAGAAAGAAAACAAATAATTTACATTAATGCATAAACTGTAAATATATATATAATACTAATATTTTGTAGCAAACATGGTAGCTGCGAGGGCAATTGCACCCCTCCTCCCGGATTTCGAAGTTGAAAGAAAAATAGTCAAACAGTTTTTTAAAAAATCTATTTCGCCTTTGATTTATCGTGTAAAGGTACATAGATTATTCTAATATGTGTATCTATTTTAAACAGCACATACCACCCTATTTTGCAGCTAACCAGCTACCTTTCCCCGAAGGGGGAGAATATTGTGACAGGTGCGGCAAATCAATCGTAGCCTACAGGCAGCAAATATTTAAATCCAGCCCTGAATTTTTCCCCTGTTTATTTTCTCTCTCAATATGTGCTTAGTACTTTCCTTAAAATCGATTCTAATATTTTGGTGGCTAAATTCATCTAATATTGGTGAGATACAGTTAATAAACTTTCGTTCATTGATATTTGCTGGGAAAACAGGTTTTAACGAGAAAAATCAAAGCAGCTAACTTTAGATAAATTTAATTAATAATAAGTCCTTTCGAAATTTTTGTTTCTTTTTTTAGAGCAGTTAAATTATTTAACATGATTTATTTTTATCTTTCAAATAAATACTATGCTTTAGTTTAAAAACTATGTTATCAAGTCGCTCGTTATATCGCGCATTTGGTTATATAAAGTTTTTTTGCTTGTCTCCCATGAAGCGCGATATAACGAGGGGTTTCTGTAGTATATTTAATTGGACAAAGTGGCCAATGAAAAAACTGGACCTCTTAGTTATATTTTGAAAAACATTAGTTTTGCCAACTTTTTTTATTTGTTAAAAAGTGCCCAAACTGGTTTCTAGAATTATGTTTACCCAAAGAATCAATTTGTCCTTTTTAATCTAGTTGTTCTATTTATTTAGAGTTTTCTTTAAATGATTTTACATCAACTTTTATTTATACAGCTGAGAAAGGCTCTGTTTCTGATGACTTGTTATTCTCCTTCAAATGTCCTTCCATGTTGAAGAAATCCAGTGAGCTTGACTCAAAAGAACAAAAAAATTCTTTGTTTGAGGTAAGATTATAAGCTGTTGAATTGCTAAAAACGTTGTCAGATGATAGTATGCAACTTTATGTTTGTACCAATAAAAGCAATTCATAATGAAATATGCTCAATATTCAAGGGGTTAATATTAAGTTTTCCTCATTGCTCCGAAGTTTAACTTTGAATTTTTTCCAATGTTCTGAGGTTTAAAAGGCCCCGTGGCGCAGTGGTAGTGCTTTGCATTGCCGTGCCACAGGTCCGGGGTTCGAATCCCGGATTGGGCGGTGTTCACTCAACCTTTCATCCTTAAATTGGGTTGATAAAATGAGGACCAAGCATGCTTGGGAACTAAACACTGGGGGTCCCGCGTGAGGCTGACCACCTAACCGGGACATATGCCTAGCACCCCAGAGCCCTTGGTCACGAAAGCTCAATTAGGCACAGCAGGCCTTGGCCCAGTAATGGGCTGTTGCGCTGAGGAGTTTTTTTCAGAGGTTTAATATTGTTTATTGAAATTTCCTCAACCTGTATAGGTTTATGATCATAAATTTTACTCAATGTGCAAAGATTGAACATTTAAATTTCTTCAACTTTTCAGAGGTTAAATGTTGAAATTCTTTATTTTCAGACGTGCAATAATGAAATTCCCTTTATGTTCAGCGGTTTCATATAGAAATTTTTTCAACTTTCAGGGGTTAAATTTGAATATATTTACATTTCCCCCCTATTCAGGGGTTTAACATTACAATTTTTCAAATATCCAGAGATTTAACATTTATATTTCTTCAGTTGTCAGATGTTAGTTTTTAAAATTTCTCTATGTTCAGAAGTTTAATAATGAAATTTCTTACATGTTCAGAGGTTTCATATAGAAATTTCTTCCAGAAACGGCCAAGATCCCGATCCTTATCTCAACTCCCCGATCCTTGGCATGCCAGTTTGCTGACAAAATCGTCCGAGGATAAATCAGAGAAATCGGGAGATCCTAAAATCAAAGAGAACGACGCTGGTGCAGCTGCTAAGAAAGTAATCGGCTCATCTTCTATCAGAGGGAAATTCAAGAAGAAATTGCACAAAAGCATTCATAGCGAGAATTTGAAGTTGGACTCCGATACGAGTGATGATGAGAGAATGGTGATTTGTGAAGAAGAAACCAATTCTGGTAGGTTTCCTCATTTTGAATGTTTAGTTTTCAAAATTTTATTTGCAATTTATTCAAATACTTTAAATGAAAAAAAATGAAATTTAATCGTCTTTAAGTTTAAGGGAAAATTTATGCTGCTTTGTTTTTCTGTTGAATAGGACTTTTTCCTAAACCAAAGATTATTTATTAATTTGATTTTTTATGGTTTTTAGTTCAGTATTATTTAGGCAATTTGGCATGTAGTTTAGCTTTTCGTGTCTTTATTTTTTAATCTACTTAATGTCCTCATCTCAAGCACTTATGGTTTATGTATTTTTATTTATTGAAATTTTTAACAAAACATGTTAAATGTTCTAAGAATATAAACTTACAGAAAGGTGTTAATTTATAGTCTGTTAAAGTTAAAACCACTAGTTTAAATAATAGCAGTCTTTATGTTTTACAGCTGCTGCAATTATAAATGTTACTCTTTAAAATTGATATTTTTATTAATTTAACTGTTTCAAACCTTATTGTATTCATGTTTGTAAAGATAAAAAGATCTATACTGTTAATAATTAACTGTTCATTTGTGTCCTGTAAACCTTTAAATCACCCAGTTTAAATTCTAAAAAATGTTGCATTTTACAGCTGTTGAGAAGCAGAATTTAATCCAAGAAGAACCTCCCATCGACTTAAAGTGCAAAGAGAAAGTGACTGAAAGCGACACCGAAAGTCAGTCAGACGACGAGTCACTCATCGAAAACAAGGCCTTTCCTCAGCAAAGGTTCTCCCCAGTAATGAAACCCGCGACTTCCATCGAGATCACCCATCGACCCAAGCCCATCAAAGCCCACCCGCGCTCTACCTCCCAGGCCTCCTTTACCACATCCAACAGCCACCCCCTGAGTAGCCACGGCAACGGCCACTTTCTCAGGCCTCTCCCCACCCCTTCCAATTTCCAACCCACCGGAGCAGTCTTCAAAGATGTCCAATCCCCTAAAGTTCATGCTGCCGATGCATTCACCGCTTTTGTGAACGAGAGTCGGAAGCCGTCTATAATCGTGACATCCGAACCCGAGTCATCCGAAATGCCTGTGTTGGTCCCGAAGAGTCCTGTGGACGGAAAGAAGTTTTCCCTGGAGCAAGTGACAAGTCCGAAACCCAGGGCACAAAAGACAGTCCAGAAGTTGGCCAGGGGCAGCATCCCACCACCGCCGCTCTCCATTCCATCGAACAATCTCATCCAGACGACTTACAGCACCAAGAGTGTTTCGCCCCAGACACCGAGCGTCACGAGACATCTGCAAGTACCAACTCTGGACAAGCCCAAGATGCAGATATCTCCGACATCGGCAACCCTCATCCAAACATCTCAAGGATTTTTAGTCTCCAATGGATCCCTCGGTGCAACCCACTACAGCATGGCGATACTGAGCCCACCGACATCCAAAACCTCTTCGGCTTCACCCAGGGTGTCTCCGGCAGCCCTGAGTTCTCCAGAATACATGACCACAACCATCAAGAACCTAGTCATCCCCACGTCCAAGCAGAATGGATTCCAATCTCAGTCTAACTCCACCCCTGTGTCCCAAATGGGCTCAACAACTGTCCTGGCAAACCTGGTCCTGAAGGCCTCGGGACAGATGCCCAACGCAGGGCTGATGGCCAGTCCTACGTCCCCAGGACAGTTCCATCTGTCCCCACAGCTGATTTCGAGATCTGGAGGGCAAGTCCAGTATCTGTTTCCATCCCTGACTTTGCAGTCACCCAATATGAAAGGTGGGTGGATATTTCATATTTTAGGAATTTTAGAGGGCTGTTACCGAAAGCAATGAAAGTAAATTTGTCTGTGAAAAGAATAGTTAAAAATTGTCTGGATAGTATAATCCTTTGACCACCAAATTTCAATTCTAAGCTTTGAATTTCAGCAGAAAATGTCATTTTTATTCAATTTTAATCACTTATATTTTCCTTTGTTCAGCTTTTACTACTAAAGACCTAAATTAGCATTAAGACTATCTTACTTTCTTTGTCATACCAATTGACGCAATCTCATTTACTGATAGAAAACGGGATTTTAAAAAAATCTTTATTTAATGTTGACCTGCCAGGATAAGTTGTGAACCTGTTACTGGGATATAATAATGATAAAGCTGGCTCCAACTATGCTTTTGGCAATAAGATAACTTTTCTAGGCGATGGATATTTGATTACAGTAAAGACTCTCTAAGTCAACTTAAGGATTTAATTCCTGTTAAGCCAGAAAAGTTAAATAAAGGTCCGGATATACATTTGATTGAACGTTTATTCATTTATGATAAATGCAGAATTAAAGTAATGCTCTATTTTATTCAATGTATTCAAGCATTACCAGTTCATTTTTTTATTAGTATCATATAGGGGGGGGGATCGCTAAAAAAGCATGTCATTCTTGGTTAATTTTTCTGATCGGATTAAAGAGTCCGGTCGAGGGGTACTGTATTAATAAAGAACTGTTTTTAGAAGTGTAATTTACTTTACATTGTGCTTCATTTTCCACAGGTATGGTTCAGATGGCAGTTCCAGCTCAGGGCAGCATCCAACTGGGCACTCCTACAACTCATGCCAGCGGCATACCTTCTGGGTTCGCTGGTAGCAACTCCAAGTTTGTTGCCAACGGTCACGGAAAGTAGGTCATTTCGTACACTTTCATATTGATTTGGCTATATCATTATTGTAAATTTTTGTGGCCGATTCCATTAGTTCAAGCATCTTCAAATTTTATCTCGGCTTTGGGTTATTGTAAACAATATATTTCAAATTTGGTACACGTCCCCAGTACCTGTCGAACGTCATAATGTTTTCGAGGAAAATGCACATGTACAAGGCGTAGCTGTGATAGAACTATATAATACAATTTTGTGAGAGAAAAAAATTCATAATAGATGGGTTGAATAACTAGACTGCCATAGGCAGGTAAACTGCAAGAACCACAACAATGAATTAGATCATTATTAGCCTGAAATAATCAGTCATTTAGTATTCTCCTCGTAGATTAAAGTTATTGAGTTTTTTTTACAACAATGGTCCATGTCACTACTGCAGTTTACCTCCCCAAAAACCATCATGCAATTTATTGCCAAAGCTACTAAAATATTTATTTGATAACTTGGTACATACTAATATTAGGTTTGTTGTATTTTATCATAATTTAAGCAAATAAAGATGTTTTGTGCACTTGAAAATATGGAAATTCTAACTCGAATGCATGGTGAGAGCTTTTTCCGAGGTCGTTTGGGCTCAGTGCCAAGAATCTGTGACCAGACCCGAATGCACTTTTTTCTTCTATCTTCTTCTCGGAGGCCCAGGTTACTCACAGCCCTAGTTTTTAATTACATTGCTCAGTTAATACCTAAATGTCACCTGGCATATTTTTCTTTTACAAGTCTTCTGATGCAAATCTTGCTTTCAATCGAAATATTTCATGAAACAATCAAAAAGCTTTTTATTGAATTGTCTCTATACTTTAAAAAGTGTCTTAAAATCTTTTACTGAAACTGTTTTCTTCTTACTGCCTGGTAATCTAATATTGTAACGCCAAATCTTCAGTACTTTTAATAAACTTTGCATATATCCAGAGTGTGGGTGACAATAATTTTTATATTTCCCACAGTTCTCTGACGCCCACCAAAGGTTCGAACGCCTGCATCCAGGGTGTCATTGTCAACAAACAAGTACCAGGCCAAACCTCCGGTACAACCCAAGTGTTAACTATCACCCCTGCTGTTAGTACAGCCGCTGAACACTCCAGGATCCACTTAACTAGTTTGGCCCAGACGTATACTATCACCACTCCGCCTACTTCTGTACCAAACCAACGACTGATTCTACCTTCGACAAGGTACGCTTTGCTTTAGTTTTTTTGGGATGATTAGTCCAGGGTTCATAAGCCTCCTGAAATTCCTGAAAAACTCCTGAATTTCATTTTTTTTCTCCTAAGGTCCCTTATAACTCCTGAAATTTGTGTCTCGTCTCCTGATATTTTTTTCATCTCCTTAAAACATTTACAACACAAATCAATATTCTCAATCTCCTTTCTCTGCCGTTTTTCTCCCGCACTTTATTCGGAATAAGTCTACTATATATGCGTACTAGAAAAACAGAGTTCATGATACTAGTTAATGTTCCAGAATGCACCGCACAACTCTTTAAGCGAAGATTTTTTTCTTCTGTTTCATCATTTGAAGTGCAATGAAGTCACTGGACTAATATGATAATATACATATTCAATTTTATTCTGCGTTACCTCCTGAATTTACATTGCTGCACTCCTGAAAAACTCCTGAATTTCACTATCATAGATAAAGTATGAACCCTGTTAGTCGAGGTAATTATGGCCACAAGGTAACTGTGACCACTAATATAGTTTAAAAATGCTTTACGTGTCAAGGTTTGTCAGTGTTTAAACTGTGATTGCTTTTTTTCAGTCTTTTTTTTGTGTTTTGCCCTTCTGGCTTCCTTGTTTTAAGAAAGTAACTTAAAAAATATTATCGGGGCCTAGGTTTTAATTTATACCTAAATCCAAATTGGGTTTTATGTTACAACTTTGTACCCAAGTACTGACATTTCTTCTTGAATATTTTTTTACACTTAAGTCAAGGCAGAGTTGCAATTGAAACTAATTGAAAAAGGCAAGCAAATTTTTAAGAAGTGTATTTAATAAAAAGTTATTACCTTGAAAATCTGTTGGGCCAAAGTTACCAAATTCGATGGTACCCTTTCAGTCCCAATGACAATTTGGCATTATCATTTTAGAATTTTTTTTATGATCGTCTACAGCCATTTATGATATCAAAAAGCACATCATTCGATTCTTCAAACTTTTTTCTATTAGAAAATATTTTTTATTAATCCCAATAGATGTCAGCCCTATTATATTTTTAAATTATGATCAGAAAAATGATAGTGCCAAATGGCATCACTGGGACTGAAAGGGTTAACTGGATATCTCTAACTATGCAGCTAAGAAAAAAAAGCATATAATCTAACCCACCCAAACCCATTCTTTCTAATCTTTTAAATCCTATTTAAAACTAACACTTATTTCCCCTGTAACTTATTTTTTTTTAGAAGACAAGCTGCTTCCCCTGGTTCTCCAGCAAACATGGCAACCCACCCTCTCTCCGTCATATCTTCCGATTTATCGCCAGGGGTCCAGGGCACGACCTTGATTCAGCTGCAGCCTTGTGTGGCTGTCACTTCACAGAAAGGTAATCACTCGTTGCTGATTGAAATATCTCAAATTCCTCTAGTGCGACGTAAATTCAAATCAAATTGAGACATCCGGTTATGGACACCTTGTTTCAAAGGAAGGTTCTTGTGTTTGCTGTCTTTTGGCTAAATAAGTTTATTTTTTAATGTTTCTTTTTCTCTTAAAGAAAATTTACCAAGTAATACAATTTGAGCAAGGTACTATTGCTAGTAAATTGCTATGCACATTGTTTCAAAGGAAGGTTGTGTTTGCAATCTTTTAGCTACATTTTTTTCGAGCTGTATATCACCAAATATCATGTAGGGGAGAGAGGATCATGTCAAATAACCACATAATTTTCCGCGCTAAAAAAATCAACGTAAAATATAGTTAAATTCCAGTAAAATTTTTTTTTTCTCGACTTAAATTCAGCAAAATCTTATACGATAATATTTATCGTGGCTTTCCAAACCATATTTCAAAATGTTGGAGTGTTACAAAGTATCTAAAATTCACCCAAAATAAAACCAAATACAAAAATTCGATTTTTGAAAAATCTCATGTGAAAAATCTTATGTTAGCCCCTCTCATGCGACGAGGGGGAGGGGCCAAATGTCACAAAATCTCACCAAGGAGAGGGAGGGGGTGAAAAAAAATCAAATCACATGATTAATGGAAGCCCTGCTAAGAAGTTATTGAAGTCATTGTTGCCTTCTTTTTCAGATCCCATGTCTTATGTGAATGTCAACCAAGTCAAGTCTCCCTCTGTCACGCTGGTGGCATCTGTCCCACAAGCCCAGAGTCCAAGGACTTCCATCAGCACTTCCAGAAGTCCACACAATAGGAGCCAGTCCCCACAGTTTTATGCAGGTAGTTAAGGAGCTTATAATATCTGACATAAAATGAAAGTAATTATTTAAAAAAAAAAAGAATATCCATCTAAGCACTTTAAAATGTTTTAAAGAAGTAAGTTATTGTTGATACTGTGCAAAAAATTGCAGCTATTTGAGCTGCAAATTTTTGAAAGGAGAAAATCTGTTCACCTATATATTCAAGTTAGCTGGTTTCAGGTTGACAAATTTCCTTCCAATTTTCATTCCTAGGCTTTCTTCGATCAGTGCTCTGATTGATGCTCTGTTAACATGTGACATGGATTCACCAATCAAGTTTCAGAAATAATTTATATTCACTTAGCATTTTGGTTGCCTCTCAAGACCTGAAGCATGCCCATAGTAATAAAAATAATCTCCATAAAATTAGCCAAATCTTTGATATTTTTTCACATAGCAAACTATTTGAAAACGTATAGACACTAAAAAGAAGACTAATTATTCTCTAAAAGAAAATCCTAATTGCTTGTACATTATCTAAGTGGGTTATAACTGACTTTTTTCATAAAAATAACAATATACATAATGCTTCATTTACGGTTGCATTACCTAGTTTTCATAGCTTTCAAAATAACTTATATTTTAACAATTGATATTACATAGTTAATATCAACAAATTCTATTGTTTTTTTAAAAAAAGAACTTTAATGGTTACAATTGAAGAGCTTAGTGGAAGAACGTGCTAAGTGACAAAAAGGTGAAAACGAGATAATGAGCTTCAAAGTTTTTAGTTTGCAACTTTTCTGTCATTCACAAAATCAGTTTTTTTGCATGATATTTTAGTTTGGTTCTTCAAAATGCTTGGTGGCTTTTGGCTTAGCCGTAATTTACGTCATAACGCGTCATTTACAAAACGCGCTTGACACCTCATGCACTTGGCACGTTCTTCCTCCGAAGTGCTTCAGATTTTGGCCAGTCGCTTAGTGGAAGAACGTGCTAAGTGACATTTTTTAGGTAAATTTGATCCATAAACGTTTCATAATTTCTGTACTAACCTTCCGATTTTCAAAGTTCTTTTTCTGTTTGGAAGATAGGACTTCACAGATCTCTTTTATACTTATTAATCGTTTGCCTGTCCGTCCATCATTTTGTCCGTCCGTCCATATCCCTTTCAATTTCCGATCCAAAGTTCCTGATTTTGAATTTTTTTTTTTTGGTTCGAAAGTAAAAAATTAGATGACTACAATGTATAGTGTTTGGCCACCTGCCTGCGTCTGCTTTTTTGTTTCTGTCCGTACGTCCTACTACCCCCCCCCCCCCCAACTTCCTTCGTACCCGTCCAATTTTAAAAGTTTCAGAAAAAAAAAATCAGACGACATTTTATAAAATGTTAAAACCTTTAACTCTGTTTAAATTTAAAATCAAAATGCATTTTTTTCCTATTTTGCTAAATTCGCTCAAAACCCAGTTTTACGCATTATAAATTTTATTTCATTGATTATATTTAATAATTATTAGGAAATATAAATTACATTTTGTTGAATTCTTTTTGATTAAAACCACAAAAGAACCATTTGTTTTGCTATTAATGCAAGCGAAAGTCTGAAAATTTTCCGCAAACGTGTCACTTAGCACGTTCTTCCACTAAACGATCGTTCGGGAAACGGGCGATTTCGGTGGAAGAACATGCCAAGGATCCTTAGCACGTTCTTCCATTGAAAAAGTGACAAAAACGCGTGCACCTACCAACTTCGTATGCGAAAAATATACGAAATCGAATGTTTTCTAAAAAATTGAAAGCTGTTATGTTTAAAGCAGGTAATAACATGATCATTGACACAAAAATCTCAATTTTTTCAAAAATGTCACTTAGCACGTTCTTCCACTCACCTCTTCAATTCTCAGTTGAAACCTTTTTGTGCAGGCATCATGGACATTAAATCTGGTGCCTTGTCTACCACCCCTGTGAGTCTAACTCCCAACAGCAAAGGGGACCTCACTTTTTCTGCCCACACTTTTCATCCCAAGCCGCAGAAAGTTAAAGCGACTGTTGCCAGCGTGCCACTAGCCACTTCCATTGCAGAGTCTGAATCGGCCAACAAGGACAAAAATGGTAAGAATCTTAGATATGCACTATTTTCTCGAAATTGAATAGAACCAAAAAGTTTAAAAATGGCAAGGTTGTTAAAAAAAATCTGATGATAATCTAAAGTGAATCTGATAATAATTGTCAGTAGATTTAAAATTAATCGTATAAATGTTACTTTTAAGCGGGTTTCTTTTACAAGAAAAGTGTATATTTGTAGGCTTGATTTTAGTTTTAAATTGTAATAATATTTGTTTAAGTAATAATTTTAAATGAATTGTAGTTTAGACAAGGAGGGGAAAATGAAAATTTTGGCATCAATAAAGTCATTTAATTGGATTTAACAGTTATTTGAATAACCAAAATTTTACGGCATTTCTAAAAATAATTTGACTATCTTGAAATTAGTTTTTTAGATCACTGTAAAAATGAGGTTTCAATTTTCAGACAATGACACTTCTACAAGTGATAATGCAAAGCCCCAGAGGTCTTGTAAAGGCAAGCGCTATAAAGAGATGGTTGCAGAAGGTGGAATCAGAGCTAAGAAAAAGGTGCATATTTTCATTACAATACAAAATTGTGTTGTTATTGACATTTTTATTTGTGAATCCTCCTACCATCCTGTAACGTAACCCTACTTCCTCTGACCTGTAGAAATCTCTTTTTAATCATTCAAACTGATTTACTTTCTAATTTGAGTTCCTTTTTCAATCTCCCTCTTTCTTTCTTGTGTTTCAGGCAAAAAAAAATTTTTAACCACTTGATATTTTAAAAAGCAATAATTGCTATAGTTAAAAAAAAACTGTGTTCAAATTCTAAATATCTGTGTGTCTAATAAGCATGTAAGTAATATTATTATAAAATACCTGTAATTTCTTTTACTTTTGTGATATGGGACAAATTTTGTATTTAAAAAATCATATTTTATGAATTATATCAATGTGTACAAAACCAGTACATTTTATGAAATGTGTACAAAACCAGTACAACACAATTTACTTTCTTTGACAGCCACCAAAACTAGGCCTCCTCAGTGAAAACCCACTGCCACCAGAACTCAAAACCCCAAACGACACCGAAACAACCACCTTAAGAACTCCCCAACCTCCATCCACACCCGCATCCTCAGCCCAAAACCCCTCAACTCCACTTTCGACACCGGAGACAACTGCCGAGCCCTCTTCCCAAGTGTGCTTCGTCCTGGCCCCTACGCCCGCCCAGCTCGGGCGAGCGCCTGGACAACTCAACCGGACATCAGACCAAACTGAAGAGAAGTCAGGGATAGATTTGGAAGAAGGTGGAGAGGATGATCATGTGAAGATGGATGAAGCCAGGACTGAGGATGAGTTATTGAGTCCGAAGAAGGCGGGAGTGAAGAGGGCAGCAGCGGATGAGGTGCCTGATAAGTAAGTCCTCTTTTTTTTATTTATTCAATAATTTTTTTTTCAATTTAATAAGGTTTTTTCGTAAAATTTTTGTAATAGTGACAAAATAATCATAAGTTTGTGAATTTTCATTGATGGGTTTAAATGTTAAATCCTAATTATATGCTTACAATTTTTTTTAAAAAAATAAAAAGTGCGATTTATGATGTGAAAATAAAATCATATATTATGCATCCATAGATATCATAATTAAAGTATTAGATTGGCTGATCATGTGACCTCCAATGCTAACGACAGGACGCGCACGGAGGCTTTTTAAGGGGGCATAATGGCCAGTGTTGCTGCCACTTTAAGGAGAAAAATACTACCAAAAAAAATACCATTTATTTCTAAATTTACAAAAAAAATACTAGAAAAGGATTTAAAGTCACTAAAAAGATACCAAAATGCAGCTCGTATTTTTACGATATTTTTTTGTAATTTTAGAATTATTTTAAAATACAAACTTTTAACTTAATTTTAGAATTTATTTTAGAATTATTCTAAAATTACAAAAAAATATCGTAAAAATACGAGCTGCATTTTGGTATCTTTTTAGTGACTATAAATCCTTTTCTGGTATTTTTTGTTGTAAATTTAGAAATAAATTGTATTTCGTAGTATTTTTCTCCTTAAAGTGGCAGCAACTCTGGCCATTATGCCCCCTTAAAAAGCCTCCATGCGCGTCCCATCGTTAGCATTGGAGGTCACGTGATCAGCCAATCTAATACTTTCATTATGATATGTATGCATCATACATTGTCACATGTGTTAGGAAGTGATTATCACTACAACTTTTATTATTGTATGGAAAATTTAGCAGTTGAACCAGACTTATGGCAACTAAATAATGCTCTCTGTTTGATTTAATTTGATTTTTTTTTAAATTTAAAAAGCTTTCTTAGCTTGTGACTAAAAAAATTTTCATTTACATGGAATTAGCTTTTAATAAACTATAGTCTTAAAAAATTTTGTTTATTACAAATCAAATTTCAACATTGATGTGTCCTTTTAGAGTTCTCGAACAAGTGGATTTTGAGGCTCGTTTCGCTTCCCTACCCCAATTCAACCCTGAAGAATCTCCATCAGCGGCAGCTGCTTCCCTGCCCAATTCTCCACGCTCCTTTGTGAATAGCTACAGGAAGAAAAGAAGGCTTTCAAGTAAGTCTTATTCTTGTAGTCCTTCTGTTTACTTCGCAGGTCTGAGGTTGAAGCACCTAATTTTAACTATCACCAAATTAAAAAATCAGCAAATTTATCACAAAATGCTCTATTTTAATAGAGAATAGAGTAACAGAATGTACAGTCCCTGGACAAATTATTAGACGCACTGCAAGATTTCATGTAAAATATTAATTACCGGGTGATATTGTACCGTTTTATTTTAAATTGATTTGATTTTTATTTTTATATTATTCAATCAATTACCAATTTATTTGACATAAATAAAACAGCATTCATTTAGAAAAGCATAAGTTTATTGAGTTTTAAAGAAAAGTGAAATTAATGTTAGTAAAAGTCAATATTTAGTTGAGCCACCTTTAGCCGCTTTAATTTATCAAAGCTTTAATTATGCGTGGCATGCTATCAATGCAAGACTGTACTGTCTCCTGCATTTGAGAATGAGGATTCCACACATAAATAATCTTTTCTAGCAGCTGGACTTTGCTGGTAATCACATCTTTAGCCACTTCTCTTTTCATCAGCCCTCACACATTTTCACAAATATGTAGTCTACAACAATTCTTTTAAATAAAATTCAATAATATTGTAGTTTAAATATACCATTATTGCATTAAAACTCTTAAGAAACATAAAATTACTAAAAAAATACAGTGCGTCTAATAATTTGTCCAGGGACTGTAATATACAAACATAAAAGAATTATGAAGAAAGCAGTTAGTTCATAGCACTTTTTATTTAGTAGTTTCGTAGGTGTTTTCGGCAACTGTTCCGTACTTTTTTTTAAATAAAACTGCTTTGCAAATCAACATTTTTAGTGCGAATTTTTACTGCTTTTCTTTGTGTCAATTTAGAAGCAGTTACATTTTGTCAAATTGGCCTTTTCAGCTTATTTTTTTTTCCACGATTTTAAACGTTTATACCAAATTTTTGCTAAGAATTAGGTAAAGTTTTCCTAGCCTCCAGCTGATTTCAGAATTCAAGGGAACAACTTTTTAATAATATATTTTTTTTTTAAATCTGTCAAGACTTAAAGTTATGATATGTGTTCTCCACGTTTTGAGGACTGCCCATGTGCCACTATAAAGGCAATCTCATAAAATTTTGTTTACAAAAATTAAAACATACATCAGAAAGTAATATCAAGTTTCTTTTTTTATATAGTTAACTCCAATTGTATCAAATTGCATCATTTTTCAGCAACTCAAGAACAAGATGAGACAGAGTCCATCAAAAGTCCACTCCCAAACCAAGTCCAGCCCAAAGCGAAAGCACAGTCCAGTAGCTCTGAAGCAGGGACACCAAAAACGCCAAAGAGCAGCGCCACCGTCTTCGAGGGAAACAAGTTCTTCGGACCCAACTTTAGCCTGGAAGGTAAAAAACAATATGCATTCATATTGTCAGTTAATTTTAGCTTCCACACTACATTTATAACGTAAAAAGTGGAAGGTATTGTAATCATTCAGTCTGTCCGTCACCCACTTTCATAGCCCAAACTACAAATGCTACGGACAAGTGCGATATGCCAAAAAATTGAGTGCATCAAAGTTACAATACATTGAAAATTTCATAAAAGAATTTGAAGTACTTCCATTATTTAAAAGACTGCAACATTGAATGCTCATTTAAAAAGCATAGGAAGCCATTTTTATTAGAATTAAATCACCATTGCCATTCGCAACAATCACTCGAGAAACTTTAATTCTTTTAGACAAAAAATTTAAAAAAAATTATTTTGCGACATCGATCCGTTTGAAATGACGTCAAATATATTTCACTACCGAGATTCTTTGTATGTTGATATGAAATGTTTTCATTCTATTTAAAAGCGTGGAATATTACATATTTATTCTTTGAAATATAAATTAATTTTTGCAAATTGAATTTTGCTTTATGAATAATTTTGCTTTATGAACAATATAGGCCTTTTTCAATACAAAGTTAAAATAGAATAATAAATTCAGACCTATCCGAGCCTGTACTTTTTGTTATATTATATAGAGCTCTACTTTTATGAATTTAGCTATATTAAATAAAAATTATGTTTCAAAAGATTTTTATCTTTCATGCATGCCTACATACCATTTCATTTTTGATTTAAAAAAAATGAACTCGAAATTTTGTTTTCTAGATTTTGTGGAGTCCGAATGTTCCATGGCTCTTTCCCCCAGAACACCGAAAACGCCATCTGATGGCGACAAGGGAATGTCATCCCAGCGCCGGATTCTGGACCAACGACGCAGTCTAGTGATGCAACTGTTGAAGGAAGTCGGGCTGTTCCCAACTGGTAACAGCATTTTGAAATGCTCTTTCAATTTCAATTGTACAGATTTTACTTAATTTAAGAATTTTATAATTTTTTGAAAATTACTTTGGCTCATGCAACGGTTAAATAGTTATTTGATCATGTGTACCAATGCATGAGACAATTGAAATGCTTTTTAAATTTATTAATTGCTGTTTAATTTTTTTATGAAGAAATTTACTATTTTTACTCATGAAAACATAAAATTGGTGTAGTTTGTTGAATTAAATTTAATCACTGTTTTGACCAACTAACTGTTGCTGTTTTAAGATGGCTAATGTCCTCTATTTCAATATTTATCTTAAACATTCTATTTTGTGATATTTAATTGTAAGACAAAGTTTTCATTTGTTTGTACTGGTAAGGTGTTGTACTGGTTATGACTGCACATATTATTTTATTTTTTTTAAATAATCAGAATATTCAAACTGTCCTAAAAAAATTTACTCATTTCTTATGTGTTTACTTGTAATTCACTTAAAAATAAGTTATGGTTTTGGAAGCGGTTTCAATCAAGTAGTGACAGTGTTAAACGCTGCTTCTGTGACAACATATGGTATTATGCACTCCAAATTCACAAAACATTTACCATTGCTTCATTAGAAACCACAAGTAAAACTATAAACCCGGGTTTTACTTCCTTCACACGATCCAATTGATTTAACATTGCTACTCACTGTGTTCATTATAGGCCTTAATGGGGTTGTTTCACGGAGGATCTGGTAATAGCTCTGCGGTTTTGTTTTCATGTCTCTCGAATTACTGTTTTGGTATTCAGGAGTAAGTTTTCGAAGATAATATTTTAGTTGTTAATTTTTTTAAATTCCAACTTCTTTCAATGCAAGTTTTCCTTGATAAACGATTAAAACAACCAACAGCACAGCAAGAAGTTGTAATTTTCAAAAATAACAACTAAAATAACTTATTCTTAGAAAACTCAATTTCGAATATCAACCAAAGTAATTCGAGAGGCATGAAAACAAAACCGCAGAGCTATTGCCAGATCCTCCGTGAAACAATCCCATTTCAGCAAATATTACCAGAACTGTTGCATGAACAGGGTCTAAGTGATTAAAAGTAATTGACCAACATTTTCCTGCTGCAGCCCAAGCTACTGCCCAGTTCCAACATGTCCACCAGGAGGCCTTTCCCACCAAGAACACGCTCCAGCTCAAAATCCGTGAAGTTCGGCAAAAACTGATGGCCCAGAACGTTGGCACCCCCCAGCCTCCCACCACCCCTACTGCCACCACTTCTACTGGGTTAGTATTATTAGAAAGCAAAGTTGAAACAAGCAAAAAGTTTAAACTGCAACATTTGTAATTTTTTTTTGTACCTTTAACGAAGTACAACACCATTTGTGAATGCCATTAAGCTCTTCTTTACAAAATAAAAATGTTAACTAGTTTTTAAATCGTAATCGTTTTTTAATTTGTAGTAATATTCTGTTTTTCATGCAATTTAATTTGTCCTACATAAATAGTTCTATGGTCATTATGTTCTATAGTCTTATATTTTGTTTATTTAAATAACCTTAAACAGGAAGCTTTTTTTTTTGGGCAAATTTTTGTAAATCGTTGTTGATGAGTTAAAAGCACTCCTTATTTTTTTACTTGGGGTGAGAAATTCAATATTACACCTGTAACAAAGTAAAAACACGGTAACGGTTAACCTAGGCCTAGAAAACTAAGTTGAAATGGGCGTAAAACACCACACGACTTTCAATTACCACTCAATAGCAGACATTTGATACACTAGGATTCGGTTACAGATTTGTACAAGATTTTTATTCTTCAGTAATATCTCTAAACCTCAAATGTTCTGCAGGAGCTATCCGTTGTGTGTGCATGGTTTTCTTGAAATCCTTATTATGACAGGGTGGTAACAGAACCTGGAATCGGGATTCTCAGGAACTTTTTAATTCTGGAAATATCAGGGAATAATTCATGGGGAATTTTTCATATTAAGCAAAATATCAGGGAATTTTTTTCCATTTTGGATTATTTAAACAGCAGGTTTAGGTTGTTTTTGCGATCACTATACTAGCGGACACTTCTTGACCAAAAGAAAGTATTCTGGTTGGTCCGATTGGCCTGAACCGGAGCTACAAAAGTAAACTCGACTATCTTCCTATCACGCAGAAGCAAAAAACTGTCAATTATTATCAAACGTCAAATATGCTCCAAAGTCTCAACGCTGCGTATGATGTCGCCCTTAACGGTTGCGTTGGGTGCCTACTCGGGTGTCAGCTCGTCACTTGACTGTGGTTCTAAATTACGACGCCCGTCGCCAATAGCTCTCGTGTAGCTCTAGTATGACAATAATTCAAACTAAACTTCACTAAAAAGTAATTGTAAAATCAGGGAATTTTTTGTGAAAGTATCAGGGAAAACCATGGAAATATCAGGGAACCTTTTTTTAAGGATTTTGTTACCACCCTGTGTGATGTTTGAGGAGTACCAAATTTGGAGTCCGCAGCTCCTCCTGTTTTCCAGCAATACCTTTAAAACCTAAAAAGTTGTATTCCTTTCTGCCCTTTGTTAAACCTTATTGGGATGTCTAGTTACTCGTTTTGCCAAGCGTACCAAATTTGAAGTGTACATCTCTTTTAGTCTGAGCTGTAGATTGGTTTCAGACAGACGGACCAATGTTTTAAAAAAACACTTTTTCAGAATCGGCACCCTTCAAAACACGTAGACAACCAGAGCCTGATTTCCGACAGGGCAAATGGGGCACTTGCCCAGGGCCCCCAGTTCAAAGGGGCCACCCCAAAATTTACTTGAATAATATTGCGGAAAAACAAACCAAATAATAATGAATATAATACCGAATTGAACCAAGTGCCATTAATTTTTCAAAAGCGAGCCATTATAATTGTTATTTTTATAAATTAGAATATGGTCATGTGAGTAAAAATTATGCATGCATTAAAATATGGGATACATGACATGGCGTGATATGACAATATAATAGGTCTTTGATGTTATGTAAGCTATAACAAAATTAAGCATAATCTGTAATGCTTACATTAAAGGTTATTTATGTGTACAATTTAAAAAAAAATCACATTCATAGGTATAATGATGTAGATTGAGGGGGCCCCCAAACTTGCTTGTGCCCTGGGCCCCAAAAGTTGTGAGTCGGTCCCTGTAGACAACACAAAATGTCCATTTCGAATTTTCAATCCTATCGCAAGGCTTTTTCATTACCTTATATTTGATATTATGTAATTGAAAATAACAAGCAAAAAATTTCACATTGGCAACATTTGTTAAATTTTAGGACCCTTAACAGGTGAACAACCCAGTTGAGAATGTCATTTAACCCTTTCCTTACAGAATAAAAATATTAACTTTACGTGTTTTTGTTTTACTTAATTTGTCCTGCATGAATAGTTCAGTACTATGCTCCTTATATTTCCTTTATTTATATGAACTTAAACGCTTTTAGCAAATTGTCTCGCCAATCATCGTTAATGAGTTGGAATTATTATATTTTACTTGGTGTGGAGATACGCGACAAAGTAAAAACAAGCAAAATATGTGTGAAGTTGCAATATTTAGTGATTTTCCGAACCTAAAAGATTTCCAATTTAGATCCTTGTTTTATCATTTTTAGTGCGAAATTCTGTATTGCACATCCAACAAAGTAGAACAGTGTCATTTTAGTTGCCTGATGAGACAAAAGAGTTGTTTGAATTTTTTCGGGTTTTTCGTAAATCGACTTGCATTACTGACTGATTACTTACTGTATGTAATTGACTGCATACTTTTATTCAATTTAGTAACACAATTGTTTAACTGAGACCTGCCATTTTTGTATTGCAAAGAAATCATTTTTTAAAGTTTTTTTAAGTTGTCCTTTAAAAGTTCTGAATTATAATAATGTGTACAAACTCTGTTCTAGCAGCTGTTCAGCCACCACGACGCCCACCACAAACTCCACCGATGCATCTGGCAACACTCGAAGTATATGGTCGCAGCAGTTCCTGGCCCCGGGTCCGGTCGGTAACAGAATTGCCGCAGGAAATGCGGAAAACACCGAAAAATCATCTGTTAACACTTGAAGAGTCTGGGAAAATTATCCGTTTATATTGAAACTCGAAAAGAAAGAAAAGCTATTGGAAAACAGCTTGAATTTTTATTCTTGGAATTTCAAGTGCATTTTGACTTTCACAGTTAGTAACCTGGGTCACAAATCTCGTGAGGAATCGAGAAATGGTTTGTAAATGCATCTGGCAACTACAATGCTCGCAGTTTATGATCTGAGAAGGTAACAGAGTTGCCACTGTAAAAAAAGTAATGACCGTATTTTAGAATGATAAAAGAAGTTGTTGAGAGTGAAAAGGATATCTTGCACTATGCACAAAAAAATTGACGCAACTGGAAAAATTTATGCTATACTTGAAACAATCAGTTTGACCTGTGAGCTACAATTAGCAGATCTGTTATTTCCCCCCAAAGGAAATGCTTTGTAAGCATAAAACTTCAGACAATTCTCCTGAAAGAAAATTGTCTTTTTTGCAGATTCACCACTTTTTTTGTGCGTAGTGCAATGTTCTAAGAGTAATTTTTAATTTTCAAAAAAATTATTTGACTAATTGTTAAAGTGTTTTGATTATTGACCTGCATATAAATTATGTAAGACTCGCTTTTTGCCTTTATTAATAATTATTAAACTGTTTAGTTTTGCTTTGGAAAGAAGTAGAGAATTCCATCTGATTATTTTAATATTTAAATTAATTTTAATGCAGATTAAGATTAATTCATAATCTAAAATTAGTTTTATATGATCAGAAAGTGGGAAATAAATATCACAAAATAAGTGATGGGAACATACAACATTATAATAATTAAAAATGAAAGATGAAATAGGTTTTTAAAAAATAATTACTTTAGACCATTTTTGAACTCAAATACCTACACCTTATTTTCTCAAGATATATTTATAAATATTTGTGTACTATTAAAATGAATAACCTAGTCATGGACAAATTTGTTAGACTCTGAACTTTTAAAAGTAGGATTTTTTTCCCCCTGACAGAAACAAAAGCATTTAATTTCAATTTTTATTAATAATTTAGTTCTCATTTTATAATTAATTTTTATTTGAAAAAGTTAATCAATGTTGTAAAAATATGTAGATATATGTAAATTTTTTGTTGTATTTGCACTCTTTAGTTTTTCACTAAATTTGTATATTGATTGAATTTTTGTTAACTGATTATTTTTGCTCGAAAAACGTGAGTTGCTGACTATATACCTTGTCTATCTAGAATGCGAGCCTCGAAAGCATTTTCCTCCCCCATCCCCGCATGTGGTTTTCTTCGAAACGGCGTGAGCATGTTTTTTTCCCACCCTACTTGGATTTGAAATGTTTGGATTGTTACCCTCGCAACAGAACCTCAAACGCGTTAGGTTTAGAAAAGCGATGCTCCCCCCCCCCCGTTTCCAAGAAAACCAAGCGAAGGGATGGGGGAAGAAAGTTTTTTCGAGGCTTGCATAGTAAATAGACAGACTATGGTATGAAGCTGAAATTGTGCTTCTAGATATTTAACAACAATGGAGATTCAAAAGCCCGACAATCCAAAATCCGCACAGGTTTGCAGATGTGAAAAATTGGTAAATTATTAGTAATTTTGCTGTACCTGAGCTGCAAAAAAGTTGTAGGACAGGAAAAAATTGAATAGTTTTTAATTAATATAAGTATGTTTAATTTTATTATTTTGCATATTTTATTGAAAATTGTTGACAGTAATATTTATTCTTATTCTGTTTAAATTTTTACTGTTCTATTGAAACTAAAATATAACAGTTCTTTGTGACTAAAATCTGCAAAATCTTGAAATCGTCAAGCGTCTTCTAAAAACTGATGCGAATTTTTTACCTTTCAGGGTATTTTTAGGGTAACAAACTAATAAGATTAGGTGATAAAAAACCCCCGTTAAGATTAGGGTGATTAAAGAGTTAGTTTTTATTTGATTTTCAAAATTATTATGTTTGGATTTGTATCATATATCTATTTTATAATCAAAATAAAGTAAATTCTTAAATACTATAATTTATAACATTATCTGAAATTGCGTTTGGGTTGATGGAAAAACTATTCAGTAGGCAAACTTTTAAAGTTCTAGTATCAAAATCACACCATTAAGTTTCACTTGTCAAATATTATGTGGTTAAATGTGTAGTAATATTTTAGCAATAAAAACTTAAATAAGAGTTTCCATGTGTCGACGCGATACATTTTAGTACAACTTGAAGTCTCTCTTGAAGTATATGCTTTGTTATATGTTAAATCAGTTACTTTAATCAAATATTTTTGCTTTTGTTTATTTCTCTTAAAATTTTACAAGAAAAAGTGCACTTTTTACTCATTGGTGAATTTCTTTTTGTTATTAATAAAGACATCAACAATATGTACAAATATTTTGGGTGTGCAATTGTTCTACTTAATGTTACATAATTGAAAGTTGATATTCAAAAATTATCGGGTTGATTTTCGTTAAAACTGAGTTTTAAGTTATGTTAAATAGGTTATTAAAGGCAGAATAGTACATTTTACAAAATATTTCCTAGTTAGTATAGGAACATCTCAAAATGATTTTTTTTTCAATCTTATTTTCTGCAAATTGTCATGAAACTTGAAGTCGCTGATAGTAGATCAGTTCACAGTACAATTAACAAATTATGTTCACATTTGAATTGTTAAAGCACCTGACATTTGAGACATCTTTATAAGACAACATCAATTGCATATCTTGTGGAAACAATAATGTACCGATATTATGTTATTGACAAATATTAAATATCCAATTTGATTATGTACTTAATTTTAAATTTTTGACATTTTTTCTCTCAAACCTTAATATAGAATATTACATACTAGATATCAAAGGTAAAATTATTCATTTTGAATTTCTCCTCAAAAAAACAATTCCTATGTAGGGTTACTGTATTAAACATAGAAATTGATGTAGAAATTGAAAAAACAATTTCAAAAATTAAACTCTGACAAATTAGCAAAATTGCACTGATGTACTTTATTTGTTACGTTTCTAATGTTTTTTTTTATCTATTATCCTAAGATTTTAATTTGCTTGTGAATTTTCTGACATTCACTGTACATAAAATGTATTTATGTATAAAATATTATGGCATCTAAAATAACTAATGCCTGTCTAACAGAAAATGAGATTTACCTATATTAATGCAATAAATAACAATCTTATTAAAAAACTTTTATCTTTTTAAAAAGATTTTAGACAATATTTAATCCTAACTATTATGTAAATATCAAATATTAACATGTATATATGTGTACATTTCATAAATTCTTCTGAAATAACATGTAATATACTGCAAAAATCAAATGTAATTGGGGAACTGATTTCTAATGAAAACTTAAGTTTTCAAACTGGTTCTTCGGAGTTTAGGTATTTGTAAAGTGTTGTCAAATCTTTTTATATAGTTAATAGTATAAAGAGTTTATAATACGATATGTAAAAAGTGTTTTAATATTGTAAATAAATTGCTTAGTCTCTAAGTATGTATAAATGTAGAGAATATATAAAATTAGGTTTTAGTATTTATACTTTTGGTATTAGTATGTATGATGAAAATTTTAGTTAAGCTTAAGTGCTCAATTTCGTTGTGTAAATTCCGAGCAAAATTGTAGTGAAGTCAATTTTCACTGGTTCTTTGTGATAATTTTTTTTATTCTGCTTTTATCAATGATTTCTTTTTTTAGTGTTTAAATATGACCTAGGAAAAGTGAAACTTGCTGCAATGTAACAAAAACTTGATATTTTTGTATGGAGTTCACCTAGTTCTTGTTGAAGAATAGATCTTGCATTTTTTGTAAATATGTGTCTGTCATTCTTTAAAAGCACTACTGTTGTCTGACCATGTTGTAAGAATGTAAAAAAATGTTATCAATATCAGTATATATTGCCGAGAAAGCAGAAATAAAAAGTATACTTTATTGTTCTTTTATCGTTTTGGGTTATTTTTGCATAATGCTGTTTATCTGCAGCTTGAAGGTTATCTAAAAAACGCATATTTTTGCACTAAAATTATCTCCAGTATGCAGTTCAGTGAAATTTATTTATTAAAATATATGTATTTTGTCCTAAACTCTCCCTTGCAAAATTATGTGGCATTTTATTGCCAGCTTTCAATTAAATTAGTACGTTATACAGTCCCTGGAGAAATTATTAGACGCACTGTATTTTTTTAGTAATTATGTTTCTTAAGAGTTTTTATGCAATAATGGTATATTTAAACTACAATATTATTGATTTTTATTTAAAAGAATTGTCGTAGACTACATATTTGTATTTATTTTTAACATATGGCACACTGTGTTGACAAGGTTAATATTTTACATGAAATCTTACAGTGCGTCTAATAATTTGTCCAGGGACTGTACCTTTGACCAAAACCTTCAAACTGCAAACAGCTTGTAAACACTTAACATACTAAACTTAATGGTGCAGCATCCCATATCTGTTCAATTTCAACTATGTCTAAAAGTGCCGTGGGCAGGTAAACTGACGTAACCACGACAACGAATTGAACCATTCTTGCTCTGAAATAATCAATGTTCTATTATATGTTAGTTATACATTGAGTGCTTGGAACAATGGTGCAAGTTATTTGGCTATTTAACTGCCTATATCTATTGAGCTAGAAGAAAAGTGGAGTGAGGTGTGTGATTCACTGAACACTAGGGCAGCAAACGAGCCAGTTCAATGCGAAACGCGGAGGAATACACGGCACTGCGGCAGAAACGAACCGGGCAGAAAACCTAGAAACTTGCCTATTTCGCTATTGGGTTCGTCTACGCTGGTTCTTAGTGATCCACATGGTTATTTCTTAAAAAAAGTTGGAATTTAAAGTTAAAGTTAATTTCTTTCGAACTAAAAATGTTAAAATACATTTAGGAGCCCAAGTCAATACAATAGAGGGATATCATACAAGTATTGCATACAAGTGTAAGGATAATAGTCCTTTTCTGCCCTGTTCACTCAAAAGGGTGCGAGTGGGTTTTCGGCTCGCTGACATGTAACTCCAGTTTCCCTTCTAGCTCAATGCCTATATGACAGACTTTTCTAAACTTCTAGAACTTTTTTTTCTTCTATCTTTATCTGCATATTAATTTTAAACAACCATAGTTTTGTAAAGATTAAGGTAGCAGCACTAGAGCTAGACGAGGGCTACTGGCAACGGGTGTTTTAGAACCATAGTCAAGTGAAGAAGACTACATAAGTTTATCTGAAAAAGAAATCTTTAGGAAGTATTGGTCCTTCATTTTAATTATAATAAAAATCAACAAAACAATTACATGAAAATTTAAAATTTATTTACTTTTATAAATGTTATTTACAGATCCATGTTCCAGTTTTTTTTTACATGGGGAAATATCCACAATATTCCCTTATTTGAAAAAGTTTCAATTACAGAAAATTAAATATGATGAAAAGAATTTAGGAGAAGTACATACCAGCATCTTTAATATAAAAATCTAGTAGATTTGTTAAGTTTAGAGGTATTAAACGTGACTAGATACTAGAACGCATACTTTAAAAAAATCAGTTACATATTATTAAACATGTTATTTCTTTACCAAGTATTTAATGATTGGCTCACAAAATATTTATAGTTTGATGTTTATCATAATTATAAAAAAAAACATCTACCATTTTTCATTTTGATTTATGTCTGCTCTATAGCATACAAAAGTTGCATAATTACAAAAACATAGTAATTGAGAATTAAAAAACAAACTTTTTGGGAGTGTGAAATGTTTTTAAGCAGATTTATTTTTAAAAAGGCAATGTAATTTTAAGGCATGTTTTTTATTGCATAGGAAAAAGAAAATATAAACATTTCTAACATATAACTTTTTTTTTTCGATTACCTTATGTCAAATGACAAACATGCAAATAACAATAAGCAAACACTAAGTTAAAAACTGGTGTGATTATTTGAGAAATCAAAGACCAAAGCAAGAGTCATAAATACAGATTTTATGAATCTAGTCACTTGAAAACAAAATCTTATTTACAAGGTAACTAAGCAAAGTTCCATCACAAACAACTCAACAGGCTGAATAAGATGGACATTCATTAGTGAGAAAACAAGTGAAACCAGTTTGCATCTTTCTTAGGCTATGTCCTCACTACGACATCAAATGCCACAAACGCAACAAAACTTGGCGACCGCCAAGCAATGCAATAGCTTGGGGGCTGACTCTGCCAAGTCGCCAAGTTTTGTTGCATTTTTTGCCTTTGTGGCGTAGTCAGGACATAGCCTTAAAACAATAGTGCCACAATTCATACAATTTAAATCTTTAAGATTCGTCAGTTAAAACTCTAAAAATGACTATTTGCGCAAATGTCGGCTGCAGATCCGTTTTAATACAATGTTCTAATACTATCCTTCAACCAAAAAATAGATAAATTGTTTAATAATCTCATTGAGTGCAACCTAGGGGTCCCGAACACAATCACGAAGAGCCGACCGAATCGTGTAAGAGACGGAATCCCGACAAATCAATAAATTAATGCTGGTATGCTTAAATAAGACCAATTTAATTACTAAGTTTTGCAATAATATTTTTGCCACTTGGGAAGAGGGACTTTTCTGCTATTGTTGTGTAAATATAAAATGCTTTGGTTTCGAAAAACAGGGTGGTAACAAAATCCTTAAAAAAAGTTCCCTGATATTTCCATAATTTCCCTGATGCTACAATTACTTTTTAGTTTAGTTTGAACTATTGTCATACTAGAGCTACACAAGGGCTATTGGCAACGGGCGTCGTAATTTAGAACCACAGTCAAGTGACGAGCCGACACCCAAGTAGCACCCAACGCAACCGTTAATGGCGACATCGTACACAGCATTGGGACTTTGGAGCATATTTGGCGTTTGATAATAATTGACAGTTTTTTGCCTCTGCAAATGATAGGAAGAGAGTTGAGTTTACTTTCCTAGCTCTGGTTCAGGCCAATCGGAACCAGAATATTTTCTTTTGATCAAGAAGTGTCCGCTAGTATAGTGATCGCAAAAACAACATAAACCTAATGTTTAAATATTCCAAAATGGAAATATTCCCCGATATTTAGCAAAATTTGAAAAATTCCCTGATATTTCTAGAATTAAAAAGTTCCCTGAGAATTCCCCGATTTCCAGGTTCTGTTACCACCCTGAAAAAGGCGTTACATTCGAAATCCATTTTTGTACCAAAATCACATTACTTTTTTAGCATTTTGTTTTATAATTTGCACTTATTTACTATGTGGCCTGGTCTCTATTGACATATTTTTTCTTATGATAATATAAGTAATGTAGTAATTTAATGTTGTTTTATGCTGAGTTTAAATATTTACACAACAATATTTAGCAACAAACAGTTAATATATTATTTAAAATAAACATTCTAAATTATGGCTTGCTTGGGTGTATAAAATAATTAATCATGACTTCTTTTGGCAAACTGGTTTATGCATTGTTTTTTCCAAACACTAATTCCATCTTATTTAACCTGTATGGTAAAAGAGGATCAACATCATTTGTTTAAGGGATTGCAAATTTAAGCGTACATTCAAACGGGGCAACTTTGTTCCTCAACACTTGCGCTGTGGATGACGACAAACTAAGGATTAGATAAGGATAATTCCTAGTACGTGTTAAGCGGCAACAAAAACTAACAGATCGAAAATGTTAAGGTTACTTCAGTTAAAGCTTTTCTCTATAACGACACCTTTTCAAATATTCTTATTTAATTTTTTTATTGCTCTTTTTAAAAATGTCAGTAAGGGTCTTAACTTATACAAGAAAATGGAGTTCTATGCTGGGACCAAAGTTACCTTTTAAAGTACGAAGTTGCTCCGTTGACGATACGATTTACTGTCCAAATACAAGTCTGTATTGTACAAAATTATGTACTTAAAAATAGAGTACCAAGATAACATTAATCAATGGGGTAGAATTTTCTTGTAAATTCTGCATCCGCTGAAAAAAAATATTCTTAAAAACTCATGGTTCTTACTCTATGATAGGGAAATTCAGGAGTTTTTCAGGAGTGCAGCGATGTAAATTCAGGAGGTACAGCGAAATAAATTTGAATATGTGTGTTTATTATTGTATTGGTCTATTGACTTAGACCAAGAATGAAGGAAACAAGGGGTGTATATGTTGTGGAAAATTTGAGGCTTCGGTGTAAAAGCCAACCCCCTTTTTTGGGGGAAAATCGCTTTTTTTTGGCGATATTTTAAATTTTCGTGATCTTTATTTTAATTTCATGACTTTTTCGACCGGTAGACATCCTGATAAAGTAAGAGAGAAAATCGACTGAGAAAGCAGAAAAATGATTCATGTCAATATTTTCAGGAGAGGGGGAAAAATATCAGGAGATGATACACAAATTTCAGGAGTTATAAGGGATCTTAAAAAATAAAATTCAGGAGTTTTTCAGGAGGCGTACGAACCCTGAACACTTTAAGAACCAAACACACCCACAATCAAAATCTTAAAATAGATTCTTCTACTATCACTTGGTTGTACGTTAAAATCTTTGGCCACACACAACTCAAACTATATTCTCTACTTCTAATGATCAAACCAACAGAGTGGGCCTGGAAATGTTAAAACTTACAGCACTACAAAATTGAGCACGCTATTAAAAAAAATCTTTTAATTATTTTCAAATAGCTATTAAACTAAGATGCGATGAATTTAGCTGTTGTATAGGGAGTGTAGTCATTGAGCTAGAAGAAACGTGGAGTGAGGTGTGTGATTCACTCAACAGGGCAGCAAACAAGCCGGTTCAATAACGAAACGCGGAGGAATACACGGCACTGCAGCAGAAACGAACCGGGCAGAAAACCTAAAAACTTGCTTATTTCGCTATTGGGTTCGTCTTCGATGGTTTTTAGTTAGTGATCCACATGGTTATTTCTTAAAAAAGTTGGAATTTAAAGTGAAAGAAAGTTAACTTCTTTCGAACTAAAAATGTTAAAATACATTAAGGAGCCCAAGTCAATATGATAGAGGGGTCTCATACAAGCATTGCATACAAGTGTAGGGAAAATAGTCCTTTTCTTCCCTGTTCGCTCAAAAGGGTGCAAGTGGGTTTTTGGCTCGCTGACACCTCACTCCGGTTTCCCTTCTAGCTCAATGAGTGTAGTAGAAACCAATTAAAAAGGTCATGGTTAAGATTATCAGGCTTTGGTTTAGTTCAACTAACCTCCCACTAGAAGGCTACTAAAGTGGGTTTGATCGAATTAACATCCCACTAGAGCTGCACGAGCGCTTTTTGAATTTCAAAGCACATTCCAAAAAGTGTACTACGGGATACTGCAACACAACTTGTAATGAATTTTTGTCTCATTTCTTAGTTACTTTAATTCACACAATCACTGTGAAAAATCACAAACTAGTATTAGACAAGCAACTTAAAGAGTTTTTGCCAATCCCTTAAACAAATGTCACTGGAGTTGGAGTCTATAGGAGGTTTTTCCTAATACACTTCTTCACACAATACAAATAAAGTGAAGTAATACACAGAAAATGGCCACAGAAAAAAAAATTCTCCAGAAAGGGTACAAAATTCAGGATTCCTAGATGATTCAGGAAATTGAATTCCACAACTTTAAACTGTATAACAACAAAGGATCAGTTTAATTAATATCATACTAGAGCTACACAAGGGTTATTACAGTAAACAAAAGAGAATTAGGTTCAATATTTGAATTTCGAAACCTTTGATGGAAGTAATAAACTGATATTTTGTACCACATACAAAATCTTGGGAAGCCTTTTGCTTAAAATTTAGTCTGCACTGACTGCGTTAGTTTCAATAAAAAATCATATTAAAGAATTTAAGTTTATATTTTCCATACTAAATCCCACCTGATAAAAAATACTTTTAAAAATCAAATAGGTATAGGAACCCTGAGATTTGTACAGTTTCCTTCACAACATCATCTGTGTATCACAATTACTCAAACAAAAAAATCAATCACAGTTAAAAGCTTGGACATCACCGTGCTGCCACTTAGTCAAGAAAATATTCTGTGCAAGACCAAGTCTGTCATAAAAAAAATCGACTCGCCAACAAACACTTGGTAACAATTACTGTGTATCACAATATTTTCTGTCACATGAGAATCTTGATTTCAAACAAATATATTCCCTTCTATTTTTAACCCTTTCAGTCCCAGTGATGCCATTTGGCATCATCATGTTTATGATCATATTCTTAAAAAAAAATAATAGGGCTGACATCTATTGGGATTAGCAAAAAATATTTTCCAATAGAAAAAACTTTGAAGAATCGAATGATGTGCTTTTTGATAACATTAATGGCTATAGAAGTTCAGAAAAAAATTTATAAAATGATGATGCCAAATTGTCATTGGGACTGAAAGGGTTAACAGGGGTCATATGCTTTTACTTCCTTGAAAAATCTGGTCTCGTAGACAAATTTAAGAACTCTTTAGGAGATTTTCATGACATTATAAGGGTTGCATTATAAACATAATTTATTCCTAATTTTGAAAATAACTTATTTTTTTATAAAAGTTTTTGTTTTGCTTAGGAATGTTTCATTGTTTAAACAAAATTATTACATTAATTCTGATAAATTGACATGGCACATTAAATTAAGATTATTCATTAACTGATTTAATAAATTTTAATAACATTGTATTAACCATGGACAAAGTTATTAAATGAGTGTGGATAAAACAAAAAAAAATTAGATTGGGTAACAATTAAAAGTATGAGTGTTTCTTACAATGAAAAATAAAAGGAAATGATTTGAAGAGAAAGAAAATAGATAAGAATAAAACTATTTAAGCAAAATTAGAAAAACCTTGGACGTACTTATTAAATGATTCTGTATAAAAACAATGAGAAAATTTTTTTGGATTGAAACGGGGTCGTTATAATTAAAAACCTGAGCGTTTCCGAATATAAAGAAAGTAAATGATTTCAAGAATACCAACACAATTTTTCTATTTAATGATTTTTTCAAGGCATGGATAACCCTGTTTTCAACTAACAGAAGACATGAATATTTTTGATTGAAAACAAGATTCCCAATCCCTCCAAGCAGTCCTTTATACAAAACAGTTTTTACATAGCTCGGGTGGTGTCTCACTCATCTCAAAAGCAGCTCGGGTGATGCATCAGCCCTCATTTTCGGCCTTTCCTTTCAGCTGCGTGGCCAATACCATTGCTGCACGGTACCTCTCTTCTAAATTTGGTATCCGTACCTGTAAGAATGTGACTTATAAATTTTAAGTAGCATAAACTCTGAGACAAAATTTTTTAAATTTAATGTAAATTAAAAAGTAAATAAATAATATGGTACTGTATTTGACATTCAATAAACTTCTTTAAATAATAGAACACTGACTGTAATTATAAATGAACTAACACAACAAGCATAAATGACTGAATGGGCATGTTTTAGTGTCCACAGTTTGTTTTATTGTTTTTATTTTTGGTTATTGTATTTGTTTGGCTGGAATTGTATTTGTTTTGGTGATGATTTAATCTAAATATTTCAATTTAATATAAAAAATATTGGAATTGCTAAATAATAAAATTTGAACAGTGCATGTTTTCATAGGACAATTTCTTTTATTGTTCTTTTTACGTAGTGTAATTTATAATTCTGTAATCTGTAGAATAGTTTTCAGGGTTGCCACACTTTTTGGTAAAAAAAATCAAGGACTATTTGAGGTCTTTTCAAGGATATATTTCTCCATTTTCAAGAACTGTATATTAGAATATGCAACACCTAAATTTCACAATAGTTTTTAAAAATTCATTTAGAAAACGAATAAGAGCTCTATCTTTCAAATGAACTTAAATATGTGTTATAAAATAACCATTTAGTTGTTAAAAAATCCGTCTAAAATGACTTGCTCTGCATTCTTGGATTATAAAGACCTTGAAAATTGATGGCTTTTTTTCAAGCACTTTTCAAGGACCGTGGCAACCCTGAGTTTTACCTAAAGTTAAAGTAGTTAATGTAAAATATATCCCCTAAATATAAAATAACCTAAATACTAAATATGAGAGTGAAACTGAAACAAGTGAAAAACTGGAAACTTATGCCGTCGGAAACAACCCATTTGGCTAACACAACAGGTAGCTTATAAATAAGAAATGGGGGGGGGGGGGGGGTAACTTAGGGAATGGTTTAATTAATTTTTTTATTGAATGCTACTAGTATAATTTTTTTTTATCCTATTTACCACTTTTTCTGTCTTACTTAATCAACCTAACTTTTTATAACTGACTTACCTCTGGTCCCAATTATGCTTATCAACTTTCACTGTTTAATTTTTTTCATAAACAATATTTCTATTTTTCTAGTTATGTCTCCTGCTTATTTTACAGTCCCTGGACAAATTATTAGATGCACTGCAAGATTTCATGTATCAATCAATGATGAACAAAATACCTTTAGAAGGACATTTGTGTTCCTAAACTTAAGCTACTGAATAGAAAATACTATCTGCTATACTTAATACATATATCAACATCTTTTAATGATAATAGCATTCTTTGGTATGTTTTCATCATTACTAAAAAAAAAAATACAGTGCCTCTAATAATTTGTCCAGGGACTGTATATAAAATTTGCTATTATTTTCAAGAGTACCTGTATAGCAGGTGTGGGGCGTTTCTTTGGGAAGTCAGAGGGGTTCATCAGCTTGTTCAGGAAATCTTCCAGGGGTTGCTGCTTGGGGCCTACAACTAGAAGGGAAATTCATGTTAGAATTCTGATTAGGTTAGTTTGAATTATCGTCGCACTAGAGCTACACGAGGGCTATTGGCGACGGGCGTCGTATTTTTAGAACCACAGTCAAGTGACGAGCCGACACCTGAGTAGGGACCCAACGCAACCGTTAAGGGCGACATTGTACGCCGCGTTAGGACTTTGAAGGATATTTAACGTGCACTCCCGTCACACAGGGTATTATTTGTCGGACATTTTTGGCTGCACGGGCCGTTTATAGGTCGGCAGTTATTTTGGCGATGCCCGGACCCGAACCTCCCGCATGCTAGGCGAATGCCTAACCGACTGGGCTCCCCAGCCCTGTTAGAATTCTGATCGGCTACCATCAAAAAGAAGGAATGGGAGCAGAGGGTGTCAGTGACTCTACTCTGCATGGTACGAAAATAAAAGTTTTCTGTTCACATGATTTAAAAACATTTGGCGACACAATTTTCAACAAACGCTTAGGATTTTTGCCAAGAAACTAGGATATTTCCTTTTGCGTGGTTTTCTATACTAAGGCCTATTTTTTTTAAAAGTACATTATGGTAATTTATGTAATAATGGAAAAAAAACTTAATAAGAAAACAAACTGCCCTAATACTAACTTTCACCAGAGCACATAATTGTGCGACTTTACAAGGGGTTGGTTCCCCTTTTTAGTTACTGATTTTCTGGTGATGAACCTCATACTAGAGTTAATCTGACTTAAGTCAGATCTTTTAAAAAATAATAAACAATAACAACAAAGTAGCATATTTGTGTCTACAATATATCTTCTAAATATTTTTCTTATGTATTGGTATATTTCCATACAATTCTAGTTGACCAAGTACATGACAAATTTTTGAAATGTCAAATCAACTAGGACAGTTTCGTTTCGTTTTAATTATCGTCACACTAGAGCTACACTAGGGCAATTGGCGACGGGCGTCGTAATTTAGAACCACAATCAGGTGACGAGCCGACATCTGAATAGGCACCCAACGCAACCATTAAGTGCGACATCGTACGCAGCGTCAGGACTTTGGAGCATATTTAACGTGCACTCCCTCTACACGAGTTATTATTCGTCGGACATTTTTGGCTGCACGGGCCGTTTATAGGTCGGCAGTTATTTAGGCGATGCCCGGACCCGAACCTGGGACCTTCCGCATGCAAGGCGAAGGCCTAACCGACTGGGCTCCCCAGCCCCCTCAACTATGACAGATTCTAAAATAAATTCATTGAAAGAGCTATGTCAGGATATCTTCAAGCATGAAAGACATTGTTAGAACAATTAATCTCGTACTTACAAACTTTCATTTTTAACTTAACTCACTTTCAATCAACAATATTCAATAGGCTACAACAGTATAATTTCATAAACACAGAATAAAAAACAAATAAAACAGTGGTAAAAAAGGTAACTAAGTGTTAATAACAGATAAATAAAATTAATAAGGCCCAACCAATGTACAGGGTTCGTACGTGTTAGAAGAAAACAACAATTTTAAGGACAAAACTTGTATAATAGGGAAAAATTATCAAATTTGAATCATTCTTATTTGAAAATCGGAAAAACTCTCACAAAATCCAAGATACAGAATTGCTGAAGCCCAAAGGATTCAGATTTGAAACACCCTACTGTATTGAGAAATATGTAACTAAATAAAGGTTATTGGTGGATAGTAGCTACATAACTCCAGTTGTAGGAACACACCTTATCATTCTAATAAGACAGCTTAATATTTTTTGTTAAACAAATACCCTACTTTAAGACCCTTATAAATTTAAAAAGGAATTTTTTTAAAGAAAACTACGAGCCCTGTTTCAAAGGAAGGCTTAAAAACAGAAATAATTACCCAAATCATAAAGAACTGAAGAACAGACCAGGCCACAAAAATCAATATTTTTTTAAGTCATTAAAAACGATCTCATACTTTGCTTACTTGGTACTTCGGATTCGACCATAGAGCACCAACGATCCCTGATTTTATCCACGACCGCTTGGTGACCTTTTTTGGGCATTTCGGGCTCCAGGGAGATGAGGAATTCCATGCTTGGAAGGATGTACTCATAGGCAGTGGTCAGAGCTTCTAGCGCATCTTTGACGTCGTATTTCTCGAAGTGTTCTGCTATGGTGTCGTTCAGATGCTGAAATAGTAAATTGGACAAAGGAATCAGTGATTTAGGAAAGATTTAACAAAGATATTAACAGGGTTCGGACTCTTTCTATGATGGTGAAATTCAAGAGTTTCTAAGGAGTTTTTCAGGAGTGCAGCGATGTAAATTCAGGAGGTATAGCGAAATAAATTTGAATATGTGTGTTTATTAATGTATCAGTCTAGTGACTTAGACCAAGAATGAAAATGAAGGAAACAAGGGCGTAAATGTTGTGGAAAATTTGAAGCTTCGGTGTAAAAGCCAACCCCTTTTTTTGGGGGGGGAAAAATCGCCTTTTTTTGGCGATTTTTTTAATTTACGTGACCTTTGTTCTAATTTCATGACTTTTTCAACCGGTACCCATCCTGATAAAGTACGAGAGAAAACCGACTGAGAAAGGAGAAAAATGATTCATGTCGTCAATTTTTTCAGGAGAGGGGGGAAAATATCAGGAGATACACATTTCAGGAGTTATAAGAGCTCTTAAAAAATAAAATTCAGGAGTTTTTCAGGAATTTCAGGAGGCGTACGAACCCTGATATATGCATTTTTTCCCCAATGGGGCTGCAACTTTGGCGGTCAAGCCTTTGCAGACACAGCACATTCCCCAGAACTGAGAGCCATTTTTACAGTGGCACCATTAGGCGACTCTCGCTACCAATATTGACACTCAGATTACCATGAATCTGAGCTCTCTATGACTGTTAAAGTACGCAGAGATTTAATTAACAAAGATCTGTGTTGGGAGTTAATTTAATTTTTAATTTGAGGTGGAAGTACCTATCAAAATTAATGACAAAACGCTTATTAAAACAACTTTGAAGAAACACCAAGATAGAATTAAAACATTACATGGTGGCAAATTTCAAAATATAGACAAGTCTTTTTTTTTATCCGGTCCTTGAGCTACAATTTAAAGTAGATTGTACGTGCCTAAACTAAACAACCAAAAATTTGAAACTTGATGTGATTCAATGCCTAGAAATCTTAAAGGATGACCTATAAATCATTAAATCAGTCGACTTTTTGTCTTTGAAATTTATAGAAAAATATACTATAGTCTTAAATTTGGCTTTAAAAAAAAAGATTTTTCTATGATGAAAGCGTCCTTGATCTTAGTATTTTAAAACTGCACTTGTTTCATATGTTGGAAAAATAGCGGTAATTTATTATCATATTTGCACAATACACTTACTGTAGCTTTCAGTACGCTAAAAAGCTAGAGAAAGTGCATACATTAAATTGTTGGAATAATTCACTACCCTGCGAGAGCTTTAGTCATAACTCTAGTTATGCTGAAATGTTTAAATTTTTCTATAACAGAGTGTCCAGCAAAATTGCTGGTAAAAATTCAAGCACATTTCAAGGATTTCAAGGCTCATTTCCAAATTTTTCAAGGATGCTTGCATATAACCAATTATATCCCTAAGGTTTTTTTTTTTCAAATATGCTTAACTACTAGCTAACAGAAATATTAGGCAAATAAAGGAAAATATTTGAGTTTTGAATTGTTGTTGTTTTAGAACTAACGATTATTTAGCCCAGTTATAGTCTCCTATACGTTGCAGAGTGCATGTTTGTATGTATACATATATTTTTACTAGTCATCAGTCAATTAATTTGCAATTCTCAGGCATATTTGTACTTGAAAAATTATTAGCAAATTAAAAAAAAACTTACTAAAATAATAATTTAATTAAAACAACCTATATTCTACACTTAAAATACGCTGACCATTAAAATTAATGGCATTTTTTAAAAATCAAAGCGGGGTGGCATATTCGTAGGGTTAAGTTAGTTAATATTTAAAATAACAATCTTCAATTTTAGTGAAACAATACCACATAACACTGGATTCTCTTTTATATGAACTACTTTTTTAAATGTTAAAAAATAAAGGTTATTTTTAAAATATTTCATTCATTACAATTTTTAATAATACTAACTTAAATATATTTTACATCTGCTAGCTTAACGAGTTATTTCGTTAAATCTTAACCTGAAAATATAGAATTGAACATTCCGATTTAGGAAAAACCTTCAAAAATCATCAAATCAAGAAAATCGGCAAATCGAAAAATTTTGAAAATTAATGATTCATAAAATATCTCAAAGATTGGTAATTCACGAATTTCAGGAAGCCTGGAAATTCCAAATTCTCAGAAATCGTTGAATTGTTATATATCTGAAATCAATAAATTGCGAATATCGTAAAAGTCGTCAAGTCACGAACTTCGAAAAACGGCGTTTCCCGAACCATTTAAACAAGAAAAAAACATATAAAACCCCGAAGAGCTTTCATCAGAAATTGCAATTAACGACCTTAAAAATCCATAAAATCCGAAATTATAAAACGCAAAACTAAACATCAGTAAAGTAGCGAATTTTCGAAAATTGCTAATACGAACCGCTAATCCAGAAACCCATAATCCGGACACTATAATTTCGTCGATTTCCTGTTTTTTTAAAAACTTAAACTTGTCTAAAAAACAAAAACTCCAGTATAGGCCGAAGAAGAAATGCAAAAAAAAAAGTAAACAAAAAAAAAATCAAGCTGTTCTTGTAATAACAAGGTCACAATATTCACGAATACTTGATCAAAGGAAAATATTCTGGTTGGGCCGATTGCCCTGAACTGGAGCTACAAAAGTAACGAGGCGCTCTTCCGATCACGCAGAGGCAAAAAAAACTATCAATCATTAATTATGAAGCAATGCGGCCTCATAGGTGGTTTTCGTGAAAATTACTAGGCAGCAAAATAAGTAAATTTGATTAGGTAGCATTATTGGATTACACTGGCCGGTAACTGATATTCGAAGACATCTTAAAATCTAACCTTAATTCATCTTCAAATTTTTAATTAGTTTTTTTATTTAGTATTAAAATTAGTTTATTCTTTATACTTGCTGTTTTGTACTGTAGTTTAAAACTTTAAGGTCGACAATCACTAATCCTCACCAATCGACAAATTCCAACAAAATTTGAAGATCGCTTAATCATGAAACCTTGAATATCGGCGAATCAAAAAATTCTCATATCAGTAAAAACGACGAAATCGCAAATACGAAATATATAGGAAATACGCAAATAGGAAAATTTAACTCTTGAAAAATAAACGATCCGTGGAAAATTAGCAAATCGCATAACCTAAAATTCCGTCCAAGTAATAAATCTAGTCTAACTGCAAAATCACGGAAAATCAAGAATCTTCGAAAATTAGGAAATGAATCGCGAACATTTAAAACCAAAACAAATAACTTTTTAATTCGGCAAAATTCTTAATCTTAAAAAAAAAAAGAGAAGACGAATCTCGTAACTTTGAAGGAATTAGACATCCACGGAAAAATCGCGAACTTTTGAAAATTAGCAAATCTGAAATTTACAAATGAGGGATTTTTTTTATAAATCAGCTGATTGGTCAACCTCGTAATAAAAGGTACAAAAGGCTTATCTTCATAAATCTATAAAATTCGAAAATTGCAGAAAGTTTTGAAATTTCCCGGTGCACACCGGAATTTTCAACAATTTCAAGCATAATTCCCGATCTCCCCGACGCTAAAAAATTCAAGTACAATTCCCGATTTTCCAGAATTTCCCGACGGCTGGACACCCTGTATAAAGTAGATAATATTAAATAATTTTTTTTTCTATACACATGGAATGAAAAAGCATAAATACTTTTAGTAACAATTTTCAAATTAAAAATGACTACAATTTGACAGACTTTTCTGTGGCATTAGCAGTTGCTTCGATAATTTTGTGTTCAAGACATACAAGAATCACAGTTTTATGTAATGAATGCAATATCGAAGCCACTTTTCAGATCATGCTCTTTTCTAGGTGTCCTCTGTGAAATTTGATATGGATTACCATCCAGGAATTCTTTCTATTATTTATTAGGTTAATATTACGAGCTATTTGATGCATTAAAAGTTGTCTGCAGGATTATTTGAGGGATTTGATACGAAAAAAATATTTAGACACCACAGAAATGCTTTTTTTTAAACATTTGAGCTTCTATGCAATAACTAAGTAACAAAAATTTATAAATATAACCTTGTGGAAGAATTTACGCCAATGAAATATTTCGAAAAATTAAAAACACTTTTGCGTCTCTAGAACAGGCTAAGAACCATTATGAAAAAATATCCCAAACCATTTTTTAAATTTTGGAAATGAATTTTGAATAAAAGCATAATGCAAGTTAAAAATTAAAAAACACTTTGTCGATCATAGAATGATTTTGAAAAGAAAAATATCCTAAAATATTGTTTAATTTTGAATAAATATCACATAAAACAACAATATCGATAACAGCACAAACAATCCAAGGTAGTAAAGGGAATCTACATTAAAAATTTTGAATTTCTGTTTGCAGTATAACTAGGTCTTTTACGATCCACACTCTTATTATTATAGATAAGGGGTTCCCAACCGGTGGTACGCGAGAAAATTTCAGGTGGTATGTGTGAGTAATATAAGCAACATGATGCTACTATTTTTGATGCCATTTGTTACGAGTTACTTTTATGAGAGTGGATTTTCTGAACTCTTGTACATAAAAAATAAACATAGAAGCAGAATAAGTGTTGAAGTGGACTTAAGAGTGAAGATAAGTTCCATTACTCCTAATGTTAATATTTTAATCACAGGCAAACAACAAGTTTTGCACTAAAGACAATAACTTAAAAGTATATTTTAAATGATTAATTTTTGCTGAGTTTGTACCAATTTTTTTATTTGTATGTTTTTAGACCTATGAGTGACAATGAAACTGTAAATTAAAACCATTTTAATCTTTTTATTTCTCCTTTATCATAAGCATGTTATAAATAAACAAATATCTAACATTAAATATTAAGTTTTCTCAGGGCTTTAATTTAAAAAGCCTTGGTTGGTTGAATAGCTGGTTCTCTGCTCCGGCGCAAAAAGCCCTTGAACACTTTTAAAAGAGTAAATATTATACGCTCATTAAAATATTTTTGTCTGGTGGTGCGCTAAAATTTCTCAAAAAAGTCAAGTGGTACGCAGGTGCAAAAAGGTTGGGAACCCCTGTTATAGATGATTAAAGCTCACCAGAGCAGCATATTTCCTGTAGTGCTCCACAAGCTTGCAGTCAAGGCCTCTTCTCTTCCCCTCTCTCCCCTCTAAATTCCAGAGTTCGTCGTTCAGGAGACTGCAGTTGTTGAACATCTGAAGGGCGCCATCATAGCTTGGAACACAAACACACCACAATCACACTTTTGGCAGGAATAGATCACTTCAAGACACCGTTTATGGATTTCCAAGACAACTTTATTTCTAATTGGCTGAATTATTAATATATACTGGATAAATTTCAGAGAATTTATTTTTATGAAATTAAAATGGATTCTTTAATTTTTCAATAATTAATAAGCATTGTATAAAGTTCGTGCATTGTGTTATATTTAACTTAAATCGAAGTGGCATGTCGATTGAATCATAAAAAGAACCGTTAAGGTAAATAGCTAAAATCCTTTAAACAACTACGTTGGTGTGCTTTTAATTTGATGCCTTTTTAATATAGAACTTCACTCAAATACAAAGAATTTCAATTAAAACATTTTAAATCAAAGCAAGAACATTAAAGATAATGTTTAGAAACTGTCTAAAAACAAACCATTTATTGTGGTATTTCTCAACACCAATCACAAAGTATTGAACCATTTTGCGAAACTGGTGATATTCCTTGTGCCATTTCTTATAGGTTGCGAAATGAACATCGTTCAGGGAGCGGCGAAATGTCTCGAGCTTCTGCATAGCTGCCTCTTTTATACGTACTCCACTGCAATGAAAGATTGAAGTATAAATAACAATTTGCTGCAGAGGTCGAAAAAAATTCAGAAATTTTACTTGTCCCTGAGGTTGGCCTGTGTGGCAATGTACCCGTCCTAATTTGAAATTAACCCGTCAAACCCTAATTATATAAATAGCTTCTAAATAAAAAAAAATTCTTGTATTAATTACAAACATTTATATAAATTGCACATTGAATAAGTAATTACTAGGATTACAATATACAGTAATAGAAGAAATACCAGGTTTACTAATAGTAATCTAGTATTTCTTTTATGAGTACAGTAAAAGCCCGTTTATCCGGCTCTCGATTAACCGGAAAGCTCAAATATCCGGAAAATTTCAAATTCCGATTTGGCGACGGAATTTAGCGATAAAATTGAATATTTTTCGCCAAAATTGCGATTTCTCGCCAAAAACTTTTCAGATTTTTTTCCAAGAAAACATTTCGTTTGGTGACAACATTTGGCGCAAAAAGTGTTTTTGGTTTACATTTTAAAATATCCTACTGGTTTTAGACCATGGGTTGGACGATTTATGTATTTAGATTTTTAGCATTTGAAAGTAACGATTGATTTTTTTCTTAATTAATAAATATATTAATATTTTTTAACCAAAATATTGTAGTCTATTATATATTAATATAAATGCAACATCGCCTATTTGCATATAAGATACAGCCATTATCTCGTATTTTCCGAAAAAATCGGCATTTTTGGTAACACTATTTGGCGACTTCCGATTAACCGGAAAATTCGATTATCCGGAAGAGTCGATTTCCCTAGCATTCCGGATAAACGGGAGTTTACTGTATTTGGTTTGACGAGGAATCAACATAATTTCTAGATTAGTGGGTCGTTTTAGAAGTGAAGGCACTAGATTCTTGTAATATAACAAAATTAAGAAATTAATTAAAAACATTAAAGGGAAAACGGTCGACCATTTGGACGAGAGAATGGGTGTTTTTTCGAGCCCTGGTTTGCAGACAAAGTTTTCCATGAAAGCTTTTTCTTATAAAAATTATTTAACCCTACGAGTCGCAGATTGTATGCCATCAGTAAATTAATTGGCAACTTTCAGGTTTATTTGTACTTACCGTATATACTCGTGTATACCCCGACTCCGTGTATAACCCGACCCCCCATTTTTAAACCAAATATCCTTCCAAAATCGGTAACCCGTGTATAAGTCGAGGTAGGAAATAAGGCCAGCCTTCTGAAGAAAATAAGAAACCGGTTCATAACGGGATCGTAATTTTTATTTATTTTGCAAGCTAAATTTCAACCTTAATGAAAATAAAACGGGTTTCATCTCCGAGTGTCCTTGACATTGCTGACCCTGAATGGAGAATCTTAGTTGAAACTAAGTTCAGTGAAGCGTGAAGACTATGCTGCCAAGGTCACGGACCGATGTTTTCTAAACACCTTAAAAACTGGTTGACTGAACTGTCCTGTGCCAGAGCTACACGTGCAAAATACGCATCACGTCGAGAACTAACAATTAAGTATCATTATGGTGGATACCGTGAATAGATATCAATCTTATTTCATCTTCAAGATTTAACCGCTTTTGGGTCCTTATTTTTAATAGATAGTATCTAAACCTTAAGTTTGATTGAAATTTAGTTTTATTTTAAGGACATGGGATTTTTTTTTTTTGGAAATTTGATGTCTCGTGTATAAGTCGACCCCGATTTTTACGGCACTGAAATTGTCCAAAATTTCTCGGCCTATACACGAGTATATACGGTAGGCTTAACCATTAAGCATAGCAAACATAGTCAAAGCGGAGTGGGTTATTCGTAGGGTTTAGTTAGTAGCTAAAGTCACACTCTTCAATTTTTCAAAA
Organism: Oedothorax gibbosus; assembly: GCA_019343175.1. Classification (NCBI taxonomy): domain Eukaryota; kingdom Metazoa; phylum Arthropoda; class Arachnida; order Araneae; family Linyphiidae; genus Oedothorax; species Oedothorax gibbosus. Next base: position 975,950 of record JAFNEN010000414.1, read on the forward strand.
CACCACCACAAAACATAGGTTTCTCTTAAAATTAAAATTCTTTTTAAAGGATTAAAAATAAGTTTATTTTAAAATATTTCATAAATTATAATTTTTTTAATAACACTAACTTCAATTTGGTACTTTAATTAATGGCTGTTTCAAAGAAACGTGGCAACAGTAAAGAAATTTGATGGCTAGCCAATTTAGGGAAAACAGTGTTAAAGAAGAGTACGTCTGGCAATAATTTAGTAACCCGTATGTTATGAAGCATTATCAACATATTGTGAATGGAATATAGAAGATTTGAGCCTACTTACTTTGGGAATTCATCTAATTCCGGAATGAAATACTGTTCCAAGATGCTCCAATTTAAGTACATGTCAGCTCCACTGGAATTCATAATGATGTAAACTCCAATATGATGCAGGCGATCGTCCGCCCCATTCACCCTTGCTAATCTTTTCAGAGCGTTGGTCTCTCGCATTAAAAGCTAGAAAGTCCAAAAGAAGTACAGGATCAGTTCCAAATTATAATTCTTAGATTATTATGAATTGGAATGAAATAAGCTTTTATAATACAGTAGAGTATTTTCAGTTCGAAATCCGCTGGACTTGCAGTGATTTCAGATATTAAGTCATTTTCCATTAAAATGAGAGAAGACATAAAACTTTGATTTTTGTAATTAGCACATAGTGTGTCCAATTTGTGCTTGGCCCAAATTATCCGTTCTTAAAACCTCTATCTTTAATTTTTTATATCTTATGTACGGCACAGCAATTGTGGAATCAAAATTTTGCAACATCAAGTGTTTTGAATAAAAGAAAAACTGAAAAAAAAAAAGAAACGCTTTCCGGATCAGAATTTAATAAAAAAAACTTAAACGTTTTACGTTTGAAAAAATTGCTTATGTAACGTAAATTACGTTTAAAAAAAAACATGCAGCAAGTTATACCTATTAGATGTTCGGATTTAAGATGGCCTACTGGACCCCTTCAAAATCCTATTCATATATTCTTTATCTGAACATATTTTTAATACAAATTTATGTAAAAAGTATGTTTAGCGAGTAATTTTGAAATTGCGTTTAATATTTGAGAGGCACATTCATTTCATAAAATTTGTGGTCTAAGTCGTAAAAATACAAATTTTTTGTGTGATATGAATGCAAACAAGGTGATTTTTGCAATAACCTTGTTCTTCCAAGAAAGGGTTTTTCCCCCAATCGTTACAGCCAAAGGTTCTCATGCACCATCTATTCATATTCCACCACATTAACTACACTAGAGATACATCCAATCAACAAAATAAATGCAAACAAAAGCTAGGGTTTGTTGGTAAGGTCGGAAAGTACCATACGTACTCGTTTATAAGCCGAGAAATTTTGGACAAATTTAGTGCCGTAAAAATCGGGGTCAACTTATACACGAGACATTGATTTTCCAAAAAAAAATAAATCCCTCTTTAAACTAAAACTGAATTTCAATCAAACTTAAGGTTTAAATACTATCTATTAAAAATAAAGACACAAAAGCAGTTAAATTTTGAAGATGAAATAAGATTGGTATCTATTCACGGTATCCACCATGTGATGCTTTATTGTTAGTTCTTGGCGTGATGCGTATTTTGCAAGTGTAGCTCTGGCACAGGTCTAGTACAGTCAACCAGTTTTCCAGGTGTAAAGAAAAGTATATTTGGTTTAAAAATGGGGGGGTCGACTTATACACGGAGTCGGGTTATACACGAGTATATACGGTAAACAGATTTGGTTTAGAAAGTAAGCGTTTCTGCTTCTTGGCACACAATTGAAGAGCTTAGTGAGCTACGTGCTAAGTGACATTAAAAAAAATCTAGATAGTCTTTGTCAGTGAACATATTTCCTCCTTTAAAGATACCTAGATTCCTCCTTTTCATAAATTTTTAAATTAAGAGTATATTTTTCCTTTTGTAAGTGCTGTTTTTAATATATCTAAGTCATAAATATCATAGTTAAAGTATTAGATTGGCAGATCACATGACCTCCAATGCTAACGACGGGATGCGCATGGAGACCAGAATAAGAGGGCAATGGGGCAAGTGTTGCCACCACATTAATGAGAAAAATACTACGAAAAAATAACATTTAATTCTAAAATTACAAAACAATACCATAAAAATTTTAGCTGCATTTTGGAATCTTTTTAGTAATGTGAAATGTTTTGCTAGTATTTTTATGGTATGTTTTTGTAATTTTAGAATTAAATGGTATTTTTTCATAGTGTTTTTCTCCTAAACCTGGTGGCAACACTGGCCCCATTGCCCACTTATTCTGGTCTCCATGCGCGTACCGTCGTTAGCATGGGAGGTCACGTGATCTGCCAATTTAATACTTTAACTATGATGATCTAAGTGTAAAAGAAAACTCATTTTTGTCACTTAGTATGTTTTTCCACTTAACTCTTCAATTCGGAAAATTAAAAATTTCTTAATCCCGTTTTTACCTCTGCAATGGCATCCATTGCAGTTTGTCCAGGGGTCACTTTGATCTGCTTCACCTGGAGCAAGGTTTGATTCTTCAACAAGGCCGCATGCTCCATGCTCAGAGCATTGAAAAACGGAGCCTTGTTCTCGTCATGGGGAGCAGCAAACTGGGAGCTGCTGCTCATATCATTGCGACCGAAAGAAGTTCTCGGGAGTTGGTTGTAGTCGACAGATTTTAAATTGTGGAGGACTAAACAAAAGAACAAAAGATTTTGATTACAAATAAATTAAGCTCTTAAGATGTCACTGAATGCTAAAGGTGTTCTCGAGCTTTAAGGTTTATTTATTTACACAGTCTAAGAAGTTTTACTCATTACTTAAGATTAGGGATGCACCGAATACCAAATTCGGCCGAATACCGAATATTCGGCCTACCTAAACCAATTTTTTGTCGGATCTAAGTAAGTTGTATTTATTATTCATCAATTTCAATTAAGCATAAACATATAAGTACACAATCACACAATAAAGTAGTACTTGTTTGTTATTAAAACAAAAACAGAAGTAGGTGGATCCGGTGTAGAATGAAAATCAGAAAAAAAAAAATAAAACCATGGCTTACAATATTATTATACAATTAAAATTAATTTTTTTTAATCTTTTAGTGAAAAAATTACATTACAATTGAATATATATATATATATATATATATATAAAATATATATATTAATATATTATATACTATTATAAAAAAACAGCCTGTTTGGAATTTCATGTTTATAGGATGATAACTGAGATTTGGAAATTTAAATTCACTATCCCGAATAGTTAGCATGGAGAACAATATCGCTAAGTGGCTGAATCCCGAATAGTAACCGAATATTCTGTGCATCCCTACTTAAGACTAGATTATTAGTTTAAAAATGATTTTTTATACGTACAGCAAATGAAGTTAAAAAGATCTTAAAAATTATACAGCTGTTTTGTGTATTAAATGGGAATTCATAAAAAGTGCATTTCAGTGCTTTACTTTTTAATGTAAAGACCTAAATTATTTAATTTTCTTGATTTTGGTTGTCTAATTTTTCGTTGTATTTAGCAACATTGGTTTTTAAATATCTTTTTTTATGAAATGAAAGTATTGAAATATTTTGTTACTTTTCCGTTACTTCTCATGCCACTTTTTTATTTTCCACACAGTTCGGCTTAAATTTATTTGTTCAAAATTTAATTTTTAAAAAAACGTTACATTTTTGTGCTTAACTTTTTCCCATTATTCCTGTTTCTCTCTCAATTTTTCTTATAACTTGAAAATTCTAAAAGTAACTGTGATTAGTTACGTTTCGTAATAAGTAACTGTAACTAGATACTTGTCATATTAAGTTACTGTAACTGTTACTTTTTAAAAGTAACTTTCCAATCCTTGGAAATGACTATGCTTTTCAAAATCTTTTAACCTTTCATTTTAGATATCAGAGATAGTTATAGCAATTGCCAGTTTTGGTTTTAGCAAGCTAAAAAGTACAAAATAAGTCAAACATATTTAAGGCATTTCCTTTGTTTTTTATAAACTCACCCAATCTTCTTTCTCCGATAATTGTGCAGTCTCCATCTCCAACAGTCATGGTTGAGGAATCCTTTTTGCGACTTTGTTCCAGGTCCCAATTTTCTGTTTCGATTCTGAAATTTTCGTTGTCTTCTTCCACATACTGCAGCAAGTCTTCGGGTAGGGTGTATAGGAAATCTGGCCCAATTTCTACTTCACTTGAATCTAAAAAATACATTTACCACTTGAATCTAAAAAATACATTTACCACTTGAATCTAAAAAATACATTTACCACTTGAATCTAAAAAATACATTTACCACTTGAATCTAAAAAATACATTTACCACTTGAATCTAAAAAATACATTTACCACTTGAATCTAAAAAATACATTTACCACTTGAATCTAAAAATACATTTACATTGAATCAAAAAATACATTACATGGGGTGAATAAGAAATCCATTTTGGACCTGATCAAAAATTTCACATTTCACTTGAATCTAAAAAATACATTTACCACTTGAATCTAAAAAATACATTTACCACTTGAATCTAAAAAATACATTTACCACTGATTAAAATACATTTACCACTTGAATCTAAAAAATACATTTACCACTTGAATCTAAAAAATACATTTACCACTTGAATCTAAAAAATACATTTACCACTTGAATCTAAAAAATACATTTACCACTTGAATCTAAAAAATACATTTACCACTTGAATATAAAAAATACATTTACTTTTTATATTTATAACGGAAAAAGATCACAATGGAAGTATTGCAATGGGGGTCGAAAATCCGAAGAGAGTTTTTGTGTTTTCCACATGTTTTGGAGGATGCTGATTCGGAAAAAGAGGTTTTCGAACATGGATCCCCCTGTCCGTAATAATTCTAGAGCTATGGACTCCAAATTTGGTACACGAGTTCCTAGTACTTGCCTGAAGTCACAATAAGGTTTTCAAGAAAAACATGCTCGTGCATTTAAGGTTATAAAGTTAATGAAAATGCCTTCGAGGATATATAATTAAATTTAAACGCATTAATTTATTGAGCGGTAAATGAGTCATATAGAGTTACATACCGTTTAGAACTGTTATATTTCAGGATTCATATAGGTTTCAATCATAGATATCATAGTTAAAGTATTAAATTGGCAGATCACGTGACCTCCCATGCTAACGACGGTACGCGCATGGAGGCTAAAATGGCCAGTGTTGCTGCCACTTTAAGGAGAAAAATACTACGAAAAAATACCATTTAATACTTAAATTGAAAAAAAAATAAAATTCAATAAAAATTAATTAAATAAATAAAATTCTTAAATTGAAACAAAAAAATATCGTAAAAATACTAGCAGCATTTTGGAATCTTTTTAGTGACTTGAAATCCTTTTCTAGTATTTTTTTTGTAATTTTAGAATTAAATGGTATTTTTTCGTAGTATTTTTATCCTTAAAGTGGCAGCAACACTGACCATTTTGCTCTCTTATTTGGCCTCCATGCGTGTCCCGTCGTTAGCATTGGAGGTCGCGTGATCTGCCAATCTAATACTTTAACTATGATATCTATGATTGAAACGCATTAATTTATTGAGTGGTAAATGAGTCATGTAGAGTTTCATACCACTCGTTTAGAACTGTTATATTTCAGGATTCATAGATTTCAATTCAAATTTAAGGGCTTCTCATAGTTCTTGCATACATATCCTAAAAAAACTATCCAACACACAAAATCACCCAACCAACGCTTACCGTCAAACAAATCGGGTCTCGACTCGTCAACATACAACAGACAATAGGCCGACGCACAATGGTGACCCCCCATGGAGTCTCTCTGGACGTCGCTCCAGGTCGTGTCCGTGACGGAAACATCGTTGAATTTCAGCCAAAGCCTCCGCGTGGGGCAGTAGATGTAGGCCCAGTAGTGGCCAGAGGCTGCTTGGCCCTCGTGCACTAGAACTGCATGGAGTCTGTAGGGGTTCTGTTGAAAGGAATCAGTTGGTTAGATCCCGACTAAAAGAATATGCATTAGTTTACTGCCATGGGCAGGCAAACTACAGTAACAATGAATTGGACCATTTTTGCTTTGAAATAATCAGTCTTTTAGCACACTTCCGGGGTCGTAGTGGGACGACACAAAATTTCAGGACAAGAATTTAAGAAAAAATCAGGACATTTTCAGGAAAATTTTGTTTAAAATTAGTGGCCGAACACTTTTTTAAGTGCTATGTTTAGAAGTATAGGCCTAATAATATCATTATATTATGTAACCGAGAATATAGAGATCACTTGCCGTTTCACTTGCATTGGCAATCGCGTTGCGCAAATTTTTTATATCCGATTTTGAAAATATCGAACGAGCGGGAATATTTTTGTTTTACTCCTGTTTTTTGACAGAGGAGGAATAAAAACAAACAAAAAATGCTAAAATAATCACTGATGGTTGAAAAAAAGTAGACACACGCTGAAATATTCGCTTTTAACTCAAATTTTCCAAAAAAAGTCGCATTCACTTCAAAATAATCGTTTTTGTAGCCTAAATAGTCTCCAGCGGCGGCTCTATAAACGTATCAAACCAATTTTGTTTTGCTAAAAAATTATGTTTGTTAGTACTTTTAAAAATTGCAGGAATTTCAGGACGATGTGTGAAAAGTAAGGACAATTCAGGACAACAAAAAAAAATTCAGGAACTTCAGGACAACTACGACCACTGTATACTTCCTAATAAGTTAGTTATTGAGTGCTTGTTCGAGGTTCAAGTTATTAGTCGAGATACTGCAGTTTACCTGCTCATGGCAGTGTAGTAAATTTGACGGTGTAGTTAGGTTTTAAAGGTGATATATCGTTTAATGTTGTTGTACGGTTGATATGAAAGGCTTTATTTTATGAAAGGCGGCTTTGATTTGATTTAAGTGGAGTAATGTTACATATTTATTCATCAAAATATAAATAAATTTTGCAAACTAAAAGAAATAATTTTTTTGCCTGTTAAACACACAAAAAAATTGTGTGAGTGTGGAAGCGGGCTAACCAACAGATTCTGTTACAAGCCTACTTGTTTTAAAAGAGTCATATTTTTTATATGAATTTTTAATGGCATTAGAGACCTAAATATTGAAATGGTATGGTTCAGCACTTAATTCAGTTACACATTTTAAAGATGACTTTTATGTACTTAGTAACATGCTCTGTTGGTAGAGTTTAATAGGGATGGTGTATTTGCCTGCATTTTTATTGTTTTGTGCAGAATATCTATGCTTCAGCTTACAAAAATAAAAATAAGTTTATTATTAGACAGGCATAAGAGTCATTTACTATTTAAGATAATAATTTTTTTATTAAAAAAAGGTGATACAAATAAAGAATTATTCTGCAGTCAATATGAAAATGTGTGTCTTTAAAAGTGATTCAGTAGTTAATTTTGCATTATATCTAAACATTTGCGTTACATTACCATTTTTTTTTATTTTGATAATACTAGATTTGATTCGTTATTACATTATAGGGGTAACTTTCAGAATTTTAAACTTAAATAGTCTAATACAGCAGTTTGAAATGAATTATAAAAAAAAGCAGTACAGTCTGTATGAACGGACTGTTTAATCAGATCTCCACCTTAAGAGCTGGAACGAATTTTTATTCCTAAAAAATAGGTAAAAGACCATTTGTTAATGTTACTGATTGCAATGTGATATTGATAAAAAAAAGGAAGTTGTCAAACTTCTAGGCTACAATAAAAATGGATTTTTTTAATGGTATGTAACTTACACATCATAAGCGGGAGGGGGATTGTAAAATATTAAAAAAACATTTAAAATAAAACTGTCAATTACCAAGACACTAAAATCTTAGTAATTTTTTTTTTAATCCTTACCTGCTGTAGATTGGGATCATTATAAATATCTTTTATTGTGTTTTCAATATTGCTGATCTTTTCTTGTAACTCTGAAAACGAAAGAATAAATTAAAACAAACAATCCAATGCTAATTTTAACCAAGTATTGATTTTAAAAGAAGGCAACCTCATTTTAAAATATATTCAGGGTTGCCACACTTTTTGGTAAAAAAAATCAAAGACTATTTAAGGACTTTTCAAGGATATATTTCTCCATATTCAAGGACTGTATATTCGAAAATGTAACACCTAAATTTCACAATAGTTTTTAAAAACTCATTTAGAAAACGACCAAAAGCTCTCCAATTTTCAAATAAACTTAAATATGTGTTATAAAATAACCATTTAGTTATTAAAAAATCAACCTAAAATCACTTGCTCTGCCTTCTTGGATTATACAAACAATAAATCAAAAAATAAAATAGAAACTGATTCACATTGAAAAAATTTTTTTAATAAAGAATTAACATTTGCAACACCTCAAGATATGTCGTCAGCCCAAAAAATTACGGACTTTTCAAGGTGGATAATGTTTTTCAAGACCTTGAAAATCTTTTTTTTTCAAGCACTTTTTAAGGTTTTCAAGGACCGTGGCAACCCTGTATATAGAAAATAATTAGAATGTTTGGAATAGTTTATTTTGGAAGCTGTATGTTTGACACTTTAGAATAGCAGAAATCAATAATTGTTTACATATATAATACAGAGTTAACTTTTTATTGAAAACATAAGAGCTTTCTATGTGATTATTACTTTGAGCCAATCATTAGTTAACATATTCAAAAGCAATCAACTCGAAACCTTGATTAAATTTTTTATTTCCGTAAAAATATCTTTACAGAACTTAGTTGAATAAATAATTTTAACAAACAAAGTGTGTAACAATTAAACCTTAAAAATATAGAGATCTTATAATTACCTTCTAAACTGTATAGAAAGGAGCAAAAATATATGCTTTTTTTCCTTACATAAACTTTAATTTAAATTAGTTTCAAATAACATTTGTTAAAAAAACAGAATTACAGTCCCTGGACAAATTATTAGACGCATTGTATTTTTTTTAGTAATGATGAAAACATACCAAAGAATGCCATATCATTAAAAAAGATGTCGATATATGTATTAAGTATTGCAGATAGTATTTTCTATTCAATAGCTTAAGTTTAGGAACACAAATGTCCTTCTAAAGGTATTTTGTTCATCAATGATTGATACATGAAATCTTGCAGTGCGTCTAATAATTTGTCCAGGGACTGTAGGTTCATTAAAAAAAAAGACGATCTAAAAAAACATTTTCAAATTAAAAAAGTACATCATCAATGAAAACTTATTTACCACATTTTGAAATGACCGTTATTATGAACTGGTGAGAAAATACAGTAAAAATCAGGTCAAACGATCAGAAGGTTAAAAAAAAAAATTCTACAATAAAATTACCTTTTACACTGTATTCCGTCTCGTTCCGCCACCTTTTCAGACATGACTGGAGAACCCTCAGCTCCATGCCTGATATGTGGTGGGGGGAAGGCACAGTATCCTCACCGACGTGGTTGAACTTTTCCGGGGTTGTTGTCATATTTGGGACTGTGGGGCGGGAGGTGGATCCTATCTCCATGGGTTTGGACTTGTTGGTTGCATTGGATGAAGGGGATTCAGCACCAGCGCTGTAAAATGGAGTGAGTTATCGCATTTTTCAAGTCACGTTTTGGGATTATTAAAAGTATTACACATATTTATAAACATCTGTGCAATGAGTGTAAAATAAAATTTGACATTTAACATTAAAGAGTTTTATACATACAGTCCCCGGACAAATTATTAGACACACTGCAAGATTTCATGTATCAATCAATGATGAACAAAATACCTGTAGAAGGACATTTGTGTTCCTAAACTTAAGCTATTGAATAGAAAATACTATCGCTATACTTAATACATATATCGACATCTTTTTTAATGATATGGCATTCTTTGGTAGGCTTTCATCGTTACTAAAAAAATACAGTGCGTCTAATAATTTGTCCAGGGACTGTAGGTCATAAGAAAAAACTTCTCTGTAGTTTTGAATTGTTGTTACTGGTTTTAAAGTGGAAAATTAGCAGTAGTCAGGTTTCTAAACCTAAGTCTTCTCTTTGCATTAATCCAATAGGGAAAAAAATAGTTTTTTTAAGCCAAAGAACTCAGGCTGGATCGCAATTTATTCCCTTAAATTACCTTGCCACAGAAGCTGGAGATGCCATTTCAATATCTTCAGAGGAGTTTTCATTGCAGACACTTTGGCTCTCGGCGAACTCTAAAGTATACTGCAAAATATCATTAATAGGAAGCTTTCTTTGGCCAGAACCGAAATTCATAAATCTGTAAAAAAAAAAAATAATAATTAAGCTACAATTCATTCAGCAAAACAATGTAATAAATGCATACAATTTCCTAAAATTCTATATAACTCCTCGGCGCAACAGCCCATTAGTGGGCCAAGGCCTGCCGTGCCCAAATCAGGTTTCGTGACCTAGGGCTCTGGGGTGCTAGGCACATGTCCCGGTAAAGGTGGTCAGTCTGACGTGGAACCCCCTGTGTTTAGTTCCCAAGCATGCTTGGTATTCATTTTATCGACCCACTCAAGGGATGAAAGGATGGGTTAACCTCGCCCAATCCGGGATTTGATCCCCGGACCTGCGGCGTGGCAATGCAAAGCACTACCGCTAAGCCATTGGGCCTCAAATTCTATATATGGTAATGTTAAAAAAAGTATGCAGCTTATACATTTACTTTAAATTAATGTTAAAGTCTGGCTACTCCTTAAAGTATAATATATTTACTTTGTTAAAGAATTTGAACCTTTATAACTGAGCATCCACCTGGTACTTTAGTTATTTCTGTACAATTAAATCTGACTGATTACTTGAACTATATCGACCGTACTTTTAGAAAATCTGGGATAATTCCTACTATACTCTTTTCAATCACAAAACAAGCTTCGACGACGACAAAGTTGAGTTGCTGTTTTTGTTATTTTCCCACTCCACCCCACGTGGGTTTTGAGCCCCAAACAAGATAGATTTAGAACAGTGACACTCAGAAAACTTTCCTAGCTTTGTGTTGCAATCAGAAGAAGTATAAACCAAGGCAATCATTGTTAATTTCTTTACTGAATGAGGTTAGGTTTGAATTATTGTCGCACTAGAGCTACACGAGGGCTATTAGCGACGGGCGGCGTATTTTAGAACCACAGTCAAGTGACGAGCCGACACCTGAATAGGCACCCAACACAACCGTTAAGGGCGACATCGTACACAGCGTTAGGACTTTGAAGGATATTTAACGTGCACTCCCTTACACAGGGTGTTATTCGTCGGACATTTTTGGCTGCACGGGCCGTTTATAGGTCGGCAGTTATTTTGGCGATGCCCGGACCCGAACCTGGGACCCTTCGCATGCTAGGCGAGTGCCTAACCGACTAAGCTCCCCAGGCCCCTTTACTGCACGAGATTCAATTTAAAAAAATATGCATATTTTTGATTAATTGTTGGTTTTATATGACTATCTGTAAGGTTGGTTAATAATCAATCGGATGAACAAACTCACTTTTCCAGCTTAGCTAGTAGTTTAGCTCGTTTGTCTTTTAGCTTATGTACCTGTTCCCTGAGTAGCCTTGTGATAGCTTTATTTGGCTCCATATACCTACAAAACCAAAATATAAATGAGGTAGCAGCAAACAATTTCTAACAGCAAGATTTTTAAAAGTTCAGAATTATTGAGGTTAATAAAAAAAACAGATTTAGAGACGCTATAAAGTACCCTTTTTTAAATTATTTTTATAAATAGTACCCTTTTCCCTTTAGAACCATAGATATCATAGTTAAAGTATTAGATCGGCAGATCACATGACCTCCAATGCTAACGACGGGACGTGCATGGATGCCAAATAAGAGGGCAAAATGGCCAGTGTTGCTGCGACTTTAAAGAGAAAAATACTACGAAAAAATACCAGTTAATTCTAAAATTACAAAAAAAATACTATAAAAGGATTTAAAGTCACTAAAAAGATTCTAAAATTCAGCTAGTATTTTTATGATATTTTTTTGTATTTTAGAATTAAATGGTATTTTTTTGTAGTATTTTTCTCCTTAAAGTGGCAGCAACACTGGCCATTTCCTCCCCCTTGTTTGGCCTCCATGCGCGTCCCGTCGTTACCATTGGTGGTCACGTGATCTGCCAATCTAATACTTCAACTATTATAACTATGTTTGGAACCCTTCCTTTAAAATTGCATGCTTTTTAAATTGTAGTGCAGTATGTTTTAAAGTAAGTAATACTTTGAAATATAACAAGGGTAATAAAAGGTTTATTTTTATAAAACATAATTATCAAAACTTTTTTTAAAAAAAACTAGTTAAAAGCGATTTGCTTTTTAATAAACCATAAACATATTTTTTTTCTGTACTATTTTACAATTTGTAGCAAATTCATGTGGCCTGGATCTGATCTGATATACATTTCAATCTAAATAGAATAGAGACAAAGAAAGACAGAGAATAGAGACAATAAAAAATAAAGACAGGCAGTTTATTTAAAAGCAATTTTAAATTTCTTAAAAATTAATCTTCAAAAATAAGGAAACTCTTTAATAAATATTTTACCAGCTTACCTATCCATGTACATTATTTCTGGGAATTCTAATTTATTGTGGATTTTTTCTGGGCGTCCCATTTGTTGGTTGAACTGAAACCTGGACAGCTCAAAAAGCAAAACTGGAGGTATTTGAGTAAACCAACTCTGAAAGAGAAATATTTATTTGAAATATATAACCTAAAAATTTTGTTTTGATTAGAATTTATCAACAAATTCTGTCACTAAATGACTCTTTGTATTGCTTTCTTTTAAATATAACCTGATAGAACTCAGTTACTTAAAAAAAAAAGTTATTGATTAAACTGAACCTGGAGAGCTCAAAAAGCAAAATAGAGGTATTTGAGACTACTAAGATTATAATATAGAGGCCCAGTGGCTTAGTGGTAATGCTTCGCATTGCCACGCCACAGGTCTGGGGATCGAATCTTGGATTGGGCGAGGTTGACCCATCCTTTAATCCCTTAAGTGGGTCGATAAAATGGGAACCAAGCATGCTTGGGAACTAAACACTGGGGGTTCCGCGTAAGGCTGACCACCTTACCGGGGCATATGCCTAGCACCCCAGAGCCCTAGGTCATGAAAGCTGAAATGGGCACGGCAGGCCTTGGCCCACTAATGGGCTGTTGCGCTGAGGAGTTTAGTTTAGAAGATTATAATATTGATATTCTTGATAGAAAAGTTAGTTTTGAGAACTGTAAAATAAAGTTGTTGTGACGTTAATTGTACATATTGAGGAGCAAACATTCAAAATGTGATTTCTCCAACTTTTACTTAAGTCACTTTTGCACTTAAAACATCAACACACGGGATTAAGTTAACTTTGCTAAGCATATAGACAAAAGTGGCTTAAGTCAAAGTTGCAGAAATCGGATTTTGAATGTTTGCTCCTCATATGTGGACATCAAGAGCGTTGGGTTAGGCTGAATTATCATTGCACTAGAGCTACATGACAGCAAATCTGGAGTGAAGAGTTTTATTTACTTCTTGTCCAGACTTGGTCATCACATCATAGGACTCAATTTCTTGGGACATAGCTGCCTCTAAGCTCTCATGGATGTTACTGAATCCATTGACTTGCAGGGGATACTGGCCAAAGGTCTCTTCGTTGGAAAACATGCGGCCTAGAAACAAAATAAACATATATGCATACCATATAATCAGGATTGGAAAAAAAACGTTTTTGTTTGTTTAAACCTGGTGATTTTTTTGGTTTAAACTAGGTTTTTATAAAAAACTTTTCTAGTATTTAACCAGTTTGTGTATTTGCAGGACTCTAATGATGTTTATATAAATTTCAAACTTTATTTTATGGTTTACTTTACTAATAAGATCCCTATATATATATTTTTTAATTTGATATTTTATTAATATAAAACTAATTTTTGAGCAAAATATACTCCAATTATTTCAATTTCCCCACAGTCATACATAACAGCCGTTAACATTTGTAATGGATGTCAATGAAACCATTCATAGTATTATTACCTTAATTTAAATAACTAAAGTAATATTGAAGTAATAATTCCAAACTTTTTAGATACAATTTATTATGACCAAGGATCACTTCAATTCAACATTTTAAACCAAAAAAAAACTAGTTTGCAGCTTTTTCGATCCCAGGCTTATTATGCAATTTAGACTGCACTAGGAAGGAAAGGAGGAAAAGGAAAGAGGAAAAAAGGAGGGAAAAAATGCGCTCAACGTTAGCTGTTGTTGCTTTAGCAGTCAGAATAAGTTCAACTTCACTAAAAACTTTACTGTTAAACTTTTTTATATCTACTGCTTGGCCTCTGCACCATTCTATTGCAGACACTTCTTTTACATAATCGCTCTCAAAAAGATATTTCTGAAAGTCACTACAAGCTCTGGCACAATATTTCATAACAAGGTAGGTAGATTTGAATTATCGTCGCACTAGAGCTACACGAGGGCTATTGGCGACGGGTGTCGTAATTTAGAACCACAGTCAAGTGACGAGCCGACACCTGAATAGGCACCCAACGCAACCGTTAAGGGCGACATCGTACGCAGCGTTGGGACTTTGGAGCATATTTAACGTGCACTCCCTCTACACAGGGTATTATTCGTCGGACATTTTTGGGCTGCACGGGCCGTTTATAGGTCGGCAGTTATTTTGGCGATGCCCGGACCCGAACCTGGGACCTTCCGCATGCAAGGCGAACGCTTAACCGACTGGGCTCCCCAGCCCCTATTTCATAACAAGAGTAACACCAAAGAGTTATTAGGGAACCTGTGTTTTGCATATTCTAATGCTTCTGCTAAAAAAATTCCAGAAAAAAAAAACGCTTTGGTTCTTTTTTTAACCATTTGGTTTACCACCTTGGTTTAAACCATGCCAACCCTGTACATTATATACATACCAAATAAAATAGTTATTGAAGCATGTAATAGCAGCAATCGAAGCAGTAGTTGCCTTATTACAATACAACACTTGAAGAGTTTTTTTAAAAAACAAATTTACTTTTTTACAGGTTAGACAATATTTTTAAACTTATTTCAAGAAAAAATTCTTTATTAATCGACAAAAAAGAAAAGTTAATCATTTTTTTTTATTAAAAAAAGTTAAAGTATCCTAAATAAATATTCATAAATTTGGTTTGTAACATCACGTTTCGAACTGAATTTCAAAAATAAATATACCATACCTTCATTTTGACCTTCTGAAAGATATGAACCATAAAATAAATTCAGCATAGGATTGGTATCAGATCCTTCCATCAATGTTTCCCTAAAATTTTAAACAAGTTTAAATTAATAAAGTTGAAAAAAAAAAGATTTTTTAAAGTGTTGAAACAAAAATCAATAAAAGATTTTTTATGATTCGGAAAAAAAATCCTGGCCTTTTAAAGTTTTCTTATAAGATTTTAAAGTTAATCCATAGACGTAAGGAGGTTGTAGAGAGGTCCACCAGTTGAGAGAAATTGAAGCAGGGCTGTCAAGTTTTTCAAGCTACTGCGCATAACATACTGACACCGAGGTATCCCAAGATGCACCGCTCAAGCCTGCCTCATTTGTGCGCTACTGCACACATACAAGGACCTCTCTATTCTCCTTCGTACCTCTATGAGTTAATCAAAGTTTTCAACTGCACAACTTTAAATAGCTTTACAGTACATAAATCATGGGAGGATTTTTTGAGGGGGGAGGGTACTTATACTATCAATTTCTAAACATTTATCATGTTATTAAAATTTCAGAAATAAAAACATTGGCACAAGAAAATCTTTAAAAAATAAAGCACATTAAATTTGGTTGGATATTCAATTTTACAATAGAAATAAATGATCATAAAATATTACCCATTCTGGTCATATAAGGTGATTTTAAAGGCGTCTTCTAGCCATTCAAGTAACTTGTGGGTAAACTCGCTCACATCCTGAAAGAATTTTTTTTTAACAATTTAATTACAATAATGCCGATGGCAGTAGTTACTAAAAATAAAACATTGTAAAATCAAGTAATAAATGCATTTTAAAATGTCAATAAAACTACAGCAAAGTATTACGCACTTTCTTTTCACTGAAAAAAGCACTATTTACAAACCTCAATGCAAAAAATAAGGATGTTCATCAAAACCAAACTTACAAATATTAAACTATTCATTTATTCACTAATGCATGTGCAATTTTAATACTTATTATAAATAAAAACATGTATGGCATCAACTATAACCGATTTTAAATTAATAAACCAGTTTTTTATTTTTGTTTTACCCCTTTCAAATAAAGCTATGAAATTAAAACCTAAATATTTCAAAGTCCTCTAAAAGCTAGTCTCCTAAAGCCCTGGTGGTATAAAAGTTTAATGAATATGCTGCTTAAGATATTTTAAGATATCTTTTCAACTGTTTGAGAATCATGTTTTAAAGGAAACTTTTTGATGAAAATTTGTATTTCTCAGAAATCATGTTTAAAGTTTTGATAAACACTTTGTACAAATTAAACAACACTTAAAATGGTAAAAATTCTATGCTTTTGTAAGTAAAGTAATGGTTTCCTTAGATTACGGTGCCGTCCCCCACCAGATTAGTAAAGGTTAAGTATGACGTCACAGAAACCTTTACGCAGAAATGTATGGCGATGTTTTCCTAACAACACGTCAATCGTAACCGTAACGGATCAGTACCATCGTCATGGACGTTCTTGTTTTTCCGACTCTTCTTTGCATGTTTTTCGGACACATAACGGCTACTTTTGCGGGGGGGAAATGTCCGAAAAGAGCGCTTCTAAGTCGGCCTTTCTTTTCTGTGGTTATAGGATTCTTGTGGCGATTTTAGGCTTTCAAACTAAGTCTTCGCGATTCAAGTTACGAGCCGGCTAAAAAATCACAATGTGTCGGTTTGTTTAATAGAGGTAGGAACTTACCTCTATGGTTTGTTTACATTTGGATCAGTTGCGGATTACGTTTCTTCACTTCTTCCGAGGAAACCGCATTCGCCGTAAGCATTACGAACAGGATGGTAGCGGAGCGAATCTGTGAGAGTTACGATGACGGCGCTGTTATCTTAGGAAACCATTACTTAACTGTGTATAAGTTAAGTTTAACACTTTTTTTCTGCTCTCAATTTTTTTATGGCAGTTTTGGCGGACGATAGATTTTAACAAAGGCAAACCCCTTAAGGTACATTATACACACTCTGTAAATTAACCGTTAACATCCATATAAAGCCATTATAAAGACACAATTAACTGTATAAAAAAAAGACGGTAGAATTAGGTAACTTTGGCTAAAGCATAGAACCTTATTATGGACTTTCTTCTTGAATCTTTTTTAAGTCATTTGGTTAAGGCAGAGTTTTCACTCATTGAAGTCATCTTCAATCACCGCAATTTTAATGAGTGTATTAAGGGGGACTGTCAGTCCCATAGAGCTAATGCATTAGTTTTGAAGTCACAGCTTTTGCAAAAGAATTATTTTGACGCGTTATTCAATTTTCACCAGGAATGGGAATCATCATAACATCAATTTAAAACAAAATCGAAAAGAAAATAACATCCAGTTATTTTATTATTAATTGACAAAGTTTCAAAATAGTCTCGCCATCTGCAGTAATTTTTGGCATTTTTAAACTTCAAAAATATATAATTAAACTAGATAAAATTTTCGTTTCAAATTTGTTTCATTTCAATGTTATGTTGATTCCCATACCTATTGGAAAAAGGGCTAACATGGTAAAGCAATACGTCTGCGGAAGCTGCGATTTCAAAACTAATGCATTAGCTCTATGGGACTGACAGTTCCTCTTAAATGAAAAGTTATTAAGTTGAACAACTTGGGAAAAAGTTACCCCATTTGACGGTATTTCAATGAAATGACCAAACCTGCTGTGAATCGGTTCCACTGCTGTCCGGAAAGGCTTCTTTAAACTCTTCTAAGGCAAGAGAAGGATTGACGTATTTCCTCTTGGAACACAACATCAGAGCAAACAGCTTCCGCAGCTCTTGCATGAATATTAAGTTCCTTCTATACTGAGAAAGATAAAAAAAAGGGAAATATAAAGATTACTATAAGAAATAAAGACATTTCGTAAAAAAAATCTATATACAATTTAATTTTTTTCAATGCCATACAAATTACCCACTGTAACTGAGAGAGTTATTAGTCCAAACGCAAAATAAACTCAGCAACATATCACTAAACGGATTTTACTTGACATTTTTTATATACACAGTCGACAAACGTAAGATTATTCAAAACACAAACTTCAGTCGAACGACACAAAAAAAAAACCCGTCTACATTTTGGACTGTCTATAGTTTTCTTGAATGTAATGTCTGCAGGAGAAAAAAAACTTCATTCCTCTCGCGCGCCGCCGCGATTATTGGCGTGCGATCTCTCTTTTGGCGAGCCGACAGTCTGTTACACAACTAAATTTCATTAGGACTTGATGAATCACAATTCATACAATAAATTCAATTAAGTATTACATGGGAGATAACTGTGATATCTTAATAGCCTCAATGTTTATTTTGATATTGTTACTCAGATATAATTAAGACTAAACTAAAATTGAGTGCCATGTATATATAACAAAGAATTAAGTGTGTGATTTAGCTTTGGTACCAAAGTAGAAGAAATGTATTGCGTATACTACAATTATTATGAAAACTAATGAGTCACTTTTTCCTATAACAATCCTATGTTCTCCTTATAGCTATCCCATTCGATAGTTTTCAATTTGTTCTTTCAATAGCTTTTTACGCAAGTTGATTTCTTTTTAGCAGAAGATTTTTAAAATAAGTTTTTCTGTTCTGTACCTTTAAGACAAACGCTGTAAAGTTAACATACTAAAAAAACGTTTTTCAAAATACCTTTGAGTTAGGAGAAACCACATTCCAGTCCTTAGGCACGTAACTTAATACTAGTTTTCGAAAAACAGGTAGATGAAACAGCGACTGTAATAATAAAAGAAATTTAAAGACTTGATAATAACCAATAAACCATGCAAATACTTTAATACAACAACAATCAGAATAAAGTATGCAATATACAGTAACTGGATAAATTATTATACGCACTGTATTTTTTTAGTAACGATTGAAGCCTACCAAAGAATGCCATATCATTAAAAAAGATGTCGATATATGTATGAAGTATAGCAGATAGTATTTTCTATTCAATAGCTTAAGTTTAGGAACACAAATGTCCTTCTAAAGGTATTTTGTTCATCATTGATTGATACATGAAATATTGCAGTGCGTCTAATAAGTTGTCCAGGGGTAGTAAAACAAAATACAGGGTAGTTAAAAACCCGGGTTTTTTCATGAAAAACCCAACCCACTTGGGTTTTTGGGGTTTTTTCAGTGTTTTTTCGGGTTTTAGGTTTTTTTTCATGGTTTTATGGGTTTTTTCAGTATTTTGGATGTGCTTTTCAGAATTTTGTGATTTATTTAGGGAAGTTTTAACTATTTATCTATACATCACAATTTTTAAACTAACTGAACATCTTGAGAGAGATAGTCAGGAATGATGGAATTTAAATTAGAACAATTAAAAAATAATTGCATATAGTTGTTAGATAAATCTATATTTAAATTTATAAATGTATTGTCTAGAACCAAGTATTGTTTGTTTGTATGTGTAAAATTATATAATCCGGAATATTGTAACGATAGAAATTTAAATTAGAATTTTAAAAAATGTATTTGTTATATTTAATTGTTAAATAATTAGTATAAATTTAAATTTGTAAATGCATTTTAAAAATTGAAGGTACAAAAATGTAAATGTATATTAAGAATAATACTAAACTATTAATTAAAAAGGATATGAAATGTATATTTTTTGGATGTATAAAAAGTTTTTACTTAATTTTCAGTGAAGGCAATTTTAAGTTTAATTGCCCACTTGGGTTTTTTGATGGGTTTTTCAAGTGGTTTTTTTTGAAAAAACCCACCTGGGTTTTTTCGGGTCGGGTAAAATCGTAACAACCCTGACAAAATATCACCTGTATGACAGCCGAAAACCAACAGGTGTTTCCGACATTTTTCAAACCCACGGGCCAGTCTCTGTTGCGGGTTCGGTCATGCGGGTTCAAGGGGTCGACCCAGATTTCTTCCCTTTTCCTCTTCGTGCCCGCTTTAGTCTCGGCCATGCTGGCTTCAATGACCCTACAACAGAATTTTAGTTGCAATTATTAGGCTAATTCCATGTAACTATAGTGGTAAGTCACGATTTCAGAGGAGATTAAAAGCAATTTTAATTAAAAAATAACCAAATTAATAAAAGACATTCATTTTTTAGTTATAATAGTGTGTCAACTATTCCATTATTATTTTTTTCTTTAATGTCACAAGTTGTAGTGCTAGCATCCTTGTTACAATGACTTACACTACAGACAGGAATTTTGCTGGAATTACCTATACAGTAAAGCATGATTTAGCAAATTTTTGAAAAATAAAAAGTTCCTTAGAAGAAAAACCTTGTGTTTTTATTGCATTTTATTGTAAGAAAAATGGTTTAGAGGGCAATGATTTGACTCGTAACTGCTAAGCTGTAAAACAGGGTTCGTACTCTATCTATGATAGTGAAATTCAGGAGTTTCTAAGGAGTGCAGCAATGTAAATTCAGGAGGTAACAAGGAATAAAATTGAATATGTTTGTTTCTTATCGCATTAGTCTAGTGACTTCACTGCACTTCAAATGACGAAACAGAAGAAGAAAAAAATCTTCTGAAGAGTTGTGCGGCGCATTCCGGGACAATTAACTATTATCACAATGTCTGAACTCTATTTTCTACTGTGCATGTGCAGTAGACTTATTCTGAACAAAGTAAAGTCTTCAATTTTTTTCAGGAGAAGGGGAAAAAATATAATAAGAAGCTGAGACAAATTTCCTTAGAAGAAAAAATTGAAATTCAGGAGTTTTTCAGAAATCTCAGGAGGCGTACGAACCCTGGTAAAAGAAACCATTCACTAACTCCCTACTAGTTGACATAACTGTGTATGTATTCATGCAATTCGATTATGAGTGAATCGAGTCCTAACCAGGATTACTGGACTCTTATATGAATACAAATCAACACCACTAGTTAAGAACAAAAAAACGCATAACCAGACGGGACTTTTATTAAAATTGTAACTTCAATATAGCTGACTCCTCTTAACCTTCCGAGAGATAAACTATTTTGGCTCTGTTAACTTTTTTTATTTCAGGAAACTTAAATTTCACTTTTTGCTCGTGGATAAAAATTTAAACAAAACCTTACAATTTTATTTATGAAGTAAGTGATTTTAAACCCTCCTTAAATACTTTAAATTTTCAAAAATAATATATTACAGTTTATGAATTTCATAAAATTATATGTGTTGATCGAAAAACATGCGGTCCCTTGACGGGATCATACATCTGTATCCCTCAAACGGTCAATTACTCCTTCCACCTAATTAACAATAACGGCTAGGTCATAGCTATAGTTTAAACCAGTGGTTCCCAACCTTTTCTGGATCATCGCCTCGTATTTTAGGTTGATTAACATTCATCGACCCCTTTTAATTTTCATGTTATGTCTAATCATAAATTCAGTTAAAGTGTAACTATAAAACAGTTTTATAACACTTACTACCGTTTATAAAAACAACCAAAGAAGCTTTATCTGGTCACTTTTAAATAAAATAGGAAAAACATAACACATATTTTTAAAGAACAAAAGTGGAATAATTAACTAAGATATTTTTACTGGTTTCTAGGAAATTTAAGAGAGTTTAAGTAAAAATTGGTTGGTTTGGTTATGGTTGGAGAATGGATTTACTGTACAAAGGTACAACATTATTTTAATTTCCCCCCTTTGAACACTCATCGCCCCCTGATCGCCCCTCAAGTATTTTTTGCCCCCTTGATAACACAAATCGCCTACTTGGGGGCGATCGCCCCCTAGGTTGGGAACCGCTGGTTTAAACAATAATTACTGCATACTGAACTACTCTCTTCCTTACGTTAAAACATATAATTAGAACATACAAGAAAGTCCAATATACAATAAGTAGAACAATTATGTGTCCAGAACAAATGTTAAACTTAGATCATGGATTAGGTTAGGTTGACTCACGAGAGCTATCGACGACGATAGCTCTATCCACTCACAAGAGCTATCGGCGACGGGCGTCGTAATTTAGAACCACAGTCAAGTGACAAGCCCGAGTAGTCACAGAACGCATATTTTAAGGGCTACATCGTACACAGCGGCAGTTACTTTGGAGCATATTTAACATGCACTCCCTCAATGGGGGTATTATTCATCGGACCTATGTGTTTGTAGGTAGGCAGCCATTTCTAGCAATTCTTGGACCCGAACCTGGGACCTTTCGCATGCAAGGCAAGTGCCTTACCAACATGGCTTCCTAGCCCTCTGTGAACAGAAAGGCGAACTGGTCAGTAGTCACTTAAACGGATGGACTTTAAAAAGTTAAGCCCTTATCTCACGGTACGAACGCCGCTCGTCAAACAACTTTTGGGACAGCAAAAACGTCAACGAGAGAACGGCTACGTCATGACATCACAAGTTTAACAGGCGTGACAATGTGACGTCACGACTGAACTTCGTTCTGATTGGAGCAGCCGTTCAAACAGCAAAAAGGAGCCAGATTTTTTCAGGTCGACTCGAAAAAGCTCATCCACCAAATCCTGCTCCAATAACCAGTTTTTGATATGGCGTACGGACGTCGCTGAACGAACGAGCTCTCGTGTGATAAGGCCTTTATGCATTGCGGAAAAGATGTCCGTACCTGCTGATGTCCTGGTCCTCCATGGACACCTGGCCTCCCAGCACCTTCTCGTGTTCTTTGAGGGAGAGGGCGATGGCCTTCTTGAGGTCGTCGTCCTTGTCCGATCCGTCGTTGGTGAGGTCGATGACCCCGGTCGTCGGGGACAGCGCCCCCTCCTTATCCACATTCAGGAGCGGGGGCTGGGGCGGCTTCTGAAGGGAGAGAAGTTTTTAGATTCTTAAGGATGTATGATCTATATACAGTAGAGTCCCGTTTATCCGAATCCCGGTTATCCGAAATTCGGCTTACCCGAAAGGCTCCAGGTTTTTTTTTTTATTTTGCTAAAATATGAAATGCATACGCATATATAAAGAAATACACAAAAAAATATGTTCTTAAAAAGTTGAGATTTATTTATCAAAATATGCAGTAATTTTTTTTTTTTTTGAAACTCAATTTTGATCCGTTTAAAGCAGCCTTGTCCCGTCATCTTTTAAACAATAGAACGTCTTAAGTAGTGGCTTCATCTTGCGCTTCTATGAATCTAAGGGCCTGATCTAAAATTTTTGTAGCTTTCGTATGCGAACTGCTGCATTTGCTAGACTCGGAATTAGGAAGCACTTCATAGGTCCTTTTTGGCCAATAAGAACGAGGCGAACACTCCGACTACAAATTTTCTCTTCTAAAGCGTTTTTCTAGGTGTGAAGTGGATAATTTCCGATATTATCCAAAAATTCCTATGGAATCTCGACTAACCGAAAGTGCTTCGGTCCTGTACCTTTCGGATAAGCGGGACTCTACTGTATAATGCACCAGAGGGCGCAGTCTATGCCAGCGTGCCACCAACCTCCCTCACTTTCGGAGTGGAGGTGCAACTGCAAACATGTCATAACCAACTTGTAACTTTTATAGCAATATAATTAAATTGTTTTATTCACAATTGTTTTATTTGTTTCTCCACTAAAATGTCTAATTGAACATTTATGAAAAATACTACATTGAAAGTTAAAAATCTTGGCAAATTGCTAAAAGATTTAAAGACTAGGTAAGGACTTTGCAGATTTTAGGAACTAGACAGTATCCTAAATTGACCGATATACAAATATCACCCAATGCATGTAAAATAGGCTATTCAGAACTAACAAACCCAATCAATCATCAAATAAAAATATAAAAGGGCAATCAGCCTATTATTACAGAATTTTTCAATTAATTCGTCAAATATAGCACTAATTGACATTTCTTAATAGCCCGTGTGTGTGAAATATTGCATAAAAAGTAAACCTATTGCTTTTATAAATATAAATATAGGTCTGTGCTACACGTGGTATACAGTGCAGCGAAAGGTTAAACACGAAGAGTTTGCAGTTACCTTAAATCCGCATATTAAAAAAAATTAAATGTCTGAAAAATGAATTGATTTTTGTCGGCTTAGTAAAGTTCGAAAAAAAACACTTAAATTTCTAAATTGTAGTCAGATGACAAAGACAATATACAACATCTCATCTCAGACAATGCCATACAAAACCGTAGGAAATCAACAGTAGGGGAGAGTGGGCAAGATAAGCATACAAAGCTAGGTTTTTTCGTGTCCCATTAGACCCCACAGTGTTATTATTTATAAATGATCCAACACAGAACCACGTGTATTTGTATTTCTCCATATTATTTGACATATAAAATCTTAATCTATTATATGTTTTCTACCTAAAACTATATTTTAATTCATGAAAAGTTTTTATTTAATACTTTAAAAGTGTAAAAAAAGGTACACTTTTAACTAACTTTGGATTCTCCAAAAAACAACAATTCTCCTCTCCACTCCAACACATGCTTTTAATGGCTGTTTTGTGGTTGTTAAAATGTGAAGTCTAACTGTTACAATGTTGTAGTGTAGAAATATTTGTAAAAAAGTATATTTTTTCTACGCTTTTGGCCCCTTGTCCCATTAGCCCCCACTCTTCCCTACTCCAAAGTTACACACCGCAAACACAGAACAAAGTCAATACACACCTGGTTAGGAAAATGCTCCAAAGGAGATTGTTCCACAGTCATCTTGCTTCCATCAATGATATTTCAAAACATGTGATAAATAACCTATGGACAAAGATATTGTACACTATTAAACACAAACCAACAACCAAGTATTGTAAAGTAAGAAGCAAGGGAATAAAACACTAAAGTGTATTATTTAAATTCACAGACTAAAATAATATTTAAAAAATTCCAATACGTATCTCAAATAGAGAAAAAGAGTGTATCTCAAATCGTACGAAAGAGTAATCATTCTTCGGCTAAAACGATAAGATTGCTACTACCAGAGTTTTGGTTCTGTCATCATTGTTGTTTATTCAGCAAAATCTTTTTATTTTTAACAGGGCTACTTTTTGGCGGACTCTACATTTTCCCCAGAACTGAGAGCCATTTTTTGGGGGGCACCATCCAGGCGGCTCTTGTTACCAATTTTAACGCTTGGGTTACAAATTGACTTGTAAATATCGAGTTTAATTTGCAGTAGAACCAAGTTTACTCATTCTTCGTCACAAACATAACATGCTCACCAGAGTTTTCCATTCTGAAAATACATCATCGTTATTTAATTTAAAAACACAAATCTTTATAAATAAAACAGTTTATCTTTAAATGCACTACAACATTTTTCAAAATTTGAAGTTATAATTATAAGATCTACATCAGCGATCATCTTTTAATATTATCCGTACAACGTGGTTATCCAATTGAATTGAGGCTCTGTTTTTATACGAAAATTTTGCATAAGAAACTCCCAGCATTTAATTGTATCTCTTGGAAAGTATTTTTACAACGACAAATCATTGACATGGTGACAAATTTGCCACCATTCCTAAAATGATTGACATATTGTTGCCGTTTGTCAAACTTATAGGAAAAACACATTTACTGATAATAGATATCCAGTTTAAACAGATAAATCATTTTATCTTTAAATGCACTTTACACAAAATGCATTTTTCAAAATTGTTGTCAGTTATAACTCCATACAATATGCAATCATTCGATTTTTTTTCATGCTTATTTAATATTTATCCCAGTTTGACTAATATTTGTTTCAACTGTGTGGTTATCAATTAAAAGCTTTAATTTGAAAATTGCTTAAGGCTCAGGCAATATTTTTTATTAAAAAAAACTTTTTACTTAACACTTGAGCAGCTTTTGTTAAAAATATGTACTAGGAAACATCTTTGGAAGTAATTTTCGGTAAATAATATAGTTTGACGTGCATTTGTCGCCAAGGGATTTGGCCTAAAAAAAACAACTTCGAAACTCGCGTGTTATCCACATTTGCCAGATTCTTTACGCCGTGCAGTAACCCTAGTACTTCGAAAAAATAATACAGTATCGGTTTTTGTTTGTTTTAAACAAACAAACTTTTGTCTACAATTGGCTATACTTGCATCCAGTACTTTTGTTTTGAATTTCGTCGCACTAGAGTTACACGAGTGACAATCCAGTTTAGTTTTGTTTGAAAATTTTCGCACTAGAGCTACACGAGTGGGAATCCAGTTTAATATCGTTTGAAAAATCGTCGCACTAAGGCTATAGGAATGGTTATCCAGTACGCACGCGTTTGGGCTACGGGCAATTTAGTTTAGTTTAAATTATCGTCGCACTAGAGCTACAAGAGTGATGGAAATCTAGTACGCACGCGTTCGGGGCTCCGGGCAATGTTTTTTTCTCTAAAAAAACATCAGTATCCTACATGGGGCAGTACTGTATGGCCCATTGAAAGCCTAAACACTCGTTGGGGCCCCGGCAATTTTTGTTTTCTCTAAAAAACATCAGTATCCTACATGGGGCAGTATTGTAGGGCCCATTGAAAGCCTAAACACTCGTTTGGGGCCCCGGGCAATTTTGGCTGGCCAGCCCTCTTCAAATCAATAAAAAATTCCGAATTTAAATAAGCACCATCCATAATAATCGGATGTTCAAAAGCCAAACGCAAACGAAACCTCACGAAATGACGATAGAACAAAAGTAATTTATAGAATACAAATAAATCTCACGCGCATATCATCCGCGCAACCTAAATTCCGCGCAAATATCACCAGCGCCAGCGATTGGACAATAATTAATTTAGAACAAAAAATCCCACGCGCCTAACATCCGCTCAAGTATAACCAGCGCCACCTAGCCACAACAAAGATTCCACAACGTATTTCACCAGAAAATGCCGCATCACCAAAAAAAATTGTTTATCGCTCCCAACAAAAGCGCCAAATCCCTTGGCGACAGAAGCACCGTCAACTTAAAATTAACCGTATTTTTGTGTATATGCGACAGAAATAACTATAATTAGCATGTAAAAGTTTGCAAACATACCCAATTACTTTTAAATATGGTAATTTTAAACATATTTTTTGCAGTTTTTTGTCAAAAACTTCAATGAGGCTAGAAAAAAACCTATTTGACTGGTTAAGAAAATATCACCACTAAGTTTAAACTGTAAAGAGTGATTTTCAACATTTTTATGGCTTTCAAGATTATTAATAAGTCCAAACAAAATAAAAAACATTTCTTCAAACGTGTACGGATACCTGAAGCATTTTTTTCTTTATATACAAGTATGAGTATTATTTCTTTGCGATCTATACGTTTCAAACGACTTTTCTAAAAAAAATGTTGTTTAAAATAATAAAAAAATTATTATCAGAAATGAGGATTAATGATTATTCAATTTGAAATGTATTCTCCCTTCTCCCAAAAAAATTTCGATGCTGCAATGTTATCCAAATTTCTAAAAAAACTAAATTTTTATAACTTTATTAAAAAATCTTGCAAACCAGTGGACTAGACACTAGACCACTTGTTTCCAAAATACTTTTAGGGTGTTACTGATGCGAATGGAACTTTTCGAGATTGGAATACAAGATATTTGAGATATTGCCAAACAGTTTCTGGCAAAGATTCTTTTGGTTACCCAAAAACCAAGCTAAGTCAACATCCGGATACATGCACAAGTAGTTTTCAATCCCATTCTCTGATTTGTGTGCATGGTTGCCAGAAAAAAATATTTAGCACTCTTTGAAAAAAAAAAAGTTTGTTGAACACTCTGAAGGCAGGATTTTACCAAAAAAATTCTAATTAAAAATGATTCGGATTATGTTCATCAAAGGTCAAATCCTAGTCGCTGGCCCGTCGACTTTTCAAGCTTGGTGAGATTTCGAAAGTCACATTTTCTGAACTCTGTCTTTATTATTTTTGTTTTGAAACCCTAAAGCTGTTCTCGATCAACTTCTCTATGTGTGCAACCTTAGTTTAACACCACTTTCTTTTAATAAGTGTACATGGTTACCAGAAAAGTTATTTTTTGCTCTTTAAAAAACTTGCCAGATTTTATAATTTGTCACCATGCCAACGACTAGGATTTTACACAGTTTAAGTAATAAGTTACACAGTTTAAGTAAAGAAAACCAATTGTTAAATACATGATATTTACCTTAAACTGAAAAATGATTAATGTGGGTAGAAATATGTACTTAGGTGAAAGGCATATCAATAAAATTACAATTATGACAGGTGAAAAGTGTTACGGCTCACTGAAAACCATTTGGTGTTTAAAAAAAGTGATAGCAGTTAAACTGCTTTATAATTAATAAGACACTTTACACTTACTTAACTACTAAAGTTCTCTAAGCTAAGAAATGCTACTTCATATAATAAGAGTGTTTATAGATATCTGTTGAGAAGTTACATGTCAATACCAATAAAAACCATCTAAAAGATTTTTCGGTCTTAACTAAGCCTAAGAAGTGCGGCATTTAAAAAATAATGCCCATTTAAACAACATTCACTAAGTAAGTCGCCTGATAATGAAGACAAGAACTTGATCTTATAATATTGTAATTCCGACACTAGAGAATATATTATTACCAACAACTTTTAAATCCAAAACATAAGAGGCAGGACCTACAGACGCATTTGAACGTAACCAGTGTTCAGTTTCCAGTTTGGGAATACTCTGGTTTATTGCTTCCAGACAGAAGTCGAGCTTCTATTAGATCTGTATTTGGTTTTGTTTTAGTTCGTAAGCCTCGTAACGTTTAGCATTCTAGTCAAGTGACGAGGATAAACCTGAGTGGTCCCCGATGTAATTTTAAGAGAAACATCGTACGCAACGACGGGACAATGAAGTATAGTTAGCGTGCACTCCCCATACACGAAATTTTTTTGGATTCACAGATCGTTCGGTAGGTATTTTAGCTATATACGCTACTTGAACTCGAACTTAGGATTCGTTTATGATAATTGATAGCGATACTTGTACTTGGTGTTCAAGAACGTTTAGGATCATGACCGGCCGGAATTTTCTATTGGTTAGATTCAAGTTTAGAGTCTATAACGGCTGATTATTTGGCGACATATGGCAATCTTTAGGGTTGCTATAACTAACAAGTTGTATGGAAGATCAGCAGGAATGGTTACCAAGTTTATATCTTTTCGCTTTTTGGCAATGTAGTAATGTCGCCAAATTTGTGACTGCCGTTATATCACCTTAGCTCAAATTAGTTGCAGTTGTAGTAGTTTAAAATTCTTTTCAACCAGTAAATAATTAAATCTTGTAAAATCATATTTTTTATTATAAGATGGTTTATTATTCAAAGATATGCTGATGTTTGAATTAGGTAACAATGAGACTAGATTAATTTGTAGATAGAACAAAATTCGAAAAATGGAACATGCGCTTATGAATACGTCTTTTTCTACTTTAACGTATTCAAAATGGACCGCTTAAAAGATACACAAGAAAAGTATGGTATACGGACCAATCAGAAGTTTTCAATAAAATGTGTGATATAACGGCTTACATCTTGGCGATATTTGGCGATTCTGAAGGGTTGCCATAGCTTACAAATTGCATAAAGGTTGTACGCGCTTGTTTACCAGGTATAAACGTTTTCGCTGTTTGGCAAGACAGAAATGTCGCCAAATTGATGTTAGCCATTATATCATATACAGCTTGTTATGCATAATGCGTCTTTGAAACCGGTAACAAAACCACCGAAATATTCCAAAATCCAAACTCAACTACTACAACTTCTTCTACAGTTACGAAGGGCAAAGGCATGGCATGTGTTTAGATCTTGTTTTTTCTAATTCATTTTGGTTATTTCTTTGAAAATAGACTATTTTAATTGCTTCTTTGTTTAGCTTTTTGAAATCGTTGTGCTAAATCAAAAGTCTAACAATATGGGTAATGTACTTGCATCAAGTGTACCATCACCTGTAATAGAACCGCCTTCGTCAAATATACCTGACCCAACCGGTGTTTCAAAAGATTCACCGACTGTAGCACAAGAAAGTAATCCTGGCACAGTTGAAGAGCTACACAAAGCATGCAAAGGTTAGGTTACATTTTCATTCCATTTTATGTACTGAAAACATTTTTTATCCAAAGACTCTTACCTTAGTTAAGTTTCCTTGAACGATATGTAGGTAGAGATTTACTGTACGGTCCCCCTTGGCGAACTTTCCAAAATCGCGCCAAAAGTCCATATTTTGGCGACTTTTTTTAAAAAAGCACGATTCAAAGAAAAGATCTTATAAGATATTTCTTATGAAACTCAACCAACGGTCCGATAGGGTTGCCGGAAAACGTCATCGGTGCGGAGTCATAGAATTCGAATCTTCAGTCGAAGTCAGACAGGTTGCTAGAAAAAATTGTTTATTGCCAAATCCGAAAAAATCTTGCCAAGGGGGACCGTACAGTAAATTTGATCCGATATGTATATATATATGTATTTTATATTCGTTTTTGTTTAAAGTTAAAGGATGACTTTAATCATTAAAATATTTTGGGGTTTTATTGTTTTGTTAGCAAATGGTTTTGGTTTCTATTTTACAGTAATTTTATAGTATAATATGAACTAATGTGTTCCCGTATTTTTGCATGCATATCACACATGAAGTACTTAAAAACTTATCACATATGATGCACATTTTGTCTACTCTTTTTTTTTTGTGAAGAGTGAAAATACTTTGACTATGGTGTCCTTTGCTTTGAATTAAAACTATTAAAGAAAACAGAAAGAAATGAACGCTAATCAATAAAAGAACGGACCGTCTTTTCCCTACTAATTTTAAGTTTAGTTCAGAAAGCAACAAATATATTATCATGTAAGATTTTGTCAAATTTGAATCCAGAAACAAATTTTATTGCAGTTATACGTTCATTTTTTTTTAGGGGAAAAATTTTGTGGTAATTGATGAGACCCCCTCCCTCCACATACTAATGTTTCCAATTGCTTTTTAGATGTGTTCCCCAATCCGTTTGAGGGGTCAAAAGTCATGGTCAACAAAGCTCTGAGCAATCACTTTCAGATTAGTCACACTTTAAATTTGACCAATGCCACACCCCCAGGCTACAGATTTGGTGCGACTTATGTCGGAACACAGCAAACCAGCCCTATGGAGGTACAGTATTTTAATTTTTTTTTTAAATTGTGGAAGACAGCTTCAGAATGTAGGGGCTTATAAGCTGAAATGGGTTTAAATTGAATTATGATTTCAACCTCGCCTTGAAAAAGCCCCTAAATTTCCTGTTAAATACTAAAATAGCCCTAATTTAAAATAAAGGACATAAAAATTACAATTTTAGCAATTACAATTTTAGCTTTTTTTGTTGTATTCAAAAATGTATGCAAAACACTTCTTAAAACTCACTTACAGCTAGATTTTATGATATAGTCAACAAATGGGACCAAAAAGCCAATGAGAAATTTAGCTAACTTTGTATTTGAAATGAATATGTGTTCCAGATTTTTTTTTTTAAATCACTTGATAAGCCTCCTGAATATTGCTTAAAGTTCAGAGTGGAAATCCTGTAAGTAAGCTGCAGAATATAGCAACAAATTTTAAAGAGAAATCAATTTATTTATGCTATTAGAGTTGTAGTTTTATGAACATTATCCTTTTGTTGTATTAAGCAAATGTGAACAATAGAAGGGGTGTCAAATGAATGTTAACTTTTAAGTGGCATACTCTTATATAAATTGCATTTTAACAACTAATAACATTAATAAATAAGTGGTATTCCTCTGTAGCAGTTCAATAAGTTTTAATTTTATAACTAATAACTGCTTGATAAAACAAACTAAACTTATATTTTTATTTTGTAGGCTTATCCAATATTGTTGGGAGACATGGATCCTAGTGGCAATCTTAATGCAAATATTATTCATCAGTATAAGAATATGAAGTTTAAGTTGGCAGCACAGGTGAGAGACTTTTTTTTTAATAATTAAAATTGGTTTGAATTTTGTATCGAATCTATAGTTAATGAATTATACAGTATAACTTGGTTGTAGTGTCAAACAAGGGACCGTGTTGTTTATGTTGTATAAACAAGGTTGAACATTAATTGTAGGAAACCATATAAAATTCATATTATATACTCATACTATTAATTGAAGTTATAAAATGGCATCTATGAAATAAATTATAACCCTATGTACTTTCTCCCTCTCCAGTTATTAATTTGTTTAGAGGGGAAATGATTTTCAGATTTTATGACTCCTCACATCATTTGGCGAATAAAATAAAATTTGAATGGTGAAAGTGAAACTAAAAAAACATTGAAGAAGGAATTTTGGATATCATATAATATATAGAAAGATATATTTAGGAGTCGTAACCAAGGAGTTATTAAAAATAATAGTTGTAAGCAATATATTATAACATTAACGTCTATAGGCAAACTTTTATTTCGTTACAAATGAGTTGTCATTATTATAACAGAGTTTGACTGTATTATATTTTTACACTTCTCATAACTCGGATCTTATACTGCAACTTTATGATTTTCTTTCAAGTATACTTTACAAGCCTACTTTAATTAGTTGTCGTATTTGATCAGTCTAGGTAATATTTAGGATCAGGTTAATGGTTGGCCTTTTCTTTCAAGAATGTTAATTGCAACAGAAATACACTTATGTTTAGGGCCGGATTTAAAGATTTGCCGCTTGTAGGCTACAAAACGCCGGATTTGAAATAACGAATTTATTTGTGTTTATGGTGTTTTTCCTTCCCCCACTTCCGTTGTAAGATATCCCAGATATAGTTTTCTTGACTATTTTTTTTCTGTCTACCTATTAGTATCATCAATGTACCTTTACATTCTAAATCGAAAGCGAAAAAATAGGCGAATTATTTATAAAAACCGTTTTTTACTTTTTTTCGTTAATATTTTTGTATCTTTTAATTAGATTTAAAAAGTTTTTATATCGAATGCCGATTTAATTGGTCGTAAAATTTGCCGCCCCGAAAAATTCGCCGCTCTAGGCTACAGCCTACTTAGCCTATTTAGAAATCCGGCCCTGCTTATGTTAACTTAGATTTATTATCAATATAATAATTGTTAGTTCGCTTCTTTTGTGTAAAATAACTTAATAGTTTATAGAAGTTTGGCCAGTCATTTTAAATAATTAAGATTCTTTAAATTCTAGGTGCAAGACTCAAAATTTGTTGCGACCCAGTTCACGACAGATTTCAAGGGATCTGACTTCACAGCATCCATGACCTTAGGCAATACAGATATTTTAAATGGGTCGGGCGTTACAGTATTACACTATCTACAAAATGTCATCCCATCTTTGGCCCTGGGGGCAGAAATGGCCTATCAGTACGGACCCCAAGTTCCTGGCAGCGGAGTCTCGGTTATGTCATTAGCTGCCAGGTATACTGGTAAGTTGATTGATTTAATTATGATTTTTTTAAAATAATTTACCTGCATTTAAAATGATATAGTGGGGATGTAAATGTATTCTTTTAGTTTTCAATTTGTGTTGTCCTTGCTGAATTATAATTTTTCTGATCTGCGCCATGTTAATATATTGGGCTTTTGCGTATATTGTGTTAATAATAATTTACTGATGTTTATGGTTTCAATACCTTTTTTGCTTTTGTATTTATTAATGTGGTATCATCTTCTTCTTCATGAGCTCAACAGCCTTTTGCAGGCCAAGGCTGACTCGCTGATCCTCCTCCAGTTGGCCCTATTAGCCGCAATAGCTCTCCATCGGTTGACTCATATAAGATTGAGGTCCCTTTCAACATCGTCTAACCATCGTGTGGTATCCTCACAAATGAAAAAAAATTAAAAGCAAAAAAGCAAAGCAAATTAACATAATATAGTTAAATGATTGCTCTAAAGTTGCATATTATATAAAAAAAATATATTGGTAATTCAAAAATGAATAAATAAAAATTAAAAGCTTCTAGGTTTTGCTTGTGTGTAAGCTTAACTAAAGTTCCCTATTTTTCATTTCAGGAAAAGATTACGTAGTTAGTGGCACTCTGGGAGCAGCCGCGGCACATTGTTGTTTCTACAGGAAAGGAACCGAAAACATTCAGGTAACTTCCTATATCAATTATTGTTAAAACTTTCTTTATGTATTGCTTGCATGGTTTTGTTTACTTTGTTGCTCTGTGTAAATTATCTGTGCAGACATTTTTTTCTGTCATTCAATTTTTGCAATATAAAACAACCTTCTTTTATTCTTCCTTGAATAAAGTTTTTATTTTAAAATAAAACAATACTAAAGTATATAACTTGAATATGGTTTGCTCGCAATATAATTTCTATCAGAAATTCAGAGTTCATATTTTAATTAAATTTTTAAAAAACATTGATTGATCTGTTTTGGGTAGTCCAAATTTTGTTACTTGTCTGATTTTTGGTTTCGAATTTTAAAGACCCAATTTTCTTCTAGACGTACCCATGATTTTTTTTATTGTCTCAATTTCATTATTAAAATATAAAGATGTAAGATTATTATCTATTTTAACATATTTGTTTTAGGAGTTTCACATTTACAGTCGCAAAATATTTCATAAATAACCTTTGTTTTCAATACAGGTTGGTGTAGAAATCGAAACAAACTTAAGATTAGGTGAAAGTGTCTGCACTTTTGGTTATCAAGTAGACCTACCCAAGGCAAATATGGTGTTTAGAGGTGAGTATCAATTAAATGCCTATAATAATATTTACAGCAGAAATAATATTATTATTTTTAGCAATTCACTGAAATTAAATAATTCTTATCTAATAAATTCATGATATTTTTTCCTTGTTAACATGCTTCAATCAAATACACTCTTAGAACTGTGCCTCCTAAATAAGAGGCACATTGTGCCTCCTAAAATTAACAGCTACGGTGTGCCTCCTAATACATGCTGCATTTGAAATTAAGAGGCTTTTAAAATTTGAATCGTTGATGAGTTTCGCTTCTGAAATGCATAACTCTTTGGGCAGTTTGTCTTCCTCTACTTTCGTATTTTTTGTCTTGGTCTTCATTTGAAAATTGATTACCTGCACATTTTCAATTAGATCCCATTTTTAAAAGTGTAAAAAGTTTTTGAACGGTGATAGTCTGATAGTAAAAGATAATAAAAAACGTGATGAAGAATGAAGTTTGGCACAGAATGTAAACGAATATAATATGGTTCAATTAGTCACAGTTAAATTATGATGCCACAAACAAATCACTAATCTTATAATTAGTTATTTTCATAATTAACCAAACAAAATAAATGTTTACTTTAACTGCTAAAAAAAGATCGAGGAAAAAATCCGCCACTAAACGTTAGCGTTAGACGATTCAGCTGTTATTGCGCATGCGCATTCTCGAGTTCAAGGTTCGCTTGTGCCTGCTAAACGTCTCGGGGAATTTTAAGAGGCACATCTATCGTGGTGCCGTTTAAGGGATTTGGTCATACAGCTGTGCCTGTTATTTTGTTGTGCCTTTTAAATATAAAAGGTACCTTGGCAAGGTACCACTTAAATCCCTGTAATAGGAGGCACAATGCGTTTGTGCCTTATATTTATGAGTTACAGTTTTAAGAGTGTGGCATATTGGGGTTCACACAAACCTTTCCTTTGTAAAACAACCTGAAAAGCCCTTAAATTTGAAAAAGTTTTTAGAGCTCCTGAAAAGTCCTTATTTTTATTTTTAAAAAAACCCCTAAAAATTCCTGATTCAACTTGGTTTTTTTTTTTTAGTTGAATTTGTTTTAAAAAAAAGAAGTAAAACTCTGTCTCCATAAAAAGAAATTATTACTACCTAAAATTGCACTTTATGAGGCATCCCAAATGTGAGATTTGAAATCATAAACATTCATTTTGCCAATCATAAACCTGGAATTTCGCCAGCTTCAAAATATCTCTACGTTTCGGTTTTATACTCTGTAAATGAAATGTATGTGGAAATCTTCTTCTTTCTAATACTTTGGATTTACTTAATTCCTAGGTATGCTCGATTCCAATTGGGTGGTCGGTGCAGTTCTGGAAAAGAAGCTCCACCCCCTTCCCTTCACGCTGGCACTCAGTGGAATGCTGAATCATACCAAAAATTCAAGTCGCTTTGGAATAGGACTTATCATAGGCTAAATATAAACTATTTTTTGAATAAATTGAAATACTCTGTACAATGACAAATAATCATTGATTGATACATTACGCCATACCGTGGAGTTCATTAAATCAGTCTTACCCAGCATACGTTGTTTTTTTAATGTTTGTGTATCTTCACATTCCACGTTTGAAATGTGTAAGTGGATAATCATAATGTTTTTTCGGTCATTGTAGTCATCTGTTATTTATACTTAAAAATGTTTTTTTTTCAACGAGTGTTATTGAGTAGTTATGGTTCGCACAGTTCTTGAACGTAGTGCAAAAACCGTTATTTTTTTTCAAATTTAGTTTTTAATAGTCCCTCCATAGTCTAAAAATATATTTCTGGATTTCTTATTTACTTTTTAAACGAAACAGTTTTTGTTAACTCTTCATCAAATGTTTTTTTAACCTACTAACTGGTCACATGACTTAAATGGTACCTAAATGTTTGGCCAAGAGGTTAAATAACTATTATCAAGTGTCTGCAATCCCTTTTGAAAAGGATTTTTTTTTAAACTTTTTATTTCCTTTAATTTATTTATTGCTTCATTAAAAAAAATTTATCTTAAAAATATTATTCGGAACATAGTCAAGAAAAAACTGTATGGACCACTTTACTGATTTAAAGAAATATTTTAACATCAAATTCTAGATTAACTGTTATATTATTTTCTTTTTCCGATTCTATAACGCAAATAACACTAAGTCTATGTAAATATTTAAATTCATCCTGAGTTTTATAATAGTGCAGTTTTCAAGTAGTTGTAACATGAAAATTATTAGAAATGACAATAATAATCCCACCCCTGACATCAAACATATGCTATACAAACTGAAAAATAGGATTGTAGTAAGTGATTGCATTTAGAATAAGATGATTAGAGTGTATAGATAAATTGACAGACTGGAATCTTGTTGTAAATAATGATCTGAACGCATAACACCCTGCATTTGAAATAAAGACTAATAATTGTTGATTCTGTAGTTCTTTCATTTACATTCTTTATTTTGTGGGTCACATCAACGTTTTTATAATTGTGCTAAAAGAATACAACAGCATAACTACCGTCTCTCTAATACAGGCCAGCAATACCGAACTTTAAACTTTTTCCTGTAAACCTTCTTTGTGTCCTTTATGTTAAGTGTATTATATGGTTGGCGAAAAGAGTGGTCTATTTTTTATTGAAACTGCCAAATTTTGTCATTTGTTTCTGTTAAGTTCTATTGAAGCTGAACCAAAGAGTTCTATAGTAGGGTAGAGGAACGACTCGTACTGAGCTGCCATCGCCAGCCATGGCTCACTACGGAGCCCGAATAGAGTGGCAAAAGTGCTAGTTAAGTTATAATTTTGATACTGAGAAAGGAAATACACCCAGGGCAAAGGCGGGAATCGAACCCCCACCTGTTACAGCGCGCGGACTGCTAGCGTTATGGCTTGCGATCCAAACCACTCGGCAATCTGGGCCCCACATGCCACCCTATATTGTCTCCTAGTTGGTCCATGGTGCTGTTGCCAGGTTCAGTCTCTACTCTACTATGGAACTCTTTGAGCTGAACTGATTCCACAAATAAAGTCTAAATAGCATCACCCAAATCGGTAGTACAGTCCAACTCAGCTATGTTGTTTACCATGACAACTCTTTTGTAACGCCATAAAATGTTAGGACCCTTGATGAATTGCCCCAATGTGATAATTCTTAATTAAAACAAAAAATTTCGATCATCTCATCGGCTATAACGCTATAAATATACGTTTATATGATATTCAAAATTCTTTCTCAAAGAAAAAAAATTAATTTAGTATTCACTATTTAAATTTGATCCTTCAAATGATGCCAAAAGTCCCGGAACCAACCACTACAGGCAGCCACTACACTTAATATTCAATATTGTTTATACCATTGCTTGTTTTTAACTTAACATCATTGAAAGCCGCTATAACCAGGTTATACTGTAGTTCTTAAACCTTAGAGCATATTAATGCAGAATTATATAAAGTCTAATTTCAGACCCTTCACAAAATTTGAAAATGTAAATCTCTGGAATTTTTAACCTTTTGCCCATCTTCCAAATTTAACAACTTAAAGTTTTCCAGACTTTTTTTTTCTTCAAAAGTTGGCTTTTTGTGATTTTTCGGTTGTCAAGTTTCACGTGTTTAAGGTTTGCGATGTATTGATCTTCAAAGTTGCCCAACGTTTTCTTGAATTTCCAGGATAAATTGCTAATATAAACTTAATTCTCACAAAATTGGAGAAAAATTCACACACAAAAACGAACCATGTAAAAATTTCCAGGATAATTGCCTCCAAAGAAAGAAATAATAACCAATGTTAATTTTCCTTCCCATGGAACTTAATTTATCAAAAGAGGGGAATAAGCTTTACTTCAATTCGAATCATTTAATATTTACCCTAACAACTAAAGTTGGCTGTAATATGTTTCAAATAACTTTAATGTTTTAAATCATTAATTTGGTTAACTGTTGGTACTAAATATACAGAAAATTTCTGTTTAAGTGTGCAAGTACCTAAGTCTCTAGGAAACATTTTGAATACATTATTTAATTATAAAATATTACAAGTACATGATACCATTTTTTGTGACGAATTTTTTAAGGGTAGTTTAATTTTTAAAAAATCCCTCTCCAGGGAAAATTGCGGTAACGAAAACTACCTCATAGGTAGTAATAGTTTTATGACACCTCTGTATGCATTGCGGTTTGTTGATCAACAGAATATTTGGCGTTAGTTACTCAGCTATCAAGTGCATTAAAATAGTCAGTTGCATTAGAAACAATTGTTTTAGAATGTTAGAATGCTTATAAAACGGGAGTATGCTTATTATTAAGGTTTTTAATTTTCATTATATTGTGTTTCCATATTAATACCATTAATCATCCTTTGAAAATATTTTTCGTAGATGCCTGGCAGGAGTTTATTTTATTATAATCCTTTATTTTCAGAATTTTGGTTAAACTAAATATCTTTCAACTCAATGTAAACAAAAATATAATTCATTAAAAATTTTGGTTATCATTGTAATTATGAAGGGATAATATAATAGGCGAATATAATTGCCTAAAACGGCGAAAAGAGCAGAACCGTCTGGATGTGACGTTAACACTACGACGTCACTTCCACAATGCTGGCATATGAATATGAACGGGGTTATAAGGTTTCACAAAGACAAAATGCCGCCAATTTCTCTGCACAAGTGAAAGTGCCTATATTGTAAAATATGTAACTACCTTAAAAAGAGATTGCGTGGAAAGCATATTGAAATATTAGTTTATAAAAACGACAAAACCGTAAGAAAACTTGATCATCAAAATCCTTGAAAGCTATAGGTTCTTGATCGGCCGTGTTATCCTATTGGTTAGAGCGCATAACTAAAGTGTTACCAGATTTAGCTAAATATCACAATTTTGGCGCTTTTACTCGAATATTGGTAATTTCTTGCTAAGTATGCTTGTAGAATCTAAACACTCTTTTTGGGCACCGTGCAATTTTATTTCCTCTAGATTTTCAATTCCTGCCATTTACGCACCCCGTTTCTACCCACACTTCTAGCACTGCATTTGTATTGAAACTTCAAAATATGATTAAAAAAAAAAATCATGAAAACTTCAAAATCAAAAATACAGATAAAATTTCCAAGACAACTTTAAATCTCGTAAAATGCGACGTTCCCTAAGAAAAAATGAAAAAGTAAATAAAAAATACTTATAACTCTATGGAAATATCGCAACCGATTGTTTGTAAACGAAACACTAATCTTAGCTTCTTTTAGCCACCAAAATATCTCGCCATATAGTAACCTTTGTTCTGCGCACGCGCAGTTTTCATAAGTTTCCCTTGCTATTACCAGCTGTTTGAAATTTTTAAAAACATACATCCCTTAAAAAGAAGTTTTAACAACCTTATTTAAGGGATGTTTAGTTTTGGAAAATAAACCAGTTTTCAGTTTAACTGGTTCATGCTAAGAGCCAGGTAAGCCGGTTTAACTGAAATCATAAACCAGTTTTTCAGTTTAACCTTTTCTGATTTTCCATCCCTGACCCTTTAATAAATCCGTTTCTTTTTTTGGAACCCACAAGAAGAACAGCGGTTGACACAATGTCTTTTAGCCACTGTACTTAAACTGAAGTGAATTAAACTGCAAACAAAAGTGTAAATAAACAGACAAATGAAAAACATGCCTTTTGCCTTTAAAATTCAAGAAAAGAAAAAAAACAGCTGAACTTTAAAGTTTTATTCATGCTTTGTTAAGACATCATAAAAAGTCAGAGTATCTTTCAAAAAATATTTTAATCATGAATTTTACCCTTTCAATTAAGTTAAGCTAAGTATTATATCCAACAAAAGAAATGCTATCGTGGAAATTTTTTAATTTTCCGAGACGTTTGCTGAACTTCCACAATAGCAAATCGAAACAGTACTTCATACGTAACGGTTCCCTAAGTTTTACAACACTTACTTCTCCAGAAATAGATGAGAATAAGTCTTTGGAATCTAATAAAAACAATGCAGACAATTTTGGTACTTTACGCAAGTCCATAGAGTCTAAATTTAAAACAAGAAGAGTACCAAGTGCAGATCAAAACGTGAAAGTAGTGAAAATCAAGAAAAGACCCGATTTCGATAGATATCATGAAACAAATGTTTTCGGAAATTTATCCGATAAAAAACCTATTTGGTATCCTGATTTAGAAGAAGAGTCTATCGTTGATAATGACATAAGTGATGACAGTGTAATTGTGCGTAATATTAGCAGGAAATTCAGAAATCCCGAAGTATACCTTGAAAATATGAAGCAATTGGTGTCTGAAAAAAAGGTAACGTTAGTTTCCGCATTACATTTTTACATAAAAAAAGGAATATGATCTATGCCCATTAATGCATCACCCATTTTCATATTCAACAAGTAAATTCCTAGTCACTGGCCCATTAATGTTGGGGCTGGGGAACCCAGTCTTTTGAGGAGCTTGCCGGATCAAATTTACTGTACGGTCCCCCTTGGCGCGATTTTTTCGGATTTGGCGATAAATATTTTTTTCTGGCAACCTGTCTGACTTAGACTGAAGATTCGAATTCTATGACTTCGCACCGATGTCGTTATCCGGCAACCCTATCGGACCGTTGCGTTGTTGGTTGAGTTTTCATAAGAAATATTCCCATACGATCTTTTCTTTGAATCATGGTTTTTTTTAAAAAGTCGTCAAAATACGGACTTTTAGCGCGATTTTGGAAAGTTCGCCAAGGGGGACCGTACAGTAAATCTCTACCGAGCTTGCCATGCATGCGAAAGGTCCCAGGTTCGGGTATCCCCTAAATAACTGCCGACCTGTAAATGGCCTGTGCAGCCAAAAACTTCTGACAAATAGTACCCCTTGTAGAGGTAGTGCACATTAAATATGCTCTAAAGTCCCAACCCTGTGTACGTTGTTGCCCTTAATGGTTGCGTTGGATGGGTGGCAGCTTGTCACTTGACTGTAGTTCTAAATTATGATGCCCGTCGCCAATAGCCCTCATGTAGCTCTAGTGCGATGATAATTTAAACTTAACTGAACTGCTCCATCAATAAATTACAGCTTTTGGCGAGTTTTTAAAGAGCAATAACTTTTTCTGGCAACTATGATGTACCGTGGCGTAACAGAAGGGAATGTTAATCTGATATTGCTTCATCGAAACCAGCTTGTAGTTGACAAAAAAAGACAACCAAAAACAGAGTTCAGAAAACAAGATTTTTGAGATGTTGTTAAGCTCTATAAGTTTTCCGGGATGTCTATTAGGTATTAACCCTTCGAAACACAAAAAAAAATATATTGTATGCAAAAAATTTATGAGTCATATTGTAACTAAAAATACAGACTAAAATTCATTTCAAATTCAAGAGCAACTATATATAATGGTTTTTATTCTGAAATTTTAGTTATGTTGGCAACCAAAAAACCATACAAACCTCGTAAACATTCCAGTTCCATTTTAATACGAATTGTCAGGTAAAGCAATTAGAATTGCCAGGTACAGTATAGATTAATTTTTCAATATTGTCGAAAATCTCCAATAAATGGCTCGGCCCCTATGTCACAGATTAACTCAAGTTTCATTTGAAAATTGGACTAAAAGTACATTAAATCTATAAATTTTAGTACATTTTGCAAGCGATTAAGTTGTCAAAAATTTACAACCACCTGCAAATGGAATCTTTCCAATGGTAACCTTTAAATGTGTATACTGTTTTTGGTCGCCATAAAATTATACTTGTTGCTATAGGTTTCGTTTGGCGAGATTTGCACCTGCAAAAATGGAAAAGTACCCATATTTTAGATCAAAGCCAATTTACACTAGTAATTTTTAATCATTTTGTTTTATTGTAACCAATATTAAATTTTAATCAAGTCATGTAATAGTTTAAAGTGTCTTTCCTTTATTAATGTAATATTTACGGAGATGTCTTGCCATTTAAGTTAAACTGTATATTGAATAAAATGTTATAAGTCTGTGTCCTGACTACAACATCAAATGCCACAATTGCAACAAAACTTGGCGACTTGGCAGAGTCAGCCACATGCTATTGCATCGCTTGGTTGCATTTGATGTCGTAGTCAGGACACAGGCTAAGGTATTTTTCTTCCTTAGCTGAAAGAAGCACTGGATTTATTTTTGGACATGAGAAAGAATTTTGTCGCCCCAGAAAAAGGTCACTATACATTCATGATTGGTGCTTGCGGTAGAGCGGGATATACAGACATGGCTTTTAAATTATTAAGACAGGTAACAGTGTTGTATGGTTATAAAGTTGACTTCCCTTGTAAGGAGGAGGTTTTTAAAAAAACACGTTTCTTCATTGGCTTGTTTCACACAATGTAGTTCCTTCCAGCTTTTCCTTCAATCAGTGTTTTGTTTCCACATGTCTTTGATTAACCAATCAATGTGCAAGAGAGAATTTACTTTCATTAAGCATTTCTGTTACCACTTGACACCTGAACCCACCCCATGGCCATTACATTATAAATTCAATATTATTTTTCGTATTAAAATAAAATTTACATTTTTAATTTTTCTGTTATTTAATTAATTATGTATACTTTTGAGGCTCAGTGGTAGTGCTTCGCATTGCCACGCCACAGGTCCGGGGATAGAATCCCGGATTGGGCGAGGTTGACCCATTCTTTCATCCCTTGAGTGGGTGGATAAAATGGGTACCAAGCATGCTTGGGAACTAAACACTGGGGGGTTCCGCGTGAGGCTTACCAGG
This sequence comes from Oedothorax gibbosus, assembly GCA_019343175.1. Classification (NCBI taxonomy): domain Eukaryota; kingdom Metazoa; phylum Arthropoda; class Arachnida; order Araneae; family Linyphiidae; genus Oedothorax; species Oedothorax gibbosus. The sequence goes on from JAFNEN010000414.1 coordinate 1,019,383, forward strand.
ACCTAGCACCCCAGAGCCCAAGGTCACGAAAGCTGAAATGGGCACAGCAGGCCTTGGCCCAGTAATGGGCTGTTGCGCCGAGGAGTTTAGTTTAAGTGTAGAAATCCACACAACTTGCATGGATTTTTAAAAAATTTCAGTTTCTAATAGGTCAGGAAGTTTTAAGTGTTTGCTGTTCTGCAATTAACTTTACTTTTAAAACAAATTTTGCATCTATAAATGATTGAATAATTGAGGTAAGGAGATTCCCAACTTTACTTACGGACATGTTTCAGTTCTTGAGTGTCAAGTTTAATAGAAGAAATGCTCTATGAAAATGAATTCTTTCTCGAGCCTCGATTGGTGAATACATGTTCTGTGGGAACAGAGGATCAATTTTAGCACTGATCGCAAGAATGATAGATGGAAGGAATTTCGTTACCTGAAACAACAAAATGAAACCACTAAAATCGAAAAGTGTATTAGAACCTAACCTTATAAACTTACTTACCTTATTACCTAACCTTATAAACTATATTGTTAAAAGTTTATATGTAAAAAGTTGATCGGATAATCCGCTGGTGGATAATCAGGAGTTTACTGTATTGTAAAAAGAATGTAGGGGTAATAATAATTTAAGTCTCAATATCTGAGAGCGAAAACTATTCTTATAAAAACACATTTAATTTGCATTCTTGTTTATTTCGTTGTGTGATTTTGACAATTCAGTTCATTTCGTAGAGCTAAGAAGGAGATGGAGATGCTGCCAGGCAAAAATAAACCAGTTTGCCAAGTGAAACTATTGATTGCTTTGTAGTAAGCCGAAACAAACGCTCACCGCAAATTATTTGGTGCTATTCTAAAGTTTTAGTTTGTATCATTGAGCTAGAAGAAACGTGGAGTGAGGTGTGTGATTCACTGAACAGGGCAGCAAACGAGCCGGTTCAATAGCAAAACGCGGAGGAATACACGGCACTGCAGCAGAAACGAACCGGGCAGAAAACCTAGAAACTTGCCTATTTCGCTATTCGGTTCGTCTTCGCTGGTTCTTAAATAGTGATCCACATGGTTATTTCTTTAAAAAAAGTTGGAATTTAGAGTTAAAGAAAGTTAATTTCTTTCGAACTAAAAATGTTAAAATACATTTAGGAGCCCAAGTCAATATGATAATAGAGGGGTCTCATACAAGCATTGCATACAAGTGTAGGGAAAATAGTCCTTTTCTGCCCTGTTCGCTCAAAAGGGTGTGAGTGGGGTTTCGGATCGCTGACACCTCACTCCAGTTTCCCTTCTAGCTTAATGGTTTTTATATAAGCTTATTACATTGAATTGGAGACTTTTTGACTCTCTACTAAAACTATAATTACAACATATTTTTCTGTGAAGGGAATTTGTACCATCTTGTGTAAATTCGGATATCATGCTACAACCTACTACTGTGAAAACAATCATTTTTTTATTTTTAATCAACCCTTTTTAAAGAATGTATTGACGCGTTTTGCATTAAACTAATGTGAGTGAGCCGTTTGTTTAGGGTTACTTGGCCACTTTTTGACAGCTTCATTTTATTTCGTGCCAAGTTACTTGTTAATCTTCTTCTTAATTTGTCTTTAGATGACTGATAGGAACCTGAAACCTACTCCTGCTACCTTGACTGGTGTGTTCAATTCCTGCAGCGAGAGTCCCTTCCCTGAATATTCCCTGAAGAAAGCCCAGATGCTTCGAGAAAAAATCAAGGTTAAAAATTGGACAATGAATCAAATCACTTACAGAGCCATGATTAAGGCATTTGGGAAATGCGGCGACATACAAACAGCGTTTCAGGTCAGTCAAGTTTAATTATTACTGATATTTATACTGATGAATACATTCTTGCTTTGAAATAAAAGCATATTCGAAATATTTATCATTCTCTTAAATACCTGAGAGATGTATGTATAAGAATATGTCTGGGAAAAAAGTCAGTTTTTCTAGCAAAGCATAACACATAGTTAAAATTTTAAAATTTTTATTTTAAAGTGTTGGGGAGTCTTTTAGAACTATTTACAACAGTGGTTCCCAACCTTTTCTGGACCGTCGCCTCGTATTTTAGGTTGATTAACATCCATCGCCCCCTTTTAATTTTCATGTTATGTTTAATCATAATTTGAGTTAAAGTGTAACTATAAAACAGTTTTATAACACTTACTACCGTTTATAAAAACAACCAAAGAAGCTTTATCCGGTCACTTTTAAAAAAAATACAAAAAACATAAAACACATAATTTTAAAGAACAAAAGTGAAATAATTACCTAAGACATTTTTACTGGTTTCTAGAAAATTTAAGAGAGTTTAAAGTAAAAATTGGCTGGTTTAGTTATGGTTGGAGAATGGTTTTACTGTACAAAGGTACAGCATTATTTTAATTTTCCCCCTTTGAATACTCATCGCCCCTCAAGTATTTTTTGCCCCCTTGATAACACAAATCGCCCACTTGGGGGCGATCACCCCCAGGTTGAGAACCGCTGATTTACAACAAAACTAATAATTTCATAAGTGCTAATAAATTGAAAATCTCAGAAAACATTGTGCTTAATGGAACTATTTTTTCAAATATGAAAATTTATGTTCTAGCCCAATTGGCTTGTTTCAAGTAATGTAATTTCTTCCAGCTTTCATTTATGGCTTACAGTGTCCGATTGGTGCTTTGTTCTCGCATGGCATTGGTTCAACAATAGAGGCTCAAGAAACAATTTGTTTTCATTCAGCATTTCTGTTGCCACTCAAGACTTGTAACATGTCCATTGCTTAACACAGTTTTTTAATATATATAATCTATATATGACTAACTATCTATGACTAACATTTTTAAACACAAAACTATTAATCATATTATTTTGCGATTCAAAATGTTTTAATGTTTGTTCCGTTTTTAGATTGTTGATGAAATGGCTAAGGAAGATATAAAAATAGATGTGTCCACTTACAGTTTCCTGTTAATGAGCTGCATATCCAACAAAGAAGCAGGCTTCACACATGCTGTAGAAGTAAGATTCATTTTCATTCTAACTATTTGTATTTGATCAGTTTAAAGTAGTAAGCCTAAATAAAAGAACGAACTAGTACTTTGTACAAGTATATAAGAGTGCTGCCAACATTGAGTTATATTATATTCTAAGTTTGTTAAAATTAAAAATTCAAATCATTACATAAATAACTAAACCTAACTTTTTGCAAAGTTTTTCTTGGATACATAAAATTCTGTGAAGAGTTCTTAAAAGAACATATTTTTATATAAAAAGCAGACCCCTACTACTTTAATATATTTTATGGTACTTAATGCCTTAGGTCTGGCGCAAAATGAAAGAAAGAAGCGTCAAACCCGACGTCTATTCCTTCAATCTCTTGCTTAGAGCGACCAGAGACTGTGACGTGGGCCCAAACGAAATTTCCTGCCTGCTCCTGCAACACTGGAGCAGTTTCCCCAAGAGACCTTACGGCTTTGAGACAAAAGAGGCATTGGCTAAGACTGAGGAAATCTTGCAAATCGAGAGTGCTGGAACTGTTGATATACTACCGGATACAGAGAAGCTTTCAGATGATAGAGAAGATGTCAGCTTTATAGCTGATGCAAGTATGTCAAAAAGCTTGAAGAAAGGGGAAGATTTAAATTCGGCAGTGGACAGCATTGCAGTTAGGTCGCAGAATTTGCTGAGTACCAGACCTATGAATGGGTCTGAAGTGTTGGAGCTTGGAGATATCAGAACACCTAGCGATAGGTAGGGTGTGTTTTATTTGTTATCTTGACTAAAGCTGCGCTCCTATACTTAGACCTATCAGTTGTGTTTAAGTCTTATACATGATTAATTCAACATTTGACCCTCCGAGGGATAAGCAACTTGGCTGAAGTGTAGACTTGTTTTCACTGCACGAGTTTTAAATTAAAATTTTTAACTGAAAGTTTAGTATTTTTTTATTTTTTTAATACAGTGGCCGCCGCTTTTTGGAATCACTGGTTAATTGAATCAACCGCTCAATTTGAATACATTTTGTAGAACAGAACAGAATCACGTTTTACATTGAAAATCCGCCGCTTATCGGAATCAAACCACCTTTTTACCGCCGTTTTAAGGACTAAAAAAAATTCTTAAAAAGTTCCTTTTTCCTACGATTCGTGGTATTTTTTTTACCCCAAATGACCTTTAACTATAAAGTACTGTAGTAAACATTGTTGTTTATGCTTTTAAATTATATTTTAAAATTATACATCCATAATAACGTTTGAATTATGTATTAAATTTTTGTAGGTAATCGTATATTATCGGTTAATTTGTACAACTCTTGATTTTATCAAACATAACATTACATGTTTTCTTAATAATATGAATGTAGTACTAGTATTACTCAGTAACAAGTATTAAAAAAAATGTATGTTGTGTCTCATGACGACCACTTTTTCTTGATAATTTCATGACTTTCGGTTAAATGATTCAGACGCTTTATTGGTTCAAAATGTACTAGGACGGATGTGATTCATTTAAGCTGCGGCTACTGTATTATGTGTGTTGCTGGAAAACCTGGTAGTCAGGTGACTAGTTTACACATCTGTATACCTCAGATGGTTAAATTTTAAAGTTAATTTTCTTGTTAAAAAACTATGAACTGATCTGTAATATTCAATTTGTTCTGTCGGTTATAGTTAAAAGAAATTGTTTTAGTTTTTTATTTTATGAAAATTGAAATATACTGATTTTGTGCATGATGTTGCCAACCATGAGAAATTCAAGACACAAAAAGATGTTAATATAATTTTTTTTAATGAAATACATTAAACAAACAACTTTAAGATACTGTTAAACAGACTTTATTAATTAAAATTCCATAATTATTTTCTTCAGTCATACGTTTTTACAGTATTCCTGCAAAATTACTACTATTTTGAATATTTTTACATTTTGTTAGTGGTATAATAAAATTATTTTCTGTAAGGCATTTGAAAATTCAAATATATGTTATTTTTCACTATGGGGTTGTTTCACGGAGGATCTGGCAATAGCTCTGCGGTTTTGTTTTCATGTCTCTCGAATTACTGTTGTTTTGGTATTCGGGAGTAAGTTTTCGAAGAGAATATTTTTGTTGTTAATTTTTTAAAATTCCAACTTCTTTCAATGCAAGTTTTCCTTGATAAATGATTAAAACAACCAACAGCACAGCAAGAAGTTGTAATTTTAAAAAATAACAACTAAAATAACTTATTCTTAGAAAACTCAATTTCGAATATCAACAAAAGTAATTCGAGAGACAGGAAAACAAGACCGCAGAGCTATTGCCAGATCCTCCGTGAAACAACCCCATTCACAGTTAAACTTGTTTCTAAATTATTATTTTCTTTAAAATTAATTTTTTTCCCCAATTTATAAGTTTTTCTAAATTAAATCTTGAAGTTTATTTAAAGTTTTCAATTACTCTTTAAAACACAAACTTACTAGCGTGCTTATGTAACAAACTCTTGCATTACAGATTAACGCTTCTTGGTAATGCCAAAGGTTTTCTACTAGACATGAAAAGAAATAAAGTTTGTCCAGATATTAAAACTTTTACATTGCTGCTCGAATGCATACCCCCTACCATTGAAGCCGAAGAAGAACTAATATCTTTGTTAGATGTGTACAATGTCAAACCCGATGTTGGGTTCTTTAATTCTCTCATAAAAAGGCGGAGCTTTAGATTCAAACATGTCGAAGCTAGTGTAAGTGTTTTATGGTAGATAACTATAATTTTGTTTCATAATTACTATAATTTTGTTTCAATCTATTTCTCTTATTAATGATGTCTCTTATTGACTTCGTTTTTAAAAAGCATTATTTTTATGGTATCAAAATAACTCTGTAATACTTAATTAACTAAATATATTAATACAATATATTATATATAAATATAAATACAATATATTATATACATAAATATAAATATATATAAATAAATAAATATATAAATATAAATAATAAATAAATATATATAAATAAATATATATATATAAATATAAATACAATATATTATATATATAAATATAAATATATTAATACAATATATAATATATATACAATATATTAATATAAATATATTAATATTGTAATACTGAATAACTAATAACTAAATTAACTCTGTTATACGTATCTATTTCAATGTATTTGTCTTATTATGCCTCTTATTGATTTATGTGAAAAATATTCTTTATGTGATGGCAAATTAAATTTTTGTGTGATTTAATATTCTATTTTTATTTTTAAAAACTTGTTATTATACAAAAGAAAGCTTATTTTGGCTAAAGATTAATAATTTTACAAAATCGCTATATAACGCAATTTACATTATTAAAGTAAAATATTTTATATTTAGATTGTGTGCTAAAACCGAATATGTTTGAAATGTTATTATTTATTGAACAGCTTAAACAAATTTATCTAAAGGTTCAACTAATTGTTAAATATTGTATTTGACTTTTAGAAAGTTCTATTGTACATCAACAAATGGAGTCTTACTCCAGACATTATTACATACGGAAGCCTAGCATTAGGATGTACGAATTTCCAAAAAGCTAAAGTCTTCATAAGTGACATGAGAGTAAGTAACCTATGCTGCATAGTAGATTATTTAAAAGTTTAAAGTATAAAAAAAAATTGCAAATAATGACTAATATTCTAATAGTTGTTATAAAATGACTTTTTTTATAAATTATGTATAAATTGTTTAACATTTTAATTTGTAATATGATTTGGTTTAATTTCCCCATTTAAAATCGTCATTGCATTGATTAAATATGTAAAGAACAAATTTTAAAAAATGTCAATTGATATGTAGGAAAGGCTTGTTTAAGGTTCTTAGTTTTTCTATAATTTATGTTTCCTGGAAATTTATTATCAAGGCACTAGAAAATTCTTGTAATTTTTTTTCTTCTAAAAATGCTTATTTAATCTAAATATACTAAATAATTTTATTTGCATGAAATTCCCAAAAGAATTTTCAGTATTTTTTTTAAAAATTAAATTGTACTAATGTGTTCTATTTCTTCAAACAGTGATTTAACCTTTATTCATGTTACATTATAACCTTGTTATAGTGTATTAAAAAAACTGTGCTGTTTATGACGTTATAAACCTTTAACTTTAATAAACCAGGTTGAATATTAACTGTAGGGAATCATTTAAAATATTTATTCATATTATAAATTAAATTTATAAAATGACATTTGCTGAATAATTTTTAACCACATGCGCCATTGATAAAAGTTTAATTTCTGCTTCTACTGTCAAAATTTTTTTTAACAATAAAAAAATTTCAATTATGATGACTTTTTGCATCATTTGGCGAATAAAATAAAATTTAAATACTGAAAACCAAAATTATTTTTCTTTAAGATGGCATTTTGGGTATCATATCATCATACATTAATGTTATATTTGGGTAACATATAACATTAATTTTTATAACATATAACATATAACGTTATAACCGAGGAGTTAATTAAAAATTGTCGTTATAAGCAAGATATTATAACATTAAGGTCAATGGGCAATTTAAAGGACCAACCATTTATGTTACAGCGTTATGCATGTTATAAACAAGGTTGTTGTAACCGAGTTCGACTGTATTAAATGAATTTGTGCTCTTTTATAACAATAGAAATATACACTGCTCAAAAGAATTAGGGGAATGCACAAACCCTTTTACCCCCGGTTCCATTTGGAATCATTAGCTTGCGATTTTTTTCTCACTGAGTTGCTTGTTCTTATTTATCGTTAGATGGAAGAATTATGTCTTTTGAAAAATTGAATAACATTTGTTTTAATTAAATGAAAATATGAAAAACATGGCAAAATAAAATTCACTCTCAAAAAAATTTATGAAATAAATTGACCCTAAATTCTTCACCCTTGCATTCTTAGATGTTTAAAAATTGATTTTAACTTTTTTTTATCAAATAAAGATTTGAAAAAAGTATTGTTATAATTTATTCAAAAGTTATGATTCCAATTTTTCCCCAAAAAAATTTTAGTTAAAAAATAGGATTTTTTTCCCTGTTTGTTACCATTTCATTTTGGATGCATAATGAATCTCTTTCACAAGTTTTTGATTTTTAGAATAAAAAATAAAGCGTTGGAACTGAAAGGGTTTAACAAAAGTACGCAAAGTGCTCCCCTAATTGTTTTGAGCAGTGTACATTTATATGAAAAAGTCACTTAATTTGAAATTTATTTCCTGACTAAATACATTATTGACCAGGGAAAGAGAAATTTTAAACTACTAATAATAGCACATAGGGTCAAAATGTACTCAATAGATGTCGTTTTATAATTTTAATAAATATTTAATCTGAGTGCATATACATTTTACATGATGTCCTACACTTTATATTAAACCTTGTTTATAAGGCGTGTTTATAATGTCATAAACACTCCTTGAATGACTCTATAACCAGGTTATACTGTATATTAATACTTTTTTTTATTTAGAAATTAGGGCTATGTCCAAACACTATCATTGTTGGTTCACTGCTGAGCGGTGCTTGCACAGCCTTGGATTTCGACTACATGGAAAACGTTTTAGAACTCATGGAAGAAGAAGGAATCAAACCCAATGACAGGATGCTGCAGAGATTAGAAACAACAGTAAAAACTATTAGGAAAAATATATATGATATGGTGAGCTTTTTTTGATATAGTTGCTTAACACTATAGGTTGTTGCTGTAATTGGGTTTTTACAGATGACACAAGTTTCCAGTTTTCATTCTTGCCCTCCTGCGATGTCATTGGTTATTTTGGTTTCACTCCCAATGCACAGTCGAAATCCTGGATATTTAATATTCAAGACATTTTGTATTTAGCGGATATTTCTTATTAGTCGGTTCGGCATTCGCCTAGCATGCGAAAGGTCCCAGGTTCGGACCCGGGCATCGCCAAAATAACTGCCGACCTATAAACGGCCTGTGCAGCCAAAAATGTCCGACGAATAATACCCCGTGTGGAGGGAGTGCACGTTAAATATGCTTCAAAGCCCCAACGCTGCGTACGATGTTGCCCTTAGCGGTTGCGTCGGGTGCCTACTCAGGTGTCGGCTCGTCACTTCACTGTGGTTCTAAAATATGATGCCCATCGCCAATAGCCCTCGTGTAGCTCTAGTGCGATGATAATTCAAACTAAACTAAACTATAAGAACAATAAGAGAACAAAGATGATGGAACAAACAATAAGAGAAAATAAAATCAAAAGAAATTGCTGTGAAAACATAAACTGCCCAAAATTATTTAACAATTCCAATATTTTTTTTCATTTAAAATTGATATAATTAGATCACATTATCACCAAAACAAATGCAATTCCAGAAGAACCAAGAATGAAAACAATACTGCTGGAACTGTTGACACTCATGACGTGGAATATGCCCATTGTCTTAATTATATACTTTTCTCCTTAAATATTATATAAGTGTCGGCAAAAAGTAATAACACTTTACCGACCGCCCGTCGCTTAATCGACGTTTTGTTCTCGGCGCATACCGACCGGCCATCGATTATTCAAAGTTTGCTCCCCAGCGCTTACCGACCGGTCGTCGATTAGTCGACTTTTGATCTTTGTTAGATATGGTTAGGTTAGGCCGTGTTCAGTCTACGCCTCGATCGACGACTGGTGAAAGGGCATAGTATGCTCGAACCGCTACCGGTCGGTAAAGTGTTAAACTCCATAATTTTCTAGGAGATGTCAAATAAGTTTAAAAACTTAATTTAATATCTTTTCACATTTGTAAATGAATGAATTTTAAATGCTCTTTTTTTGTGAGGAATCTTAAAAGCTTGGAATTGACATTAAAAAACCCCAGAAGTCTTAGTTAACATCAAATTATGGAATATAGATACTGTAGATTTTCTTAAGTTAAATTTATTGGAATTGAAATGGAAATTTTGCATTAATAGTAATTCTTACTTAGTAAATATGTGAACTAAAAGATTTATAAACGTGTGTATTTTCCTTTCCATAATTATTTTGTTACTGTACTATACAATGCACACTTGCTTATCCATATACTGAAGGCCTTAGTTTATATACATACCAGATAATTTGATACAAGTTCCATTCATGTTTTGCGGTAAACTACAGAAAAAACTTGTGAGTCTCTAAAAGTTTCTAAAACATCAATCTCTATTTTTTTAAACTATTAATCATATTTATTTTCATAATTATAATAAAGTCTCTGTAAGTCTGTATCCTGAAACGGGTCCTAAATTACCATGTTACCTATTTATACTCTTGATGAAGATGTATTATAATAGGTATGCTTAATCCAACTAATCCTCTCTCAACAATCTGGAGAAGTTAGCAATTCATTTTTTTAGCACTAATGTACTAAGGATTAGCAATTGTATATTTGAGAGAAGTAAAATATGATAAGTACTCTATTAAATTTGTTTATAAATTTTTGTATAAACTCGTGTATTTTACTGATCTCCGCTTTTGACATAAATATTTTGTTTTCCAGGAACATGGACGTACCGTTCCAAGTATTTATGAGAAAGAGGGATTTGCTGAGAGGTATAAAGAGTTTTGCCAAACTTATGAACAGTGGCTTAAGAACATAAAATATGATAAGGAAGAGCATGTATGGGAACAATATAAAACTAAAATATTTTAAGGTTCTAAACTGATTGTACAAAGTTTTTATGTAAAAATAAATTATATTCAATGTGTCTATTTTTCTTACTGTTTATTTTAGTTAGGAATAATCCCAGCAGTTGGCTAAAATGTTACTTATGTAAGTATTGCTACACAATGAAAATTAATGAAATATGAAAATCATAAAAATTAAAAAAATTCAGTGACTAGTGTTGGTTTTACGAGAAATATAGTTCATTAGCACACACAGGATAAAAGTTCGATTTTTTTTTGTCAAAAACTTAGTTCTATAATTAATAACTGTTCAAATATTAAGCCAAAAAACAAAACTTAAGTGGGAACTGTCAGAAGTGAGGATTGGTTTCTGAACAGACCCTGTGATCACTATTTTTGCTTTATCCAAATGGTAAAAGCTATTGTTTTTGTAATTTATGCTTCACACATTGTTATTTCTAACTTGCATTCAGAGCCAATTTCACACCCAGATACATTAAAAATAATGGACTGCGCATTGGCAAACCTAAACCATCCTTTTGGTCCGAAGTCGCAGGTTTTTGACCATTTGGCGAGTTTTCACGACTTAAACATATGAGGCCGACAATCTAATAGTATAAAAATTAAGTTGGGAAAGGAACAAAGATGACTATTTCAGCGAAAATTTTGCTACTTCTGGCACCTTTCGTGACTGTTTAAAAAAAAAATTGTTATAGCTATTTTATCATAGGACTGATTAATATATATGATGTAGAACCAGAAAACTTTAGATTTTTTTTATTATGAAAATATTCCCTGAATAAAAGACAATTTAATAGAGTAATTTACTATTTTAAAAGTATAGGTTGTAAAGAACAAAATTACTATAAATATGTCAATCTAAACAATGTTACCATGAGAGTGAAATGTCGCAAATCATTTTTTAAAATATCTTTCCATTTATAAACTGTACAAAAATTAAGACATCTAACAGATTAAACTAATAGAAGAAAATATTTTGAATGGAAAACAAGCAAAAAATTGTCTGGGAAACATTAATATCCGCTAAGTGGTTTCCAAGAACCTACGAGACTTAGAGGTAAACGAGTCCTTTTAGGTTTGTCGGCCTATTCTCATTTTTCAGGTCTGACAGTAATTGGCATAGTTCTAACGAAATGGTAGTGATAGTTGCCATATGTATAGCAACCATTATCCTCAAATTAGGAATTTGGCGATATTCAGCTAGGTTATTTTTAGTTTAGTTTGAATAATCGTCGCACTAGAGCTACACGAGGGCTATTGGCGACAGGCGTCGTATTTTAGAACCACAGTCAAGTGACGAGCCGACACCCGAGTAGGCACCTAACGCAACCGTTAAGGGCGACATCGTACGCAGCGTTAGGACTTTGAAGGATATTTAACGTGCACTCCCTCCACGGGGTATTATTTGTCGGACATTTTTGGCTGCACGGGCCGTTTATAGGTCAGCAGTTATTTTGGCGATGCCCGGACCCGAACCTGGGACCTTCCGCATGCTAGGCTAGGTTATTTTTGGACTGTGCTTTTAGTATTGAATGAGCAGTCCATTCATTTACATCTCTGGATACATCTATGTTCAGTTAAGGCAGTGGTTCCCAACCTTTTCTGGACCATCGCCTCGTATTTTAGGTTGATTAACATCCATCGCCCCCTTTTTATTTTCATGTTATGTCGAATCATAATTTCAGTTAAATGGAACTATAAAACAGTTTTATAACACTTACTACCGTTTATAAAAACAACCCAAGAAGCTTTATCCGGTCACTTTTAAATAAAATAGAAAACATAAAATGCGTATTTTTAAAGAACAAAAGTGAAATAATTAAGATTTTTTTACTGGTTTCTAGAAAATTTGAGAGTTTAAAGTAAAAATTGGCTGGTTTGGTTATGGTTGGAGAATGGTTTTACTGTACATAGGTGCAACATTATTTTATTTTTCCCCCTTTGAATACTCATCGCCCCTGAAGTATTTTTTGCCCCCTTGATAACACAAATCACCCACTTAAAGGCGATGGCACCCAGGTTGGGAACCGCTGAGTCAAGGGAAAGATACAACTTTGTAGATCTAAAGTACAGGTATTGATAGTAAACTAATGAATGAGAACACACAAATAAACTAACCTAATTTCAAAACTTTTCTTTATTTGTAACAGAAAGCAAAACTATTCACAAAGCATAAAATCTTAAGGGGTTGAGCAACATTTCCACAGGCAGGTATGAATCGACAAAATAGACCAGGGTTAAAAAGCTTTGAATTAACTAATTTACAGTTCAGTGGCAAATATCCGTGACATACATGGATGTCTAATCAGTGGAGAAAAAAACAGTGATAAACTGTATAAAAATCAAATCGAAAACATTGATACAAAATACGTAATATTGAAAGTAATAGATTTAAATGACACAAACTATCCGAATTCTATAAGTTATATTACATGAAGAGATTTTGAATAATAAACACTTCTAAAAAATCTTCAGTGTGACCAAGAATTTACTTCTTTTTCTTGTTGCCTTCCTACAAACGAAAAGTTTGAATTAAATAAAAGGACTAATTATTTAAAAAACACAAAAATTTTTACCAGTACAATTACACCATTTTAACTCAAAAACAATTTAGTCTTAATGAGAATAGCGAGAGCAATTAATATATTAATTTAACCATGATATCAACATATTGTGTTATAATAGAACAATCGGTTATTGATTGTAATGACTGATAACTTAAGAAATTATGCGTAGTAACTTACGAAATAATAAACTTTATCCATTTTAAAATCTAGATCATTAACAAGCATTGGAATGAATCTTATGGTTCAAGAAGTCAATAAAAAAAAACGCAAAATTTCAAAACTCGAAGGATCAATAAATGGAAATATGTATAACCCAAAATTAAAACAGCAATAATATGAAAACAAATAACGGTGTGCAGTACTGTGAAGATAAAAAAAAAACTTTATAGTATCAAATAACAGTATAAATATCAATAATTAAAAATGTATGAAATTTCAAGGTAAGCAAAATCTTAAAAATTTAAAGTCTTTAATCTTAAATATTTAAATTAAATTAAAATTTAATAAAAACTGTCAATTTGCTAAACTTCAATACAAAATCTCAAGTTTTCTAAAATCGGATCCCACAAATCCATAGAACACTATTATCTATTATAAGTAGATTTAATTTTTCAGGAGACAAAACTTGAAATCAAAATGGCTAACATTTTTCAGGGTTAAAGACCTTAGAACTGAACTATGTTAGCAATACACACAAAGTTAAATGCACAAGTTTTTTTTAGGAGGAGTACAACCAGGCATGCAGCCAGGGGAGGGTCTCTCCCCTGGTAGTATAAGTGGGACTGTGAAATATTATTTGGTGATTTCCAGAAGTACAGCTAAAGTGAAAGTACTTTACAGTAAATGCGATTGAAACTTTGAGTGTTTCTGAAAAACTGATATCATTTTCCCAAACATTGCGAAAATGCTGAAATTTTTTGTGTTCTTCCAGCAACTACAGCTAAAGCTGAAAGTACTTTTAGCACTTAAATGCGATTGAAACTTTGAGTGTTTCTGAAAAACTGATATCATTTTCCCAAACATTGCGAAAATGCTGAAATTTTTTTGTGTTCTTCCAGCAACTACAGCTAAAGCTGAAAGTACTTTTAGCACTTAAATGCGTCTAGTCTTACATGCGTTCTACAATGGGAGAGGAACGTTTATCAAATTTGGCACTCCATTCACAGAAATAGGAAGGTTGACATTGGAAAAATAAGATAAAATTGCACTAAGCAAAAATAAAGGGGACTGAATTTTGTAATTTGATAAATAATAACAAGACTTTGTGTAGTGCTACTTATAGCTATATATTAATCATTATATGTGAATTTAAATAAACCAGCAAAGATGTTACTTGTATCATTCATTTCTATTTTGACGCCCACAAAATAAATCAGTTTCAGGCAAACAATTATATGTATTTATTTTGAATCATTAGTGATTGTTAAACAATAATAAAAAGAAGAAACTGTTTATCTTTCATAAAATATTTAATTTGAAACATGCTTTTGAATTTAAGGTATCTTTTTGGACGAGGGTTTGTTTTTAACAATTGACGGAAATGGCAAAGTTTGAAATTTTTCTTTATTCCATATCTTTTGGAATTTAATTCGATTTCTAGGTAGATGAACGAATTTTTTAACGAACCTAACTTAGACATATTTTTAAAGAATTGCTGTTAAAAAATTCATAATCGTATGCTAAAGAACGACACAGATATCAGATAATTGTTTTAAATCGTTTTACTCCTTTTCTCCCCCGTTCACACATTTTAAATTTTTTTGGATTTGAAAATTTTTCCTGGGGTTCCAATTCCAATGCAAGAACTATTTGCGTGCCAATTTTCAGAATTCCAGTAATTTTAGTTTCCTCCGGGATTTTTTATCAACCATTCACTTTCTTAGTCTTTTTCGTCACCTCCTTTTTCACTTTTCTTTGCTTTCTTCCCAGTAGTCTAGTTTGTAAAACATGATAGTAAATTTAGTATAGTTACAGGTATTTCAAAAATACCATTTTAGAAGATTAACATTTAAAAAATTTCCCTCCCCCCCTCAGTTCCTGGGGGGGGGGGGGGGGGTGTTCCAGATCCACAGGAATTTGTGTAAAAGTGCCCTTTTGAAGTTCAGCCCCCTCCTTGAAAAAATCCTTGCTGCGCGCCCGAGTACAACCCTTTAAGCATCATTTGGTAGAAAAAGTCAAGGTTGTAATATGGAATTTTTTTTTCTTCTTACCACTAAGGTTAAGATATTACACAAAGAATAAAATAAAACAGATGAAAAAATTAGAAACTTATTTTAAGTCCTCTTTTAAAAAAATATAACGCAATATAAAATATCAAATGAGCAATATTCTTCCCAATTTTATTTAACTATTATACATGCAATTTAACTTTATAGAATAGAAAATATTTAAAAGCATATCTAAGCTAATAATTTTTGAATGTTACGTTCATCAGGTATAATGAAAGTAAATTAGATACATCTACATAGCACATACCTTTCTTTCCTATTGCAGCATGAAATTAAAAAAAAATCCATTAAATTAACATTGTCATTCAATTCTAGTACACTTTACAATTTTTTTTTCAGAGCACAAAACTTTTTTAACTTGGCTATTAAAAATCTAATGAATGATATATCCTAAATAAAGTTAAATGGACTGATGATATTATACTTTGACTTTCACATAGGAAATGTCATTTATTGCAAGGGGAAAAAAATATGAAAGCTTACCTTATCAGCCAAAATGACCAGGAGGTAACGGAAAATTTGGATGAGGTCAATAAACAGGCAGATTGAATGCCTGGAAAAAAAATTTAATATAACAATTTTAAAGTGTCATTATTTGGTTAAATTCAGTAAATGTAATGGAAATTCTATTAGCTTCCACAAAATGTTTGTAACGTGAAAAGTGGAAGGCATTCAGTCCGTCACCCACTTTCATATCCCAAACTACAAATGCTACGGACAAGTGTGATAGGTCAAAAAATTCAGTGCATCGAAATTAGAATACATTGAAAATTTCAGAAAAGAATCAAATTCGAAGTACTTCAATTATTTAAAAAAACTGCAAAATTTAATGCTCATTTAAAAAGCATATGAAGCCATTTTTATTAGAATTAAATCACCATTGCCATTAGCAACAATCGCTCGAGAAACTAATTCGTTTAGACAATAAATTAAAATAAATTTATTTTTGCGACATCGATCAGTTTGAAATGACATCAAATATATTTCACTACGAGATTCTTTGTCCGTTGATATGAAATGTTTTAATTCTATTTAAAAGCGAGGAATATTACATATTTATTCTTTGAAATATAAAT
The DNA here is from genome assembly GCA_019343175.1 of Oedothorax gibbosus. NCBI lineage: Eukaryota > Metazoa > Arthropoda > Arachnida > Araneae > Linyphiidae > Oedothorax > Oedothorax gibbosus. The sequence goes on from JAFNEN010000414.1 coordinate 1,035,896, forward strand.
TAATTTTTGCAAACGATAATAATTATTGAATTTTCGAAATAAAATAAATGAAACTAGCCAAATTTAGAATGTAAATGTTTAAGATAGAATACTAATGCTGCGTTTGTCGCCTTTTTACCTGTTTAACAAAACTGTTGTGTGGAAGTGGGTTAAGTGACAGATTTTGTTACAAACATACTTGTTGAAATTAAACAAGTGTGTGAAATTTTAACCAATTAGGTTATATCTGTTTTTAAAAAAAATAAACATTTCTATTTAAAATTTCGAAAAAAAATTTCAGACATTTTATTTCATAAAAATTTTATAGGAAATATGATACTTCAACTGTATAACTTAATTTCAATTCAAATGAAAAATGTTTTTTTTAATATATCTGTGGATTAAAGTGAGTAATAATTTAATTTCAAATCTGTCCCAATTAAGAGCAGTGAAAATCCTTAAGTCACTGAAAAACCATGCGTTTCTTATGTATTCGCAACATATCCTTTTGAGAGAATTGCACAAAAGGTGCTTGGCACCAAAACGCACGACTACTAATACCAGTAAGGCTTTAGTTCATTTGAAACAAAAATTAAGAACTGGGTTATTTTTTAAAAAAGTTATTTGAAAACCATTTTTTTTAAGTGTACAACATTTCTTACAAAGAAAACTCATTCAAAATCCTCCCTGAAAGTTAGAGGATAAATTACATTTAAAACAAATTCTGTCTCATTTGTGCTGTTAATAACTAATCCTATATTTGCGATAAATAAAACAAAACCTTACCAGATGTAATCCTTGTCTCCCTGGCGACGCTTCTCAATGATGACTTGTGTGTCATACAGAATGAAGGCGCACATCACAAACAGCCCAATGTAAATATGAGCCTAGAAAAAGAGAACTTATTAGTACGGGGTTCTCACTCAAAACTTCTGGCAAAATCAAAGTGCTTTTTTTAGGCCTGCATAAGTTTTTTAAGGCATCATTCAAAGTACAAAGGTTAATATATGCTTTAAAATATATGTTGACAGTTATGCGTTCTCATACTTTGGCTATATAATAAAATCAAGTTTTATTGGGACTAAAGTGGTATTTTACTCCCGTGAAAAAAAAAGCCAGTTGCACATGGAATTTTTAGGGACTTATTGTATAAATTAAGGTCTTTGTAGAAGTTTAGAGGAAATTTATAGGCATTTTTAGGAGTTCTTAAAACCATTTTATAAATAAAAGGCGCTTTAGATTTTTCCAAGACAGGTAGGAACATTGTAGCACGTAACAAAGTTAAGAACTCTTCAAGCAAATTCCTAAAAAGATAAATCACCTATTTCCAGACAGATATAAAAACTTCTAAGATTTGGTTCCGTTAAATTAATATCGCACTAGGGCTATGGGATTTCTAGACACTTTTAAAGATAGATGCACAAATGCTAATAAAGTCACTTAACTTTTCAAAAACTCTGCAATATACACAAGAAATTCAGTTAAATATTTAAACAATATATATTGTAACTTTTAGTTTGGATTCCACGAGAAGAGTTAATAAATTGCATTGAATATCCCTTCCAAAAAAACCTTGCCTTCCATTTCAGTCCTTATTATACGTTAAATCTTAATTTTTTAACATTACATGTCATACTCTTGCGTAGTAATTAGTAAGTTAATGTTGTTATACTTTGATGATAACTGCTGCATTTGAAATATAAAAAAATCACTTGCTTGTGAAAAAATATATATTCAAATTACCTGAACAAAATATAATTTTTTGATATTTTATTAGTTTTATTAAATTTTTTAAGTACCTTGAACAGAATGTAAGATCCCATGAAGAGGTTCAAAAATGCAGAGATGGTCATCACTGATAAGATTGACATCAAAGTTCCTTAAAATAATAAACACAAATTTATTAGACTCAAATTTGTTAGAATGCAATTTTCAAAACTTATTATTATCACACAGGGTTCATACTCTATCATGATAGTGAAATTCAGGAGTTCTAAGGAGTTTTCAGGAGTGCAGCATGTAAATTCAGAGGTAACAGGAATAAATTGATATGTTTGTTATATCGTATAGTCTAGGACTTCACTGCACTTCAATGACGAACAGAAGAAAAAATCTCTGTAGATTGTGCGTGTATCCGGGAATTAACTATTATCACAATTTGAATCATTTTTACTGTGCATGTAGATTTTCGAATAAGTAAGTCATCAATTTTTCAGGAGAGCGAGAAAATATCAGGAGATGAGACACAAATCTCAGGAGTTATAAGGGCCCTAAAAGAAAATTGAATTCGAGTCTTCGGAATTCAGGAGGTACGAACCCGTTCACAAAATATTTTATGACAGCGTTCTTTACATTCCATGTAAACAAAATATAAATTTCAAAACTAGTGAACTAAAAGATTCATTACAGTTACATTTTCTAATACAAAGCAATTTCAACAATGATTAATTTAACTGCTCTGCTTCATAAATTTCGGTCCTGAAATTTGACAATTTTTTCACATTAAATTAAATATTATTTTGAGTTTTAATAATTATAATGCTTTAATGTAGTTAAATCTTTCAGTTTACTTAAAATATGTCCTTCAGTAATTACCACAACTATTAGACATTTTTATTAAAGTTTATGTTGATTTATACCAGTAGAAGCAGTTTCTGCCATTGGTAGGACAAAAAAAATTCTGCCACTGGTGCTAGAACTATTAGACTTTTTTTTATTTGTCAGATTCCACCGTTTATAAGCAGTTGTATCACTGGCAGGGCAAAAATACAGTTTCTCCAAGCAAAAAGTTGACCCTATTTTAAGTGGACCTACCAGGTAGAACCCCTATCTTCTATCCTAAAACTTGAACTAAAATACTTACTACAGTTACAAATTTCTAATACACAGCAATTTCAACAATTTTTTCACCCCCCCCCCCCATTAAATATTAATTATTTCGAATTTAATGATGATAAAATGAAGTTAATTTTTTTAGTTTACTACCTTATGTCTTTTAGTTACTACAGTCCCTGGACAAATTATTAGACGCACTGCAAGATTTCATGTATCAATCAATGATGAACAAAATACCTTTAGAAGGACATTTGTGTTCCTAAACTTAAGCTATTGAATAGAAAATACTATCTGCTATACCTAATACATATATCAACATCTTTTTTAATGATATGGCATTCTTTGGTATGTTTTTATCATTACTAAAAAAATACAGCGAGTCTAATTTGTCCAGGGACTGTATGCCCTTTAGTTATTACTAGAACTATTTAAAAATTTCAGTTTCTGCCATTTTCTAACGGTTTTAAGCAGTTTCTGCTACTGGCAAGTTAGGTTATGTTGAATTATCGTCACACTAGAGCTACACGACTGCCACTGGCAAGGCAAAACGTCGACCTACCTCCCAGGTAGATGAACTGTCTCTGGTCGCTGAGCATGGAGGCCAGGGTGAAGCAGGCAAAGATCAGGCAAGTCGAGAAGAAAGCCGTTGGGACAATGCTGGGGTCCACGTGGATGGCAAACTCCAACAGGGGTCCAAGGCCCAGACCTGGGGAAAAAAACATAAATGAGAAAATATTTAATCAGTTATATTATAGTTACAGTAGATTTTAACAGTATGTTACGTTTTTCTGCAGTTTTATAGGACCAGGCCATCCCAAACAATGTGACAGGATGCTATTTTTGAGGTTTTCGGGCGACATAAATTTTTTTTAAGGGCAACATGTAGGCGTCATTTAAAATTCAAGGAATACATTATCCTTAAAGTTTGGCTTTCTGAAATCCCACATAGTGGCTACATTATAAAATCCAGTTATAGGAGTGAAGGTCTTTTGTCCCCCCCCCATAATTAACAAATATAATAAAAAAACACCAGTCAAACTTTGAATTTTTAAGGACTTTCTGTAAAAATAATTGGTTTATAGGAATTGTTTCGATGATTAATGGTGTAGTTGAAACTGAAGGGCTTTTTAAAATTTTAGGTACATAGGAACTTTTTATTTTTCTCTTTTAAAGAACCTTGTTGATACTTCAGTTTTCCAACTTAATTTCATTTTTAACTTATTAAAATTTAATATAATAAAATAACCAGATACAAACGCATTGCTTTATCCGCAAACTTAAAAATAGTGTGAAAAATTAAATATCTAAAAAAGACATTTATTTTAACTAGATAAGAGCTATACATACCAGAGAGAAAAGCAAATCCGAGCAAAAAGCCCAATCTCTTCTTGGCATTTTTACCATCATCGGGTGTACTCATCAAAGCCATCATCAGACCAAAGGATCCAATTGCACTGAGGAAACCTCCCTATAGAAACAATTTAAATAAATCATTAAACACAAATCCATCTTTCCCAAAGTCATTTGCTTAATTATACAAATAGATGATTCTAATAAAGTTACTGGTGATGAAGCTGCAGTTTATGTTTTCAAATATATTTTAAGGATTTTTACAAAAAGGCTTATGATTTTGGATATGACTTTTTACATGTCTTAGAAACAACTTCTCATTAAATCTATTACATACTTGCCAACACTGAAATTCTGAAAACCAAAAAAGCACGGGGTTATTTTTGAAGGTATTTTTAAATGGTAATTGGAGGGGTTTTTTTTTTTTATGAGGAATTACAAAAAAAATTATGCATTTTTTGCAAATTTTCGCAATTACGAATATACTAGTTTTGTGGTTGTTAATGTTGGTGACAGTTGCGTGAATGTTTCACTGATCTCTACGGTTAATGAATGGTGGATAGAACCGTCCTATAGACAAGAGAGCAAAGGTCAATCAACAGCTAATCAACCCCGAATTCTTGTCTTTTCTAATGGTGCTGTTTAGACACATGTTTTTAAAACCTTATGCTGTGTAGGTATTAACTTTTATGTTTAGATATCTGATTTAAGTTTCAAACAATAATACATATTGTACATTGTATGTACTATGGCTAGTACCTTATTTTTAGCTTCCACACTACGTTTATAACGTAAAAAAAATGGAAGGTATTATAATCGTTCAGTCCGCCACCCACTTTCATAGACCAAACTACAAATGCTACAGTGGGCAAGTGTGATACGTTCAAAAAAATCAGCGCATCGAAATTAGAAGACATTGAAAATCTCATTTAAAAAATTCAAATTTGAATTACTTTAATTATTTAAAAAACTGCAAAATTTAACTCTCATTTAAAAAGCGCAAGAAGCCAACTTTTATAAGAATTATGCCATTCCCTAAAATTTGTTGCCAAATGAAAGAGTGTTGTCGGGTTTCTCGTTTCAATCTTCCCCTGAAGACATGTGGAAGCGGGCTGAGTGACAGATAAGATGGCGCAGCGATGTGGGTATTTTTTTTATAGGAGATTGGGGGTAAAATGCAAATTTTTGATTGGCAACACTGTATCAGTCACTTACCGATAGGAGTCCTGTGAACAAGTGCACCATTGCACCCACAGCTGCCGAAAGGGTAGAAAGGGCGACACACGAGTACACATTCTTCATGTGCAATTGAACCGAAGGCTCCCTGAAAAAAAATAAAGGAAATTAATATTCAATATGATGGGTTTTCTGGTCAATTTATTAAAAGCTGGGACCTTAAGACAAATCTCCCCTCCTATCACTTTCCAGTGCTGAGTCTATGTATGGGGCAGTTTTTAAAGCACTACCAAAGGACTGAATTCGGATACATATTCTTTCATTTGAGTATTTTATTGTCCAACTTCATTACTGTGATTCTAGACTGTTATCTATGCGATCTTTAAATCTCTTGCAATCTTAAATCATTAGGTTTTTTAATAAATCTGATGCACTAGACACAACAGAAAGCAAACAAATTTGAAAAATTGCAAGTAAGATTTGGGGGGGAGGGAGAATCGAGCATGTGCATATGTACGTCATTCTTTTAAATTACTTTGATCATTTTGATTTATCTTTCAATGGAAGCTTTTGAGGTTAATTTTAATTTGACGGTACTTCTGTCGCCAAGGGATTTGGCGCTATTCTAGAGGGCGATGAACAATTATTTTTGGTGATGCAGCATTTTCTGGCCAATTGCGTTGTGACTAGGTGGCGTTTGTTATACTTGCGTGGAATTTTGGGTAGGTTGCCCGGATGTTGTGCACATCGGAATAATTTTGTTATAAATTACTTTTTGTTCTACCGTCATTTCGTGAGGTTTCGTTTTGCGGTTACGTTTGGCTTTTGAACATCCGATTATTATGGATGGTGCGTACCTAAATTCTGAATTTTTTCTTGATTTGAAGAGGGCTGAGTGTTTAGGCTTTCAATGGGCCCTACAATACTGCCCCATGTTGTATACTGATGGTTTTTTAGAGAAAACAAAACTTGCCCGGAGGCCCCAAATGAGTGTTAGGCTTCAATGGACCCTACATATGCCCATATGTATAGTGTGTTTTTTTTTAGAGAAACAAAATTTTTGCCCGGAGCCCCAAACGCATGGCTAATGGATTGCCACTATTAGCCGATTGTATAGTGTAAAGTTTGGTTTGTGTTGTCAAAAGTAAACCAAAACCATGAGTTTGGTTTGTTTTGTGAAAAGCAGCGCTAGCATAGCGCTTACAACCAATTCGATGAAGCTAGAGTTAATGCATCAGCGTGAAGGAATCTGGTAAACGGAGAAGCACGCGAGTTTCGCCAAGTTGGCAGGGTTTTGGAAACGTGCCAAGCAGTACCATAGGATTAAAATTTACCGCTTTTGATTATAAATAAAAACAAAACTTTGATGCTTCATAAACATATCAGAGCTATGTATTTCTAAACAGACTGTAGTCTAAAGCTGCAATTTTTGAAGCGACAATTTTTAAGTTAGTGTAGCGGCCTCAGTAACCCATAGTCTACCAAAAGGATCCTCAAAGTGGAGATGAGTTACCTCGGCTTATATACTACTATTTTCGATGTTATTCAGAATACTGGTAGGAACGCAGAGGTTAAGGTTAATCTGCACCCTCTAGCGAGTGGATGATTGATTGAGGTTGCGTGCGTGTGGTAACCGCCACATTAGTTAAAAGTAAAAATTTAATTTTATTAGGTAAAATATTATAAATAGTTTCGGCTAAATAAGGGCTTTGTTTAAAAAAAAGATGGAAACACCAATAAACTATATCCTATTATTGTTTAAAATAAGAACTATGGAGGAAAATAAACATTAGCCTATAGCTGACATTCTCTGAAACCTAGATCTGAGAGAGTTACCTAAACTTGTTCAGTCAACCAATCACACAATCAATACCATAAAAAAACTAAACTAAACAGCTTTATTTACTTGAGGTCCTTCAATTTGGTAAATGAACTATGCTAGATATTGTTAGTGTTAATCATTTACCTGCATAAAACTTTCAAATCATGTAATGTATTTTCTTAATCAACTAAATCCGAGTGTTTTTTTAATGCTAATTTTTTAAGAATCGCATCAAAAAACGAAAAAATATGAAACAGCAATGATTAATGCCTATATTGTGATTTGTACTATGTTGCCAAGCAACCAAAATGCCTAAATTAGGTAAACATTCCACTTTATCTTACACATATTCGCATACAACCCAAGCTGTCAATGAACAGAACAGCCCTTGCATCATAGCTGTATGAAAAATATAAATATATATGCATATCGTAAAAATTTATCAATGCGTTTCGAAAAGTTATGCACACACAGACACTTGATTTTGCACAAAAATGCAACAATAAAGGTAAAGTAGGCTCATTACAACCAAAGGTTTTTTTTATCTTAATTTTTTTTAAAAATTGCTGAGTTAATATTTGTATCCAATACAATAAAGTACACAACATTTTTGCAACAAGTTTCCTGCATAAATAAAAAACAGAATGTTGCAATAATAAAAATACACCCAGTCATTCAAAGATAATAAGATACGTTGTATTAATTCGATGCGATAAAATCTCAAAACAAGTGTATTTAAAACAATTGCAAAATAATTGAAATTTACCAATTTATTATACGAAGTTACATTTTAACAAGAAACGTATTAAAATAAAGTAACGACGCGAAAACATTTTAACATCCGTTGTCATATCAATGGGGAATTCGAAAGTGAAAGTAAACTAACAGAAGACGTTACTGCCAACTAAACGGGCACTTGTACTTAACTACGAAAGCATAAAATTATAGATTTGATATGCATTTTACTATATTTATTTTCTCTAATGAGCCTTTGAAAAACTATTTTCGACCTAATGAGTGAAAAAGCATGGCCATGGAAATGTAACCACTTTAACACCACAAGTTAAACAAACAAAACGGCCATCTTGATGATATACTTACATTTTACTGTTCAGCTGTCTGAAAAAGGTATCCATAGTTGACGATAAAAAAAATAATACGCTGTATAGCTTAATAATTCACTTTCTAATGCCGAAGTACTGAAATTGATCCTTAGAAACGTTCTCGTATGTTCTATGTGACGAAAGAGGAAGAATGTTTGATTTGAAATTAAAATGACGAAATCGAACCACCAGAGGCAGGCACACGTACTTTTTACGAAAATGACGTTTCGTTTCTCGTTTCGATGATAACAATAGTTATTTGTTGCCACATGTAAAAAACATAATGAACATCAAAATGTTTGGGTTGAAAATTGTCGCACTAGAGCTTTACAAGGGTGACGATAACCGTTCTATCCAACTGAGCTCAGTTGTTACTTATAAGTTAACAATGCTTATTTAAAAGAAACTGCAGATCTATAAAAGACGAACTCAATGTGCAAGTCGTGGGGAATTTCCCATCTCCTGTATAACAGAAATTCAGGGTTAACCTTGGTCTTGGAGAAAAGTTGATCACCAATCCTTCGCCTACAGGAACGTGCATTCCGCAATCCATTCAGTGGTTAGATCATTGAGTGGTATCCGAAAAAACCCAACCAAAGGGCCGTAGTGAGCCTAGTGGTCAGCGTCTCGGTCTCGGGATCGGAAGGTCCTGCGATCGAGTCCCGGTACCACTGAAGACCTACCGAGTATATGCGGAGTACGTGCTCGTTAAATCTGTTGGGTCCGAAAGTCCTCTAAGTTCTCATACCAAATCAATACCTCTGGGGGTGACAAGCCAATTCTGGGGATCCTCTAGAGTCTAGTTGGCCTCTGTCTAAAAATTAGATGGATCCACTTATGTGTGTGTGTTGTCTGTTGTGTCTGTCTTACTTGACGAAAGTTTATAAGCGGGTGGCTGACCAAGCACACAAACCTGAATATATATGTCTACCAACCAACCCAACCAAAGCCCAAAACTACAAGATTAAGATTTGACCATAGTAGGTTTGAATTATCTTCGCCCTAGAGCTACACGAGGGCTATTGGCGACGGGCGTCATGTCGCAATATAGAACCACAGTCAGATGACGAGCCGACATCTGAATAAGTACACAATGCAACCGAGATTTGACCACAGAATTCACCAAGAAGCTGGGTAATTTTGAACGACTATGTTTAGTTCCATAGATATAGGCCTCTTTCTATATCTATGTTTAGTTCAATTAACAGGGTGTAAGTATGAAGAGGTAAAACTTAAACACTTAGGTTCAGACGAAAGTTCAGCCACTTAGAAGTATTTTTTAGAATAGAAAATCGCTAAAAAAATTACAAAAGTAAAACTTTTCAATTATGTAATTTTAGGCTTATGAGAGATGAGTATGAGAATAATCTAACAACTTAAGTATTTTTTTTAACAAAGCCTTTAGATTTTAGTTATGAACTACTTAAGAATAATATCGAACCTACAAAATCTTTTGCTTTCTTGTGAATGAACTTAGCTTTTATTTTTTTCCTCTTAAATTAAAAATTAAACCATATTATAAAATCTATTCATAGTAGTAAATAAACGACAACAAAGCACAAAATATAAGCTATTTATTGGTATAGACAATCTAATATTTTAATTTATAAAAGATTTTCTGTTTTGCCGCAACTTACAATCTGTGTTTTTATAATCAACCAACAACTGAAAAAAAAAATACTTTTTATAGGCATTTGAACAAAGGGGTTTGTTTAAACTTTATATGTAACTTTGTAAAGGTATGAAAATTTTCTGTATCAATTTGGAACCCAAGTGAAAGAACCAATAAAAATCACAATTATTTACAATATACAATGCTGGAATGAGTACTTTAGTAATTGGAGGTAAAGTACTGTGCTCCGTACTAGACTAGTCTTATATATCTACTCAAGTATCATGGGAAAACTATACAAAGGACAAATTTACAAAACTTTGTACGTGTGAAAATGTCAAAAGTCTTGAAGCACACATTCTTGCATTATTTACAGGTTTTCTTTACATAGCTAACATTTGAGAAGAAAAAAAGTAACACTCCAACAAAATAAATACAACTACTTTTGTTAGTCTTAAAACAAACCAAAATAATTTGTAAAAATGTTTATGTTTCAGGTCTTGAGGGGCAACAGAAATGTTGAATGAAAATAGTCTTTCTCAAGCCTTGATTGGTAAATCAATGTCACGTGGGAACATAGCACCAAACTATGTCACCTAAAACAAGCCAATTGACAAAGAAAACTAGACATTTCCGTATTCGACTAAATTACACTTCACTTCGTCCTCAGATGCACCGTGACAAAAATTCAGTTGAATTCAGAATTGTCTCAATTCTCCATTTCAAAAGTGACAAGCAAAGGGAGACATGGATAATTTTTTTGTGAGAATAAGTAAATACTTCTATCATTTCATAACTTATTTCAGGGTTCAGACTCAAACCTTTTAAACAAGTTTAAAAGCAACATATCAACTTAAACTCTTGGCCCTAACACAATCAGGTTAAAAGGCAACTTTAAATATATTTGTAAAAGTTTCCCTAATATATATATAAACGTTTTAGCATCAAAACAATTACGTACAAAAATAGCAGATCTTTTAATCATAAAAGAAAGGAAAGTTTTCTAGATTTAAAAGCCCTATTTTTTTATTAGCCATATATTGGAACCTGATATTTCTTGCTTGTCACTCTTTTCATTTATTTTCACATTTCACTGTACAGAAAAGTTAAAGTATTAGTGTCAATAACTTCTTATGTACTTGCTATGGGTACCTATTGTGTTTCACCCAAGGAAAGGCACTCACTTCCAGTAGATTTTGGTATAAGGAAGTAATCAAACAATAGTTTTAATATCTGACATGTTTCTAAAATCTGAATTACTGGCTTGATTATGAAATTTCTGAATAAATTTCATGAAACGGTAAAACTACATAGAATTAAAAAGACATGCATTTCCTTAATTAAAAAAAAAAGTTAAAGTTAAGATGAGCATTGGAAAGATTATATAAATTATTATTTTAAAATAAAAGGGAATATCTGTCAAATAGTAATAAATAGAATCTGACTTATAAATATGTAAAAGTCATAAAGGAATTTAGATAGTTCATTACTTAAGGTAACTCTTCCAAATAAAAATGTTTCTTTACTACAATAAATGTAATATTGAATTCTAAAACTACATGAAAAGCTCGATTGTTGGGCTTTATCTTTTGTGTCATCAAATTTTGAAGCTAAAAATTGTGTATTTGAAAATCTCAAAGCTCGAGTTTTAGTATCCAAAATTTTAGCCAATAAACCTTTGATTTGCACTATTACAATATTCTGAAACTACTATTACATCTGAGAATAGTACTAGCAAAGATAAATTAATTTAAAGTCAATTTGGGATAAAAATAATTTGTAATAAAAAAATTACCAACCAGAAAATGAAAGAAATATTTCTTGTAAAGTTAGGACATGTTTGTAAAGTTTATGCATAAGTATTCAGATGTATTGAGTATTAAAGTAGAAAACGGTTATGCAAGTTATAAAACATAGTTAAAATTACATTATAAAGAAACTTAACAAATGGTACCCATAACACTATTTATGAACTATTTTGATATTGGTAAAATAAAGCACATAATAACAATAATCCTTAGTCAAAAACATTGTGTTCTGCACCTAAGTTCTCTAAATAAATGGTTTAGCTAAAGCTTAATGAATATTGAAAGAGGCTATCCAATTAATTTTAACACATTTCAAATGCCCGCTGGTTTAAATCTCATAACCCTATAGGCACATGTTTAAAAACTCGTAGTTAGTTTATAACAGGTGATGATTGTGAACAAAGCTACTCAAAACACTTTGCAAAATTCACTAATCAGTGAACTACACAGAAATAAGATACTTCACGTTAAAAAGTGTTAATACTGATCTACTAATTGTAGCAATTACAATGAGATAAAGAAACTGTTGAGCATCAATACACTAAACAAATACAAAAGTAATGACATATATAGTAATTAATACACACGTAGTCAGTTATTATGTAACTAATGCCTCCAAAATATAAAACAATCCTATAGCCTCATGTAAGCACAAGATTCAATACATATAATACACAATATTTGTTCAGAAAGATTTTTAAAAAAAAACTTTTATACATGTGTAGTAAATTGAGTCACCATGAAGCAAGGCTGCCCGCATAAAAAATGTAATACCAAAAATTATTGAAATTTTCTGATCCTCCCCCCTTGGTGTTTCCCAGGTGTATCCAACACACACAAAAATTTATTTTAAAACACATTAATTTCACATTATAGTGAAAGAGGGAATAGCATCGGGGGCAGGGCCGGATTTCTAAATAGGCTAAGTAGGCTGTAGCAGCAATTTTTTGGGGGCGGCAAATTTTACGACCAATTAAAGCGCGATTCGGCATAAAAAATAGTCTAAAGTTACAAATATTTTTAAGAAGGTAAACAAATAAATTACATTAATGCGTAAATTGTAAACGTATGTATAGTACTAATATTTCGTAGCAACATGGTCGCTACGAGGGAAAGTGCACTTCTTCCTCCCGGATTTTGAAGTTGAATGAAAAATAGTAAAACAGTTTTAAAAAATTCGCCTATTTCGCTTCTGATTGAGTGTGTAAAGGTACATATATGATTCTAATATGTGCATCCATTTTAAACAGCACATACCACCCTATTTTGCAGGTAACCCTTTCCCCGAAGTGGGAGAATATTGTGACTGGGGCGGCAAATCGTAGTCTACAAGCGGCAAATCTTTAAATTTGGCCCTGATCGGGGGGAAAACCAACGTCATAGCAACAAAGTGCAATTGAAGTAATACATCATTGAAGTTAATGTCATCATCTAATGCTATGCACAACGTAAAAAAATCCTACAGCCCTACTGCTAACTTTGAAGTGACTCTATTAGCTACACAAAGCACCAAAAGCTTTTTTTTATTGTTGAAAGCAAAAAAAAGAACAAAAAAAAAAGGAAATTAAAAAAAAAACATAATTAGTTGTGAAACAAAACCCTTCTATCATAGAGGAATACTTGTAATCAACCATTTCAAGCACCATATCTAGAATAACAAAGATGAATGCACCAATGTGTATAAATTACAGCATTCAACAAATATTTAACATTAGCAAGCACCAGTTGAAAAGCCCCATAAGAAATAAAGTAACAATATCAAAATCATATAGTATTTACCGACGTGTTTTGACAAACAGCTTTAAAATTATGTTCAATAGGAGAAATTTTATTTTTTAAAATAATAAGGTTTTTTAAACTTTGACATTCAATTAATTTTTTTTTCTCAGAAAAAATAAAATTGTGTACCATTATTTCAGACATTGAGCTAGAAGGAAAACTGGAGTGAGGTGTGTGATTCACTGAACAGGGCAGCAAACGAGTCAGTCCAATAACGAAACGCAGAGGAATACACAGCACTGCAGCAGAAACCTAGAAACTTGCTTATTTCGCTATTGGTTACGTCTTCGCTGGTTTAGTTAGTGATCCACATGGTTATTTCTCAAAAAAGTTGGAATTTAAAGTTAACGAAAGTTAATTCTTTCGAACTAAAAATGTTAAAATACATTTAGCAGCCGAAGTCAATATGATAGAGGGGTCTCATACAAGCATTGCATACAAGTGTAGGGAAAAGAGTCCTTTTCTGCCCGGTTCGCTCAAAAGGGTGCGAGTTGGTTTTCGGCTCGCTGACACTTCACTCCAACTTCACAATATTATCTAAGTTTACAAAAAACATTCAAAATTTTATTTTGAATTTATTTGTTGGTCCATAGTGAAATCCAAAATATTCAGGTACAAAGTGCAGTCAATCCAAAGCCACCAGTAGGAATCAGAGACCCAAATATCAATAATACCCATTTAATTAATTTTTCAGCATCAAAACTGGTTAACATATTCAGAGTGAAATCTTAAAATATTATTACTTAAAGCCATTTATGTGTGGCACATAATTTTGGCAGGAATGATTAAGGACAAATCCTTAATTCACTTACCATGATTGGTAAACACAAGATTTCTGTTTAAATTTATCTAAGAAACAAAACATAAGGCATTTGAACATTGCATAGCATTGATTAATTTATGTAAGATAAATTAAGTTACATGACAAATAAATTTTAAACTCATTTTGGTACGGAAGATGTTAATGGTATTCATAAATAGGTCCTTAATTGTTAATTGATAATTAATTGTTTTAAAACAAGAAATATATAATGATAATTTTTTTATATAATCCAGTATAGTCAAACTTTTATCATGCAAAACAATTAAAAATTATAAGTGGCAACCCGGATCTTTTTAGAATAAGAACGTTTGAATTTGTATAATTTTTGAGTATTTTTATAATGAAAGGAAGAACCATACGTCTTTGTGGTTGATTTAAAATTTTGTATGTTACTCTTAAACTAAGTACTAAATAAGAAATATGTAAATAGTGAAAAGCTAATTTATTTGAAAGGAGCACATGCTATCGATAATCTGATCGAAAAATTTATAGAATCTCTTAAGGTATATTTTTTGGTTTATATTTTATTTCAAAATAAATATATTTGGTGTCAAAATCTCTTAATTCAATGGTAAAAACTGTCTCCTTTAAATCATAGGTATAAAAATTTAAAATTGGGCTAAAATAAACTTTTACTATATAAATATGCTGATTTGTAACTTTATAAAAATACAATAAAATTGTGTTCCAAATTAAACAGCTTCACTGCTTTTTTAAACAGAATTTTTTAAATACTAAAGATAGAATATCTAAACGAATGTAGATAGATAGTATTTATATTTTAATGTTTTCATTCAAATTATTTTTTGCATTGATAATTTAAACAAGAAAAAGAATTTGGATATAGAGAAAATTAAAATGCAGTTTATATATTTTATCATGATGTATGGACGCAAAACGTTGTAAATATCTAGTACTTAATTTAAATTATTTTAACTTTTTGGACTATAATACTTACTCAAAGTAAAAAATAATGTATAAGCACTCAAATCATAAAGAAAGAAAAGAAAACAAACTTTAAAAAAAAGGTACAATTAAATATCAAGATGCAAAATTCCTAAACCAGAAACTTATACCAAATTTGAAAAAAAAAACATTATTTATTGTTGTAATGCCAACAGCAAAAACATGATAGGTAATGCATAGTAAAATTAAACAATGTACAAAAACATATACTTTCACACAGTATCACACAGTTTGTGTTTAAATAAAATTTTAAATCATATACATTGAAATAGTAATTATAAGAATATAATTTGAAACATAAACCATACTTTTTTTTTAAATATTGTTCCCATATTAAGAAATCAGCAGGTACATAAGAATTTTTTAAATATGATAAATGAGATATATTACATAGTACAACAATAACATATATGTACATGGAAGAATAAAACTCGCATTAGTTTCTTGAAATCAAAATTCGAAAAAAATTAATATTTTCAAGAGTAAACTAAATTTTAAGTTTTTGTAACAATAAACATAAACACCAGGGAAAAAGAAAAAATAAACTTAAGTATAATGAAAAGCTGTGTTTTAATAACACAATAATGACTAGTATAATAAGAAGAAACACTCAATTCAAATCAGGAAATTAAGATGGAGAAACACAACTTTATAATACTTGAATGAATTTATTTTACAAATTTCTCCCAAACTTTTATAATTCGATTAGGAATTTTCTTTCTGAATCTTTCACAGACGTCTCTGGAAAGAATATAGATTTCAGTTCATGTCTTTTGTTCAAGATATTTATTACAGCAAATAAAAAACCGAGATTGATTTTTTAATTTAAACAATTCCATCACAATTGTTTGCATAGTCACTTTCTATAGTTCCCACCATCCTTATTTGTTACACTTTAGGGATGGAAAACCGAAACCGTTTTTTTGCCCTCGGTTTTGATTGAAAAACCGTTTTTTTTCATGAGGCCGGTCTAAACCGGAAACTGGTTTTCTGCAGGGAAAACCGTCTAAAAACCAAAAATCAGTATTTTTTCTCAAAAACCGTCATCAGCGTTTTTTTTTAATTATGTAATTTTTTTAAAAAAAACGTTCGTTTTGCACTATGTTAACGGCATAGATAGCAAATGGGAGGAATTTTTATTTTTTTTTAAAAAGGAAATAGAGATGGAATAATGCAAAGCTTAATAAAAATACTCAAAACGATTAGAAAAACGGGAATAAAAAAAGGAACATTATAATTTTAAATAAAAGAAAGTAAGAATTAGGAAGAAAACCTAGAACTTAGTTTTCAACAAAACACTTTAAACATTTAAAATTGACTGTGTGAATTGGTTTTTTTTAAATTCGAAATAAAGTTTACAAATTAATTAATTTTTTCAATTAATTAATAAGAAATTGAAAAAACTTTTTAAAAAATGGAAAACCGTTTTTTGCCATTGAAAAACCGGTTTTTAAGGTTCAGTAAAACCGGGTAGGTTTTACAGACATAGTAAAAAAACGGTTTTTGAAAAAAAAACGGTTTTCTAAAAAAACAGCCATCCCTAACGTGTTCTAATTTGGTTGGCGGCGAGTATAATTCAGTTGAAATAATCTAAAACTCGGTTACTACAAAGACATATAAAGAGAGAAAGTTTTGCCCTAAGAGCAATTTAACAATTAAAAAACATAAAATTCAACATATTAATATTAAATGACTTTTCTATTTAGTACAGAGCCATTAAGGCGAGGGAAAAAAAACTGTGCAGTAAAAAAAGCAATTAAAATATAGCAGTATAGAAAGGGTATTGTTTTATCTAATATTTTTAGTTGCGTTTTTATTTTTAAATATTTAATATTTGTTCCTGTTTTGTAGAAATTCAATTAGTGTTAGTCTAATAATTAAATAATGAGACATTTCAATTTTAAACTTCAGTATTGCATGCATGCTTAAGAACTATTTCTCTCATAAAAAATGCTTTGCAGATGGATAGCCATTATGGTTAGGTTTGTTTGAAACAATACCTCACTAGAGCTACACAAGAGATTTAGGCCTTGGTAATTGTTAAATGTCACTAAGTGACTATTTTAAAAGTAACAAGTGCAACAAAACTATGTCTGAAAGAATGGTGAATTAAAAAATTGATACTCGTTTTTTTATTTGCTGACTGACTCACATAGAAATCTCAGTGTCGTACTTGATAATGCCCTCAACCTTGGCTTTGTAGAGCTCAGTATGTATAACTATAATACAGAGAAGGAAGAAATGTGTCACAGTGTTTGTGCGAAGGGCAGCCAAACAGAGCGGAAGACTAAATGAACACTATACAAATAGTATGGGGGGGAACAGAGAACTGGATTTCAATTTTAAAACAAAATGAAGAATTTAGTTTTTTTAAGATTACATTAGATTTTAATGATAAAATTCAGATCAAGGTTCAGATTTTTAAAAAATTGATGACTAAATGGTACATTAATATATTTTTAGATACATTAACAATATAATTTAAATTGAGGTTTAGTAATTAATATCTTTAGTGCATGCAAGTTTTTTGGTGTGATAGTTAAATTCTCATATTTATTCAGTTGTTTATGCACCTTGAAAGTTAGCAGACAAAAACTAGTAAAGGGTCAGAATTTTTTTTAAACAACTTGGAAGTTACCTTGTGGGAAAACCCAGCTTAATTTACTTAAAAGTGGTTTTAAGCTTTACAAAAAAAAAGTTTTATTATGGTGCTGTGAAGTTATTTGAAGAAATTTTTTTAAACAAATAAGGTATAACAATAACATTTAAGGCAACATTTTTTAATATATACCATTTTAAATTAAAACTTGAAAAAAAATTATGTTTAAAATCCTAGTGTATGTGTCAATGCTTTTGGCACAAACAAATTTTTAAACCTCAACAGATTTATTAATTTAAAGTTTAAATTAGAAATTTAACAAACACATCAGAGCTTACGAATCCCTCTTTAATTAAATCCAAACACTCTTCTTTAATTATTTTTACAAAAACAAAAAGAACCAGTTCCCCACAGCCCCCTTATACTAGAAGGCCTTAATTTCAATTTAATTACATTCTGTGGTCGGTTCTAGTCTTTCAGGACATGAACGAAGCTGGAGGGGAAGACCCCCCTCCTCTCCGGCTGTCCGTCAATCACCCCTTCCATCCAATCATCGTCGTCGGTGATCTCGCTGATTATGTTGATGATTTCGCCCTCCTTGAACGATAGCTCATCTTCGCGGTCTGCGTCGCAATCGTAGAGGGCGCGACAACGTCTTAGTTTAATTGTGTCGTGACGCTGTAAGAAAAGTTAGTTTACATGTAATATTACAATAGTAAGTTTTTGTTGAATGAAACTTGACAAAGTGACGAAGCAAGAAACGAATTTCATCAAAATAATTTTTAATTAAAAATAAATCAAACAATTTACAATTAAAGCTCAAAATAAAGATATCTAAACAGTGGCGTTTTCGCCATGTTGTTATCAGTTCACCGGCGCTTCAACTCAAATCACCACCAGATTCGAAGCTTATAAAAAGAAAGAGTGAGTAAGAAATATTAAAGCCTGTGCTTAAATATACCGCTAAACAATAGCACCGCAGCCGCGGTAATTGAAAATCCGCATTGCGCATGCGTACCCGTGACGCGAAATGAAGCTCCGGTGAAAGAAAACGTAAACAAACCAACGCGGTACTCCGGAGCAACATGCCGTGACGTCTAAAAGAAGCTAAAAGAAAATTTTACATCTAAGTACCAAATTTTCAGCATCAAGGACCTACTTCTGTTCAGGGACCGACTTACAACTTTAGAGGCCTGGCCACAAGCCAATTCGGGGGGCCCCCCCAAAATACCTCTATGAAATATCATGTGTATTTTTCTATACTTCAGTGTTTGTTAGCATGTAATATATATTTTTTTTCCAACGAGGCTGCTTTTATTGGCGGCTAAGCCTTAACAGACTCGGCATATTCCCCAGAACTGAGAGTCATTTTTTTTGTTGCACCATCTAGGCGACTCTCGCTACCAATTTTGATTCTTAGATTACAATGAATCTGAGTTCTCTGTGGATGTTAAAGTATGTCGAGATTTAATTTTGTCGAGAGAACCCAAGCCGAATGGGTACTCAAGGGAACTTTTACAAGCCACATAATTATATGACATGGGTGGCCACGATTTTCCCTTCCAGAAAATCTGACGACTCAGCCAGGGCAAAAGGAAAAAGTTAGCATCAGGGTTTAAAATGGACGGTTGCTAGTTGTGAAATTTGACCAAATCCTACAATTTTGCAACTTAAAAAATAAATTTTGTCACAAATGACAAGTTTATTTAAAATTGTGCTATCAATTTTTAAAGGTAGTTTCCAAAGAACTTGCCCAAAATCATCATCTTAAAATAGCAAAACTTTGATCCTGAATGCGTCAAAATTTTATGCTGCGATCCTAAAATCGTAAAACTCCTTCAAAAAAAGCATACAATTACATAAAAGATTTTTTTAAATAAATATTTTTCTCAAAAATGCTCCCATATAATTTGCATTTGCTCCTAAACTTTAAGTTTAGTAGCACAGATTGCTTCAAAACTTTTTTATTTAATTTTTAACACTGGTTAGCATATAAATATTGCAGGGTTGGCATAGGTTTTACTAAAGGAAAATTTAAGACTTTTAAGTACAAATTTTTAAAACCAAAGACCTATTTCTGTTAGATATTACAATTTAGTACCTAAATTTAACCAAAATAAAATTCAATTTTAATGGAAACTTTAATGCTAAAATTTAATTAATAAAAACTTGAATCTGATAATTGAAATTTTTATTTCAATCAGAACTTTACAAATGGAAATATGAATAAAAATGGAACTAGCTTGGCTTGCAATTAAATTGTGTTACATACTTGCAGTTTTTAATACGAAATTTAGGTTGAGAAAATGGTTAAGAATTTTAACATCATCATTAGCTTTAATTAGATGCAACACACTTGTTTAAGAATAGTTGTTTGCAAGAAAAACTCAAATATAATTTAAATACTTTTTTTAATTTCTTTCATAACTTAATTTTTAATCATAATAATCTATTGATATTGCACTTGAAGCCGAGTGGAACTGAATTTTATTAAATAAAAACAAAAAATTCAACACTGATAAAATGAAAGTTTATAAATCAAACACAAACAACATGTGCTTACTTTTCTTGGAGGTGGAACTGGAGTTTGGCTTTGACTACTATTTGAGTCGTAAGACTGGGGTAAACTATCAGTAGATTGACCATTGCTCAAGGTTTCTAGTGCATCATTTAAAGCAACTATTAAAAAACAAAAATATTCATGGAAGTTTTAGTTATACACAAACAATACATACAATTGAAATAGTTAATAACTTCACGTGAGAAAAATAATTTGTAAAAAGTTTTTTTTATTAATACACCTATAAAACTAAGTTAATACATTTTTGTAAGAGAAATAAATTTAAAAGTTGATAAGCACAAACTACTTTTTCTTTTAGTTCTAACACTTTGTTATGATAGGCTATCATAAAAATAACTGGCAATATCCACATTAAAGAGGATCATGAATTTTGTTACAAATAATAGCCATTGATGGATTGCCAGAAAAAAAAAGAGAGAAATAGAAATCTTGATTTATCGCCAAATTGCAGTTATCCTGCAGCACTATTCAAAGTTATTAACATTCCCTTATAAGTATTTATTCTACAAAATACAATCTAACCAGATCTCGTTTAAGTTTTTTAAACGAATTTCAAAATTATTTCCTAAAGAGCAAACTTGCACAACATTGTCACGCACATGCACAGAAAAAGGTAAAACATTAAAAAAAAGATAAATAATAGAAGTTACAGTTGCTTTTAAATGTTATTATACTAATTCATCTCCAACCATAGATATCATAGTTAAAGTATTAGATTGGCAGATCACGTGACCTCCAATGGTAACGACGGGGCGCACATGGAGACCAAAATAAGGGGCAAAATGGACAGTGTTGCCACCACTTTAAGGAGAAAAATGCTACGGCATCATCGGAAAAATACCATTTAATTCTAAAATTACCAAAAAAATATCTTACAAATTCTAGCTGGATTTTGGAATCTTTTTAATGACTTGAAATGCTTTTCTAGTATTTTTTTCGTAATTTAGAATTAAATGGTATTTTTCCGATGATGCTGTAGCATTTTTCTCCTTAAAGTGGTGGCAACACTGGCCATTTTGCCCCCTTATTGTGGTCTCCATGCGCGTCCCGTCGTTAGCATTAGAGGTCACATGATCTGCCAATCTAATACTTTTAACTATGATATCTATGTCTCCAACGCAGTTTCTTATTTTTGTTAGGTAATATAAACACACATACCTGGTGGAGTAGGGGGAGGTGGACATTTGGGCCTTTGCAGTGATCCCGTGTTAGATATAGAAAGCCTGTCCACACTGGAAAGTCAAAATAAAGCTATAATAACACAGGTCACTGAAATAATCTTTTAATGGGAGAGTGCTGCAATTTTTATTATACACTGCTCAAAACAATTAGGGGACCACTTTGCGTACTTTTGTTAACTCTTTCAGTTCCAACTTTTAATTTTTTATTCTAAAAATCTAAAATTTGTTAAATAGAGCTGCGGTAGCTCAGTCGTGTGAAGCGTTGTGCTCGCATCCGAAGGGTTGTGGGTTCTGTCCTCGACGGTGCTCGCAATTCTGATGGTTGCTGGGTCGGCGCTTGTATTCGACTAAAGACCGCCGTGTTGCTAATGGTTGCTGGGGCACGTTAAATATGTCGTGGTCACAAAGTCCTCCATGTTCCCATACCAAATTAATACCTCTGGGGGTACCAGATCAGGGGGTTATCGGCCTTTGATCTGGATCAAAATTCCGATATGTGAGTGAGAATGGATGTGTGAAAGGGACCTTCCTGTAAAACGGATGTGTCATGCTGCGAGCAAAAGTCGGACTTCCTCCCTTGTGGCGCTCAATAAAAACGGAAGCCGCCCCACTTCGCCTTAAAATCGGGTAGTTCTCTACTCCGGGCTCGGTTACCGAGTGGCATTACAAACAACAAAATTTGTTAAATAGATTCATTATGCATCCAGAATTTAATTTAAAAAAACAGGGAAAAAAAATCTTGATTTTTTAACTAAAATTTAGGGGGGGGGGGGATCATAACTTTTGAATAAATTGTAACAATAATTTTTTCAAAACTTTATTCGTTAAAAAAAGTTTAAATCAATTTTTAAACATCTAAGAATGCAAGAGTGAAGAATTTAGGGTCAATTTATTTCATTAAATATTTTGGGAGTGAATTTTAATTTTACCGTGCTTTTCATATTTTCATTTCATTAAAACAAACATTATTTAATTATTCAATAGACATGATTCTTCCATCTGACGATAAATAAGTTCCAGCACAACTTAGTGGGAAAAAAATAGCAAGCTCATGATTCAAATGGAATCTTTGGGGATGAAAGGGTTTGAACCATGCATTCCCCTAATTGTTTTGAGCAGTGTAGTATCGTCTAAGGGAGTAACTTTGGCACAAGCGCAAAACCTTAGTGCAGAATTTCTTCTTGATTTTTTTTTACTGATAGGTCAAGATAGAATTGCTACTAATTGTAAAAGGCAGGCACATGTTTAAAGAGTGTCTAATGAGAAGTTATAAGCTTGGAAAGCCTGTGCCAAAGTTATCCCATTCGACAGTAATTTGCAAAGGGGTGCCAACAAGCTGCCATCGTTGTTTACCCAGACTATATTTGAAATTTTGATTCAATCGTTTTTCAGAATTCGTTCTCTTTTAAAACTCTGCTGTAAATAATTTCATTAGTTTGAAAACTCTTATTAGGGAATTTCTTGAAGAAAAAGATTCTTTAATAAAAGTTTCAGATGCCAGTGTTCGCAATACAGAGCGATTTGTATAGCTGGACAGAACAAGAAGGGCAATTTGTATTTAAAAAATAAGCTGTCTGGTTATAATTTCTGGAATATTTGTAATGAAAAGTAGATAAATTATGGAGGCAAAAGGAAAAAAGCTGCGTTTAAGCACATTCAAGCAAGTTTTATGTATTACTGCATATTTAATACAGACAAGGCTCAGTAGGGTATTTTAAAGTAATAAAATGCATAAAATTAATAGTACTATGCACCTGTAACAATAAAAAAAAAGCTACAAAATAAAATTACCTTTTAGGCACAGCAAATTCCGAAGTTTTTGGCACACCCGGTTTGGCACCTGCTGTTATTTAAAAATATTCAATTAAACATGCCCACAATATACCTTAATAGTCATAATAACTTAACTCAATAATTAAAATAATGGCAATGAAAATAAAAATCGGGGATTCAATACTATACTTAAGGTTTTTATAAAATATTATTAAAGTTAAGGTTCCTTGTAATATACTAAAGTAAGGCAAAAAGCTTTTAGGAAATCCTTAAACCACTTTTTAATTAGTAATGCGGTAGAAAATTAAATGAAAGTTATATAACAAGAGAAGTAAAACAGATAACAAGTAGGTATTTGTGTTGGTCTAACCTGTCATTTTAGTTTAAAAATAAGATTTCCATTGCTTATATACAGAGTTATACAAAATGAGTGTGATATTTTGCAATTATTAAACTTTTTCATATTTCTCATGTACTACTACAAAATATGCAAAAATATAGTCTCGAACAAAATACAGAAAGGAACCCAAAGATAAAGGTTTTTGTGGGTATCTTATTCATAAAATTTTTTGGATCCATTCTGCGTACCATATAACATTAGAGACTATATATTTGTGCCAAAATGTGTGTCGTAACACAAATTACAAATCATCATAAGTATTTCACATATTTCATGGTAGTTTGGGAGAAATGTGAAAAAATGTTTAAGTGTCTCATTCATTTTATTCGATCCCTGCATCAATACTTAAAAACTCTCAATAATCTTTAAAGCCATAAAAAGTTATTTGAATATGCAATGTAAAATGAGCACATTAATATAATGCAGTTACTTATCATTAAAAAATTATGCAAATGCATTAGCAAAAGCTGCAAGATAGCAAACAGGCAAAAGGAAAGAAAATGCCCTTAATTAGTGGTAACAAGAACACAGAAAATACCTAATAAAGGACCCAACACATCACACTTTAAATACGATTAAACAATATTTACCACGACTATGTACATACAAAGGGAGTTAAGCATTGCAAAACAATTACTTTTTAGAGGCCAGTCTTAGATTTTACAAAATCATTTCTTGCTGATAAAAATAGGAACCAAAAAAATGGTTACAAGTTATTGGGGACAGAATCTATACTAACAATATAATTCATATTAAAAAGGTCAAAACTGAATTACAAACCTCTATTAAATATTGTAAAAAAATTTACAAAATTTGAGAAATCTTAAAATTGTCGTCAAAGGCATTGTTCACCCCTTTTTGTACAATAAACAGAATAAAAATAAAAACTTTGTTATTAGAACATGGAAGAATAAATAAATTTAATAAATTATGTTGTCATTTTAAAATAGTGCTTAGTAATAAAGGTTTGAATAGGAAAAAAATTGATATTGTCATCACAAGGGGCTAACATTATGCAAAATATTTGACTGGTCACTAAAAAGCGAGTTCATAATTGAACTCTCAGTAAAGCCATTCTAAAAACTTAACTAATTGGCAGAAATACACCAAATTTGGCACAAAAAAATATATATTTACACAGAAATATATAGAATTCCAATTCCTAACAAGGAATGTTTGGGGCTACACCAATCATTTCAAGCCAAAATGTCAAAATAAAAAAAAATAACACCAAATTGCAAATTTTATTCTTGAAATGAAAATTAATAATCTTGCTGAAAATCCAACAAAATAATTCTAAACTACTTTGATGATCATTTTAAACTTGGGGATACAGCAATGCTACTAAATTTCCACTAATGGATTTTTTTTTAAAGTTCTTTAAAATGCTTTCTCTTTCATGTTTTTAATAGCCTCTCTACCAAATTCAGTGCAATTTCTGCCTTATCTGATTTACTTTAGTTCAAATGGTAAAATTATATTTTCCTTCCTAGACTATAAAAATAAACCTGCTAAGCTTTTAAGGCATTTTCTATGTTGTATTACCACAACTTTTAGTTAAAATGCAGTTTTAGGAGTCCCTAGGTGAAATCATAAAAAGCTTTGGATGATTCCACAAAGCACAAATTCTGTTTTTACGCAAACCAGTAATGTGTATCTTATTTTATCCAATTTTTTTAATATTAATACTTGTAACAAAATACACTTATTTTTAAAACTGTAGGATATTTCTCCACAAACACACATTTCATGTTTGAAGTATACAATTTAGAAGGATAGCAACTCTAGCCAAATTCACTGCAAAATTGGACACTTGGTTTGGCAAATTTCGCCAAGGAACCCCCCAAACTGCATTTCAGCCCAACTAGTACATTGCAATTAGGTTCATAATCGAGAGATAATTATATAAAAAAATATTCGGTTTTTAGATCAACTTGGGAATCAAATAGTAAGATTTGAAAATTCCTCTCCTAAGCTTCAAGTCCTTAAACTCCTCCCTCGAAACATTTTTCATAAACAGAGATCCCACTATGAAAGTTAACAAAACTAACGACACACAAATTTAGGTTAAATTGAGTTTTTAAAAAAAAACAATTTGTTTCAATATTTAAAAATCTACAGAATATTCTGTAAAACATAGCTGCAACACAAAAGTTTGTGAGCAATTTCAACACTATAATTTACCTTATTAGTGGGACCATTTTTATTAAAGATAAATTTTTAAGGGGATGTTTCAGAGGGACAATCCAGCGTAAGAATACTTAGGACTTTTTAGAGTTGAGAGTTGAATTACTGTCCAACTAGAGCTACACAAAGTTCGAGAATTGATGACGATATATCTCACCTATACCTGTATTATTTACATGCATTTGTTAACCGCCAATGGCAACACTTACCTTTTTTTACTGTATGAGTTTAACATGTTTAGTGCTAATAAAATGCCTTGTGAACACGTTGTGTCTTCTCTTGGCCGTTGAGTTTATGCCTTAGGATATTGAACTTCTTATCTATGTTAAAGCTTAATTAGACTTTAACTTAGTGAGAATAGTTCCTGTAAATGTGTGACTTTGAGTAGTCTTCAATTAGTTTCATAGAAATACGAGGTCGGTAATTTTCGACACAAAGCTATTGGCGATCGGCGTCGTAATTTAGAACCACAACCAAGTGACAAGCCAACACCAGAGTAAGCACCAACACAACTATCAGGAGCAACATCGTAAGTAGCATTGGAACTTAGGAGCATATTTAACGTACAATCCTTATACATGGGTTTGTCAGACTTTTGAGATGCACAGACCGTTTACAGGTTAGCATTGTTTTGTCAATGCCCGTGCCTGAACTGGGACATTTTTCATGCAAGGCAAGTGCCTTAACGTCTCGTATCCCCAGCCCAGGACTTGTTAAATCTTACTTTTTGATGCCTAATGACACCTAAAAACCAAAATATATAATTTCTTTCCAACTATTCCTCTTTTTTTTCTTTATCTAATTGCAATGTACTAATAAACTCTCGCCTCCACACCAATTACCAAGCGGGCTGCAGCGCATAGCAGGAGCCGCGAGCCATGAGCCAAATCAATGCTTGAACGAGTCTGGAGTGTTCCTCGATCAGCCCGGCGAGGGGGGAGAGGCCGGGTCGAGGTGTGCGGAGTGGCAGGGCGGGGAGGGGGGGCAGCACGCTTTCATGCTCCCTGGAGCCAGCGGACTGTTGAAGGAGACTGTTAGATGGAGGATGAACTATGCACTAAAAGCAGGGTTTCATAGAGTGCTAGCTCAAAGGCCAGCAACGAAAGTTAGAACCAATATTGGACCATAAAGTATTTTAACGCAGAAAAATTCAAGTGAAATTTCATACATATAGAGCTTCTTGGGGCATAATAACTTTAAATAATTTACTCCAAAAGCCTTTAATATAATTTCGTGAGTTTTAGGGTAGATATATCACGAGCCCAGAAAAATCAAACTTTAATATTTTTTTAACTGGTTAGTATAGTAAGATTGTTTGGTTTGAGTTTATGGCCCAAATTCCAGCAACGACTCTGTAGTAGTTAGTATCAGCTATATAGTAATGAGAAAGGTACAACAAATCAGCAGTAGTTTCCGATTGTTTTTTTTTTTTTAAAAACCAGAATCATCCCTTCAAGGGCATTTCGTTTTTCTCCATCGCAGTGTTTGTATGGAAATCAATAGATCTTTGAATCATTTAAGAATATTGAAATTACAAACTCGTATTCATTTCCAAACAGTGAAGTAGTGCATCGAGTCATTATCTTAATGTTAGTGCTAAAAATAAGATGTTTCATTTTCAGTTACTTTTTTTGAAAATGTCTTTTTGGAGTGTTTTGCTTAAGTAAAACAAATCAAAATAGATCTTTGAAATCATTTAATATTGGAAAATTACAACTCGTATTCTTTCCAAAACATGTGAAGAGTGCATCGAGCATTATCTTTAAATGTTAAGTTGCTAAATAAAAATGTTTCATTTTCAGTTACTTTTTTTGAAATGTCTTTTTTGGAGTGTTTGCTAAGTAAAACTAAATCAAAATAGATCTTTGAAATCATTTAAGAATATTGGAAAATTACAAACTCGTATTTCATTTCTAAAACATGTGAAGAGTGCAATCGAGTCATTATCTTTAAATGTTAAGTTGCTAAATAATAAGATGTTTCATTTTCAGTTACTTTTTTTGAAAAATGTCTTTTTTGGAGTGTTTTGCTTAAGTAAAACTAATTCCAACTACAATTTTGCTTTAGATAGAGCACCAGGGATAATGGACGGTTTTGTTTTGAGACGGTTTGTTGTATCTCTATCCAAGCCTTAAGATAATGCTATAGAGGGCTCTATGGTATGGAAGTACTTTAATGATATTATATGGTAGAATAACATGAAAGGCATTTTTTATGCCTATTTTTTGTCGATACTTTATGCCAACATTCCTGAGTAGTCACAAAAACTGATTTTCTTGTCCTGTTGCACAAATTTGGTAACTGTTTAGTTAATACACCAAAAACCTGGCTTAGTTTAATAAGAGAAATTATACTTATGCTAAAAAATATACTTTTTCCTCATCAGTATTGTATAGTTGAAAAAACTTTGTAGTCATCGGTTGTATTAATGAGTAGAAATGGTTATTTTGATTTTGCAACACAAAAGCACAATGGGCAGCTGATAAAGGATCTACATGTAATGAAGGAAAAACAAAGGGAAAACTAATTTATAGTTTTGAGTCATGAATAGCAAACTAGCACTAATGGAACCACACATACCCTAACATGACGGGGACCAACTAATTTTTTTAACTCAATAATTCCCAAGGGGAAGATATGTTTACTATTAATGCTATTGACATTTCCATTTTTTCTTCAAACATTATGCTTTCTTTAAATATATGTTTTTAATTAAAATGTTGTCTATTTTTATTTCTGTAATTCCGACTCAATTAAAAATATTCAAATAATGGGCTCGAAAAATTTAAAATTTTTAACACAATTATAGCTTTAAGTTTCTTAAACACTTAAAAATTAAAAAGTTTTTAAAACAGCACACAATGCTGTATTAGTTTAATTGTATATTATTTAGATAAAACTTTTTAAACATTAGTTTATGTTCCAAACCACTATAAAATCAAAATTTGCCTAAAAATGTAAAAACTATTAATTTTGCAGACATCTTTAATACAGTAAAAATCATCTTATTGAAGAAATTTTACTTATTCTGTTTAGATTATCTCAGAATAAAAGTCAAATAGTTTACAACATAGTACAATGCAATTAGATAAAAAAAAATGGGCAATAATCGGAAATATTATATAAAAAAAATTGGTGTTGCAGTTTTTTAGGGGGTGTTTAACACTTAGAGTTTATGATCATACTACACTGCTCAAAAGAATTAGGGGAACACATGGTTTCAACCCTTTCTTCCCCAATGATTCCATTTGGTATAATCAGTTTCCGATATTTTTTCTCACTAAGTTGAGTTCGCACTTGTTCATCGTTAGATGGAAGAATCGAGTCTTTTGAAGAATTAAATAATGTTTTGTTTGTTTTAATTAAATGAAAATATGAAAAACATGTTAAAATAAAATTCACTCCCAAAAAATTTTATGAAATAAATTTACCTTAATTCTTAACGCTTGCATTTTTAGATGTTTGAAAATTCATTTTAACTTTTTTAACAAATAAAGTTATGAAAAAATTGTTATTATTTATTCAAAAGTTATGATTCCGATTTTTCCCCCCTTAAATTTTATTAAAAAAAATTTAGATTTTTCCCCCTAATTTTTACCATATTCTGAATGTGTAATGAATCTATTTCACAAATTTTAGATTTTTAGAGTAAAAAATAAAACATTGAAATTGAGAGGGTTAACAAAAGTACGCCAAGTGCTCCCCTAATTGTTTTGAGCAGCGTATTTGATACATAAGGAGCCCTAAAAAACCAAAATTTGTTAGGTATTTTTCTTTTTCAATTTTGAACCTAATTGCAACGTACTAACAGTAGACAAGTTCGAAACAAAAAAATATTTTTGTATGGAGAAAAGAATAACAAAAGTTAGGAGTTACGCTTAGCTCAAGCTTAGCTTTTATAAAGCAAGTCTCAGTTGTATGGTTTATGCACTTTTTTAGTAAGAGCAAGCTTTAACAAAGAAAACTAATTTTAAAATTATTTTAGCCATGCAATGTTATCAAAATGCAGCTTGAGCCTTAATAAATTAATATAGTTTTTAATGTTATGTCAAGAGAGAAAATAGAAACCAAACACTTATGTTAAACAGTTATAAGTTTAAAAAATACAACAAAAAATTTGAATTATTCTTTCCAATAATTTCCAAAACCTCCTAAAATAACAAACTTAAACATAAAAAGTACAACTAATTATGACATGTCTAGATTTTCTAAACAATTGTAACAACTATTTATATATTTTAATTTTTGTATGTATTTTTTTTGTCATGTGAAACTTTGACCAACCATTAATAAAAAGCTGATGGGCTATTGTTTAAATGTTTAAAGAAACTTTTGATTGAGTAAATATACATGGTTATGCTTTGACCATTCAGATACTTACTACAAAATTCTAAGAGGAATTAGTTTTCAACCTAAATAAACAGTTAAACCTTGTTACCGTGAACTTAAGGGAGAGCCAAAATGGTACATTTTAACCATAAGAAAAATTCAAGACAAGGAACGTTGTTTGAATGTTAAAAATTTAGAACAAATAAATTTTTTCACTAATAATATACGATATAGTTTATACTGAGAGAAGAAACAAAATAATTAATAAATAATGAATACAGTTTATGTAAAAAAGAAAAACTCCAGAAATAAGTTCAAGCTAAGCAGTATTTCAAGTAAAGTGATTCACAGAATTAAAATTTTGATTAATTCAAAACAGGCAGGGAAAAAGGCTTTTGGTTAATCTTAATACGATTATAGTAACAATTGCCAAGAAAATTTTTCATGCAAAAATGAACTTTCTGCTTAAGTTAATCTAAATAAACAAAATATAAGACAAATGAAGACCATAGTACTGAACCATTTATGTAGAATAAACTAAGTTACACGAAAAAAGAATTTTAAAAACTTAATGTTTTCATTTGGCAAGTTAGCTGTTAATGGCATTCAAAAATGGATCATTAACGAGTCAAGCAAAATTTCACAGGGTTCATACTCTATCTATGATAGTGAAATTCAGGAGTTTAAAAGGAGTTTTTCAGGAGTGCAGCAATGTAAGTTCAGGAGGTAACGAGGAATAAAATTGAATATGTTTGTTATAGCATTAGTCTAGTGACTTCACTTCACTTAAAATGATGAAACATAAAAAAAATCTTCTACAGAGTTAGGCGGTGCATTCTGGGATATTAACTAGTATCATAATGTCCGAACTCTATTTTCTACTGCGCATGCACAGTAGACTTATTCCGTATAAAGTACGTGATAAAAACAGCAGAGAAAGGGGGGAAACTATTTGTGTCGCCAAGAAAACTTTTTTTTCAGGAGAGGCAAAAAAATATCAGGTGAGACACAAATTTCAGGAGTTATAAGGGCCCTTATAAGCAAAAAATGAAATTTAGGAGTTTTTCAGGGAATTTCAGGAGGCGTACGAACCCTGATTCCACAATAAAACAAATTCATGTTAACATGGTTCAACTGCAAAAAACAGGTAAGTTTTTCATGCCTGAAGAAAAAAAGAACTTGTTTCTACACTATAATTGTTTGAAAGCTACATTTTTCATTCACTCACATGGGATTACAACAATCCCATATGAGTAGATAGCTTAGAAGAGTGTAGTGAAATTTTTGAAAAAATTGAGATTTTTGTGTCAATGAACATATTATTCCATCCCTTAAAGATTATCGACACATGTTGAGTGCGAAATAAAAAGGTTAACTCATTTTCACTTTTGTCACTTAGCACATTCTTTCATTAAGCTCCTCAATTGTACTTGTTTTGTCTTTGATAATAAAGAACAATAATAAGATTTCAGTCATCACTCATCAGTCAAAATATGAAACACTCACTAAAATTATGATTAAAAGTTTCAATTGTGTAGAATAAAATAAAAGTAACTTTAGTGACTAGATTGGCCAAAAGTGACTTTTAGTGACCAAAGAAAAAAAGGGACTTTTAGTAACTAAAGAAAAAAAGTGACTTGGTGAGAGAACTGTGGTTTGACTGCACAAAACAGATCAGTTTTTCCATACTTGTAGGAAAAAACAACTCGTAACTAAACTTAGCATAACTATACTGTAATACCTAACTATAGTTTATTTAAAATTGATTGCAAGATTGCCCCCCAGAAAATGAAAAACTCACAGAATGGCTTAGTGAGTTGTTTTTGATAATAAAGAATAATAACAAGATTTTAGCCACAAAAAAAACACTCACTGAATGGCTTAGTGAGTTATTTTTAATAATAAAGAATAATAACAATATTTTAGCCAAAAAAAGAACACTCACTGAATGGCTTAGTGAGTTGTTTTTAATAATAAAGAATAATAAGATTTTCTCTCCTAAAAAAATGTAGTACTCACTGAATGGCTTCTTGTTCTGGGGTGGTGGTGGGGGTGGCATGGTGCGTGGCGTCACCAGCGGACTCTGCTTGATGGTCTCGCTGATGGAGCTGGATCGACTGGTAGGGGAGTCGTTCCCCACCACACTGGCAGGCCGGGAACCGGTCATGTGTTCCGGTGTCACTTGACCACCCTGTCAAAGAGATTTCTATAGTAAATTTATTATTCGAACGGTTTGTGGCAGCATTGCGCCACTTCTTGGTGCAGCAAAGATCTCTTCCAACCACAATTATCGTCTTTGGTTTTAGTTTGGTTTAGTTTGAATTATCGTCACACTAGAGCTACACGAGGGCTATTGGCAACGGGCATCGTATTTTAGAACCACAGTCAAGTGACGAGCCAACACCTGAATAGGCATCAAACGCAACCGTTAAGGGTGACATTGTAGGCAGTGTTAGGACTTTGAAGGATATTTAACGTGCACTCCCTCTACACTGGGTATTATTCGTGGACATTTTTGGCTGCACTAGCCATTTATAGGTTGGCAGTTATTTTGGCGATGCCCATATCCGAACCTAGGACCTTTCGCATGCTAGGTGAATGCCCAACCGACGGGGCTCCTCAGCCCCCCCCCCCCACTCTGGAAAGACATTTTCAAAATAAAATTGATTTTGTCTTTAACATAGCAAAATGTGCAGAGTATATATACTTTACTCCCGTTCAGCCCTTGGCGTCATTGTGAGATTGGCAGGCGGAACGATCGTTCCGTCTGATATTAAATTTCATGTTCGAACGGTTTAGCTGTGACTATTAACTTACTGTGTCTTAACCGTTATCTTTCACTGACGTTTTGGATATGAAGTTTTGTTTTTGAGAAGTGTGTGCATGTTTTCTATCTCATTTTTGATTTCAAGATTTCATTTATGAGTTTCGTTGTGTGTTGTGGAGAAATAAACTTCTTTCTGGGGATCTTAACTTTCTTTCTGGAAAGATTTTGTGTTTATTAAGCTTCTGAGCATTAAGGTTTGTTCACAATTTATGTGAAAGAATGTTGCTTTGATTTTCAATGTTTCATTTTTGTATTGCTTTGCAGCTTTAGCACAGTCATTGATTGAATTATATTTTGAATTTCATTGTATTTCTTTTTCTTTTGTGGTGTATTTAGGGAATAATTATTATCGAGTAAAGCTTGGATGAAGGAGCTGCAATTTGGCAAGTTATTCAGATATTGAAATGAAACTAATTTTGTAAAGTGTATTAAAATTGTAGGTTCTATCAAAGCTAAATGAAATTAATGTTTAAAAAAGATGAAAGCACCAATAAACCAATAATTTTGTGTGTAAAAAATGTGATGTAACAAATGTAAGTTAGCCAATATGCATACTGCTAGAAGACCAAGTTTATCCTATATTGACTACAACTTAAAAACAGAGAAAAAAAATGTACCTTTTCGTCCCCGTCTTCATCACTAAAATCAGTTGAGCCGTCTTCTTGAGACAAACCCCAGTCCATATTTACATTTTCAAACAGGGTTTTCTTGTTTTGGACAGCATGGTCCAGCTGAAAATTAATACAGAACATTTTTTATGATTCATTTCACACACATGTTGACACAGTTATTATTTTGAAAACCATGGTTTAACCCTCTGTGGGATATGCAAATTGGCTTAATGTAAACTTGTTTTCACTGTACAAGGTTAAAAAGGTAATTTTTTAAAGAAAATATAATTTCTTTAAATTTTTTTTAATTATATTTCGGTAACGCATGATTATAAATGACTCACCTATACTTCAAATTTTTTAATTTAGTGAGATCATAAAATTTATAAATTATGTGTGTTTCTGGAAAATCTGAGCCAGGTGATATGTTTATATGTCTGTATACATCAGAGGGTTAATTGAATACGTTTCATGTTTTAGAAAATATGAAACTAAAATGGGGTTGTTTCACAAAGGATCTGGCAATAGCTCTGCAGTTTTGTTTCATGTCTCTCAACAGTGTTGCCACCAGTTTTAGGAGAAACACTAAGAAAAAATACCATTTAATTCTAAAATTACAAAGAAATATCGTAAAATACTAGCTGCATTTTGGAATCTTTTTAGTGACTTTAAAAAAACTTTAAATGCTTTGCTAGTATTTTTATGGTAGGTTTTTGTAATTTTAGAATTAAATGGCATTTTTTCGTAGTGTTTTTCTCCTAAAACTGGTGGCAACACTGTTGAGAGACATGAAAACAAAACTGCAGATCTATTGCCAGATCCTCCGTGAAACAACCCCATTAAGTTCAAAAACATAAATTCTGCTAGTTATAAGCTTTAACTTTGTACAAACTGTGATATAAATCAGAGAAACTGAGGTTCATATGATTCTAGTAATATCTGTTATTAATGTAACATGGAAATGATAAAACTATAGCACATAACCAATAAAAAATACGTTACAAACACATAAAATAAGCATTTGACACATGTTAATTATTAAAAAAAGTTATGTCAGGTCTGCCACAAATAAAGATTCACTAATGAGAATGATGCCAAAGTTAGGTTAAACTATTTTTAAAGAATTGTATCATGATACAAAATATGAAATAATACAGCATATTTACATTCTCAAAGATACTTTTCTTATTTTGTACAGCATGTTCAAGCTGAAAATTAAAACAAAAACATCCTAATTAAAACAAAACATAGATCATTCGAATGCCTAAGATAGACTAAATGTGTATAAAAACAATGTGGCTTTTGTTTTGAATTAGTGCAGCACACATGTAGTGGATACGTAATAAAAAATGTTGCAGAACTATCAGGAAAATATTTACATGCAAAGTGATGAAACTATTTTACAAAAAATTAGGTAGTGTAATAACAATTATGAAATTTGATATATTTTTTTTAAGTACTACACTGTAAGTGGACAAATAATTATCTTGTTTTAATAAAATTTCCAAATAGTAGGTTGATTACACATTAGGGTGGGCCGAAAACCCTTTTTTCGTATTTCTTAAGGGGCACAGGAATAAAAAGGTGCCAAATGGTCTCAAACTGACACTTGTAAAATTTTATTGCATTCCTCTAAGTCTTTTTGCCTCCGAATCGCGTTTAAAAATTTGATTTTTTGTGTTTTTTACGATAATTTTCTGAACATCTAAAAAAAATAGGATTTTTGTTTACAGAAAATAGTAAAAAAAGTGGCAAGCAATCCGAACATAGTCAAGAATGTCTGTAAGCGTGAACTGGTGAGTGATGGGTGGGGAGGGGCCCGTGAGGGTGGATGTTTACATTATCCGCACGAGTCCCCGAAACGTTCACACTAGAAGATGCATTGAGGAAAGCGCAGTAGTGTGAAACTTATCTGCTTGTTTTTGATATGGAACGTACTCGCTCTAAATGGAAATGCCCATTGTTTGAAAATGTAAAAGACTTAAATTGTAATGTATTACCTACGTACGAAGACGTGATAAAATGCTACGAGTATAACAGACACTTACTAAAACATAAATATGAATCTTTAAAAGAACCTTCTTACAAAGAATTAGAAGTAATAGTGGTGAACAAAATCGTGGAAATATGGATGAAAGCATCTATCCCAACAGTCCAAAACAAGCGAGTGAAAGTTATGTTGAAAAACTATCATCTAAAATACAAAAACATTTTGAAATCTCCCACAAAAACATCAAAGAAAAAGCTAGAAGAATTCCTTGCCAGCAGTAAATGTTTGTTTGACATTTCTTCATGCAAATGTAAGAACATCGATGAATGTACTTGCCCAAGGCATAAAAAGTTGCCTACCTGCGAGAAAAGTTTTTTAATTGATCAAAGAACAACAAAGAAAATGGTCATTGGAACTGTTGATACTTTAGCAACAACCAAAATAAATAATACATTAAAAAGAAAATTTCGAAGCAAAAAACATCTTCATCCTGTGATAGATATCCCAGAAGAGTGCACTGCGTCCATGTCTAGTACACCGGAAGAAATGAGTAACTCGGACAATGACGACATTTTTAAGCCTCGAGTGAAAAAGCTGTCGCTGTCTTCTACTGTACTTTCTGCTTAAACGAGTGCCAGTACATCAGTGGACTACAATTTACTTTCGAAGACGTGTGATCGGTTTGGAGTGTCAGACAGGGCTGGCGCAGCCATTGCTTCAGTAATTTTACATACTAACTCGGATGAAGTTATTGACAAAAACAAGCTTCGAAGGAAACGCAAGATATCCCGTTGGTTGACAAATGAAAAGAACCAAGACAACCAAATAAATGCTATGTACTTTGATGGGCGAAAGGATAGAACTTTTACTATATCAGAAAAGGATGGAAAGTATTACAAACAAAATATTGTGGAAGAGCATATTTCACTAGTAATGGAACCAGAGTCGAAGTTTTTGGGATATATTTCACCAAAATCTGGCACATCTAGATGCATAGAACAGACAATTAGTGATCATTTTTCGAAATCTAAAATATCTATGGAGTCTTTAGTAGCAGTTGGGTGTGATGGAACAAATGTAAACGTTGGACAAAATGGAGGTGTCATACGTTTGCTTGAAACACGGTTAAATAGACCGTTGCAGTGGATTGTTTGTTTATTACACATGAATGAGTTACCTTTAAGACATTTGTTCTCAGAAATTGATGGAAGGACATCTGGACCCAGGTCGTTTTCAGGAAAAATCGGCAAAGATTTAGAAACTTGTGAAAAAAGACCTTGTTGTTAACTTTCAACCTATTTCATCAGATTTGCCTCAGTTTTCTCTTCAAGGCCTTAGTACAGATCAAACTTATTTATACCAAATATCCCATGCAGTTGCAACAGGTGAGTTTCCAAAGGGTCTCATGCATAAATCTCCAGGTAAAATGTCTCATGCTCGATGGCTAACTCGTGCTAATCGTATTTTACGTTTGTACGTTTCCACTGCATCCCCAAATGAAAAATTAGTGGTTTTGGCAACGTATGTCATTAAAGTTTATGCCCCAACTTGGTTTGAAATCAAAATGCACTCTTCTTGCAAAGACGGAGCACGACATATTTTCAAACTCATCAGTGCGACGAGGTACTTGTCAACAGAACATAGGGCAATAATAGACCCAGTGATACAGAGAAACTGTTTCTTTGCCCATCCGGAAAATATCCTTCTTGCTATGCTGGCTGATGATGACCAAGATGTTCGCGAACTAGCAGCAAATCGAATTATGAAAGCCAGAAGCTTTCGCAGAAATACTGTTCGTCAGTTTCGGCTTCCTATCATTAAATTTGACTCGGAATCCTACACTGACATGATTGACTGGCCAGAAAACATTTCTAATCCACCTATTTTAAAATCCTTATCAAATAAGAAAATCCAATCACTTGCTAAGCAAAAAGATGATCTCTTCATAATGCGCCTTCCATGTCACACTCAAGCAGTAGAAAGAGCAGTGAAGGCTGTGACAGAAGCTTCATCTATGATAACAGAGAAATCAGATAAGGAGGGTTACATAAAGAACCAAATAGAATCGAGAAAACAAATGCCTAAATTTGATAGCAAAAAGGACTTCCATGTTTTTGAACTGCATTATAACTATATCAAGTAAATCAGAAAGGAATTAAGCAACATTTGGTAAAACAGGAAAAAATACTCCGAGTCAAATAAAACATAAATGAATTAAAGCTGTTTACATAGTAATTATAGTTTAAGGTCAACTTTTTGTGCAATTTTTCCAAAAAAGGTATGTTACGCTTAATTTCTTTCTGGTTAACATAAATATGATCCGAATATCAAGTTTGAAAATTTTTATAATGAATATTATTACATATTATGTATTTTATAAATTTATACTCCTTTTTAAATATTTCATTCATAGCTTAGCTAGATTATATTTCTTTTTATATTGATTAATCAAAAATTAGTAATAATATGTGATGTTTCTTCTATTTTTTCTCATTAACAAATTTTATCCTTCGTGGAAAAGTTGTGCCTCTCCCATTGAGAAAACATGGCAGCAAGCCTCACTTTTTTGCGTACTGTGCCATATTATCAAATATTGTCTTTTTTGAAAATTGTCTTAATTATTATTTTCTTAATAAAACTATGTTTAATAGATTTTGTTTTAATTTATGGCTATAGTTTTTAAAAAAATTCCCATTTATATTGATAAGTTTAAAATTTGATATTTTTTTCAAAATACAAGTATTTCAAACCAAATTCGGAGGCAAAAAGAAATGTTCAATGTTAAAAAAATTTGCGTGTGAACTAATAACATCATTTGGCACCCTTTTCTTGCTGTGCCCGTAACAAATTCGAAAAAAAAAAATTCCCCATAGGAAAACGGCCCACCCTATTACACATATTAATTTAGATTGAATATAGCAGTTTCTCTCATACCACAAGTGTATAATTTCAGTTTGTGATTTAGTAAAAAATAAAATCACTTTTGGACAGGAGTAACCAAAAGTAATAAATACTCGTACACATTGTAAGTTGAGCTTGGGAAAACTATAACCGCCTATTTTGAACACAAGAGACCGTTATATGTGACAAAATAAAAAAAAATAACATGAGGTCTTATAAAACGAATTTAAGTAATGGACAGTAGTATCAGAGAAAAAAAATATATAGTCTTACATTTCTAGTCATTTAACTTTTTCTTAATTGTTTTCTAATGTATTTTGAAGTTCAAATTAAGGACCAAACCGTAGTTGCCTAGATTTGAGATGACTTCCTTGGTTAAAAAGACAGTAGTGACCAAAAACTAAGGACTTGACTTTTAACGCAGAATACATATAAAATTCTTTTCATTTTACAAATTTACACTGCAAAATTGCTAATTAAGCTTGTTTTTTTTTGTTTTTTTAAGAATTGTAGTAGGACATTATCTGAACCAGACAAGCACAGAGGGCTGAATCCATATACATAATGAAGAAGTTAAAAATTAGATTTTAAGTGCAATGTTTACACTAAAAACAATCTAAAATAGGTGAAGAACCTACGGACAAATAGGACTTTAACTAGGATTATTATGCTACTTTAAGGCGACAAAACTAAAAAAGCAGAATCGTGCTTGCACTGGCAGAAAAAACTCACTAGCTCTGCACAGGTATGGAAGTCATGTTCTTTGGCAATGTCGAGGGGGGTCTTGCTCTCCCGGTTCTCGATCTGGGGGTTGGCACCGCTGCGCAGAAGCAACTTCATGCACTCGGATTGGTTGCTCTGGGAGCACAGGTGAAGGGCTGTGCTGCCGTCTTTGGTTTGCTTGTCCAGGCTGGGGCTGTGGAAAAAAGAAGTCAAGTTTAGATAAAAGGGGGACCAAACTAGCTTAGGCACTAAAAAGTGGGAGTTTTGCACCAGTCTGATTGAAACTGAAGTTGTTGCAGTGCACATTATGCTTCTTTTTTGCAAACTGATAGGCACAAAGATCAGTCTTTGGCTAAATAAACGTTGCACTAGAGATACACGAATGCTATTGGTGACAGGCCTTGTCATTTTGAACTGCGGTCAAGTGACAAGGCTGTCGCTTGAACTGGCACCAATGCTACCCTAATAGCTTTAATGAATATTACATTTTGCAGATTTTTTAATTGAAGTAATTTTGATTATATTTTAAAAATTATATCTATATAACTATTATAAAACCTTCCGCTTAAGTTATAAACATAGTGTGGAGGCTAGAAAAAAATTGACTTTCAGATTGCAAATATATAACTTTATTGACCACTTAAATTATTTAAATGCAGTGAAAATTAAGAATTAGTTTTAGTTTGAATTATCGTCACACTAGAGCTACACGAGGGCTATTGGCGACAAGCATCGTATTTTAGAACCACGGTTAAGTGACGAGCCGACACCTGAGTAGGCACCCAACGCAACAGTTAAGGGCGACATCGTACGCAGCTTTGGGACTTTGGAGCATATTTTAATGTGCACTCCCTCTACATGGGGTGGGTATAATTCGTCAGACATTTTTGTCTGCATGGGCCGTTTATAGGTCGGCAGTTATTTTGGCGATGCCCGTACCCGAACCTGGGACCTTTCGCATGCTAGGCGGATGCCTAACCAACTGGGCTCCCAAGCCCCAATTAAGAATTTAATGAAATGTACAAACTAACCTGTTTTGAACTAGGAAGTCGACGATGTGTAAAGTGTTACCATCTTCTTGGGAAACTGCAACATGCAGGCTAGTTTCACCTATTGCCTGTAAAACACAACATGCAAATATTAACTCTTAATAATTTCATACAATATACTAGGTATAAAAAAATGAGAGCAGTACAAAGCAGTCTTTAAATACTTGACAATTCATTTTTTTTTAAGGTAGCTCCCTACCTTGAGGGGTCTAATTTTTTAATACTTTAAAATTAACTAATTTTTTTAGTAAGAATGATGAATAATAATGTTAAATGGAATATTTGACCAAAAAAATTTTTTAATTAAAATTTAATTTTTTAAAAAAAATGCTAATTTTGAAGAAATTTGCCTTAAATATAAGACCTATGCAAAACGCCAAAAGTAAAAAAATAATTCATTTTTTCTTTAAATATTAGGCAGAGTCATTTTTTAGACCTTCTTACATGTTTTGAAATGAGATTTAAGCAATATTCCTAATATTTTAGGAATTACATAGTATCAACGCCATGTTTATAGAAATTTTTACAAAAAAAAGGAAATTTTAATATTAAAAAGTCCATAAAATAAATTCTATCAGTTATTTTACTTAGATCTTATTTCAAAACACACTTGAATTTATGAACATGCTATAAAATTTTTATTACATTATATCAAGTAGTTTTTGAGATATCAGGTTTTGTCGTTGCATTGAAAAAGCATTGTCGTTGAAAATTACCGTTCTTCTGAAAACGCGTTTAAAGTTACGGGTTTCAGAAATACACAGTGGGCTATGCTTTTTTGAAATAGCCATAACTTTTAATTAAATTATAGTAGAGTAGAAATTAAGTATAGTAAAAATCTCAACAGTGTTTTAAACGTAAATAATAGGGCTTCTCTTTAAACCAATAAAATAAAATTGTGAAAATTGTCAAAATTCGACGTTTTCAAGGTAGGGAGATACCTTAAGTGTTTTAGGTTAAGGTAAAGTAAAAATCCCTTTAATATGTTGACTTATAACTATTTCAAACTGAGATAGTTGAATTTTAATTGATTGGTTAGATTGAATTAAGATCCCACTAGGGCTATTGGAAAATGGGACCTAAATGTTAATTGGGGATTAAATTTCTTAGGTTACAATATAAACCAAAATTTGCATTTGTTTTTAATTTTAAACTATTTAAATGATAAGTAAACAATAGTTTTATGGAAAAATACAAAACAATTTTAATGTTATACCTATTATTCTAAAAAATTAATATCTTTATTATGGAAAAAAAATAGAGATAATTTTCAAATTTAAAACTTGGAAGTTTGGGCCCATTGATCTTTTATCCACACGCAATTCCAGATATATTTCTTGAAAGTTTTTTTTTTTTTAAATAATCACAAAATTTTGGGTTTTCCAGATAAAAAAAGTCTGGACTTCAAATGTTCCACTGTATAATGCTAAAATTTCTAAAGCTTTTCATACACAAATATTCTAAAATATATAATTTGATGTAACACAGAAACATAATTAAACTTACACTACTAGGAAGGACACTGGTTAAATCTACACCTTCTACAAAGGCCTGAAGTAACTGGTATACATTTTTAGAAGTAACAGCATTTTCTAAATAAGTTATTAAACTAGTCTCATCCGACGTCTTTCTTGTAGCAAATTTTCTATCGACATATTTACTTCGTATAAATTCATACCGTTCCTCCCTGAAACACAAAGCTTATTATAATGATTTTAATTAACTATCTTCACTTTAAAATACATAATAGACACATAAAATTATTGGAACATATAAAAAAAACAAAGTTTAGGACAAATGTAATAACTTTCAAAAGATACTTAAGTATCAATTTAAGCTGTATTGAAAACAGAATTTCACCTTTTTTTCTTACATTTAATTATAATAAGTCTTTTAGTGACTTGTCATTAATTGCACATATATAAAACATTTTGGCATGAATTATTAACTAAATAGACTGTTGGGTCATTAAAAGAAATTTAAGGGCTTTTGAGAAAGAATTTAAAGTCTGTGGGAACAATGTTTAAAGTTTAGAGAATTCAGTTCTATTTTGAATGTAAGCATTGTGGTACTGAATAATTAATGTGAATCAGGGCTCGAAAAACCGCCCGTCCTCGGCTGTCAAAAATTCCCTGAGGACAACGAATTTCTTGAATCGACGTCCTCGTGGACGACCATTTCCCCGTTAATGTTCGTGATACATTTAAAATTATTTCCTAAAAGAAAAACTAGGTTACTATTAGTAACCTTTCTTTTGTAACTGTATAATGTAATCCTAGTAACTACTAATTCGTTGCGCAATCTATATA
This sequence comes from Oedothorax gibbosus, assembly GCA_019343175.1. Classification (NCBI taxonomy): domain Eukaryota; kingdom Metazoa; phylum Arthropoda; class Arachnida; order Araneae; family Linyphiidae; genus Oedothorax; species Oedothorax gibbosus. The sequence continues at coordinate 1,078,609 of JAFNEN010000414.1, forward strand.
AATGTAATAAATAATAGAAAATGATATTTTTATTTATTTAGCGGCTATTTATATAATTAGAGTTTGACAAGTCAGTTTTAAAGGAGGACGGGTACCTTGCTGAACAAGCCGTCCTCTATTACGGGTAAAAATTCAGTTTTTTCAAGCCCTGATGTGAATTTTAAAAAATAGCTTCATAATGTATTAAGAAACATTTATTTAAATGTTTCTAATGTAACTAACTTAATTAGTATATCAAGTTTACTACCATAATTAGACTTTAGAATATTAAAAGTGTACATAAAATTTATTTTATGTATCTGAAAAAAACTTTTACAAATTGACCGTTTTTTTTAGCATATGTGTTTATTAACTGATCAATACTAAGCCCTTAATATTCAGAATTCAATTTATAAAAGAGGCCTACAAACAAACATTTGCTTTCATATTGATAAATCCTATTTATCTAATTTTAAAAACTTAATAACCATTGGATAAACAGTCAATACTCGATAACTCGAAATCCCAGGGGACCCCCAAAAATATTAGACTTATCTGAAGTTCGAGTTATCGAAGTTACCTCCATTCCTCTCTACTGGACGAAACTGGTTTAAATGGCTTGATATGTGCCATAATATTATAGTTATACGCATTTCAATTTTTTAATAACACATGTAGACAACAAGAGAAGAATATGGTCAAACAATTTATTAAAACTCACAAAATTTGGCTTCATTACATATCGATTAGTATACCTGTAAATCTCATTTGAAAAAAAAAAGTTATTTCTTGTTGTTTGTATTTTTAAGTTGTGGCATTCACAGACATTTTGGATACAAAATGCTGATTAATTTGAACTGAAAATTTAATTTTTAACTGAAATGTTTTTTTCGGGAAATCTATCACAAACTTCGACTTAGATGATGTTAACTTCGAGTTATCGAGACAGTTTTATAAAGAAAAGTATAGAAATGATTCAGGACCTGATTAAAAGTTCGAGTTAGCAGATTATTCGACTTATAGGAAGTAGAGTTATCGAGGTTTGACTGCATATTTTTAAGTGAAATAGTTTATTACGAAATGTTACATTGCTCTCGTCCCTATGGACTACTTACATTGAGCTTTGTGGGGTAAGTTTCCTGGCTTGACTTAAATTTGCTTCTACTATGTCATTAAAGCCAGTATTACTCATCACTCTGGCAAGCTGGGGAAGGAAAAATATTATTAATACCTTAACTTAAACATTAGCTACAGAATACAAACTCATTTTGTTCAAAACAGACACATCAATAAAAGATATTAATAAATATTTTGTGGAGATAACTACAGAAATAAGTTCTTCCAAAACAAAGGTGCAATTCTGAAGGTTTCAGTTTTATCCTAATGAAATACTAGTATTGACAATTACTAGAAAAAAAGTCAATGTTTGAATTAAATTGCATTGTTTTTTTTCTGTATTTAAAGATACGGCAAAATGAATTTTTAATAACTAGTTTTCTCTCATCCAAAAAAATTTAACAAAAAGTGTATTTTTTTAAAAATAATAAGTTGTTTAGAATAAGTCCATCAAATCTGTTGTCAAAATGACAAATAAAACAGCTGACTTTTTTTTATAGTTACATTATAATCACAAATATTTGACATTTGTAAAAATTAAAACTTCTTTAATTGAATATTTATTATTTTTATTTTGGTTGAATTAATGCTATGCTAAAGCTACCACGAGGGATATTGGCATCCGTCGGTGCAATGTAGAACCAACTGTAAAGTGACCAACAGCAGAGCTGGAACTCATCGAAACTCATGCCGTATATACACTGCTCAAAACAATTAGGGGAACACATGGTTTAAACCCTTTCACCCCCAATGATTCCATTTAGTATCATCAGCTTGCGACTTTATTTCTCACTAAGTTGAGCTCATACTTATTTATCATTATATGGAAGAATCATATCTTTTGAAGAATTAAAAAATGTTTGTTCTAAATAAATGAAAATATGAAAAACATGGTAAAATAAAATGCACTCCAAAAAAAGTTTAGGAAATAAATTGACCCTAAATTCTTCACGTTTGCATTCTTAGATGTTTAAAAATTGATTTTTACTTTTTTTTAACAAATAATATTTTGAAAAAATAATTGTTATAATTCATTCAAAAGTTATGACTCCAATTTTTTGCTCCTTAAATTTTAGTTAAAAAATTAAGATTTTCCCCCTGTTTTTTCCCATTTTATTCTAGATGCATTTAATGAATCTAATTAACAAATTTTAGATTTTTAGAATAAAAAATAAGTTTGAACTGAAAGGGTTAACAAAAGTATGCAACGTGCTCCCCTAATTGTTTTGAGAAGTGCAGTACGCAGGGTCAGGACTTTAAAACACACCAGATTTAACATGCATAACGTCCCATATACACTGCACTATTTAGTAGTTGGGAACATTTGATTGATGTTGAAGTAAAACATTACGAATTCTACTAAGGGCATTTATTATAAATTCCAAAACATGTTATATTCTATTGTTGTACATTGATAACAAAGAAGCAAAATACATACTAAAAGTTGTGAAGTTCCGATGTTATCTAATGTTAAGGATTGAATTCGTGATATGTGGACACCTAGATCTCTGTGAATACCAGAACATTCAATGCACATTAAGATGCCAAAATTGGTTGACAGCCACGTAGGATCTAAAATATAAGGTACATAATTTTATTTTTACAAATAACAACAAGGTCAGAAAAAACCATCTAATACTCAAACAATATTTCCCCTATTTAAAATGAAAGCATTTTAAATTCCTATTAATCTTTAAAACTAATGCTAAATAAATGTAACATTAATAAAACTTTAAATTCAGAGTAACAAAAAAAAATATTTTTAAAACTTGAAATTTTGCAAACTGTAGTGATGTTTTTTTTATATTTCCAAATACAGTGGAGGATTAAACAAGAAATTCTTAAAGAACTAGCCTACTTTCCTGTTACTTAAATACTTACTGAAATTCTAATAGGAAAACAACAAGGTTCCTAACAGTAAATATCATCAACAACCGTTTCTGCACTAGATTTATACGCATTCGAAAAAAATCGCTGAACACAGCATCCAACTATAATTTAAACTTCTAAAAGCCAAAATCAACTATTTTCCTTAATATTCTTTCTCAAATTAACTTAATATTATTTATCATCTGCACGATTTATTTGTAGTTCGAAGAACAATTAAATATTTATTTTTTACAAAAGTAATGAAACTACTCCAAACTGCATTCAAAAAATAAGAAATGTAAATTAAAACTAAGCATAATTATATGCAAAAAAATATGCCCTGCCGCTTTCTTGGTAAACAATTAATGAACAATCAAAGAATCACATTGTGCTACATTTTATGATGTCATTCCAAACTGATTCATGAAAAAATTATTTTGCTTTAAATATTTTTAAATAAAGTTTCTCATGCCATTGTTGATTTGGCAACAGTGATTTAAAAGACTCAAAATTGAATTTCAATGCTAATTCAATGGTAAATTCGCCAACAGATAGATTTATGTCCGTCCGGACGTACAGACAGGTGGACAAAAGTATGAAAGTTGGGTCTCTGAGGTCATAGCTTTCTAACAAAAAAGGAATTTTTAAGATCCGAATGATAGAACCGATTTTGGAAGGGGGGTACGGACAGACGGACATCGACCGCATGTCAATACCTACTTTTTCATTTACCGTATATACTCGTGTATAACCCGACTCCGTGTATAACCCGACCCCCCATTTTTAAACCAAATATCCTTCCAAAATCGGTAACCCGTGTATAAGTCGAGGTAGGAAAAGGCCAGGTAGGCCAGCCTTCTGAAGAAAATAAGAAGAAACCGGTTCATAACGGGATCGTAATTTTTATTTATTTTGCAAGCTAAATTTCAACCCCAATGAAAATAAAACGGGTTTCATGTCCGAGTGTCCTTGACATTGCCGACCCTGAATGGAGAATCTTAGTTGAAACTAAGTCAGTTGAACTAAGTTCAGCTACACATGCAAAATACGCATCACGTGGAGAACTAACAATTAAGTATCATTATGGTGGATACCGTGAATAGATACCAATCTTATTTCATCTTCAAGATTTAACCGCTTTTGGGTCCTTATTTTTAATAGATAGTATCTAAACCTTAAGTTTGATTGAAATTTAGTTTTATTTTAAGGACATGGGATTTTTTTTTTTGGAAATTTGATGTCTCGTGTATAAGTCGACCCCGATTTTTACGGCACTGAAATTGTCCAAAATTTCTCGGCTTATACACGAGTATATACGGTAATTCTTTTGAATTAAAAAAAAGAAAAGTAGGCTAAAAATAAATACAGCTTGGGATAAAACCCTGTAAGGATTCTAGGATTTTGTAGATTTGAATGTAATAAAGACACAATCATTAATTTTGTCCATAAAAAGTCATTAAAAGACCAAAATAAAAATAAACTAACAATAAAAAAAAATTCAATAAAATTTAACCAAAAACAACTTAAACTTTGACCAAAAACACACTTATATCAATAAAAACATCTAATTCCTCTCCTTTAGTCTGATGTTTCTGCAGTTAAAAAAAAATAACTGATAATTTTATGATTGCAAACCGGTGAGGATTTTAGAACCTTGTGATTTTAATCAACTGTAATATGTTTAGTTGTTCTTGCTAAAAAATATTTAGAATGCCATTTAATCATAAAAATAGTAAAATCTAAACAAATTAAGGAGAAACAAGCACCTTTTTAGTCCAACCCTTTGGGAAAAATTAAGGCAAGAACAAAGTCTGTCTTTAATTATTTACTGCTGAAAAAAACTTTTTGCAAGTCCTCCAAAACCATGCTATGTCCCTTATGTTATAATTTTCTATACAAAGAAACTACTGATGCCCGCCATCAAAGCCTGAAAAGTGATTTTCAGATCATCTATCAAACCATTTCAATTCTTAAACTTCTTCTTCTCATCTCTTTAAAATAAATTTTGCACAGGGTTCATACTCTACGATAGTGAAATTCAGGAGTTTCTAAGGAGTTTTTCAGGAGTGCAGCAATGTAAAGTCAGGAGGTAACAAGGAATAAAATTGAATATGTTTGTTTATTATCGTATTAGTCTAGTGACCTCACTGCACTTCAAATGACGAAACAGAAGAGAAAAAAATCTTCTAAAGAGTTGTGCGGTGCATTCTGGGACCTATTATCACAATGTCTGAACTCTTATTTTTCTGCTGTCCATGTGCAGTAGACTTATTCCGAATAAAGTAAAGTCGTCAATTTTTTCAGGAGAGGGGGAAAAAATATCAGGAGATGAGACACAAATTTCAGGAGTTATAAGGGCCCTTAAAAGAAAAATTGAAATTCAGGAGTTTTTCAGGAATTTCAGGAGGCGTACGAACCCTGTTTGCAGTAACAGGAACAAAAACAAAACTGATGCCAGGTCTTATAATAAACACATTTCCACAACAAATACCTTTAGTGGAATTGCAATCGCAGCAGCGGTCGTTGCCAGGCAACCTCTGGACTTGTCGAATAATACCCTGTTGCAGCTCCATTAAGCTTTGGTTGAGTTTGGTTGAGCCGGTTTGTCCAGAGTCGTCAAAGGCTTTTCTCAGTGCACCTTCTTTACAGTTCACCAACACAGACATCCATCTGAGCAAAAATTAAAGATTTGCAACATTTCAAATGAAATTTTGGACATATACAGTCCCTGGACAAATTATTAGATGCACTGTATTTTTTTTAGTAAAAATGATGAAACATACCAAAGAATGTCAGATCATTAAAAAAGATGTCGATATATGTATTAAGTATAGCAGATAGTATTTTCTATTCAATAGCTTAAGTTTAGGAACACAAATGTCCTTCTAAAGGTATTTTGTTCATCATTGATTGATACATGAAATCTTGCAGTGCCTCTAATAATTTGTCCAGGGACTGTAGTGCTATTTTTTTGGAAAAGACCCTGTGCAGAATGTAGAATAAACTCTATTCAAATAAAAATACTCATTAAAAATATTTTTTTCAAATCTATGTCAAAATAGCCTATGCTTTTTTTGGTTATAAGCTAAAAACTAACAAGCTTCCATTTGAATTTGCCAACGTTCATTAAGGATATACCTCTTACCATAGATAAATTATTGAAATTTTTAGCTATGCAATTATAATAAGGGTCTTATTCTTTTGGATAAAGTTTACCACTCTATCACTCCTTAGTATAAACAGTCTAACTTCTTTAACATGAATTTAGTTAACCAAATTTCATGATATAATTTTGGACTTTATTTTAAACCATTAATTAGTGAATGCTCAATATTTTAAAAATACTAATTTATTTTATGGTGTTAATATGAGATACTATTGATAATGTGCACTTAGAGGAACAACAATGTATACAAATGCAATTGAGAAAAATAAAATGACAATTTTTTTAGACATTCATCATGGATTCAAATATCCATTAAAAAAATGGAATTTTAGGAGAGCTCTAGCACATTTCCCCCCAAAAAAGCGATAGGGATTTAAGTGTAACATGAAATAAAATATTACAACAAAAAATTAAATTGGTAAAATTGAAGATAAAGTTTCATTTTTCATTGCAACGGCTAAGAAATAGGGAAGAAAATGCTCGTAACTTTTTTTACTAAAGTTATAATTACACAACTTTGCACCAATATTTCCAAACACCAACAATTAATGTTTATAATCACTTTTATATGCAATGTTCTTTTAATGAGTTTATTATAAACACAAAATCATTACTTACTCCTCCATATCTTTTTCGTCTTCCGCTTGAAAGTGATACGTTCTGTTGTCTACAGAAAGTAAAAGTCATTGAATACTTAGAAACATGAAAATAAGGATTAGTATAATTATTTTCTCATGGTATAAGAAAGAGTACCTACATGATATGAGATCAAAACATTTTTTCTCTTCTTGCACAACCTATTAGATTAAAAATAGTTTATTTAAGCCTCATTTTCTATTAAAATATGCATTTTTTTTAAAAGGTTATCTCTAAAATACAAAATAATAATACATGTCAAAAATGGTTGGATTACATAAATGTTTACAATACTGATAAAATAAAGATAAATTGAAGATCTCAAACTTAAAAAAAAAATGTTAAAATGTAAAATCATTTCTGAATAATACTCTTGAAGCAGATTGTCAATGCCCATTTGCAAATAAAAGTCCCTTATTTATAAAAAAAAAAATGTAGGGCAATATACACATGTTATTTAAAATGTAACTTTTTGCTTTTATGTACACTAAACTAAATAGTTTTACAACACTAAAATATCAGATAAATACAATCAGATATATATGTTTATTTATATATTGTCAATATTTCTAACAAAGTGTACAATCAAATAATTTTTTTTTATAATTGCGTGAAAAAAAATCCGATTTTTACACTAATTTTAATATCAGACGCATGCGAAAAGTTATACTTTTTAGAAACAGTGATAAAAAAATTACTTTTTTTTCACCCAAAAGCAGTGAAAAAAGTACTTTTTTTTCACTCTTTTCATAAGATGCCAACATTTCAAGTAAAATTTTTATTTCATAATATTCATAAAATCCAGAAATTTATTGATCTGCTTTATTTATAAATATTATGCGCGTGAATGTTATTATTTTTATTTTTGAATCAGTATCCATGTTCAAATGTTTGACTTTAAACTAAAAAATAAGTTTGCCTTTTGTAGTTCCAGAGATTTATCAATGCCGATCTTGTTTACGTAAAAAAATTAGCACGTGAATTATTTTTGAACCAATGAGATTTGATTTTTTTCACGTAATTATAAAAAACAGTGTATGAAACACGTGTGAAAAGTAAACTTTTTAAAAAAACACGCTCGTACCTCGCTCATGAAATAAAATCCACTAGTTTTAAAAAGTGTTACTTTTCACACTTGTAGCATAAATAACTATTTTAAATGTTGCACACAAAACAAAAGTTTAACTTTTTTACCTTTACTTGACTTGTGAGGAGATTTAGCTTTGTGGGTGGTTTGGTTTCCTGAAGATAGATAATTGTACATTATTAATCAATAAAACTGACACAACTCCTACAATAGAACCTCAACAACATTTTATGCATTATTTATGGGGTATTAGAGCTACTTAAACAAATAATTTATAAGGATCCAAAAAGGTTTAGTGAGGTTGAAAAAATGCTGTACTAGAGCTACACAATGGCTTTTGGTGACAAGCCTAATACTTAAGAACCATGATCAAGTGATGAGACTGACACCTGAGCAGGCAAGCAATGCAACCTTATAGCTGCACAGGACCTACAATTAATTTTAGTTCAAAGGTCAATCACAAAACTATACATGGTTTTATCAATACTTTCATTGATTGTCAACACTGCATGCAAGCTAAATTTCATAAATATTTTCATTTAATTTAACATTCCATAAATCAATCACGCATTTTATCCACAAAAAATATCTGCTATCTCATTTAGCAGAAATTATATTTACATGCAGCAAAAACTAGATAACTGAATTGAACAGCTTAGTGAAAGAACATGCTATGTGACATTTTTATGTCAATTAACATGTCATGTAATTCCTTGAAGATAACAAATTACTTATCTTTCATAAACTTTAAGTTACGTACACTGAAGAGCCAAAATAACTGGTATGGGCATACATCTGCAAATAAAGGTGTATAAAACCAATCGAAGTTCGTCGCTATGTTCAGCAGCCGGCAAGCCGGGTTCATTGACAACTAATCATTAAATGTGATAAACGTCTATGTCGATTCTATGTTGACTTGTTAACCATTTAATGCATATTCACCGATATGGGCTTCTGGAGCCGTATATATCACGTATACTCAATATATTATGTTCAATGATTTTCGTCCGTCGGCGATGATCCGTTTTTGCATGATCTTTTTTAAGGCACAGCTGTGTCGTGGCTTTAATGTTTTACTGGATTATCGATATTCATGGTACACTCATGAAATTGTCATAAGTGAAAATCTAAAATTCATCTCCACCTCGGAGATGCATGGATATGGAATTCCATTTCTCAACCCACGATACTTTCAAAATCCCTTCAACTTTCATAACCTGTCATGATAGCAGCACATAGAAGCTGCTGAACATAGCAACGAACTTTGATTGGTTTTATACACCTTTATTCGCATATGTATGCCTATGCCAGTTATTTTGGCTCTTCAGTGTATTTTTTTAGCACTTTCAGGCACCATTTTTAACAAATCTAAGTGCAAACTTTAGTGGTCATTTTCTCGTTTCCACCTTTTTGTCCCATAGCACACTTTTCCATTAAACTATTCAATTCTTTTACAACTTTATTTCGAAATATATAGTGTTCTAAAGGAGAATGTTTCTTAAAGGTAAGTTCTTGACATTCGTAGATAGCATCAATAGATATTGCTACATTTGGTGTCAAAAAAAATTGTTGCGTTGGATCGATCTGACAACGCTCAAAAAAGGCTGTGTCATTGGCATGAATTGGAAAAATACGTTCAGGTGCATCAACGCGGTATAATTACAAGTACAATCATGATCTATATTGAGCAGAACAAAACATCAATCAATTAGGTCTTCAGACGAGCAACCAAAAATTGTTGAGAAGAACCTCGAACAAGGTTGCTTTCTGCATTAACGGTAGTGCAGAGTGCTTTAAGGAACGCAGACGGTCATTCTGAAAGAATTACGTCCTGCGTCTTAATGAAATTGAAATTTCATAAAACTTGTTACATTATGGTACCTTAGCATAAACAAATGTAAAATACATACATCTGAATGAGAGATAAGCAAAAATCCGTCTCTAATCTCACAACGTCTCTTCTGCCACACTTTCCGGACTTTTCCGTCTGACTTCTTCAACAAATTGCCGATTTTGGTGTATCCGAAATTTTCGTTGACAGTTGGCTGATGTGGGGTATAACCAGAAGGGTAGAGAACTAAACTCTGCAACAACAAAAAATGTAGGCTTAATATTTGTAGGATTCAGAAAAATTATCTTCAAATACGCATTCCCATTTGAAATTTTGTAGAGTTTTGTGACTCAGATGCAAGGCCGGATTTAAAGATTTGCCGCCTGTAGGCTACGATTTATGTCACAATATTCTCCCCTTTCGGGGAAAGGTAGCTGGTTAGCTGCAAAATAGGGTGGTATGTGCTGTTTAAAATAGATACACATATTAGAATCATCTATGTACCTTAACACGCTAAATCGAAAGCAAAATAGGCGATTTTTTAAAAAAACTGTTCGACTATTTTTCTTTCCACTTCGAAAAACGGGAGGACGGGTGCAATCGCCCTCGCAGCTACTATGCTTGCTACGAAATATTAGTATTATATATACGTTGTCGTTTACGGTTTACGCATTAATATAAATTATTTGTTTTCTTTCTTAAAAATATTCATATCTTTATAATAATATTTTTATGCCGAATGCTGCTTTAATGGGTCGTAAAATTTGCCGCTCTAGGCTACAGCCTACTTAGCCTATTTAGAAATCCGGCCCTGCTCAGATGCCAATTATTAGCTGGCTTGGCTCTATCTATTGGGCGGCTTTATTGTTGATAGTGCAGTAAAGTCAAATTAAACAAGTAGGTTTGTAACAGAATCTGTCACTTAACCCACTTCCACACAACATTTGTGTTCAACAGGAAAAAAGGTGCCAAACACAGTATTAATTCTAGATAAAACATTTACACGCCAAATTTGGCTAGTTTCATTTATATATTTGATGTTATTTCAAACTGATTTAAGTCCCATAATTAAATGTCTTTTAATTTATTTTTTAAAAGAAATAAAGGTTCTCGAGCGATTGTTGTGAATGGCAATGATGATTTAATTCTAATAAAAAGTGCTTCTTATGCTTTTTAAATAAGCATTAAATTTTCCAGGGGTTTTTTTAATAATTGAAGTACTTCGAGTTTGAATTTTTTTTCTGAGATTTTCAATGTTTTCTAATTTTGATGCGCTGAATTTTTTTCACGCATGACGCTTGTCAGTAGCATTTGTTGTTTGGGCTATGAAAATGGGTGATGGACAGACTGAACGACTATAAAACCTTCCACTTTTTACGTTATAAACGTAGTGTGGAAACTAAAATCGGCCATCTGAAGTCTGACTATAATGTAAAATTAAGAAAAATATAAGTTAATTGATGGCTAATGGTGAATTGTTACATTAATTTGTATACTTTAGTAATATCTGTACACACTAAGCAGTTGCTAATAGTAATGTATTCATGATATTGGTAAGTCATTAGTAGTAAATCTAATAGATACTTTTTGTAGTTGACATAAAAATGCGAAACATTTTGCAGGTTAAATACAAAAACAAAGATATTTTAAGATTTTGAGAGCAGAATGAAACCTACAGGACCTAACCAAAAAAAAAAGTAGTGCATTGAGAAATGCACAATGTCCAGTTTCTTTATCTCCATAAAAAAAAACCTATAAACAATAATGCATGCTTAACCAAATTCAGTGGCAGGACAGACATAGAGGGCCAAGGCTTGCTGTGCCCATTCAAACTTGTAAGATAAACGGGAATGGGGTGCATTGAAAGAAAAATCCCAGTTAGACGGTAAGACTAATGCAAAATTCACGATGTTTAGGTCCCAAATAAGCTTGGTCCTCATTTTATAGACTCACTAAAGGAATAAAAAGCTAGCTGGAAAGTAAACCTTGCACAAGCTGGGATCTGAAATCCAAACCTTGTAATCTACACCTCGGCGCAACAGCCCATTAGTGAGCCAAGGCCTGCCGTGCCCATTTCAGCTTCCGTGACCTAGGGCTCTGGGGTGCCAGGCATACGTCTCGGTAAGGTCAGCCTCACGCGGAATCCCCAGTGTTTAGTTCCCAGCATGCTTGGTACCCATTTTATCGACCCACTTAAGGGTTGACAGGATGGGTCAACCTCGCCCAATCCGGTATTCAATCCCAGGACCTGTGGCGTGGCAATGCGAAGCACTACCTCCAAGCCACTGGGCCTCAAAATGTAATGCCTCCCTTGTAATGGTAACCCTAAAAGTTGAGTAACAGAATAACAAATTCTTACATCTCGAGGCTCAAGGGAAGGGGATTGGCGGAGAGTGTTCCTCAAGTCAACCAGCTTCTTTCTTTCCTCGTCTTGCTTTTGACGAATTTTCTGTAGCTTGGTGGCTAGCTCTTTGATGTAGCCACTGAAGTGTTCGATTGTTTTAAGGCCATCTTGAAAATAGCTGGAAGAAAGGATTAACACTCATCTCTAAATATAACATTTACACAGAATAATTATGTACACGTGAACAGAAAAAAAGACTTGAACAAAGAGCATGAAATTAGAAAAATATCTTGCGATTTAAACTACAGATTTTGCACCCGATTTTTCAACAGCTAAACTTGTGATGTATTTAACAAGTAGTTTTTCGGTCGGTTATCTGGCATGTGTGTCACAAATTATTATAAACATTAAATATTTAAGGGGACAGGGAACATATCGAAGCTTCAAAATATCAAATTTTCATTTTAACTTTCAATCACTGAAATGAATATTTACGAAATTTTTTATATAATACGCACCTGAACATGGTGTTGGATTTCCCAAATTTGGTAGTTAATTTCAATATAACTTTGTTTCCAGCTTCATACGTCATTATTTTAAAACATTGATTTTTAGCTTTTAGGTACACTTTCCAGCACAACTATCGCCTGTATCTAAAATAATTTTTTATAGAAATAAAAAAAAGTCGATTCAACGGAATGAACCTCAAGTTTGACGATAAAACATTCATAATTTTAAGTCATTAACATAAATAGAAATTTTGCACATTTCTTAAATTAGCAAAATTGTCTTATTTTTACTCACTTAATATATTTTTGGTTCACTGTGTTAAATAGACATGTATACGACATCAACGAAAATTTCAACCCTTCTAGTAAAAAAGAAAAGTGTACCTTAAGGCTGAAAATTGGTGTTTTGGAATAATGACATTTAAAGCTGGCAACAAAGTTATATTGAAATTAACTACCAAATTTGCAAACTAGAGCCTCATATTCAAATGTGCATCATAGAAGTTTTTTCATAAAGGCACGATTCAGTAACTAAAGTTGAAATGAAAATCCGATATTTTGAGTGGTTGTATTGTTCCCTGTTACCTTAAGAGATTGATTTTAAAGCTTCTAATAAATTAACATAAAATTACTATGTCGTTATTAATCTTGGTTGTGCTGTTTTTAGATGCAACTTAAAAATATTTTGACCCTTTTATGATATTTAAGAATTCTCTTAATATTTCCATTATATTTTCTCAATCCAATGGGGATGATGATAGGTTTTAATTTGGGTAATGTAATCTTTTTAATGTAATATGAAATCTGAATAAGTTACCACATAATGCATGTTAGCTAACATCATATGGAAGCATATAAACCTGAAAAATATTTGACATACAATCTTTACAGTTTAAAACGGCTAATATAGTCCGTTTAGCCACATTTTAGCAGTTTACTTTCTTAATATCTCCATGAAATTCATTTAATCCTCATACTTTACATGATATGATACATAGAAGTTATGAACAAATATACAATTTCTAAGAAATTATAGCAATGAACCACATCAACTTAAAAAATTCTCTAACTTACTTATTTTGAGCATGATAATATTCAACTAAATGCTGGAGCAATTCAGCACCTTTCTTGGTTTTGATTTCATTAACTTTAATTAAATACTAAAAAAAAACAAGATTATCAAAATTAAAATATATTATTTTTAATCTTGTATTTTGTAAATTCGTAACTAAGAACAATTTTGGTTGAAAAACTTTCTTTTTATATAAATCAAAGCCTTTAATATATTACTCACAAAAAAAAATTTAAGTACTAATTTTGTTTCTTAAATCAAAGGTGAATTAAGTTAAGAAATGATAATGATTTCAAGCTAAATTATTGTTCAGATAATTATTTCAAAACTACTAAATCATTAAATAAAAAAATTACAATGTATTATAACTAACTTAACCTAATAATTGAGATTGTAGGAAAAAATTTTGCTCTGCAAAAACTTAATCTTTAAGTATACAAGTTTTCAAATAATTTCTTTTGTTTAACACAGTTTCAAATTTAACTAAGCAAAGATAAATACTTTACTTACTTCACACATTTGAAGCTGAAATATTTTTCTTTCTTTCTCCATTTCTTCAGCAATCTGAAAATGTAACACTAGTTACCATTTCACCAAAGAGATCTAAACATGTTTACTAAAATGTTTTTAAAAATCCCATGTTGACCAACACATGTTGACCAATAGGAAAATCGTGCCTTTTAATTAGTAAACACTCATTACAATATATTTTAATAATAAATACATATACAATATAAATCGCTTGTATTTAAAGTAACAACAATTGAAAACTAAGCATCAAAATTGCAAACACTTGAAAAGTGTAAAATTCAAATTAATTTTTTACAGGGTTCCAATAACTGATTCCATTAAAAAAATAGTTAATGATATCAATTAAAAAAAAACCAACAGAATTTATATTTTCCTAACATAAAAAGATCATAAACTTCCCTGAAGCCGCTGTATGCTAATAAAATCACTTCTAAGATAAATACCAACTCAAGACTAAAATCAACACATCTTTTATTAAAACACAACACTACACTACTCGAGTCAGTTGTCTCTGACTTTCCGTGATCTATGGTGCGCAGGCCCAGCTCCAACTACAGCTACAGTTAATAAATATACCCTTACATTTTAAAATTACTTTTTTTAAAAAATGTAATATTTATTTTGAAAAATTCAAATTTGTAAAAAAGTTTTAAAGCAATGCTTTAAAAAATATATATAAAGGGTATTTTAAACAAGTAATAAAATAATTGCTAACAGTTAGAAATATTTAGTAAACAGTCAAAATTAATTTTTAAAAAAAAAGGTTTTAAAATTAAATTGCTATACTCAATAGTAATACTATATCAAGCTCTGTCAACAGATTTAAAAGCAAACAAGTTTCTTCTTTTTTTTTAATTAAAAAAATGAGGTATTTTTAGCTTATTTAATCTTGCAAGATTTACAATAACAACAAATAATTAAGATCATTTTCTACATGTTGGATAAATAATCAAGATTAATACACTTACTTCAGCGGGTGATATTTCTGTTCGAATTAAACCAGCCTCTTTAGCTTGCTGCTTTTTCTCTTTCTCTATTTTTGTTCTGTAAAATATCAAATAGAATTACCAATTGCAATTAAAATAAAATACGTAAAAGCTTAATTTGAGTACTTGCATTTTTACATACATTTTAGTTTCGTAGTCCTTCCAAGCTTTGTCAAAAGGTCTCTTCAAATCCTAAATTTAAATATTACATAGACGTTAAAAATGCAAAACAATAATCTACATAGTATACACAAAAGGTAACACTACAGTTCAACAGACTACAGTATAGCTTAATAATACTAGACAGTTAAACCATAATACTGTTTTTTTTAAAGACGTTTTACAAAGTTGAACACTGCTTTAACTTTTAAGAAACTGTAGTGAACCGTAATTACGATATTAATAGTTGTTGTTTCTAATGCCACTCGGTAACCGAGCCCGGAGTAGAGAACTACCCGATTTTAAGGCGAAGAGGGGCGGCTTCCGTTTTTTATTGAGCGCCAGGAAGTCCGACTTTTGTTGCAGCATGACACATCCGTTTTTACAGGAAGGTCCCTTTCACATATCCATTCTCACTCACATATCGGAATTTTGATCCAGATCAAATGTCGATAACCCCTGATCTGGTACCCCCAGAGGTATTAATTTGGTATGGGAACATGGAGGACTTTGTGACCACGACATATTTAACGTGCCCCAGCCACCATTAGCAACACGCGGTCTTTAGTCGAATACAAGCGCCGACCCAGCAACCATCAGAATTGCGAGCACCGCCGAGGACAGAACCCACAACCCTTCCGATGCGAGCACGACGCTTCACACGACTGAGCTACCGCGGCTCGATATTAATAGTTATTTAAGCAACTAGTGCCGAAAATAATACTTTATTAAGCGAGTGGCTTTTATTTCACGAGACCGTAGTACTAGTGAAATAATGACAAGAGCTTAATAAAGTATTATTTGGCACATGCTTGCTTAAAATATTTTTTATAATAACGTGCAAAAAAGTATTTCTACCAATGAGTGATTTTCATGACATCATTTAGTTTCCATGGCGATATTAATTAACAAATTTACCATTATTTATAGAATTAACGAATTTACTGAACAAAGGAGACTCTTCTACTGCATCGATTAGTTATGAAAATCAAAATAATGTTCAGTTTTCCTTAGAAGGAATGCTTCCCGGACTGCCTCCAAATGTAAATATTAATAACTACACAGATCAAATGTTACTATAAATATGCATGTTAAATAAAAGTATCGTTTGGAGCGAAATTTGTGTTCTTACTTTTGTCTTATTTAATTTCCTTCAATAATTTTTGTAGAACTTGTAGTTTCCATGGAGATATTAGAAAATGCAAAAGTAATGAACCAATAGAAATAAGTGAGTTTCATGACATCATTTAGTTTCCATGGAGATATTCATGACATCATTTTGTTTTTCTACCAATCAGATACTCTTATTTACTTTACCGCACTAGTGCCGAAAGTACTACTTTCGGCACTGTCTGTGACGTAAGCACGTAAAGTGTCATTTTCGCAACGATTTATGAATGAATATGATATAAAAAAGTAAACATTTTTGCACGTTGTTATAAAAAAAGAATTATGTATTTAAGGTTTGAAAATTAAACAAAAATGTGAGCTCAACCTAGAAGTCCAAAATAACATTCAATAAAAACCACTATGGATAATTATTATTGAGAAGTTAAGAAACTGCAATAAAGAGAAATAAAGCAACAGGGTTAACAGCCTGTGAAAAACCATCTTCAAATAAAGAAAGAATTAACTGAAAAACAATGAGAAATGTAATTTGTAAATGAATAGGTAAATTACTCACCCCTTTGACCCCTTTTAAATCACCTTTTAACAAATTGTCTAACGGGAACATAATTATGTTATTTAAGTTTTGCATCTAAAATAGAAAGAAATGTATTTAAAAAAAGTCCAATGTAAAATAGAATGTTATTTGCTTTTACCTATACTATATTCGAACATATAACTGTCAAATTATTAACGATAAAGTAAACTAGTTAATATATATCTTATTGTAATGAATAATGTAACTTTACCTGCACCTTTTTTTATGTTACGTTATAATATGTTTGTTTACAGTCCCTGGACAAATTATTAGACACACTGTATTTTTGTTAGTAATTTTATGTTTCTTAAGAGTTTTTATACAATAATGATATTTTTAAACTACAATATTATTGATTTTATTTAAAAGAATTGTTGTAGACTACATATTTGTATTTATTTTAAGATAATTATGATTAAGATTAATTTATATTAATTATTTATTATAAGCTTATATATGTAGAATCATCATCCTCAAATGCAGGAGACAGTACAGTCTTGCATTGATAGCATGCCACGCAGAATTAAAGCGTTGATAGCGGCTAAAGGTGGCTCAACTCAATATTGACTTTTACTAACATTAAATTTCACTTTTCTTTAAAACTTAATAAACTTATGCTTTTCTAAATTAATGCTGTTTTATTTATGTCAAATAAATTGGTAATTGATTGGATAATATAAAATAAAAAAGATTAAAAATAAACGTACAATCGAGTTAATATTTACATGAAACGCAATTTAGCCACGGACTGTATATTTTTTAGTATAATTCTTAGCTTTTAATGTTAAAATACATTATTTGTTCAATGATACCTGTCTTATTTGACAGAACTGTTTAGTATACATATTGTTTTTTTTTACTGTTACTAAAAGATTTCTTAAGCTTTTTAATGTTAAAATACATATCTTGTTCATTCTTGATACCATACCAGCTCAAACTTAAAACTATTGCACACGAGACCAAAGTTATAGAAATATTTGTCCAGGACTGTATGCATATAATTTTTTTACGTTACTAAAGGATTTCTTAAGCTTTTTATTTTAAAATACATCTATTGTTCATTTTGATACCATAAAGCTCAAACTTAAAACTATTGCACACGAGACAAACAGTTTATAAGAAATATTTGTCCAGGGACTGTATGCATATAAGTTTTTTTTACGTTACTAAAGGATTTCTTAAGCTTTTTAATGTTAAAATACATTATCTTGTTCATTTTTGATACCATAAGCTCAAACTTAAAACTATTGCACACGAGATCAAACAGTTATAGAAATATTTTAACAAGAACCACTCAAAAGTATGATTACTCTAGGGGAAAACAATGGATCTGCCTGTGCTATTTAAGCAGTCATAATTGTCTTGAGTTAAGCAAGGTAAGATTAAGGCACTCCTGGTCACATATTTCTATTCCTTACATGCAAATGACACCTCACCAGTGACGTCATGCTGCCGAGGGAACCCGAAACGAATGTAGCCAATCATTGTCCATCTCGTAGTGACGCATTCCGATTGTTTTGGTTCGGCAACTAAGGCGCAAATTGCACCAAATTGCTTTACAAATTAAGTGAAAACCAATCTTTGCCAAAATATGTTATTTTAAATATGTTATATGATTGTTATGTTAGCCTCAAATTTTGTTTGATTGTTATTTTATTTGTTTTTATACATAAGTCCATATAATTAGACAAAACTGCAAAGTACTATGATAAACCAAGTTTTATGATAAACAAACAATGCTATAATTCGTCTTTTCTTTATTTACCACGAATATTTTTGTGTTTAAAAATCTTAGTTAAGTACCCATCTTCAATTATTTAAACATATAAATAGGTGCAAGTATTTTACATTTGAAGGCCATTGTAAAATAGTCGTGTTAGTAAAACAAAATTGCACCTTGCACTAACCTTTAAATGTTGTCCAAGTTGCATTGAAAATTAAGTTGTTTTTTTGTAATTTCATATTTGTAATTCAGGTTTCAGTAATTCCATGCAAATAAAATTTTTTTGTAACCTGTAACAACGAAGCCGCAAAGCGAAATGAAGAACGAAAGCGTAAAACTCTCGAACGTTTGCATGGGCACTGTGAAGGCGTGGTGACATCACTGGTGAGGTGTCACTTGCATGTAACAGGGTTCATACTCTATCTATGATAGTGAAATTCAGGAGTTTCTAAGGAGTTTTTCAGGAGTGCAGCAATGTAAATTCAGGAGATAACAAGGAATAAAATTGAATATGTTTTGTTTATTATCGTATTAGTCTAGTGACTTCACTGCACTCCAAATGACGAAACAGAAGGGAAAAAATCGTCTAAAGAGTTGTGCGGTGCATTCCGGGACATTAACTATTATCCCAATGTCTGAACTCTATTTTTCAACTGTGCATGCGCAGTACACTTATTCAGAATAAAGTAAACTATTCAGAATAAATATTCTGAATAAAGTAGTTTTTTCAGGAGAGGAGGAAAAAATATCAGGAGATGAGACACAAATTTTAGGAGTTATAAGGGCCCTTAGAAGAAAAAATTGAAATTCAGGAGTTTTTCAGGAATTTCAGGAGGCGTACGAACCCTGATGTAAGGAATAGAAATATGCCTGCTGGTCATTGCAAGGTTGAGAATTCGGATCGAGCCAACTCAGTGCAGTAAAAATCAAAGTATTGAGAGCAGATTCACGATAACTTGTAGCAATAAAGCAGACCACAAACAACGAATATTATTTCATAATTATTGAAGTAATATAACATATGATAATACACATATTAGCGCGTAATATAACGATGATGATTAACCCTGTCATTGCAATTAAATACTTATGTTTCTTGTGGCTGTCAGTTACGTTATACTTAGAGGTATTGACTTTAAGGTTAATGCAGAGGTGTGCTCTAAGTGAGCCACAGACACAACACTGCTTATCGTAGAACAAAAGGTTTCTATTTTAGAATTGTGAATCAATTGAGAATTCTAGACATTTTAGATTAATTAGAAACTATGACTCAAATATTAAAGTGTCATTTTATGTAATTTTTAAATAAAGTAGTGCCATATATATACTTAAAGAAATATATTCGTATTAATCAGTAACAATCACTTACTAGTGTTTTCATAAGAGCAGATAATTCTTTAGTAACAATAGAAAACTTTATAAAGGCGGCACCTGAAAATAAATTTAGGCAGGCTAGGCTAAATATAACTATTAATTAATATGCATTAGTAGATAACAATTAGATTTTTTTATGTGCCCAGCTCTTCAAATAATAAATTAAGTAAAACTAACAATCATCAAGCACATGTGAATTTTCATTCTTTCATCTTAAACTTAATCACAATGAAACTTAAATATGAATATACAATAACAAATATTTTGTTCATATTTTAACAAAAACATTCCATACAGCAGGGGTTCCCAACCGGTGGTACGCGGTAAATTTTCAGGTGGTACGCGTGAGTCATGTGAGCAGCATGCCATTAATAGCTTCTGTACGAACGAGCAGTGAGCACGCAAACACATTACTGATTATTTTAAACATTAACATTAATTTAAAGATAAATCTTTAACATCTGGATCGGAAGTAAAACCTAGCACCTTTTGATCTTCCGGCAAGCTCTGCTCTTTTTGATGCCCCATTTTTACGAGTTGCTTGTGTGAGAGTTGATTTTCTGAACTCTTGTACATAAAAAATAAACATAGAAGCAGAATAAGTGTTGAAGAGGACTTAAGAGTGAAAATAAGTCCCATTACTCCTAATGTTGATATTTTAATCACAGGCAAACAACTAGTTTCGAACTAAAGACTATAAAAGTATATTTTGCATGGTGATTAATTTTTTGGCGAGTTTGTACTATATTTTTATTTGTATGTTTTTAGAAATATAGGTAATAAATAAAACTGTAAATTAATACCATTTTAATATTTTTATTTATCCTTTATTAACCACATGTTATAAATAAACAAATATCTAACCATTAACTATGGAGTTTCCTCAGGAATTTAATTCAAAGAGCCTTTGAAAACTTTTAGAAGGGTAAATATTATACGTTTATTAAAATATTTTAGTTTAGTGGTACTCCAAAATTTCTCAAAAAGTCAAGTGGTACGCAGGTGCAAAAAGGTCGGGAACCCCTGCCATACAGGTTCTAATATGGAAATTGGGTATTAAAAAACTTGGCAAAATGCCAAAATCATTCATTTTTTGATTCATACCTATCCTAATTACCACATTTAAAATGTTTTACAATATTAATTTCCATAAAATCATCTAATATAAGTGTTTCATTAGTAAGAATACCACAAAAGGCTAATAGACATGGTCTTGTATGAACTAGACAATGTGCTTCAAAATTTACATCACTAGGCCATTGTTTGGAGTGCTTAAAGAAAACACTGCTAAGCAGTTATTTGAGATGCTGAAAAGGCACACAACCAGGTATTTAAATATAAAACCTGTTTTTAAAAGTAAAAAGTCCAGGTATCAAATCAAAGTTTTCAAAAATAATTTTAAACAGCTTTACCAATATCAGGCTCTTGGTCCTTTGTCATGGCATTTGCTCCGAGCCTGTCCAATGCCTTGGATAAATATACTTCATTATCTACATGAGCTGGGGTAAAAACAAAATCTAATTACTATTAGAAAACTTGCTTATAAATTAGAATAAAAAAGTACCTTACAAGACTGAATTAAATTCAAATTACAGTCCATCTTAATATGAAATCAATGTGAGTATTAAAGTAGTTCACATTAGTTGAATTATGTTGACCAATAGGAAAATCTTGCCTTTTAATTAGTAAATACTCATTACAATATATTTTAATAATAAATACATATACAATATAAATTGCTTGAATTTAAAGTAACAACAATTGAAAACTAAGTATCAAAATGCAAACACTTGAAGAGTGTAAAATTCAAATTAATTTTTTAAAGGGTTCCAATAACTGATTCCATTTAAAAAAATAGTTAACGATATCAATTATAAAAAACCAACAGAATTTATAATTTATACTAAGTGTAATTTTTCATGAATAGCGGTTCAAGTTAAACCAATTTTTATAGATTATTATAGATTTAAATCTTAAAAGGATGGGAAAATGGTTTTCTTGAAGCAAATTTGAAATTCAGCAAAGTGAAGAAATTCATGCAAAACAAGAGATTTGACTGTATTTTAAAACTTATTTTAAACATTAAGAGAGAAATTTTTTTAAAGAAAATAAAAATTGAACCGTAACAAAAAAGGGGGCTGATTATTCGTATTTATCTTTACCATTTCCACTGTTGAAAATAGCTTTTACAGATTTTTTCATCTTCGTCAGCCCATCTCGATCAAAATCAAGAGTCTGAAAGAAAAAATCATGAGTTTGTATAAATGTATTTGAAAATACGATGATAATATTTAAACAAAAAGGACTAAACAGAACTGTTTTCCACAGTGCGTTTCTCTTTTTTAAATTTTAAGGTGTGCCACTAAAAGAGTCAAAGCAAATGAGTTAAAAAATGATCAGTTCGATCAATAATTTGACTTTTCCATAGTCTATAACATGAACTGCCCCACTCCTGTATCCCTTC
Source organism: Oedothorax gibbosus (assembly GCA_019343175.1). Classification (NCBI taxonomy): domain Eukaryota; kingdom Metazoa; phylum Arthropoda; class Arachnida; order Araneae; family Linyphiidae; genus Oedothorax; species Oedothorax gibbosus. Next base: position 1,101,160 of record JAFNEN010000414.1, read on the forward strand.
CTGCATCATACAATAAAACTGTGCTTCAGTCGACAATTACCTTTCCTTATCTTTCGAGCAACGGTAATGGGACCCAGACCTAAAAGAGACTAATAAAGACCCGGTCTATTTAGTTCTCCTAAAGGTTAACTTAATCTAACTTAATCTTAAATAGTTGTTAATAATACTTAACATTAGTAGATTAAATACTCTAATAGTAAATCTATCTTAAATTAATTACTGTTAAATTAGTAATTAAACTACCTAAATTAGTAATTAACTTACTCTCATAGTAATAACTTACTCTAAATAGAAATAACTACTCTTAAATTAGTAATAAACTTACTCTAATTATAATACTTACTCTAATGTAATCTTACTTTAAATAGTGTAAACAGATGGTTAATCAAGGCCACCTAGTTTTGTTGAATGGCTATTGAGTTGGTTATGTTTCCAACAACAGTGCCTAAACATAGTATACATTCCACTTTACATATTTCATACAACTCAATAAATATATCAACCCTACTTTAAACTTTTAATCACGCCAAAAGTTGTTAATGAACAGATGGCCATTATATCATTAGCAGTATGGTTATTTCAATGATAAATAATAAAATATCGTTGCAACTCTACACCTTTGTTTACTTCTCTGAAGCTTTAACATGTTGAAATTGTAATACATTAAAATTTTAAATAGAATTACCCTCTATGATATAGGAACCAGTCAGTTCATTGTTGACTTTTAGCGATCATGAAAAATTAACGTAGGATTTGTACTCCTATTAAGTAGTTCAAGAGTTGAAATGGAATTTTTACAAGAAATACCATAACTTATTCATTTTTGTTGCTTGGTGATACAACATAAATCAGCAAATCGGGACTGATAAAGTTATATCACAGCTGTAAGTACTTGAATCGATATGAAAAATTTACCAAGATTTATCAGTGGAAATATATATTGATTAGAGTAACTTGTTTATTAAATTACTTATAACATATGAATATCTGTGCAAATAAATTACTATTGAAAAGTCATAATGACAACTTCAGATCAATGATAATTTATTGCAGTGGTATATTGCCCCATTGTGTTAATTTTTAATTCATTTTATTTAAATATTAAAAAATGGAGACTATTGTAAAGTGTATCAATGTGATTATACGCAAAGACGTATTGAATGACAGACAAATTGTGTATACAATGTGTTACAAAAAACTCAGTATATATTCTAAACTATAAATTTTCTAATGATATGACAGTTGTAAAGAATTAAATATGCAAATTAATACAACAAAACATTCATGTTAATATTATACTTTAAACATTTGGTCGCACATTCTTATACATCGAGTGGCTATTCGTATTGTGTCGTCTGCAATGAATGCAAAACTATGCAGAAAATGTTGTTTACAATTTGTACATCTACCGCTAAGTAATAATTTCGTATATTTTTTATCATTGTTTTTTACAGATGCAATAAGGCATAACTTGGAACTTTTCAACCCATTATATGTGGGAAATATTCGGCAATAAAAACTTGTGAGCTGCTTTTATCAGTTTGTTTTTGTTCCTACCTCCTCCAACGAAGCAACCGTCTGACGACACAGGGGTATTTTCGAAACAAATGAAGAAGTCGTGGGCGAATTATAGTCCTCCCTCGTCTCGGAAACAAATTCTGCGACATTCATGAGTCCAGGCATCTTGGGAAGCAGATTTGTTTACAATGAAATAAATAAAACACACAAATAGACAGGAAACGATACACCCTACACACTAGTCATCTTCGCATCGATCAACAATCTTTACCTTTAGGGATGGGAAAACTGGATTGAAAAACTTTGTCTCCGGTTAAACTGTAAAAAAAACCGGTCAATTGCCTAAGCCGGTTACAACCGAAAAACTGTTTTTGTTAATCAAAAACCTGCACTGCACCGTATTTTTTTATCGTTTCCATTTCCACTCTAGCTTTTTAACAATTTTATTAGCTGTTTTCATGCATAAAACCTAAATGAAAATGGAACAAATGAAACATTTTTTAGAACAACCGGCAACTTCCCTGTAATTGTAATTAAAAGAACCTTTCTTTGTCAAAAAACGCACATCCCTAACAATCTTTCTTATTTCACGGTCACGGTCAAAATAAATATTTAGATGTTTTATATTTTCTTTTTTAATGAAAACGCTGAGTGCATAACTCAAATACGTCTTATTTGTTTTTTTTTAAAATTTAAAAGAAGCTTGAAAACCCACGTTTTGTAGCATTTTTTAATTGCTTAAATGATGTTCCGCTGGTTATAAATATCTTAAATACGAGCTAGATTGTTTAAGGAATGTGAATGTCACTTTGGGTAATTGACATTGAACAACCAGATTGAAAAAGGGAAGGATTTTCCCTGTTTTGAGTTAAACCTATAAAAAACACAACACAAAACTATAGTGAGTGTACAGTACTGTGCAATTAGGGCTGAAAATATTAAATATAAAGCGGAACAAGGGCCGGTGAGTTAAACACGTCATATCATCAATTTGATGTCGTTTGTGGCAGCTCGTCACTTCATTGCAGCTAAAAATTACGGGGCAAATAACCATATTGTAGCTCTAGTGGGTCGTTTTCTTACCCGAACCAAACGAGCCTTAAATGATTGTCTTGCAATTCGAGACATTCCACCGTAACAATGTATTTACATAGATACCATGGTAAAGTAAGTTTGAAATATCGTCGCACTAGAGCTACACGAGGGCTATTGGAGACGAGCGTCGTAATTTAGAATCACAGTCAAGTGACGAACTGATACCTGAGTAGGCACCCAACGCAACCGTTAAGAGTGACATGGGACGCAGCGTTGGGACTTCGGAGCATAATTAACGTGCTCTGTCTCTACACGGGGTATTATTCGTCGGACATTTTTTGGTTGCACGGACCGTTTGGAGGTCGGCAGTTATATTGGCGAGGCCCGAACCTGCGACGTTCCGCATGCAAGGTAAACACCTTAACCGATTGTGCTCCCCAGCCCTCACATGTGTGTATATCATGATCTAAGAAAACAAGAATATCATGAACATAATTCGGTCATTCAACATAACTTTTCGGAATGCCATTTTTTTTTTTTAAATTTAATTTCTACAAAAATAATGCAGATGTTAGTTTAAAAAAATATCTCCTCTAATATACGTCGACAAAAACAATTAAACAATTTTAAATAATCCAATTATATAAAACACTCACATAGCAAATTTCCATTTTCACACAAAAAGAATGCTTGAAAAATTAATTTTAAATGTTACATCTATCTTCCTAAAATTTACTATGTTTTACTAAATCTATTTCTCTATGATTTTTTTTTTACTTTGGGTAACACAAGTTGCTTATCAACTCTGATAGGTTTATCTTTTGTATTGTGTGCAATCAACATTTTTTTTTCTTCTCATTTTCAATATGAGTCATATAATTTCAAGTTTAAAATAAATCTTTTTTACACCAATCAATTCACTGTTATTTTGAAAATTAACACACATGACTATATGGAATGATCCATATTAATGTAATGTAATCGTTTCCGGCTGCCTATTTCTAACCTCCTTTAGGAGCTATGCTCATATTTTAATGCATTGAGGAGGTATGGGACACAAAATCGTCCAAAATATCGAAAAAAAAATTATTTGTTTAAAAAAAAAATCAACTTATTTTAAATTCAACGACACCAAAAACTAAATTTATGCTTCTACGTTAATACGTCACTTCTTCTATTAGGAACTATATTAAGCTTAAGTATGAATTTTTTGAATTTTGTAACTTTGAACCCATTTTTCTCATTGATGGTTTTTTTTCATGTTTTACCAAGTCCAAATTGATATAACTTCAGATCTATTTGAAGAATATTTTTAACAATTGCTACAGTATATTTTCAAACATATTGCTTTAATTTGTCTTTAGGGATTAGTTATAAATGAATTGTTTTTTTTATTTATTAATTTTTTAAAAAATAGTGAACCTGTGAAATTATTAAAAAATTTTCAATAATTTTTTTTAAAAAAACTGACAAATAACAAAAATCAGCAATAACAGTTTGTTAAGTACATTTTCCTGTTTAGAAAAATGCAAAATTTGTGTTTGTCAAAAAACATTTTTTTGACTAGTAACAAAAATGAGAAACGTCACATTTCGACACATAATATTTTTTTAAAACAAAATAATAATTTTTAAAAACCTTTGACTATCTAAAAGTGTTAGCATATTTAGTATTCATTTATGGAAAAAAAATTATAGTGATAACTGCAATATTAAAAAAAAAGTTAAAAGTGTCCCGTACCCCCGAGCCAAATAAAAATTTATCTTTATAAGGAAGTATTAAAAAAAAAATCTTCAAGAAACTGGATATAATAATTCTTCAACCAAAGAATTCGGGCCCTATTTCTCAAGATTTGAAACTCTTGCCTTTTCTAACATATTATAGGTATATCAAGCAGTACAAAAGTACATATTTTCCTGAGATACAGATTTTTGTTTTATGAATATAATGAAACAATTTTATTTATCATATTCTTTTCTACATTTGATATAAAAACTTTGAAATAAAGACTAGTTTTTAAAAAAATTATAGAACTAATAAAAAATCATTTTTTGGCAGTTTATATATTTTTTTTAATTCTCAGAGGAAAACTTTTATGCATTAAAAAAAGCAAATTATTTATAATTACAGTATATTTAATATTATGCATAACATTTAAGTAGTTTAAGCAAAATTTGTTTATTAAGAAATATTAAAAATAATAAGTGATATCTGAATTCTGTTTTTCATTACATTTTAAGTTTCATTTCTAAAAAAAATCACAAGCTGTTATTTAAAAATATATACATAGTGTGGCAATATCATAACAAGTAGGTTTGTAACAGAATCTGTCACTTAACCCGCTTCCACAGAACAGTTGTGTTTAACAGGTAAAAAAAGGCGCCGAACACGGCATTAATTCCATATTAAACATTTTTATGCTAAATTTGGCTAGTTTCATTTAAATTTTATTTAGAAAATTCAATAATTATTACTTATTGTTTGCAAAAATTAATCTATATTTTAAAGAATAAATATGTAATATTACTCGCTTTTAAATAGAATGAAAATATTTCATATCAACATACGAAGAATCTCGTAGTGAAATATATTTGACGTCATTTCAAACTGATCGATGTCGCAAAAATAAATTTATTTTAATTTATTGTCTAAAAGAATTAAAGTTTCTCGAGCGATTGTTGCGAATGGCAATGGTGATTTAATTCTAATAAATATATCTTCCTATGCTTTTTAAATGAGCATTAAATTTTGCAGTTTTTTACATAATTGAAGTACTTTGAATTCGAATTCTTTTCTGAAATTTTCAATGTATTCTAATTTCGATGCACTGAATTTTTTGATGTATCACACTTGTCCGTAGCATTTGTAGTTTGGCTTATGAAGGTGGGTGACGGATTGAACGATTATAATACTTTCCACTTTTTACGTTATAAATGTAGTGTGGAAGCTAAAAAACTGTTTGTCCAATCACTGGCACGTTTAAAACTAAAAACAATAATAGGAAAAACATATAGAATATAACTGATTTTAATTAAAAACAACTTTTTACAATAAGTATATGCACATTTAACATATTTCAGCTTTATATTGCTTCCAATCGATGGTTTCACTTGGCAGACTGATTTTTGCACTGGTTTTTACCTATAGTTAAATCATTCCTTGCACATGGTTTTTACACGACTATCGCAGCTTAAAACTCATAGTTTCCTTGCACAGAAGCCACGACCACGGCAGAGCTATAAAACGCGCAGAGCAATCATATGAGACAAAATAAAATGGCTAAATTTCCTCTTCATTGATTGCCCGCGTTATAGCTCGCCCATGTCGTGGTTCTGTGCAAGGAAACTATGAGTTTAACTATAGCAACATCTCCATCTTCTTAACTCTGTGGGTTAGGACTTCAAAACTAATGCATTGTCCGACTGGCCTACTCTTTTAAGAATGTAGGGCACATAAATGAGACTTTTGAAAGGGTTTGCAAGAGAAAACAACGGCTCAGTCAATAATTTGTAAATGTTTTTTTATTTTGAATAACGAAAAATTAATAAACTTATAGTTTTCAGTCCTGGGAGGTCACATCCAGCCACATTAAAACCGTCCGCACCAAAATCACTCAGAGAAATTTCTTCGCAGTTCAAATTCCACTTTTCTAGGTAGTTATCAATGTTCCAATCAGTACTGAAACACAAGAAAATTAAAATACAATTTAAATTAACAAACATACAATCCCTGGACAAATTATTAGACACACTGTATTTTTTTTTAGTAATTTTATGTTTCTTACGAGTTTTTATGCAATAATGGTATCATTAAACTACAATATTATTGATTTTTATTTAAAAGAATTGTTGTAGACTACATATTTGTATTTATTTTAAGATAATTATGATTAAGATTAATTTACATTAATTATTTATTATAAGATTATTTATGTGTGGAATCATCATCCTCAAATGTATTAGGCAGTACAGTCTTGCATTGATAGCATGCCGCGCAGAATTAAAGCTTTGATAGCGGCTAAAGGTGGCTCAACTAAATATTGACTTTTACTAACATTAATTTCACTTTTCTTTAAAACTTAAAAAACTTATGCTTTTCTAAATGAATGCTGTTTTATTTATGTCAAATAAATCGTTAATTGATTTTATAATATAAAAATAAAAAACAAATCCATTTAAAATAATAAAATGGTACAATATCACCCTGTAATTAATATTTTACATGAAATCTTGCAGTGCGTCTAATAATTTGTCCACGGACTGTAGTGATTTCTTTTATAAAACTTACTAGTTTGACAAAGAAAAATGAATTAAGGAGTTCCAAACAAATTGAAATTCTTACTGAACTTAATTTAACTTAACTGAATTAAAGCTTAAGTTATGCGGATTTTTTGTGTAGTCTTTTTTATTTTTTCAAGGTACAGAATTTCAACAGGATGTACAAGTGTGCAAATTATTGTGTACAAATAAAGTGCATGGTATTTTGGATGTCAAACATAATTTTTAGCACTGAAAGTTATAGTTTTAGGCTGATCTATAGACACAAAAGCAAACCTCTGGTTCTAATAATGTAAAAGCTATGAAAGGTTTGTTATCAAAAACTATAAAAGGTTAGCTAAATTGACTTGGCAGAAAATTTGGTGTTTTCGAAATTAGTGCTTTAAGACACCCTGCAGTAACATAAATTGTACTTGTATTTTTATGTGAAGTTGTAACTCGATATTGGATTTATTGCTTCATTTACAATGTTATTGTGTGCAACAATTTATATTTGATACTTAATAGTACATAATTTCTAATGCTCTGAATTTTTTTTAATGAAAATGTTATTTATCACAGATTAAAAATGAAATCAAAAATTTATAATTCCCAATATACTTATTTTTTTACCATCTGTGTTCATAAGTACACCAAAACTCAGCACTTTGATTTTTCTTAAGAAGAAACGAAACAGTTACAATTATGTCTTCAAAATCTAAAAGTACAAATAAGCATCATTAAAGTTATTGAATTTGACAATGGCAAACTAAAAACAATTATATAATCCAATCAAAAAGATTAAAGTAATCAATAATTGAAGATAAAAATTCATAAATTTGTATTTCATATTAAAATATTGGACATTATTGGATTTTTTAAATTCCTATAATCTCAAGTTAAGATATTATTTGTAACCCTAACTTTCTCTCAATACCTATCAATAACTAAAAATTTAAAATAACTTTTAATTTGATTTTTAAGATCCTTTAAGTATGCAAGGCAAATCATTTTTGAATAATTTTTAAGAAAACAGTTATAAAATTGCCAATTTTAGCTTCCACACTACGTTTATAATGTAAAAGTGGAAGGTATTATAATCGTTCAATCCGTCTGTCAGTCCGTCACCCACTTTCATAGCCCAAACTACAAATGCTACGGAAAAGTGTAATACGTCAAAAAATTCAGCAAACTGAAATTAGAATACATTGAAAATTTCAGAAAAGAATTCGAAGTACTTCAATTTTGTAAAAACTGCAAAATTGAATGCCCATTTAAAAAGCATAGGAAGCCATTTTTATTAGAATTAAATCACCATTGCCATTCACAACAATCGCTCGATAAACTTTAATTCTTTTAGACAATAAATTAAAATAAACTTATTTTTGCGACATCGATCAGTTTGAAATGATGTCAAATATATTTCGCTACAAGATTCTTCGTATGTTGATATGAAATATTTTCATTCTATTTAAAAGCGAGTAATATTACATATTTATCCTTTAAAATATAGATTAATTTTTGCAAACGATAAGTAATAATTATTGAATTTTTGAAATAAAATTTTGATGAAACTAGCCAAATTTAGCATAAAAATATTTAATATGGAATTAATGTTGTGTTTGGCGCCTTTTTACCTGTTAAACACAACTGTTGTGTGGAAGCGGGTTAAGTGACAGATTCTGCTACAAACCTACTTGTTTTTTATCCCCGAAAATTATATAAAAATATGTGCATGAACAATATGTATATGCATTCATTGTTTTTTTTTGTTTGCTTTACATTTAAAAAAAAGTTTTTCTTATTGTCTTTTTACTTGGTTGATTTTAAGTTAGTTTTAATCTTATTGACGCATTACTACTCAACACTAGAGCCATTGGGCTTTTAATTTGTGGATTGAAACTAGTTTTAATCTTATTGGCGTGTTAGCACCATAGATATCATAGTTAAAGTATTAGATTGGCAGATCACGTGACCACCAATGCTAGCGACAGGACGCGCATGGAGGCCAAAATGGCCAGTGTTGCTGCCACTTTAAGGAGAAAAATACTACGAAAAAATACCATTTAATTCTAAAATTACAAAAAAAATATCGTAAAAATACTAGCTGCATTTTGGAATCTTTTTAGTGACTTTAAATCCTTTTCTTGTAATTTTAGAATTAAATGGTATTTTTTTCGTACTATTTTTCTCCTTAAAGTGGCAGCAACACTGGCCATTTTGCCCTCTTATTTTGGCCTCCATGCGCGTCCCGTCGCTAGCATTGGAGGTCACGTGATCTGCCAATCTAATACTTTAACTATGATATCTATGGTTAGCACTGAAACTCCACCCCGGAAGTATCATAGGAGCGAGGGCTAAACCTCACTGCCCTGTCATTTTCATGGGAGCAAGGAAGGAGTTAAAATTGTAATAAAATAAAAATTACCTTTTGGACTATAAAATACATCCGATCCCAAAATAATATCAATGGGTGGACTTTGAACCAAATTGGCAGAGAAATACCCCCAGGTCATCTCTTTAATTTCAAAAGCCTCTTTGCTTATGCCATTCAACTGAAGATTTTCCAGTGCAGTTTGAAAAGTGCATTCATACTTTTTGGAATCTGTGAGAATGACATGTGCTTTACATTTAGCAGCTACAACAGAAACCAGGCCGGTTCCGGAGCCTAGCTACGGAAATAAAAAGAAATTTGTTAACAAAAAATCATAATATCTTGTCTTACTATATGCAGAGAAATTAGTCGCCAAAAAATTAACTTTAATATGAGAGACTCTATAGTAGCTCATAAGGTTTGGTTTGGTTGAATTAACATTTCACTCAACATTGAGCTAGAAGGGAAACTGGAGTGAAGTGTCAGCGAGCCGAAAACCCACTCACACCCTTTTGAGCGAACAGGGCAGAAAAGGACTATTTTCCCTACACTTGTATGCAATGCTTATATGAGACCCCTCTATCATATTAACTTGGGCTCCTAAATGTATTTTAACATTTTTAGTTCGAAAGAAATTAACTTTCTTTAACTTTAAATTCCAAATTTTTTAAGAAAAAACCATGTGGATCACTAAGAACCAGCGAAGACGAACCCAATAGCGAAATAGGCAAGTTTCTAGGTTTTCTGCCCGGTTCTTTCCGTTGCAGTGCCGTGTATTCCTCCGCGCTTCGTTATTGAACCGGCTCGTTTGCTGCCCTGTTCAGTGAATCACACACCTCAAAACTCCATGTTTCTTCTAGCTCAATGACTAGAAGTGACTTGGGGGTGCCTGGCCTGTCTCTAATCCTACAGCCATTGGGCTAGAAAGTCAAGATAGAAAACGAATGCATTTGCAATCGATGATGACTATCAGCAATTAACTATAATACTCCTGTCACCAATAAACTATATATAGTTTCAGTTTGAAACATTGTTTCCAACCAAACTAACCCAACAATCCCCCATGCTCGACAAACACCATGGGATTGGCAACCCTACCTCCTTTGGGTTCTTTACCTGTTTCCAAAGTGGACTCTTCCTTCCACAATCAAAATATTTGAGATTCTAAGAATTGACAGGCGGACTATACTCAAAATTTGGGTATTTCTTTCATAAAACTTTTTCAATGCAATAAAATATTGTTTTAAAATTTAATAATGTTACAAATACTCTAATCACACATAATTCACCACATAAATTCATTGTAGTAATTATTACTGCTTAGCAAGATCATTGAGTGCGTCAGTAGAGGAAGGGTTTCCATCAGAATATCTTAAAGCTTCTTTTTTTCTTTTGATATGACTTTACTGCATTCTTGCTACATGGCATCAAACTTTTGCATTTTGAAACCTTCACCACTGTGGAATTGTTCATCTGTTTTTTAGGTAAATAATTTGAAAGTGTAAAAGACTAATTCAGGCCCTAAAGTATCTTTTAAAAATATAAGTGCCCTCAGGGGCAGTAGCGGATTTCTAAATAGGCTAGCTAGGCTAGAGCCTACGGCGGCAAATTTTCGTAGGCGGCAAATTTTCTTCGACTTCCGCAAAACCTTCCATGCATTGTGGTCGAAAGGGGGTAGATGATCCCTTTGGGGAATTCCTTAAGTTTTGAAGCTGCGTGAATTTGCCCCGTTTCACTTTATTTTGAAAAACAAGCCTATTTATTTTTAGAGACATGTTGAGGCAATTCTTTCAAAACGCAACTGAAGTTTAAGTGCTCTAATACATTGGATTATTTGTTATTATTTCGCCTCAAGCCCTATTTTATGTAGCATTAAAGTAAGAGATGAGAAAAATTACATCTAAATGATGAAAAACATACTTACAGCATTTTTTAAACTCAATTAATTTAGTAATTTAGGGGCACGAACTTTCATTGAACAACGGGTTACAATGAGACAAATCAACCATTGGGGATCAACTTTTGAATCGATTTTTACCCCAACCCCAACCTACCCGATAGGCGGCAATTCCTGGTTCAGCCTATAGGCGGCACATTTGGAAATCCGCCACTGCTCAGGGGAGGAGGGGAAAAGGCATAACAAAGAATAGGTACCTAATTATATAATAATAGAATATTTTTAAATAATCGTCATAAACATGGAAAAAAATCAAGAAACTTATAAAATACCCGAGTATTTTTGGGTATTTAGCTACCCTAATTAAAAATACACAGGTATTTTACATCACTATGCCTTCGAGAAAAATAAGTAATTGTTTATTGACTAGTCCAAGCACACAAAAAGTCATTGAAAAAATTAGTCATTTAAAAACAATGAAGAATGACTTTTTTTCCCTAAATGATGATTAACTTTTGCATTGGATACGCATACAGATTATTCTAAAAATATATTTATGGTAAAATCCTAGAAGAGCCCATACCTTTGGCAACAAATTGAAACAAAAAGTGCCAAGCCAGAATGAGATGGCACCAAGCGAAAACAGCAGAAAGTAAATGTAGCTGGATAAGGTTATCAAAGAAGGGTTACCAAGATGGTGCAAATATTGCCAACCAAAATAATTCAAGCCAAGGGTGTGGGGCTCTGCCAGGGTCCAACTTTGTTTTACCTCTAGAACAGTTTTTTCTTTCAATTTGCTTCGATTATACCAGATGAATTTTGACAGAACAGGAGCACTGGCCCACACATGCATGCCATAGCTTGGATGCAACACCTACAAGACAAAAAAAAATAATATTGAAACGCGAAGTAGTTTCATGGAAATATTATTAGTAATGTCATGTGATTTTGTAAGCACAAATAAACTAAACGTAGCAAATTTTAATTTTTAGTGTAGCCATTTAAGGTACTGCTAGCGTATTCAGGCCGGTCTCGGTTTGGCGGCTTAACTTTTGCAGCCAAGTAGCGGAAACGTACTTAATTTGGTAAACATTCCAGTTCAACTCAGTAGATGTTTACATCAATCTTGTTGCCAAATCTCAAAAACTAATTTATTTTTGAGTTAGTTGGTTTGTTTGAAAATACAGTAATATAAAAAATAGTAAAGCGTGAAATGGGTTTATTTTGAATTTTCGGGTTTTTGTGTGTATGTGAGTATTTGTTCGAAATGCAACGTGGGTAAGGTTTGGTTGGTTGGTTGGTTGGTAGACATATATATTCAGGTTTGTGTGCTTGGTCAGTAAGGTTTGGTTTTATAAAATGCACTAATATCGATAGAATGGTTTAAGGCTTATGATGTATTTCAGTGTTTGGTTTGCTTTTTGACAAACGCTTTAATCGAAACTACCAAATGTTAATTTTGTCGTTCTTATCTGTCCGATGTTTCACAATAGGTTTTTTTTAATGAATTTTTTAATAGTTTTTGATGAATTTTTAAATTGAAAGTAATTATCTTATTATTATCTTATCTTATTAGAGTAATGATGTAACGAAATATGTGTAATTAAATTCCTTTTTTTAAATATAGGATTTTTTTATTAATAAGAATTTTTGTATATATTATTTTGTATTATTTTATTATTGAATGAATAATATTCGATTTTTTTTATTCAGTGTTGGATTCCCTTTTTTATTATCAATGATATATTTGGATAATAATCGGCCGTAGGCCGATTATAATTCAAATATATCATTGATAATCGGCCGTAGGCTGATTATAATACTAAGATTTAATTGGTGTTGTATATTAGTGTACATTTCATTAATGATCAAAAATCCCTCAAAATTAAAAACTTAATTAATAACTTACTAACAACTTTGGATTAAAAGTAATTAAATAAATTATAATCAAAAGTTATAATCAAAGTAGTTTCACATGTCTAGTTGCAACAATTGACCCCAGCGGTTTTTTTAAGTATATCACGGTTCGAGTGGCCACAATCGACGGCCCTGAGGATTGCCGAGTAGCCACAATCGACGGCCCGGAGGGGGTACCAGCGGTTTTTTTAAGGATATCACGGCTCGAGTGGCCACAATCGACGGCCCGGAGGATTGCCGAGTAGCCACAATCGACGGCCCGGAGGGGGTACCAGCGGTTTTTTTAAGGATATCACGGCTCGAGTGGCCACAATCGACGGCCCGGAGGATTGCCGAGTAGCCACAATCGACGGCCCGGAGGGGGTACCAGCGGTTTTTTTTTAAGTATATCACGGCTCGAGTGGCCACAATCGGCGGCCCGAAGGGGGTACCAGCGGTTTTTTTTAAGGATATCACGGCTCGAGTGGCCACAATCGACGGCCCGGAGGATTGCCGAGTAGCCACAATCGACGGCCCGGAGGGGGTACCAGCGGTTTTTTTAAGGATATCACGGCTCGAGTGGCCACAATCGACGGCCCGGAGGATTGCCGAGTAGCCACAATCGACGGCCCGGAGGGGGTACCAGCATATTTTTTAATTGTGTCATGGGCCGAGTTCAGTGTTGGGCATTCAATTAATCAATTGATCTGACCGACCAGTGTTGGTCGGTCGGTCGGGAGGTCGGCCTTGAACGGTCGGGGGGTCGGTCTCGATCGATTGGTCGGGTTGTCGGTCTTTGTCGATTGGTCGGGTCGGGTTGTCGGTCTTGGTCGGATCGTCGGTCTTGGGTCGGGTTGTCGGTCTTGGGTCGGGTTGTCGGTCTTGGGTCGGGTTGTCGGTCTTGGGTCGGGTTGTCGGTCTTGGGTCGGATCGTCGGTCTTGGTCGGATCGTCGGTCTTGGTCGGATTGTCGGTCTTGGTCGGGTTGTCGGTCTTGGGTCGGGTTGTCGGTCTTGGGTCGGGTTGTCGGTCTTGGGTCGGGTGTCGGTCTTGGGTCGGGTGTCGGTCTTGGTCGATTGATCGGATCGTCGGTCTTGGTCGATTGATCGGATCGTCGGTCTTGGTCGGGTCGTCAATCTTGGTCGGGTTGTCGGTATTGGGTCGGGTTGTCGGTCTTGGTCGGGTTGTCGGTATTGGGTCGGGTTGTCGGTCTTGGGTCGGGTGTCGGTCTTGGGTCGGGTGTCGGTCTTGGTCGATTGATCGGATCGTCGGTCTTGGTCGATTGATCGGATCGTCGGTCTTGGTCGGGTCGTCAATCTTGGTCGGGTTGTCGGTATTGGGTCGGGTTGTCGGTCTTGGTCGGGTTGTCGGTCTTGGTCGGGTTGTCGGTCTTGGTCGGATCGTCGGTCTTGGTCGGATCGTCGGTCTTGGTCGGATCGTCTGTCTTTGTCGGTTGGGTCGGGTGGTCGGTCTTGGTCGGGTAGTCGTTCTTGGGTCGGGAGTCGGTCTTGGTCGGGTTGTCGGAGTTAACATTAGTTAATTGTTAATTGTTACTACTGCAATTAACAATTCATTTCCACAATTACAATTGATTAATAGTTAATCGCAGTTTTCCACAATTACAATTGATTAATTGTTAATTGCAGTAGTAACAATTAATAATTAATTGATAACCATTAATTGCTTTTGCAATTACAATTTGCCCAACACTGGCCGAGTTTCTACATTCGATTGTCGAAGAATTTCCGAGTTTCACAACACGCGGCGCAGGTGGGATAATTTCGTAACGTATATGTTATATTGCGTACAACATTTTACGTTTCGACAATTAAAACATTACTGAGATTTCAAGAGATGTTAAAAACAAAAAAAAATCATATGAAACTATTTCCTCACGCTACCGACAACACCACTCCGTGAGCAAAAGCAACGAATTCGAGAAATGCAACCGAGAGATTTACGTCACGTAAAAAAAAGCCATACCACAATGACAGGAATAAGCCCGCATCTGGAAAAGCAACAAACCAGCTACGAAACGAAAACAAACAAGTAACCACAAGCCCATAAAATATATGTCTACCAACCAACCAACCAACGAGCTGCGTAATTATTATTCTAAATTAACTAATCTTAATAAATTTTCAACGTTTTGAAACAAATATTGATGTTAAAAATTAAAATAAACATTTTTCCGAAGTGAATTTATTGATGCCGTACCGAAATTAATATAAATATTTCGTAAAATACTACTAACTGTAGCAACCCTGTGTTTACTTTTTCACGAACGCCAAAAGTCGCCAAATAGCATTCCGGCCTGAATACGCTAGGTGTTCCAGATAAATATATGAATTTTTTTTTTGATAAATTTTTTGATATATTATAGCTTTTATTTTTGAAATGAAATAAAAACAATTTAAGTAATTTTTGCGTTTATTAAACTCAGCATCAAATATTTCAATCAGTATATTTAAAAAAAAAACCGCTTTTGAAGAAGAATGCAAAAAGTATATCATACTGTTTATATATAGGAATACACCCTTACGATATTTTGCCATTTGGAAAAATAGAAATTTTGCTATCGTTACTAAAAAATTAAAAGAAGTCTCAGCTATACAAATCGGCTTTAAAAATAATAGACATCATTTATAAATATTTTTAAAAATTGTTTATAAAAACATAGTAAGAGTGTATTTAACAAAATATAGTCTGTGTTTTCATCCTAAAATAATTTACAAAACACTTACCTCTTTTATTTTGATATTCAAACATCCCTCATTGCAAACATGCTGGTCACTTTCCGAACACAAACTATCTGAAGAACTACAGCTTAAGTCTATAATATCAGTTTCATCTGTGAAATGAAAACTTTTTATTGTTTCTTTCAAAGGAACTTCTTTCTCAGACATTAAAAATCAATGAGAAAATTTTATTTGAATTAACTACGGATAAAAACTACAAATGTTCTGCTAGAATAAATTGATACAGACTCGCAAAAGAATAATTTTGATCAAAGGCATGGATGGGTATGGGTTTTGTTTTGATGTCTGATGTGTATAGAAGGGGTTAGGGGCAGACACTCAAAAACGGGTTCCGTAAAACGATAACCCCGTCAGAGCGCGCTGCTGCTATACTGTTGTTTACAAAAGTGAAGGCAATGCAATTGCGCATGACTAAGCACGCGCAGTTTGATCCTTTGTGTCAGTGGATAGAAATACGCATGCGCGCGCAAGCGCAGTTGCTCTTAGTTGATTTTACCATCACCAATTTATGAAAAATGTACATCCCTAAAATATGGTCTTACAACTACATTTAAGGGATGTTTGGTTTCTAAAAATAAACCGGTTTTCAGTTTAACTGGTAACCTAAGAACAGGTATTTGTTACGGATTGTAAATGTAGCGGAAGATCAGAACCGGTTTTTCAGTTTAACCGTTTTTGGTTTTCCATCCCTAATCTGCACTTTTGCAATCCAGCTGCCTCGTTTTGAGGAACCTTTTTCACCCAAGAGAACTACAGCGATTGACATACTATCTCTTTAAGCCACAATAGTTATGTTGTTTATACTGGTGTTGAGCATTTGAAATTCTATCTGATGTCATGCCATTTATTAAAAAGAAATAAAATTATAGAGAAAAATACATAAATTAAGTACATTGTATTTTTTTAAAAAAGTATATAGTATAGTTGCTTTTATATATTTTTAACTAATTTCTAACTAATTTTTAGTTTAAATTCTCTATCATTCTATATTTTGGTAGGGGGAAAACTCTTGCCTTTGGGGATTTTTTGGGGGGAAATGGGCACAAGCGGAAACGATAGCACGAGTACGCGCAACAAACCAGTGTAATCAAGTGCATAGTGCATCGGTTATTTGCGGACTTCTGAACTTACAGTTTTGTTTTGTTTACACACAAATTCTGTGTTTATTTGCCTATTGTTTATTTTTGTCATTCTTCTTTTTATTGAAATAATCTCATTTTTTGCTACATTTTTTGTTTCAAGAATATCGATTGCACTTTCTTGTAAAGTTATTTTAAGAGGCTCCTGTTGGGTAACAAAAAACAAAACAAAAAAAGATCGGCTAAAAATATACAGTTACTTGTGGAAATTAGGGTGTTTTGCATATTATGCGGGTTGTATAATTTATTCATTAATAGGATTTAACTTATCATTCGACCCATTTAAACATATAACAAATCAAGTTATTTCATGATAATATGTCAATTACTTTGCTGTTAATAAGTTAATTTTTCCGTATCTTGAGTCGTTTTTATTTCTGATTAAAGCTGTCTAAAGAAATTTCTGTTTTTGTGATCTTGACAATTGTGTTTTCTTTAATGAAATGTCATGATTTGTTTAGCGAATTGAAAACAGTGGCGGCTCGTGGCATACAGCAAGTACAGCCAGGCTGTACCTAAATATTCAGTTTAAAACAAAATCCCTCATCCGATCATGTAATTTTTATCCATTATTATAATTTTCCAAAGGAGCGCATTTTTTAATGCAACACTTTCACGCCAAAATTGAAAATTTCGCTCAAATAGTGGGATTGATAAAAGGTACCTATTTTTGTATCAAATGAGTTGCATGCTAATAATCCAATCCTACTGACTGTAGCCCGTGAAGGGTAATGAGAGAAGTGTATGACATGAGCCTGGTTGCCATGACAACGAAGAATATGCATTGCTTAATTCACATACAATTAAATGGATTAAGGCGCGGAGAGCTGCCCAGAACGATAATACACTTTTCGGCTGCAGTTGGAATTCGCTGATATGATATGATTGGTGGTTGCAAACACGTGTTAGGACATGTGTGATGATGGGGGAATCAAGAATTTGAACTCTCCATCGCTTCAGCGTTCAAACGAATATTATTTTTTGGTGTGTACGGAATGCTTTTGTTTCTTGTTTTAATGTTTTATTAATACATGGAGCCCCGCTATGATAAAATATACTTTTAGTAATACACTATGTTTTTTTATTTATTTTTTCTATTTTCTATACTATTTTAATTATATGCTTCTGAATTTATGCTCAGCTAACTAAAGTTTGCGTGTGGAGGGGTCGCGTTTCCTCGGCTGCACCAACATTTTTGACCACGGGCCGCCACTGATTGAATATTATCATTACTTACTTATTACTTTACTTATTAATGATGTTTAAATTTTTGTTTTCTTTTTCAGAGCTGCTTCAATTTATTCATTAATAGGATTTTACTTATCATTCGACCCATTAAAACATATTATATAACAAATCAAGTTATTTCATGATAATATATATGTCAATTACTTTGCTGTTAATAAGTTAATTTTTTGGTATCTTGAGTCAAGTTTCTATTTCTGATTAAAGCTATGTAAAGAAATTTCTATTTTTGTGAATTGTGTTTCCTTTAATGAAATGCCATGCTTTGTTTAGTGAATTGAATATTGTCATAACTTACTTATTACTTTACTTATCAATGATATTTTAATTTTTGTGTTCTTTTTCAGAGCTGCTTCAAATTCTTCATCAGATTTTTAAGATAAAAAAAAATCAATGATGTTGAGCAATCACTGTCTGTTTTCATTATAAATATAATAGCATATATTTTATTAAATATTTAGTTACTAAGTTCTTTATTGATACCTAATCATTAATATTTCTATTAATAACTATTTATTACTTAGTTGCTTAGTTTATTTAATTTATAGATTATATCTTAAAGTAATTTGTGACTTTTATCAACGAATAACTATTTTAAAAACTTAGATGTAAAATAGTTTATATTTTATTATCATTTTACAAATAGAAATATAATGTGTACAAGTTCGGTTTTTTTTGTGCAACTACTTAAAATTTATGACATTGCTTATGTGTTTTAATATATGCATTTGTATTGATAAAAAATATGATTAATTGATATTGGTCAATTGATGTAATTATGATCAATGGGATCAGGGCTTATTACCTTGTGGTCATGGTTACCTAATGGTTATAAATACTTTCGCTGAACCTGTTAGCTTGTAATGTTTAAAAACTTAAAAACTAATTTAATGTGGAACAAATCTTTAAAAAAAATAATTAAACTGCTCATATAGCTTTACTTTATAGCTTTAATTTACCTTCTGAAATATCTCAAAATAACTTACAGCTTAAACTTATTTTATAGATCAATTTGTGTAAGTTACATTCGTGTTCTAAAAATTATCTTATTAACCTTGATACCTTTAAACTTTTCTTCTGAACCTAGATATCTTATGAACTTACTTTCTGAACCTAAATATCTTATAAACTTATCTTCTGAATTTAGATATCTAATGAACTTATCTTCTGAATCTATCTATTGAACCCAAATATCTTCTGAATCTATCTATTGAACCCAAATATCTTCTGAATCTATCTATTGAACCCAAATATCATATGAACTTATCTTCTGCAACTAAATATCTTATGAACTTATCTTGTGAACCCAAATATCTTACAAACTTACCTTCTGAACCCTGGAAATCTTACAAACTAATACATTCCTACACTTTTCCAGGTCTGAGCATGAAATGCTACTCCTGCGACGAATGCGAGATGGTGTACGCCTCAAACTCCGCACTCTCCCGCCATAAAAAATGGCACAAAGGTGAGAACCCAAACCACCGCTTCAAGTGCGAGCTGTGCCTCTATTCCACCGACTCCCGTAAAGACTTCAAAAGGCACGGCTTCATACACTCCGGGGAAAGACCCTTTACGTGCACACAGTGCGGGAGGGGCTTTACCCGTAACAATCATCTCAAACGACATATGTTGACGCACAGTGCGAATTTCCCGTATAATTGTACGGTGTGCACAAAAACGTTCCGGAGGTCCGATCAGCTGGCGGTTCATATTCAGAAACATCAGGACGAGGGGGGGAGTTTGAGCATTTTCGCCATACCGCAAGTTATCGAGGGTTTGAAAGAGGAGAACCAGATTGCGTTATAATGATAAAGATTGGTTATTGTTTATTGAGGGGAATGGACGCTGGGCTCCTGAACAAAGTGTTAATCCAATGGGGAAAAATATTTTCTGAGTTAATAACTCTGGATGTATTGAATATTTTTGCAGATTCAGATAGTTTTTAAATGTTTAATAAATACATTTACAAGAAAATATTCAAACCAATTTCAAAATGTAGGCTTACGGGCTCTATAGCCCGTAAGCCTACATTTATAAGATAAAAAAGTTTGTCAACATTTTTAATGTAGCCAGGGTAATGTCTTAGAAAAGTTTTTTTCTCCATTGGATTAACACAGAGGCACTTCGGTTTTAAGACCCACGTCCATTCCTCTTTAAGTGTGTGTGATATGCTGCTGATTAGACTTATATAGGTTATCACTATTGTTTTTCATTTTCGGAATGTGCTTGAGGACTTATTTTTTGAAAAATAACAGAAACTTATGGGGTGAAACTCTTATCTTTTTAAAATGTGTGGGTTTTTTAAAAACAATTTGCATGCATTTTTTCCATGAATAACGGGCTAAGTGTAAAAAAGTTTTGTTTTGAGTTATTTAAATGTTTTTAATATAAAAGTATAGAAATTTACTACCAATGCCATTTATTTAAAATCTTTTTGCACTCGTAACTTTAAGTAGTCTTAATAATTCCAAACTGATTTTACTTATGTGTTTAAATCTGGTTAAGTTGCCAAAAATGATTTGGTAACAATATATGAAGAGTACAGGGGAAAAACCGCTTAATTTCGTAGAAAACTTTCCTCATCAGGCCTCTTTGGTGATGAAAGCGAGTCATCGCCTAAATTGGTGTAAGGAAACCAGTTTCTCACTTTGTTTTTCTCTCGCGGCAACCCTGATTAACGCCAAAGATCAGTGGACATGAGTCACACGTTTGTACCGCGAAAGAAGAACCGAAAGGAAAACCGGTTTCCTGTCGCAAATGTCCGCCAAGCAGACACAATTACGGGACTACTTCTAATAAATCAAGCGGTTCTTCCCCTGTACTCTTCATATATTTTAAAAAGCACAAGTATTACTGACAAAACTGTGGATCAAAGAGTGAAATTTTATATTTATAACGGTCAGAAGGTTAAACAAAAGGCTAACTTTTGGATTTTATTGTCTAACTCAAGCAAAAAAAAAATTGCACTTAGTCCATTACTTATGTCTAGTCTTTATTTGATTGTTATCTATAGTTTAATATTTGAATTCAATTATTATATAGTAACCCCTTCTGCCCCATATCGTACATATAACATCACAATGCAATCTCAACACGTCATGATATTCTTTTTAGTTTCATATACCTAATTTATTTTGCCGACATCAATATTTGCAACTGTATTAAACTTTTTCTTTTTGTATTTTCACATTATAGAAGAATGCAAACCTAGTACTAATCAGAGATTTCCAAACTGTTTAGTGTGATCTATGAACGGCCCGTGCAGCCAAAAATGTCCGACGAATAATACCCCATGTAAAGGGAGTGCACATTAAATATCCTTCAAAGTCCTAATGCTGCGTAGGATGTCGCCCTTAACGGTTGCGTTGGGTGCCTACTCAGGTGTCGGCTCGTCACTTGACTGTGGTTCTAAAATATGACGCCTGTCGCCAATAGCCCTCGTGTAGCTCTAGTGCAACGATAATTCAAACTAAACTGTTTAGTGTGATACCTTCTTTCACCAAAGGTGTATAAAATTATATGTAGGAAAATTAATTTTTTCATTGTTTTGTTAAAAAAAAGTTTTGTTAATTTAAATGAAATTTTTTTTTTAATTTTGTAAATGCCAAAATTTAACATTACTTGAATTAAACATAATTATTCAGTTTTGTGAAAAATTATGACTCACAAAAAGTTTGGGAAACCTCTGGTTAAAATGACTGATATTCCACAGCACAAACAAGCCAACCGACCGGGACTTTCGAGCAGATCTCTGGTGAACACTTTTTAACAACCAGTACGAACAATCACAAGTTGGTGCTCATTCCTCCGACTGTGAGCAAAAAGAGACCTCAGAGGAGATGTCGCGTTTGCTGGACGGAACACCGAATCAGGAAAGATACACGATTTATGTGCATAGGTTGTGAAGAACTGCCTGGACTGTGTTCCTCGGATCATTTTGAAAAATACCATTGCAAAATTGTTGATTGCTAAGATCAGGGTTCCCACGTGCTTTAAGAAACCCTTTTCATTTTAAAATTTGTTTTAGGTGCCCATAAATTTTTCTCTTAATCACCAAAAATAATTTTCACCAAATTTTTTTCCAATCAAAATGTTCACCTAATTAACAAAATTTAAATTTTTTTTCTTGATTACCAAGTGCGAAGAATAATACTCTGTGTTGAGAAAGTGTACATTAAATGTGATTCAAAGTCCTAACGCTGTGTAAGAGGTCACTCTTAAAAGTTGCATAGGGTGCCTACTCAGGTGTCGGCTTGTCACTTGACTGTTGTTCTAACCACGCCTGTGGCCAATAGGCCTCGTGTAACTCTGGTGCGCCAATATTTCTACTTTGCCCTTACCCTCGTTTGAAGGGGAGTTGAAATCTAATCTAACCTTGCAATTTTAACAATGCCCTTATATGGCCTTAAAAAAATTATTTGTGGCCCTACAAAGCCCCTAAATTTTTGAGTGGGAACCCTGTAAGATGTTATTTGTTTTTCTGATTTTGCTTACTGTAAATGTTTTTTTAAAAAATATACTTAATTATTTAAACTTTACTTTAATCATTTAATTTAAGGCTGTATAAAAAAGTTTTCATATGTATGTTTTGTCTGAAATGTATTTTTACTTGTATATTTGCATTGTATGATATGGGGCCTGAAGGGGTTAATATTTATATTTGTTGCATATTTATGAAGGTTCTATGCAATGTTGTGGTGCTGATTATATATTTGCCAGAACGTTAATAACTATGGAGGAGGACCCACCCTTATATTTATATAATTGATATATTGGTTTTAAAATGTCTTTTTGACTTGTATCTTTTCTTTAAACTTATGTCGCTATAAAATATGAAGACTGGTTTGATGTTATAGACTGATTATTTGGCCAACTACAAGTGCATATATATATATATTTTAACTTTGAATGTTATAGAGTGCTAAAAGAATACTTATTTCTTAAAATGCATGCTCTTTATTTCGTAATACATGATAATGCAATACCTCTTAACTGCATGCTGTTTTGCTTGTGGTGTTATGTTTTTATTTCTTGTAGCATAGTATGCATGTTGGGTTTGAAATGTTTGTTTATTTTAAGTTTGTCTGCTAATTATGTGTTTGCAATTGAAGAGTACAGGGGAAAAACCGCTTAATAATTTCGTGGAAAACAGGCATCCTCATCAGGCATCTTTGGAGATGATAGCGAGTAATCGCCTAAACTGGTGTAAGGAAACTTTCTCTCCATTTCTTGTGCATCTTCTCTCACTGCAACCCTGACATTCAGTTCCGCATTTTATTCAAAAGACTGTGTTCATCATCATGTTAAGCTTTAAAAATAAAGTACGATTGATTGAAAATCACGAATTTTTATAAAACAATTAGAAAAAAATTGAAGATTCGCAAATTAATTGAAAAGTCCTAAAAAAACACGACTTTTTTACCTACCGAGATTCACACGAACCACGATTCCGACGCCTGGACCAAGCGAAGAAGAGAGAAACCAGTTTCCTGCCGCCAATGTCCGCCAAGCAAACACAATTACGGGATGACTCCTAATAAATCAAGCGGTTCTTCCCCTATACTCTTCAAATGTATATGGTTGTAATATGCCTTATGGATAATGTTGGAGTTTGACTGCCACTGATAAGGGAAGACATGGATATTTGACAATGGTTTGGCAGAGTTGAAACTGACATTTAATTGATTTTGTATAAAATGAGTGAAAATACAGTAGCCTCCAACGAACTGAATAAATAACATTCGTAGCAAACTGAAACTTAATTGAATTAACAGTAGTGAAAAGCCTCTGCTTAATTGAATAACAGACTAGCCAACTGCGGCTCTAGTGCAACGTTAATTCAGCCAATCAACTTGCGAATTATCCGGATTTAACTCGATAATAACCATTTCTAGACTCCGGTCACCAAGAAACATGATGCAAAAATACTTTCTCAAAAATACTTTTTTTATACAAAAATACTTTTTTAAATAGAAATGTTAGCTTTAGCTCTGCCAAACCTACTCGGAAAAGAAATTAATATATTTTTGACTTGTGGAATCTCTTCAACGAAATTTTCCTGAAAATTGTATACATAAAAGGAGAATTTGCTTTGATACTCTTAAATATTGACAAATTAATGTTTTGCTCATTGATACAATCATTGGGTAAACTAAAAAAAATCTTTTGTTAAAAATTTACTGTCTAACAGTATTTTGATAAGATTGTGTATTTATAAAAACTGACTTATGAGTGTTTTTCTTCCCATTAGTCTTAAAAGAAACAAAGCCCTTAAATTATATTTCGAAACACTCTACAATCTATAATTTTAAATTAACTTAGGAAAAAATATCTTTTTTTATTATCAACAATAAAATCCTTTACAACTAGTTTATAAGTGACAATAATTTAGTCATATTGTGTCCGATTAACTTAAGGTTCGATGGGTTTGTTTCAACACTTTGTCAAAGAAAACAACCAATGAAATTGCAGTATGGAGAGCGTGGCATCATAAGAAATATTCCCATAGTATAAATTACAAAATAATGATTTATGAAAATAGTATTGACAAAATTAGTTTGTGTCATTAAAACAGACCTAAATAATTTAATATTAAAGTGCCCTTAAAAATACATTTTATTTTATTATTTCCAAAAAAGTTTTGATCTGGGAACCCTGGTTTTTAATTGTTTAAAGAATTCGAATTTTCAAATTTCATGTATTTTGTTTTTGCTTAATTCCAAGTAAATATATTTGTTTATTTGGATATCAAAATTTTATAATTACGTACTATAAAAACCCATTTATGGGAAATAAATTGATTTTCAACTATTTGTATATACCTATATATTTGTATATCCTGGTGAAATTCTAAATCTTTATAGAATATTTGTGCACAATGCTAATACTATTTGAACATACTGAATCCTGATGTTAAACACATTAAAAATTTGCTGCTTAAATCTTTATCTTACCTTATGTTTTTGTTAACTTTTTTTATTATTATTATGCAATATATTGATCTATAATAACTGTTTTATTATTAAACACTAAAAAGCTTAGATTATGTTTTAAAAAATTGTGTTTTTCGTTTTTTGCCCTTAATCGAGTCAATGAAATAATTTTTTTTAATTAGTTCAAAATAATCGAAACAAAGTGCTTTAGTTTCATTTTTTATAGATGCAAATACTTGATTTTGAAATTGCAAAAAAAATTATATAACTGTTCACTATATTATTTTAAAGGTAAAACCAAAATCTTTATATTTCTTAAAGCGTTTCCCCATATTTATTTTTAAATTCGTTATTTACGGAACATGCTTAAAATATTTGAATTATTGATTTGTGTACTACATACTTATTTATGGCAAGATGTTTAAACTGATTCTTTTCTAGTCATTATATTAACTAAAAAAATTCTAAATTGTTCAAATATTTATATGTACTAATATTTGGTAACTATGCTAATTAATCAGTTTTATAGTTATTTTTTTTTAAGAATGCATATTTGACTTTTTACAACTATAAATATATTCCGACCACAGATTCATGGTTCTTTTGTCGGGACGAAAATAACGGAAAATAGGCAGAAAATGGGATAATAACTTCTATTCAAATAATTAATCATATTAAACAATTTAATATATTTTTCTGTCCGTTTTTCAATGTCTTACGCCCCAAGTGACATGAATTCTTGGTCGGACTATAACTTATGTTCAGCATTATATATACATTTTTAGTTGGCGACAAATTTCTTTTTTTAAATTAAATGTTATTTATTTCTGAAATTTTTGAAGAAAATTGTATAAAGTTATTCTAGATTGGATATTGAGTGCTCTTTATAAACTCATTTTATGTGTTATTAAAATAACTTTTACTACCACACATTTTGTCTGGTTACTTTCACATCCATCTTAAACATTAACTTAGATACAGCTTCAATATATAATTTGGTTTTAATTAAATTACTGAGATAGTTTTAACTCTTCAAAATCTTTCAGAAGAAAACTTATGGGCTTTGTAAAACAATTAAATTTTAACTGTTGTAGGTTTTCTTTTCAAAATTTTAATTTTTATTTCTATGCATTGTTATTTTTAATTGAAATTAATAGCTTTATGTGACACATACAATAAAATTAGAATATTCCAAGTTGTTTAATGAAGTAGAAAAATGCCAATAGGAAAATCACTTTTGCAAGAAAAAGTAAAACACATTGAAAAATCATTAAAAAATTTTATGGAGTTTTAAGACTTTTTAAAATAACCGGCATAGCTCAGTCTTTAAAATAGGAGATCAAAGAATTCATAAAAGAAATCGAAATATACTTTCAGATATTTGAAATTATTCATTGAAATCAATACATTGGTTATGGTAGGGCTTCCAAGTAAATTTGGCTCAAAAAAAACTATAAATATAAGAGCAATTTAAGGTCTACTAAAAAAAACTAAGGTTCTTATTTTAAAGCCCTTTTACACCATAAACAACTTATTCTCAACTAAGGGATGGTGTAAGCTTGTTTTTACCGCTTATTTGTTTAGGACACAAATAGCTAGGTTGTTAAATAATTGAGAAATTTTGATGTAGTTATTATAACAAAAAAATGAAAAATTAATATGCCTGTAAGTACATTTATTTTATATATGAACATTCACAATCACCCAAACAGTGAAGCATAATAAGTTTTCACAAAGAAATCTTTCGGCAACTTTTTTGACTTATGAATATGGATAAAATTTTTACCAATCTAAAGTGTACAGTGCAGGCAAAAATGATACAGAAGAATTGTACTCGAAATATCGTTATTACTGAACTTCCATTTCAACAATAACAAGCTTTTAAATGAAAATGACAAGTTATCGATAATTTAGACTTTTATATTAGTTTATATATTCAGTTATAATGAATTTTTTTCTATAAAATTAGCAATTGTTAAGTCTTAAGTTTTCCAGTTTTGAGTCCTTTGATTTTGAAAAAAAAGGTCCAACAAAAAATGCTTTATATAATAACTGTTTTTTTTCTCTATTTTTAAGTAATCGTATAATAGAAAAAAAAAGAGAGTAACTGCAGCCAACAGGTTCTTCTATAGCATTAGAAAATTTCTCAAATCTGACAACATTAAAAGAGATACAAAGTTGCTGATATATAAAAGTTTAATCGGGCCAGTTCTCACCTACGCATCTGAAACCTGGACCTTGTCCCAGGCTGATGAGAGGACCCTCGCTACTTTTGAGAGGAAGATTCTCCGATCAATTTTTGGTGGTGTTTGTGACAATAGAGTTTGGAGAAGGAGAACTAACTCTGAACTTTATAGACTATTCAGAGAGCCGGACATCCTGAAGTATCAGAAGATCCAACGCATGAAGTGGGCCGCACACATTATACGAATGAATGATGACAGAACAAAAAAAAAAATGTTTTGGCTAATCCAAATGGAACTCGAAAAAGAGGCAGACCCAGACTGAGGTGGGTGGACTGCCTCCAAGAGGACTTTTTTCCGATAAAGGTCAGAGACTGGAAAGCTGTTGCACGCAGAAGGAGAGACTGGGCAAATCTCCTTGAGAAAGCCAGGGTCCACCCAGGACTGTCGAGTTATTGTTGATGATGATGATAATAGAAAAATAGCACAGCAAAGAGAAAACCATTATAAAAAAATTTAACAATGTCAGATAATTTTTCTGAAGAATTTATTTCTAGAGGCGTATGTTACAGAGAGTAAATTTTTTTGTATGTTTGGAAGTAGGGACTTTATATTCGGCCATACCATTTACGCCTGCATGATATACGATATGAATATTTCACAATCATGGTATCATCATACAATACCCATACATTAAAAATGATGTCTTTATATGCACTTTGAGTATATAATACATTACATGTATAACACGATACATATTTTAACACCAAATACATTATACTAAATGCATTGTTGGAATATACTTAATAATGTATTAAAAAGCTCATTTGATAACACTGAATTTATAGAAAAATGTGGTAATATATTTGCGAAATTTGGCGGAGTTTCAAGATAGATTTTTTAGCAAATAATTATGCATTCCGTATAAATTTTATCCATTTTAGGTAAGCATATAAGCATTGAAATAGAAACTTGAATTTTTAAAAAAAAAAAGCATGAAAAGCGATAATTTTAAGATTTTGGAAAACGGCATTGACTTATATTTTAAGTTAACGCAAATCTTTTTTTCTGAATAACATTTCAAATTAAGAAATTTACTGAAAAATATGTAAAAAGAAGTAGCAGAAGCATTTTACAATATTATAAGTTTTAAAGTATGTAGACATTTTATACATTAACCTTCTTAGCATAGGGTTGTAGGATTAACTAATGTGTCAAATGTAATGCCTATATATGTATTAAATAGAAATTTTTAAGTACCTAAACAAAAATAGTGGTTCTACTCGAATACCGGATAAGTACATACATACTGGCTTTTATATATTCTATTCAGGGTAAAATCTGTTGTTTTTAAGGAAATATGTAATTCAACTGAATATGTTTGTCAGGACACTTTACCAAAAAACATTTAATAATGTTTTGAAAATTATATTCAATAACTGTATAGAAGAAATACTTTTGATTAAATCAATGCTTGATTTCTAAAAAAAAATGAAAACGCTTAGTGAAATAGTGAATAATCCCTTGTGTTTCCACAAAACTGGAATGAAAAATTTCATTATAAATGCATAAATACAGTTTTGTAAGTAAAACATAACATTAAGCTCTTAATTTATTACTCAAACTAAAAAAAAAAATTGCTGGAACAGTCGTTTTACTCAATAAATATAAAATAACAATAAAGGAAAAACATGCCTTTAAAAATATTTCCTAAACTTAAAAAAATAATAAATATGTTAAAATGAAACCATAAAAGAAAAAGAAAAGCACAGCATTAAACTTTTCAAAAGTAAATCTAGACCTTTTATAATATAAATATATAGAATCTTTTTTATATAGAACCTTTTCCTTAAAGGGTTGGAGAAGAATATAATAAAATGAAAATTATTGCATTTAATGTACATTTTTCATACAGTCTACTTATGCACCAGCTTGGGAAAAGTTAAATAGAAAATTTAAAGGAAATTATGCTTATAACTCAGTTATACTGATGCACCTTCAAAGACGTTAATACTTTCTTATTGGTAAGGTCATATTATACGCAAATGACTTATTAAGAGTGATAAGTATTGCACCTTGTTATAAAAATTTTGATAAAAAAAATTGCCTCCAACAATGCAGACTTTACCTTCTTGAATTCATCTAAAAAGTGTATAAAACTATCAAAAAGTTCTCACACCTTTCATTTAAAAACTTTTTTACTTCTTAATGCCACACCAGACAAACACTTGAATTTTTTTTTCACTCAAACGCACAACTTAAACTAAACCTGGTAAAGTAAATACGTAAGCTTGCCATAAAAACTCTAACAGATAGATAATATGACTCTAAAAGTATAGTAAAGAAGTGTTTATAGTACCTTCATTTGTATAGATATGAAATTACAAAATATACAATACAAACTCAACAATCGAAAGGAACTACATTCGCTTCATTGCCTTTTTAGTATCACAGAAATAGTATATTCGTTGAGTTTAATAATAACTTTTTATCACAATCTTTTTTTCAACTCAATAAAATGTTATCGATAGAAAAACCCATCAAAAGCTCTGAAGCTCGTTGTACATGGATAAAAGCAAAGGCACGTCTGCGATATTTCACAAACAATGAAGAATTTTTTCAAGATTCCTCATTATATGCTGGGGTATGCATGATAGGAATAACCAAATCATCCATGTGAGGCATGACGATTGCTTTCTGAAAGAAAAAAAAACAAGTAGGTTTGTAACAGAATCTGTCACTTAACCCGCTTCCACACAACAGTCGTGTTTAACAGGTAAAAAGGCGACAAACACAGCATTGATATTCTATATTAAACATTTACATGCTAAATTTGGCTAGTTTCATTTATTTTGTTTCGAAAATTCAATAATTACTACTTATCGTTTGCAACAATTAATTTATATTTCAAAGAATAAATATGTAATATTCCTCGCTTTTAAATAGAATGAAAACATTTCATATTAACGTACAAAGAATCTCATAGTGACATACCTTTGACGTCATTTCAAACTGATCGATGTCGCACAAAAAATTTTATTTTAATTTATTGTCTAAAAGAATTAAAGTTTCTCGAGCGCTTGTTGCGAATGGCAATGGTGATTAAATTCTAATAAAAATGACTTCCTATGCTTTTTAAATGAGCATTAAATTTTGCAATTTTTAACATAATTGAAGTACTTCGAATTTGAATTCTTTTCTGAAATTTTCAACGAATTCCAATTTCAATACGCTGAATTTTTTTGACGTATCACACTTGTCCATAGCATTTGTAGTTTGGGCTATGAAAGTGGGTGACGGACAGAACGATTATAATACCTTCCACTTTTTATGTTATAAACGTACTGTGGAAGCTAAAAGTAGGCTTGTAATGGTATTTGCCAAGATTTGGTACAAACAGCATTAAATCCTACAATATAATGTCAACCAAAAAGTTAACTGTTTTTTCAAATACTCCAATATAATTTCTTCATATAGTCTAAGTGAATTATTTGCTCAAATTGCCATAAAATTGTCAATAAATTTAATGTAAAAATAGAAAAAACAAAACGACATGACAAGCGGTAGAAGTGACACGACAGTAACTCAATTACAACACCGTATTTGGATAAAACAAAAACAGGGTGGTAACAAAATCCTGGAAAAAAAGTTCCCTGATATTTCCATGATTTCCCTGATACTTTCATAAAAAATTCCCTGATTTTACAATTACTTTTTAGTTAAGTTTAGTTTGAATTATTGTCATACTAGAGCTACACGAGAGCTATTGGCAACGGACGTCGTAATTAAGAACCACAGTCAAGTGACAAGCTGTCCCCTGAGTAGGCACCCAACGTAACCGTTAAGGGCGAAATCATACGCAGCGTTGAGACTTTGGAGCATATTTGACGTTTGATATTAATTGACAGTTTTTTGCTTCTGCGTGATAGGTAGATAGTCGAGTTTACGTTTGTAGCTCCGGTTCAGGCCAATGGGACCAACCAGAATACTTTCTTTTGGTCAAGAAGTGTCCGCTAGTATAGTGATCGCAAGAACAACCTAAACCTGCTGTTTAAATAATCTGAAATGGAAAAAAATTCCCTGATATTTCCAGAATTAAAAAGTTCCCTGAGAATTCCCTGATATTTCCAGAATTAAAAAGTTCCCTGAGAATTCCCTGATTTCCAGGTTCTGTTACCACCCTGAAAAATTATCTTTCCTCCACATTAGAAGTAATTAGTTAATAAATAAAAATATTTATAATTAAAGAGCAGCAAGATAATAATAAAATATGCTGGGCATTAATTTCGTTCATCTATTGTCTGCAAATAAATCTTTGTAGGAAAATAATCACATATAATGCAATTTTATTAGATAAAATGATATTTTTTTTAATAGATATAAACGTAATAAACTTACTTTGAAAGCCAGCTTCAGTTTCTTTTCTATCATCTGTATAACACCAGAAAGATTAATCTCGCGTGAACCTACTTTAGGGCTGGCAGAGAGGGACAAAATGGGGTCTTTTTTAAAGGCGTACCTACAACAAGAAGGATAAAGATTTTTAATATCATGAAATTGAAGTGTTGAACAGGGTGACCATAATGTAACTGGCTGTAAAAAGGACTTTCTGAAGAACTAACCAATGAGCTGAATTACTGTTCATGTTTAAAAGAAGATATTGGCAACATTGAAGATAAAACTCAACTAAACTGCTCGGCGTAACAGCCCGTTAGTGGGCCAAGGCCTGCCGTGATTATTCTGGCTTACATGACCAAGGGGTCTGGGGTGCCAGGCATATGTCCCGGTAAGGTGGTCAGCCTCACGCGGAACCCCCAGTGTTTAGTTCCCAAGCATGCTTGGTACTCATTTTATCTACCCACTTAAGAGATGAAAGGCTGAGTCAACCTCACCCAATCCGGGACTCGATCTCCGGGCCGCTGGCATGGTAATGGGAAGCACTACCACTAAGCCACTGGGGGCCTCAAAATTGAAGATAGATTCATGTTTTAAAAAAAATCTCAAATTTTCCCATACAAAATATTCACGACACTGCTGTTATTTCAAACAATGGTCTACAAAAATGAATTAAAAATTTAAAAAAAACTCAAATTGTTGATTCCAATGTTTAAAATTGCTATTTTTATTAATTTAATCAAAATTAATAATATAAAAAAAAGTTTAAAAAATACTGTGTCTATAACTTAATTTTATGATAATTTTTAGCTTGGAAACAGAGCAGTGCCCCTGAATTTCCCCTAGCCAAATATTTAAAAAAAAATAATAATAATTCTCTCCATGTCCTCAATAACCTCTGTAGAAAATCTCTATCCTCTGTGTCAAAGTCACTTTACCCTTCGAGCCAATGGACTACAATTAACAGATCCATCACTTTTCTAACAAAAAAAATAAATGAAAACTACAACTTCAATGATTCTCTTATAGATTTGGTGTTACGTCTTTTTTGTTCACAATATCTCGTTACAATACTTGTCATGGTCATTTATTAACTATATGTTTCGTAGAAGGATAAAATGTGATTTTTAAATTTTTTTTTAG
Organism: Oedothorax gibbosus; assembly: GCA_019343175.1. Taxonomy (NCBI): domain Eukaryota; kingdom Metazoa; phylum Arthropoda; class Arachnida; order Araneae; family Linyphiidae; genus Oedothorax; species Oedothorax gibbosus. Next base: position 1,133,934 of record JAFNEN010000414.1, read on the forward strand.
TTTGCACATAATTAAAAAATATTTATTAACTTTTTGAACAATCAATACTTATTTTGAAAATCAAAATTATGTACCTCAATCAAAAATAAAGGCACTTTTTATTTAGTTAGCCATTAATCTTATTTTTTTAATTAAAAATAATTAAGTTGAAATAGTAAATTTTAACAACTCCTCCTCGGCGTAACAGCCCGATAGTGGGCCAAGGCCTGCCGTGCCCATTTCAGCTTACATGACCAAGGGCTCTGGTGTGCTAGGCATATGTCCCAGTTAGGTGGTCAGCCTCACGCGGTACCCCAGTGTTTAGTTCCCAAGCATGCTTGGTCCTCATTTTATCAACCCACTTAAGGGATGAAAGGATGAGTCAACCTCGCCCAAATTTTAACAACAGTTACATAAAATTAACACTGATGCCTCAATTAATATATAAATATAATACCATTTTTAATTTAAGTGAAATTAAATATATTTACACATTATTTTATTTTAATTTAAACTTTTTTAAATTCTGCACTTACCACAGACGATCGGTAGGGGCAGGTGGTAAATTGATAGTTAAAACACCCTGCAGTAAATTCACTTCGACCGTCATAGTAAGGATTACGTTCGATATATCTCCAACGAACTTCTTTACGTATCTGTTTTGTGCTACTGATTGGAATTGCTTGTTGGCGACCCATTTCTCAATCTTGTTGATAAGCTTGTGTTTGGGGGATCTAAAATAATAATTTTTTTAAGTAGTAAAAATATAAAAGGACAATATATACAAATCAAACATAAAATTATCAGCATATTAATTAACCTGACTTATCGCTAATTTAACATACCGAAGTGAGATACATGAAAATGTAGTTCAATGGTTTTATTATTCAAAATGTTTTATTTTTATAATTTTTTTTTAAATGCAAATTTTTGTGGCGGTAAGTATATAACTAAAATTAAGTTTTTTTGAATGATACTGGTTCCCATTTTAATAAATAGAAAAAGAATAATAACGCATTAAAATATTTTTACATTTGAACATATAATATAATTTGGAAATATTTATTTGGCAAACTGAATTTTAAAACTGCATTTAAATTGTGCATTTTAATCATTTGTAATACATTTCAAAAACAAGTGAATTAAAAATAATTATCATAAATTATTTGTGAACAAAAGAAAAGTAAACGTTAAATATATTTAAAACTATTACGAGAATAAATTAAACATACAACTGGACTAAAACAATTCTAACATAACAGACCAAAAAAATATCAACTAATTGGCATGAAATATAAATACCTTTTAGAACCACTACTTTCATCTTCAGATGTATCACTAGCATCAAAACTAGAAAAAATAAAGTTTCAAAAATATCTTATAAATACTATTTTCAACATGTACATTTGCACAGACCCAGTTCTCATAACAGGTTAAAATAAAGCCTAAACTAAAATTATTAACGCCATTATTGTCCTCTTTTGGAAATGGTAAAAAAAATGAAATATGACTGTTTTAAAAATAATAATGTGCAAACCATAGCTAATTTAAGGGTAAAAATTATAATGAAGGTAATAAACATTTTATATAAGTATCAGCAGCAATTTTTTTTTTTTAATTAAATACATTTTTCAACAACTAGACTATCTCGCTCTCTTTCTATACCAAAAAGTAAAAAAGATACCTGAATTTAAAAAATTTGAAACTAAATTGAAAATTTGAATACTAAATTGAAAAAAATTTTTTAGTCTTTAACTGTTAAGTGTTTCCAAACAGACAAGTGGACCAATGTACAAAAACCACTTTTCCAGAATCAGCGCTCTCCAAAACTGTAGAAAACCCAAAACTCCATTTTAGCTTCCACACTAAGTTTATAAAGTAAAAAGTGGAAGGTATTATAATAGTTCAGTCCGTCTGTCTGTCCGTCACCCACTTTCATAGCCCAAACTACAAATGCTACGGACAAGTGTGATACGTCAAAAAATTCAGCGCATTGAAATTATAACACATTGAAAATTTCAGAGAAGAATTCGAAGTACTTCAATTATTTAAAAAACTGCAAAATTTAATGTTCATTTAAAAAGCATAAGAAGCCATTTTTAATAGAATTAAATCTCCATTACCATTCACAACAATACCTGGAGAAACTATTTTTTAAAATTTTTAATTAAAATAAATTTATTTGACATCGATCCGTTTGAAATGACGTCAAATATATTTCACTACAAGATTCTTCGTATGTTGATATGAAATGTTTTCATTCTATTTAAAAGCGAGGAATATTACATATTTATTTTTTGAAATATAAATTAATTTTTGCAAACAATAAGTAATAATCATTGAATTTTCGAAATAAAACAAAAGAAACTAGCCAAATTTAGCATATAAATGTTTAATATAGAATCAATGCTGTGTTTGGCGCCTTTTTACCTGTTAAACACAACTGTTGTGTGGAAGCGGGTTAATTGACAGATTCTGTCACAAACCTACTTGTTGTATTTTCGACCATATCGCTTTAATTTATATTTCATATTAGGTAATTGAAAGTAAAAATAATATTGAATGCAATAAGCATAATATCCAAGTATCAGCAGTTCAAAACTTTTTTTTAATGTAATAACCCTAAGAATATCTGTACTAAATAGGTAAGAAATATTTACCTGAATTTAGGGCTTGCATTTTCCGAAACCTCAGTACTGCTCAGTTGTCGTTCCTTGGGGATCTGCAGCCTTGTAGTGAGGGTCATGTGAAAAGATCCACTGTACGTGAAATCAAAGTCGAACCAGATGCCAAAGTTGTCCACAATGGGACTGGACACGGCATGGAGTTGGGGCACTGCGCTGCCCATGAATACTTCTGTGACAGTTAAAGGTCCGACGAAATTGGGCAGCTGAAACAGAACATTCAATTAACAGTTATAATTGTACATTGAAATTACTTTTCATAAAATTAACACGTTACAGTTACAATTCGTATTGGAATAAATATGTTAAAGGTCTAACAAAATTTGGCAAATGAAAAACAAAATTTTATTAATGGTTGTAATGTGTGTTGGAGTAAATATGTCACTGTAACTTGTTCATAAAATTAATAGATTTGAAGTTTTTAAATGGTATTCCTTCTCAAATTACTAATGCACATTTGCGCAATAAATAGTGAAGCTTAAGCTAATATTCTTGTTAATTTAACTTTACTTTAAATCTAAAATTAAGATGAACCAAATTACATTAAAAAAAGGGCAAGGAACATGAAACCATAAATCTAACATTTAACATTTCCCAATATTAACTTATTTTACTTATTTTTAAAGAATTAAAAGCCTTAAAAATGTGTATTTTTATATATAATACAAAGTTTTAAGCTTTTAATTAGAAAAACCTAGATTTGGGCACAGGCCTTTGATGCCTTTTATTATTAAACCCAAACATCCATCCATCCTTAATACAAAGATCCCTACATAAATTACAATTATATTAATTACAAACATAAGCACGAAATAAATGTGCACATCAAAGAATAAAGAAATTAATATTACTACTGAGCTAATTATATAATATTACTACTAGCAATAATTATTCATTACATTTATATATAAGATACTAATATCTGATTAATTTATGAAAATAAAAAAACTAATCTCACATCAATCTTGTCCAGTTTCTTCTGTATCCTGACCATCACCTCATCAGACCACTTCTTTTGTGTCATAAAATCATAAAATACACGACCCACTGCCACATTCAACCACTCCACTGAGGTGCTGGTTTTTAATGACCCTTTTACTTTATCAGAATTTTGAGAGTTTTCATCAAAATCTTGCAGGACTCTTTGGTAGTTTTCCCAAATAGTTTCCATGTAGTCTGCAAAGTTGATAGTCAGTTTGCTATCCGATGGGAGGGTGTTCGTTTCCGATTCTGTGCCTAGACTGTCTTCGGTTAAGGATAGGTTTTCGTCCGAGTTTGTTTCCAACTGCAATGATAAAAAAAGTATTATGTTGAAAAGTATTAGATTTTAAAAACAAATAAACGCAAAAATGCATAGGGATATTTCAAGATTTAAAACTTTGTGCACACAGAATTGAGTTCAGTTGAATTATCGCTGCACAAGAGCTGCACGAGGGCTATTGGCGACAGGTGTCATAATATAGAACCACGGTCAAGTGCAGAGCTGACACCTGGAGTAAGCAATGTAGCAGCCTCAGTAACCCACAATATATCAAAAGGATCCTCAAGGTGGAGATCAGTTATTTCAACTTTTATGCTATAATTATCATTGTTATTTAGAATACTGGTAGGAACGCAGTGGTAGATCTGTGCCCTCTAGCGCGTGGATGATATATGGATGATACGTGGATGATATATGCATGTGTGGTAACCCCCACAGGCATCCAAGGTAACTTTTATATATAAGCAACATCTTTTGCAGTGTCAGCACTTTGAAGTATAGTTGACATGCATTCCTTCTACACAGGTAATTATTCTTTAGTTGGTTTTTTTTACGCCACAGATTTATAGGACAACAATGGTTTTGGCAATGTCTGGCAAACTCGTTAACGACTGGGCTCCCTAGCCCCTGTGCATAATCTGAGGTTATGTGGGCCTTCTGTCGGGCATCAAGGTTTACACTTTTATTTATATTTGAAACATGGATAAAATTATATTAACTATACCACTAGAAACATTGTAAAAAGTAAGTTTTGTTCCCTTCTTAGATTTAGCTAAAAAAATAATTTTTTATCACATTTAAGTGTTTAAGACAAATAACATTTACTTATAAAAACACAATTTAAATTTATTATACTACTAAAAAAATTAAAGCATTACCAAAGACGAAAAACTCATGGAAGAAACATCAAACTTTTGGTGTATTGGTGAACTCGGCTGATTCGTTTTCTTGCTATCGCATAACCGTACCGCCTTAGTCAATGCCTGGTACCAAGCCTCCTTTTCACGGCTGGTTAGGGCAAAGAAATAGAGAGCCTTTTGTTCTAGCATTTCGACAAGTCCATCTTCGTGGGCAACCAAAGATATGAAGTCGATACTTTTCTCCTCCGTATTGGTATTGTCGAACATACAAGATCCAGAATTGACTTTTTTAGAGGAAGGTGGTAGGGTGATACATATCGGATACTTTTTGTTGAATAACCTGTAATTTTAGTATTTATTATACTTAGTAACATTTTTAATAGAAAACTTATACATTAAATATTGTTTTATTACAATGAACAACTTATAAACGGTAGCAGGTATTTGTATCATAAGGAAAAATTAGAAGGACTATAAAAGTTGTTTCCTAAAAGGACTTACTGCTGGTACTGGTTTATGCTTAAAAAATTTAGTTTGTAAAGAAAAACATGAGTGAATATACATTTAAATAGAAGAAATAAGTTATTGATTACTACAAGTTAAATATAATCAAAGGTTTTTAATTTCATTTTGTAGCTTAATTTATTTCGAAATGATAAAATTTTTAAGATAATACAACTTTCTTTAATAATAATAAATTCATATTTAACTCTCAACTGACTACCAATAAGTTATCTTGATTTTTTTCAGAATTTGAATTTATCCTTAAGCAAAGGAAATTATAAGAAAAAATACAAGTAAATAATAAGTTGAAAACAGAATTATATTACACACAACACATTATTTTTCCAAAAGTAAAACTGCTGTTCAATATATTTCTTTGGCTAACTTTTTTCAACAAATTTAACATCAAATAAATACTTTTAAGCATCATGAATATGATCCACAAAAAAAAAATGTGGTATATAGCTTTTTTTACCATGAGTTGGTATCCTAAGTTAACAATTTAGTCCCTTTAAATACGTATATAGCTAGAAAATAAACTCCATAGATTAAATAACATATAATTTGATTTCCTTGCCATTGAGTTTACCTATTTTTAGTCAATCCTTTTGGAACTAGAGATACTTTTGCCCCAGAAAGCTCATACACTTCATGAGGAATAACATCTGCCTCTGTTTGGTCTTTAGTAGGTGGAGCAAGTATCTTGAGCAAGTTGTCCTCAATCAGCAGGCTCACCGTATCTAAAGGTGGAACGGTTTGCTCATCTGGATCATAATCGCCTTTCAATATTTTAACAGAACCCTAAAATATGAATAAAATTGTAAGTTGACCTAACTAAAATGCACAAGAAAGTTTTTGTTTTAATTAAAGCTACTATATTGTGACGGACCTGCCTGGTTGTTCTATAAAATGATTTAGCTCTAAGGCAGTTTAGCCATTCAACCACGATCATGCCGTTTAGCTGTAGTTTGCCTTAAGAATCAAATTATATTCACAAAAAAGCTGTTTATTATCAGATAGTATAAATATTGGTAGTTTCTGTGGCGTCTTGCTTCTCGTCTTTTAATAGTATGTGTTTTTAGTAGTGTTTTAATAGTATGCGTTTTTATCTTTAAATAGTATCGAATGGATTTTATTGTTTATTTTGAAATGTGATAGTTCAGATAGTCTTGACCAGTTGGGGCAAACCAGAGTACGTCGGCCAGCCATTTTGAGACGTGTGATCCAGTGGTCGGGCTTGTAAATCTGCCGATGGTGCTTCGATATCCTTGCTGATTTTATTTTGTTTATTTTAATATCCCCATGTATCTTCTTCCCTACAAAATATATATTAAATATTCTAATTCATTTAAATTGCTTTTCTGTTTTAATTTTGTGTGTGACCTTTTCTGCCTTACATACTCCGCCTGGGAGCACGGCTTTTCCAGTAATCACCCGTGCTAGGCCTTAAGCCTTTCCCAGAGACGTTACAATATGTAATGACGTTTTTCATTTTAGGATATCAATGGGGTTAGAATCAATATGATATTTAGCAATCACGGCTAAAAATACATTAAAGATTATTTAGCTTTGGAATACGTATTATATAATGACTGGTCTCGATTGGGCGATTTGCATTGAGTGGCCAAGCAAGGAAAATGCCCTAAGGTAGAAAAATTTTCACTTCTTATTTCATACAACTCGATAGGTAAGGCAAAGCTACGTTAAATTTTTAGGCTTGCCAAAAATCACCAATAAACAGACCTGCCATTATATTACGGTTGTACTTCAGTTTTAAACATCAATTTCATACAATAAGGAATTAACTAATTGTGAGATTCAGAATTTTAAAACCACTCAATACAAAGTTTACATTTTGTCTTTTATTCTTATCTACAAGATCTAAAGAGCCATTTACTTTATTAACCAGCAATCCACACTTAAAATAAAAAGGAAAACTTACCCTTATCAATTTTTCAGCTTCACTTACGTCAATTGTAGCTGTTTCTAGCTGGGTGTCGTGATAAGTAGGGTACAAATTAGCTGTGTTCATCGCCTCTTGCCTATTACTTACAACAATAAATGATATGTAAAGTATTATAATCGCATCAAAAATGTAATCCAAATAACATCCCAAGAAGTTATACTTATGAACAAAAATAGAAATTAAAAGAAGCCACTGATGTACTGAAATGGATGCCAATATAGTTCGAAAAGTACGATAGGCGTTTTGGAATGTATATTTCTCAGGTGTTTTTTCTGATTCTCTTTCGCTGCCGCTGTAAGCATTTTTGAGGTAACCCTGAAACTCCAAATTGTTTACATTTCTCGAATTGCTTATTAAACTTCTGGCATTTATGTCTATGAGTTCGATTTCATTAGCACTGTTCGATATGGAAGTGTCTTGGCTCAAAAAATCCTTGTCGTTGATCGTCAGGGCATTTAAGGGTTCCGAAAGAGAGCTTTTTTCTTCGCTGTCTGAGGAATTATCAACAAGGTCGATCGAATTTCGCGCCATGAAAGCATGGGCAGGGCTAGAAGGCAGGCTTCTGCTAACTACTCGATGTTTTACAACCAATTTACTCTCAAACATAGCTTCTTCAATACATTCAGTAGCTTCTTCGACACTGAAAGTCTTGATCAGCAAATCGTCGGCCACAACAGATTTCAATTCTGCGATGGGGAGTTCGTGAATGGGTTCGTTGATGAGAGGTATCGTCACCGACTTTTCGATCGTGGAGCCATCTTTGCCTTCTTCCAACCTCTTGACTAATTTTTCGGTCAGACCCGATAGAATGCGGTGGGAGCCTACTCTCTTGCTCAGTCTATTCAGAACGAAGCCCCGAACTGACTGTTTGAAAGGAGACGTTTCAGGAATGGCAACGACCTTAGAAACGGACACTTCGGATGAGGTAGAGTCCTTTTTAATATGAGGTACTTCTGGAATGTTATCGCCACCGCTAGAAAACTCGGGAAGCTTATCAGAGGAAGCAGTTAAAGGATCGGGCTCGGTTATTGTACGGTTAGGTTCAGGGTTGGGCTCGGTTATTGTAAGGTTAGGTTCAGAGTTGGGCTCGGTTGTTGTAGAATTTGGTGCATCGGTTGCTTCCGATCCATTTTCAAAGCTGGCATAAATGCTTTCCTGTTCACTTTTAGAGTACTGCAAACAAATTTCTTCTGGATTTGAAGATGAACTTAAAAGTGTAGACATTATTCCAAACTTCAATCCACATTTAGAAAAATGACCTAAAAAGCAAAAAGTGAGCTTTAACAAATTAAATAGTCCGAGAATTCTAACAGTTGTACTCATAGAGTTAAGAAGAAGATGAGATGTGTGGCGAGGAAATAAAGTGAAGCTGTCTGAAAGTCCCCAAGTAAGCCTAAACAAACAGCTCCACTCAACATTAATTCAATACAAAATGCATTATTTTATTATTTTAAAGGTGCTGGTTAAAAACAAGAAAGGGACTGTTAGCACAGTTGTTAGCTGTAGCACGAGATCTGAATTTATACAAGATGGTAGTAATTCCCTTTACAGGTAAAAAAATATATGTTGTAGTCAGGGATGGATTTAAAGATTTGCCACTTGTAGGCTACGATTTGCCGCCCCAGTCACAATTTTCTCCCAATTCGGGGAAAGGTAGCTGGTTAGCTGTAAAATAGAGTGGTATGTGTTGTTTAAATAAAATGAGGATACAATAATATAATAATCATCTATGTACCTTTACACACTAAATTGAAAACGAAATAGGCGAATTCCTTTAAACTGTTCTACTATTTGTCTTTCAACTTCGGAATCTGGGAGGAAGGGGTGCACTTGCCCTCGCAGCGACCATGTTTGCTACGAAATATTTGTACTCTATATATGTTTACGGTGTATGCATTAATGTAAATTATTTGTTTTCTTTCTTAAATATATTCGTATCTTTACAATAATTTTTTTATGCCGAATGCCGCTTTAATGGGTCGTAAAATTTGCCGCCCCAAAAAATTCGCCGCTCTAGGCTACAGCCTACTTAGAAATCCGGCCCTGGTTGTAGTTATGGTTTCATTTGAGAGTAAAAAATTCAATTAAATAAGCCTATACCAACTCCAACTTAGAATTGCGCTAAATAATTTGTTGAAAGCTTTTGCTTAGGTTTACTACAGTGCGATTGATGGCTTTACCTGGCAAAGCAGTTTTTGTATTTGTTTTTGCCTGGCAGTATATCCATTGGTTTCTTAACCCCCATGGTTGTATTGTTGAAGCATACAGTACAGTAATGTATATAGTATAAAAAATTATTACAACTTTTCAAACTGGTACAAGTCATTGAAAATTTTGGAACTCATGATATATGAGAACAAGTTACAGGGCCGGATTTAAAGTTTTGCCGCATGTAGGCTACGATCGATTTGCCGCCCATGTCACAATATTCTCTCCCTTCGGGGAAAGATAGCTGGTTAGCTGTAAAATAGGGTAGTATGTGCTGTTTAAAATTATCACAACGAATATAAAAAAGAAAAATAGGTTTATTTGAAATACAATATAATTAGAAAATCAGATATTTACATTTTCTGATAACTGATCACTTAAAATGGCCATGTTTGCTACTAAATATTAGTACTATATATACGTTTACGGGTTACGCATTAATGTAAATTATTTGTTTTCTTTCTTAAAAATATTAGTATCGTTATAATAATTTTTTTATACCGAATGCCGCTTTAATTGATGTAAAATTTGCCGCCCCTAAAAATTCTCCACTCTAGGCTACAGCCTACTTAGCCTATTTAGAAATCTGGCCCTGACAAGTTATGTTATTTGAGTGATATGTTGATATTCAGCAATAGCAAATACATTTAAAAAAATAAACATTACAGAATGTGTCTACATAAAAAGAATACTCACTTATCTATAAATATAACCAGTAGCTGTAAAATCGAGGATGCCCTTAGACTCAACATTTAACATTCAATCAACATTTTGAAATCAAAAACGTTTTTACAAACACTGACTAAAGTAGAAAATTAAAACACTTGTCACTTAAAAAAAAATAGTATTCAATAATTTAAAGACTAGAGATGTTATTCAGGGTACGATTCTTATTTTAAGGAAAATCAATGAAGGAAAAGTTTGAATAAAATAAATTTTTGGTACATAAATACCATCATTTCATTTTTTCAAAAGAATTATAGAAAATTGAAGGAAGTAAAAAGCGCATATAATCAAGGTCAATAATGCAGGTAAAGATACTCAGAAATAATTTTTTAATTAATCCATGGTATTCTTAAATTTGTGATTTTATTTGGGCATTTAATTACAAGAAAATATTTTAGATAATGATAAATTTAAGATTTAATAACAAATTAATATGTTACACTTACGTTAACAGGTTGTTAGTAATAGGAGTTCGATTTTTAAACTTCCTGGTTAAAATGTTAAATGATCACAACAGGTGCAATTTTTTTGTGTGACACATATTTAGCTCCGCATACCTTTCAAAACTGACAAGCATGTCTTTTCACGGATGAAAGACCATATCAAACGACATTGTTCTTTTGTTGGTAACTTTATTTTCTTCAGACGTAGAGTTTGAACTTTGAAAGTTATGCCTTCTTACCTTCTTTTTCGAAATTCAGATAAAACGTCATTTCACAAAATATCAAAATATTGCATTGTTAGTTTAGCAGACGATTAGTTTCGATTTGTTACTTTTATTATTTTATTTAAAAAAAATATTTTTTTTATATCCCTATGTTATAATTTAGTTTTCGAAGGTTATAAATATTATGCAAATGTTTTAATCCAATAATTTCGTAAAATAAAAAGTTAACATTTAATTATCAATATTTTCGAGATTTAAATGTCTAGACTTCAACTTCAACTTTTTATTTTGGTTTCTTAAAGCTCCGCTCTGGCTCCGGCTCATTTAGCTCGTTATTCATCTAGTTTCTTTTTCAATTATTAAATTTTGAGATGACAAACACAGAAAAGTTCAAAATTTCTACTAAAACCGTAAGTTATTTTTCTATCATCACTACATTTATATCAATTGCATTTTTTTATTAATTTTTGTTCGATTTTTTCTAGAAGCGACTAACTACTTGCGAGAAATCCATTGATGTTGCAGTCACAGAATTTAAAGACAAATATTTCATTATAATCAGTGAGACTGGAAAAATGGGAACTTTGGTAACTACTTTTCTGCTTTTTATTAAATGATTGCGCGAAAGAATAAATTGGGTAGTACAAGTAAAATTTAGATATTTTGCTTCCACTACACAATCATCTGTTTAACAGTTATTGTGCTTTCTGCGATGATACAACTATGATAAATTAAAGTAAATTTTAAACTAGGCTCGTGATTTATTTGTCCTTTTTAACACTTAGCTGAGCATGTTACTTTTAAAACAGATTGATTGAACATACCAAATACAACAGTATTTATATAATTTAAATACTCTTGATTTCCACTCGCAAAAATAATTGTTATTATTAATTTCTTTGACAACATTCGTTGTTTTAAGATTTCCTTAGTCAAAAAAAAGGTATTCCGTGTACTTTATATCCCAAGCACAGAATATTTTTCACTGTTCTGGGGCAAGGAGTTGTGTGTGTGTTTCCATCTTCTCCTAAAAAAAAACCCATGAAACAAATTTTTTAATTGGTATATAAAACTAATATCCTGCATAATGACTACACATTAAACATTTAGTTTTAAAAACAAGGCATATTTCATGTTTAAAATTCTATTGTATAGTGCAATTCAAGCTTGTGAGGAAATACAATTTGAAACAGCTTTACTTATAAATGGTGCTTTAAATCCAACAAATGGTTAATCTACATTGATATTTTTTAAATTATTCAGTTTACAAATGAAATTTTATTTCTGCAAAAATGTCACACTTTTAAGGGGTTTCTGCTGAAGTTGGGCTTTCTATAATGCACTTTTACTACAAGATATTCTAAATACAAAGTATCATAAGAAAATGAAATTTTTTTTATTGCAGTGATGACCGAAAGAAACATGCCATGAATCGTCAACATTTCCATTTGAAATTAAATTATAGATTTAAGCCTATTTCGTTTCAGGTTCAAGTCTCGCGTGAAACTTCAGGAATGGAAACGTTGTTCAACTCCAAAGTTTTGTTTGGAAAAGATGAAGTAAAGACACTTTTTAGATAATTTAGTAATTTTTGGGGTATTATAATCTTGGTTGTATTTTATTAATGTCTTGTTTGTATCAAAATGCTAAATGCACTAAAAGTCCAATAATTTTACATTTATGCATTTTTACTGATTAAGAAAATAATTGATGTACTTATAAATAATTTACTTACTACACTTAGTCCTCTTCGTGCCCTGTGGCACATAAGGCCTTCAGCTTATTATGCCAACTCCTGCAATTTTGTGCAGCAGCTCTTGCTTCCGACCAGCTTGCCCATCCAGTCTGGTTCCTCTCGTCCTCAACCATTTTCCTCCATGCTAATTTGGGTTGTCCTCTTTTTCTTTTCCCATCGGGGGCCCATGTCAGTGCTACTTCCGGAATTTGCTTTGTTGACTTTTGTAGCACGTGACCAATCCATTTCCACCTTCTTTTTTTATATTAATTGCCAGCAGTTCTTGTTTGGTCTTATTGCAAAGCTTGATGTTTGATATTGTTTGGACCAGAAAATTGATTTTCCGGAAACATCTATTTTGCCATCTATTCTTTTTTTAGTAATTTCCATGTTTCTGTTCCATACAAAAATATACTTTTCACCAAAGAGTTAAACAGAACAATTTTTGTTTTCAACATTTAGACTATTTGATCGCCAAATTTTTATTTAATTTTTTAGTATGTTAGCTAAGTTCAGTTTATTGGTAGATCCTGATTTGTTTGAGGGTAAAAAAAAAGGGTTGAAGTAAAAGTTTGAATCAATTTAAAAGATTATTTTAGGCACACCATATTCATTTGGATAAATGTATCCTGTGTTGTTAGCAATAAAGAAGATAAATACCATTATCAGTTAGCCCTACAAGTCGTGACTTTAATTTTCTTGCAAAAAATTATAAAGTACAAAATATGTAATTTAAAATTATTTTATTAGTCCTATTTTAGACTTATTTAAGGTATGGCTGAAATTTCCAAAGTATATGACTTGTATACTGTACTAGTTATATCTGCACTCTAACGTCTATTGAGCTTCTCAGTGTGCTGAAGACACACTGAGGAGCTCAATAGACGTTAGAGTGCAGACTTTGAGTTTTCATCCATTCCTAAACCGCATTACACTTGTTTTGCTGAAGACGTCAATCCAGCCTATGAGAGTTGGGTACCTAATACTGGCATTGCATATTTTGTGTGGTTATGACCTCGTGTGTATTCTTCCGCGGGAATGAAATTTACTACAGGCTAATATAGGAAGTCCTGACTCCATGGTGTAATGAGCTAATTGCCTATACAGCGTGAGTATACTTAGGCTTGATAGGGTTAACTTTTCTGACACTTTTAAAGAAAATTCTGTAACAAGTTGTTGACTGCTAATCGCAGTCGAAAAGTTAATCACTGAAACAAATCTGGTTATTGGCTTTCAATTCAATAATTAGTGACAGATGATGAGTTATCCGGTCGGAAAATGCCAGGAACATTTCCTCGTAATTTTAGGACTAGCTGTCGTGTAGCTTTAGTTAGCAACGTTAACTCAGCCTGACCTGGTAATTTTACGACCTCGAACTAAGATTTTTACTTTTTGAAAATGAAGAGTTCATTTCCATTGTAACAAACTGGTTTAAAAAAACAGGATGTTCTTCTACTTCACAGCAGTCTCTATCGATGAAAATTTTCCATCGCTGTCGTAGCAGTCAGTGTTAAAAATAGAAAATATCACAGCATCATAAGCAATGGAATTGGCCTTTCTTTTATTACTAAGTTAATTTTACTAATTTAGTTTCATTCAATTTTCAGCCTGAAACAAACGCAGCAGCCTGTGCTTTGACAGAAACCTGCAACTTACTCAAGCCTGTGGTGTTTGGTTTTTCAATGAGAAACTTTTCATCGTCTGCAGTAAAAGATCTTAAGCAAGTTATCGACACTATGATTGAGAAACCACCAAAAGAAGCCACTGTCAATGTAATTCCTTAATTTAATGAAGTTTTTTTTGTATATATATGTACTTGTTCTGGGTTGTATACAATATTTTTACTAAATAAAATATCCTTTTAAATGAGATTTAAAAAATTTTTTGATGGGCTATGCATATAAATCTCATTAATTTAAATGTTTTTACAAATTAATTTTACATTTAAACCCTAATAACACACTACTATGGTGCAAATTGACAAAGAAGATGAGAAACAAACTAATAAGAAGAAACTAATGTTTCACTACAACCATGTTTCACTTTTCAGTTTAATAAAAATTAGTATTTAACCATACAAAAGTCCTAATAAATAGCCTTGGGAAAAAAGTTTAAAACTGACATTTTACCTATCAAACATGAAGTGAACTTCATTCCTTTTGAGCACACGGCTATCTGATACAAAAAAAAGTGCAAATGTCTGATTCTTTGTAAATAAATTCCTTTACTTTGGCATCAATATGAAGTATTTAAAAGCCCTTAGCAAACTTGAGAAAAGAGTGTCTTTTTAACCATGCAATAAAATTCCTTAACTATTACTGAATCTTGGAATACTTTGAATCATAGTACACTGAGCAAAAGAAAAAGTTTCCTAACAGTGAAAAACAAATTTACTGCAGAATTTTTTTCCTGATTTTTTAAACTTCTTATAGTATATACTATTTCGATGATAAATCACACAGTTTTAAATTGTAAGTAAATTATATTTGTCTTGATTTAACTCAACTACAAGAATCTCAATATACTAGTTAGTAAAATAATATTTTATTTCTTAAAAGTATCACAATAAATTTTCTACAAATAATTTCAATAAACATGTTCTGAATCTAATAAAATACATGCGAGAAAAATTATAAGCTAAAACTCTATGTATATAATGCTGATTAAATTGCAATATACAAAAATATTTTATGTTTATGCACATTTTTTAATATTAAACTTGCAAACTTTAATGAAATACAGAACTTAAAATAACATTTTAATACTTAAATAAATCATGATTGTATTAAAAAAAAATTCTATTGTATAATCTGATTGTATAAGACTTTGCAATTGCTTAAAACTTGCAGAATGTAAAGAACAATATTTTTTAACTTTCGGAAATAAACTATAAAATGTTTTTTCAAAATACTAATTTATGACTGGGAAATTTTATCTCAAATATTTTTATCCTCAATTTGCACAACATTTGATTTAGCAGGAAACAGTTTGGCATCTGTTGTTACCTTTCTACACCCAGCAGGCACTACCTTCGATTTACTAGCAGTTGGAGTGTTGAGTAAAGCAGGAATCACTGAAGGCTTTAACAACTTGCTTGGCGCTGTTTTTGGAGTGGTCTTCAACAGCTTTTTGGACGGAGTTTTACGAGTCGAGTCGTTGTCGGTCTGCAGCAAATTGGTCGGCTGCTTTTCTGTCTTTGCGTTTTCTTTCTGGATGGAGGGTTTTGATGGTGTTGAATCGTTGTTAGAACTGATTTGGGCTTCAGGGGCTTTTTGTTATCTTTCTGAGGAAACATCTCCGACCACTGATTAGCCACATAGGTCTTGAAGTCCTCTCTCCGGTAAAAGAAGTCCAATCCGTCCTTTTCCTTGAGATAATCAATATCTCGGAAAATTTCTTCCTCGAGAGCTGGCGGATCTTTCCGAACTTTTTTGCGTTGCTTCTCTTCTTTCAGAAGGTTCCCCCCTCTGTTGTTAAACCTGTTCGGATCGTTGGCCTTGTTCTCGATGACAACCATCATCTCCCACAGTTGCTGCCTCCTTTCGATTGTCTTCAGGATGAGATCAGCTTTCGCTTGGTACTTCTTCCACTTCTCAGCTTCATGTGCCTTCATCCGACAACTCTGTGGCTGAAAAGTAGTGGAACTTCTCTCTCTCTGTCGATGGGACTTCACATAGATCCCATAACTGCAACAGTTCAACGCGGAGCTCATTTACAAGTGGGCCAATGTTTTCTTTCTTAATAGCAATGCACCTTTCCAGCTCTTGTTCAATGGAGGATATGGTAGAAGGGCGACATCCATTATGCTTTGAAAGGAACTCAATATTTTTAAAAACTCCACGGCGCAACAGCCCAATAGTGGGCCAAGGCCTGCCGTGCCCATTTCAGCTTTCGTGACCTAGGGCTCTGAGGTGCTAGGCATATGTCCTGGTAAGGTGGTCAGCCTCACGCGGAACCCCCAGTGTTTAGTTCCCAAGCATGCTTGGTACCCATTTTATCGACCCACTTAAGGGATGAAAGGATAGATCAACCTTACCCAATCCGGGATTCGATCCCCGGACCTGCGGCGTGGCAATGCGAAGCACTACCACTAAGCCATTGGGCCTCAAAATATAATGCCTCCCTTGTAATGGTAGCCCTAAAAGTTTTGAGTAACAGAATAACAAAAAATAAATTCTTACATCTCGAGGCTCAAGTGAAGGGGATTGGCGGAGAGTGTTCCTCAAGTCAACCAGCTTCTTTCTCAATATTTTTACTCTCATCAAATGTCAACATTTTCCAGAGGATATTTATTCGGTCCACTAAGTTCTTCTTCTCATTTTCCATCTCTTTCTTCTGGGCGATCATTCCTTCAAAAATCTCAAATGCTTCATCACAAACACTCTCATCCAACATATTAGGCAGTACTTCCTTCTCAAATTCTGCTAATGATCCTTCTCAAATTCTGCTGAAGTTTCTTCAATAAGATTAATAAATTCTGCCTTAAGAAGCGACATTTTCTCCTGCCGAAACTTTTGCTCCTCTTTGAGAATTCCCACGCGAAGTCTCAAATCACTTATGTCTTTTTCGGAAGGAACTTGATGTTCTGGGAGAAAACTTTCCGGCAACTTTATTAACTGACAATATTTTGATTCTTCCAATTCCAACTTTTCGTATTTCATTTCACGCTTGCTCTTAAGTGTAATCAGAGATTCCAGTTCCATTTTCAGCATCTTTTCGATATCCAATAAAGATCCTTGGGGTTCTTTGATTGGTACTTCCAAAATAATTGATAATTCTATGACTATGTTTCTGTTATTTGTAACTTGGTCTTTTATATCTTCATAAACAACTTTTTCATTAGATCTTTCATATAACCCCATATAAAGGTTGCTTTCTTACACTTGTAATCACTACCAAACTCCAATTCATCCCATATTTCGTACATTCTTTGTGTGGCGACTACCACACGCACACAACCTCAATCAATCATCCACTCGCTAGGGGGCGCAGATTTACCATCTCATTCCTACCACTAATCTTAATTACAAAGTTAATAGTAGTATATAAGCCGAGGTAACTCATCTCTACCTTGAGGATCCTTTTGGTAGACTGTGGGTTACCGAGGCCGCTACATTTGCATATCTTTTTTAATGCTAGCAATAGATTCGTTTTAACTAACATTGATTCACTCATTGACGTCTTCAAAAGATTATTCTGAAACCTGCAAATTAAAAACATAAGAAAACTATTGTTTGAATTTTATTGAAAATTTATATTAATTTCTTTTTAACATTCTTTACCATCTTATACAGCTAACATAATTTTGAACACTATTCAAGTAGTGAGGTAGTCTTCTACCTACTACTCAATTTTGCCTTATATACACATCAAGACACTTGGCCAGATTTAATTAGTCCAAACCTATCTGGAATACTTAGAGGAAATAATGATTAACTATATATAAATCAATAATATTTAAAATGAATCTACATTAGGTATAGTTAATTTTATTTATAAAAATTTATAAGGTATTATATCAACGTAGGTAACACTGGTCAACAGTGAAAATGCGACCGAGATGAAAGTACAAATTTCTGAATGATTTCAACGTGCTAAACACGAATATCACCTTAAAAAATGTAAGTTAGCTCTTGGTTTTGAGTTACGGTCGTTTTTTTCCTTACATAAAATACAGCGAAACGCATTGGCACACCAAACACAAAATTAATTAAAGTCAATATTGTTTACAGAAACCCTCTGAATTTTTGCTCATACAAGTTTTATTTGATACAAGCTGACCCGACAGACATTGTCTTGTCTTTACTATGAATATTGAATTCTAATTGAAGGTTGATCGAAAAATCCATCGATCCTTGGCAAATGCAGCCAAAAATGTCCAAAGAATAATACCCATGTGGTGGGAGTGCGCGTTAAATATTTTTCAAAGTCCCGACGCAGCGTACGATGCAAAAGTTGCCTGGGTGCCTAATCAGGTGTTGGCTCATCACATGACTGTGGTTCTAAATAAAGACGCCCGTGGTCAATATCCCTCTTGTATAGCTCTAGTGCGACGATAATTTAAACTAACCCTAACCCATACAACTGGATGGGAATAGCTACCCTATGCTAAATTTTTAACTTAGCCAAAAGCCACGTATGCCAACATTCAATTGGCCATATCATAGCTGCACCAAATTGACAGTTTCCTAAACATAAAGTTTTTACGCTATACGTAGAGGGAATTAACGTTTCTTAGAAGTATTCATCATATCTAGAATAGTAATCGCCTTTACTGCCATGATACATTGTAGCAATATCTTCACTTCTTACCATTTATAAACATCAATTAAATTAAATTCGGAAACAAAAAAATCAAAAGATTTAAATTCTTATCTTTAAAAAAAAATAATGATATTCAAATAACAATCCTACAAATTAAACTCACGTGCTCCGACGTGTTTATACTTAATTTTCGCTCACGCTGAACGCGCTGAATTTTTTTCAAATTAGAAAACGAAATTTATAAATTAAAAGTTTATAACAAATGCTATTCCTAAGGAGAAATCGGCTCGCGTTTTGCACTCCTACACCCGTTCGGGTTCGAATAACTCATTCATTAAGAACCTTCTCCTGACAATAACAAACACAACGAAAAAAGAATTAGAGAAATCGGTCCAGCCGTTCAGGCGTGATGCCGTCACAACGAAAAAATGGGACTTTAATTTATATATAAGATTATCAACATGGGAGGAATTGATAACTTTCAAGGTTTTTGCAACCATATTAGCAGCCTAATATCCTTCTAAGCAACATAATTGTTCTCATGTCAAGAGAAGCACAATAAAGAACAACAAATTCCTTATATTTCGTACTTGGTTGTTTTAGAAGCTGTAGGTGTAGAATATCAAAAATTAGTTTAGTTTAGTTTGAATTATCGTCGCACTTCAAAAATTAGTGTTAGTGATAAATTTATAACGGTAATGCCTTGTAAATGCATTAATAGCGCTAATAACTTCTGTTATATTTGCGGCAAAGTGCAATTTTATACACACAAAAAAGAGCATCACTGCAAAAGTTAAGAAAGCTTATCATTTGTATTTTGGTTACGAGATAGGAGACCAGGAAAAATTTCTGGGATCCTCATGTATGTAGTTAGACTTGTGTAGCAAATTTGTCACATTGACTTCATCTGGGAAAAAAAAATAATGACGTATGCTGGGAAGAAAAACGAATGCCGTATTATAGAACTAAAGGGAATGTAATTTGATGATTAGGAGGGAACCAACAAATCAGATTAATGACTGTTATTTCTGCATCATCTCATCAGTTAAATGAGGTGTTATTTAGAAAAAGATAAAAGTTAAATAGCCTAACGTTCTTGTCTACTCTGCGTCCGGTCTAACATGACAAAGGACTATTTGCTAAAAAGTCTAAAATATTTGTTTAGTTTTAATGAGGATAATAGCCATGTGTCTGCTAAATATGCTACAGCTTCTAAAAACAACCATAGACGAAATGTGAGGAGTTTATTGCTCTTTTTTTCTGCACCTCTTTAAGTGAGAACAATTGTTGCGTAGTGGGGTATTAAGCCGCAAATGTGGGTGAAAAAGCCTTGAAAGTTATTTCTTTCTATCCCCAGTTGATAATATAAAATAAAACCTGAATGAGCAAAAATTCAGAGGGTTTCTGTGTACAAAATTGACTTGCAAAATTGCCCATGCATTTCACCGTATCCTATGCAATGGAAAAAACGAACGTAATTCAAAAACAAGAGCTAACTTACATTTTTTAAGGTGATATTCGTGTTGAGCACATTAAAATCATTCAGAATTGAGTACTTTCACCTCAGTCGCAGAAATTTTTTGAAATTTTGTTGTCCAGTGTAATAATAATATGAAACACTGTAATTTACATTCTTTTACAACAAAATATTGCTTGAAAATAATTTTAAGTGAGAGTTCTATTACAAACTTGCTTAATAATTAGGCTGAAACATAATAGGGAAAGAGACATTAACCAGTTTTTTATTCCCTTATTTTTCAGAGTAAATTAATAGTCTTATTTAGTTTTCTAAAAATTAGGAACGGAAAAATAAGTCTAAGGACTAACCTTTAGAGAGGACGAGAAGATTAAATAAAATTATATTTCTTTAGTTGACAAAAAGCCTGACAAAATCATTTTTAAATACAAAACAGAATAACGCAAAGATGAAATTATACTTACCGATATTAATGATAAAGTCATCAAATGTATTAAGTAACTAAATATGCCGACTACCTCTACGACTTGATTTTTAGTTAGTTTCAGTTTTCTTTTAATTTTTGAATTCCCGCTTTTTTTGTTTTACTTACTAGAAATCCTTGACCAATCAAATTTGCCTCTAACCCGTAATAAATCTATTTTTTTTATTGGCAGGCATGAAATATTTATTCCTACAAATATAAAAATAAAAGTAATTATATTTTCTAACTATATAATAAAAAATATCTCCAGTTTTTTAGTTGAAAAGTTTTTACACATTGGTTTTTTTCCCCTCAACATTTGGCTTGTTTCAGGTGACGTAGTTATTCCAGCTTGTATTCTTGATCGTCTGTTTTCGTCTGTTGGTTTGACATGGTGAGCTCCGCCCACTACCTTTTTGGATTTCACGTGGGCACAAATCACCAACCGAGGCCTTATTTTTAATCTTGAAGAAGTGTTGACACTCAGAAGCACCAGAAGACGTACGTGACATCCGAGAATTCAACCAAACCAAACTAAAGAGCGACGGGAACACTTTTGATGCGCTAAAATGTTTTTTAATAAAAATACTTGAGCATACCAATTTGTACTATTTTGTTTTCCCAAGTGATGCGATTGTACAATAAGGTAACACTCATGGTAATAAAAGTTAAAACCCTTTTTTAAAAAATTCTACCAGCTGAACTAGCAGAGTGACGATTTAAAAAATGAAGTAAAAATAGTTTTTTTTAATGACACACAATATTTTAAAAAAATTATTGACTATTTCCAACAGAGCATTCTGTTTGAAAAAAAAATCTTTATTTTTTTTAGTAAAGATAATTTAAATTTAATATTTACTATTTAAAAAAAAATACACCAAAGTTTCGTTTCCTCGGTGTTTATGAAATGGAAATTCTCGTTCAATTTCTTAAGACGAATAACATTCATTTAATCTTATCTCTATGACTAAGTATTTTTGTTGAGGTCGGATATTTCAATATTATTTCCGGGGGGAGTGTAAAAAAGCAAAAGCAAAACTACTACTACAGCCCGTTCATTGATATGTGCTTTTTCGTAAGATGTGAATGAAAGGAAGCGCGACTGGAGAGAGGAAGTGGAGCAAAGCAAAGAAAGCGTAGATGCTAATCCCAACTCAATATTGCATCCGGCGATTAAATTTGGCGTTTTTGGCAATGAAATGTTTTTTTGGTGTTCTACTCTTTCGGAGTTTTCGCTTTTTTTGGCGCAATGTTCAAATAAATTAACAATGAATGAACTTTCTAAGTTATTTAATGGTAAAAAGATTGTAGTGACAAGTTGTTTGAAAAACAGTTTTTTTAATTACTGCCAAATTCAATTCTCTAATTACTTTTGAAGTTGAAATTTTAGAAATAAAAATATTTTAGGTTTTTATTAAAATGTACTTTTACCATATCCGAGTTAAACTTTTTGTACACAATGATTATTTAAAAAAGGAAACTGTTTGTTTAAAATTTAAAACAAAGAATTTTTAAGTAACATGAACGATAGAACCAAAAAATACTTAGATAATATTGTAAACACAATTTTTTTTTTGCTGCCGGTAGTTCCCGAGCAGCTGCACTGGACCGAAGGAGCAAAACCAGGTAAAGCCAACATACCATACGGGTGATGATGTGCTAGATTGGTAGGAAGTACGTCATTTTACATTTAGGAGCTAACCAAATCTTTTGTCTGCCATTTTGGCGCGGTTATCACTAGGAATATATTTTCTATATGTCATCGATTTTTTTTTACATGACACTAATGAAACTATGTTAAAAATATATAAACTGAGAAAACCTAAAATGTGGACTTGTTCCGATTTAAATTTGTACTAAAAAAGGAACTTTATAACGATAAATAAAAATACCTTGAAGATTAATTTAACAAATTAATTTTTAAGAATTATTAAACGGTTGTCAAAATGTATAAAATAGTATACTTTAAAAAAAAATGTATTCTTAAAAAAAAACGTTATGCTAAAATATTGCTTCTTAGCTTCTTGTTCAGGGGGAAATAGGTATGATTAAGTTTTCAAAAATCTTTCTAGGGAAAATTAAAAACTGTATGAAAAGTATTGTTGCTATTTTATCGGCATAATAATGAAAAATTATTATTTTTTGCTTATATAACTATGTATGTAGAATCGTTAATCCCCATTAAATGGTTATTATGTTTTTGCAAAGATCCAATATTTATTTATTATTATTTGTTAATAAAATATTTTCCATTATGAACCTATATTAAATTAAAAACAAAAACATGTATATTTTTTGAAGCATTATTTTTTTTTTTGAAATTGCTACAACTACTCAAAATATAAAAGCAAAGAAAGGACATTTGCAATTTTTTCACATTAAGTGTATCGCTTAAATAGGGTACTGTTTGATAAAATAATCGTAAAAAAATAACTGTTGTTTGAAATGAGCATCAAACCTCAGTAATCGAGACTGGTGATGAAAAAAACCCACGCACCTCTGGAGGCGGCACATACGGCAACAACGAAAACCTAATTGTGTTCTTATTCGAAATTAAATCTGTTAAATAGGTCTAAGCTTATTTCGCCTTTTTAATTGGCACATGTCTTTAAAAATTGACCAAATTCAAAACCATTTATATAATACGTTTAGTTTTGATTGAATAAATCAAGGTACTATTGTGAGTGGTGGATAAAAGGTAAAAAATATATATATGTGTTTAATGAGAGGCTTAAATACCCCACAGTTTCCCAATTGATAGATATTAAAAATGAAAACTTCCCCGCTTGTATATTCCAGATACTCTTTGTAGAACGCACCACTTAAATTTTATATTTACGGTATTTTATGTTATTAACTTGTGTACAAAATTATTGGTTCATAATGTTTTTAGATAACATCGCACATTTAAGTTTAAAATGCATCCCAACTCTCTTGATTTCGTCGTCGATATAATATCAATTCTCGAACCATCATCATAAATTTTCACATAACACCAGTTTAGCTTATTGAACCATAATATTGTGTAAAATATCGTTATAAAAATTAAAAAAATCTCTTGTAAAGTAAACACACACACACAACATTTTGCTCATTTACGGCGTTTACTGCACATGTGTTGCTCTAGTGTGATGTTAATTCAACCAGGGCCCTGATTCAAGGTAGGTAGGGTAGTAGGGTAGGTACATATATATTCAGCTTGGTCCTTGATCACAGACGCTTATAAGCCTTGTCAAGTAGACGACACATAAGAATTTTTTACTGTCACGAGAAGGAAAGTACACCAGGGCGAAGGCGGGAATCGAACCGCACCGTTACAGCGCGCAGACTGCTAGGTAATGTCTGCGATCCAACCACTCGCCA
This sequence comes from Oedothorax gibbosus, assembly GCA_019343175.1. NCBI lineage: Eukaryota > Metazoa > Arthropoda > Arachnida > Araneae > Linyphiidae > Oedothorax > Oedothorax gibbosus. The sequence continues at coordinate 1,158,091 of JAFNEN010000414.1, forward strand.
TCCGGGCCCCTAAATGATTCAACCAAAGCATGCCAAAATACAAACTCGACACTCCTCGATCGAGGTCAAAATTTATGAAGTCACCAATAATGGCTCATGTGTTGATCTAGTGCGACGCTAAAAATGTTTATTTAATTTTAAATGAATAAATGATGCATTCGGGTAGCTCTAGTGTAACCTTAATTCAATGTCAAGAATAAATCGTTAAATCAATGCAAGAATAAAATATAAATAAAATAAATGCTCTCGGGTAGCTCTAGTCTAGTGTAATGTTAATTCAATGCCAAGCACAAATAAATAAAATAAAAAGAAAATAACGGTATATTTTTTGGCGACTTTTCGTAATACAAAAAAAAACGTGCCGTAAGATTGTCTCACACCAAGCGGCTTGGGCAACCCCATTAAGCAACTAACTGCAGAAAAGCTCTTTCTCATCGACCGAACGACGTACTTCCGTATATTGGTTTTACCTGTTTTTCGCCTACGCTACCGAGCAGTTGCTCTGGATTTACTAAAAGCGATTTTTTCCCCCATACGCGCCAAGCCACCAAGTTTAGGGAGCAACCCTACACATCGAATCGGATCGGTCTCGGAGCCGTGCCCACGGGATTCTAGATTCGGAGCGGCGCGTTTGCGTGTGGGGGAAGGCAGGCTAATCAAAATGGCGGTTAGCAATCGTGGTCGCAACATACAGGCGATGAATATAACGTCGCTTTTCAGCCGTCTTCAGGGTGCCTTCTCGGAAGCCATGGCCACCCCCAAGTTCGTGATCGACCGCCGAACAATCGAGAAGACGTGGAAGCTGATGGACAAGGTGGTGAAACTGTGCCAGCACCCGAAAATGAACCTCAAAAACAGCCCCCCGTTCATTCTCGATATACTTCCGGACACGTACCAGCACCTCCGCACCATCTACTACAAGCACGAGGACAAGATGCACGTCCTGAACGAAACAGAATACTTCCGGATCTTCATCGACAACCTGAACCGCAAGTGCAAGCAGGCCATCAAGCTCTTCAAGGAGGGCAAGGAGAAGATGTTCGACGAGTCGTCGCACTATCGGCGGAACCTCACCAAACTCAGCCTGGTGTTCAGCCACATGCTGTCCGAACTCAAAGCCATCTACCCCAACGGCAGCTTCTCCGGGGACGGATTCAGGATCACCAAGAGTGATGCGGCCGATTTCTGGAAGAACGCTTTTGGCGAAAGGTATCCATCCCCAACGTCCAATGTTTACATTCGTGTCGATCGGTTTGTTTACATGCAAATCGAAACTTGTCTGCCAAAATAAGTGTTCTTCTATATCACATATCGGTTATGATCAGTCCCCATTCTGTTAAAACCTACATTTAACTGTATGGGTACATAAAAACAACAAACCAAGTAGTAGGTCTGTAAGTCCATTCATAAGGGGAAGAGTTTAGGTTGGTTTACATCAAGTTGTCTGCCAAAATAAGCGTACTTCTACATCACAAATCAGTTATGATCAGTCCAAAGTCTTTCAAAAATCTAAATTGATGTTGATCTGTGCATAAAACTACAAACTATAAGTAGTAGTCTGTAAATCAACTTAGGTGAGAGCTTAGGTTTGTTGAACATGCAAACCTGAAGTGGCCTGCCAAAATAAGTGTACTGCTTCATCATGAATCGGTTATGATCAGTCCCCATTCTGTTAAAACCTACATTTATGTTTATCTGTATGGGTACTTAAAAACAACAAACCAAGTAGTAGCTGCCTGTAAGTCCATTCATAAGGGGAAGAGTTTAGGTTGGTTTACATATAAATCTCAAGTTGTCTGCCAAAATGAGCGTACATCTACATCACAAATCAGTTATGATCAGTCCAAAGTCTTTTAAAAATCTAGGATCAGATTTACTGTACGGTCCCCCTTGGCGCGATTTTGTCGGAATTGGCGATAAATAATTTTTTCTGACAACATGTCTGACTTCGACTTAAGATTCGAATTCGCTATGATTTCGCACCGATGACGTTTTCCGGCAACCCTATCGGACCGTTGTTGAGTTTTCATAAGAAATATTCCCATACGATCTTTTCTTTGAATCGGTTTTTTTTTTTAAAAAAAAAGTCGCCAAAAACGGACTTTTGGCGCGATTTTGGAAAATTCGCCAAGGTGGACCGAACAGTAAATCTAAATTGATGTTGATCTGTGCATAAAACTACAAACTATAAGTAATAGTCTGTAAATCAACTTGGGTGCGAGCTTAGGTTTGTTGAACATGTAAACCTGAAGTGGCCTGCCAAAATAAGTGTACTGCTTCAACAGGAATCGGTTATGATCAGTCCAAAGTCTTTAAAAATATAAATTGAAGTTTATCTGTTCATAAAAACAACGACTAAGTAGTAGGTCTGTAAATCCAGTTCTTGGGCTGGTTTACATATCAAGCTCAAGTTGTCTGCCAAATTAAGTGTAACTGCTACAACATGAGTCAGTTATGATCAGCCCAAAGTTTATAGAAATCTGAATTGATCTGTACATAAAAATAAATTATGAAGTAGGTCTGTAAATCCAGTTAGAAGGGGGTGACCTAAGGTTGGTTTTTCATGTGAATCTGTAGTTGCCTGCCAAAATAAGTGTGCCTTAACATTGTTGATCAGTACGAATTCCTTAAAAATCTATATGTTTATCTGTTCATAAAAACAATGAACTAAGGAGTAGGTATGTTAATTCAGTTAGAAGGGAGATATCCTAGGTTGGTTTCACATCTAAACCTCAAGTTGAACTGCCAAATAATAATTCTATGTCATTAATAGACTGTGTTTGGTTAAAATCTTGATGTTGTGTTATGTGTACATCAAACAACCCACTCTTTAGTATATAACGACTTTACTAGGCAGCTTTGGCAAACTGCAATGGCTATAGTGGGGTCATTAGGAAACAAAAAGCATGAACTTAACAATTGATCCCTTACACAGACAGTGGCATAATTGCAATCACAGCAAGAACACAAAAATTAGGATGTAAACAAAACAGAAAAACTGATGTTTACTTTCATAAAACTTTTTAATTGAAAGGAATTTCCTAGATAAGGTTTAGCCAAGAAAGAATGATATATTTTTTTCTGACAGAAAGTGGTATTTCCCAGTTTTTCGCGGTATTTACCAGTTTTTCCCACTGGGATTGGAAATATTAGTTTTGGATGGGAAAAACCCAACCCTGATTTAATGAGTTAAAATACAGTACACTCACTCGAACACAAGACATATTTAAAGGCCCTTTTTTCTTTGTTATGATTGATGTATTTTACTAACCGAAAAGTAATTCTGCTTTATTACTTTATTGAACTTGCATAGTGAGTTATGGTACAGTTGAAAATGTCAGTAATACTTATTTATATAAACCCAAGTTCACTATTTTGTACAAATGTCTTGAGTTTTGCGGGAAAACTTTTGGGATCAGATTTACTGTGGCGCGATTTTTTCAGATTTGGCAAAAAATAATTTTTCTGGCAACCTCTGACTTCGACTGATGATTCGAATTCTATGACTTCGCATCGATGTTGTTTTCTGGCAACCCTATTTTTAAAAAAAAGTCACCCAAAATACGGACTTTCGGCGCGATTTTGGAAAGTTCGCTAAGGGGGACCGTACAGTAAATCTCTACCCACTTTTTGTTTGTACCACTGTCTTTCCAAAATCTATTTATTTCTGCTAAAGTCTTTAGGACGACAATGGATGGAATATAGGCGGTGGGCCAACAGAAAAGTTTTTTCCTTTACAGAGAGAGAGGGAGTAGTTTAATAAACAACCATTTGTTGAAGTTAACTTAAAAGCAGCATGCTGGAATTATAATACATACTAAAAGCGTGGTTTCCATTTTTTCTGTTATATTCCCAGTTGAACCAGAATTGTAAATTATTATTGCTATTTCTAATCAAACTTGCAATACTGTGTTTTGTGCATTTGGTCCATTTCATGACAATAATTTGGCTAGATTGGCAACAAATTTATTGAGAAAGTGAAGTTGGCACGAAAGGCCCATACTTTAAAGCAATAACATAAGTACACCCAACTTGTATAAAAAACCACATTTCATAAAAACAGAGAGAATCGTTACAAGTATAGAATTACTTGAGGCGACAGTGATTCCTCAATTTTGTTCTCAATTATATTATTAATAACATGAAAAACTGGTAAAACACATGGCTGCCAACTTACCAACAAGTAGCCTAATATTCTGTAGGAAAGGTGTGAAAAAAAATTAGCTCCATGACTCATATAGCCTACCTTTTAATGACGTAAACTAAAATTTTAATTGCTTTTTTCTGCATATCCACCATCACACTTTTTTTTAAATATTAAGTTGATCGTAAATTTAAATTCAATAAGGATGTATCTAATCATATTTTTTCCCTTGTGCTTTTCTTATGTTTTATTTTGTAGTAAATTTACTTGTATATGTTTGATGTTATTTACTGTGTTTAATGTTATTCATATTCTTTTTAAACTGGAAATCTTATGCTTGGAATCACTTTAATTTTACACCTTTTTTCCTTGAGTTATAGTTACACACTTATAAATTATACAATTTGTTTGGAATTTTTTTTCTGATCGTATTTTTGTGTTGTAGCACACAGAAAATGTCCATAATGGTGTGCAAAATATTAATGCTGGGCAGTAATTGTTTACGTCTAAAACTTTTCTTAACCATCAATTCAAATAACTTTATTCCTAGCTTTGTCCCATAACAACTTTTTACCAAATACTAACCCTAACCTTTAGGGACGTACATAAATTACGTCACGAATTTTGACTTTTTTGACCCCTTCCTCCCCCTATGTCACGCTGCGTCACGTTTGATCGAACCCCTCCCCCGAAAATTACGTCACGTTGTTGCATCCCCCCCCCCTTAAAAAAGTTAAATTAACTAGGAAAGAAAAAAGTAAAATTTATCTTGGCTAAATAATTTATTCATAGGAATAGACCGATATGGTATTTACATTTCCGTTATCCAAGAACAAAGCTACTGTCTTTAAAGAAGGGGTCTGGGTGCGTAATCGAATCTGTCTAGTTCTGTATATTTTGTTGTTCGTCCAGGTATAGCTGCTAGTCCTCTAATTGGTCAAGATTTGCGAGATTAGTGTCGCGATTTAGCGTGTTATGAAGTACCGTTACGAAAAGGTCTGTAAAATATCGGAACCTAATAATGCCTACGATGTGGCATATAATAATCCCCCCATTCTCTTTCTGAAATAAAAGTGTTTCTTATGATAAAGAATAAAGATTATATATTTGTTTTCTGAAAAACTTCATTTTATGCGATAGCGACTTTCTCTGAAAAGTGAAATTTTCCGAATTGTTACGTCACGCAGGCGATTACCCCTCCCCCCTCCATGTCACGCTCCGTCACGTTGGCGCATACCCCTCCCTCTCCCCTGAGTGTGTGACGTAATTTATGTACGTCCCCTTTTCTGCTTAGTAAGAAGATTACCCGGCCTTTTTTTTAAATATAAAATTATTCATGCATAAATTCAGTAGAAAAAAGAACCCCTTTAAATAATGAGTGTATTAAAATGATTTATTACAGAGAATAGCTTTTTTCACAACTTGGTGATAGCTTTAGTGCTAAAAATATACAATTAATATATTCTTTACTGCTGCTGCAGATTATATTTTCTATCATGCAAACCACAATGATATTAAATTATCTTTTTTCCCCAGCACAATCGTTCCTTGGCGGGTGTTCCGGCAAACACTGCACCAAGTCCACGCAATCAGTTCTGGGTTAGAGGCAATGGCTCTCAAATCGACCATCGATTTGACGTGCAACGACTACATATCAAATTTTGAGTTTGATGTGTTCACAAGGTATGCTTATTGTTACTGCACTTCAACTGCCTACTTGCTTTGCTGTTTTTCAAATATCTATTTTCTTTACTTGCAATATTTATGGTATACTATACGGCTGTCAAAATCTTGTAATAATCTAATATAGGGGAGTGTATAAATCGTATGCTCCAAAGTATAACTAAGACATAGGCCTCAGGCCTAGGTTCAGCCCGTTCATTGGTGATTTTGCTAAATTGAATTTATAATAGTCAAAAGTAGGGATGCACCGAATACCAAATTTGGCAGAATAACGAATATTCGGCCAAAGTCTAAGCCGAATATTCGGCCTACCTAAACCAATTTTTATTTTTTGTCGGATCTAAGTAAGTTGTATTTATTATTCCCGAATTTCAATTAAACAAACATATAAGTACATAATCACACAATAATTTTAATACCTATTAAATTTTTAATTGAAGCAACACAGAATAAAGTAGTACTCGTTTGTTATTAAAACAAGCCTTTTAGAAAGTGTAAATTGGTAAAATCACAACACGAAAACGAAAGCATGAAAACAAAAACAGAAGTAGGTGGATCCAGTGTAGAATGAAAATCAGAAAAAAATAATAAAATCATGGCTTACAATATTATTATACAATTAAAATTAATTTTTTAAAAATCTTTTAGTGAAAAAATTACAATTGTGATATATATAGTAATTATAGTTTTTTTTTAAAGCCCACTCATTATAACTGTTAACTTAAAGAGGCATGTTTATTTAATATAACTTGAGTAAAGCTTGATTTAACATTATAAATAACTAAAACTTAAGAATTTGAGTCTATTATAAAAGAAAACAAGTCCTGTTTGGGAATTTTTCGACATTTTAAGATGATAACTTGAAGAAATTTGGAAAATTTTAAATTTCACTATTCGGCCGAATACCCGAATAGTAACCGAATATTCGGTGCATCCCTAGTCAACAGTCAGCAATGAACAGATTAGACCCTTTATTTTAGTTATACTTTGAAAAAATGCAAGTTTAGCAATTAGACCCTCCAATTGAGTGATATCTTAAAATTTTACCTACTTCTGTGGCAACACTTTGGGTAGATGAGAGCAGTTAACTAATTTGTTTATGTATTTTCAAATTTGCATTCTTTTAAATTGATTACTACCAAACTGTTACTTTTCACATATTTGTCAAAACTATTATTTCTTACTTGCACCACTATTGTGCCAAAAAGCTGACTGTGTTCTAAAATATAATTCATCTTTCATATTGATTGTTGTAGTTATTTTTGTTTTGTTTGAATATATATCTTACAAGATTCTAAAAAAATACAAATTTATATAATATTTGTTTTTCTTTTAACTTTTATTAATTAACTTTTATTTCGTAAACTTTTCTTTATAAAATCTCCAGATCACGTTATAGGCGCCATACTTTTTATTTGACTAATTTATTATTTTATTATCTACTTTTTAAAAAAAAATAATCTCTTTGGTTGTAGGTTATTTCAACCCTGGTCCTCACTCCTCCGCAACTGGAATATTTTAGCCGTCACCCACCCTGGTTATGTCGCCTTCCTTACCTACGACGAAGTCAAAGCCAGGCTGCAAAACTACATCAGCAAACCCGGAAGGTTTGTTGCTTCTATCATCCAGTATTAAAAATGCCACATGCAACTTGGGGAGCATAATAAAATAAAATTATTATTAAATTTAAAAGGATTATACAGTAGAGTGCGAGGATGCGAATGCAGTGGCCAGATATAAGCTTAGAGAAAAATCCATTCAGACCAAACATCTGAAATAACTGCGAACAGATCTACTCTTAAAACCTTAACTAGGCTGAGAACCGGACACCACAGGGGTATGAAGATAGACGGAGATGGCAAGAAGATCTATAGAAGCTGTGAACATTGTCCTGATACACAGCTTACGCCTACTCACATCTATGAGTGTCCGGCTATGAGCGCCAGCCTGAGAAAGATTGGAGTACTGCCGACTATGCTAGATCCGTATGGAGACAACATCAAGCAAGTCGTGGAAGAAATTATCAAAATTCACGGACACATATAGAGTTCGACTCTCATGGACACGACAAAAAAAAAAAGTAGAGTGCGAGAATACAACAGCTGAAAAGTTATACAGTGGCTTAGTGGTAGTGCTTCGCATTACCACGCCACAGGTCCGGCGATAGAATCCCAGATTGGGCGAGGTTGACCTATCCTTTCATCGGGTCGATAAAATGGGTACCAAGCATGCTTGGGAACTAAACACTGGGGGTTCCGCATGAGGCTGACCGCCTTACCGGGACATGTGCCTAGCACACCATAGCCCTAGGTCACGAAAGCTGAAAGGGGCACGGCAGGCTTTGGCCCTCTAATGGGTTGTTGTGCAGAGGAGATTTTTTTGTTAGTTTTTTTTAAAAAAGTTATGCATTTTTAACTAGCAAAGTTGTAGTGAAATCACCAGTTGATTTTTTTTTGACATCTTCTCTTATTTTGATCTATGTTGAAGAAAAAAAAATAGTAGCATATAAGTTGTATTATAATTGGTTGTAATTTGTGAAGCTAAAACTCAAAAAAAGTTTTTTTCTTCATTTTAAGACTAATATTTACTTCTGTATGACCTAAAATCAACCCTTTGTCCTTTTTCCAATCAATGGAAATATTTTGTCTATATAATTTATTTAGTTGCCATTTTTTCATGTAGTAGTAGACAAGTTTCAATACATGTGCCATTTTCAATTGTAAACACACATTACCATTATTATATATATTTCTGTTATAAAATTAACAATTTCTATACTATAATTATGGATATATTTTGTGCTTTCTTTAGTTATGTTTTTCGGCTGAGCTGCACCAGATTGGGGCAGTGGGCTATCGGCTATGTCACTGGCGAGGGAAACATCCTACAAACTATTCCTCAAAACAAATCTCTTTGCCAAGCTTTGTTGGACGGCTATCGGGAAGGATTGTAAGTGAATGGGATTCGTAGAAATTGTAATTTTTTTTTTATTTTACACATGATAAAATGTAAATTGGTGTACTTTACTAAGTATAAAGTTTTACTTTTATTTGAACTGTAGTATTTTGCATATTCATAAGCTTTAAAAAAAATCCTTGTTATTTTAAAATTATCTCTTATTTTACTGTATAAAATGACCTGTACTTGCATTACAGCTCAACGTTATTAATTATCCTCTTTTATTTAAATTCATTAAATTTCTTTTCTTTTGCTATGTATTTTATAATATAACAAATCAGCTTTTAGGTTCTCATATTTCATTAAGTTACTTAAATAAAGTTAGGAAAAAAACATACAATTTTGTCATTAGATGACAAAAGTATTTACATCTTCATAATATAGGTACAATTTTATTTAAGGTTATCATGTTTTTAAATCCACCAATTATTTCGTAATATTATCAGGGTTCGTACATCTCCGGAAATTCGTGAAAAACTCCTGAATGTTATATTTTTTTCTAAGGGCCCTCACAACTCCTGAAATTTGTGCCTTAGCTCCTGATATTTTTCCCCCTCTCCTGAAAAAATTACTGACACAAATCGTTTTTCTCCTTTCTCTGTTTTTCTCCTGTACTTTATTCGAAATAAGTCTACTGGGGCATCTGCAGCAAAAGAGTTCAGACATTGTGATACTAGTTAATGTCCCAAAATGCACCACATAACTCTTTAGAATATTTTTTCTTCTGTTTCATCATTTTTTGAAGTTCAGTGAAGTTACTACACGAATACAATAATAAACAAACATTCAATTTTTGTTCCTCGTTACCTCCTGAATTGATATTGCTGAACTCCTGAAAAGTTTTTCAGGAGTACCTTAGAAAGTCCTTTCGTCACCTTAGAAACTCCTGAATTTCATTATCATATATAGAGTATGAACCCTGCATTATGTTTTTTTACAATTTGTGCTTTATTTAGCATGTAAAAGTTAATAGTAGTACAAGTTTTTGTGTAAAAATGACCTTTATATGCCCTCCTTATACAATTTTAAGTAGTAGTGGTCCAACCACCTTATGAGATACAAACATATAAACTTTTCTGACAACTGGCTGTTAGATTTCCCTTATACAATTTTAAGTAGTAGTTGTCCAACCACCTTATGAGATACAAACATATCAACTTTTCTGACAACTGGCTGTTAGGTTTCCCAGTAGCAAACATTTTTAAAAATAATTTTAGTAGTATTTAGAAAATTAAAATTCATAATTTTTTACATAAATATGTTTTAAACTATCGATCTATAGAAAAATGAGTTGGATGATAATTACAATGTTAATCTCGTCCCCTAAAATAACTTTTTTTCTAGCTACCTGTTCCCCGATGGCCGAAACGTGAATCCAGACCTTAGTTGGGCTGTACAAGCTACGCCCGAAGACCACATAAAAGTCACCCAGGAACAGTACGAGCTGTACTGCGAAATGGGCTCCACCTTCCAACTGTGCAAAATCTGTGCAGAGAACGACAAAGACATTCGAATAGAACCCTGTGGGCATCTTCTGTGCACACCGTGCTTAACTTCCTGGCAGGCAAGTATTATTAAAAGGACCTTAGAATGTTAATTTAAAGAGTTAAGGGCTTTTGAGAATTTTGCTATGTTAATGGCATCATAATGTCCAAAACCTTAGTTTGGACATTATGATGCCACAAGGGGGAATGGGCACGCTATATGATGGTTAAGGGGGAATGGGCACGCTATATGATGTTAAGGGCAGGGCCTGCTTATCCATTAGGCCCATGAGGCCCAGGCCTAGGGCCCCCGAATATTTGGGGGCCCCTAAATTTCTTTTAAATTAAACTTTTTTTTAATTAACAATTAAATACAAAAAGTTGGAATTCCACATAAAACTTTTATTAAAAAAATAACTGTAAAACATTTCCCATTGTAAAGTCGTCATGCTTTTCTTACCTATAATACTTATTATTATTTCCCTTTCGTTCGTACGTCACGTTAATAGAAGCGAAGTGAGTTGAAGAGGAAGAAGTTACGAATCGTTTGTTTGTTTACTGACTGCCGACTTCCACGTTTTTCGAACTTAATTTGGTTTCAAAAAGAGTTATGACTACGCGTAAATACCCAACCAGATGTTCAAAAAGAAAATATGAAAAAATACTCGACGATAAAAAGTTGAAACCATCAAACAAAACTTACCGATACCTAACCATTCCATCTGAAGAAAAGTTCCATCTCAAGAAAGGTCCAGCGCACCCATTCCCCCTTAACTTAAGGGGGAATGGGTGCGCTGGACCACGGGTCTCCAAACTCAAGTGCCTCACTTTTAATCCAATTGGAAAAAATATTTTCTTTGCCACATATCTCTGGCTGTATTGCATATTTTTACAAACGGTTTTTTTAAAATGATAAATGTATATAACTTACAGGTCTCTATAATCCCACTTTTTGAAATTGCTTCTAATATTTTGTGTCAAATTATTTATTGAATATTAAAATAAATATTCGTACCAATTTCAAAAAGTGGGATTGTCGGGACCTGTAATTCGGCTACATGCTTCTGATGGCAGTCCTAAAAACAGTTTTTGTTTTGCAAGCACAAATAAATATAATTCTTTAATCACCTGTAGTACAGCTAGAAGACATTTGTTGCTTTCTAAACTCTCTAAATGAAATACCCTACTTGCTGCCAGTCAATTGAGGTGGCTTCTATAAAAAAATCACTTAAAATAAACTGACAAAACGGATACTGTCATTCAATCAAGCTAATTAACATAATATATTTTAAAGAGGTTTTTAATAAAAAAAATCTGTGTCCAAATTGGTACCACCACAGGGTGGTAATAGAACCTGGAAATCAGGGAATTCTCAGGGAACTTTTTTAATTCTGGAAATATCAGGGAATTCTCATGGAATTTTTCAAATTTCGCAAAATATCAGGGAATTTTTTCCATTTTGGATTATTTAAATATCAGGTTTAGGTTGTACTTGTGATCACTACTAACGGACAGTTTGCCTGAAGGACCAATCTTGGAGGAAGGATGAATATCTCTCACGAATCATGTTATAACATGATTCTCTGATCACATGGTTCCTCTAAACTTATTCCGACTTTCGGAAAAGTTAGGTAGGTTAATCCATAATCCGGAAAATCTTAAGTCCCGCGATGTCTGGATTAAATTTTCTGTACTGTATTGAATTGTGTGTATTGTATATTTTGTAGGTAATTGGTAAAATCAGGGAATTTTTTGTGAAAGTATCAGGGAAATCATGGAAATATCAGGGAACTTTTTTTCTAGGATTTTGTTACCACCCTGCACCAGTTCATCAACATGTTTTATTATTTTCTTAGGATTCTGAAGGCCAAGGTTGCCCTTTCTGCCGAGCAGAAATCAAAGGCACCGAACAAGTCATTGTCGACCCCTTCGACCCGACAGGAAGAACCTTCAAAAGGAGTGACGGGCAACCTTCTCATTTAGGAAATTTAGTAGATTTCGATGAAGATGAAAACTTTGAGGTAAGTAGTCCTTTAACTTTGTGTCATTCTTATAAGTGTGTTTTTAGTCTGATGTTTTATGCGTTTTGTATTTTAGCTTTCATATTTCATTTTGTAGTTTAGCTTTCATATTTCATTTTGTATTTTAGCTTTCATATTTCATTTTGTATTTTAGCTTTCATATTTCATTTTGTATTTTAGCTTTATGCCTTTTTTTCCATTTTGTTTTGTGATTTCATTCTTGCATGCTACCTTAGTTGGTAATAATTGGTTTGTTCCATTCGCACTAAGTGAAGGGTCTTATGTATTTCATAGAATTCATGCTTTTTTTTTATTTTGCGATGTGCTTTTCACTCTTAAATGATACTTGATGTGGTAATAATCGGTATGTTCCAATACACTCAGTGAAATGTCTCATTGCAAAACCCATGTTCTTCAAATTACAGTCCTTGGACAAATTATTAGTTGCACTTCAAGATTTCATGATGAACAAAATACCTTTAGAAGGACATTTGTGTTCCTAAAGTTAAGCTATTGAATAGAAAATACTATCTGCTATACTTAATACATATATCGACATCTTTTTTTAATGATATGGCATTCTTTGGTATGTTTTAATCATTACTAAAAAAAAAAAAAAATACAGTGCGTCTAATAATTTGTCCAGGGACTGTATAACTAAAATATAGGGTCTGGCCTGTCCTATTTTGACTTTTGATGATTGTTACTTCAATTGTAAGAAGTCGCCATTGAACAGGCCGTACCCTGTATCTTATTGAGTTTTGCAAGTACACCCTTTAAGTTACATGCTACTTATTCATAAAAAAGTATCTGCTTAATTTTGATATAACTTAAGGTGTTGTTTTTTTTCAAAATCATTTTAATTTTTATCTTTGCAAAATTTCAAGAATCACTCAAAAAACACTTAGATATTTATTGCTAAAGAAGTGAATGAATCTTAATAAACTGAACTTCCTAAGATGTTTTTAAAAATAATAACAATAATTACTTAACTTGTTTTTAGGATCCAAACACGTGGACCTCTTGTCTACAAGCTTTAGCATTGTCCCCACGAGCAGATGTGTCTGATGGTAGTCGGGTGAGTATTCAATAAGTTTTCAAGCTATTATTATTAAAATAGTTTTTAGTTTGAATTTTGCCTTATGTGATAAAATTTTAATTATTCATATAAAAGATTGCCTGTGAAACCAATGCAATTCTATAGTTTTGCTCTTATATTGATTTCATTTGTAGTAGATTTTAAAACCTACGCGAAAGTTGAAGACATCTTTTTTAATCTTAACAAAAATAACTTAAAATTATTTAATTTAGAAATAATTATTAATTTATCTTTTCAACAATTGTTGAAAAATTTCTAGTTGCTTCATTAGGAATAATTATTTGAATTTGTATTAACTTCTTTATAAAGCAAGCTTAATTATGAAATAAACCACTAAATATAATTTATATAAAAGTTTAGTTTAATTAAAACCATTTGTAATGGGCTATTTAATCTATAGCTATCACTACATAAAATGCCCTCGTGCTTTTATTTTTACATCAAGATGCAAGCTAGTTAAAAATTTTGTTTATAATGATTTTGTTTATAATGATTTTGTTTATAATTGATTGTTTATAATGACATTTTTCATAAGTATGCTATAAAAAAAGTAACGTTTATTGTAATATTCTAATTGCAATATTTGAAAGTAATATTGAGCAAAGGAAAAACTTTCATCACAATTTAATTATGAGTGCTTTTTTGACAAATCACATCTAAACTACGCAATATATTGAAATTAATACAGTCAATATTTTAGCAAGCCATCATTTCATTCACTATAATTTTATTTAGTAAACTATTGTTATATTTCAACTAAATCAAAAAAAGGTCTCCACTTTTAATGTCTTTATAAAACATCCTATTCAAAACAGATTAAAATAACTTTAGAAAAAAAAATTGTACTAAACTTTTTTGAAAACTAAATAATATACATTTCTAAATATTATATTAATTATTTTCTAAATAAAATCAAGAAAACAATTGAGACCAACTATCAGATACGAAATTAGATACTGACTACTAGATTATCAACAACATTAAAAGACAATTAACTAATCATTATATTTCTTGCAGTCCAACAGCCGTTCCCCCATGGTGTCCCCCAAGGCCTCCCCCCAGTCTTCTCGGAGGCCCCCCAACGCAGCCCCGCCCCCAGTTCCCCCCAGGCATGCTTCTCCAACGGGCACACCGGGACAGTCCCCAAGCTCATCACCTCGGTACGCGAACACTCTACTTTTGTTTCTATATTTATTTTCCGCAATCTGTTTTGTTTACTGATCTTTAACAAAAGATATTTTTTTAATTGTAACACATTATAATGACCATCTTTTGTTGAAAATTTATTCTATCTAAAGTTCATATTTTTCCTGATCTGTTTGGATTTTCTTTGATTTAATTTGAACACATAAGATAACTTTACCAAGTAGTCTTTGTAAAAAAAAAAACCCTATTTTTTTAAAAATTAGAAATGTGCATTAACAATCTTAATTGTGACGTTTAAAAAAAACGTTCACATTTTTACCTCAACATATTTTTAATTGTACAAATGTTCTATATTTTTGCTCACCAATATTTTAACTGAAATTAATAGTTCAGTGAATAATAACATGACCAGGCTTATCAAATTGCTGTCGTGTTGATAAATGTTTTTAATAAGAAACTGGACAGACACTGGGATATATTGGGAACTGTGAACAGAACTGTTGTTGATGATTCCCATTTGGTCTGACGGAGTCAAACCAGTCAGACCAGATAAATAAATCCGTTGACATTTAGGAAGTCCGAAACCAAAAGGGGAGAAGAATGTATGTCGTCCCAGTCCAGTCTTAGGCAGTTTAGGATATAATCAGGTGATGCCTGGTTTTGCTGGCACTTAGGGCAAGGAGAGAAGATCTTTTGATTAGCAGAAACTTAAGACTTTTCAGGTATCCGCTGGCTAGTTTGAAAGTCAAAAGTCGCTGGCTAGTCAAAAGCATGCAAAGAGCATGACGATCTTTTCGACAACCTAAAAACGGCCGTTGTGGACGATGCCATAAGACGCCATACTTGGGAAGAATAAGCCATTTTTTTAAATTCATAATGTTGGTTGATTGTTCGAAGGTCGTCGTGCTAGAGCTGTATAATAAGTGTGTTTGTAGCTATATCTCTTTTCTCTCCAAATTCTTACTAAAAAGGCGCCAAATGAGCTAAAAGGTTTTATATGTTTAGGAAGGAAATTACGATAACTATTATGCATACATTTTATATCGTATGTTTTTTTTAAATTTTTAAGGTAATATAACAAGCAGGTGTTGGTCTGAAACAGAACTAATTGTTGGAAATAATATTTATCAGCTGGTCTTGTTTGAAGAACAAATTTCATTGGTCTAGCTCGTTTTTCACTGCAAAACTATCTTACCTCTTTCTTCAGAGTTAACCCTGTAAAGTAATGGTAAATGTATAGGATATTATTTGAAAGTGACTGCCGATTTTTTTAAAATGATGCTTTGTTAAATGCAACTCTTTCATTAATGGTCATTAATTACATTATTTTGCAATTCGAATTTTTCCACTATTTAGCTAATAAATATTTTTGAAAAAATGGTTTCACTTAAAAATTCGCTCAGCAAGTCACCTGCTTAAAAGTTAAATAATAATATTATTAAAACTTTAAACACCACATTAAAAAGATATTTTTTTTTTAAATTACGTGGAGGAGTTCGGAGACACCATTTCCCTTCGTGCAGCCCAATAAAGATTTGCCTTTGGAAAAAGTTGTTGAGGGGGAGGGGTAAAAGAACCGGGGACCTTTCGCATGTAAGGCGAAGAACGTATTACGTAACATTGGCTAATGGCGAACTGAGATAATCGGGTATAGAGACCTTATCGGTTACTCCCACGGCCGTCGCGTGGGCGGGCGAAAGGAGCCCGGAAAAGAACCCCGGGCGGCCGGGATTCGCGGCAGAAATATAAATAATCCGTGCTCGACTAGGCACAAGAAGCCCGGGCTTACCCTCTTCATTTTTAAGAGGGATTGTCAGTCCCATACAGCTAATGCATTAGTTTTGAAATCACAACTTTTGCAAAAGAATTGATTTGCCATGTTATCCCATTTTCACAAGGTATGGGAATCATCATAACATCAATTTAAAACAAAATTTGAAAAGAAATTAACATCCGGTTATTGAATTATTAATTGATATAGTTTTAAAATAGTGTCGCCATCTGCTGGACATTTGGGGCATTTTAAAACTTCAAAAATATATAATTAAATAGCTAGATAACATTTTCGTTTCAAATTTGTTTCATTTCGATGTGATGTGGATTCCCATAACTGGGGAGAAAGGGCTAACATGGAAAAGCAATACTTCAGCGGAAGTTATGATTCCAAAATTAATGCATTAGCTCTATGGAACTGACAATCCCTGTTAAAAAGATATTTATTCTTAATTTTATCAACTAGTTATTTTGGCTAGTTTTAGTTGCAGTTTCAAAGAGCCAGAATTTCATTATGTATATCTTTTTTTTCAGTCATTCCTGTGGAACCAAAGACGACTCTGGGAGTGGCTCTTCAGTTTCTGTATATATTTCTCCATCTGGATCTCCAGATGGTTCCGGTAATACATTGGCTCTTTTTGGCTTTGGTGTATCATAAAAAAAAAACCCACTGTATTATGTTGCTGTTTTGTATACTAACATAAAAAGTTGTTATCGAGTTTTTTTATATTGATTATTTTTGCTGTAAAAAAATAGAGTTCATCTGAATTATACAAAATCGTAGTTTGGCCATTTAAAACATACTATATGTACATAACCAAAGTATGTTTTTTTTTATCTCTATATCATTAGTTTACTTAAGATTGATTTGCTTTAAAGTGTTATATCTTTTACTATAAAATGATTGTTAATATTTTAATAATGTTATTTTTAAACTTTCCTATTATTTCTTTGTCTACATATACCATACAAGTTTCGGTTTGAGCAACTTGCTTTTTATAATTTTTTTTTATATCATTTGAAAACTTGTACTTTAATTATTATATTTCAACATCGTATTTTTCATGGACTGTATTGTGTACCATTATCATAGAGATTTAACAACCATTGCATATGATCGTTTTAACCTCAGTTAACATCTTTGACTTTTAATAATTTGAGAGTTTGGCCACAATTTCATAAAGAACAATTATGTAAATTTAGAAACTCATTGTGATGTTTATTTGAGAAACTCATTTGGATGTTTCCATTTGAGAAAACTATTTGTGAATGTTTCTCATTTGAGAAAACTTATTTGTGAATGTTTCTCATTTGAGAAAACTCATTTGTGAATGTTTCTCATTTGAGAAAACTCATTTGTGAATGTTTCTCATTTGAGAAAACTTATTTGTGAATGTTTCTCATTTGAGAAAACTCATTTGTGAATGTTTCTTATTTGAGAAAACTCATAATGAATCGTAAAGGTTATATTCTCATTCACAATTTTGTTAACTTTTGGCATTAAATCTTGACTGAGGGTCGCCTACTTGAGTTTTCGTCATTGACATTCTCAATTTTTTTAAAAGCTTTAACCAGATTCTACATTATTCCACTACTAGTAATGATTTTTCCCATAAACTTTTGAAATATTTTGACGAATTTAAACATCTCTGTCTTTAGCACTCAAAAAAGAAATCGTCCAGCAAATTCAACATTCGTCAACAAACTCTTATTTCTGCTGTCATGCTGATCTAACATCCAACAATCTCTCCATTCCAGCCGTCAGTATTTCCTACTCCGAGATCGCCCACTCCAAGCCACCCACCAACACCTGTGGTACGTGGCCGCGCCCCTCCTCCGTCCCCCCCACCTCCCTCTCCCCCCCTGCCCCCTCCTCCGTGGAGCCATCCCCAAACACCACCCCAGTCAGCCCTCCCTCCGTGCACTACGCAGAGCTAGCGCAGATACAGGAGGAGACGCCGGAGCCCAGCTACGCCAACACAGAGATCACACTCAACAACGGTAAGGGGATTGGAATAAAGAGTTCGTTCTTTTTTTGTGATTGCATTTAGATGAGGATTTAATTTGTTCTAAATATCACAGGACCAAGAGAGTGTCTTCTTTAAAGGTCCTTGTGTCTAAAGTTAGCTACGGGGGCTGGGGAGCCCAGTCGGTTAGGCGCTCGCCTATTATGCGAAAGGTCCAAGGTTCGGGTCCGGGCTTCGCCGAAACAACTGTCGACCTATAAAACGGCCCGTGCAGCCAAAAATGTTCGACGAATAATACCCTGTGTAAAGGGAGTGCACGTTAAAATACGCTCCAAAGTCCCAACGCTGCGTACGATGTCGCCCTTAATGGTTGCTTTGGGTGCAAACTCAGGTGTCGGCTCGTCACTTGACTGTGGTTCTAAAATATGTCGCCCGTCGCCAAAGGCCCTTGTGTAGCTCTAGTGCAACGATAATTCAAACTTAACTAAAGTTAGCTACTTTTGAGTGGGGGTAACTTTGGCCCAACCATTAAAACTTTAGTACTGACTTTTTTCTTAACTAACTTTTTATTCATAGGTCAAGGCAGAATTGGCACTAATTGAAAAAAGCAAGCACACTTTTAAAGAATGTATTTAATGAGAAGTTATTACCTTGAAAAGCTATAGCCAAAGTTACACCGTTTAACAATAATTTAATGAGGTGTTGGAAAACGACTCCTTCAACATTGCACTTGGTGAAAACGGGAAAGGTCCTAGTACCGTTAGGGAAGCTGAGGGTGTTTATATACCCATGGTTCAGTCTTGTCAAGAATTGAAGAGCTTAGTGGAAGAACGTGCTAAGTGACAAAAAGTTGGAAATGAGAAAATGAGCTTTAAAATTTGTAATTTACACCCAGATCTGTTGAAAACGGTACTTGCAAATAGTAAAAAATATACTAAACTTAAAGTTTAGGGAAAATGGGAAACTTGTTATCGTTATAGAAGTTAGTGATATGTCTATTGACACCAAAATCTAAATTTTTTCAAAAATGTCACTTGGCACGTTTTTCCACCAAGCTCTTCAATTGTTCCTGATAGCGTTAATTGAGCTGTTAATGTGGATTTTTTAAATTGTGGCCGGAAGTTGCGAATATTTAATAATGAGGATATATTCAGAAAATAACTTCAACTTTGTGCATGATACATGAGAGTATTTGTTAGGATTATCACGCAATTTGTGCCGCAATGACGGTTGTTTACTTTTGTGACGTCACGATGGTAGGTTCGGTATTTACGCCGTGACGTCACAAGCAGTCCCGTTGAAGGCACCGACCACGTGACCACGTTGTTGTTTACGAGTTCGTCGCGTGGTGAGCGTCTTCTAGTTAGTCTTGTTCGCTTGCTCTCTTCGTCCGCGGTGTTTAAAGTTCAGATGGAACTTTATTAGTTTTTATTAAATTTAAGAATGAAGTAACTAAGTCTTTCCTTGCTCAATCACTTACGTTTGTTTTATTCCTTTCTCCAAAGTAAGACTGTTATTATTTATTTTGTCTACAATGTGTACTTTAAGAAGATTTTATTAAAGTTTCTACGGATTTTAGTCAACTGTTTATTTGTGAATCATTGCTACTCTGCTTATCATTATTATTATGCTACTTATTCTTCCAACCACGCACTGCTATTTCATAAGCCGCTGAATAGAGGCTATTAGTATTCATGAAGTAAACAACACAGATTATTGGCTCAATCGTCTTTTTCTGCTGAAGGCAAGCATTTTGAGCCTCGCTGAAACATGTAAATTTGTACCAGCAAATAAATTATTTGTGCTAATGATCTACGTTGTTAACTTCATGAATCCTCTCGATGGTAAGGGACTTGGTATTGTAGAAGAGTTAGGAACTTCTTCTTTAGGATTACTTTTATTTGAATCTGATTGGATCCAGGATTTAAGTTGACTTGGAATATCTCCAGAAGTAAAGAGTGTCTTCTTATAAGGTCATCCTGCCTTTAGTAATTCCTATTACAACGCTAGCTTCAAAAGAACCTTCTTCCCCTAACTACCACATGTGGTTATCCAGGAAATGGCATGGCGTCGCTGTTCTGAACCTACCTTGTTTGAGGCTCTGCTGTGAGCAGGGCAGGATCTCTAAATAGGCTGTAGAATAGAGCGGCGAATTTTTTGGGGCGGCAAATTTTACGACCCATTAAAGCGGCATTTGGCATAAAAAATTATTATAAAGATACGAATATTTTTAAGAAAGAAAACAAATAATTTTCATTAATGTGTAAACCGTAAACGTATATATAGTACTAATATCACTCATATCTAGAAAAAATTGTCGCTGCGAAGGCAATTGCACCCCCTCCTCCGGGATTTCGAAGTTGAAAGAAAAATAATAGAACAGTTTAAAAAGTTCGCATATTTCGCTTACGATTTAGTGTGTAAAGGTACATAGATCATTCTAATATGTGTATCTATTTTAAACAGCACATTCCACCCCATTTTGCAGCTAACCACCTACCTTTCCCTGAAGGGGTGAGAATATTGTGACAGGGGCGGCAAATCAATCATATTGCTTGCTAAACCCAAGTAGGGTTTTGGGGAAAAACAAAAACAGCAACGCATATATATAGGTTCCCTAACATTTCGGGCAAAATTATGGGATTTAACGAATTTGATACAGTCGTCAAACTTGCTTACCACAAAAACTCATTCAGAGCGCCATAAATGTTTGGTTCCTTGAATTGCCCATAGACCTTAATGTTATGATATCTTGCTTTTAATGATAATTTTTAACTCCTTGCTAAAATTATACAGTTGTATGATATCCAAAATACCTTTTTAAAGAACTTTTTGTTTTTCCTATTTTTATTTGTTTACCAAATAAGGCAAAAGGTCACCAAATTTAAAATATATTTCCTGATTAAGAAAAACGACTGGTGGAGGAAATTAAACTATTACTAATTACACGCAGGTTTAAAACTTTTTCAATAGATTTCATTTTGTAACTTTAATTAACAAAATATGTATAATTATGCAGTACATATTTTACATGATTTCCCACACTTAATGTTTTACCGTATGTATAAAGTTACTCGTTTATAACATCCTAAACATTGTGGTGCCTTAAATGACGCTATAACCGGCTATACTGTATCTCCATCTCAAATTATTATCATTTTGTGTTCATTCTACCAGACTTTTATTTGAATTGGATCAGATCCAGAATTTAATTTGCTCCGTAACTAAGGCTTCCTTCCTTGCAAATGCCAAATTTTAAGAAAATTATTTTCTTTTTAGCTTTCACACTACATTTATAACGTAAAAAGTGCAGGGTATTATAATCGTTCAGTCCGTCTGTTTGTCTGTTACCCACTTTCATAGCCCAAACTACAAGTGCTACGAACAAGTGTGATACGTCAAAAAATTCAGCGCATCAAAATTAGAATACTACATTGAAAATTTCAGAAAAGAATTTGAATTTGAAGTACTTCAATTATGTAAAAAACTGCAAAATTTAATGCTCATTTAAAAAGCATTGGAAGCCATTTTTATTAGAATTAAATAACCATTGCCAATCGCAACAATCGATCGAGAGACTTTAATTCTTTTATACACTAAATTAAAATAAATTTATTTTTGTGATATCGATCAGTTTGAAATGACGTCAAATATATTTCACTACGAGAATCTTTGTATGTTAATATGAAATATTTTCATTCTATTTAAAAGCAAGGAATATTACATATTTATTCTTTGAAATATAAATTATTTTTTGCAAACGATAAGTAATAATTATTGAATTTTTGAAATAAAATAATTGAAACTAGACAAATTTAGCATGTAAATGCTTAATATAGAATTAATGCTGTGTTTGGCGCCTTTTTACCTGTTAAACACAACTGTTGAGTGGAAGCGGGTTAAGTGACAGATTCTGTTACAAACCTACTTTTTTGTTTCAAATGAAAGTATCTTTACTTACCCAATTACGTTTAATTTGTATAAGATAACTTAAACAAAAATTATAGCTGTTTTAATAATTACTAAGTGCATGCATTTGAAACTTCAGACATTTTGAGGAGTATTTCATTTGACTTGATTACATACATTGATATATTTGACTAAAAAACTAAACTGACTTCTAAAATGGTTTTCAGAACATTTAATTATACTTAATCCTAACAAAATATTATTATTTTATTTATGCAACATAGTATGATATAAATATATGCTTTATTTTATGTGTGTTTCAACAGCTGGATCTCAAAATCCTAGAGCGTCAGTAGAAGTTGGTCTACCCTCCTCATCTTCTCCGCAGCAGGTCCCTGTCCACATCTCAAAAGTCGAAAAAAGGTTACAAGATTTTTAAAATTGCATTAATTAAAGTTTGTTTATGGGGATTATATTTTTTTTTGAGAAAAAAGCTCAAATACATTTAATACCCAGTGTTTAATAGTAACTAGGGATGCACCGAATACCAAATTTGACCGAATAACGAATATTCAGCGTAACTAAACAAATTTTTATTTTTTGTCAGATCTAAGTAAGTTGTATTTATTATTCATCAATTTCAATTCAACACAAACATATAAGTACACAATCACAGCTTTTAAATTTTTAATTAAACCAACACACAATAAAGTGGTACTCGTTTGTTATTAAGACTAGCCTTTTAGAAAGTGTCACTTGAAAAAATCACCACTCGAAAACGAAAATTGAAGTATGAAAACATAAAAGTAGATGGATCCGAGGTAGAATGAAAATTAGAAAAAAATAATAATAAAACCATGGCTTACAATTGCGATACATATGGTAATTATTGTTTTTTTAAAGCCCACTCACAGTAACTTATCCCCTAAAGAGACGTGTTTATTTAATACAACTTGAGTAAAGCTTGATTTTAACATTATAAATAACAAAAATTATAATAAGAAAACAAGTCCTGTTTGGGAATTTTTTTCGACGTTTTAGAAGATGAATTAACATAATCATAAAGAATTTTGTAAAAATTTTAATTTCACTATTCGGCCGAATAGTAAAGCTATTCGGTTAAAGTGGCCGAATACCGAATAGTAACCGAATATTCGGTGCATCCCTAATACTAGCACTAATCATTCTTATACTCTGGAATGTCTCATTAAAAAAAAATTACAAATAAAATATTGGAATAATAAAATAAGACCTTAAAATAAGCTTAATTAATTTAAATTAAGCAAAAATAGTTTAAATACAGTTAATGCATAGTGTTTGATACTAACATTAATCTTTCTTATTCTCTGGATTATCTTTTTTTTTCTCTCCAAAATCCTTATTCCTAAATATAAATTATGTTTTATTCTGTTTGCTGTATGATATTGAGCTTTAGATTGTATAAAGCATATTATCAGCACTTGCATTTTTAAAAAATACCTATCTTTTTTTGGTTCTAAGAATTATTCAAAAACTTTTTTGACTTTTAAATAGGTTGTTTATTTTCATAATTAATGTAATTAGTTTGCTTTCATAAAAAAATTTCTTAAGTTAGTCATCATACAAGTTCAGCAATACATTGAGCATTTGAATTAAAAAAACAAATTCATTGGTTTAATATTTCAACATGATTATTTTTTTTAATAAATTTTTCTTGTTTTATTGCATGGTTTGTTCTTTTTATTGAGTAGTTATTTGCTAAAATGTTAAATTCTTTAGACGATCATTACATACAGTCCCTGGACAAATTATTAGATGCACTGCTATATTTCATGTATCAATCAATAATGAACAAAATACCTTTAGAAGGACATTTGTGTTCCTAAACTTAAGCTATTGAATAGAAAATACTATCTGCTATACTTAATACATATATCGACATCTTTTTTAATGATTCATTGGTATGTATTCTTTGGTATGTTTTCATCATTACTAAAAAAAATACAGTGCGTATAATAATTTGTCTAGGGACTGTAAGCTTAACAATAAATCAAGAAATTAAAAAAAAAAACATCCAAATGCATTGGTTATTCATAACTAATATTGATATTGTCTATATGAATTGTCTGATGTTGCTAGTATTAGCGTATTCTAATACATATGTCACATCAAGGTTTTTGTTCATATCGCATTTTTGTTTTTCATTGAGTAGTTATGTGCTAAGTAACAGTATAAATTCTTTTTTCATCTAAGCTTAACATAATCAAGAAATTTAAAAAACATCAATACATGGTTATTCACAGTATAATATTGTGATGATTGTTCTTTTTCATCGCATGATTTTGCTTTCATGAGTAGTTATGTGTAACGTAACGTATTAATTCTTTAGCCGGTCATTACATAGATCAAATAATCAAACAAGTAAAAAAAACAGCCGAATGCATTGGTTAGTCCAACAGGATTATTAATTGTGATAGATTGTTCTTATTTAATCGCATGATTTTTGTTCTTTTCATTGAGTAGTTATGTGCTAACGTAACGTATTAAATTCTTTATAGCTGTTCATTACATAAGCTTAACAATAAATCAAGAAATAAAAAAAACCATCCAAATGCATTGGTTATTCCAACAGTATTAATAATTGTGATAGATTGTTCCTATTTCATCGCATGATTTTTGCTCTTTTCATTGAGTAGTTATGTGTTAACGTAACGTATTAAATTCTTTAGCCGGTCATTACATAAGATCGACAATAAATCAAGCAATTAAAAAAAAAAGCCGAATGCATTGGTTAGTCCAACAGGATTATTAATTTTGATATATTGTTCTTATTTCGAGGCCTGATTTTTGTTCTTTTTCTTACAAAGTATCCATTAACTAACCTATTTCAATTCCAGGCTCGTGAGAATCGGCAAACCCCTGGACGCCCTCGAAAACAAAGAAAACAACCGCGTCAGCTACGAGAACCTTCACATGGACCATATAGCAGCGCTCATATCGGAAGGCTACGCTCAGAACGAGGTTATACGAGCGCTCGGAATAGCTCGGAACGACCTACAAATGGCCAGGGACATCCTGCATGAGTTTGTGACGAAACGCAAGTGAATCGACGGGTGTTTTTAATTTTTGAAAACTAGTCAGAACTCTTTCAAGTCTAAACACCTGTTGAGGCTGTGGGGTATTTAAATCTAATATTGCTCAAGACTGTGAGAGCTAGTTACTAGCATGCCGGTGAGCACTTTGACTGGGAAACTCACTGATGGATGGTGTCCGATGATGACAGGGTTGCTATGCGTCATGGAAATGGTTTGGGGTCTGGAAGTTAAT
This sequence comes from Oedothorax gibbosus, assembly GCA_019343175.1. NCBI lineage: Eukaryota > Metazoa > Arthropoda > Arachnida > Araneae > Linyphiidae > Oedothorax > Oedothorax gibbosus. The sequence continues at coordinate 1,183,581 of JAFNEN010000414.1, forward strand.
GCAATTATCAATTTCGCCTCAGAAAAGTTGATTTTTTTCAAAATGTTGTACTACAATTATTAATTACCAACACATGTAACATCTCCAAATTATTTAACTGATGATATATTGTTTTATACAGTATGCAAAATTATAAGTTAGATTTCAGCTAGTCACCTTTTTTAATGTAATATTAATTATTAAATCTTCTAATTATTAAATCGTATTATTAATTTTGTAATTAATTACCAACACATGGTAACATTTCCAAATTTTTTTTAAATAAATTATGCAAAATTAAGTTTGATTTCAATGAATGACCAGAAAATGACAATTTATTTTAATGACTAATAACAGCCTATTTTTAATTACTTGCAATAATGTTACAACAGGGACTTAAGTGTAAATTAAAAAGCACTAGTTGTAAGTTTCTTCCATCAGCGACTCCTATTTCCAAAACACCATCGACTCGAACTAGTTTGCTATAAACCCTGGTTCAGGACAAAAACTGCTCAAACTCTCTGTGGGAAAAAAAAGGCAATTGGCTGGCCGATTGCAACCTTCGTTTGAATGCAATACAGATTTGGGCCTCTTTCAGCTCTCTAATCCAACAAATAATTTTTCAGATATTTAAAACTTCCTAAAAGATTTTAAATAAATGAGATTTAACTTTGAAGCATGAATCCTCTTGCATCGGCTTTGTTAAAGGGGCAAACACAAACAATCGCCTTCTCTGCTTGCCTGTTTTTGGAATGGCGGAGCAGTTTAATCTGGTTACCACAAAGTATTTTTGTATTGCTCGACACGTTCGGAACCTAGCAATGCAGTTTCTAATCGAATGTTGTGGGGAAAAGATATATGTATTTATTTTCAGTTTCTTTATATTCCTCCACTTAATTTGAGCTATTATTATTTTTTTTTGGCTGTCTGAAAAGCAAAAGTGCCACTACTCTTAATAAATTTTAGTTTTTAAGGCTTTGGTAAGGTTATTTTTTTTTTATCTGTGATGTTTTGTATGAACTATGCTTTCGCAACAACCTTGAAAACTGGATTTGGTCATCGAACTTTTGTGAATGTTTATTCTCGTACGTTTGTGCTGTAATGTGTTAAAATGTAAAGAAATTATTTTCCTTAGAGGTAAAAAGCATTGCTAACAATTTTATAGTTTGATTTTGTATATTGCTTTTGTTTGTCCAAGGTTATTATTGTGCAGTTTTATATGTATTATTTATTGCATATGTATTACTTATGTTTCATTAATTGTGTAAAAGTGTAGGTTCTAATGGCTTTATTGTGTTTTTCTTTTGTCTGGGCATATAATATAAACTGTTAAGACATGACTTTATACTGTAATATGTCAGTAGAAGCACATTTTTGTGATATTTGTGTTCTATATTTCGACACAATTATATATTTTAATGAAATTATAACTTTTATTTTCCCTCTTATTTTTTTTCTTAAAATAAATAACTTATATTTAGTCTTAAAGTAAAATTAGTTTCTGTTAAGACAAAACAGAAGCTTTTTTAATAAAATCATTCAAAATTAAGTTACTTAAGTTTTATTTCAACTTTAAGTTACCCAATGTAATATTTATGTATACAGTAAAACTTGAGCAATCAATCGCTTCCTTTGCACCTTCTGATCCTAAATTTTCTTGCTTTCGCATAAATTATCTTTCTTAAAAAAAAAAAAAAAACTTTAAAATGTTTAATAATTCTTTATTCGTTTATTTTATTGACTGCAATAACTGAAAGCAAATTAACACATTTTTTTTAGTATTTCCTTATTATTGACAAATATTTTCTGAATTTCTACTTCAGGCACGATAAAATCTTCTTTGAGCATCTACTTCCATTTAACAACCAGCTTTTTTTTTCTGCAGAACAGTGAGTGATAAACTCATAAGAGGTTTTACTGTATATAAATATTGAATTATTTTTAACTATGCCAAATCACTAATTTTCTTTTTCAAATCAAATGCAAATTTCTTGAGTGAGCTTTACTTTATTTGAAATTTTTTTAACCTTCAAAGGTTTATATTTTTTTTTGTGATACTAGATCATCCAAAAGTCAATTAGTCTACGCAGTATATATTAATATATATGTATAAAACCTTTTTAAATCAAAGCCTGGTTCCAGGAAAAATGTAAACTAGTATATTTTCTTATTATAAACGTAGGAAAAACAAAGTAGTGATTATTTTTCTTATTTAATTAAGATATCTAAAAGATGATAGATTTTATTTTTTCCTTATTGCTACAAATTCGCTGTATTGTAGTTCCTAAGTCATTCTTTGTTTTAAAAATGCATGGATATTTTAACTAATTATATCTATTGATATCTAAGCAAAATTCGGTTTAAGTCGTAAGAATGTATAGTGTGTGTTTATATAACTTCAATTCACGATTTGTTTGTGCAATGTTGTGTCTGTATGTTTCACTGTATTTTCTACTTAAAATCGCAAAGAAGTAAGTCATATTTTCCAATTACTGATTGCAATACTTAATTCAGGGTGAGTATGCGCCTATTAAAAGTTTTGAACCTAAATTTTTAAAGGACCATAACAGTTTAGTTTTATTTTGGGTTCCTAAAAACAGTTTTATTTCGTGTGAAAAACTCAAAATTAGACTAGAAGTAAAACGAAGAAAAGCATTGTTCATATAATGTTATTATAAAAATTTTATATCAAATTAAATATCAATTTAAAATATTAAATAATTATAATTCTTATTAATAATAGGTTTCTGTGTGTTAAATCTTAAAAATTATTTGTATTTAAAGTACCAACCATTGAAAGTATAAAATTCACGAAATCTTGTTTTTTTTGTTTGTCATATTGGTAAAAAAAATTATTGGTCCTTAAAAATTCCCTTGTTAAATAAAATTGTGTACAAACCCTATTATTTCTTTACTTATCCATCTTGTATCTTAACTTAATATTGTCTCCTGTTTATAGATCGAATGAGCTTTAATGCATATATCAACAGCTTTTACTTTGACATTATTTATGAAAACTTAATAAATCTTTTGCAGCTACCACTTATCCCTGCATCTGTTATATAACAATGCAAGATCTCTAAATTACAACGCTTATTGTGCCCATAACTATACCTTGTCTATCTAGAATGCGAGCCTCGAAAGCATTTTCCTCCCCCCATCCCCGCATGTGGTTTTCTTCGAAACGGCGTGAGTGTTTTTTTCCCCCACCCTACTTGGGTTTGAACTGTTCGGATTGTTGTTAACCTCTCAACAGAACCTCAAACACGTTAGGTTATTCTCCCCCCCCCCCCATTTCCTAGAAAACCAAGGGAGGGGGGAAGAAAGACTTTTCGAGGCTTGCATAGTAAATAGACAGACTATAATAGTCTGTTTTTAAAATGTATTACCCATAACTATAGTCTGTATGATTACAACGCAAGCTTGGCTTCCCCTACCACCTAGTTTGTTTTTACAAGAAACGATGTAGGCATCATGTTTTAAACCTACCTGGTTTGAGGCTCTGTTGTGAGGTTAATCGCAGCTGCTCTCCAAACCCAAGTGGGGGGGGGGGGGGAGGAAAAGATTGCTCCTGACACCCTTTCCTAAAAAATCACAAGGGGGTAGGGGAAGCAGGCTTGCGTTGAAATCGTAGACTGTACTCAAAAGGTATTAAAAAAATATAAGCTTAGGAAACACCCAAAACTTATTATATCTACACTGCTCACAACAATTAGGGGAGCGCATTGGTTAAACCCTTTCACCCCAAATGATTCCATTTGGAATCGTCAGCTTGCGATTTTTTTCCCTATAAAGTTATATTTTCTTTTTGCATTGTTAGATGGAAGAATCATGTCTTTTGAAGAATTAAATTTTTTTGTTTCATTTAAATGAAAATATGAAAAACATGGTAAAATAAAATTCAGTATAAAACAATTTTGTGAAATAAATTTAACCTAAATTCTTCATGCTTGCGTTTTTAGACGTTTAAAAATTGATTTTAGCTATTTTTAACAAAAAAAGTTTTGAAAAAATTATTGTTATAAATTTATTCAAAAGTTATGATTCCATTTTTCACCCTCAAATTTTAGTTAAAAAAATTAAGATTTCCCCCCCTGCTTTTTACCATTTCATTCTGGATTTATAATGAGTCTATTTCACAACTTTTGGATTTTTAGAATAAAAAATAAAAAGTTGGGACTGAAAGGGTAACAAAAGTGCGCAAATTGCTCCAATAATTGTTTTGAGCAGTGTATATGCAAATCTTCAAAATACATCTATCCTTGCAATAATATCCAAGCAGAGAAAATATTATAGCATTTACTTTTCTTAATAAACCAAATAACTTGTTTAGTTTGGTAAATATTTAATTAAGATGCTGTTAAATTATTTAAAGTCAAAAGCTTTAATGTACTTTTATAATGTCCCTAAAATTTTACTATTTTGTATATATTTTGTTGTAAACTTCTTTCAAATCAAGACACAAATATAAATGACTTTTAAATTATCCCATTATTACATCTTTTAGACTGAGAAGTATGTTAAATTTAGATTTAATAGAAAATGTTTTTTTCCTACATATTTTCAAAAACTAAAACTTGTAACCCTCATAATTAATGAACAATCAGCAACTCTTTTTTTTATATTTTGTACCCTCAATTCTGATGTGTCATGATTTAAAAAAAAAATCTGTGAGATGTTGCATTGTTAAATAACATTCCTAAATAGAACAAGGGCATTTGTGTTGTGCCAAACTGATGTTTCTTGTGGTATAATATACATCCACAGGGAAGTTCTGTATTAAGATGCCTTTTGTTTCAATAAATTAATTGCTCTGATTGTTAAGAGCCTTTTATTCTGCACCTTAGCTTTTCCCCTGTGACTAACTAATTCTATATATAAGTAATTTTTGCAATGATATTGTACTGTTCCAATTAATTTCAAAACGTGTACAAATCTCAACCCAGTGGTATTTTTGTCCACTCTTATTTGGTAATTGCATATCTGTTTAAAGAAATGTAATGTATTTTGATAGTATGTATATTAATAGAGAATTGTACATTTTAACTCTCCGTTAATATTTATTTTCAGCTTTGCAAAAAAATAAAAAATTAATAAAAGTGTCTTTTTATATTGGGTTTTGAAATTTTATGAGCTATTGTTGAATTTTCATTGGGATGAGTCAAACATGTTTTTATTTATAATACAAACCAATAACAATTCTTTGTATAAAAAAATAGTAAAAAAAAAACATTTATTCAAAATGCAGAAGGGAAAAAAAATATCTGCATATGTAAACATCCATCATAATATGTTTATGCAGACCCAAGTGTTCCGAAAATGTTTCATTCTGTTTTGGCAACTTCTAAACCTGTTTTTTAGTTTCAAACATTTTAAAACATTCTATTTTTTATTAATTCTTACCTGAAGAAAAACATTTTTAGTTTAATTATATTTATTTCTACTCTTTTATTATTACTGTCAAAACCAGACATTAAATAGAAGTTAAAACATTCTGAAAGAAGTAACTAAACTTGTATTACAGTTTCTATCGTTTACCTCTTTAGAATCATGAGTTCATTATTGCACTTTCAAAATAAATGTGTTTAGAAATTATGTAAAGAATTTTTTTTTAATTCTTGAATGATTTAGCATAATTTCTAAGGAACAGATAAACCATTATTAATGATAAACCTGGCCTGGAGTAGAAGATTCCCTTGCTTTAAACACTGATTCTAAATAAAAAATGGTAGCTTGTTGTTCAAATTATGCTTATGGCATTGGATACACGTTCGTAGCTTTTGAAATTTATTTATGCAGGTTAGTAGGTCTATTTAGTTCTTATGTAGCTATAGAAAAGAACTTTCAAATGAATAAATTAAGTCAGTTAAGGTTAGTTTGAATTATCGTCGCACTACAGCTACACGAGTGTTATAGACGACGGGCGTCGTAATTCAAAACCACAGTCAAGTGACGAGCCGACACCTGAGTAGGCACCCAACGCAACGGTTAAGGTATACATACACACTAGAAAAGGCCAAAAATAACCAAATTAGACATTTTTTGGTTTTAAAATAATTAGAATTTCCAATTCTTCCTCTTTAAAATGATGTAAAGTTTGTACTGATACTCCACTCTAATAAAAAGTTACAGAGGTTTTTCTAATCTTCCAAACCATGAAAGTTAGTTAGCTCTTATAACCTTTAAACTCAATTTTCTCAAAACTTCATTTTTCTCATGTGTTACTTTGCTTAAACAATGATAACTAAAGTTAAAATTAACATTTTGTCAAACGAATTGTTTATTTATTTGTGGAATAAGTTGGGGGAGGGCGTGAACCTCAAAAAAGAAGATTTGGTTTTTAAATTCATTTTATATTGCATGTCAAAGTTATTTTTTTTCTTAAAAAAATGGATTTTTTTAATGTTGCTTATTATAAAAAATTATAAATAAAAAACTAAAAGAGGCACAAACGTAATTTGAGGTTCATGCACTTCAGAATGAATTGGTCATTAATTTGCATGGTAATTGTATAGGTATAAGTTATTTAGTTCTTGAGTTATGAGTGTTTAAAAACATGCTAATTAATGCATAAAATGATAATCAATTAATTAACATTAAATTTTTTTTTAAATATTTTTACACGTACCCTCATAAACTTATGAATTATATCAAATATAAAAAATTGGATTTTTAAGTGAAATATTAGAGAAAAAAGTTCAAGGGTATACGTACACGGCCGACCGTATGCAGCGTTGGGACTTTGGAGCATATTTAACGTGTACTTCCGCTACACAGCGTAATATTCGTCGGAAATTTTTGGCTGCACGAGCCGTTTAAAGGTCGGCAGTTATTTTGGCTATGCCCGGATACGAACCTGGGACCTTACGCCTTAACCGACTGAGGTCCTCAGCCCCCTAAATCAAGTCAGTACTAGATGAGAAAGCTAACTTGAAGATCCAGGCAGCCCAGCAGATAATGTTTAAAATAATCGAAAATTTATTGTTTGTAACAAAAGTAGATAAAACCTAATGGCATATCTTCAATGATAAACTATGAGCATTAAAGACATACAGGAGATTATTTAAGAAGGAGGATTTCCAACGGTCATTTAATAAAAGCGGGGTGCAAACACTTCATTGACGGACCCTGGGGATTCCAAATCATTTAGCTCATGTGTAGTCCAGTCCAGTCAAGAGAGTGCAGAAGCAGAATAATAGCTCACATAACTAGTGATCACCCCCATTTGGAAACAATCTTTATGATCGAAAGACAGAATAAATTATTTTAAGCATCAACAGTTCCTGAGTCCTGAGAAGTTAATAATCCGGGGCCATCAATAAACACCCGAATACGATGATTGGGACGTAATGAAATCCATATTATATACGCTGTTTATCGATGATATAATGACCAGACTGTCTTTGGCGACTTTTGGCGAGCTTCAGGTTACGTAGGGTTGCTATACTAATCGAGTTTAGTGAAATATCAACTGGAGTGTTTACCACATTAGGGCATTTTTCTTGCTTGGCAACGTTACATAAATCGCCAAATTATCTCCGTTATATCATACCAGTACCATATGCGCTAGTCAATAAGCCTCACACTTTGTTTCGGTTTATAACTGTTTGGGACTGTAACGAAAGTAAAATGGGATTTGTCTACTGTTTGTGTTACTTATGAAGTGTGAAGCTTTGACTAAAATTTATTTACTTTTATCTCTATATTTATGAAATTATATAAATGGTTAATAATTGTTGAATTCCTCTCTCATTCCACTAATTAAAACGGATTGGTTTTGTACAAAATAATGGCGGAATACAATCATAGCCACAGACACAATCTATCTCGTAGCCAAGGTAAATAAATACAGATTTTTTTTTTTTATCGTGTCTGATTGTTTATTTTAAGGTTTGCGAATTTTTTAGAATTTTTATTGGAATAGGTTTGCTTTGAAGAATCAAATTGGTGTAGGAAATGTAAGATTTACTTAAAAGAAAATCCACATCCGTAAAAAAGGAACATCGCTCCTAACCGATGATCAAGTTAATGTTTTTAATTTTTTCAACTTGTCAACATCACTTTGAGTTCAGATTCATGTGTTTCGTGTTGTAAATTCATCAAAATTGTTGATGAAATATAAAAAGGATATTCTTTATTAAAATCAAACCAGGGAAACATGATTTGATCACCACTTTGAAAATAAGAAATTTCAACGATAGTAGTAGAAAAGTAGGATATATTATTAAAATTATAGTAAAAAAACTCCCTTCTTCTAAATGTTTGTGGAACAAGACTTTCCACAGTTTGGAGGGTTCATTGAATTTTGCATCAAATTTCCTGTGCCAATGTCATGGATCAGATTTACTGTACGGTCCCCCTTGGCGCGAGTTTTTCGGATTTGGCGATAAATAATTTTTTCTGGCAACCTGTCCGACTTTAACTGAAGATTCAAATTCTATGACTTCGCACCGATGGCGTTTTCTGGCAACCCCATCGGAGCGTTGGTTGAGTTTTCATAAGAAATATTCCTATACGATCTTTTCTTTGAATAGTGGTTTTTAAAAAAAGTCGACAAAAGACGGACTTTTAGCGCGATTTTGGAAAGTTCGCCAAGGGGGACCGTACAGTAAATCTCTACCCCAATGTCAACATTAGCGATTTTGATGTCTTATCATTTCACACTTTTATTGTGATATGTTTTCTATTAACTTACTTTACTGTTTACATGAATTTTTTTAAAATTCCGAATTATATTCATCATTTTAACTGACTAATTTGAGCTATTTGGATACATAAATTTGATGATGTGTGTAAGTTTAAAACAAATTTTGGTTTTACATTAAATGATTTAATATATACTCTGCTATTTTCAGAAACTTACTAGTCCAGTGTAAGCTTTTGTTTATGATATGTATTTTTTTAATGTCTTGCTAAAATTAAATATTAGATATCTTGGTGGTGGATATTTTTGATGCCATTTGTTACAAGTTACTTGTGTGAGAGTTGATTTTTTGAACTCTTGTACATAAAATAAAAATACAAGAAGAATAACGAGGACTTAAGAGTGAAGATAAGTTTCATTACTCCGTATGTTGATATTTTAATCTCTGGCAAACAACAGCAAATTTTGCACTAAAGACTAAAAAAATATAGTTTGTATGATGATAAATTTTTTGCTAAGTTTGTACTATTTTTTTATTTGTATGTTTTTAGGCCTCTATGGGTAATAAACAAACCTGTAAATTAATACTGTTTTAATCTTTTTAATTCTCCTTTATTATAAGCATGCTATAAATGAACAAGTATCTAACCATTAAATGTGAAGTTTTCTCAGGAACTCAATTCAAAAAGCCTTTGAACACTTTTAGAAGAGTGAATATTAGACGTTTATTAATTGTATATTTAGGTCAGGTGGTTTTCTCAAAAAGTCAAGTGGTACGCAGGTGCAAAAAGGTTGGGAACCCCTGCTCTAGAACGTCATTAGTCTTCTAACACATGTTTTTTTTTTTTCAGAAAAAAGAGAACGCCTGAAACTTAGCTTCAGCAGTTCAGTCAGTCGAAAGAGTACAAATCCTACCCTTTCTTGCTGCCCTCCTCCTCCAGTGTAAGTCATTAACTAACATAATTTTTTAACCAATTTGAATTGTTTTTTCTAATAAACAAAATATATTATTGGTAATTCCATGTCAATTTGCCCTTTCTGTAGTGTAAGTCACGTTTGTAAAAAGTGAGTATCACTACGACTTTTACGATGAAAAAAAAATTAGCAAAATGGTTGATCTACACTTATTTCAACTAAATAATGTAACATGCTTTATTTAAAACGAGTTAAATAGTATTTGATTTTTGAATAAATTAAAAAAATTCTCCATAAGTCAGTCCAACAGCATTTTGAGGAATAATTTAGATGAAATGTGGCTTATTTATCTGATTACTGATTTTCTCGAACTGTTCGCTGTATTTGCAAGCATAGGGCTAATTTTATATTTTGATATAAAGTTACTAATAAAACCAATTTTAAAAAGGGAATTTGAAGTTAATATATATTTTCATCTTCTATAGGGAGCGAGGTTGGGTGACCCACAGCATTCAATCTTCTGGAAAATTGAAAATTTCACCAGAAGTGGTAAGTAAAGTTTGTTTTATTTGAATAAATAATTTTTCAATGTAAAATCGGCTTTTCGTAATCCCTGTAAACCTCAATTTTTTTTAAGAAATAACAAAAAGGGGAATTTACATTGAGAAAGCAGAATTATTTTTTTAAGTGGAATTCCACCTTAAATATATGAATATGGTAGCTAACACTAATCTCCGATATGTTGACTGATCCACTGAAATTTAAATAATTCCTGAAGTATAATTATTTGCTTTCTAAGGCTCTTGTGCCATTCATCGATTATCAAAATTAAGTTTCCCAATATAGCTAAATTTCCTAATTTGTAATTATAAAATTTTAATCCTAATTTGTAATTTAATTTCTTGAAAATAAAATAATTTTACCTCTGAAATTTGTATAATGATGAGAGGTTTAATTGCTTAACTATACACAAGGTATCTCTATGTATTTATTTAAAACTGATTGTGTTTCAAACCTGCTTTTCATTCTTTTATGTAATGTTTTTTTTAGACCTATGACTTCACTGCCGATGACTTAAAGGACCTGGGCGAAATTGGAAGAGGGGCTTTTGGAACCGTCAATAAAATGATTCACAAAACCAGCGGAACCATTATGGCTGTAAAAGTGGGTTCTAATAGTTTGCTTTAAATGCTAACATTGTTCCAAATTATTACAATTTATGGAATTCTGTAAACCACATTCCAGTAATGATGACATTCGTTTTTTTTTTAAAAATATTCTCAATACTCTTTTATTCTAGTCAACTATTCTGTAACTTTTCTTCGATATAAAGTGCATAAAAAATTTTATGGAATGAATGTTTTATTTTATTCTTTACGTAAATTGTGATTCAATTCTTAAATTTGGACTAGCTCTATTTCCCCAAAACGTTAAAGAAAATGAAGAGCCTAGTCGCTTAAGGCGTTCGCCTTACATGGGAAAGGCCCCACGTTCAGGCCCGGGCATTACCAAAATAACTATCAACCTATAAAGAGCCTGTGCAGACAAAAAGTCTGACGAATAATGCCCCATATTGTTCCAAAGTCCGGCACTGCATACGTTGTCGCCTTTAAAAAGTTGCGTTGGTTGCCTACTCCGTTTGCCAGCTTGTCACTTGACTGTGGTTCTAAACTACAACACCTGTCGCCAATAGCCCTCTTGTAGCTTTAGTGCGACTATAATTCAACCTAATTTTAACCCCAGCCTTGGTGAAAATGGGAGTATGAAACTGTGTGCTCCAATTCACCAGATATCGAAGTTTTTAAGATTTATATACTTTTATCTAAAATATTCAAATGTTTTTAATGGAATACTTTTTTAAAAATGCTTGATTTTACCCTCATTCTCAATCCAAATATTTTTTTTTTAATATTGAAAACATTTTCCTTTATTTACTCTGATTTAATTGTTCTCTTTTAGAGAATTAGATCAACAGTTGATGAGAAAGAACAAAAACAGCTTCTAATGGATTTAGAAGTTGTTATGAAAAGCAATGATTGCATATATATTGTGCAGTTTTTCGGTGCAATATTTAAGGAGGTAAGTTCTTATTGAAAATATTTTTCCCCTAGTTACCTTGTAAAAGAATCTTATAATCTGATCATAATAAGCCCTTTCATAGTGAAATCATTTAACCCCAATGCTTAAATTCATTACCTAACTTCGAAAAATTATCTGATTTAACCCCAGCCTTCGCTACTAGATTAAAAAAAATACCACTAATTTTTTTTGCTTAGTCATCAAATAAATCAATGTAGAAAGATTATTTTATTAAAATTAGTTTAAATAATGAAATTAATTTGTCAATTTATTATGCAGATTGAATTACACTTATTAGATCAGTAGAAATAAGATGTAAAAATAATTTAAAATTAACTAAAAAGTTTACCATAACTTATTAAATAAATAACCTTAATAAATATTTGGTACCCTTCATAAAGCCTTAACTTTGAGTGGTCTATTAATGAACCTAAAAATCACGCTTTATAGTGTAAAGTTGTTTAACTGTGTGAATTAATTAAGATTTGTATTGAAGTAGTTTTAGCTTCCACACTACGTTTATAACGTAAAAAGTGGAAGGTATATGATTCTGTGGTATAATGATTGCATAAAAAATGTGCAAAGTTTCACTTTTATTTTTAAAGCATCAATTTTACTAATTATATATTTTTCGAACTGTAAATTAATTTAACAACAATAAATAATAACTGAATTTTCGAAAGAAATGTAAATGGGAAATTGTGGTGACGATATTTCTTAAAAAAATTACATTATTATTCTTTGAACTTCAAACAAATTTAGCAAATGATAAAGCTTGTCCTGATACAAGCTTACGCCTACTCACATCAATGAGTGTCCGGCTATGAGCGCCAGCCTGAGAAAGATTGGAGTACTGCCGACTATGCTAGATCCGTATGGAGACAACATCAAGCAAGTCGTAGAAGAAATTATCAAAATTCACGGACACATATAGAGTTCTACTCTCATGGACACGACAAAAAAAAATTATAAAGCCTAATTATTAATTCTGAGAACAAAGATTAATGAAAATAGTTAATTTTGGCGTTTAAAAGTTTGAATTCCAACTGGCTAAAGGACCTGTTTGGCGAATTTCTTTCTGAGGTGTATAAATAGTTTGTTTCCTGTTGAGCACAACTGTTGTGTGGAAGCGGTTTAAGTGACAGATTCTGTAACAAACCTACTAACTTGTCTTCTCTTTAGGGAGATTGTTGGATATGTATGGAATTAATGGACACATCTTTAGACAAATTCTACAAAATAGTGCACGAAAAGCTCAATCAAAGAATATCGGAAAGCTTCCTCGGAAAAGTAACAACTGCTGTAAGTCTCTTAACCTGCCATTATTTATGAAATGTATTTTATGGCGTTTAAAAACGTGATAATAGACAACTTGGTTGTTGAATTTTCTCCATATCGTGGCCATTTTTTTTGATGAACTGGCAACTAACCTGCCATTATTTATGAAATGTATTTTATGGCGTTTTAAAACGTGATAATTAAAAACTTGGTTGTTGAATTTTCTCCATATCATGTCCATTTTTTTTTGATGAACTGGCAACTAGCTTTTTATTTTTCTGTCAGTACCAGATTTCATGAAAATAGTATTTACAGGTTTCGTACGCCTCCTGAAATTCCTGAAAAAACCCTGAATTTCATTATTTTTTCCTAAGGGCCCTTATAACTCCTAAAATTTGTGTCTCATCTCCTGATATATTTTTTTCTCTTCCTGAGAAATTGACGACATGAATCTTTTTTCTCCTTTCTCTGCTGTTTTTCTCCCTTACTTTATTTGGAATGTCTAATGCTCATGCACAGTAGAAAACAGAGTTCAGACATTGTGATACTAGTTAATGTCCCACAAAGCACCGCACAAATCTTTAAGGGAAGTTTTTTGTTCTTCTGTTTCCTCATTTAAAGTGCAGTAATATCACTAGATTAATACGATAATAAACAAATATTCAATTTTATTCCTTGTTACCTCCTGAATTTACATTGCTGAACTCCTGAAAAACTCCTGAATTTCACTATCATAGATAGAGTACGAAACCTGTATTTATGAAAATTCTGTATAAAATATGACAAGATTATAATAGTTTAAACCAGTTTAATGTATTGATAATTACAAGGTGTACTAAATACTCATAAATCATTCAAGTTAGGACATTGTACACATAGATAGATTTTTCTTGCATAAATTACTTGATCTTTTTCTTTCCTTGCTTGATCATTTGCATTGTCGATGACCAGTGTTGCTAAATATCACATGACTAATTAGGAGCTTAAATATTATTTCATCTATTTTTTTAAGTAATACTACAACTATAGAGATGTAAAAAAAATGTAACTAATGTCATAATGTATAATTTATTTTTCAATTTTAAAAAATAAATAAATGAAAATCTAGTTTAAATTTTGAAAAGCCTACATTTTGTTTTAGTTGTGATTGGAATTTTTTAAAATTTAGTTATTAATGTTCTAAATTTTTTCAGACTCTAAAAGCATTGAATTATCTCAAAGAAAAACTTAATATAATTCACAGAGGTAAACTTCAGTTTTCCTACTATTCTACTAACTATTCTTTATATTACATGACTTTTATATTATGCTTTTTTTGTTCAATGAGTAATGGTAAATAACATATACTTAAAAATATTTTTACTTATATAAATTATCTTATAACTGGCAATTTGAAAGCTTTAAACTCATTGGCAAAATTCCTTTCATTGAAAGTTTTAATTATATTACCTTATAAATATATTAACTATAATACCTTAAATTTTTTTACTGTGAAGCTAAAACATAGATATCATAGTTAAAGTATTAGATTGGCAGATCATGTGACCTCCAATGCCTCCGACGCGCTTGGAGGCCAAAATAGAGGGCAAATGGGCCAGTGTTGCTGCCACTTAAAGGAGAAAAATACTACGAAAAAATACCATCTAATTATAAAATTACCAAAAAATATCGTAAAAATACTAGCTGCATTTTGGAATCTTTTTAGTGACTTTAAATCCCGTTCTAGTATTTTTTTTGTAATTTTAGAATTAGATGGTATTTTATCGTAGTATTTTTCTCCTTAAAGTGGCAGCAACACTGGCCATTTTACCCCCATGCGGGTCCCGTCATTAGCATTGGAGGTCACGTGATCTGCCAATCTAATACTTTAACTATGATATCTATGAGCTAAAATAACCCCCCAAATCTAGATGTGATATTTGTATTGTTATGTTAGGACTAGACTTATAAATTTTTCATTTACCTCAATTCTGTGTTGTTTAGTAGAATTAATAAAATTTCAATAATGTTATAGTTCATTGAGCAAAAAAAAAAAATAAAAATTGTATTCACATTCTGTTAAAAATAACCATGTATTAGTATTTCCCATTTATTAAAATTAAATATTTTTTAACATATTATTTCTGAACAGATGTGAAACCCAGCAATATACTGCTTGACCGTGGCGGAAATATTAAATTATGTGATTTCGGTATCAGCGGACAGTTAGTCGATTCCATAGCAAAAACAAGGGATGCCGGATGTCGACCTTATATGGCAGTAAGTTTTATTATCTCGTAATTTCATTCATTTTTGAAGTTGTTTTACTTTATTAGACATTCTAAGGCCTTATTTTAATTATAGTTAAATGTATAGTCTTACAACTGTGTTTAAAAATCAGATTGTATTTTTGCATACCAAATTACTGTGCAACAATTGTATAACATCTTCCTCTGTTTTTTATTCAGGGTAATGGAATTAGAATAAGAAAAAATTGAATTATTAAGTGTTTAAATCATCAATATTTAATAGTATGGTTTCTTAATTGTGAAATCCTGTATTTACAATTCTGTAAAGCAGTATTTGAGATGTAATTAATTACATAAAAAAATGCTTTTTGTAGTTAACTTATTTTTTTCCCCTCCCTATTAAATACATATAACAAACAAAATTCTATTAATTTATAAAATCACATTTCTAAAAGAAAAAGTTTAACCTTTTGAATATTAAATTCTAACACATGCATTATCTTAATTAAAAAAAAAAGAAGCCACAGATAAACTGCATATTGATATCCAAACTTTCTGTTTTTTTGGAATAAAATACCATATTTTACTGTCTTCATACACTATTTAGCGTATTTTTGTATGTTAATTTAAGATTTTTATTAATTTTGAATAGCCCGAAAGAATCGATCCTGGGAGAGCCCGAGGCTACGATGTCAGATCTGATGTTTGGAGTTTGGGAATTACACTGGTGAGTATTTACACGCAACACACTTCTAATAACGTTAATCTTAATTCGTTAATCTTAATTTGTATTGAAAAGATTTTGAAAGAAATCAATATAAGAATATTAATTACACTGCTCAAAAGAATTATGGGAATGCATGGTTTAAAAGTTTTCACCCCCAATGATTCCATTTGGAATCATCAGCTTTCGATTTTTTTTCTCACTCAGTTGAGCTCGCACTTATTTATCGTTAGATGGAAGAATCATGTCTTTTGAAGAATTAAATAACGTTTGTTTTAATTAAATGAAAATATGAAAAACATGGTAAAATAAAATTCCCTCCATTTCATTCTGGATGCATGATGAATCTATTTCACAAATTATAGATTTCTATAATAAAAATAAGAAGTTGGAACTGAAAGGGTAAACAAAAGTACGCAAAGTGCTCCCCCTAATTGTTTTGAGCAGTGTAGTTAGTATTGTATAATGGATATTCATCAGTTTGTTTTGATTTCTAGATCGAAGTGTCTACTGGCAGGTTTCCCTACCCCAAGTGGAACAGTGTGTTTGAGCAACTCACTCAAGTCGTGCAGGGCGATCCCCCACAAATCAGTCCAAACGAAAACGGAAACACATTCACTCTAGAATTTGTAAATTTCGTCAACACCTGGTATGGTTATTATTATAAATCATTCTTTTTAATGTATGTTTTTCTTTTGTGAATGATTGGGATTATATTCATAGGTTGTTGGGAAAGTGTAACTGTCTTCTGCAATTTTGTTTCACTTATACTGACCTACTAAATCGTGTGAATAACTTATTTTGGTTGTAATTTGAAAAGAGTTTCATGTAGTGAAATTTTATAAATGATTAAAAATAAGAATGTATATTTTCTTTTTAATTGTGTTAAAATACTTTTATAAAAATATACTTAAATAATTACAGTATATTAACTCAAGTTGGATAGATAAAAGAAAGATAAATTGTTGGCTTTTCATGAGCCGTTTGTTAAAAACCATATTAAAAATTAACCATATTTTATGATAGAAATTATAGCTCATGAAAAGTAATGTATATACAGACCCTGACATGTGTATTTAGAATCTAAAAACATGAATTTCTAGTATGAAATAGTATGATATACTTATTACATGTGTTGATATATTTCTTAATGAATTTATTTACTTGAGTGACAAGAGAGGGAAAAAATATAACTACAAAATTTGACTAATGAAAATTAACATGTTAAGGTAAACTTACTATTTTCCTTTTTTTTTAAAAGCCTAATCAAAGAAGAGCAACATCGACCTAAATACAAGAAACTCTTGGTGAGTATGAATATCTAACTTCATTTTAATATTTTCAGGGATTGGAGTGACACGTTACTCGTAACAGTTACTTTTTTTAGGTAACGTCATTAGATTTTACAGAAAGTAATAATTGTTACTCGGTTACATTTAGCCGTAACAAAATTCTTTGTTATTTTCTGGAGGCTAATTTTGAAATTCAACTCCTTTAAAATTATGTAAAAAAAACCTGTTAATTATTCTAATTGCAGTGTTTTGTTTGTACTTATGTTTCTTCAATATTGTATCTCTTTGAAAAACGGTAAGATGGTTAAATTGCAATATTTCTTATAACTTGAAATTACTAAAAGTAACTACCGTATATACTCGTGTATAAGCCGAGAAATTTTGGACAATTTCAGTGCCGTAAAAATCGGGGTCGACTTATACACGAGACATCAAATTTCCACAAAAAAATCCCATGTCCTTAAAATAAAACTAAATTTCAATCAAACTTAAGGTTTAGATACTATCTATTAAAAATAAGGACCCAAAAGCGGTTAAATCTTGAAGATTAAATAAGATTGGTATCTATTCACGGTATCCACCATAATGAAGTTTAATTGTTAGTTCTCGACGTGATGCGTATTTTGCACGTGTAGCTCTGGCACAGGGCAGTTCAGTCAACCAGTCTTTAAGGTGTAAAGAAAACAACATCGGTCCGTGACCTTGGCAGCATAGTCTTCACGCTTCACTGAACTTAGTTTCAACTAAGATTCTCCATTCAGGGTCGGCAATGTCAAGGACACTCGAAGATGAAACCTGTTTTATTTTCATTGGGGTTGAAATTTAGCTTGCAAAAATAAAAATTACGATCCCGTTATGAACCGGTTTCTTCTTATTTTTTCAGAAGGCTGGCCTTATTTCCTACCTCGACTTATACACGGGTTACCGATTTTGGAAGGATATTTGGTTAAAAAATGGGGGGTCGGGTTATACACGGAGTCGGGTTATACACGAGTATATACGGTAACTATAACAGAGTTACATTTTAAAAGTAACTCTCCAATCTCCGAATATTTTTTTAAAAAAAATATTTCAATCTTTTACATTACTGGGCCGTCTTAAAATTTAAAATTTATTTGAAACAAATGTTTTATTTTTACAGAAAATAAAATGCATAAAAGGTTAAATATAAGTAAAAATAAAGTTTATTATAAGTGCATCAAGTTTAATATAGATGTTTCTAAAAAACTTCTTGTTCTAATAACTCTTTCTCTCTTTGCCAGGAACACCCTTTTGTCCTGCGGTCCGAAAGAGAAACAGTGAATCTCGCAGAGTACATCGTGAGTGTCCTTGACAAAAGCAGCAGAAGCAGCTAGTTCCAGAGTCGTTAAAGAAGAGAAAAAAAAGGAATTTTGTGTAAAAAAAAACTTTAGTTTTTATAATATAAGAATTAAACCGTGTAAAAAAAAGGATAACCTTCTCTGTGGTGAGTGAACCAACTATGTAAGAAGTGATGTTATCGCTCAGAGAAACTCTGCCTCGGCTTGGCGGAATGCCTTCGATTCTTCAGGGTTCGTACAGTACTTTAAAAGTCCTTACAAATTGGGTAATTCCATGGTGTTGGGCGTAAAAATTTGCTCAAACTTTACATTAAGAAACTGAAATATCAGAGTATAAATCAAGGCTCGAAAAAACTCAGAAATTTTACCCGTCCCAGAGGACGGCTTGTCCAACAATGTACCCGTCCTCCTTTGAAACTCACTCGTCAGACTCTAATTGTATAAATAGCTTCTAAATAAATAAAAATATCATTTTATCTTATTTATCACAAACATTTATATAAATTGCGCAATGAATTAGTAGTTACTAGGATTACATTATACA
This sequence comes from Oedothorax gibbosus, assembly GCA_019343175.1. Taxonomy (NCBI): domain Eukaryota; kingdom Metazoa; phylum Arthropoda; class Arachnida; order Araneae; family Linyphiidae; genus Oedothorax; species Oedothorax gibbosus. The sequence goes on from JAFNEN010000414.1 coordinate 1,202,583, forward strand.
GTAGTAAAAGAAATACTAGGTTAAATACTAGGTTACTAATAATAGTAACCTACTATTTCTTTTAGGAAATAATTTAAAATGTATCACGAACATTAACGGGCAAATGGCCGTCCACGAGGACGTCGGATTCGAGAAATTCGTTGTCCTCGGGAAATTTTTGACCGCTGAGGACGGGCGGTTTTTCGAGCCCTGGCTATAAATATATTTTATTTTGGTCGAAAAATTTTTTTTTAATGCTTATCTATGTCTGCAGAGTCATGATATTCAGAAAGATTTTCTTAAAAATGTTGTTATTTAGAATTAAATAAAAAAATTTTCTTGCTGTCGGATGTAAAGTGAAACCGTACATCTGAAACCATAAGTCAATGAACTTTGTTTTAAAGTTGCGACATTTTTGGCATGTTCTTTGTGTATATTATGTCTCTGCAGACATGAATAAGTATAAAAAAATATAGATATTTCAACTAAGTTAAAATATTTTGTTATCTGGGAATTTTCAGTTTCTTAATTTATAGTTGGAGCAAATTTTTTTTGTCCAACACTGTAAAATTGCTCAAGTCCTATTTTTAAATTTAATTTTAAGCTACTTATAATTGTAGATTTTAAACTTATCTTTAAAAATTATTTTGTTTTTTGAATTCTATTTCTAATTTTTTATAATTTATTTTTAAAGTCTTTATAATCCTTTATTATTACTATATATATTTTTTTACAATTTAGGTCCTCTAAAGTTTTTTTTATAATAAGTTATCTTTAGTTTTAAAGTGTTTTATTTGTTTTATTAGTCAAATTTGTTTCCATGAAGTTCAAAACTAGATAAAGTACAAATATTAAGCTATTGCTTGTGTAATGTTAACTAAACCTTTTAAAGATTTTTTAAAAATTAAATTGTCTTTATTAATTTTTTTTTAATCAGTATTTTGAAATGCCATAAGCCATAAAAAATATATTATAAAACTTATATGCCTTTAAAAATTCTATTAATTCATCTAACCCAAAGTTTGGTTTTCCTGAAAAGTGATATGTATGGACCCTGAAATGTATATTTACCCTGTTCTTTAAGTCAGGCTAACATTGGAGTGTATTAGTCACTCTATACAAAGATCTGACATACTGATTATAAAAAAGTCATTTATTGAAATGTGTGTAAAGTAATTGTGTGTTAAGTTTATGAAATCTTAGATTCTCACTATGTAATTATATGAAAACCAATCTATTCAGACACCGTAGCGTAATCTTAGCGGGCTAACATTTCGACTAGACATCTATTTGGTAAAATTTTTAGGTGGATATAGTTTTTCTTTGTTTGTGCCAAATCAAAATTATTTCTTTTTAGGAAGCAATTTTCTTTTCTAGTAGAGTTTGGTATTTACAGGTCAAACCCTGTGTTTTGCATAAGCTCAAAGGAGGTACAAAATATTTCAAGAACGCATTTTCCATGTTAACTGTCTAGGAAATTAACTAATACACCAAAATTAGGAACAACTTATTAAGAGGACGTGCATTTCTGAAAACGAAAGTAACTCCCTCAATGTTAACCTGTGGCGAAATTGGAAGTTTTTCCCGACTAGCAGGGCCGGATTTAAAGATTTGCCGCCTGTAGGCTAGGATTGAATTTATTTGTGCTTTTTTTTGGTCGACGTCTGGATGGTGTTTTTCCTTCCCCTTCCATTGTAAGATATCCCACATATAGGTTTCTTGACTATTTTTTTCTGTCTACATATTAGAATCATTTGTGTAACTTTACACTCTAAATCAAAAACGAAATAATAGGCAATTTTTTTGCAATTTACATTTATTCTTTCAACTTCCAAATGCGGGGGGAGAGAGTGCAACAGCTATGTTTGCTACTAAATATTAGTACTATATATACTTTTACGGTTTAAGTAATCTTAAAAATATTAGAATCTTTATAGGAATTTTTTTTATGCCCAATGCCGCTTTAATTGGTCATAAAATTTGCTGCACTAGCATCCACAATTTTATAGCCATTGCTTCCAAACTTGTTGGTGTGCTTAAGTAAACCATATGCTTGTGTGTAGCAATATCTTTGATATTGTTTAAAAATTATTTTAATCCACTGTAGAGCATTTTTTTGGCTTGTTAGCTTATAAAACTCGTTCTTATGAACTTAGAGACAATTTAAAAATAGAGACAAAAAATAGGCCGTGGATAGCCTAGTGGTTAAGGCCTCGATCTTGGAATCGGAAGGTCCTGCGATCGAGTCCCGATACCACTGAAGACCCGAGTTCATGCAGAGTATGTGCTCGTTAAATCTGTGGGTCCAAAAGTCCTGTGGGCGGTCATGGCGCAGTTTCTCACGGGTACAGGTCCCTGGAGACTATTTCCCTCCCCTTCAGGGACATGTCTAAATTGCGGAGGTGGTGATAGATAGCAGCATCTGTCAGCACGATGCCAACACGGATTCCTGCCGTGTATTCTCTACACGGGCATCTTTCCTCAGGAACCGCACCCATTTGCCTTAATCCTTGCCCGCTCCGTGGGAAGAGCTTGGGTTTCCCAAGTGGCATTAGTAACAACAACAATTTAAAAATGCACAAATATGTGGCTTATCATTAGTAAGCATACCAGAAAGTTTAGAAACAATATAGGTAAAAAATGGTAGATGCCAGTTGTGAAAAACTATTTGATTTCTCCATAGTTTAACATTGGGAGAGTTAGTTTTGTTTTTAGAAATTCATATACCCTTAATAACAATAACAAAACCTGTTTTTTACATGAGCAAATAATTATTTATTAACACGAATTAATAAACAGTTATTTATGGGAATAAACAATCAGTTGTTTTCATAAATAATCAATTATATTAACGCGTAAACTATCAATTGTGTGCATGAATAAATAATCAATTAGCTTATAATGAGGTGGATGTGAAAGGTTAAACTAACCTTTAAAATTGCTACAAAAATAAAATCAGTTAAATAAAATCATCAGTTAAATCAATCAGTTAAATAAAATAAAATCACAAAAAAACAATCAGTTGTTTTCATAAATAATCAATTATATTAACGCGTAAACTATCAATTGTGTGCATGAATAAATAATCAATTAGCTTATAATGAGGTGGATGTGAAAGGTTAAACTAACCTTTAAAATTGCTACAAAAATAAAATTGGAGCTAAACTAATAGTGGCTTTTGGTTAAAAGGGTTTGACTGTTGTTATATATTTAAATAATAGCAGTTTTTAGATATTTAGCACATAGATTTATAGAATAATTTATTGCCTAGAACTGTGGCAGCCCACATTTTAAAGATTAGCCTTATTAGTTTTAATGCAGGATACATTTATATGGCATAAACTAGTTTTTGAAATCAACCAACATGTTATTCCATCTATGTAAATCAAGCTGTAAATAATCTTATTTAAAATAAAATGATACATTTTTAGTTTTAGTCTTAATCCTAACACCTTTTTTTTACAGATTATGAGTATTTTTTTCAGTTATTATATTAAGTTTAAATAACTGCACATATGCAGGTATAATGAATCGTCATTCATTGCTGAATTTAATTTTACCATCACTCGTATACTATTTCACAAAATTTTTTATCATTTTAATTTAATTTATAATACAGTCAACTGATAACTTTCATAAAACGTGTTAATTTTTTTAAAATTTAATTTAGTTGACACATATCAAGTAAATCTTGTACAATAGATAAAGTACCAAGTTATTTAGTACCTAATAAACTGCAATAATATAATGGGATTGTTTCACGGAGGATCTGGCAATTAGCTCTGCGGTTTTGTTTTCATGTCTTTCAACAGTGTTGCCAGAAGTTTTAGGAGAAAAAACACTACGAAAAAATACCATTTAATTCTAAAATTACAAAAACATACCATAAAAATACTAGCAAAGCGTTTCACGTTTTTTTGAAGTCACTAAAAAGATTCCAAAATGCAGCTAGTATTTTTACGATATTTTTTTGTAATTTTAGAATTAAATGGTATTATTTTGTAGTGTTTTTCTCCTAAAACAACTGCTGGCAACACTGTTGAAAGACATGAAAACAAAACCGCAGAACTATTGCCAGATCCTCCGTGAAACAACTCCATTGCTAATTTTTCGATGAGATTTATTTATCATTCTTTTTCAATGGTGAAAAAAATAAGTCAATTTGGCCGTCCATAATACGTTGGCAAAGAAATACATAGTTCACATAAAAAATAAATTTGTCAAATTAGATAAATTTTCAATAATTAAAATGACCTAGCTACAGTTCTAGTTTTAAAGTAAAAAATATGTTTAACACCGATAAAAATCGCCTTAGAAATAGTGTGTTATTAAACACATTGGAAGGTTCATTTTCGAATATGAACTACATTTAAACAACCATTTTTACTCACAATGCAATACAATTTTTTTTTAGGCTATTTACTAAGTACTGTACTTTCATCGGTCAGTTGATAGTAATCATTGAAAAGTGCCATTAAAATTATGAATTCTTTTGATTGATATATAATTTGGTTAATTCCTAGTTTCGGTATACGGCGACTTTTTATTTATTAAGAAAACATCGCGTAGCGGACGCGTGATTAGACCGCGAAGTCAAACAACTGTTGCCAGATTGGAATTATTTATCGCTTTTTTTTGTCGCCAACGTTCCGAAAAAGTCGCCGTATACCGAAACTAGGATTTAACCTATAATTTTGCTAGCATTTTAAGGTAAGATTGCAATAATTTTTTTGACACAAAGCAAATGTTCGAATTTTGAATCTTAATTATGTAGAGGGTCCTAAAATTTTAGCCCAAGAGTTTATATTTCGTAAAATAATGTTACTAGTTGTCATTGGTATGCACTTATAAGCAATATGTTTTTTTCTTGTTTTAGAAACAGTATCAATTATTGTAAACTTGTAGCTGATCATATTTGTGTACCTTTTGTACTATGTAGGGTCAATCCATTACAAATCACCCAGACCTGTTGCTCACCCAACATTTTTGATTTTCCTAATTTTTTTTACCATATATTTCCTAATACTAGATGAGTTCAAAGCCAAAGTAAAAAAATTTTTGGAGCTCATAATTTTTTTTGGTGGCCATTTTAACTTTGCTTCAAAGCCGATTTTCGGCTGAAAACTGCCTTTACTTAAATGCATATAACTCTTGATGTTATAGATATCAAGACGAAATAAAAAAGAAAATGATCAGAATGATGCTATAAGTAGTTTGCCAGCTCATAATATTACCAAATTAGTAAGGAAGTGCGAGATAAAAAAAATCACAACTGAAAAATGAAACGGGAGTTTTAGCGCTGAAAATTTGGTAAAAGGAAAAGAGACTCGCCTTAAATATTTTTTTTCCTGTATAGACAAGTTATAGAACTACTTGCTGTAGAAGTTTAAAGCTTGAATAATTTTTTAAAATTATTATTTTCGCAATTTTTACGAAATATCTCAAAAGACTAGTAAAATTGAAATTCGTATCTTTTCCGCAATTTTTTATAACGTTAGAATAATCTCAAAGGGAACTGAGAAAAAAATTGAAATTATCAATGGTAAATTCTTCCTGATTATATGATACGATAAACGTGTGACTAATTTTATTAAAGCTTTACAATACTGTGAACAAAAGTAGTTTAAGATGCGGGTCTCTTTTCCTTTTACCAAATTTTCAGCGCTAAAACTCTTTTCTAAGCGAATTTTCATTTTTCAGTTGTGATTTTTTATCTCCCGCTTCCTCACTTATTTGGTAATATTATGCGCTGTCAAACTATTTATAGAATCATTCTGATTACTTTATTTTTTATTTCGTCTTGATATCTATAAAATCAACAGAGTTATATGCATTTAAGTGAAAGTAGTTTTCAGTCGAAAATCTGTTTTGAAACAAAGTTAAGATGGCCGCCAAAAAAAATTATTAACTCCAAATTTTTTTTTTACTTTGGCTTTGAACTCGCCTAGTATTAGGAAATATATGGTAAAAAAATTAGAAAAATCAAAAATGTTGAGCAACAGGTCTGGGTGATTTGTAAAGAATTGACCCTATAATTTTTATAGAATTTCAATTTTTAGTTTCAAATCTTAAATTTTATGTATTATTTAAAATAAAAGACACGATTGATTTTATGTCTTTAGAATTTTTTTATATGCAAATTGTTTGTTGCTTTAATTGCTGTTTGCTGTTTAAAGCAATCAGTTTACTTTAAATTATTATTTATTTTAATGCAATTTTAAACTAATTTTCCCCAATGTGTATATGATGAATATAAACAGCCCATCTACTGTATGGCATTTTCCCCCTTCAGAATTTACCAATATTTAATTCCTATAAAGTTTAATTCAATTAGTTTATGTGTATAGTTTAAATTAAACTAGTAGTACCTTTAAACAAAAATGAACTAATAATATGTTGTAGCTAAATGTTATGCTCTTAGGAGTATATTTTTTTTGAATGATTTAATTTAAGCCCTGTGACCCTTCTAATAAACATTATTGATGTATGTTCCTATATCATAAATAGTAATTTAATAGTTAAATAAAAATATCCATGTATCTCTTTTATGTTGACCAAAATATGTTCTCCATTTCTCGTTCAAACATTACAATATTTGTACATATTTCTGTCATAAGTCATTTTATATTTTTCTTGTTATTGTATAATAAATTGTTGATTAAATTCTTGACAAATATCATGTTTTGTTATTATGTTATGATGACTTAACAAACAAACAAGCACTTTATTGACACAAAACAAACATTACAGAAATTTTTTTTGTTTGTCACAAGGGGGTTAAAGAAACTCCGTATATGTGACTAAATAAACATAATATTATAATTGATAAGACAATAATAAGACACTTATAAGTTTAAATAAAAAAAATAAAAAAAAAACCACAAAAAATAATAAATTTAAATACATAAATATACACAAAAAGAAAAATGTGGCAATGCTATATAATCAAAACAAAATGCCAAAATTCTGGTCAGCGGGAAATATATATATAAGAAAACAGTTCGCTTCTATAAATTAAAAAATACATCAATATCGTCTATTGACAAAATAAACTTAAATAAAGAATTTCTATACCTGCATAAAGAAGGGATATTTTGAAGTTCAGTAGGTAGTTTATTGAATAATCATAAAAAAAAAACTTTAAAAAATCTATATGATTTATTTTGTAGCTTAAAAATTACTTTGATCCACATAACAGAAAATATAATTTTGTTCTCATATTACCCTTTCACGGTCAAGATTTTTTTCAAATATGATTTGGATTTAAGATAAAAGAGAAATAGGATTTCAGATATTTTACATAATTTTAAACACATAAAAAAATATCAAATAAAAAAATTACGAATTTAAATGTCTTGAAATAATATGAATAATAAGAAATATCACTGAAAACTAAACAGTTCTTTCTTTGTTACTTAAATACACATAGAACTTCGTATAGCACAAACAGGCGGATTCATAAAATTCACCCAAAATAGGTTTCTTCTGTTACTTTCGAACATTTTATTATTTTTTTAGATCGTTGTTAAAATGGAAGTTGTGTATGGACAGACAGGCGAACAAAAAGTATAAAGTTGAAGTAGAAACTGGAAAGTGACTGATAACTTTCCTAAAAAAAAAAAAAAGTTAAAATTGATTAAAACGAAAGTAAAAAAATAGTGTTCTGACAGACGAAAATTAGCATGGTGTCAAAACCATACTTTCCATAACTTAACTCCATTATACCATTATTTATTGCGAATAAAGCATTGGAAAGTAGGCAAAATATTCTTGTATATGAGGGGGGGGGGGGGGGGGGGTTGAATTTTTTTATAAAAATTATTAAGAAACTGCCAATCTTTATAAAAAAAACTCAGCTAACTCTTATTCTTACTAATTATCTGCCCCCCCCCCCCCGACGCAACACGGGGGGGCTCAGAACTTGTACTCTGGCGAATTTTTATTTGGTTTAAAATAAAACACAAAGTGGAAAGAAAATCAAAAGTGGCTCCAATTTTTGTATATTTTATTTGCTTTCAAAGAATATGAATGGGTAACCATAATTCGAAGCAACACCAGGAAAAAAAGGAGTTATAAATTATGTTCGATGGCGTCTACCATACCATACCAGACGAAGATTTCTGACAATTATGTCCAATAAACAATACGATCACTGAAGTTTAAACACTCATAAATCTCACGCAGTTTATAAAACATTTCGGTGAATTGATGACGTTTGCCAATGGTATCAATGAGATATTCCCGCCATATTTTGCAGCTGGCTCATCATAAATCTTTCGAACTTTGTTTAACAGTTTTACGAATTAATGACCTTCAGATAATATTTCTGACTTTTTCCCGCCAGATTAGACTCGAAGCCAAAATAACTATATGATTGCTTTAGAATCAGTAGGAAAATACTTGTCGTCTTGTGTCAAATGTGTGGGTCTTGGTGATTGAATATAATTAAATAGTTCAATTCCGAGTTTCACGGTAAGAATTTTGTTATTTTTAACTTTAATTTTTTAAATTTTAGTTTTTTTTAAGTGAAACTACCTCTGTAAACATTATAAAATAATTCTGATTTGTTTGATAATGTCAAATGTGTTGTATTAGATAAAAAGCTATACCAAGATAAACTTTTTTATGCATTAAGAATTGAGGGAATGAATTGGAAGCCGTTTTTGATTGGATCACGTGTCTGGCTATTTTTATTGATTTAAAAAATAATATAATTACATAAATTTCGAGTGGAATTTTTACCAATTATTTAGATTCCGATAGCTTTTGCTGTAAAGAAAACCTTTTTAAAGGAAAATTAAAAATAGCTTGTAATTCCGTATTATAAAAGATATTCCAACAAAAGGTGCTTCCCTTTTTCGATTAGGGGCAACTCTGCTTTTACCTATCATTAGAAAAATATTTAAGGAGAAAGTCAGTACTAGGGTTTTATTTCTTGGGACAAAGTTACGGTCCGGATTTAAAGATTTGCCGCCTCTGTCACAATATTCTCCCCTTCGGGGAAAGGTAGCTGGTTAGCTGCAAAATAGGATGGTATGTGTTGTTTAAAATAGATACACATATTAGAATCATCTATGTACCTTCACACGCTAAATCGAAAGCGAAATAGTCGATTTAAAAAAAAAAAAAAACTGTTCGACTATTTTTCTTTCAACTTCGAAATCCGGGAGGAGAGGTGCAATTGCCCTCGCAGGTACCATGTTTGCTACGAAATATTAGTATTATATATACATTTACGGTTTACGCATGAATGTAAATATTTGTTTCCTTTCTTAAAAATATTCGTATCTTTATAATAGTATTTTTTTTGCCGAATGCTTTTTTAATTGGTCGCGAAATTTGCCGCCCCAAAAAATTCGCCGCTCTAGGCTACAGCCTACTTAGCCAATTTAGAAATCCGGCCCTGGTTACCCCATTCGATGGTACTTAAAATATCATTTTACTATAAAGTTTTCTATATACACAGTAAAGATGTAGTTAGAGCCACGGCCAACTTCAATAACAAGGCCAGAAAAGCTCTCCCAAACATGATCGTAGACGGAAATTTTGACGTCTCTGTTCCCAGTGCCGAAGATCGAGAAACTAGTTCGGACGCATTCGGAACCCTAAGGTTGTGGTCAGCCGTGAACGAGTGATTCCGAACAGGTTTCGAGACAGGTTGTCTTGATCTTCGGAACAACGTCACTCAGAACTATGACGTCAAACTTTCCGTCCACGAGCTTGTTTGGGAAAGCTTCTTCGGCCTTAATAGTTGAGTAGGCCGTGTTAGAGCCTACTTTGGTTAGGTACTCCCCATTAGCCCATATAAAAATCCTCACTGTTTTTTTTTTTTTGGGGGGGGGGGGGGGGGGGTGCGTCGGTTAGCTCTGGGGGGGGGGGGGGGGGGGGATCGGCACCTCTGGATTAAGGCCGTTAAGTGATAGAATTCATTTCAATAGGCTCGCCCCATAGCTATGAAAATAAAAATATTTTATTGTCATGCAGAATAAATATTGAATTATAGAAGTATAAGAACAACTTTAAATGCAGTACATTATTGGTATGTTTAAAATGCATTTGACATTTTTTTTAAAAAACGATAATGATTCTTATGTTAAGTAAAGACTCTATATCGAGGGATAAGAAAATGGGAAAGAAAGCTTGTTTCCACTGCATCAGATTTTGTTTAACATATTTTTAAAGAATTTTTTTTAATGGAGAATTTGAGTTTTGCAACTATTCATTTGTTTTGTACAGCAAAAAGGCATTTTATTATCGTTTTTTTTATTTTTAACGCATGAAGTTAATTTTAGTTTAGATAAGAACTACAATTTTAGTAGTTGGCATAAATTTTTTTTTTAATTGTTAAACAATTAAATTTGCCGCCTTATGCTGCAGCCAATTTGCGATTGGACAAAAATTAACAAAACATATAATTGGACAATTAGAACAAAATAAATCCCACGTGCATAACATCCGCGCAAGTATAACCAGCGCCACCTTTCCACAACAAAGACGCCACAACGCATTTCACCAAAAAAGCCGTATAACCAAAAAAATTGTTTATCGCTCTCTACAAAAGCGCCAAATCCCTTGGCGACAGAAGCACCGTCAAATTAAAATTAACCAGAAATTATCCAAGAGCCTTTTTTTTCCTAAATAGGCTTACTTAGTGCCTACTTTGCCCATTTAGAAATACCGGGTGGCCAAGCGGGTAGTGTTTGAAACAAATGAAAAAATAAAAACAAATAAGAGACATGAGAAGAATTTAATGACGTTTATTGAATGGACATATTGGGCAATTAATGATAAAGAGGTTCGAAGTGCCCGCCATCTTTAACAAGGACAGCAGTTAGGCGGTTCTCGAATACAACCATACTCCATACTCCTTACAAATACCTTCCTCCATACTCCTGCCATACTCCATTTGTTTGTCCAATTCTTTATGTGGAACTTCTCACAAAAGCTAAAAAAAAAGCTCCCCACAAAAAAAATTGGTCAAACAAAAGGAGTATGGAGGAAGGTATTTGTAAGGTGTATGGAGTATGGTTGCAGTCGAGAACCGCCTAACTGCTGTCCTTGTTAAAGATGGCGGGCACTTCGTTTCACACATTACATTCTTCTCATGTCTCTTATTTGTTTTTATTTTTTCATTTGTTTCAAACACTACCCGCTGGGCCACCCGATACGAGCCTGGTCGCCATACTAGTAATACGCCATATGTAGTGAGTTAAAGGCGAAAGAGAGCGAATGAATAACCGCGGGTTTCTAAACCAAAGTGCAACTGCGCTAATATAATGGAAAACAATTATATTCCTCGCCATTTCTCCGGCTGCAGTGAATATTTTTACGAACGATTTTTTATATGATAAATGTAGCTGACTTACAGGTCTCTATAATCCTACTTTTTTTTAAAATGGATTCGAATATTTTGTATAAAATTAATTTTTGAAAATTAAAAAACATATTCGAACCCATTTCAAAAAGTGGGAATATAGAGACCTGTAAGTCAGATATATTTATCATGTGGAAAAAAAAACAACTTTCAACCATCCTTGGATTTGGTGACGCCACCCACAACAAATAGGAGATTGTGCTCCACCACTACGATCGAGTGAACTACGCCACAAAATGTGTCTGAGAAAATATTCCTTCCATTGGATTAACACAGAGGCACCTTGGTTTGGAGACCCGCGGTCGATCGGGCTCAATCTCCCTTAACTATCTAGGATCGTATACAACTGTGTCCAACCATCCTTTCTCGATTTCTGACAGACTCGCAGACGCCTTTCGCCGTTTAATCTACAAAGATGGCATTTTTCTTTTCTTTCCTCAGAAACACATTTAATCAGAAGCTCATTTTTTTCTTCTTCCAAATAAGGAATTCCATAAAGCCTTTCACCCAGCTATACAAACCGTCCTTTTGTTAACAGATATTTGCGGAAGTGCTTTAACTGGAGAAATAAGCGCTAAAAGATATCATTATTAGAGGAATATGAAATAGTTTGACTTGAATATAAGCTCAATTGCTTCTTTATAAGTATCCAAGATAGTGAGTTTGTTAGAGATTTAGGAGGTTTGGTGAGCAATGATTTCAAAATGAGTAAATAGTGTGTTGAAGCAAGTAAGAAAGAAAATCGAATGTTGGGATATATTAGAAAAAGTATCACTTCTAAATCTAAGGAGATTATTTTGCCATTGTATAGGGGATTGGTAAGGCCACATCTGGAATATGCTGTTCAGTTTTGGTCTCCCTTCCTCAGAAAAGATATAGAGTTGCTTGAAAAAGTTCAGCATAGGGCTACAAAAATGATTAAGGGTCTATCTGGTATTGATTATGATAACAGATTAAGATCTTTAAACATGTATTCCCTGGAAAATAAGAGAGCTAGGGGTGATTTAATCCAGTTATTCAAGCTCATAAAACAGGGAGACATGGAGGGCTTAGGTTTTACCTTAAATAGCCGGACCAGAGGACATGATCAGAAATTGAATAAATCATGCTTTAGAAGGGAGGTAAGAAAACATTATTTTTACAATAGAGTTGTCAATGAGTGGAATGCTTTACCAGATTATGTGGTGTATTCGAAGAGAGTAGAAGATTTTAAGAAAGAATCTTGATAGTCATTGGGAACTGGTAAAGTATTAGATTTATTTTGGACTAACCTTGCTGCGCCTCTGGTCTGTTGTTGGTCGACAATTTTTGTATTTGTATTTGAATATAAGCTCAATTGCTTCTTTAAAAAAATATGCTATTATGAGCTGGTATATGATTTTTGACTAATTGTAATTTATCATACTACATCAATTATAGGGTTATATTGACAATAAAATATGGGTGTGTAACCCTACACGACTTTCGATTATAACTCAATAAAACAATACATTTAAAGGTAATTACATACCCTATAATGTAATTTCAATAACTTAAAAAACAAAAAAGTTCCACGGCAGCTATCCTTTTGCGCATGCGCGATTTTCTCGAAAACCTTATTTGCCACTGAAAACTCGTGTACCAAATTTGAAGTCTGTAGCTATTTTCGTTTTTTCAGCAATACCTTCAAAACCAAAAAGTTCCATGGCATCTACCATTTGCGCATGCGGGTTATTTTCTGAAAAAACTTATTATGGTACCGTTTGACAGGTATCAAGCACTCTTGTAGTAAATTTGAAATAAGTAGCTCTCTTAGTTGGAGCTGTAAAATGGTTTCAGGCAGTCTGTTGTGTGAATTATAAATTTTTTGAAGACATCATGACCAATCTTTTGAATGCTGTTGCCAGAAACACTCTTCAAGATACAAAATCAACTTTCACAAGTTAAGCAAATAAATTTACATAATAAAAAATATTGTAATAAAAAATATTATTAAAATGCAGAAATATTACTTGTGTTTTTTGCTCAAATTTAACATAAACAATAATTATTTGGAATTTAGTTAAATAGTTATTTTGAAATAATTAATAAAAATATGCTATCTGCTAAGCCTTTGCTCAACAGTTACAAAATAGTGCTGCCATCTATGTATAATGGTTGTCCCTACATTACTCCCTCACCAGTAACTAAGTTGATACAGACGGAACCAATGTGAAAACCACTCTTTTTAGAACCAGCATTTCTCAAAAACGTGTAGGAAACACAAAATCTCCATTTCGGATATTTGACCCCATCGCAATACTTCCATTACCCTATGTTTTATGTTCGGTAATTGAATGGAATAAAATAACTGGCAGGTTAAATTCATATCTATACTTCGGAGTTTACATTTCAATAAGCGTGTATATGCAAGTACATTTCAATAAGCGTGCGTATTATGGTAAGGTAAGGTAATCGTTTCCGGCTGCCTATTTCTAGCCTCCTTCAGGAGCTTTAACACAGCCAATAACGCCTCGTATTTTTGAACCCTGGTCAAGTGACGAGGTCGACACCTGAGCGGGCGCCCAACGGAACTTCGAGCGACATCGTACGCTAACGCCGTCGGGACTTTGGACTCCACAGATTTAACGAGCACGTCTGTCCTGTGTACTCGAGCCCATCCGTGATGAGGATTTTTTCTACTATTTCCAGCACAGATCCGATTTATAGGATGACTGGCAGTAAAGTGGGATTCGAACCCCCGCACTCCTGAGAAGGTTGAACCTCTAGGCTGATGCCTTAACCACTCGGCCACGGACGGGCCGCGTATTATTAGACGCAGTGCAAGATTTCATGTATCAATCAATGATGAACCAAATACCTTTAGAAGGACATTTGTGTTCCTAAACTTAAGCTATCGAATAGAAATTACTATCTGCTATACTTGATACATACATCGACATCTTTTTTAATGATATGGCATTCTTTGGTATATGTTTTCATCGTTACTAAAAAAAAATACAGTGCGTCTAATAATTTGTCCAGGGACTGTAGAGTTATTCACAATTGACCCATGTGTTTAGTTTTCTACAGTTATGAGGATTGAATTAAATGACTTTCCTTTCCTTATATTTCATATTAGGTAATCGAAAGTAATAACTGAAATAAGAAAACAAGCAACACTAAATGAATGTGAACAATTATATATTGATTGATTTTTTTTATTGAAACCAGCTGAATGAGATATCTTTAGTTCATATTTCTGAATTTTACATGCAGCAGTAAACTTTGCCTCGAAACGCAGCTCATGCTATGCATTGACACGCAATAACACATCCATTTTTGTCCTTTGTCGGTTTGCAATATGCTCCAGGTACATTGCTTACATCGGGGCATTTAACTTCCTTGGAACATTCTGAAAAGAGAATAAAAAAATAGTACATAATATAACGTTTCCTTAGTAGTTGAAGCAGTCATCGCAAATACACAATATACTATAGACTTCGCGACATACAGTGTTCAAAATTTGACGCTTGGTTTCACGAAAAAACATGGTTAATTGTAGATGCAACGGTTGCGTAGTGAACTGTCTCACCATATTTTCGGTGTCCGGTTGAACCATTTCTCAAGTTTTTGTCTCTAAAACCTGAAAAATAGTTCAATCATAGATATCATAGTTAAAGTATTAGATTAGCAGATCACCTGACCTCCACTGGTTACGACGGGACGCGCATAGAAGCCAAATAAGGGGGCAAAATGGCCCGTGTTGCTGCCACTTTAAGAAGAAAAATACTACGAAAAAATACCATTTAATTCTAAAATTACAACAAAAAAAATGCTAGAAAAGGATTTAAAGTCACTAAAAAGATTCCAAAATGCAGCTAGTATTTTTATGATATTTTTTTTTGTAACTTTAGAATTAAACGGTATTTTTTCGTAGTATTTTTCTCCTTAAAGTGGCAGCAACACTGGCCATTTTGCCCCCTTATTTGGCCTCCATGCGCGTCCCATGGTTAGCATTGGAGGTCACGTGATCTGCCAATCTAATTCTTTAACTATGATATCTATGTGTATCATCCACAAAGTTGAAGATATTTTCTGAATAGTGTAATTTGGTTCATTACTGATAAACCAATTTCAAAATTATCACTAAAAGAGAAAATTGCTTTCATTCGACTACATTTTTAATCTTATTTCAGCTATACTACTGATTCATTATAGAAGATACATATGTTTTTTTACTTCTATTTTAACTAAAAAAGTTTTTACATTTAGATACATAAGTTTCATAAAAGTCTACAATAAAGTACACTGCTCAAAACAATTAGGAGAGCACTTTCTGTACTTTTGTTTTTTATTTTAACTTTTTATTTTTTATTTTAAAAATCTTAACTTTGTGAAATAGATTCATTATGCATCTACAATGAAATAGTAAAAAACGGGGGTACAAAATCTTAATTTTTTTGATTAAAATTTAAGGGGAAAAAATTGGTATCATAACTTTTAAATTAATTATAACAATAATTTTTTCAAAACTTTATTTATTAAAAAAAGTTACAATCAATTTTTAAACATCTAAGAATGCAAGCGTGACGAATTTAGGGTCAATTTATTTCATAAAATGTTTTGGGAGTGAATTTTATTTTACCATGTTTCTCATATTTTCATTTAATTAAAACAAACATTATTTAATTCTTCAAAAGACATGATTCTACCATCTAACGATAAATAAGTGCGAGCTCAACTTAGTAAGAAAAAAAAATCGCATGCTGATGATTCCAAATGGAATCATTAGGGGTGAAAGGGTTTAAACTATGCATTTCCCTAATTCTTTTGAGCAGTGTACTAATGAACAATAGTCTACAATAAAGTACTAATGATGCACTACAATTTCAATCTCGTGATGTCTTAAAATGTCTTCCAAGAGAAGATTAAAACACAAAAAAAATTGAAACTTACCACCAGGTTTTTCTGCAGGCGCATGCCCTGTGAATACATAATGTTCACAAATTAGGAACGTAGTACGTAGTTAATAATGCTTCTACAGGGCCTAATCTTAGAGATAGTAAAACCGTGCGCTATCGAACGTAATAGACACGTAAGGTTTAGTTTACTATAACGTTTTTAGACTTGTAATGAAGAACTAAGAAGGGTTTTTATAAAAGAAGTTGAGAAGTAACTAGATCCAATTTTTGAAGTATAGAACATACACAATAAGTTAGATGCAAAATTTCAACTTATGTTAAAAGTCTCCAAGAGAAGATTAAAACACAAAAAATTGAAACTTAACAGTTTATTGAGCCATACCCTTGTAATACAAATTTCACAGATATTATTGGAAACCCGTGATCGGACTACTGAGAAGACGGATTAGAAGTTATTAAAAGTATAATAGTGGCAGATCACGTGACCTCCAATGCTAACGACGGAACGCGCATGGAGACCAGAATAAGAGGGCAAATGGGCCAGTGTTGCCACCACATTAATGAGAAAAATACTATTGTAGTACTATTGAAAAATGTATTTTTTCGTAGTATTTTTCTCATTAATGTGGTGGCAACACTGGCCCATTTGCACTCTTATTCTGGTCTCCAGGCGCGTCCCGTCTACAATTACAAAAAATTACCATAAAAATACTAGCTGTATTTTGGAATCTTTTTATTGACTCTAAAAAAACGTGAAACGCTCTTTTAGTATTTTTATGGTATTTTTTTGTAATTTTAGAAACAAAAGGTATTTTTTCGTAGCATTTTTCTCCTAATGTGGTGGCAACACTGGCCCATTTGCCCTCTTATTCTGGTCACTATACGCGTGCCGTCATTAGCATTAGAGGTCACGTGATCTGCCAAACAAAAACTTTAACTATGATATCTATGCTAGAAAGTTTGGGAGAGCGTAAGGATTTACTATCTCTATGGGCCTAATTTAGTGAAACACAGTGTAGGCACAACACATTTTGGAGATTGCGTATGATACGCTATGATGGTGCCGATCGCCTCGATGTATCATATTTTTCTACTATTATCAGCTTCCTTATAATATCAACCATATCAATCCTGTTATGTCAACGCCTGATTCAAGCTAAAAACAAAGTGAGGCCTCAAAATTTTGAAAGTTTACTGAAGATTTGGAGATACACAATATTCTTCGCATAAAAAAAACAACTGAAATTTAGGAGCCTCTACTATTACTATGGGGTAAACTGAAATTTCTTCTATTAAATGCTCGATTTTTTTGTTAATGGTTAACAGATTTTATTAATATAGAATCCACATTTTAATTTAATTTTGAAAAAAGTTGTGATTGTAAATTTTCTTTGAAATAACATTAACATAAGACTAATGATAAGTATCGGATTTATAAAAACTTAAGAGGGATTGTCAGTCCCATAGAGCTAATGCATTAGTTTTGGAATCACAACTTCCGCAGAAGTATTGCTTTGCCATGTTAGCCCTGTTTTTCCAGGTATGGAGATCGACATAATATCAAAATGAAACAAATTTGAAACGAAAATGTTATCTAGTTATTTAATTATACATTTTTGAAGTATTAAAATACCAAAAATATACGGCAGATGGCGACACTATTTTAAAACTTTATCAATTAATAATTAAATAACCGGATGTTTTTCATTTCAATTTGTTTTAAATTGATGTTATGATGATTCCCATACCTGGTGAAAATGGGCTAACATGGCAAAGCAATTCTTTTGCAAAATTTGTGATTTCAAAAGTAGTGCATTAGCTCAATGGGACTGACAGTACTTCTTGAAAGTTTTACCATAAAAAAGGCTTCTTAAGTTTTATTATTCACAGGAAATATAAAGATATAAAAATTGCTTCAATCAATATTACAGAAGTGCAAACAGAAATTCTATTGAATTTTTCTCTTTTCAATTATCTTTACAATTTCAATATTTTTTTTTATGTAAATTAAATTTAAAAATCGGGGAACTTGTAATTTTTTTACTTTTCCGCCATGAATAGTAGTTTTTTTTAAGAGGGTAAACTTACTCAATGTAAAAACTTACCCTTGCTGTGATGCGAGTGTTTTGCAAAAGTGCAAGATGCAAGAAGACACAACAAAAATACAACGAAAATCACCCTCATGGTTGAACTTTAAACTTGATATCCGAAAACTTTTTCAACAATGGATGTGCTCCTGAGAAGCTCCTTGCTTGCACAGATCGATAATTGAATTTGCTGTACTTTTATAGGTATTTGAAATTGTGAAATAGAACCATTAAGTTTAATGGTACTTTATTCTAAAAGGTTATAAAATATACTACAAATTGCGTTGTAACAGCTGTAAATCTATCTTTTGAGAGCGTCGGGCATGTTGGCCTATCTTAAGGGCCATTGGAGAGTTGAGGATACTTGACCCAATTTTTGTAACGCGGTTTTTAAGTTAAAATCCTCCCAACTTTAAAAAATCGATTAAAATGTGAATGAAACTCTTTCGTTCATTCTGTTACATTTCATGGATAGTAAGTACACTGCTCAAAACAATTAGGGGAGCACTTTGAGTACTTTTGTTTACCCTTTCAGTTCCAACTTCTTACTTTTATTATAAAAATCCAAAATTTATGAAATATATTCATTATGCATCCAGAATGAAATGGTAAAAAAACACGGGAAAAAAATCCTAATTTTTTAACTCAAATTTAAGGGGGGAACTATTGGAAGCATAACTTTTGAATAAATTATAACAATATTTTTTTTCAAAACTTTATTGGTAAAAAAAGGTGAAATCAATTTTTAGACATCTAAGAATGCAAGCGTGAAGAATTTAGGGTCCATTTATTTCATAAATCTTTTTGGAAGTGAATTTTACCATGTTTTTCATATTTTCATTTAATTAAAACAAACATTATTTAATTCTTCAAAAGATATGATTCTTATATCTAACGATAAATAAGTGCGAGCTCAACTTGGTGAGAAAAAAATCGGAAGCTGATGATATCAAAGGGAATCAATGGGGGTGAAAGGGTTTAAACCCAGCGTTCCCCTAATTGTTTTGAGCAGTGTAGATTCATTTTCGACGAAAAATGGAGCTATATTATTGCAAAATTGTGTCTGATTGTATTTATCGTGACGAATATTTTAAATGTATGCAAATGCATAAAAACATTCAAAAGTTGAAATGAATTCTAAATTTTATTATTAGCCGAATCAAATGTAATTCCAGAAAGGCCAAAAATGAAATCACTACCACTGGAACTGCTGCCACTTAAGACGTGAAACATTCGCATTGAAGTGTTTCGTATTCGAATTTTGTCCGAGATTTTCAGTGACTTCCAGTTTCGAGGAGCTATTTTTGTTTTGTTTTTTACTTTTTTTTGTTCTATACTTGTCTGCAGCATTTGCAGTTAAGGGGGAATGGGCGCGCTGGACCGTGGATCTCCAAAGCAAAGTGCAACAGTGTTAATCCTATGGAGAAAAAAAAATATTTTCTCTGCCACATTTCTCCGGCTGTATTGAATATTTTTGCAAGCGGATTTTTTTTTGTGTTATAAATGTAGCTGACTTACAGGCCCTACCTTCCCACTTTTTGAAATGGGTTCGAATATTTTTTTTTAATTTTCAATAAATAATTTTACACAACATATTCGAAGCAATTTCAAAAAGTGGGAAGAAAGAGACCTTTAAGTTTTCTATATTTATTATTTAAAAAAAAAACGTTTCCTAAAAATATTTAATACAGCCGGAGAAATGTGGCAGAGAAAATTGTTTTTTCCCCATTGGATTAACACTGAGGCACTTGAGTTTGGCGACCCGCGATCCCAGCGCACCCATTCCCCTTACGATTATACAAGTGGGTGACGGACAGATGGGCATAGTCTTTATAAAAGCTTCCACTTATTAATTTATATACTTAGTGTGGAAGCTTAAATGCCATACCACAGCAGACCGAATCCATTAAGTGGAAAAAATTCATTTACTTCAATAGACACGACCAAATAACCACGGAAATAAAATCTTTTATGGGCAAGTGGAACAAATATTGAACGATAGGAAATATAAGAAAGCTATTAATGGAGAAATATGTTGGTGTGTTATAATTTTAACTAGTATTTTTTGACAAAATTGAGTTTTATTAAGTGGACTGAGTTACACTCTTAAAACAAAAGAGTGAAATCCACTCCTATAGGGGAAGTGCATTTTCAGGCACCGGAAAGGAGTGGAAATTAACTCAGACTGAGTTAAAACCGCAGGTTTATTTTAAGAGTGTAGACCACGGTCTACTGAACTTACAAGGAAATAGAAGCTCTCCCAGAAACTGCGTGGACGAAATGTTTGACATCACAGTTCCGAGTGCCGAAGAGGAAGCAACCTGTTAGGAACTATTCGGAACCTTAAAAGTGCAATCAACCGTGGACGAGTGGTTCCGAACAGGTTTCAAAAGACCAGGGTTTTTTTTATCTTTGAAACAACGACACTCGGAAAAGTGACGTCATTCTTTCCGTCCACACAAATTTGCGAGAGTTTCTCTGGCCTTGTAAGTTGAGTAAGTCGTGGTTAGGGAACTTCCACATGCACAGGGTTCCGGTAATCCTGTGATTTTGAAGTAGGGAACAATTTGCTGCTTTTACATGATCATTGAAGAAGCTTTTAATATTATCCCTACTTGTTTGGAGGAAAAAAAGCAGTTAAAACCGTAAGCACGGGTTTCGCTAACGTCACATGTGAACTTAACATTGCCACTGAGACCATCCGGCGCCGCCAGCCTAAGTAACATGGTAATTAACCCATTAAGAGGGACTGTCAGTCCCATAGAGCTAATGCATTAATTTTTAAATCATAATTTTTGGAAAAGAATTGCTTTGCCATGTTATCCCATTTTCACCAGGTATGGGAATCATCATAACATCTATTTAAAACAAAATTGAAAAGAAAATAACATCCGGTTATTTAATTATTAATTGATAAAGTTTTAAAATAGTGTCGCCATCTGCTGTAATTTGTGGCATTTTAAAACTAAATAAAATATAATTTAATAACTAGATAACAGTTTCGTTTCAAAATTTATTTCATTTCGATGTTATGTTCATTCTCAAACCTGGGACAAAAGGGCTAACATGGCAAAGCAATACTTCTGCGGAAGTTGTGATTTCAAAACTAATGCATTAGCTCTATGGGACTGACAATCCCTCTTAAAACTCATTTTTTAATACCCTTAACACTTCCTTACCGAATATATAAACGTAAACTTTTTCTCTTAAAGTTTTTAAAATTAATTTTTCGTGGAACTTAATTATTTGTCCTACGTAAATTGTTTATTGCTAAGGTTTTCGTTCATCTTATATTTTGTTCATATAGAGTTAGACAAAAACAAAACAAGTAGGTTTGTAACAGAATCTGTCACGTAACCTGCTTCCACACAACAGTTGTGTTGAACAGGTAAAAAGGCGCTAAACACAGCATTAATTCTATACTAAACATTTACATGCTAAATTTGGCTAGTTTCTTTTATTTTATTTCGAAAATTCAATAATTATTACTTATCGTTTGCAAAAATTAATTTATATTTCAAAGAATAAATATGTAATATTCCTCGCTTTTAAATTGAATGAAAATATTTCATATCAACTTACAAAAAATCTCGTAGTGAGATATATTTGACGTCATTTCAAACTGATCGATGTCGCAAAAATAAATTTAGTTAAATTTATTGTCTAAAATAATTAAAGTTTCTCGAGCGATTATTGCGAATGGCAATTATGATTTAATTCTAATAAAAATGGCTTCTAATGCATTTTAAATGAGCATTAAATTTTTTAGTTTTTTTGTTTTTAAATAATTGAAGTACTTCGAATTCGAATTCTTCTCTGAAATTTTCCATGTATTCTAATTTCGATGCGCTGAATTTTTTGACGTTTCACACTTGTCCGTAGCATTTGTAGTTTGGGCTATGAAAGTGGGTGTCGGACAGACGGACAGACAGGCGGACTGAACGATTATAATACCTTCCACTTTTTACTTTATAAACGTAGTGTGGAAGCTAAAAAAGTCCCATATTTTAGCTACTGGGCAATGATAGATGTATTTGACTAGTTAATTATTAAACTGATTTATTGCTAATTGACTGTTAATTATTTCTGCACGTTATTTTTTAATTCAGAATTCCAAAGAGAATTCCTAGATTCCAAATTATCGTATGAACACAGAGCTAGAGACTCCGTTCCTATTGGGCTTCAGAGTGACGTCACTTTTCGTCCCTACACAGTTGGAGAACATAGGGAAAAAGCGAGAGTAAAAGGGAATTTCGTCTGGAAAATGACCGATCGCTCTCTTCCATACAAAGAACGGGGCATGAGATTTTTTTTTGGCAGAAATTACGAACAAATTTTGGTGTTGTAACCTCGCTGTTCTTGAATCTTATACAATTGTTCTTTTACTCATTGACGACCCATATGTGAATACCAATAACAATTTCCTTACCGAATAAAAACGTTTTACAATTTCTTTTTCAAATTTCTTTTAAAAGTTTTTCAAATTCTTTTTTTAGAATGACTAAATTTGTCGGACATAAATTGTTCAGAATTATGGTCTTTATTTGTCTTATATTTTGTTTGGTCAGATAAACTTAAGCAGGAATGTATTTTCGCATGGCCAAAACATTCGACTTTTCGAAATGGGTTCGAACATTTTAAAAAAAATTCTAAATAAATAACTTTGCAACAAAATATTCGAACCCATTTCCAAATATACGTTATATGTTAAAAAGTTCTTAAAAAAATCAGTGTATACTAAAGTAAGTACTGTTATACAAAAATTTTCAGAATCTCTTTACAAAGATATTTTTGAGATTGAGAACCAATTTATTAGTTTTTAAATAAAAAACCCTCATTAGTTAAAAACGAGAGTATACTGAAGTAAGTACGTTAAAAAAAACCCTCATAAGTTAAAAACGAGAGTATACTAAATAAGTAACGTTAAAAAAACCTCATAAGTTAAACGAGAGTATACTGAAGTAAGTAACGTTAAAAAACCTATAAGTTAAAACGAGAGTATACTGAGTAAGTAACGTTAAAAAACCCTCATAAGTTAAAAACGAGAGTATACTGAAGTAAGTAACGTTAAAAAAACCCTTATAAGTTAAAAACGAGAGTATACTGAAGTAAGTAACGTTAAAAAAAACCTTATAAGTTAAAAACGAGAGTATACTGAAGTAAGTAACGTTAAAAAAAACCTTATAAGTTAAAAACGAGAGTATACTGAAGTAAGTAACGTTAAAAAAAACCTCATAAGTTAAAAACGAGAGTATACTAAAGTAAGTAACGTTAAAAAAAACCTCATAAGTTAAAAACGAGAGTATACTGAAGTAAGTAACGTTAAAAAAAACCTCATAAGTTAAAAACGAGAGTATACTAAAGTAAGTAACGTTAAAAAAAACCTCATAAGTTAAAAACGAGAGTATACTGAAGTAAGTAACGTTAAAAAAAACCTTATAAGTTAAAAACGAGAGTATACTGAAGTAAGTAACGTTAAAAAAACCTTATAAGTTAAAAACGAGAGTATACTGAAGTAAGTAACGTTAAAAAAAACCTCATAAGTTAAAAACGAGAGTTACTGAAGTAAGTAACGTTAAAAAAAACTTATAAGTTAAAAACGAGAGTATACTGAAGTAAGTAACGTTAAAAAAAACCTCATAAGTTAAAACGAGAGTATACTGAAGTAAGTAACGTTAAAAAAAACCCTTCCCGCTAACAAGACATGCTACGTCTTCCTTCATCGTAAAACATCCCACCCTCCCCTTCCCCTCTCTACCCCTCCATCCATTGACAGAATCGAAGACTGCTCCTCCTTTAGAGATGAGTAAGATAAGAACAGGGATTTATTGTATACCTGCTATTGAAAATGAAAAAAAGAATAAGAGTTGTTTTTAATTTTACTGGGATTGTTTTGGTTTTTTGGAGATTAAAGTTGCAGTAGAGCTATGCAAGGGTTATTGGAGAAAGGACAAAGTAATTTTGAACTGTGGTTATTATTTTTTTTTTGTCGTGTCCATGATAGTCGAACTCTATATGTGTCCGTGAATTTTGATAATTTCTTCTACGAATTGCTTGATGTTGTCTCCATACGGATCTAGCATAGTCGGCAGTACTCCAATCTTTCTCAGGCTGGCGCTCATACCCGGACACTCATAGATGTGAGTAGGCGTAAGCTGTGTATCAGGACAATGTTCATAGCTTCTATAGATCTTCTTGCCATCTATCTTCATACCCCTGTGGTGTCCGGTTCTCAGCCTAGTTATGGTTTTAAGAGTAGATCTGTTCGCGGTTATTTCAGAGAGAAGATGTTTGGTCTGAATGTGGTTATGTGATGAGGATTTCAGCTGAACTGGCACCAAAAGCAAACTTATAGTGACATCATACGCTCAGAGTTACTTCTTTTAGATGTTACTAAATTTGAAGGACAAATTATGCTTATAAATTGGTAAAAACTTTTAAGATTGCTGTTTTATTTTAAATAACCGATTTTAGCTTCCACACTACGTTTATAACGTGAAAAGTGGAAGGTATTAATATTATAATCGTTCAGTCTGTCTGTCTGTCCGTCACCCACTTTCACATAGCCCAAATTACAAATACTACGGACAAGTGTGATACGTCAAAAAATTCAGCGCATCGAAATTAGAATACATTAGAAAAGAATTCGAATTCAAAGTATTTCAATTATTTAAAAAACTGCAAAATTTAATGCTCATTAAAAACGCATAGGAAGCCATTTTTATTAGAATTTAATCACAATTGCAATTCGCAACAATCGCTCGAGAAACTTTAATTCTTTTGGACAATAATTTAAAATAAATTTATTTTTGCGACATCGATCAGTTTAAAATGACGTCAAATATATTTCACTACGAGATTCTTTGTACGTTGATATGAAATGTTTTAATTCTATTTAAAAGCGAGGAATATTAGATATTTATTCTTTGATATATAAATTAATTTTTGCAAACGATAAGTAATAATTATTGAATTTTCGAAATAAAAAAATGAAACTAGCCAAATTTAGCATGTAAATGTTTAATATAGAATATCAATGCTGCGTTTGTCGCCTTTTTACCTGTTAAACACAACTTTTGTGTGTTTCTCTTTGTTAAAATAATATCATAAATATGTTTGGCATAGAAATTATTAGGTATAAAATTTCTATTTTTGTAACAATAGAAAGTAACAAATATTAATATGAGGTTTTAGTCACGTATTATGTCACATTTTCAAAAAAAAATTATTCATATTTAAGAGTGGCATCAAGCTTAGAATCTCATTATTATACGTATCTATTACTCAATAAATTAAGGGTTAATAGATACAAGAAAATAGGCACATTACAAAAAAATTAACTTAATATTCATAACAACATTACTGGGAAAATTCAATTCCAAATATATAGGGGCTGCAAATGTAGAAAAATGCAGGAAATGTGGAAACCTAAGATATTTCGACTGCAGGGAGCTTTACCCTAGTACTGACTGTCGTGAACAAGCACTCTTTGGTCACGTTATAAAGCTAGTAATCAGTCGGGAGTTGTAGTTAAAAGTTGTTTGCCATTTTGTGCTTTGATATTTTTGTACAGTTTTGAGGGTAATTTTATTCAGATATTCAGTCTTATCAGACTTATCACTGGATTCGAAATAAAATCGATAAATTCGATAATAAACAAGTAGGTTTGTAACAGAATCTGTCACTTAACCCGCTTCCACACAACAGTTGTGTTTAACAGGTAAAAAGGCGACAAACACAGCATTGATATTCTATATTAAACATTTACATGCTAAATTCGGCTAGTTTCATTTATTTTCTTTCGAAAATTCAATAATTATTACTTATCGTTTGCAAAAATTAATTTATATTTCAAAGAAAAATATGTAATATTCCTCGCTTTTAAATAGAATTAAAACATTTCATATCAACGTACAAAGAATCTCGTAGTGAAATATATTTGACGTCATTTTAAACTAATCGATGTCGCAAAAAAATTATTTTAATTTATTGTCTAAAAGAATTAAAGTTTCTCGAGCGATTGTTGCGAATGGCAATAGTGATTAAATTCTAATAAAAATGGCTTCCTATCATAGATATCCATAGATATCATAGTTAAAGTATTAGATTGGCAGATCACGTGACCTCCAATGCTAAGGACGGGACGCGCATGGAGGACCAGAGTAAGAGGGCAATGGGGCCAGTGTTGCCTCCACTTTAAGGAGAAAAATGCTAGGGCATCATCGAAAAAATACCATTTAATTCTAAAATTACAAAAAAAAAATACTAGAAAAGCATTTCAAGTCACTAAAAAAGATTCCAAAATGCAGCTAGTATTTTTACGATATTTTTTGTAATTTTAGAATTATTCTAAAATTAGAAGTTATTCTAAAATTTGTTAATTAAAAAGGGAATACGAAATTCGGTTCATTCAAAAACAACTAAGCACCTACTGCCCTCAGAAAAATAGCCACCCATAAAACCCATAAAACCCACCCATAAAACCATAACCCAGAAACCAAAATTACTTCAATATCTCTAAATTCTACATAAATAAACTAATTTCAACTCACATTAATACTAAAACAACAACAACTCCCCCTACCAACTCCTCCAAAATACCCCATTACTGCCGTAATCGCATCCCCTCCCTACCTACATCCCTTCCGCGCATGCTCCCCATTCCGCTTCAAAGGGATGATGCAGGAGGAAGAGTAGAGCGACGAGGTCGTCACAAGATGGCCGACGGGGAAGGAGACAGGCCGGACCCGTCCCCTTTCCGGTCCCGGGCCCGCAAAGGGGCCCTCAAGAAGAAGAATGTGATCTGCGTCAAGGACCACCGCTTCATCCCGCGCTTCTTCAAGCAGCCCACATTCTGCAGCCACTGCAAGGATTTCATCTGGTGAGTTGGGAGAGTATTTTTTTTGTTTGTTAATAGATGATTTCGGGAGAACAGTTTCTTTTACTGTAGTCAGTGGAATGTTTTTTCCCCTTGCAGTCACTTAACATGCCATATACTGAAATCTTCCCCATAGTACCATATTTAAAAAAAAAAATACTCTACCAGGGGATTTTTTTTTGACAGTATGTAAACATTATTGTTTTTTTTTCCTACACTCTATGTAGGGTAAATTATACATACACTTGAAATTTTTGTTCCATAGTCTTAAAATTAAAAAAAAATATATACTCGACCAGGAGATTTTTTTGCAGTCATTCATACACTTTAATACACGCCACATACACGATTTTTTTCCCCCACAGCAGCATAAAGTAAAAATGTAAAAATATAAAAAATATACCTTGCCAGAGGATTTTTAAAGTCTGTAAACATTATTGTTTTTCTACAGTCTATGCACTGCCAATTGTTTTCCCACATTCTTACACATTTTTTTCTGCAGTCACTGTAAAGATTTCATCTGGTTTTTTTTTGTTAAAAGATAATTTTGGGAGAACAGTTTCCACCAGCTTTAATCAGTGTAATGTTTTTTTTTCCCCTTGCAGCCATTTAAACGCCTTATCACAACATACACTGACATTTTTGTTCCATAGCACCATAAGTTTTTATTTTTCAATTTCTACTCTACCAGGGGTGTTTGTTAATAGTCTGTAAACATTGTTTTTCTACAGTCTATGCACTGTATATTGTTTATATACATAACCAGAGCAATACTACCACACACAGTGAAATTTTGTCTCTATAGCACTATAATTTTGTTAAATTGTTTGTATTTCGTTGTGTTTTTCCCCCTTGTGAAAACTAAGGTAGCGTTTTATCTCCCCGAAATTTTCGCCCCATACCACCATAAGATTTAAAAAATTTTTTTATCCCCTACCAGAAGATTTTTTTAATAGACTGTAATCATTATTGCTTACTTCGTATCTCTTTATTCCGTATCTTCACATTGTACTGTTTTCACACACACACACATAATTCATAGACACAAGAACAACAACCTTAACAATACACACCACATACACTATTTTTTTTTCTTCAAAGCGCCATAATTTAAAAAATAAAATATGCCGTACCAGAGGATTTTTTTTATTGAAGTCTGTAAACATAATTGTTTATCTACAGTCTGTACTGTAGATTATTTTTCTGCGTTTTGTATAGTACAATTAATTCGGTTTTCACTGCAAATATTGCATCTGAGGGTTAGAAGCGATTTTTTTTTGTTTTGTTAAAAGATGACTTTTTGGAGAAGAGCTTTTTTCCTATTATCAGTGAAACGTTTTTTTCCCCTACAGAACTAACTGCCCCAACGTGCTATGCAAAAATTAGACAGAGTTTTTCACGACTAGCATACGCAATGGGGTTGTTTAACGTAGGATCTGGCAATAGCTCTGCGGTTTTGTTTTCATGTCTATTTTGATGTCTTTCAACAGTGTTGCCACTAGTTTTATTCGAAAAACTACGAAAAAAACCCATTTAATTCTAAAATTACAAAAACATACCATAAAAATACTATCAAAGCGTTAGAATAATTCTAAAATGACAAGAAAATATCGTAAAAATACTAGCTGCATTTTGGAATCTTTTTAGTGACTTTAAAAAAACGTGAAACGCTTTGCTAGTATTTTTATGGTATGTTTTTGTAATTTTAGAATTAAATGGTATTTTTTCGTAGTGTTTTTCTCCTAAAACTGCTGGCAACACTGTGAAAGACATGAAGACAAAACCGCAGAGCTATTGCCAGATCCTCCGTGAAACAACCCCATTTTTTACCTATTAGTTCCGAATTGGTTAATAAGTTTTAGTATTGATAAGCCCCACGTTTTTTTTGTAGTAAACACCTTGATATTGTTTTTGAAAATTATTTTAATCCACTATATTTTTTTTGTCAGCTTATAAACAAAATGTCCTAATTAACTTATTGGCAATTTAAAAAGAGCCCAAATGTGGGGCTTATCAGTACCTAAGCATACCAAAAAGTTCGAAAACAATAGATAAAAAAAAATGTGGGTGCTAGTCATGAAACAATCTATCCAATTTCTAAGTAGGTTAATGTTGGGTAAATAAATTTCGTTTTCGGAAATTCATGTCCCCTTGACGCGACATACACTGAAATTTTTGTTAAACATAGCACCATACGTTTTTGTTTTGGGACGCGGTACCCAAAAAATTGAATCCAGTATTTTTATCGCTAGCATTCAAATTAAACTATTTTTACAAAGAAATAACATTCAATAAGCATATACGAAAAAAAGATAAATATTAAAACGTAAGTTTTTTTTTTAAATTAAAAAATAATTTTTTTTAACGTTTTTTCAAAATGCTACTCCTCCTACAATTTAAAGAATTTTGTAATGGATTTTTTTCAAATGTTCCCACAACATCTATTAATAAAAGTTGGTATGGATATTGAGCTATCAGTTAAACAAAAAAAAGTTATGTAGCTTTATGTATAAAAATGCCCAAAAAATAAGATTTTTTTTTTAAAATTTTCACCTTCATCATTTTTTTTAAAAAAATATATTCAAACTAGACTTTATCCCATACCAACTTTTGTTAAACGCATATGTTTCAACACAGGAATAATATTTTGGAGCTCTATATTAATTTACCTAAAAGCCTTAGGGTTTTAACCACTCACAAGATGAAAAAATTAAAAATTTAAAAAATCATAAAATTTCAACACCCATTTTACCAAACCACTATATCATTTTCAATAAACCTCCACCATTGTAAAATAAATCCTTCTTTTTTTGCAATATCCTTAGCTCACAGCATTCGAGCATGTTTAATTATTTTCTGGGCAGCCCTAAATTTTGGGTAATGCGTCCCCTTATATTTATACCCTACCAGAGTATTTTTTTAATAGCCAGTAAACATTACTGTTTTTCTACAATTTATGTACTGTAAATTATTTTTCTATAAACTATAACCTATTTTTATTCGGTAGTGAGGGTAAAGATTTTATCTCATCAATTCTTATTTTGATTGGAAGGTGATTTTTAGAGTACAGTTTAAAAAAAAAAAATCAATGTAATGTTTTTTTCCGCTTGCAGTCATTCATACGACACACGCGGATTTTTCCCCCGTTGTATCTTAAGTTTTTGTTTTTAAATTTAAAAACAACTACCAGAGATTCTTTTAATAGTCTGTAAAGTGTAAACATTATGATTGGTTTTCCTACAGTCTATATGTACTGTAAATTATTTTCTACATTTCTATACATTCTGCAGTCACTGCAAAGATTTTATTTGATGAGTTCATGTTTTTGATAGAAGATGATTTTTGGAAAGCATTTGTTTAAGATTGGCTTTTGGCAGCCTAAACCGTACGGTTCTTTTTCACAGTAGCAGTTTCAGTTGTTTATACAACGCTAACCTTAAGTTTAACACCCTTACTTTACGTAATTTTTTCATCGTACGATTTGTTTTCAATAATAATCTGTAAACATTTTTGTTTTGTTTAAAGTATACACACCATAAGTTACTTTTCTACATTCAACACTCTGTAAAGGATTTCTCTTAAGGATGTTTCATCTTCTGAGTTGGAATGTTTTTGTTGGACAAGATTTTCGGAAAGTTTTTTTTTCTAGGGTTTCCGTAATTTTTTTTCCACTGTACGTATATAGCAGTGTTTCTTACACTCTAACAAGGATTGGAAAGTTACTTTTGAAAAGCAACTCTGATACAGTTATTGAATTAAATAACAGAATCTGTCACTTAACCCGCTTCCACACAACAGTTGTGTTTAACAGGTAAAAAAAGCTCCAAACACAGCATTAATTCTATATTAAACATTTACATGCTAAATTGGGCTAGTTTCATTTATTTTATTTCGAAAATTCAATAATTAGTACTTATCGTTTGCAAAAATTAATTGATATTTCAAAGAATAAATATGTAATATTCCTCGCTTTTAAATAGAATGAAAATATTTCATATCAACATACTAAGAATCTCGTAGTGAAATATATTTGACGTCATTTCAAACTGATCGATGTCGCAAAAATAAATTTATTTTAATTTATTGTCTAAAAGAATTAAAGTTTCTAGAGCCATTGTTGCGAATGGCAAAGGTGATTTAATTCTAATAAAAATGGCTTCCTATGCTTTTTAAATGAGCATTAAATTTTGAAGTTTTTTTACATAATTGAAGGACTTCGAATTCGAATTCTTTTCTGAAATTTTCGATGCGCTGAATTTTTTGACGTATCACACCGTAGCATTTGTAGTTTGGGCTATGAAAGTGGGCGACGGACAGACAGACAGGCAGACAGACAGACAGTTCGAATATTTTGTGTCAAATTATTTAGTGAAAATTAAAAAAAATATTCGAACCCATTTCAAAAAGTGGGATTATAGAGACCTGTAAGTTATTTACATTTATCATTAAAAAAAACGTTTGTAAAAAATATTCAATACAGCCGGAGAAATGTGGCTTATAAAATATTTTTTCTCTCATTGGATTAACACTAAGGCACTTTGGAGACCCGCGGTTCAGCCCGCCCATTCCCCCTTAAGGGGAGTCGGATGTGTGTTTCCGTCAAAAATGTCGATTTTCTGTTTTTCTTTTATTTTTAATTTGCATATCTATAGCTTTAATTTAAGACCAAGATTATCAATTTCTGCTTAGTAGTTTTCTTTTTAAAAGCCTTTTTCACAAACTATGTATACATCAGTTTTTACCTATACCTTACTTTTCTTTTGCGCTTCCTAAAATATAAGGTTTTTCAACAGTTAGGAACATTTTTCTCAGGAAATATAAAAGATATCAACATATTTTGTTTTGTTAATTATTCCCCATTAATAGCTCCTTGATTTAAACTGAGGAATTTTAAATATCTCTGCTACAAAAAAAAAAGTTATATAGCTTTAAATTGGATTTTTTTTAGGTTTTTTAATACATATTTAAAAAAAAAATCCCTGTAAAAGTATTTTTTTATACTTTGAAATATCCTCAGTTTAAATCAAAGAGCTGTTATGTAAGGAACAAACTATTAAAAAATTCATAATAATATCTCATATTTCCCGAGAAAAATGTTCCTCAAGTTAGTAAAATTAGCATGGGCGAGATACAACCATCCGACTCCCTTTAAGGTTAGCCCAACTTGTTGGAAAACTGCAGGTAAAACAGTAAGTGCGTTTTCGCTCCCGTCGCATGTCAAAGTTCCAATTGACTTCCTATTACCCATAGATATCATAGTTAAAGTATTAGATTGGCAGACCACGTGACGTCCAATGCTAATGACGGGACGCGCATGGAGGCCAAAATAAGAGGGCAAAATGGCCAGTGTTGCTGCCACTTTAAGGAGAAAAATACTACGAAAATATACCATTTAATTCTAAAATTAAAAGAAAATTTCGTAAAAATACTAGCTGCAGTTTGGAATCTTTTTAGTGAAGTGAAATCTTTTTCTAGTATTTTTTTGTTATTTTAGAATTAGATGGTATTTTTTCGCAGTATTTTTCTCCTTATAGTGGCAGCAACACTGGCCATTTTGCCCCCTTATTTTGGCCTCGATGCGCGTCCCGTCGTTAGCATTGGAGGTCATGTGATCTGCCAATCTAATACTTTAACTATGATATCTATGACATTACCACAGCGATCATCCGAAGTTCATTACTGGAACATTGCGTGTGAAAGTAGCCTTGGCCGTTTCTCACTATAGTCGAACCTCGTTAACGCGAACTCGAAGGGAGCACCGAAACATTTCGTGTTAACCATCAGGAATTTTTTCTTTACATTGAACCAGTGAATAACCAGTAATATTATGTAGCTTGTATTTCCCAGTGTTTGATATTTATTCCTATAAGTACATGAATGTATATCTAAAATTATAGCTAGAGTATATTTTCTAAATCCTCCAAAAGTCACTTTTCCCAAAAATATTTTGGTGTGGTCTTACTACAATGTGTTTAGCTTCCCTGCTATATTTTACATTCACAGTTACTTCACTCCGCTCAATGGGGAGGAATAGGGAATATATAATCCCCATTATTCATTCCTCCACGGTGAAAGCAGCCTTGGCTTCCACACTACGTTTATAACGTAAAAAGTGGAAGGTATTATAATCGTTCAGTCCGTCTGACACCCACTTTCATAGCCCAAACTACAAATGCGACGGACAAGTGTGATACGTCAAAAAATTTCAGCGCATCGAAATTAGA
Source organism: Oedothorax gibbosus (assembly GCA_019343175.1). Taxonomy (NCBI): domain Eukaryota; kingdom Metazoa; phylum Arthropoda; class Arachnida; order Araneae; family Linyphiidae; genus Oedothorax; species Oedothorax gibbosus. The sequence continues at coordinate 1,236,008 of JAFNEN010000414.1, forward strand.
ATACATTGAAAATTGCAGAAAATAATTCGAAGTACTTCAATTATTTAAAAAAAAAACTGCAACATTGAATGCTCATTTAAATAGCATAGGAAGCCATTCTTATTAGAATTAAATCACCATTGCCATCGCAACAATCGCTCGAGAAACTTTAATTCTTTTAGACAATAAATTAAAATAAAATTATTTTTGCGACATCGATCAGTTTTGAAATGACGTCAAATATATTTCACTACGAGATTCTTTTAATGTTAATATGAAATATCATTATTCTATTTTAAAGCGAGAAATATAAGTAAAAAGTGGAAGGTATTATAATCGTTCAGTCCGCCTGTCTGTCCGTCTGTCCGACACCCACTTTCATAGCCCAAACTACAAATGCTACGGACAAGTGTGATACGTCAAAAAATTCAGCGCATCGAAATTAGAATACATTGAAAATTTCAGAAAAGAATTCGAATTCGAAGTGCTTCAATTATTTAAAAAACTGCAAAATTGTATGCTCATTTAAAAAGCATAGGAAGCCATTTTGATTAGAATTAAATCACCATTGCCATTAGCAACAATCGCTCGAGAAACGTTAATTCTTTTAGACAATAAATTAAAATAAAATTATTTTTGCGACATCGATCAGTTTTGAAATGACGTCAAATATATTTCATTACGAGATTCTTTGTACGTTGATATGAAATGTTTTCATTCTATTTAAAAGCGAGGAATATTACATATTTATTCTTTGAAATATAAATTAATTTTTGCAAACGATAAGTAATAATTACTGATTTTTCGAAATAAAATAAATGAAACCAAGCCCAAATTTAGCATGTAAATGTTTAATATAGAATATTAATGCTGTGTTTGTCGCCTTCTTACTTGTTAAACACAACTGTTGTGTGGAAGCAGGTTAAGTAACAGATTCTGCTACAAACCTACTTGTTTATACCAAAAAGAACAAACACCAGAGGAAGACTTCCTTCTTTTCTTTCACATCTCCGTTTCTTTTGGTTCTTCGGTTCACTTCTCTTCATCCTGATCTCGTCTGCGTGGGTGGAGCATCTCCCGTTCTCAAAGGGGTGTGTGAAGAGGAATGTTGGAATCGTTTGGATTTTTTATTAGTGGGTTGAGTGGGAGTTTATATAGAGGGGGGGGGGGGGTGAATTTTAGTGGGTTTCGGAGTGTATACTTTTTTTATTACCTTCTTTGAAAATTGAGTTTGTAGAAGATATATTTTGTTTGAATAGGTAGACGGGAAGTAATTTTTTCAAGCGTGAGAAAAATGTTTAAGATTTTTTTTTATACATTGAACTTTAACTTTTTATTTTAACATAATTGGGTTGTTTCGAATGACGTACCTATCAGTTTTCATTTTTGCCCATTTCATTGGTTGTTTCGGTTTCACTCTCAATGCGCGTTTTAGCTTCCACACTACGTTTATAACGTAAAAGGTCCGTCTGTCCGTCCGTCCGTCTGTCCGTCACCCACTTTCACAGAAAGAACCAAAAGTCCCACAGACAAGTGGAATACGTCATTTTGAAGCAAAAAATCAGATTAGGCTACATTCCAAATTATATTAAAACATTTAAATTAGAAGTTTATTTAAAATTTAAATAACTAAAAATTTAATCTACATTGAAATAACATGCAAATTCCATTTTTATTCAATATTTTCACTGTTGCCATTTCGTTAAACGTACGAGAAACTTTATTTAAAATAAAAATAAACACTTTTAAAAGAATATTTATTTATGTGATATAATTCAGTTTGGATTGTTGTAATATCACAATAGAGTTCTTTTGATGGTTCATTATATATGTATGAAGAAAGATGCATAGAGAATTCTAACTTGGCATAAAAAAAATATGCAAAGTTTTGCTTTTTTTTTAAAGCATCAATTGCACTAATTATATATTTTTCGAACTGTAAATTAATTTAACAAACGATAAATGACTGAATTTTCGAAAAAAATGTAAATGGTAAATTGTGACGACACAAAGATATTTATTAAAAAAGATTACATTATTAATCTTCGAACTTCAAATAAATTAAGCAAACGATAAAGTCTAATTATTAAATCTGAGAAAGAAGATTAATGAAAATAATTAATTTTATCGTTTAAATGTATAATTACAACTAGCTTAAGGCTCTGTTTGCCGAATTTCTTTCTGGGGTGTATAAATAGTTTATTTCCTGTTGAGCACAAATGTTGTGTGGAAGCGGTTTAAGTGACAGATTCTGTAATAAACCTACTTGTTTTTTTCGTCTGCTGCGTTCTGTTTTATGGGCATCTTGTTTGTATTCCTGCTTTAAAAAAAAAACCTTGATCGGTTTTTATTCGATTAAATTTCAAGTATTCAAAGCATTACCAAAAACGTTAATGCTGTTGGAAAGTTTAGATGATATTCTGTCTTAAGCTGAGAAACGCTTTAGTTCTACTCGAAAGAAAAGTTCGTACACAACATTCGTTTCAGTAAGGTAAGAAAATACTGTATTGTTCCAAGCAAATGTACAGTCCCTGGACAAATTATTAGACGCACTGTATTTTTTTAAAAAGTAATTTTATGTTTCTTAAGTGTTTTTTATGCAATAATGGCATATTTAAACTTCAATATTATTGATTTTTATTTAAAAGAATTGTCGTAGACTACATATTTGTATTTATTTTTAACATATGGCAACACTGTGTTGACAAAGTGATACATGAACGTAAACAAGTACAAACCTGTATCAGCTCGTAGAAAAGATTATTTATGTGTGGAATCCTCATCCTCAAATGCAGGAGACAGTACAGTCTTGCATTGATAGCATGCCGCGCAGAATTAAAGCTTTGATAGCGGCTAAAGGTGGCTCAACTCAATATTGACTTTTACTAACATTAATTTCACTTTTCTTTAAAACTTAATAAACTTATGCTTTTCTAAATGAATGCTGTTTTATTTATGTCAAATAAATCGGTAATTGATTGGATAATATAAAAATAAAAAACAAATCAATTTAAAATAATAAAACGGTACAATATCACCCGGTAATTAATATTTTACATGAAATCTTGCAGTGCGTCTAATAATTTGTCCAGGGACTGTAATTCCAGAAGGACCAAGAATGAAAACACAACCGCTGGAACTGTTGCCACTCACGACGTGCTCATTCCAAAGGTGATTTGTGAACTCCATACATCTCTCAGCTGGATCTTCTCATTCTAAAATAAGCGCGCACATTTTGTTGGCGCTAAACTTGTTGAATGCCTGTTTGTATGGCTTACTTTATAGTGACATAAGTGTTAGTGGCTTTTGGCATTGAAACAGTTTCCTTCTTTTTTGTTGCTATACTGGTCGCCAGCTGGAACGAAATCAAATTCCCATGCCGTCTAGGCTGTCACGAACAATTTATGAGTGAGCAAAAAAAAAAGTAAACATGGCAAATGTAAAAAAAAGTCAGTTAACACGTGAGGAATAAGACAATTTGAAAAAGTATTGATTTCCTATCACAAAGTATGCTAAAAGTGATGTATTTGTATTTTTTTAATGATGAATAATGGGGGCGTACATAAATACGTCACGCAAAATTTTGTATATTTTGACCCCTCCCCCTATATCACGCTGCGTCACGTTTGATCGAACCCCTCCCTCTAAAATTACGTCACGTTGTTGCACCCCCCCCCCCTTAAAGAAAAGTTAATTTTAATATTTCCCTTAATTTCCCCCAATTAATTTTAATATAGGAGACTTATAATGCCGACGTTGTTGCATATAATTATCTCCCCATCCTCTTTCTAAAATAAAGTGTTTCTTATAAAAAAAGATTTAAATTTTTTTTTCTCAAAAGCATTATTTTATGTAAAGCAGATTTTCCTTGCAAAATTAGAAATGTTCGAATCGTTACGTCACGCTAGTGATTACCCCTACCCCCGTCCATGTCACGATCTGTCACGTTGGCGTAAATTTATGTACGTCCCTAATATAAATTTTTGCATTGCCATTAAATTTATTGGAAAATGGTGGGTCTGTAAATTAAAGCTCAACTGCACTTGAGCTAGATTTTAGACTTTCATCCACCGATAAATCATATTTTTGGATCTTTTAATAACAAATTTGAATTTTTAACTATTTTAATAATAAATTTTAAAAAGCCAGATTGGTTAGATACGTTTTCTAGTATAGTAATATAAAGGGATGGTTTTGACAATGGTAAGATTTCATAAAAATTTCTTTTAATGGGCATATTTCGCGTCTTGAGTGGCAACAACTCTAGCGGCATTGTTTCATTCTTGGTCCTGCTGGAATAGGGTATTTGACTAAAATTTTTTTTATTGGCTTAAAATATTCTTATGCCTTTTTTTCTTTTTTTTCAAATAACCCATAAAAAGGCAGAAAAATGAATTTTAAAATTAGGACGAAAAATTACTTCCGAAAACGCTTTGTGGCTGACAAGAGGGTATCTATGACGTCACTAGTAACTATAAACAAACTTTGAAACACCATTTTGGAATCTACTTTAAGCAAATTTTGAACTATCCGCTTCTGTAAAACCTCCTTCCATTATCCATATAATTCTTATTTTAATAGTAAATTAGATTAAATCCAGTTTAATTGCAAACAAAAAACATCACACCGGTTTGCTTATATATACTAGTGACATCAGCCAAATCGACGTGTTTGCGATCACGTGACGTACCGATGAAGCCATTTTAAAATGATTTGTATTAAGTATTTAAAGATTTATTTTGCAAAAATATATATACGTTTGTTATTTTTGGGTTCAAACTATAATTAATTTAATATTGGAAGGTATTTTAGCGATACAGTCAAGTACCCTATTACATTTGTTTTGGTTTCGCGAAAGTGAGTTGTGTACAAACTCTTCTTTCAGTAGAACTAAAGATTTTTTTCTCTGTTCGGTGAAATAACGTTTAAATTGCTATTTTGCAATTTCTCTTAATTTTTCCGCGTAAGACAAAATGCCATCTACATCGAAGTTTGTCAACAACATTGATGTTTTAGTATTGCTTTTCCTAGTTGAAATTTTATCCCATTAAAACCGATTTAGTTTAATAAATAGCAGGAAAAAGAACAAGTTAAACGCAAAGAATTCAAAAATAGAACACAGCAGACGTAAGGACCGCAGAGAGAAACTGAAACTACCAATGAAATCGCAAAAGGACGAGAGGGAAAACTGGAAAGAGTTACGTCATCAGAAACAAGCCAATTGTCCACACTTTTTTAAAATCCTAAAACCACCTATACAGTAATCAATTCACATAATTCATTAAAAAAACATTAAATAAGTTAATTAGTTACTTTTAACAAGGGAGACCGGTACTAGTTTTCCATGTTTCTTCTTTTTGATTGTATATTTTTTACTTTTATTGATTTTGAATAAAATAAGGCATCATTGCCTTTCTCACATGGTTATCTACATACAACATATGGATCACTGCCTTTGGTCTCTACAGTTTACAAAGTATGTTTAAAATTATCACTTTTTGAATTAAATGCAAACACGTTGAGCTGGAAAACGTGCCCCGTATACGGGGTAAATTTCCCAACTATTCTTGAAAAGACTTAACACACTTAAAAAACATTTTTATGTTTTTTATGGGTATTTATTGTATAAACTAAAATATCCCAAAGGATTATACCCAGAATATAGGTAACATTGTTTAAAAAAAAAAAGCCAGATTACTATACCAAATTGCAATGTATCATTATCACCTGGATCACTTTGAAATAAAACCAGTCGTGTAACTATAATTTGATGCCCTTTTCTAAGAATTGTCTAAAGTATTTCTAAAGATTTCAAAAAATCATATTGTGTGCCCTGAAGTTGGTTGAGATTGCTTCTCTTTTTTCTTAGCCAACCAATTTACTCCAAAGTTTTGGGTGCAACATAACATATTAATATTTTATAGTGCAATTATTCATGATCTATTGGGAATATTTAAGTTTTTGGATGCTTTTACGCTACTAAATCCATTCTTGACAGCTATTAGAGCAATGTATATCGCTTCAAAATGGAACGATTTCTGTCAGCTTTTTTTATTACTTTGTAGACAAATTTTAAACGGAAACAAAACTTTTTACAATCAGAAATTAAGGTATGATTATATTACTTGGTCATGCATTAAAGAATAATTGCATTTTTGGAATATTATGAAGGTTAGAGCACGTTTATATACAAGGCATTGTTGGAATTCTTGCTTCTTGAAATTTTGGAAAACCTGCCCCGTCGCCATGTTTTGAATATAATAGTGCCCTGACGATCAGAGGCTTAAGTTATTTTGAAAACAAATATGTATTTAAGTAGATAGAGGAATAACCTTTTACTATAAGCAATGATAAAACTATAAGTTAAGGGGGACCAGACCCCCAAACATTTTCAAAAATGACATTTCAATGTTTTTAGTGTTTCTTAAAATATGAAACCTTAGCTTTTTAACTATATCTTACATAAAAAGTTTCGAGTACTAGAAGTATTTTTAATATTTTTTTTAAAACAAACGTTGTTTAGGTAAAATTCAGTCATGTTTTCTAGGTAAGAAACCACTATTGTTTACTTTAAACGGTTATATCTCAAAACTTACTTTTTCAATGTTTATATACCTTTTTCTCAAAATCTACTGTAAGTATCAGACTCAAATTTTTTTATACGTATTTAAGAAGTTTGTTTCTAAAAACCGCTGGAGGGATTCGACTATAAATATCTTACTTTTTTTCCTTTTTAATATTATTGATGTTTTTTAGGTAAAAAAATATGTAGTTTCACTCAAAAAATTATAATTTCAAAACTAAACAAAAATTTTGAAAATGCCTCCATTAAAGTATAGTTAAACATCCATTTAACAACTGGTAAAAATTTCATTAAAAAGTGTTAGATAGATTCTGAGAAAAATGTACATAAAATAGGTCATTTTAACATGGGCTTCAATGGAGGGCTCCGGTCCCCCTTAAATGAAAATACGTTTAATTTAGGTTTGAATTTGAGCATACAAATTTACTCAATGCTGAAAAATTAAAAAAAACAGCTGTTACAAAAATCTTCAACTCCAATTGACAAGTGCATTTTTGTAGGATAAGGTGTGGAAATAACAAGACTGCAGTTAAAACGCTCTTTCTAAAGTGTAGGACAGACTTACTACTGAAATTACGTTCCACTCAATCCGAATAATTAAGATGCTATAATAGTCAACTCCTATATTAGAAACGCATGTTTGGCACGGAATAATGGAAAACTCAGAGAGCTTTCAAAACGTACGGATTTTAGAGTCACTGTTTCCGCATTTGCAGAATCACAACATTTACGCATTCGGAACAAAATTTATAAGGATCAGCTGTTGCAACGATGGTTCGACACTCAATTGAACAAGGTTTTTTGTTAGTGGCATAAGCCGGTGTTGCTTTATAAAACAAGCTGGCAGTTGGCGCCCCCCAACGGCTCATTTCCAATATAAAGCCTGGTGGAAAACTTTATACTGTGGAAAACTAGCCCCGGTCTCCCCTACTCAAGTCCCCGAATAGCCATTAAAATGCATAACTAATAGTCTAAACTGTATATTTTAGCAATCACTTATTTTATATTATTTTTCTTAAAGTAATTGATGTATTTATCCTCAGCATTTTGTAGATCTAATAATGTAAACTAATCCATATGAAAGCACACTCAATTTAGTTTTTACCAGTATAATGAATGAAAAAAATACCTTTCTTTGTAACAAAACCATCCATTTAAAAGAATAACTCCTTTAAGCTGAATTAAGGCGGAAAATATTGTACACTATAGTTTAACATGAATATTTAAACAAAGCAGTTACGGTGAATAAAACATTAACTGTAATAAATATGCGTTAGATATTAATTTCGAAGAGACTCTATTTATTCAGCTAGAATGATTCAAGCTGGTTTCAGATAACCTCCTTTTTTCCAAATTATATCGGTGTGTTGGTTTACCAAAATTGTAGCTGAATATTTTCTAAACAGCGAGTGAAACATTTACTCTATGAAACACGCTGCACTACAAAATTTGGTGCAAGGCTGCTCCATAAAACTGGTGGCGGCATGTGTTGCCTCCAGATTTAAGGGGGAATGGGCGCGCTGGACCTGGGGTTTCCAAGGTAAAGTCCATTAGTGTTAATCCTATGGTGAAAAAATATTTTCTCTGCCATATTTCTCCGGCTGTATTGAATATTTTTACAAGCGGATTTTTTTGTGTGATAAATGAAGCTGACTTGCAGGTCCCGATCTTCCCACTTTTTGAAATTGGTTGGAATATTTTTTTAAATTTTCAATAAATAATTTTACACAAAATATTCGAAACAATTTCAAAAAGTGGGGAGATAGAGACCTGTAAGTTATCTACATTTATTATTTAAAAAAAAAAACGTTTGTAAACATATTCAATACAGCCGGATAAATGTGTCAGAGAAAATAGTTTTTCCCCCATTAGATTAACACTGAGGCACTTGAGTTTGGAGACCCGCGGTCCAGCGCGCCCATTCCCCCTTAAGGAGTAACGTTATACCGCAAAATAAGATGAAGATTCAAGCTTACTCCCATTGTGTAGTGTTTCGTTTCACTACAAATTTGCAGGGATTGGAGTTACGTGTTACTTTTAACAATTACTTTTTTAGGTAACGCAGTTAGTTTTTTCACAAAGTAGCTGTAACTGTGAGGCCCAGTGGCTCAGTGGTAGTGCTTCGCATTGCCACGCCACAGGTCCGGGGGATCGAATCCCGGATTGGGCGAGGTTGACCCATCCTTTCATCCCTTAAGTGGGTCGATAAAATGGGTACCAACTATGCTTGGGAACTAAACACTGGGGGTTCCGCGTGATTCTGACCACCTTACCGGGACCTATGCCTTGCACCCCAGTGCCCTAGGTCACGAAAGCTGAAATGGGCACGGCAGGCCTTGGCCCAGTAATGGGTTGTTGCGCCGAGGAGAGTAACTGTAATTTAGTTACTTTTAGCGGTAGCGAAGTGACGAAAATTTTCGTCACTTCTCCTATCACGCCGTTCTTCACTGATATTTTCAGCACAGTTCGACGTTCCGTTTAAATTGACTTATTTTAAATTTAATTTTTAATAACGTTGAATTTTCGTCCTTAACTTAAATTAAAAAAATTACCGTGATTAGTTGCTATTCATATTAAGTGACTGTAACTAGTTGCTTTTCATGTTGAGTAACTGTCACAGAGTTACTTTTTAAAAGTAACTTTCCAATCGCTGAAAAATTTGGTGTAACACACCGAAAATTTTTAGAGTGTGTACAAGAAACCATATAAGAATTTTTTTTTTATGTAGTCAATGTTGTTACGTGGGTATTTGTGAATCCACTCTAGTGAACTGCTTTTCTAATTTATTGTTTTCTCACCCAAAACCATTTGTAGGCTACCTTTTCCATAAAGCTAGTCTCCACCAGTTTTATGGAGTAACTTTACTTTCCCCTTGTAGAGGGAGTGCACGTTAAATATGCTCCAAAATTGCTGCGTACGATGTCGCCCTTAAAGGTTGTATTGAGTGCCCATTCAGGTATCGTCTCTTGACTGTTGTTCTAAATTGAGACGCCCATAGCCTTCGTGTAGCTTTAGTGCGACGATAATTCAACCTAACATTTTCCTTCGCGACCAGCACTGTTAAGTTTAGTTTGAATTATCGTCGCACTAGAGCTACACGAGGGCTATAGGCGACGGGCGTCGTATTTTAGAACCACAGTCAAGTGACGAGCCGACACCTGAGTGGGCACCCAACGCAACCGTTAAGAGCGACATCGTACGCAGCGTTAGGACTTTGAAGGATATTTAACGTGCACTCCCTCTACACGGGGTATTATTCGTTGGACATTTTTGACTGCACGGGCCGTTTATAGGTCGGCAGTTATTTTGGCGATGCCTGGGACCTTTCGCAAGCTAGGCGAATGCCTAACCGACTGGGCTCCCTAGCCCCCCGCACTGTTAAAAATTTTGCGCTTGGTTTTACTAAAAATATGGTTCTTAGTGGCTGAAACGGCTGTGTGGTGAAATGTTTCACCATATTTTCGGTATTCGGTTGAACCCTTTCTCAGGTTTTTGTCTCCTAAACTTGAAAATTGCTTCAACCGAATACTGAAAATATGGTGAAACATTTCATCACACAGACGTTGCAACTACTAGGAACTACATTGCTCAAAACAATTAGGGGAGCACATTGCGTACTTTTGTTAACACTTTCAGTTCCAACGTTTTATTTTTTATTCTAAAAATCTAAAATTTGTGAAATAAATTCAGTATGCATCCAAAATGAAATGGTAAAAAACAGTGGAAAAAATCTTAATTTTTTAACTAAAATTTAAGAAGAAAAAAAATTGGAATCATAAATTTGGAATAAATTCTAAGAATATTTTTTCAAAATTTTATTTGTTAAAAAAAAGTTAAAATCAATCTAACATCTAAGAATGCAAGCGTGAATAATTTAGAATCAATTTATTTTATAAAATTTTTTGGGAGTGAATTTTATTTTACTATGTTTTTCACGTTTTCATTTAACTAAAACAAACATTATTTAATTTTTTAAAAGACATGATTCTTCCATCTAACGATACATTAGTACGAGCTCAACTTAGTAAGAAAAAAATCGCAAGCCGATGATTCCAAATGAAATCAATGAGGGGGTAAAAGGGTTTAAACCATGCATTCCCCTAATTCTTTTGAGCAGTGTATTATTATGGTGAAACCATGGATAAAATTTCAACCTAATCTTAATAAAATGCGGTGTAACACGTTACTCCATAAAGCTGGAAGCAGCACATGCTACTATCAGTTTTATTGAGTAACGTAACACTTATTTTGAAAAACTTCTCGTAATTATTTTCAAACCCAATTTACTGAAAGTCATCAAATATTTGTTACAACTTTGTGATCCCACCCCCAAGATATTAGTTTCAACTTCACATTTATATTTTAGTGGTACGTGACGTACGTTGAAATGACGTACGTGGCTCACACGTTTCACACACCTTGTGAAAATTCTTTAACGTTTTTAATTTGAGTCACGTTTTGGCGACGCCGAAATAGAGTGCCCCTGATTAAGGTATTTCAGTTTCAAAAGAGGTGGAATTGGAAGGTTATAAATAAAATAATAAATTCGATTTCGAAGTATAAAAGTTACCAAATATATCCAGGTAACAAGATATGGTTAGAAAAGGGTCGTGATAACGTCGTATATCGGTCGATATTGGGTTGGAATGAAAAACAGTTGAAGTTACTGATGTTGTTTCAAAGTTGGTTGGTAGACATATATATTCAGGTTTGTGTGCTTGGTCAGCGACCCGCTTATAAACCTTCGTCAAGTAAGACAGACACAACAGACAACACACACACATAAGTGGATCCATCTAATTTTTAGAGACAGAGGCCAACTAGAGGATCCCCAGAATTGGCTTGTCACCCCCAGAGGTATTGATTTGGTATGGGAACTTAGAGGACTTTCGGACCCAACAGATTTAACGAGCACGTACTCCGCATATACTCGGTAGGTCTTCAGTGGTACCGGGACTCGATCGCAGGACCTTCCGATCCCGAGACCGAGACGCTGACCACTAGGCTCACTACGGCCCTTGTTTCAAAGTAGTGCGACGATCGTCGAGAAAATTTGCCATGCGAAAATTAGCTTTCTGCTTAAGTTTAGATGAATATTCAAAATATAAGACAAATAAAGATAATAGCAATGAAAAATTCAAGACAAATTAATTTACACAAAAAAGGAATTTTAAAAACTCTGAGTTCACGTTTTTATTCAGTAAGGAAGGTATTGTAATGGATTCACAATCGGGTCATTATGTTTTTCTAATTTAGAATAATTAGCTTTTTAGTTTAAAATTATTAAGGTGATAAGTAAGTATTAATCACAAGTTCAAAATAATGTATTAAAAGAATATTTATTTTATTAGTATATTTACCATAGACACTACTTAATGAAAAATGTTTGGAAGTCTATTTGAAGAGAATAGTTAAATTAGTTTCTTCATAAGTATCTGAAATAAAATAATTCTTATTTAATAAAATAATGCAAAAAAATCAGCGTTAATAAAAAATTAGTTTGAAGTCTTGACCAAATCGTCAGACCAGGGAAAGAAAACTTAATCTCATAGACTTAATATAATTTGCATTCAATTTTTATTTAATTAACTAGTTAAAAGCTTTTCTTTTATTTAATTTAGCAATACAAAACTTTCGATTCAATCATTAATTTGCTCAACAAGACTACCTTAATTCGTACTCAAACACACGTTAAGAATCCTCAAACAGGAATACAAAAACAGTTATGATATTTTATGGAAAAATGCATTTAATGTAAAAGTTATTTAAGGTATACCTTATAATTGAAAACTCTTCATTAAATTAATTTAGAGATACAAAACTTTTTATTCAATCTGTCTGACTGTCTGAATGCAACTGAATATTAAGAAATATTAAATATCAATACAAAAAGCTATGATATTATATCTACCGCAAGACATATATTTCTAGAATCTCGAAAATGATTTTACAGTTTGTAATCGGGGAAGAACAAGTATTGGAAAACGATCTCCATTAAAAATAGTACTCGAACCTATCGATTTTGACTAAGAATCGGTTGAAAGTGAAAAAGAATCATGAAAAAAAAATGTTCGAATGCTCTGTTTGTGTAACACGCTGGCTCATTCACGAAAAAACAGTTAAAGATGTGCAATATTGGCAATCTGAATGTAAAAATTTAGCAGAACTATGGTTTTATTTTAAATAGGTATCAAGCAATAAAAGGACTGAGTTCACGAATTCTTTTATTGATTCGTTATGTTAGTTATTGATTTTTATACACGTGCAAAGTTTCTTCTGCATGCGCTTGAAATCAAGTGTTAATAATAACTTCTAAAAACTTCTCTTAATAAATAATTTCTAATATAGAATCGTTTTTCATAGTGGTGCAAATTTATTTGTTTGAAAATGTAAGCTCAAGGGGATACGGTACCCAAAACATTATTTCTAGAAATAATAACATAAACTTGTAAATTATAGTGGTTTTTTATAATGTTCACTCTAAATAAACATTTTCTAGCAATAAAAACAAATATTTACAAGTAGTTTTTCATTTATTTATAAAAAAGTCAAAATTTTGAACTTTTTTAAAACGCTATTACCCTTTCAATTTTGAGAATAACTCCACCAAACTTTTCTAGTTTGTTTTTAGTACTATTTGTTCAAGAACTGTGCATGGATGGCTACAGTTAAAAAGTAACATGCATTTATACTGAAAATCGCAAAAAAATTACAAATGATTGAATTCAACATTTAAAAAAATATATACAAAGTAGACCTTATTCCATGCACAATTTTGTGCACCCTTTATATAAGAATACAGATTACAAATTTCAAAATTCTAACTTAATTAGCAAAAAAGCCTTAGGAATTTATTAAACACAAGAATTCAAAAACGCGAAACCGAGAAAAAAGGCTAGAAGCATACGAAATACGCATTCAAACTTATAGGAATGACCAAAGAAAATATTTAATAACTTTTTTTCTACAAAAGATATCATCATGAAACTTTCAGTAAATGTTCAAAAAAATATTGCGAATAATAAAAAGTAAAAAAATGAAAAATCGATATTTTGACCAATTTTTAGGTACCCTATCCCCTTAATATACTATATGTAGTTTTAAAGGAGTTTAAAAATATCTGTAAAATAAAATACTTCTGGTCAGATAATAGAATATTGCAGGAGCACTTGAGCATGGGAATGTCACACAACAATGTTGAATGAAAATAAATTCTTTCTCGAGCCTCGATTGGTAAATCAATGACACTCGGGAACAGAGCACCAAATGGGTGCGTCGAACGAAGAAGTGCACGAATGAAAGCTCGAAGGAAATACGTCACATGAAACAAGCCGATTGGGACGTTCTGAATAATTTCCTTTTAGCTTCCACACTACGTATATAACGTAAAAAGTGGAAGGTATTGTAATCGTTCCGTCCGTCTGTCCGTCACCCACTTTCATAGCCCAAACTACAAATGCTGCGGACAAGTGTGAGACGTCAAAAAATTCAGCGCGTCGAAATTAGAATACATTGAAAATTTCAAAAAAGAATTCGAATTCGAAGTACTTCAATTATGTAAAAAAAAAACTGCAAAATTTAATGCTCATTTAAAAAAAAAGCATAGAAAGGCATTTTTATTAGAATTTAATTACCATTGCCATTCGCAACAATCGCTCGAGAAACTTTAATCATTTTAGACAATAAATTAAAATAAATTTATTTTTGCGACATCGATCAGTTTGAAATGACGTCAAATATATTTCACTACGAGATTCTTTGTACGTTGATATGAAATATTTTCATTCTATTTAAAAGCGAGGAATATTACATATTTATTCTTTGAAATATAAATTAATTTTTGCAAACGATAAGTAATAATTATTGAATTTTCGAAATAAAATAACTGAAACTAGTCAAATTTAGCATGTAAATGTTTAATATAGAATATCAATGCTGTGTTTGTCGCCTTTTTACCTGTTAAACACAACTGTTGTGTGGAAGCGGGTTAAGTGACAGATTCTGTTACAAACCTACTTGGTTTTTTTTTATTCAAGATAATTAAAGATGAAAAATAAGATTTAGAAATTGCAGAGATTTCAGTTCGACTCTGTCGTGTTTTCTCTTTTTAACCCTTCGGATTTTTGAAATTATTATTTTTGGTTTGAAAGATATGGCATCAGAGACCTATCTTTTATTTTTTTTATCCGCCTGTCCGTACTATAAGGATTTCTGATCATTAAAAAGACATGAAAGTAGATATTATTTTAGTTTTTTCAGAACTTCTTGTTTGGTATCACCAATGAACAATGTGAAAGGAAAATATAAAACTTATTTTATAAAAAAAAGGAGGAAAAAGACGACCAGTAAAGTTGTCATTCCAATAGTGAAGATAACTTTATAAATTATAGTTGTATGAAACAATTTGTTCATGTCATCAACAACGACAATATCTAATAAGCATAGATATAGTTAAAAGTATTAGATTAGCAGATCACGTGACCTCCAATGATAACGACGGGACGCGCATGGAGGACCAGAATAAGAGGGCAATGGGGCCAGGGTTGCCACCAGTTTTAGAAGAAAAACACTACAAAAAAATTTCGTTTAATTCTAAAATTACAAAACAAGACCATAAAAATTTTAGCTGCATTTTGGAATCTTTTTAGTGACTTTAAAAAAAACGTGATATGGCTTTGCTAGAATTTTTGTGGCATGTTTTTGTATTTTTAGAATTAAATGGTATTTTTTCGTAGTGTTTTTCTCCTAAAACTGGTGGCAACCCTGGCAACATTGCCTCTTATTCTGGTCTCCATGCGCGTCCCGTCGTTAGCATTGGAGGTCACGTGATCTGTCAATCTAATACTTTAACTATGATATCATATATATCTAACTATATATCAGTTGATATCACCAGTTCAACATGGTTTTATTAAAAAACGATCAACTGCAACTAATCTCCTGTCCCTCAATAGTAATATTGCCAATGCCTTAAAACTTAATAAACAACTTGATGTCATTTATACTGACTTTGCTAAAGCGTTTGATACTGTGAATTTTAACATTTTAATTCATAAATTATTATATATGGGTTTTGATGATAAAATACTTACATGGTTATGTTCTTACCTTACTGATAGATCAATGTATGTTAAATTTAATTCTGTTTTTTCTAATTGTTTTACTAGCACATCTGGAGTACCCCAAGGGTCAACTCTTGGACCCTGTTATTTCTTTTGTTTATCAATGATATAGCTGTTAACTTTCAATCTTGTCTATTATTCGCTGATGATCTAAAAAATTTTAGGATTGTTTCATCACCTAATGATCTTGTGATTCTTCAGACAGAACTGAACAAACTTGATAAGTGGTGCATTGAAAATAAGCTCTTTCTTAATACAGATAAATGCTTTGTGCTTACGTTTACAAGAAAGTTTGACCCTCATCTTAGTAATTATACATTAAATAATAAAATTATCACAAGAAAGACACACATGAAAGATCTGGGAGTTATTTATGAATCTAGTTTTAGTTTTAATTTACTATTCAGGATATTACGCTTAGAGCTTCCAAAAAATTAGGAATCCTTAAACGAACTACTTATAATTTTGACGATATTCATGTCCTTGTTAATCTCTTTAGTACTCTTGTTCGTCCAGTTCTGGAATATAACTGCGTTATTTGGAATCCTTTTAACAAGTCTGATGTTGTATCGATTGAAAAAATCCAAAAAAAAAATTCTCTATTTCATAGAACGTAAATCCAATGACCTTATCGGACCTTCCAGTTTTACTACTTTAGGATGCCGAAGATCAATATCTGTATTCAAATTTTTTTACAATATATTAAACTATAAAATTGATTGTCCTTATATACTACAAGAATTTAATTTCTTTGTTCCTAGCTATATTACAAGAAATAAATATATTCTTAAAGAACCTTTTTTTCTCTAAAAACTATTATAAAAATCAGCCATATATACAATTTATTAAACTGGTTAACAAACTCCCAGTAAACAGTGATTTATTTTTTGACAACTTTACGAAATTAAAAAGAGATATTTTATCGTTGGCCTTATAAATACTTTTTTTTCTATTCTTGTTCTTCATTATAAACTCTTTGTTGGTGTGTGTTTTATTCAATTTTAATGCATTTTTTTAAAAATTTTAATGCTTGTATTTTATTCATTTTTTAATTATTGTATTTTATTCTAATTCAATGTTTGTTGTTTAAATTTTATTCGATTTTAGTGTCTTGCCTCTGCTATGTAATTGGAAATTTTCTTTTCTGTATAGCAGTCTAAATAAATAAATAAATAAATATCTATGCTAATAAGCTACTTTATGCTCAATATCGACACAGTTCCGTAGAGATAATGATTTTTTTTTTAATAAGACTCCCCCCAAAATTTGTGTTTTCTGTTGTAAGCCGGGAAAAAGTTTTAGATTTATGTATCGCATTTGAATAATTATAATAATAATAATATTTTAAAGAATTTCAATTATCGACAGAAATGAAATCAGTATAAGAAGGGCATGTGTTGGGTCGTGAGTGGCAACAGAAATTCTTAATGAAAATAAATTATTTCTCGAGTCCCGATAGGTGAATCCATGTCACGTGGTAACAGGGGACCAATTGGAACACCGATCGCAAGAAGATAAGAATGAAAACTGGAAGAATTTCGTCTCCTGAAACAAGCCAATTCAGTATTTTAACTCAATTAAGTCAATAGGGTACTTGACTGTATCGCTAATATACCTTCCAATATTAAATTAATTATAGTTTGAACCCAAACATAACAAACGTATATATCTTTTTGCAAAATAAATCTTTAAATAATTCATAAAAATCTTTTTTAAATGGCTTACTTTTCATCGGTACACACGTGATCACTAACGCGTCGATTTGGCTGACGGCCCTAATATATATGAACAAACCGGTGTGATGTTTTTGCTGCTTGCAATTAAACTGGATTTAATCTAATTTACTATCAAAATAAGAATTATATATAGATAACGGAAGGAGGTTTTACAGAAGCGGATAGTTCAAATTTGCTTAAAGTAGATTCCAAAAGGGCGTTTCAAAGTTTGTTTATAGTTACTAGTGACGTCATAGATATCACGTGACAGCCACAAAACGTTTTCGGGCGTTATTTTTCGTCCTAATTTTAAAACTCATTTTTTCTCCTTTTTTATGGGGTATTTGAAAAAAAGAAAAAAATACGGGTCCAATATTTTTGGCATAAGAATATTTTAATCCAATAATTTTTTTTATAGTCAAATACCCTATTCCCCCATTTACGCCACTTTCCCACTAACCCACACCGTAAAAATAGCTCATTTTTCGAAATGATCTGAATACCAAACAGGAAAAGGCGGGCCACCCAATTATTTTCCATCTGTCACAAGTAACCCGTACTTAGCCACAGCAAGGGTTAAGGGAAGGTCGCTATTTAGCGTATATCGATCTGCAGGTGAAATATGGCTTCGCCTCTAATCTTCCTAATTTATCCTTTTAGGAAAAGGCGATGGTAAAGCCTTGCAAGTGCGGTCACTTGCTGACGCGGGTGTTCTTATTATTATAAAGAGATACCCTATGTTTTCTTGTTCTTAGAAATTAGGGTTAAGGAGGAATGGGCGCGCTGAACCGGGGGTCTCCAAAGTAAAGTGTATCAGTGTTAATCCTATGGAGAAAAAAATATTTTCCCTGCCACATTTCTCCGGCTGTATTAAATATTTTTACAAGCGAATTTTTTTTATGTGACAAATGTAGCTGACTTACAGGTCCCGACCTTCCTACTTTTTGAAATGGGTTCGAATATTTTTTTAAATTTTCAACAAATAATTTTACACAAAATATTCGAAGCCATTTCAAAAAGTGGGAAGATAGAGACCTGTAAGTTATCTACATTTATTATTAAACAAAAAAAAAAAACGTTTGTAAACATATTCAATACAGCAGGAGAAATGTAGCAGAGAAAATAGTTTTCCCCCATTGGATTAACACTGATGCACTTGAGTTTGGAGACCCGCGGTCCAGCGCGCCCATTCCCCCTTAAGGAGGAATGGAAGAGGTAGCCGGGTCTGAAAAAAATCTTCTCTCTATGTTAATCCAATGGGAAAAAAAGAATTCTAAAGGGGTCAATTAATCAAGTGATGCGATTTTGACGATATTTGGCTCGTCGACCCCCTCCCCTTATCGTATTTTTTTTTATTTGATTTCTTTTTAGTGAATTTTATATATTTTTTTTAAAGCTCCAACGTGTTGGAATATGGAAGACAAATATGTAAGAGTTTGCCAAATTTAAGTCGAGAAGCATATTTTACTGCAATTTAACTCTATGTTCTCCCAATTTTACGCTGATTTTTTTACGTGGTTGGTTGGTTGGTAGACATATATATTCAGGTTTCTGTGCTTGCTTTACGTGGTATGTGATGAGACCCCAATGCGTGAGATTTGGTGATGTTCGGCTCGATCTCTCCCCCCTAAATGTATCACGTCATTTATGGAAGCCCCCTAAGCCACATTTCTCCGACTGTATTGAATGTTGTTACAAACGTTTTTTAGCCTACTTTTCTTTTTTTTTAAAAAAATGAAAAAGTAGGTATTGACATGCGGTCGATGTCCGTCTGTCTGTCCGTACCTCCCTTCCAAAATCGGTTCTACCGTTCGGATCTTAAAAATTCTTTTTTTGTTACAAAGCTATGACCCAACTTTCATACTTTTTGTCCGCCTGTCTGTACGTCCGGACGGACATAAATCTACTATCTGTCGGCGAATTTCCCATTGAATAAGCATTGAAATTCAATTTTGAGTCATTAAAATCACTGTTGCCAAATCAACAATGGCATGAGAAACTTTATTTAAAAATATTTGTAGCAAAATAATTTTTTCATGAATCATTTTGGAATTACGTCATAAGATGTAGCACAATGTGATTCTTTGATTGTTCATTAATTGTTTACCAAGAAAGCGGCAAGGCATATTTTATGCATACAATTATGCTTAGTTTTAATTAACAATTAGTTTTTTAATGCAGTTTGGAGTAGTTTCATTACTATTTCCACTTTTTGAAATTGTTAATTAAAAGTGAAATAAGAAGTTCTTAAAGAACTAAAATAGCCTACTTTCCTGTTACTTAAATACTTACTGAAATTCTAATCAGGAAACAACTAGGTTCATAACAGTAAATATCATCAACAATCGTTTCTACACTAGATTTACACACATTAGAAAAAAATCGCTAAATACAGCATCCAGCTATAATTTAAACTTCTAAAAGCCAAAATCAACTATTTTCCTTAATATTCTTTCACAAATAACTTAATATTATTTATCGTCTGCTCGATTTATTTGTAGTTAAAATAATTAAATCGAAGAATAATTAAATATTTATTAATAACAAAAATAATGAAACTACTACAAACTGCATTAAAAAATGTAAATTAAAACTAAGCAGAATTGTATGTAAAAAATATGCCTTGCCGCTTTCTTGGTAAACAATTAATGAACAATCAAAGAATCACATTGTGCTACATTTTATGACGTCATTCAAAACTGATTCATGAAAAAATTATTTTGCTTCAAATATTTTTAAATAAATAAAGTTTCTCATGCCATTGTTAATTTGGCAACAGTGATTTAAATGACTCAAAATTGAATTTCAATGCTAATTCAATGGGAAATTCGTCGACAGATAAAAGATTTATGTCCGTTCGGACGTACAGACAGGCGGACAAAAAGTATGAAAGTTGGGTCTCTGAGGTCATAGCTTTCTAACAAAAAAAAAGAATTTTTAAGATCCGATTGATAGAACTGATTTTGGAATGGGGGGTACGGACGGACAGACAGACGGACGGATATCGACCGCATGTCAATACCTACTTTTTCATTTTTTTAATTCTTTCGAATTAAAAAAAAAGTAGGCTAAAAAAATTATCCAGGTAGTGTAATTATCCTGTTATATTAGTGTAATTTGTTGAAAGATAATTCGAAGTAATGAAAAAAAGTTTTGAATATCCGTTTAAATATATTTATTGAAAAAAAAATATTTTTACAATTTTGTAGCTAATGTTTTCCCCGTAATGAGATTATTTGGAATAAAACAAAGATGATTATTTTGGTTCACACATGTTTTGTATATACAGTGAAACCCCGATTTTACGTCCCCCGAATCTACGTTTTTCCCGCATTTTACGTTTTTTTCATCAGGTCCCAGCTTTTTCCGTATACTGTAATGTTAATTTAACCCGGATTGTAAGTTTGTTATTTATGGAATTTCCCGCATTTTACGTTTTCCCTGGAAAGTAAAAAAAAAGAAAAATTGTTCTAAAATAAGAAATATTTTTCCCATTCCACAGGCTCCAGTTTTCTGAAACCGGTTTTTTCTCATGGATCCTGGTTTGGCTTAGTTGGCCGTACGATGAGCTGGAAGATATCTTAGTAAAGTGGTTTAAAGAAGCTCGTGCCGCGAATGTACCTATAAATGGCGCGATACTAAGAAAAAAAGAGATTTTTGCATTCTATGTACTATTTCCCGTATTTTACGTTTTCCCCGTATTTTACGTTTTTTTTACCCAGTCCCTTGAGAAACGTAAAATCGGGGTTTCACTGTATATATATAAAAAACCAGGCAAGATTTTTTAAGTGTCACCAAAATACTTAAAGATATAAATAAATAGTGTAAATATAATTAAATACTTAAATGCTTCATATACTTAAATATATAATAAATTGTGTTATAATAATTAAATAATAGATATAGTACTTAAAGATATAAATAAAAAACTATTTTAAATTGGGAAATAGATGTTATCTGGTGGTTCCGGAGGAGGTTAACCACCTAACCGGGACATATGCCTAGCACCCCAGATCCCTTGGTCATGTAAGCTGAAATGGGCACAGCAGGCCATTAACAGACTGCTGCGCCAAGGAGTTTAGTTTAATAGATGTGTTATAAAATTTATTTGTAAATATGAATAAAAATATAATTTCGATGTGTTTAAAGAAATTTATTTTCTTCTCTTTGTAGGGGTTTCGGAAAACAAGGATATCAATGTCAAGGTAAAAATATATATTGACTTTTTATTTATACGTATTTAACAATCCTTAATTTTTTACCACTTTTATATTTGTGTACAAATTAAATATTTTTATTACTGAGTGAACATGCATTCATAAATGTTATGATTATGAACTGCAAACGTGAATAAAAATGTTTTCTTTTTTTGACAAGTGGTTCAAATAAAAATGCATCTTGGTACTTTGTAGCATTCTTCTTCTTCAATTTTTATATGCCTAATGTATGGATAATTGACGCTTTCAGTGTTTGTACCATTAAGTATAATCACGAATCACCAAAATACCATTAAGTATAATCACGAATCACCAAAATACCATTAAGTATAATCACGTTAATTAATCTAGTAGAAAAAACTGTAAAGTACAAAGAAATTTTTAAATAATATGAGTGAAAATGTGTTAATTTTTTGTTATAAAATTTGATAGGATATTTTTAAAATTTGATAATTAAAGATTTATGTATAAGAATATAAAAAATAGACGTTAGTCAGATTTTCAAACACAATTTTGTATCAACCCTTAATTGCCCAATTCATAATTATGAGTAAAGGTCCAATAATCCAAGTTTAAAAGCGCATACTACAAATTGTATCAATAATAATAAAAGAAAGAGCCTGTCTGTGTGTCTGTATGTCTGTGGATCGTAAAAGACCTACTTATACTGCCCTCAGAAATTCGAAATTTTTAACATAGATTCCCTTTAATACCAACGTGTGAACCTGAGGCTTAGTTTTTTCATATTTGTTCCAGTTTTAGAGAAAATTCGAATTTTCTGAAAAAAATACACCACTTTCGCTCAAATCCGATCATTTTTTTTCCCTTTCGTGTGGCCATTCGAGAGAAGAAATTAAAATGAACACAAAAATTAATTAAAATTGAAATTTCTTTTATTTTCTTGCCATTACCTTTAGAAACTAAATTAATGATTTGAAAAATAATTGAACGTGCCAATGAGCAAAAGTTTTTTTTTTTTAAACCTGGAAAATTGCGATGATAGTTCGTTCATATTGAGGAAGATTTTTGTGATATGAGGATGTGCATTTTATAGTGATGTATTTTTATTTTGGAATTTTAAAGCAATTTAAGTAACGGGATTTTATTCTTTATAATAAACGGGAACAAAGGCAAAGTTTATTATCCTATAGCAAATCAAGACACATATACTTGGATCGATTTGATATTCTTTTAGTCCGTGCGACCCTATCTTATCCTTTCTAGCTATTATAGTACGCCTTTGATTTTTTAAAGACTTTTAGCAAGCGTTTTAGGATTATTTCTACATTTTATTCCCAATTATTTGCATTGTGTTCCTCTAAAATTCAATAGTTCATGGTAAAAGAAAAAGACTTCATTTCTGTACACGATATCAATATACTCACTGAAGAATACAGCATCTCCCACGGCTGTAAACAAGGAAAAACGAAATTCTAAACAAGTCGCAGCGACCATTCAACGATAAAATCTCAAAATCAATTACCTTTATAATTCTTGGCAACCGGATCATCGAAGTTAACGACTCGATTTCGAACCATCATTAAGAATATATTAGATAAAAAATGGCGGAAATGTAGGGCGCAGGAGCCTTCTTTAAATATCATATTTTATTGCTAGTATTTATTTGCTAGTTTATTATAAAATAAATTTCTACTTTAACCTTCAAACCAAGAAAGCTTTCTATATGCAAACGTTGCCGCCCGTGCTTTCGCCACTTGTTATGCAAGTTGTATGAAATTATTTTGCATAATGGAAAGATCGGCCCCAGCATAGGAAAGAAGTTCACTGGGAAAACTTGACAAAATTGTAGCCAATATTCATATTTTAACTATACGCAAATCAACGTCACGTGGGAATAGACCACCAATCGGAGCACTGATCGAAAGAAGAGCATTAATAAAAGCTGGAAGGAATTACGTCAAATGAAACAAGCTAATTATAGAGATATTGAGCCATTTTATGTTACGTAAAACCATAGATATCATAGTTAAAGTATTAGATTGGCAGATCCCGTGCCCTCCAATGCTAACGACGGGACGCGCTTGGAGGCCAAATAAGGGGGCAAAATTACAAAAAAATATTGTAAAAATACTAGTTGCATTTTGGAATCTCTTTAGTGACTTTAAATCCTTTTCTAGTATTTTTTTTTGTAATTTTAGAATTAAATGGTATTTTTTCGTAGTATTTTTCTCCTTAAAGTGGCAGCAACACTGGCCATTTTGACCCCTTATTTGGCCTCCATGCGCGTCCCGTCGTTAGCATTGGAGGTCACGGGGGATCTGCCAATCTAATACTTTAACTATGATATCTATGCGTAAAACCAAATATTAATCAGTTACAGTTTTCACAAGCTGTCGGACAAAATAGCGAGGATTTTAATATTTAAAACTTTTTCGGAGCGTTCTGCAAATATATGCGTGACATTACGTCGTTAACGAACTAAATTATATTTGAAAGAAATGCATCTGTTTATCTTTAGCAATTTATTGGTTCAAAATAAGGTTTATCCTTGTTTTATGTTACTTAAATATATAAATTAAGTAAAAACACTTGTATCAAGCGATTGACTAAATGTTTATACATATATTGAGCTACATTAAAGGTATTTGAATTTCTCGATTTTATATTAAAAGCCAGAGAATTAAACCCTATCATCAACGCCAAGGATACCGTTTTATCTTTCACACTACGTTTATAACAAAAAAAAATGATTCCTTTTAAATTTGCGAAAGAAAATTAATGAAAATTATCAATTATGGCGACTAAATGCTGTTAATTGATAAAACGACAGATAAACTTTTTCGCTTAAAAATCGTTTTTAAATTTAAAAAAAAACGCGAAGTTAAATGATGTTATAAGTTACGCTTTCATTTTTACATCATTATTCTTCGAACTTCAAACAAATTTAGCAAACTATAAATACTCTTTAGTTTACAGGCGTTTAAAAGCGTAATTAGAACTAGCTAAAGCTCGTGTTTGAAGATTTTCTTTCTAAGGTGCATTAATAGCAGTGCCGGATTTCGGCTACACTCTAAAACAAGCGTGCGATTTTAACTCAGTCTGAGTTATTTCCACTCCTTTCCGTGCCGAAAATGCACTTCTCTATAGGATGATTTCACTGTTTTTCGGGGTGGGTAAAAAAATAAAAAAAACATCTGCGTCCTACACTCTTAAAACGAGCGGTTTTACTCAGTCTGAGTTAATTTCCACTCCTTTCCGGGCCGAAAATGCACTTCTCCTATAGGAGTGATTTTCACTCTTTTGTTTTAAGAGTGTAGGCCTAGGAGCCCAGACAAGAAGGGGCCCTTATAAGATAAAATCGCCAAAAATCGCCTAAAAAATTTGAATATCGCCAAACTCCAAAAACTATCACCCGACGGCCTCAAAAATTGCGTAAAGTAATTTATTTGCATTCAAATTTGAGTTTGTAAAAATGGGTAAAGAATTACTTAAGATCTAACATAGGAGAGAACAGACTCACTCTCAGTAATGTACATAGAGTCAGAAATAATGCAGTCAATTGATTATCATGACGTCATTCGGTTATTGTGCACAGAAGAAAGTTTGCCGTGTGATTTTATAAATTTCATACAATAACTATAGTAACATACTGTATTATTCTGATGTTTGTTAAAGTCGATTAAAAATTATATGTTCTGTACTATACTGTATTTAATTTGCTAAATTTCCAAATTAACTTCGAGATGGTGGTGGGGCCCCAAATGTCAAGCCCTGGGTCTTTAAATCCGGCACTGATTAATAGTGTGTGTGAAAGTGGTTCTATGTAGCAGTTACTGTTACAAAAAGCTACTCGTTTAATTCTAAGCGATATAAAATAAAATTCGAAAGCGAAAATATAAAAAACAGCTTTTCCTGTAACATTTCAGTTTAGATTCAACAGCATGTGGAGATAGTAAGTACCAATGGAGTGCTGCCTAAAAGAATTTTTGTTTTCAGGAGAATATAATTCCCTCACAACAATATTAGTTGGAGCTGAGTGGCAACAAGTGGTAAGTAAGAGTACACGAATATGAACTGTCAAGATGTGTTAGGTACACTTATGTTTAGGCATGATGGATATATGAGTGTGATTGTTTGTCTTATAAGCGTGTATACGTCTTTGGTTATGAGGGATTGTCAGTCCCATAGAGCTAATGCATTAGTTTTGGAATCATAACTTCCTCAGAAGTATTGCTTTGCCATGTTAGCCCTTTTCCCCCAGGTATGTGAATCAACATAACATCGAAATAAAACAAATTTGAAACAAAAATGTTATCTAGTTATTTATTTATACATTTTTGAAGTTTTAAAATGACCAAAATATCCAGCATATGGCGACACTATTTAAAATTTTTACCAATTAATAATTAAATAACTGGATGTTATTTTCTTTTCAATTTTGTTTAAAATTGACTTTATGATGATTCCCATACCAGGTGACAATACGATAACATGTCAAAGGAATTCTTTTGCAAAAGTTGTGATTTCAAAACTAATGCATTAGCTCTATGGGATTGACAGTCCCTCTTATGTTACTGTTCGAAACATAGATATCATAGTTAAAGTATTAGATAGGCAGATCACGTGACCTCCAATGCTAACGACGGGACTCGCATGGAGGACCATAATAAGAGGGCAAACTGGCCAGTGTTGCCATCTCTTTAAGGAGAAAAGTGCTACGGCGTCATCGAAAATATGGTAGTTTATGCTAAAATTGCAACAAAAAATACCATAAAAATACTAGCTGCATTATGGACTCTTTTTAGTGACTTGAAACGCTTTTCTAGTATTTTTGTGATAATTTTTTTTGTAATTTTAGAATTAAATGGTATTTTTCCGATGATGGCCGTAGCATTTTTCTCCTTAAAGTGGTGGCAACACTGGCCCCATTGCCCTCTTATTCTGGTCTTCCATGCGCACCCCGTCGTTAGCATTGGAGGTCACGTGATCTACCAATCTAATACTCTAACTATGATATCTATGGTTCGAAATCAATTAATGTGAATGCTAACTAGGTAAAGTTAGTACTAAATTAGTTAAAATTTTACCGAGAGAATACATATAAAAGATGCATTATAACTTAGTTGGTAAAACTCAAGTAGCCATTAACTGTCAAAATAAAAGTTAAATTTTCGCCAATTAAGTGTCAGTCAAAGTTCAAATTACGCTCTATGTAAATATTAATTTTAGAAAGTTACACCATAAAATATTACCGTAACTTTCCTCATGAATACTAGATACTTTCTCGGGATTTTTCGAGTTTTCATTGCGTCTTGATAAGTTACTGGAATTTTCAGGTCTTCCCCAGTAACATAATAGAAATATAATAAAAAGCATTTAACGAACATTCTTTAGAACAATATGGAATGGTATAAAGAGTGGACTTTGAGTTGGTGGATCGAATCCGGACAACCAGTAGTGTACAAATAACTTGAAAAATAGTGTTGAACTTTTGTATACTATTTGGACAAACCGGTCATAGACATAAGTTTTTTTGTCCATTAAAATTTTGATATTATTACGGAAGTTAATGTTCTGGGATTGCTTCGATTTTTGGGGAAAAGTTACTGATAAACTCTAGGAACACTACTGGTAAAAATTGGGCATATTAAATGCCTGAAAATTCGCAAAAACGTTGCGAAATTGTTTTTGCAGTGTAGTATCCTCAATTAAAGTTATAACATTACCAAGTTAGACTACAGACGCCATTTCATAAACGTAAATATTAATTATGTTAGTCAATATTAATACTAATCAAATGTCACGTTAGTACAAACGGTTAAGTTCTTTAAAATTAAAGACTGGGAGGATTAAAACTCTGTTCAACAGTTAACAAATACTGTGTTCAAAGTGAGATTTTTTTTCCATCTGTTTCAACTAGTGCATTGTCTTTAATGTTAATGCATGTTAGCTATTACTGATAAGTGTAGCTAGACGAAGTTCGAAAACAAAATTAAATATGTCCTGTCAGATTAATGTAGTAACACCGACAGATTTCGAGCCGTAACTTTTAAAGATAAATAAAGATGGAAAGTTTGTATATGAAGCATGGCATGCACATTAAATGTGCTTTCATTTTTTCGCATATGCGGTCTTACGTTAAAAGTTAAATAAATGTTTAATTTTCTATTTCGCGGGCGCACACTCTTAAAACAAACGAGCGGTTTTAACTCAGTCTGAGTTAATTTCCACTCTTTTCCGTGCCGAAAATACACTTCCCCTATAGGAGTGGATTTCACTCTTTTTGCGGAGTGGGTAAAAGAAATAAAAGAAAACAATCTACGTCCTACACTCTTAAAACGAGTGGTTTTAACTCAGTCTGAGTTAATTTCCACTCCTTTCCGGTGCCGAAAATGCACTTCCCCTATAGGAGTGGATTTCACTCTTTTGTTTTAAGAGTGTAAAATTGAATTATTACTCGGAACAGAACACACAGTTAAAGGACCACAGTATACACAGTTAAAGTTCATTGGAAATATTCCATTTGGCGGCTGCTGTACAATATTGGCGACTATATCGCCTGCGCCCGCGAAATGGAAAAGTACAAATAAACGTCGCAAATTCATGTTCACTCTTAAAACAAACGAGCGTTTTAACTCAGTCTGAGTTAATTTCCACTCCTTTCCGGTGCCGAAAATGCGCTTCTCCTATAGGAGTGAATTTCACTCTTTTTCGGAGTGGGTAAAAGAAATAAAAGAAAACAATCTGCGTCCTACACTCTTAAAACGAGCGGTTTTAACTCAGTCTGAGTTAATTTCCACTCCTTTCCGGTGCCGAAAATGCACTTCTCCTATAGGAGTGAATTTCACTCTTTTATTTTAAGAGTGTTGGTTTTATCTGTTTTTATATGCTTAGTAATAAAAGACTATTTGCATAAATAGTATATCAGTAAACATAATATTTATACACTCTATGTCTGTAATATGTGCTATATATGTGTATTGTGTTCGTAGTAATTTGTTTTTGTTTCTTAATATTATTTATATATGACATGTTATGCCATACATATATTTGAAACTATTCGAAAGAAAGTTCTAGTGCAATTAGTAAAATAATCGCCGAACTACTTCATCAATTTACTTTGAAAAGTGTATACGTAAAAATCTTTTATAAAAAATATTACTTTTTGGCGTGAATCTTGCAATGAGTGTCTTGTAAAAAATAATTCTTCAAATCGTGTCAGTTTAAAGATGCGTCAACTCAAAAGTGTCAGTTGTTTCTTGCATGGTACGCATGTGCTACATGTGAAATGTGTGCATACTATATTGTCATTTAAGCAGCATAACTGAATCGTTATATGTAAAAGGGGTCTAGCATTTGAGTAATCACCCAATTCGTAGATATATCTCGATCTAAGTTCTTTGTTTTTGCAATTAGTTTAATGAACTGTTCCTAACACTCAACATGGAAGAATTTCGATGCATTTCAAATACAATAAGTAAGTTGCATGAATTTCAAATTCATTGGCAGACAATAGCCCTTTTAAAAACAGGTCGAATGCTACTTTTCACACTAGTAAAAAAGTTATTAAATTAGTCAGTAATTGAGTTTTAAGTACGGGATGCGTCACTTCCGGTAAAAACACTCACGATCCTCTTGCAGTGCGTAATGACGTCAGGCTTGGCTTTTTTTGTCCATTTTGGCGAGCGATAGCGAGCAGGAGGCGGAAAAGCAGGGGGCGTAAAAATATTCAATACAGCTGGAATAATTTTAAGTGATAATCTGAAACACTTTAATGGGAATGTTTCGGGCTATAACGCTCTTATTTTCAGTTTTATCCGTACTGGATTTCATTGGTTGCTTCGGTTTCACTCCCAAAATGACTGATATTGTTGAAAAGAATTTTTCTTTCTTGCAAGATTTCTTTTTACAAACGTTTTGAACAACCAACATAAGAACAAGAAGTCGGCATTTAAAAAATTTAATAAGTGAAATGTTCTTAGAAAACTCATTTTCGAATACCAAAACATAAGTAATTCCAGGCAACAAATTACAACAAACCGTTGGAGCTGTTGCCTTATAAACGACGTGACAAAATAGTTTTTACAAAACGAATCAGGCCAAATAGTTTTTACAAAACTGACTCAAAACTTTTACAGTCGCAACTTTCCCTTAATAAAAAATATTGAGGTAATAAATAATCCCTATATAATTCAATCTCAAAATGTAAAAAGGGTCCATCTTCATAGGGGGTCAAGCAACATAGGAACATTTCCCTCTGCACTCACCCTTCATGAGTATTTTCATTATTTATCAATGTTATTCAGGTTCATTTTTCATCTGAAGTGAGAAGACTTCAGTTTGGAGACGTACCCGCTCCCATTTCTCTTTAAGAGGGACTGTCAGTCCAATAGAGCTAATGTATTAGTTTTGGAATCATAACTTCCGCAGAAGTATTGCTTTGCCATGTGAGCCTTTTTTCCACAGATATGGAAAATCTACATAACATCGAAATGAAAGAAATTTGAAACGAAAATGTTATCTAGTTATTTAATTCTGTATTTTTAAAGTTTTAAAGTTCCAAAAACATACTGCAGATGGCGACACTATTTTAAAACTTTATCAATTAATAATTCAATAACCGGATATTATTCTCTTTTCAATTTTGTTTTAAATCGATGTTATGATGATTCCTAAACTTGGTGAAAATGGGATAAGATGGCAAGACAATTCTTTTGCAAAAATTATGATTTCAAAACTAATGCATTAGCTCTATGGAACTGAAAGTCCCTCTTAAAGTTTTACGAGTAGATAACAGACATATACATATAAAAAATTTAAGTTATAATCTTAAACACTTTAATTAACCATCTTTCTAAGTATAGATAAACTATACAAAAGTAGATGAAGCATTAGCAAATAGAGTCCAAGAGTAGAGTAGAGTTTTGAAGAAATAAGCAAATAGAGTTTTGAAGCAAATCTCCTATGCAAATGACCCCCTTTTAAAATTTAATGATTCAATTATTTGGGGAAATATATATTTAATTTAATTTTTAGCTTTATCTATGTACATTCATTAACATTCATCTTTACAATTTCTTTAAGAAACCGTTATTACTCACGGCCAACTTCAATAACAAAGCCAGAGAAGCTCTCCCAAACATGAGGGTAGACGGAAATTTTGACGTCACTGTTCCCAGTGCCGAAGATCGAGAAGCTAGTTCGGACGCATTCGGAACCCAAAAAATCTGGTCAGCTGTGAACGAGTGGTTCCGAACAGGTTTCGAGACAGGTTGTCTTCATCTTCGCAACAAAGCCACTCGGAACTATGACGTCAAAATTTCCGTCCTCGAGCTTGTTTGGGAAAGCTTCTTCGGCCTTAGTAGTTGAGTAGGCCGTGTATTACTGTCCAACTTAATCATAATGTTGTCTATTTTATTATGTAATTTCGTACAACTATTTTTAAATTATTTATTAACTATTTTTTAACTATTCAGGTTATATTAATTATTTAGATTTATTTTTCAGCTTATAAGCTGATACCGATCAAAATGTATGTGTACGTTACTTTCAGATTGTTTTTGTTGTTCTTTTCAGTGTGCAGTTTCGTGGTCCATAAAAGGTGCCATGAATTCGTCACATTCAAGTGTCCGGGAGTCGACAAGGGAGTCGATTCGGACGTGAGTACTTTACATTACACCACTTTTTACGGTTAAAAAATAATTAAAAAAACAAGTAGGTTTATAACAGAATCTCTCACTTAACCCGCTTCCACAAAACAGTTGTGTTTAACAGGTAAAAAGACGACAAACACAGCATTGATATTCTACATTAAATATTTACATGCTAAATTTGGCTAGCTTCATTTATTTTATTTCGAAAATTCAATAATTATTACTTATCGTTTGCAAACAAATAATTTATATTTCAAAGAACAAATATGTAATATTCCTCGCTTTTAAATAGAATTAAAACATTTCATATCAAACGTACAAAGAATCTCGTTCGTAAAGAACCCATTAACGCCTTCATTTTCGAATAAAAAGGTTAAAATTGATTGGTAATGTAACATTAATTGGTTTCTATGGGTACTGATGCATGGAGTAAATAATTATTAGTTTGTAAAAGAAATATTTTGCACTACGCAACAATTGTGATCATTGCTTACTAAATATCTTAATAACTTTTTAAAAATAAAAACTAATATATATATATATATATATATATATATATATATATATATATATATATATATATATATAATATATATATATATATATATATATATATATATATATATATATATATATATATATATATATATATATATATATATATTATATATATATATATATATATATATAATATATATATATATATATATTATATATATATATATATATATATATATATATATATATATATATATATATATATATATATATATATATATATATATATATATATATATATATTATATATATATATATATATATATATATATATATATATATATATATATATATATATATATATATATATATATATATATATATATATATATAATATGTTCGAATTTAAATATTTTAAAAAAGTTATTTAGCTATTCAAACTAACCTTTAACTACACAATTAAACCGAGTTATTAAAATCATTCACTAAAGATTACAAAGCATTAGAAAGAAAAAATATCTTCAGCTGTATACTGTTTCCTGATATAACCATCAAATTACTACATATTTGTTACTGAAAGGTACATATATATTCCGGATTGTGTGCTTCATCAGAGACCCGCTTATGAAGCCTTCGCCAAGTACTATTTGTTACACGAGTAAGTAAGCAAGCAATAACCTTCCGCATCGGGGACGGATATTTATCAATAGATTATTAAAATACCATCTCTCTTTCGAGGGTTATGGGTTATTCCACATAACTAGCGGCTCAGAACGTCACAACGACTTGCCGTTGATCGGGCTGTGACACTAATGGCCAATACCTTGCAGTGGGGAAATCTATGCATTTGAAATGGAACCAGGCTTTATAATGTATCGAGTTACAGTGGATTGTCCTTTAATCAGTTTAATTTTAGCTTCCACACTACGTTTATAACGTAAAAAGTGGAGGGTATTATAATCGTTCAGTCCGTCTGTCTGTCACCCACTTTTATAGCCGAAACTACAAATGCTACGGGCAAATGCGATACGTCAAAAAATTCAGCTCATTTAAAAAGCATAGGAAGCCATTTTTATTAGAATTAAGTCACCATTGCAATTCGCAACAATCGCTCGAGAAACTTTTTTTTCTTTTAGACAATAAATTAAAATAAATTTATTTTTGCGACATCAATCAGTTTGAAATGACGTCAAATATATATCACGACGAGATTCTTTGTATGTTCATATGAAATATTTTCATTCTATTTAAAAGCGAGGAATATTACATATTTATTCTTTGAAATATAAATTAATTTTTGCAAACGATAAGTAATAATTATTGAATTTTCGAAATAAAATAAATGAAAATAGCCAAATTTAGCATGTAAATGTTCAATATAGAATTAATGCTGTGTTTGGCGTTTTTTACTTGTTAAATACAACTATTGTGTGGACGCATGTTAAGTGACAGATTCTGTTACAAACCTACTTGTTTAAAAGTGGGATGGATTAAATTGAGAAATTATAAACAAAGTGTATACAGTAGAACTCCAATTATCCGAAGCAATTGGGACCTAACTACATTAAGATAATCAGAAATTTGGATAATTGTAGTGTTTAAAAAAATGTAGATTTTAATTAATTGCTTTATGTATTGTTGGGCTGTGAGATATGTAGTTCTAGTTCCGGATCAGACTGGACTCTGGCTCTACGGTTTCTTTTCTCTAGCGATAATACAGAACGTTTTTTTTAAAGTCATGTTGAATGAAAGATATCGGAAGTTTTCTGCAAAATATATCCAAAAGATAATTTAATACAAATACAAAAATTGTCGACCAACAACAGGCCAAAGGCAAGGTTGGTCCAAAATAAATCTAATACTTTACCAGTTTCCAATGACTATCAAGATTCTTCTTAAAATCTTCTACTCTCTTCGAATACACCACATAATCTGGTAAAGCATTCCACTCATTGACAACTCTATTGTAAAAATAATGTTTTCTTACCTCCCTTCTAAAGCATGATTTATTCAATTTGTGATCATGTCCTCTGGTCCGGCTATTTAAGGTAAATATTAAAGGTATTTAAGGTAAAATTTATATAAATAATAGATGAGTGCATAAAACAAAAGCAGTTACAGTTAGTACAAAAATGTATGCGCTACATATAAACTTCCTCTGTTGGATGTCAAGAATACTGTTTTTTTTTTGGTCGGTAAAAAAAATACTGGGTATGACTTCCAAAATAAAAACGACCAGTAAATGATATTACTGAATATTAGAAAGACGAACAGTAACAGATATTCCGGGTGGAAATTAATTTTCTAAAATTCGGATATTCAACAACGAGCTTTGGATAATTGGAGTTCTACTGTAGTTTAATAATTTGTTGGGCGAGAAAACAGTTACTGATCCATAAAGGTTAAAATAAATTTAACTTAGAACGTATGCTTTCAAATGTTACTCAATATTATAATAAAGCTTTAAATATCAGTCAAAAAAACTCTTTGATATTAAAATTATGACTTACAAATCTTCGAAAAATATAATTGTTCGAAAAATATGTTTATATAAAGAATTTGTTTATTTTTCGAGAGTGAAGAGGTAAACAGCCGATACTAGTTAATGCTTTTTAATAACTGATAAATAGTTGCTGTCATACAATAACTGATGAAATTTTATGACAATGAATCAATTATAATGTTCATTTCTGGTGTTCAATTGGGTAAAAATACTTATTTTTTCTTTCCAATAGGATGCCCGGACGAAGCATCAGTTCGTGGTGCACACGTACACAGGACCCACATTCTGTGACCATTGTGGGTCGCTGCTGTACGGCATTATCCACCAGGGATATAAGTGCAAGGGTGAGTATGAAGATAGTGTTTCTGCAGGGATTAAAACATAGATATCGTAGTTAAAGTATTAGATTGGCAGATCACGTGACCTCCAATGCTAACGACGGGACGCGCATGGAGGCCAAAATAAGGGGGCAAAATGGCCAGAGTTGCTGCCACTTTAGGGAGAAAAATACTACGAAAAAATACCATTTAATTCTAAAATTACAAAAAAATATCGTAAAAATACTAGCTGCATTTTGGAATCTTTTTAGTGACTTTAAATCCTTTTCTAGTATTTTTTTTGTAATTTTAGAATTAGATGGTATTTTTTCGTAGTATTTTTCTCCTTAAAGTGGCAGCAACACTGGCCATTTTGGCCCCTTATTTGGCCTCCATGCGCGTCCCGTCGTTAGCATTGGAGGTCACGTGATCTGCCAATCTAATACTTTAACTACGATATCTATGGATTAAAAGTTATTTTCGAAAAGTAACTCTGTTACGGTTACAGTAACTAAATATGAAAAGTAACTATTGACAGTTACTCAATACGAAAGCACAGTTACTTTTAGAAATTTCAAGTTATATAAGAAACATTAAAATTTTACATTTTACCGGTTTTCAAAGAGAACTAAGACTAACGAAATAGAGACAATCCGAAAAAGTTAAGAACGAAAATTCAGTAATGTTAAAAGTTAAATATGGGCCGTAGGGAGCCTAGTGGCCAGCGCCTCGGTCTCGAGATCGGAAGGTCCCGCGATTGAGTCCCGGTACCACTGAAGACCTACCGAGTATATGCGGAGTACGTGATCGTTAAATCTGTTGGGTCCGAAAGTCCTGTGGTCGGCCATTGCGCAGTTTACCACGGGTACAGGTCCCTGGAGACTATTTCCTTCCCCTTCAGGGACATGTCTAAATTGTGGAGATGGCGATAGATGTCAGCATCTGTCATGTATGTGTGTGTATGTCGTGTCCGTCCTTCTTGACGAAGGTTTATAAGCGGGTCTTTGTGACCAAGCACACAAGCCTGAAAATATATGTCTACCAACCAACCAAGTTAAATTTTAAATAATTAAATTTAAGACGAAAGTTGAACTGTGTCGAAATTATCCGTGAAGAGCGGCGTGAGAGGTAACACGGAAAAGTAACGAAATTTTTTCGGTACTTCGTTACTGCTAAAAGTAACTAAGTTACAGTTACCGTCTGAAAATGTAACGGAGAAGGCGTTACCTGAAAAAAGTAACTGTTTACAAGTAACGCGTCACTCTAATCTCTAAGTTTCTGCAAGGGAATGTGTTACAAGCGCACTAAAAAAATGGGTTCCGAAAAACGATACACCCGTCAGAGGGCGCGCTGAACAGGAAAGTCCTCGGTTCGCTGCTATACTTTACTGCCGTGGGCAGATAAACATCAGGGCCGGATTTCTAAGTAGGCTGTAGCCTAGAGCGGCGAATTTTTCGGGCGGCAAATTTTATGACCAATTAAAGCGACATTGGGCATAAAAAAATTCTTATAAAGATTCTAACATTTATGGCTGTCGCGAGGGCAGTTGCACTCCTACCACCGCATTTGGAAGTTGAAAGAATAATTGCAAATTGCAAAAAATTCGCCTATTATTTCGCTTTCGATTTAGAGTGTAAAATTACATAGATGATTCTAATATGTAGACAGAAAAAAATAGTCAAGAAACCTATTCCTGGGATATCTTACAACGGAAGACGGGGAAGGGAAAACAACATTCAGACGTCGACCAATAAAAAGCACGAATAAATTCAATTCTAGCCTACAGGCGGAAAATCTTTAAATTTGGCCCTGGGTAAACTGCAGTATTTAGACAAAGGACCTGGATCATTGTTGTAAGCACTCCGATAGCTCTAGTAAATAAGAAAGAATTCTGAAAGACTGATTAGTTCGTATGGCATTGGCTTAACTTGGATGGAATCGTGACCAAAATTGGATAAAATTTAGAAACAATCTAAGCAACCAACCTAAAAAACTAGGAGCAAATGCATGTTACCTAGGAGCATTAAAGAGTAAGTGAAAAAATACTTTAAAAAAATTATCCACGAACTTTGGAATCTACAATGGCCAACTGGGATATTTTAAAATCGCCGGAGTTGCGTGCTTATAGAATCCGGAGTTACGCGATTATAGAATCAATTAAGTTCCGTAATTTTAGCATAACAGAATTCCAAAATTTAAGACATTTTTTTATTTGCTTCAGTCGGTTTTATTATAATGCATAAATAGCTGTTTACGACATTAAAAAACCCCCACAAAACAACTGTACATAATTAAATCTTGAATACATCCGATAATAAATACACTTAAGAGACTCACTTACATATCCCGATTGTTTCCCAATAGATGGCGCCAGTACATATTTCTATAAGTCT
This sequence comes from Oedothorax gibbosus, assembly GCA_019343175.1. NCBI lineage: Eukaryota > Metazoa > Arthropoda > Arachnida > Araneae > Linyphiidae > Oedothorax > Oedothorax gibbosus. The sequence goes on from JAFNEN010000414.1 coordinate 1,272,949, forward strand.
GATATGAAAGATATAAACACATGTACTGAAAATAATGCTTCATTTAAAACGAATGAAGATAATATAAGTATAAAGGATGTTTATAAATAAAAGAAGTGAATTCATGATACATTTAAAGAAATTGCTTTCGACTTTGTATTAATGTTACTTATTAATTTTTTTTAATGCATTTTAATCATTTGAATATTGAAGCAAAAGACCTTATACACTCATAAAGAGGTTCTTATAAAATGTAAGCTATGGAAATTTGTTTGTTTCATTACATAAAATATTCCACGCGTTTTTAATTATGATTTTGTAATGTAAGCATCAAAATCTGTGCAACATCGAAGAAAATTTTGGATATAGATCGCAGGAAAAAGTAAATTAAGTGAAACGTCAAAAGGGATTTGAATTAGAAATTTCTGACAACGTTATTTATGCAACTTTCACTCAAATTTTAAGGGCCCGGACCTTCTCAGAATCCTCCATATGTTCGTCAAAAACAGATTCTTAATTTAAGGAAGACTTTTGCCTTTATAAAGGAAAAATGGTGGAGGGTCATCCCATTGTGGTAAAGGGGAAAGAAAAATAACTCTCGCCCCATCAAAGAGGTCTGGGCCGACCTGGTTTCGAACCTAGCATCTCTTGCATGTTGGCTCACTACTAAATCGACTGTGACAAATGACTCGGTCTTGAGTTTCTCACTGTCATACTGCGCTTTTCTCCCCATTATTGGAGAGTATACAAGTTTTCTGAATACCGTAGCAAGTTTGAACGCAGCTTATGTGTCTATGAAAAAAAGGGTCTGATCTTCTACAGGGACCGTTATACAGGGCCGGATTTAAAGATTTGCCGCCCCTGTCACAATATTCTCCCCCTTCGGGGAAAGGTAGCTGGTTAGCTGCAAAATTGGGTGGTACGTGCTGTTTAAAATAGATACACATATTAGAATCATCTATGCACCTTTACAAGCTAAATTGAAAGCGAAATAGACGATTTAAAAAAAAAACAACTGTTCGACTATTTTTCTTTCAACTTCGAAATCCGGGAGGAGGGGTGCAATTACCCTCGCAGCTACCATGTTTGCTACGAAATATTAGTACTATATATACGTTTACGGTGTACGCATTAATGTAAATTATTTGTTTTGTTTCTTAAAAATATTCGTATCTTTATAATAATTTTTTTATGCCGAATGCTGCTTTAATTGGTCGTAAAATTTGCCACTCCAAAAAAATTCACCGCTCTAGGCTACAACCTACTTAGCCTATTTAGAAATCCGGCCCTGCCGTTATACCTCGCCTAGGGCTTCCAAATTTTAGGTGCCCCTAAATTTCAGTTTATTTTATGAAGATAATTGCGGACTTTTTTAGGCCTTTCTTTGCTTTTAGCTTGACTTTAACCTCACATGATTGGTCTGATTGATGTTATAAGGAAGCTATAGAAATAGAAAAAAAAATCTGATGCATCGGGCCACACAAATTTCCACAAAGGGCCCCCAAAATGTGTTGTGCCTAAAGTCTGTGTTTTTTTTAGATCAGGCTCTGATGTTAAAATTAAGTTTTCTTTGTTGTTTGTAGCCTGTGATATGAATGTTCACAAACGATGCCAAGAGAGCGTTCCCAGCCTTTGTGGATGTGATCACACAGAAAGGCGCGGAAGGATTGAACTCAAAGTATCTGCTGTCAACAACAAACTGGTCTGCGAAGGTAAGCAATCCAATGCAATAACTATAACACTAGAGTAATTACTCTATACTAGAGTAGTTAGTAGATAAGTTACTCTATACTAGAGTAGAAAAACAACATTTTTAAACAAGTAGGTTTGTAACAGAATCTGTCACTTAATCCGCTTCCACACAACAGTTGTGTTTAACAGGTAAAAAGGCGCCAAATACAGCATTGATTCTATATTAAACATTTACATGCTAAATTTGGCTAGTTTCATTTATTTTATTTCAAAAATTCAATAATTAGTACTTATCGTTTGCAAAAATTAATTATTATTCCAAAGAATAAATATGTGATATTCCTCGCTTTTAAATAGAATGAAAATATTTCATATTTAACATATAAAGAATCTCTTTGTGAAAAATATTTGACGTCATTTCAAACTGATCGATGTAGCAAAAATAAATGTATTTTAATTTACTGTCTAAAAGAATTAAAGTTTCTCGAGCGATTGTTGCGAATGGCAATGGTGATTTAATTCTAATCAAAATGGCTTCGTATGCTTTTTAAATGAGCATTAAATTTTGCAGTTTCTTAAATAATTGAAGTACTTCGAATTCGAATTCTTATCTGAAATTTTCAATGTATTCTAATTACGATGCGCTGAATTTTTTGACGCATCACACTTGTCCGTCGCATTTGTAGTTTGGGCTTTGAAAGTGGGTGACGGACGGACGGACTGAACGATTATAATAGCTTCCACGTTTTACGTTATAAACGTAGTGTTGAGGCTAAAAGCATCATAGATTTGTTTTGGGACTTAAAAATAAGCTAAGCCTCTCATTAATGCCGACATCATAAACCCCTTGCAGTTTTTTCAACTATGAAGGGAAATTTTTAAAAACCGTACGCCCGTCAACAGCGTCTCTGCCATCAGTAATTGCAGCCCAAGAAAATTATTGTAATTGTATAATTTGTCTATTAAGGGGGACGCGGTACTCAAAATTTAGGGCTGCTCAGAAAATAATTAAACACTCTCGAATGCTGTGAGCTAACGATATTGCAAAAAAAAGAAGGAATCCTTTATAACGGTAGAGGTTTATTGAAAATTATATAGTCGTTTGGTAAAATGGTTTTTTTTATGTTGATTTTTTGAATTTTTAATTTTTTCGGCTTGTGGGGGAATTGTTAAAACCCTAAGGTTTTTAGGTAAATTAATGTAGAGCTCCAGAATTGTTTTCCTGTATTGAGGCATATACTATTAACAAAATTTGGTATGGGATAAGGTCTAGTGTGAAGTTAGTTTTTAAAAAAAAATGATGAAGTTGAAAATTCACAAAAAATCTTATTTTGGGGCAATTTTTATACATAAAGCTACATAACTGTTCTTGTTTAACTGTTAGCTCAATATCCATACCAACTTTTATTAAGAGATGTTGTGGGAACATTTAAAAAAAAAATCCATTAAAAAATCCTTAAAATTGTAGGAGGAGTAGCATTTAAAAAAAAAAAAACGTTAAATTTTTTAATTAAAAAAAACGTATGTTTCAATATTTATTATTTTTACGTATATGTTTATTGAATGTTAGTTCTTTGTAAAAATAGTTTAATTTGGATGTTAGCTATAAAAATACTGGATTTAGTTTTTTGTGTACCGCGTCCCCTTAAAAAACAGACTTTGTGTAAAAAATTACAAATGATCAGATTTTCTCTGCAAATGTTACGGAATTTTTCTGGCACACTAGCTGACATTTTTTGTTGTTGTAAGAACAAGTCTTTTTGTTACAGTGTATATAAGATACAATTTCCAATGGAATAATTCTCTTCTCCAGTGCGTCAGGCGCGCAACCTGATTCCGATGGATCCGAACGGTCTGTCCGACCCGTACGTGAAGATGAAGCTCGTCCCGGACACGGGCGAGTCGGTCAAGAGGAAGACCAAAACAATCAAAGCCAACCTCAACCCCACCTGGGGAGAGACACTCTCTTTGTAAGTGCACATCTAAGCACATCTTGTACAGTCCCTGGACAAATTATTAGACCCACTGCAAGATTTCATGTAAAATATTAATTACCGGGTGACAGTGTACCGTTTTATTAGTTTAAATTGATTTGTTTTTTTAGTTTTATATTATCCAATCCATTACCGATTTATTTGACATCAATAAAACAGCATTCATTTAGAAAAGCATAAGTTTATTAAGTTTGAAAGAAAAGTGAAATTAATGTTAGTAAAAGTCAATATTGAGTTGAGCCACCCTTAGCCGCTCTCAAAGCTTTAATTCTGCACGGCATGCTATCAATGCAAGACTGTACTATCTCCTGTATTTGAGGATGATGGTTCCACACATAAATAATCTTTTCTAGGAGCTGATACAGGTTTGAACTTGTTTACGTAAATGTATCACTTTGTCAACACAGTGTTGCCATATGTTAAAAATAAATACAAATATGTAGTCTACAACAATTTTTTAAAAATAAAAATCAATAATATTGTAGTTTAAATATACCATTATTGTAAAAAAACTCTTAAGAAACATAAAATTACTAAAAAAAAATACAGTGCGTCTAATAATTTGTCCAGGGACTGTAATTAAATAATTAAGGGCCTCAGTGTTAATCCAACGGAGAAAAAAAAATTTCTAAGCCACATATCTCCGGCTGTATTGAATATTTTTACAAACGGTTTTTTTACGTGATAAATGTAGCTGACTTACAGGTAACGACAGTCTCACTTTTTGAAATGGTTTCGAATATTTTTTTTTAAATTTTCAATAAATAATTTAACACAAAATATTCGAAGCAATTTCAAAAGGTGGTATTATAGAGACCTGTAAATTATCTACATTTATCTATTTTAAAAACACTGTTTGTATAAATATTCAATAGAGCCGGAGAAATGTGGATTAGAAAAAATATTTTTTCCCCACATTAGATTAACACTGAGGCACTTTAGTTTGGACACCCGCAGTCGATCAGGGTCATTGGCCCTTAAGCTGCGTTTACAGAACGTGAATAAAGTGTGGGTCTGTAGTTGTTGAATGTTGTTGCCAAAACCTAGGCCCTAGAGCATCCCGTGAGGGTGAAAGTCTGACTTCTGCTTCGAGAGGGCTCCACTTCCTTAATTTATGCACGTCGCTGAAGGGGAGGGGCATTTTTGCTCCAGACAATTTGTAACCAATGTAACTGTGCCATGACTGACCATCAGACTTTCAGTTTAGTTCGAATTATCGTCGCACTAGATCTACACGAGGGGTATTGGCGACGGGCGTCGTAATTTAGAACCACACTAGACTTTCGGACCCACAGATTTAACGAGCGTGTTCTCCGCATGTACTCAAGACAACACAATATTCCCATGCCTTATCCGGAATTGGAAACCGGACCCACTTCGCTTGAAAAGCGATGGTCGAAACCGCCATACAGACTAGAACTAGGCACGCGTGTCTATAGCTTTTTAGAAACGGGGTAATACTTGTTAAATGTTCCATTCGGTCTCTACTACTAATAATAACTAATGCTTATTATTCGTCCTCAGCGACATGAAACCGGAAGACAAAGACAGGAGGTTGCTGGTCGAGACGTGGGACTGGGAGAGAACTTCGAGGAACGACTTCGAAGGGACTGACATTTTTAAGTCGCTTAGTGTGGGACGGACAATTTTAGGACACCATGTAATTAAATGCTCCATTAGGTCTCTACTATAAATAATCAAAGGGTCTGACAATTTAAACTCGATTATTCTTTGTGCCTTTTGACTTCGAAGGGACGGATAATTTTAAGTCATAGTGTGGGACTGACATTTTTTTTTATCGTAGTGTGGGACTGACAATTTTAAGACACCTTGTAATTAAATGCTGTATTAGGTCTCTAGAAATAATAATCAATACCTTCGCCTTAGCGACCTGAAACCGGAGGACAAAGACAGGCGGTTGCTAGTCGAGGTGTGGGATTGGGACAGGACGTCGAGGAACGACTTCATGGGCTCGCTGTCGTTCGGCATCTCCGAGATCATCAAGTCTCCCGCGGAGGGGTGGTTCAAGCTACTCACCGCCGAGGAGGGGGAGTTCTACAACGTGCCAGTCCCACCTGAGGACAAGGACATATCAGAGCTCAAGTCCCAAATGAAGGTGAGGACAAAACTATGGGTAGATCTTTTAAAAAGCGTTGTTAACGTCATGCAAGTTTACCCTCTATTTGACTTTTTAGTTATGTTTACATCGGAATTACTTTATTAGGAATTCATTAGTTCTCTTGTTGTTACCCTTTCTCAGTTATGGGTCTATCCTATTTTGTCTTTTCTGGACTATAAAAAGTTTTACAATTCGTGTCTAGTTGCCAAATTAATATCCTCACATTTCAACTGCGTTATCTCTATTCCGGAATTGAACTGCAACAGAGCTATCGACTATTATAACCAGATTTAGGAAACAATCACTTAAAAGTGCTGAGGATTTCGTAGCTTAAGGATGATGAGGAAGGACAGCGTATAGTTACTCTAACATTTGTCCTCCTCCTCATTGCCCAGAAAGTATTCCACTGTCTTCCCAAAGCATCTTCAGCTACCCCAGAAATCCAGGCCAAATAATTTAAAATTGACATTGAAGACCCAGTGGACCTACCTTATACCATTGAGCTAGAAGGGAAACTGGAGTGAGGTGTCAGCGAGCCGAAAACCCACTCACACCCTTTTGAGCGAACAGGGCAGAAAAGGACTATTTTCCCTACACTTGTATGCAAGGCTTGTATGAGACCCCTCTATCATATTGACTTGGGCTCCTAAATGTATTTTAACATTTTTAGTTCGAAAGAAATTACTTTCTTAAACTTTAAATTCTAACTTTTTTTAAGAAATAACCATGTGGATCACTAACTAAGAACCAGCGAAGACGAACCCAATAGCGAAATGGGCAAGTTTCTAGGTTTTTTGCCCGGTTCGTTTCTGCTGCAGTACATGTATTCATCCACGTTTCGTTATTGAACTGGCTCGTTTGCTGCCCTGCTCAGTGAATCACACGCCTCACTCCACGTTTCTTTTAGCTCAATGCCTTATTCAGATAGGGCTGTCGAGGTTGCAAAAGCTGACTTCGACAGTTTCGGAGCCATATAACTGTATATTATCATAGACACGAAATCACCATCACGACTGTCAGAAAACGGAATATACCAATATATTGGAATTTTTTACAAAATTAAACACAATCTAATTTTATACACTCTATTTTTATGCTCTGAAGAAGGAACTTCGTTTAAGGGGGAATAGGACCGTGAATCGACTTCACAAGCAAAGGCTTCTCTCTGTGTTAATCCTATGTGAAAAAAAATTAAAAACTCTGCCACATTTCTCCGGCTGTATTGAATATTTTTACAAACGGTTTTTTTATATGATACATGTAGCTGATTTGCAGGTCCATATCTTGCCATTTTTTTGAAATTGGTTAAAAGAATTTTTTGATTATTAATAAATAGTTTTACAATATAAACAAGGTCGAAATTTGAAAAACGAAGAAGATAGGGACGTAAAACTTTAAATTTCCTTCGCATTGGAAAAAAAAGTGCAAGGCAAAGTAAACAGTCGGCTATTGATAGAACGTTTGAAATCAGAGATAATCAGGATGAAAACGTCTATCAATGAATTGAACATGGTGATTTGCTGGTCTCCAAATTCTCTAACCCTCCCTCTATTAGCAGTTCCGATATCTTCACCAGATGTCGCCCTCGGTCACGTTTAGTCATTGAGCTAGAAAGAAAACTGGAGTGAGGTGTGTGATTCACTGAACAGGGCAGCAAATGAGCCGGTCTAATAACGAAACGCGGAGGAATACGCAGCACTGCAGCAGAAACGAACCGGGCAGAAAACCTAGAGACTTGACTATTTCGCTATTGGGTTCGTCTTCGCTGGTTCTTATAGTTAGTAATCCACATGGTTATAACTTAAAAAATTTGGAATTTAAAGAAAGTTAATTCTTTCGAACTAAAAATGTTAAAATACATTTAGGAGCCCAGGTCATTATGATAGAGGGGTCTCATACAAGCATTGCATACAAGTGTAGGGAAAATAGTCATTTTCTGCCCGGTTCGCTCAAAAGGGTGCGAGTGGGTATTCGGCTCGCTGATACTTCTTTCCAGTTTCCCTTCTAGCTTTATGCGTTTAGTTGCCTCCTCGGGGCTATTCCCCCTTAAGTCCAGGCTGTAGGCTTTTTAAGATATCTTAACTTTTCATTTGCGTTTGAATAAGTTGCTTTTTTAAACTCCAATTAATAATACAGATAACTTAGTAAATAAAATAGACAACTCTCCTTATTTTCTATACTGTCTGAACCACAATTGTTTAATTTTATTGGTTTTAGTTATCTAGTTATTCGTGATTTTTAGATTTTTGTTCTGTCGAAACATTGATTTTTAATTATATTTTCGTTTTTGTAGTTGTGCGTTATAGTATTTTCTGTTTCTTTCATTCATCGTTTCTATGCTCTGAATATGGAACTTCGTTAAAGTACCGAAAAGGCTGTATGCGGTTTTAAGATCTTTTAGCTTTTTATCTGCTTACTACTTTTATGAAACTCATACCATCTCATCATTTAAAAATAATCAAAATGTATTGTCTCTGAAGGTAAGACTGTGAATTGACGAGCTTAGTTGGAGAACGTGCTATGTGACATTTTAGAAAATATTGAGTTTTTTATGTCAATGAACATATTTTCCCCTTCTTTAATAATAACAAGTTTCCTCTTTTACATTAACTTAAATCTAAGTATATTTTTTAAAAGTACCGTTTCTAACCAATTATCAACTGGTGATATCATGTATCGAATTCAATCTCTGATAAAAATTCTGGTGAAGGAGTAATGTAGTGTAGCTGCTTCGGTAACCCACAGTCTACCAAAAGGATCCTCAAGGTGGAGATGAGTTACCTAGGCTTTTATACTACTGCTATCGTTGTTAATTAGAATAGTAGTAGGAACGAGATATTAAATCAGCGCCACCTAGTTGTTGATGGTATATTGAGGTTGCGTGTGTGGTGAACCGCCACACCACTCCCCTCCTAGAAACGAGGTAAGGAACCGTGCGCAGGTTGCTTCGCTGTGCGTTGTGCTGCGATTGAGTTGTGTGCCAGCGTTGGCCGTTGAGTTGTGGGGAGCGTTGAGTGCATTAGCAGCGAATAGCTAACCGTGGTTGAGCGCATTGTAGCAGGAGCGTCGTTGCAGTAGGTGACGATCACGTCCGGGTCACCAATGTAGCTGCTTCGGTAACCCACAGTCTACCAAAAGGATCCTCAAGGTGGAGATGAGTTACCTAGGCTTTTATACTACTGCTATCGTTGTTATTTAGAATAGTAGTAGGAACGAGATATTAAATCAGCGCCACCTAGTTGTTGATGGCATATTGAGGTTGCGTGTGTGGTGAACCGCCACAGTAGGAAGTCTACAGAAAGACCGCCATCAAGATGGTGCTGCAAAGTTCCCACCAGTAAATCTAGTTAACAACTAATAGAGTTGTATAAAATCCAAAGTAACTCTTCCCTACCATGGGAATCCTTTTGGTAGACAATGAGTTTTGAAAGGCTTAGTAACAGATCTAAATGCAAACTAAGAACTTTTAGGCCCTTGTATTCGGTTAACCTAAAGAATCATGTCCGGATTTGGCGACTCTTCAAAAATATCGCCAAAGTCGAAATGACAACAAACCCGGTACTTAGGGCCGGATAGCCTGGTCGGTAAGGTCTTGGACTGGCATCCCTAAGGTTGCGAGTTCGAGTCCCGCTGCCTTCCGAAGACCCCCGTGTACGCTAATGGTGACTGGTGCACGTTAAATCCGTCGTGGTCACAAAGTCCTCCAAGTTCACATACCAAATCAATACCTCTGGGGGTGACAAGCCAATTCTGGGGATCCTCTAGTTGGCCTCTGTCTCTAAAAATTCGATGGATCCACTTATGTGTGCGTGTGTGTTGTGTCTGTCTTACTTGACGGAGGTTTATAAGCGGATCTCTGACCAAGCACGCAAACCTGAATATATACGTCTGCCAACAAACACCCCGTTACTTGCTGAAATGGTTGCCATCTCGAAACGACAAAAAAAATACTACCTAATTTCAAAATGGCCGGCTTAAAACAACAAAAAAGTACGTGTACTTTCAGGAATGGATTGAAAAATTGAAAAATAACTATAAATATTATGCACAAAACGTTAAAATGCCGAAGAATAGATTTAAAAAAAAGTAAATAATTATTTAAAATCGTTAAGCATTGTTGTTGTCGGGGTTACCAGAATTGGCGTAAAATTGGAATCTAAGCTCTTGACTTGTGTTTGCAGAGCCGCATCTCGATGTCGTGCAAGAAGTCGGAGAAGATCTCCGCCATCACCGACATCCCCCACAACATGGGCAAGCAGGACGTGATCCGCGCCTCCGACTTCCACTTCATCATCGTCCTCGGGAAAGGAAGTTTCGGTAAGGTAAGGCCACCCTTACCTTATGTATACTATGTTCTTTTTAGACGAATAAATTCCGAAAATAAATCAAGGAGACTGTAACTGTTATTTTATTTACATTTCATAAACTCCCCCCCCCCTCCCCAATGGGGCTGCTTTTCTTTGGCTGTTAAGCCTTTGCAGACTTGGCATATTCCCCAGAACTGAGAACCACTTCTTTGTTACACCATAGAGAAGGCTCTCGCTACCAATTTTGGAACTCAGATTGCAAGGATTCTGGGCTCTCTGTAGATGTTAAAGTATGCCGATATTTAATTTTGCCGAATGAACACAAGCCACAACACATAATAATATGACATGCGTGCCGACCATTTTCCCCCATTTCACAAACTATTTCAAATTCACTAAAGGAAAGCGAGAAATCCAACACAACACAATAATCGAACTCGAAGCGTTCGTTTCTAAATCCAGAAAAGCATAACCAGAGAGGGGGGGGAAACCCCACCTAAAATTGCGTCTTTGGCGAGATAGACATGGCGAATGCTGGCGATAAAGCGAACACACAATTCGTAATTCATTTTTCTCAAAACTCCAACATAACTGCTTTCTGCTACTTAATTAAAAAACAACTCTGTTACAGCTACAGTTTTTCTAAAACGAATGAAAAACAAAAGCTCAAGGCTTCATGGCATATTCTACCCAAACATCAATGGTATTCCAGAAAAGGTCCTGGCACTCTTCTGAACATCAAATGTGACAGAAGCTCACCGACCGCTTTGTCCAGACTTGCAAGCGGACACATATAAAGTGCCTTTCCCTTGTGTATGAATCCAAGATCTTCCAAATCTGTTACAAGTGCACTGCTGCTCAGGCGTCTCCCGAGCAAATCCTGCAGTGTCTTGGACTCGATAAGAAAGACATCTGACCTTTTGACTATGATTAACTTTTTAACTGTCAACAACCTTTTGGAACTCGTCTGACTAATGTCAGATTAGCTGAAGATTAACAACAACTTAAAACGAAAAGTAACCAATCACAGTTACTTTTAGAAATTTCAAGTTAAAAGACATATGAAGAGTACAGGGGAAGAACCGCTTGATTTATTAGGAGTCTTCCCGTAATTGTGTCTGCCTGGCGGACATTGGCGGCAGGAAACCGGTTTCTCTCTTTCTTCTTCGCTTGGTCCAAGCGTCGGAATCGTGCATCGCGTGAATCTCGGTAGGTAGAAAAGTCGTGGTTTAGGACTTTTCAATTAATTTGCGAATCTTAAAATTTCTCTTAATCGTTTTAGAAAAAATTCGTGATTTTCAATCAATCGTACTTTATTTTTAAAGCTTAACATGATGATGAACACAGTCTTTTGAATAAAACGCGGAACTGAATTTCAGGGTTGCAGTGAGAGAAGATGTTCAAGAAAGTGAGAAACTGGTTTCCTTACACCAGTTTAGGCGATTACTCGCTATCATCGCCAAAGATGCCTGATGAGAAAAGTTTTCTAAGAAATTAAGGGGTTTTTACCCTGTACTCTTCATATTAAAATTTAGTCATTTAGCTCACTCAATAAACAACTGTCTGAATTTCTCTGGCTGTACGAGGAGGTGCTATACTAACGTTGTTTCGCAGGTGATGCTGGCTGAGCGCAAGGGGACGGACGAGCTGTACGCGATCAAGATCCTGAAGAAGGACATCATCATCCAAGACGACGACGTGGAGTGCGCGATGGTCGAGAAGAGGGTCCTCGCACTCGCCAACAAGCCCCCTTTCCTGGTGCAGCTACACTCGTGCTTCCAGACCATGGTAAGACCATCATAGTTAAAGTATTAGATTGGCTGATCACGTGGCAGATCCAATGCTAACGACGGGACGCGCATGGAGGCCAAATAAGGGGGCAAAATGGCCAGTTTTGCTGCCATTTTAAGGAGAAAAACACTACGAAAAAATACCATTTAATTCTAAAATTACAAAAAAAATATCATAAAAATACTAAAAAAGCGTTTCACGTTTTTTTTTAATGGAACTTAAAAGATTCCAAAACGCAGCTAGTATTTTTACGATACTTTTTTTGTAATTTTAGAATTATTCTAAAATACTAATATACTCTTTAAACTTTATGAATACACTTTTGACTTAATTTTAGAATTTATTTTAGGATTATTCTAAAATTACAAAAAAATATCGTAAAAATACTAGCTGCATTTTGGAATCTTTTTAGTGACTTTAAATCCTTTTCTAGTATTTTTTTTGTAATTTTAGAAATAAATGGTATTTTTTCGTAGTATTTTTCTCCTTAAAGTGGCAGCAACACTGGCCATTTTGCCCCCTTAAAATGCCTCCATGCGCGTCCCGTCGTTAGTATTGGAGGTCACGTGATCAGCCAATCTAATGCTTTAATTATGATATCTATGGGTAAGACGCATCAAAAGGCATAATCTTCGGGATTACAGAATTAGATTTGAGTCGAGTTTAATTTTTATCGCATTAGAGCTCACGAGGGCTATTGGCGACGGGCATCATAATTTTGTATCACAATCAAGTGATGAGCCGACACACGAGTAGGCACCAAAGCAACTTATTATCAGGGCGATATCGCACGCAGAGTCGGGACTTTGAGGCATATTTTATTTACTCTTCCTCTACACACTATTATTCGCCGAACTCTTTGGCTGCATAATCCGTTTATAGGTCGGCAATGAAGGGACCAGAACATGGGACCTTCCGCATGCAAGGCGAACGCCTTGACCAACTGGGCTACTCAGCCAAAATAATTAATTTGAAGTAGTAGTTGTTGTCGTGTCTGTCATTTTTTCACAGACTGCCGGAGCTCTTAAGAGGGATTGTCAGTCCCATAGAGCTAATGTATTAGTTTTGGAATCACAACTTCTGCAGAAGTATTGCTTTGCCAAGTTAGCCCTTTTTCCCCAGGTATGGGAATCGACATAACATTGAAATGAAACAAATTTGAAACGGAAATGTTATCTAGTTATTTAATTATATATTTTTGAAGTTTTAAAATGCCAAAAATATACAGCAGATGACGACACTATTTCAAAACTTTATCAATTAATAATTAAATAACCGGATGTTATTTTCTTTTCAATTTTGTTTTAAATATGTTATGATGATTCAAATACTTGGTGAAAATGCGATAACATGGCAATGCAATTCTTTTGCAAAAGTTGTGATTTCAAAACTAAAGCATGAGCTCTATGGGACTGACAGTCCCTCTTAAAGCGGTTAGTAGGATGCACACAGAAAGACCGCCAGTAGATGGAGCTGCTCATTTCTACCAGTAATCTTGTAAAAAAAATACTGCAAAAAAGCCGAGTGACTCATATTTCTGGCCAATCAGCTGTTAGTTTTCTGTAAAAATGACAGACTTTCTTTTACAGTGTATAATATTAAAAAGTTGGACTAGGGTACTTTTCTGGTAAAGGTACAACGCAAATATTTTTCTTTTATAATTGCGTGAAAAAAATCCGATTTTACACTATAATTTTAATATCAGACGCGTGCGAAAAGTTATACTTTTTAGAAACAGTGATAAAAAAATACTTTTTTTTCACCCAAAAGCAGTGAAAAAAAGTACTTTTTTTTTCACTTTTTTCATAAGATGCCAACATTTCAAGTAAAATTTCTATTTCATAATATTTATAAAATCCAGAAATTAATTGATCTGATTTATTTATAAATATTATGCGCGTGAATGTTATTATTATTTTTACTTTTGAATCAGTATCCATGTTCAAATGTTTGACTTTAAACTAAAAAATAAGTTTGCCTTTTGTAGTTCCAGAGATTTATCGATGCGATCTTCTTTACGTAAAAAATTAGCACGTGAATTATTTTTGAACCATTGAGATTTGATTTTTTTCACGTAATTATAAAAAATAGTGTATGAAACACGTGTGAAAAGTAAACTTTTTAAGACACGTGTCATTATTTCACTCGCTCGTACCTCGCTCGTGAAATAAAATCCACTAGTTTTAAAAAGTGTTACTTTTCACACTTGTTGCATAAATAACTATTTTGTAACAGTTTTATTTTTTTTCGCAGGACCGACTGTACTTCGTGATGGAGTACGTGAACGGTGGCGACCTCATGTTTCAGATTCAACAGTGCGGCAAATTCAAGGAACCTGTGGCAGTGTGAGCCCCTTCCTTTCTCAAACTCTCCTTTTTACTATAAATAAATGTCAGTAGCCACCCTCTTAACCGGACTCCGTTTAATCGGATCACTGCTTTAACCGTCCGAACTTTTTTTTTACCTATTCAATGCAAAAATAGCTAAAAAACTACGTGTTATGTTTTCGGTTCTCATGTGATGCTAATAAAAAAATGGCGGAACTATGCGACAAGTAGCCGAACTTCTAAGCTTCAACAATCTTTTTAATGGATTTTTTAATGCTATGTAATGGTCTAATACATTGAATAAAATAGCGTATGGTTTCCGTTGTGCATTTATTTGTAAGGCGGATATCATCAATGTATAAACGTGCAATCAAATGTACATCTAAACATCAATTTATTATACTTTTCCGGTTTAACGAATTTTCGCTCAACTGTTTACCCTCGCAGTCCCATTAAAACCGGTTAAGGGGGAATGGGCGCGCTGGATCGCGGGTCTCCAAACTCAAGTGCCTCAGTGTTAATCCAATGGGGAAAAAACCATTTTCTCTGCCACATTTCTCCGGCTGTATTGAATATTTTTACAAACGTTTTTTTATGTGATAAATGTAGATAACTTAGAGGTCTCTATCGTCCCACTTTTTGAAATTGCTTCGAATATTTTTGTAAAAGTATTTATTGAAAATTTAAAAAAAATATTCGAACCCATTTTAAAAATGGGAAGGTCGGGACTTGTAAGTCAGCTACATTTATCACAAAAAAACCAGCGTGTAAAAATATTCAATACAGCCGGAGAAATGTGGCAGAGAAAATATTTTTTTCTCCATAGGATTAACACTGATGCACTTTGCTTTGGAGACCCGCGATCCAGCGCGCCCATTCCCCCTGAAGAGGGTGCACATGAGATGAAACTTATCAATTATAATAATAAGATGTGATTGAAAAACTGTCATTTCAGGTTTTATGCTGCTGAAATAGCCATCGGGATGTTTTTTCTGCACAATCGAGGGGTCGTCTACAGGTGAGGGCAAATACTGAAATAAATACTGAGGTTAAAGGTTTTTTTTAACGTTAGGTTGCAATAAATATCTAAAAAATTTTTTAGAAAACGATAGATAATTATTTCACTGAAAAAATTTATTAAGGATTCTAAATTAAATGATTCTTTTATCAAGTAAAATGTTCTTATGTTAATAGATTACGGAATAGTTCTGGATATATAATTTTTTAGCCTTCTTTTCTTTTTTTAATTCGAAAGAATTAAAAAATGAAAAAGTAGGTATTGACATGCGGTCGATGTCCGTCTGTCTGTCTGTCTGTCTGTCCGTACCCCCCTTCCAAATCGGTTCTATCCATCGGATCTTAAAAATTCTTTTTTTGTTAGAAAGCTGTGACCTCAGATACCCAACTTTCATACTTTTTGTCCGTCTGTCTGTACGTCCGGACGGACATAAATCTACTATCTGTCGGCGAATTTCCCATTGAATTAGCATTGAAATTCAATTTTGAGTCATTTAAGTCACTGTAGGTATTGAAATGCGGTTGATGTCCATCTGTCTGTCTGTTCGTATGTCTGTCTGTCTTTCCGTCTGTGTGTCTGTCTGTCCATACCCCCCTTCCAAAATCGGTTCTATCCATCGGATCTTAAAAATTCTTTTTTTGTTAGAAAGCTATGACCTCAGATACCCAACTTTCATACTTTTTGTCCGTCTGTCTGTACGTCCGGACGGACATAAATCTACTATCTGCCGGCGAATTTCCCATTGAATTAGCATTGAAATTCAATTTTGAGTCATTTAAATCACTGTTGCCAAATCAACAATGGCATGAGAAAATTTATTTATTTAAACATATTTGAAGCAAAATAATATTTTCATGAATCAGTTTGGAATGACGTCATAAAATGTAGCACAATTTGATTCTTTGATTATTCATTAATTATCTACCAAGAAAGCGGCAAGGCATACTTTTGCATGCAATTATGCTTAGTTTTAATTTACATTTCTTATTTTTTAATGCAGTTCGGAGTAGTTTCATTACTTTTGTTATTAATAAATATTTAATTATTCTTCGAACTACAAATAAATCACGAGCAGATGATAAATAATATTTAATTGATTTGCGAAAGAATATTAAGGAAAATAGTTGATTTTGGCTTTTAGAAGTTTAAATTATAGCTGGGTGCTGTGTTTCGATTTTTTTTCCTAATGTGCATAAATCTAGTGTAGAAACGGCTGTTGATGATATTTACTTTAGGAACCTTGTTTTTTTTTCCCGATTAGAACTTCAGTAAGTATTTAAGTAACAGGAAAGTAGGCTATTTTAGTTCTTTATGAACTTCTTGTTGAAATAGAAATCGTTGTATATTGGACAATTAATTGTTGCAACTTTTTAAAAAAAAGGTTTTAACCCAAATCCAAATAGGTTTTCATTAGGATCTAACTAAAAAAAAACGTTGTATTGTATATTTAAATTATTTAATTGAATTATAGTTTTTTTTTCACAATTTTACTTTGAATGTCTACCCAAAATATACATACAATTAACATTTCAGAGACTTAAAACTTGATAACGTCTTGCTGGATTCAGACGGCCACGTGAAAATAGCAGATTTCGGCATGTGTAAAGAGAATATCGTTGGAGATAAAACAACAAAGACGTTTTGTGGTACACCGGATTATATCGCACCAGAGGTACCTTTTATGAAGCGTAGCAGTCCACTCAGCCGAATGAGACTCAGCCGAAACCGCAAAAAGTAGCCAATTTGGTGATAAAGTGTGGTTGTGCTTGGCGAAGACATCATTATGACAGCCGCTCTCTTCAGTAAAATTCTCAGCCCCTTAGTGAAAAGCTGTCAGCTATCTTCGGAGGGGCCGTATATGTTGGGTGCTTATATGTATGCGGTTTGTTTTCTTAAGCACAATTGCTATTTTAGAGCGATAAACCAGTCAAATCGTTAGCCATCTTGAAGTGCAGGATAACGAAAGAAAAATCTATGTCGAAAACATTATCGCCATAATGGTGAATATGTTGCCATGAAATTTGGCGAGATTTTGCGGATTAGGGCGTTCGGTTGAGTTTCATTCGGCTGAGTGGACTGTAACCTTACGAAGGAATATTATTTTTAATCAAGTTTGTATATTTAAAAAACTAGTACAGTTCATTTAGATGAGAAGATGTAGATGACTAGTACTTAATCATTGTATGGGGTTGTTTCGCGGAGGATCTGGCAATAGCTCTGCGGTTTTTTCATGTCGCTCAAATTACTTTTGTTGATATTCGAAAGTGAGTCTTCTAAAAATAAGTTAATTTAGTTTTTTTTTTAAGATTACAACTAATTGCTGTGCTGTTGGTTGTTTTAATCATTTATCAAGGAAAACTTGCATTGAAAGAAGTTGGAATTAAAAAAAAAAATTAACAACTAAAATATTCTCTTCGAAAACTTAATCCCGAATACCAAAACAACAGTAATTCGAGAGACATGAATACAAAACCGCAGAGCTATTGCCAGATCCTCCGTGAAACAACCCCATTGATACTTTGAAATTATTTAATAATGGGTTTTTATTTAATTTTAAAACGAAACTCGGTAAACTGTTCTTAGTACCAAAAAAGTTATCAAATAGTTTAGTCAGTTTAGCAAGTAGTCAGCAAGTTGAGCCAAAGTTTTTTTTTATTGTAGTCTGAAATTGTCGCATAAAAATATGGCTAATTTTGATGATCCATCTTACCACCGACGGGTGAGATTTTTAAACATTATTTTAAAGGAAATTTTAAAACAATGTGTATTTGTTTATAATATTAACAAAAAAGTAGGAAGTTGTACATTAATCTAACGAAATTATTGTTTAGAATTTCTGAATACATTATTTGCAAATGGAGAGAAAGTATATAAAGTAGTATATAAATTGACGATATTGCTTTATTTGAATTTAAAACTAAAAAAAATCATAGCTATATCTATTTTCTCGTCAAATTATTTCCCAAAACGCGCCAAATGAGCTAAAAGGTTTTATTTATGAGGGAATTGTGATGACATTTATGAGAACATTTTATAGCGTATTTTTCATTTTGGAATTTTAAGGTTGGCAATGAAACGGGATTTGATACGTTATAACGAGCGGGAACAATAACATAAGTTTATGATCCTATAACAGGTTATATGAAACACATATTTGGAACGATTTGATATTTTTTTAATCCGTGCGAAGAACGGGTATAAATTTGCTAGTTTAAATAAAAATTTTGAAGCTGCAGAAAATTATGTAACATTATGTTAGAATTATAAATTTAAAATAAGTTTCAGTTATTATAATCGTTACTATATTTAATAAACATATTTCATAAAATGTAAATGAACTTATTTGTGCTTATTTTTTTTGTTTATTTTAGATTATTTTATATCAACCTTATGGAAAATCTGTGGACTGGTGGGCATATGGAGTCCTGCTATACGAAATGCTGGTAGGACAGGTAAGCACGATTAAAATGTTACCAATTTTTAATGTGCGCTGCGTACGATGCCGCGCTTAACGGTTGCGTTGTGTGCCTACTCATGTGTCGGCGCGTCACTTGACTGCGGTTGTAAAATACGACGCCCGTCGCCAATAGCCCTCGTGTAGCTCTAGTGCGACGATAATTCAAACTAAACTAAACCAATTTTTAATTTTAGCCAACTTTGCTTCATTAATTGCTTATTGAAACTTGCTTTGTAAGTCCTTTTCGCTATTACGAAATGTGTAAATGTAAAACGTACCAAACGAATATTTCCAATGTACTATGTGTTAATGTGCTATACGTAATACCATTGAAATTCGTTTGGTGACGGTGTACATTACAACATTATCGCCGACTTGACCGGAAATCCGACGACGGACAGTGCATACCCGAATTATTAGTGTGACGTTGACATTTACAACATTACAACCTCCAAACGGAATTTTCATGTGACTTTGACTGTTGTATGCATTGAAGGTTACTTGAAACTTGTTTGTATTGTTACATTTTTGACAACATTATCGCCAACCTTGCCAAACGGAATTTTCCAATGGTAACCTTTGACTGTGTATAATGTGCATTATACACAGTCAAAGGTTACCATTGAAAATATTCCGTTTGGTGACGGTTGTACATTTTTGACAACATTATCGCCAACCTTTGCCAAACGGAATGTTTCCGATGGTGACCTTTAACATTTAACTGTGTATACTGCGTGTTGTAATCCGTTTGTCACCAAAGATTTCGTTTGGCGAGATTTTTGACCGTAAAATGGAAAAAAAGTACCAGTCGCTAAAAATATACTACCCCTCGCAAGAATATTTGTAATGGTAACTTTTAACTATGGTATACCGTAGTCCTTTAAATGTGTATACTGTAGTCCTTTAAATATTTATACTGTGTTTTGTTGCCAAAGATTTCGTTTGGGGAGATCTGCTACCCCGAAATGGCAAAATTCCGCTTTTTGTTGTGTTTTGATGATAAACATCAAAACACACACAAAAAATATGTTAAACATCAA
The DNA here is from genome assembly GCA_019343175.1 of Oedothorax gibbosus. Taxonomy (NCBI): domain Eukaryota; kingdom Metazoa; phylum Arthropoda; class Arachnida; order Araneae; family Linyphiidae; genus Oedothorax; species Oedothorax gibbosus. Next base: position 1,292,673 of record JAFNEN010000414.1, read on the forward strand.
AACACAAAAAAACTGTTAAACATTTTTTTTTTGTGTGTGTTTTGATGTTAACAGATTTTTTTTTTTGTGTTTTGATGTTTAACAGATTTTTTTTGTTTTTGTTAGATTTTTTTGGTGGGGGGGGGGGGGGGGTTGATGTTTAACAGATTTTTTTTTTGTGTTTGATTTTAACGATTTTTTTCTGTTTTGATGTTTAACAGATTTTTTTTCTGTTTTGATGTTTAACAGAATTTTTTGTTGGCAGCCTCCGTTCGATGGCGAGGACGAAGAGGAACTGTTCGCCTCCATCACAGACCACAACGTATCCTACCCGAAATCGCTCTCGAAAGAGGCAAAAGAAGCTTGCAAAGGGGTGGGTCTATTTTCCCATGACATATTTTGCTCAAATTTCAATATTTACTTGTGTAATTCCCTCGTTTCAGTTGGCGTAGTTCATTCCTGTTTTTTCTTTGGTGTACCGATCGGTGCTCTGTTTTTACGTTAATTTGATTCACCAACCGAAGCTCGCGAAAAAAGTTATTTCCATTCAGTATTTCTGTTGTCACTCAACACCTGAAGCAGCAAATTACCCTTCGTTACTCAGGTTAAATGAAACTACAGCATTTTATATATTGCATAATTAATCATTTTAACAAATTTATATTTAATTACGAGTAACATACATAAGAAAAACGTTAAACATTCATAAGAGTAACAACCTTTACGATACAGAAAACGAAAAAAAAAAAACAAATAAACATAGGTCATAGCTCATATCTTTTATTAATTTAGTTGATGTGATTAAGGTACGTATACAAGTTCAAACTGAAATGAAAATTTTGATTTTCTATAAACATCATAAGCAAAAATATTTTTCAAAAGCAATCAATTTTAATGGGGTTTAACGAAAGAAACGCTTCTAAGCAAGGTAACTGTTGACCCACTCCACATCAGGACGCCTGTTTTTCCTTACGAGACCCTTCACGATGTCCGGTTGGCTGATATTGCAAAACTGGTAGAGGTGTATGTTGAACAATGGTGAAGATTCGTCTATTACGACCCACTTTTCGGTTTCTTCGTCAAAGAGCACGGGATGAGAAATACGACCTAATTGTCTGTTATATCCATATCCATCGTTTTCATAAACAACTAGAAGACCCCCAAGCACGATCGCCTTCGGAAGAACATAGGCGAACGGCAATTCTGAATGAAGTGTCCATGTGTCTGCCTCCGGGTTGTATTCTTCTGCTGTTCGCAGTCTAGAATCTTGGTCCTCTCCGCCTATGACGTACAACTTCCCTTTGTAGACGACAGCGGTGAATTCTTGTCTGAAATGCTCGGGCGCTTCGACGACATGCCACTCGTCGGTCATCGGGTTGAAGACCTGCACCATCATGGAGTCGAGTTCCTCGCCAATATCGCCAATGGCGTAGATGCAGTTGTTCATGGCGACAGCATCCGTCAGGATCATAGGGTGCATTTGGGGGACGGTGTGCCACTCGTTGGCGACCGGATCAAAACGTTCGATGGTGTCTGTGTCTCCGAAATCGACCATGGCACCACCTAACACGTAAATGTGGTCCAAAACTGAAACGACGCAGTATCTGGAGCGGTCGACGGCAAGGGGAGGCATGGAACTCCTGCTGCAATCCAACAAGTTGAAGACTATAGTTCTGTTTTCCCAAGCGTCAATCATGTAGACGTTGTAGCCTATTTGAACAAGGAAGTCAGGGCACAAAGTCAGGTTTGTTTCCAATTTTCGCCAAACATCCAATTTGTCATCAAAAGTGAGGTAGAGATCCAAATAGAAGTTGCTGCCGTTGGACATGTTGTGATGCGCCACGAAATTCAGATTATTTGGAGCTCTGGATCCACATGCAAAGTTTTCGAACAAATTATGAGAAATACCAGATTTTATATTGAGAGAGAAATGGTTTCTGACTACTTCATGTATTTCTGTTGCCAGTAACTCATCCAAGTCGTCCGCATACATGCACTTCAACAATTCCGGGATATGCTGATGTTTGTTGCTGTTGTCTTTCTCTAACCAGGTCAATATAACATCCCATACCTTTCTTTCATCAAGGACATCGAGGTTCTTACTTTCAAGAACTTTTTTTACAGCTTCGAATGGCAAATCCTTCCAAATGTCTACACTTGTTCTTTCTGAAGAATTGCGGCAGTCTGGCGAGCAATCCAACATGGCGTCTCGAAAGTGGACAACTAGATATCGGAAGCATTCTTCTACAAGTCCAAGTCCCTCGATGTTCCAGACCGTTAAAAAGACCCCGAGGCAGTTGTCTTCATCTAGCGCTTGAAAAACGAAATCTCTGCACATTTCTTTCAGGGAATCGGCAAGGAAGTAGTCTGAAGCGATCCACAAATCCATGACATTTTCGTGATTCAAGACAGCTTTGTTGGTGTAGAGATAGAACAGAACTTGTCCCAAAGTCTCTCCATCGATGCCTTTCAAAAGAACATCAGTGCTGTCGGAAAAGTTACTGCAATACATGGTCTTGAAGTAGATGTTCTTCACGGCCAGCTGCATTCGGTGGACTTGAAATGTGACTCCGTCTTCCGAGTGCAATGTCGCGTCGAAGAGCTGGTCCAAATCCTTGTAAGGGCCATCGCTGAAAATCTCAAAGAATCGCTGCATGTTGCCGATGGAGTGTTTGCTTTATTCGCGTATTTTTTATTTAAACTGAGTATTTGGTGAGTATATTGAAGAACGATGGAGGGCAACTGAATGGTTAAGATCGCGATCGGCAGAACAATGCACTATATTTTTCATTTATAACAATTGTCGTAAAAGTTTTACTTATTTTAAAATAAATTAGGAACATCATTGTTGTAAATTTCTATCGAAAATGAAAGTTAACAAAAGTTATAAAATAACTAAAATAACCTAGTTCTCTGTTACTTTGATCCTTTCTGTAATTTTTATAGAAAGACAAGTACGTGTGTAACACTAACTGTCACCTAGAACCACTTTCGCACAAGATTCATACACCTTAGAAAAGAAGGGAGGGGGGAGAGGGGGTAAGGACAGGCAAGACGGACAGAAACAGACGGAATTTTCTCTTTTAAATAATAAGATTTCAAATAAGCTATTTTCATAAATATATTTTTTGAAACCTTCAGACAATTTAGAAAGAGATTCATTACTTCATGTCATGTGCGATATATATACTATATAACAGTATTTTTATAAAAAAAAATACTAAAAGAAATGTCTTTGAGTCTCAAAAAGTGCATTATGAAATAAGCATATGATATGTGCATGTGAAATGTATAGAACATCAGAATTCAATGAGTAATTTTATACACAAAATTGCCAAGACCTAAAGTAAATATACGTAATTTTTTTTTAGAACTATAAACAAAGGTGACTTATCCAAGTAAATACACAGTTAAAATAGCAGTTTTGGGCGCAATTTGGGTGCAAAAATGTACATATTTTTTAGAGACAATGTTTCGACTGATTTTAATACTTTCTGAAATACTTACTAACAGTTAATTATTATTTAAAATGCGCTTACTCCAGTTTTAGAAATTAATCTAGTTTTAACGTTTTTTTTTATTTGTATAACATCAATTTACACACTTTTGTTACACCTAGTATAGCCCACATCTTTGCCGCGAATTATTTTGGTTGAGGATAATTGCGCCATCTTGATAACACTACTTTTATACACTAGGTATGGTAAACATAAATACTTGCCGCCATTGTTGTTTTCATTTGGCGCCATCTTGTTCTGGATTGGAACTTTTTTTTCGTTTCGTAGCCAAGGGCGTGGGCCCTCCTGGGATTTTGCGGCAACTTTTTATAACTTTATTTTCCGATGCATCGAAGTATGTCTCACTCTTTTTTTTCTTCTTCTAGTTTTTGACGAAAAATCCGATGAAACGTCTAGGTTGCAGTTCCCACGGAGAGGAAGACATCAGAATTCATCCGTTTTTCCGGCGTATCGACTGGAACAAAATAGAAAACAGAGAAGTTCAACCACCCTTCAAACCAAAAATAGTAATCAGAAAAAGTTTTCCCAATTGAAATTTTTAATATAATTAATAACCCATATACCTTGATTTCTAGTGGTGATGAGGTGGTGGTTATCTTATTCCATGCAGTCGACCCAGGTTCGTATACGAATCAGGTAGCTAGTAATAAGCAAACTCATCCACCTGGTGTCTATAAATGAGTACCGAGCTTGTTTGGGGTGCTAACTGGGATTACCTCGTCACACCAGCCACACTATGGTTGATTAGAATAAACGTAGCACTAGAGCTACACAAAGGATGTTGGCGACGGGTGACGAACCGACACCCGAGTAGACACCCAAATCAAATTTTAAGGGTGACATCGTCGGGAGCGTATTTACCATGCACTCCCTTTACACGGGTTACATTCGTCGGACTTTTTGACTCCAGAGACCGTTTTATAGGTCGGCAGTTATTTGGATCCGAACCTGGGACCTTTCGCATGCGCGCCTCACCAACTGGGCTTCCCTCATCAACAATGGTTAGTTTAACAGCACCTGGGGCCAAAAACTATAGAAATGGCGATGATAGACCTCATAGGCTTGAGCAAAATTTAACGTTTATTGAAGTATTGTATGGTGCATTATAGGCCCAGTGGCTTAGTGGTAGTGCCACGCCACAGGTCCGGGGATCGAATCCCGGATTGGGCGAGGTTGACCCGTCCTTTCATCCCTTGAGTGGGTCGATAAAATGGGTACGAAGCACGCTTGGGAACTAGACACTGGGGGTTAAGCGTGAGGCTGACCACCTTACCGGGACATATTCCTAGCACCCCAGAGCCCTAGGTCACGAAAGCTGAAATGGGCACGGCAGGCCTTGGCCCAGTAATGGGCTGTTGTGCCGAGAAGTTTAGTTTTTTTTTATGGTACATTATATATTGGTACTGTATTAAATGGTGTAGTTCTCATGCATTCTCTTTTCATATTGAACGTTATACCACAATTACTTAAATCTTATTAACTTTCAATGACCTAATACGTAATGAAAGTATTACGACGGGGGTCCAAAACTTGAAACGGAGATTTTGTGTTTTCTGCACGTTCTGGAGGGTGCTTAAAAAAATGTTTCGGACAGTCTTTCGGACTTTCTGTCATTTTGTCTCTCAGAAACCACTCTACAGGAAACCACTCTACAGTTCGAACTAAAAGCGTTATGGTCTTCAAAATTTTTATGTGAGTTCCCAGTACTTGTCGAACGTCATAATAAGGTTTTGAATGAAAACCCGCAAGCGCGAAGTGTAGCTGCCATGTCATTCTTCTGGTTTCAAAGTTGCTAAAAACGAAAACATTCTTGCACAATTCTTTATCCAAAATCTAGCGTATCAAATATCTATTATTACGTGATCACCGAAAGTCGTGTGGTGTTTCTCACCCCTAGTTTTTGCAAATTTTGGTCCGTAATTTCATTTTCACGGAAGGAGATGTACACCTAAAAATTTTGTGCTTGGTTTCACCATGATATTGGTTCCTAGTAGCTGCAACGGCTGTGGGGTGAAATGTTTCACCTTTTTTTCGGTGTTTGGTTGAACTATTTTTCTGGATTTGGAAACAAAAACCTGAGAAATGGTTCAACCGAATACTAAAAATATGGTTTAACGTTTCACCACACAGCCGTTGCAGCTACTAGGAACCATATTTTTGGTGAAACAAAGTGCCTAATTTTTAACGGTGTATGATGCATTGTGATTATAAATTTATTGAGGAAATATACATGAAATAGTTCCTTGCAAAATACGAATTTCTTACATGTGTTAATCAGAAAATATTTTGTTTTCTTCCTATCATTCCGAACACCTTGGGATTTAATAATAATAATAATACGTGAGGACACTTAAGGAGCGCTTCATCATCTGCTTTATGATAAACTTATTATACCTGGAATTTAAAACCGGTATATACACTGAACCGACTGAACACTACTACTCTTATTAACGTTAATTTGGGTCTATTTCAAGGTTACAAAATGTGTGGTCCAAAAGGCGAATTAAAATTTAAATGAATGTGGCTCTGTGAAATGTTTAATAACAAAAGAATAATTCTTAAAAAGTATTTTAACACATTTAACTAAAACCTTTCTGTAAAACGTTTAAAACAGATGCTTCAAAAAAACTTACAAATAATACTGATGGCAAAAAGTTTTTGTATAATTAAATGGATTGATTACAATAGAATTGATATTACTCAAAACACTCAAATAATATATTATTTGTCACACATACGTTTTTCTGCACCAAATTAAAGAATAAATATGTAATATTCCTCGCTTTTAAATAGAATTAAAACATTTCATATCAACGTACAAAGAATCTCGTAGTGAAATATATTTGACGTCTGATCGATGTCGCAAAAATAAATTTATTTTAATTTATTGTCTAAAAGAATTAAAGTTTCTCGAGCGATTGTTGCGAATGGCAATGGTGATTAAATTCTAATAAAAATGGCTTCCTATGCTTTTTAAATGAGCAGTAAATTTCGCAAATTTTTAAATAATTCAAGTACTTAGAATTCGAATTCTTTTCTGAAAATTTCAATGCATTCTAATTTCGATGCGCAGAAGTTTTTGACGTATCACACTTGTCCATAGCATTTGTAGTTTGGGCTATGAAAGTGGATGACGGACGGACTATTTAAAAGAGAGGAATATTACATATTTATTCTTTGAAATACAAATTAATTTTTGCAAACGATAATAATTATTGAATAATTATTGAATTTTCGAAATAAATTAAATGAAACTAGCCAAATTTAGCTTGTAAATGTTTATAAAAGAATTAACATTGTGTTTGGCGACTTTTGTTTTCCTGTTGAACACAAAGGTTGCGTGGAAGCGGGCTGAGTGACAGATTCTGTTACAAACCTACTTGTTTTTTTCACAGAAACACAGGAAAGACGTGAGCAACTTCGACCGCCAGTTCACCAACGAGAAGACGGATCTGACGCCCACCGACAAGCTGTTCATGATGAACCTCGACCAGACAGAGTTCTTCGGCTTCTCGTTCCTCAACCCCGAGTTCGTGCAACACGTGTGAACACATTTAAACATCCCCCCGTTGAAACATGTGTACACTTCCATCACAAGATCCTATACACTTCGATAAAAGTATCTGACAACGAGGCTGACCGAAACCTTAAGTCGTAAGATATAAGAGGGACTGTCAGTCCCATAGAGCTGATGCATTAGTTTTGAAATCACAACTTTAGCAAAAGATATCTTTTGTCATGTTATCCCCCACGTATAGGAATCATCATAACATCAATTTAAAACAAACTTGAAAAGAAAATAACATCCGGTTATTTAATTATTAATTGATAAAGTTTTAAAATATTGGCATTTTAAAACTTCAAAGATATATAATTAAATAACTAGATAACATTTTCGTTTCAAATTTGTTTCGTTTCGACGTTATGTTGATATTCCGGAGGAATACCGGAGGAAAAAGGGCTAACATGGCAAAGCAATACTTCTGCGGAAGTTGTGATTCAAAAACTAATGCTTAGCTTTATGGGACTGACAGTCCCTCTTAAATCTACTAACGAAGATAGAATCTCGACAACTTCGGTGAGATAGCAACCAACGTATTCATCGGGAACTTAGCTTGTTGATATTATAGTGGCTTTAAGGGATAGTGTTATAAAACGGGTACCGAAAAACCGATACACCCGTCAGAGGGCGTTGACCAAGAAAGTCGTTGGTCTGCTGCTATACTGTTGCCCATAATGGCGACGGCAACAGCGCATGGGCGAGAACACGCGGTTGTTGTTAGTTGTCTTTTCCATTGCTAGTTGCCTGTACCATCCACCCCTTTTACATCCATAATTCTGTTTTTTTTAAGGAACCATTTCACCCATTGGAACAACAGCGGTTGACACACCATCCCTTTTAGCCATTAACGATGAAATTAAATACGTAAATGTCCATCTAGGTTTGAAAGTTTATCTTACAACACACACACGTTTTTTGAAAATTTAAATCATGGAGATTTTAGGGAAACTTTAAAAAACCAATATTAAACAAAAATTTATTTTTTAAAAACTATTGTGTTGAAATTGGACACAAGCAGAGAAATAAAATTAACGCATTCGCCCATTTGCTTATTAATTAAATTACGTTACATAAGAAACTTTTCTATGAGTTTAATTTTTAAATACTTTGTGCTGTTTTGGATTCAGGCAGTTTTATAGTTGTGTATATTATTTACAAAAGGTGTCACAGAAAAACAATATCATTTTTAAATTGAATGACTAGAGAATCAAGCTAACGTTGAAGTCAATATTTGTGGATCGAAATACAGGAGGCAACACATTTGTTTTTGCGCCTCAACAAACTTTTCTACAAAATTTTAAACAATTGCACCTAAAGATGACACATTTGAAGAGTACAGGGGAAGAACCCCTTGATTTATTAGGAGTCGTCCCGTAATTGTGTCTGTTTGGCGGACATTGGCGGCAGGAAACCGGTTTCTCTCTTTCGTCTTCGCTATCACTGCCAAAGATGCCTGATGAGGAAAGTTTTCTACGAAATTAAGCGTTTTTTCCCCTGAACTCTTCATTTGACTGTACTAAATTTCGCCTAACTGCTGAATACAATCCACAGGAATTACTTCGATTTCTCATGTTATTTAATTTTAAAATGGGTTTGTTATTTTTTGGGATACTTTCAGGCTGGCGGTATTTTTCCCGTATCAACAACCCGCATGGTCAGCAGTGTCTGTGTAAAAGCCAATGAGAGCTTACACACACGGCGTTAAAAAAAAATCTGAAGACTAGAATTGTGTGTGTAACCAGCCAGCCTTTGGGAAAACCACGTGTTTGACAATGATCTCCCTCTTGCGAAACAGATCTCGAAAACACGTCTTGGAAAAAAAATTAACTGGTTCAGGGACATTTATGCGAACAGAGAAAATATTGAAACACACGAAAATAAAACGTATCTTCTTCATTAGTTGTAAAATAAAGGCCTGTCGTCCAATGTAATCATATAGGACATTGGGCCCTTGTCTATTGAGCTAAAAATGTATGATTTGATTCAATCTGAAGGTTATGCTCATAATTGGAAAAAAAAATGTTCTCCTCGAATAGGAATTCATTGAGCTAGAAGAAACGTGGAGTGAGGTGTGTGATTCACTGAACAGGGCAGCACACGAGCCGGTTCAATAACGAAACGCGGAGGAATACACGGCACTGCAGCAGAAACGAACCGGGCAGAAAACCTAGAAACTTGCCTATTTCGCTATTGGGTTCGTCTTCGCTGGTTCTTAGTTAGTGATCCACATGGTTATTTCTTAAAAAAAGTTGGAATTTAAAGTTAAAGAAAGTTAATTTCTTTCGAACTAAAAATGTTAAAATACATTTAGGAGCCCAAGGCCCAAGTCAATATGATAGAGGGGTCTCAGACAAGCATTGCATACAAGTGTAGGGAAAATAGTCCTTTTCTGCCCTGTTCGCTCAAAAGTATGTGAGTGGGTTTTCGGCTCGCTGACACCTCACTCCAGTTTCCCTTCTAGCTCAATGTAGGAATTGGATTGCGAAAAATTGCAGTTCAGTATGAAGTTTGAATTGTTTGGTGATTTGTTGTAATTATAATCAAGTTCTTGATGGACCATATTTAGATTGTGTTTGCGCGCAAATAAGAATGTGTAGCGGTCTGCCCCACACGCAACCTCAAATAACATCCACGTTAGAGGATGCTGATTTACTACCAGTTCTCTAGATGACAAATACTGTAGATAAGGGGGAATGGGCGTGCTGAATGGGCTCTCCAAAGCAAAGTGCATCAGTGTTAATCCAATGGCGAAAAAAATATTTTCTCTGCCACATTTCTCCTGCTTTATTGAATATCTTTACAAGCGGATTTTTTTTATGTGATAAATGTAGCTGACTTACAGGTCCCGACAATCCCACTTTTTGAAATTGGTTCAAATATTTTTTTTAATTTTCAATAAATAATTTTACACAAAATATTCGAAGCCATTTCAAAAAGTGGGAAGATAGAGACCTGTAAGTTATCTACATTTATTATTTAAAAAAAAAAAACGTTTGTAAAAATATTCAATACAGCCATTGGATTAACACTGAGGCACTTGAATTTGGAGACCCGCGGTCCAGCGCGCCCGTTCCCCCTTAAACCGAAGAAGCTTAGTCTTCACCTTGAGGCACCCTTTGGCGGACACTGGTTGTTGTAATATCTTAAGCGGGACCAGACCCCCAAAAATTTTCAAAAATGACATTTCAATATTTTTTAATGTTTCGTAAACTATGCAATCGTAGCTTTACAACGATATCTTCAAATAAAAGTTTCAAGTACTAAAAGTATTTTTAATACATTTTTAAAAAAAAATATTGTTTAGGTAAAATCCCCTTATGTTTCATGGGTAAGAAACCACTATTGTTTGCTTTAAACGCGTATATCTCAAAACTTACTTTTTCAATGTGCTGGTACCTTTTTCTCAGAATTTACTATAAGTATCAACCTGAAATTTGTTATACGTAATTAAGAAGTTAGTTTCTAAAAATTGCTGGAGGGATTTGAGTATAACTATCTTATTTTTTTTCCTTTTTAATATTATTGATGTTTTTTTAGGTCAAAAATATGTAGTTTCACTTAAAAATTTATAATTTAAAAAATAAACAAATTTTTTTTAAATGCCTTCATTAAAGTAAAGTTAAACATCTATTTAATAACTAGTAAACATTTCATTAAAAAGTATCAAATAGGTTCTGAGAAAAAGGTACATAAAAAAGGTCATTTTAACATGGGCTTCAATGGTGGGATCCGGTCCCACTTAAGCAATGCTACAAATGTTTTCTAGTCATAAAAAAATGATTGCTATCCTTCAGAGTTTTTTTATCATAAACTTTACAGTTTACTACGCAGATAGTTAGAGACTGAACAAAAAATGATAATTTGATACAGGAAATATTTGGCAAACATTTCGAGATTGTTCCGCAAGAGCGTTGAAGCTCAATTACCAGAAGCGTCGTACCATCATTGGTTCACGTTTCTGCTATCCTTTCCTGTACTCCACTTGTACATTCGAAGAGCATGTTAATGTTTCTGTCTAATTCATGACCCACTTACGGGTATATGATGGACGCGCATGTGTATACATAAGCAATATAATAATGAATGTAAAGAGATTTATACTTATACCTATACAGAAAGAGAGTATATATTATTGATTATTGTTCCAAGTTTCACAGATCTAGGTGGCACTTAATATCGTATTAGACGTATATAGACATCTTTCTGATATCATTTTGAGATGCTTCTAGGGAATACGCCATTAAAACGTCTCTGACGAATTTAAAACACGCTGCTCAAAACAATTAGGGGGAGCACTTTGCGTACTTTTGTTACCCTCTCAGTTTCAACGTATTATTTATTATCCTAAAAATCTAAAATTTGATAAATAGATTCATTATACATCCAGAATGATATGGTAAAAATTAGGGAAAAAGTCTAAATTTTTTTAAAATAAAATTTAAGGGGGGAAAAATTGGAATCATTACTTTTGAATAAATTATAACAATAATTTTTTCATAACTTTATTTGTTAAAAAAGTTAAAATGAATTTTCAAACATCTAAGAATGCAAGCGTGAAGAATTTAGGGTCAATTTATTTCATAAAATGTTTTGGGAGTGAATTTTATTTTGCCATGTTTTTCATATTTTCATTTAATTAAAAACCAACATTATTTAATTCTTCAAAGGACATGATTCTTCCATCTAACGATAAATAAGTGCAAGCTCAACTTAATGAGAAAAAAAAATCGCAATCTGATGATTCCAAATGGAATCATTGGGTTTGAAAGGGTTTAAACCATGAATTCCCCTAATTCTTTTGAGCAGTGTAATTTAAAAGTGATGTCTTTCAAATTAAAGGAAATGGAAATCTTAAGAAAATTTAAGTATTTTTGGAAGCAATATCATTTGAATAAACTTTGTCAGTTTGGGGCAGTCCACATTACACCAAATTAAATATATTTAACACATTTTATTTAATAAAATTCATCAATATTTCCATTATTTTTCTTTACTTTTAATACATTAGTTTTTAAATAAAAAAAAACAAAGTTAAATTTGAAATACTGATTGATTAAAATAACAGATTGTTATATTCAGAGTTTTGAAGTTCTTATGACTGAAGTAATGTGTGTTCGTAGGAATCAATTTCATTCAAGGACTTCTAAAATTCTACGGAAACTAATAATACGCCAAATTGACGTCGTTAAAAAGGTTGCAATTTCGCCATCACTATTTGTTCAACATTTATGACATCTTAAAAGTCTTTTACTAAGACTTATATTATTGCTTTAGTTTGGTTTTTAGTCGGAAATATGGACGATATTTTCATTCCTTTTGACGTCATACGCTATGACAAAGACGTATTTTTGACGTGTTTGTGGAACTTGAAATCAGTGTAAACGTTTATTTTCGATTCATTCGAAATAGCCCTCAATTACCTTGCATGCATTTTGAATAGTTACTACAGAATCTTATCACTGCGTTTCTTTACAGAGATTTATTTCTGAAAATCCTAAATGTTTTCACAGAATGCTTGACAGAACGGTTTTATAAAATAGTTAAATAAGCTTAATATTTGAGTGTTTTAATAATTTTTATACCAAGTCATATTATAGGACGTAATATTGGATCTGAAGTACTTTATAGTAACACTAATCTTTCAGGTGAAGGGTCCAGTTTCAAAACTCTTACTCTCTAAAGCATAAATAGGATATAAGGTCCGATTTATTTCATTAGCTACTTTTGAGAATCGTAAATGGAATTGGACGAAGTCGCCAGTAAAATGGGCCGGTTCCTACAGTCCCTGGACAAATTATTAGACGCACTGCAAGATGTAAAATATTAATTACCGGCTGATATTGTACCGTTTTATTATTTGAAATTGATTTGTTTTTATTTTTATATTATCAATCAATTACCGATTTATTTGACATAAATAAACAGCATTCATTTAGAAAAGCTAGTTTATTAAGTTTTAAAGAAAAGTGAAATTAATGTTAGTAAAAGTCAATATTTAGTTAAGCCCCCTTTAGCCGCTATCAAAGCTTTCATTCTGAGTGGCATGCTATCAATGCAAGACTGTACTGTCTCCTGTATTTGAGGATGATGATTCCACACATAAATAATCTTATAATAAATAATTAATATAAATTAATTTTAATCATAATTATCTTAAAATAAATACAAATATGTAGTCTGCAACAATTCTTTTAAATAAAAATCAATAATATTGTAGTTTAAATATACCATTATTGCATTAAAACTCTTAAGAAACATAAAATTACTAAAAAAATACAGTGCGTCTAATAATTTGTCCAGGGACTGTTTATCTTATTTAGTGAATTTTGCAACTGAACCCTTCATTTGCGATTGAGAAATGAATGAATTAAGATTTCGAGTAATTAGTTTTTGCATGCTTAATGAAAGTCTCATTAATTTGTTTAGAATAATTACCTTAATCAATACAAGTGATTTTGATGTAAATTTTTCTTCACTATTTCATGCATGATTGTAACCTAGTCATATTTGACATATCAAGATATGTTTAATATGACTCCAAAACCACACCTATAGAAAACCTATTTTTATAATGCAATATTACGAATTACTTAAAATAGCATAGCTAACTGTAACTTTGATTCCTCACATTGAAGGTTGTATTATGTACAGAGAAAGTTTTTATTTACTATAAGGTGTCAAATATTTGAATATGTCTTCTGAAAAGTAGTTTTGTACAAATTACTTTATTTAATTAAACCATAGCCTCGTTCAATAAAATGTATATTCGTTTCAGCTAGTTTGCTTTTAACAGTGTGGTTGCCTCTTTGCTATCCTTATAGGTGGCGCTTTCAAACATATATAGACGCAGTTTGAGTGACGTAAAAAAATTGTTAACAATAATTCCACCCTTATTTTTTCGGCAGGAAAAGACATTTTGTTGTAAAAGGCTATGATTAAACTTTTTATTCAACATTTATTATTTAGAACATTTATTTTAAAACGACTTACTTAAAAAAAAACTTCCAATAACATGTCAAATGTGATTATTTAAAGATCTCAAAAACTGCCAGTTTTATACTATCCAGTATGATGTGTTGTACGTTTTACTTATTACTTAAAAATCTCAGTTTAGATGTGTCTTTTGTCCCAATGTAGAATGATATTTATTAATCTTTAAATGTATTTATAAATGACCTCAAATCAGAATAATGGTTTAAATAAACAGAGAGGTGTTATGTTGAAATTATTTTTATTTATATGTTAATTTTCGAACTTATTTTATAAAAATTTAAATTTTATAGCATGATTGATTTGTACAAAAGAGTGACTTGATAATATAGAGAACTTTAGTGTAAATTTATTTAGTTTTCAATTTTGTGATAACTGTACTATTTTAACCATAGGTATCATAGTTAAAGTATTAGATTGGCATATCACGTGACCTCCAATACTAACGACGGGACACGCATGGAGGCCAAAATAAGGGGGCAAAATGGCCAGTGTGTTGCCACCACTTTAATGAGAAAAATGCTACGGCATCATCGGAAAATAACATTTAATTCTAAAAATACCATTTAATTCTAAAATTACCAAAAAAATATTAAAAAAGCATTTCAAGTCACTAAAAAGATTTCAAAATGCAGCTAGTATTTTTACGATATTTTTTTGTAATTTTAGAATTAAATGGTATTTTTCCGATGATGCCGTAGCATTTTTCTCCTTAAAGTGGTGGCAACACACTGACCATTTTGCCCCCTTATTTTGGCCTCCATGCGCGTCCCGTCGTTAGCATTGGAGGTCACGTGATATGCCAATCTAATACTTTAACTATGATACCTATGATGTTAACAAATATTATTTACGTTTCCAAAAGCCCAAAGTGAAGCTAGTAATTTGAAGTTAATCATACAAATCTACATTTGTTTATTGTTATAATGCTTAACTGAAATATAGTAACATTTCACTGTTTTATATGTTATGAATTTGTGTTACATATTTTGTACGTAAAAGCTTCTGTTTAGTACGTTGAATATTTGTGAAAATGTGGTTTGTTTATGCGAACCCTATTAGATGCTGTGATTTTCCTTTGGGCTGTGAATAAACCAAGAGAAAGATGTTTATAATAAAGTTACATACTGTAAATATATGTAATATAAGTTATGTAATAAGTAAATATTTCTCACACCTTGCTAAGTTTGTCACTTATTTCGAAGGATACGCAAAAGTCTTCGCTGTCAGAAACCACTCAAGTTGTTCATTTACCAAAGATACACAAAGTACGTCATGTCCTGATGTCCTTTTTAATTATTCACTAGTTAATAAATACCCGTTCTCCGCACGGACTAAAAAAGTGCTAATCGATCCAAGTATATGTACCATTTAATCCATTCTAGGATAATAAACTTATGTTATTGTTCTGCTCATTATAGATATAAAATCCTGTTACTTACACTACCTTAAAAATCCAAAATAAAAAAATATGTTATAAATGCACGCATAAAAGTCATCGTAATTTTCCTCATAAACATATAAAAACTTTTAGCTCATTTGGCGCGTTTTTGGAAAGAATTTGGCGAGAAAAGAGATATAGCTACAAACACTTATTATACAGCTCTAGCATGACGACCTTCGAACAACAAACCAGCTTATAATTTAACGTTTTTACTGTGTAACCGCATAACATTTTGATGTAAGTTCACTTCAGCTTTGTGGTGCAATTTTTAAACTACTATTTTTTACGACTCTTTCAAAATACAGATTTCAAGCTGAGATAATTTAATTTTGTTTCATATAAACTTCAAGTATTTAGTACCCGCAAATCAATAAGTTTTTATTTATTACTTACATTACCTTTAAAATAGAGTAGATTCATATGGATACATTTTTATGTTGTTAATATGATTTTTACGATCATCACAGCTACACCACATCTTAAAAGAAAGCAGAGTTCAAAAGATTTTTGTCATACAAGTTTGTGATTTCATTACTCACATTATCTATAAAAATAGAGTAGATTCAATTATTGGATACATTTTTATGTTGTTTAATATGATTTTTTTACGATCATCACAGCTACACCACATTCTTAATAGAAAGGCATAGTTCAAAAGATTTTTGGTCATACAAGTTTGTGATTTCATACTCACATTTTCTATAAAAATAGAGTAGATTCAATTATTGGATACATTTTATGTTGTTTAATATGATTTTTTACGATCATCACAGCTACACCACATTCTTAAAGAAAGGCAGAGTTCAAAAGATTTTGGTCATACAAGTTGTGATTTCATTACTCACATTATCTATAAAAATAGAGTAGATTCAATTATTGGATACATTTTATGTTGTTTAATATGATTTTTACGATCATCACAGCTACACCACATTCTTAAAAGAAAGGCAGAGTTCAAAAGATTTTTGGTCATACAAGTTTGTGATTTCATTCGACTAGCAACCATGAGAGTACTTTTCGTCGTATTTTTGCTGTGCCTAATATCATCTTGCGCTTTGACGCAAGAGACGACGGCTGGTATGTGCTTTAGTTTCATTATTGCTTTACAATTACCTGAAAGGTTTTTATACTAAAAAAAGTGGTTTTTGAGCATTAATCTGTCTGTCTGTATGAAACCACTCTACAGTTCAAACTAAACGAGATACATACTTCAATTTTGGTACACGTGTTTCCAGTACCTGTCGGACGTCATTATAAGTTTTTCGAGAAAATTGCGGAGGTGCAAGGGATAACTGCCATAGAACCTTTTAGGTTTTATTGAATTTTTTTAAATTTATTGAAATTACCTTATAAGGCATATATAAAGGAAGAGGAGCAGATATGCCCCCACGGGAAAAGTTGAAGCCACTTTTCCACCAGTATCCCATAAGGCAGTTCGCAAACAAAACATCCCGCTCGCCCATGGCGTGCCATAAGCCACCAGATGGCAACATGAGATAAATTCGACTAATAAAAAATATATATATATTAAATATTAACTAGTTAAAACTTTTTGCCAGTTTTGCTAGCATAAGTTTATCACTGATATGTTTTGATAATTTCTGGTAGATATGAGGTATTTATTCACAAAAGAAGCATTTTAAAAATGCAATTATTATTGCATGTAACTCTCCGGCAAAAGTAGTTTTTTGCCAACCAGTATCCCGTGATGCATTGCGAAAACGGCGAAAAGCGGCTTCATCACACAATCGCGGGATTTGTATTGCGTTGTACGGGGATGGCGCAATCGATGGCATATCTGCTTCTCTTCCTATATCTATGTTATAAGGTATATAACTACCTTTACATGGTGTGTAAAGATTTATTGAGCGCCAATTGAGAATCGTGTAGTGTTACACACCGTAGTTTTTTTTATGAATTTTTTTGGTAAAAAATTTGTCAGCCATGTACTAAAAATGGACACCGATTAAAATATTTTTTTTCTGCCCTTTTAGTTTATTTTTATTGTAAAAAACAAAAAAAAGTCTTCAAAAAAATTTGCGAAAAAAAAGCATAAAAATTTGAATAAATAAAATAAGGAATTTTTCATTTTATTTTAAGATTAGCACAATTTTATGTGAATAATAAAAGTCAACTTACGATTATATAATACTTATTTTTTTCGTTTAACGTTGGTAAAGGAACTTTATTATTTCAGTTACGTTAAAAAAAAGATATTCATCTTTAATGGCCAAATTTAGTTTTTTTTATTGCCATACAATAATAATTTTTATGAGTAGTAACAGAAAAAAGTGTTATTACTCAAAAATATCCAGAATTCGTGAAATTTCTCGACAAAAAAAAATATAACTTAAAGCAGAGTCATTTTTATATGCCATGAAACTTTTTTTCGTTATCTTACATCAGTACAAAAAAATACGTCTTTTTAAAAAGTAATATTTTATGGGACAAATAGTTATTTATGCAACAAGTGTGAAAAGTAAGGCTTTTTTAAACGAGTTGAATAAATTATTTCACGAGCGATGTACGAGCGAGTGAAATAAATTCAAGAGTTTAGAAAAGGCTATTATCAACGTGTTGTCATACACTAATTTTTATAATAACGTGCAAAAAAATTAATCATTAAATTGGCATTTATTGATTGGCTTATTAATTATCTATTATCATGTTCAAATGATTTGAAGGTGATTATTTATATTAATGATTATTTTAAAATCACGTGCAAAAAGTATTTCTTAGATTGGCATTGGAAATAAGACGTTAAATAAAGAATCACGTTCAAATAAAGAATTTTACACCAATCACAAAGCCGCCGAATAAAATATCACGCTCAAATAAAACATTTTACACGATCAGATGCTCTTATTTACTTTGTCGCACTAGTGCGTAAAAGTAACTTTGAAACATGATTTCGTTAAGCATTACTTTTGCCACGATTATTGATTAAATTTTTTTTTTTTGCACGATATTATAAAAACCTTATTTTAACAGGAATTTAACGAAATTAAGAGGGCTTGTCAGTCCCATAGAGCTAATGCATTAGTTTTGAAATTGTAACTTCTGCGAAAGCATTTTGCCATGAAAGCAGTTTTTCACCAGGTATAAGAATCGTCATGCCAGCAAAATAAAACTAATTTAAAAGGAAAACAAGTAGGTTTGTAACATAATCTGTCACTTAACCCGCTTCCACACAACAATTGTATTTAACAATAAAAAGGCGACAAACACAGCATTCATTCTATATTAAACATTTACATGCTAAATTTGGCTAGTGTTTTTTACTTTTTTCGAAAATTCAATAATTATTACGTATCGTTTGCAAAAATTAATTTACATTTCATAGAATAAATATGTAATATTCCTCCGCTTTTAAATAGAATAAAAACATTTCATATCAACATACAAAAAATCTCGTAGTGAAATATATTTGACGTCATTTCAAACAGATCAATGTCACAAAAATAAATTTATTTTAATTTATTGTCTAAAAGAATCACAGTTTTTCGAGCGATTGTTGCGAATGGCAATGGAGATTTATATTCTAATAAAAATGGCTTCTTATGCTTTTTAAATGAGCATTTGACCGTAGCATTTGTAGTTAAGGTTATGAAAGTGGGTGACGGACAGACAGACAGACGGACGGAACGATTATAATACCTTCCACTTTTTACGTTATTAACGTAGTGTGGAAGCAAATATATAGCATCCGGTAATTTAATCTTTAATCGATAAAGTTTAAAAATAGTGACACCACGTTCGGAGTATTTTGGGATTATTAAAACTTAAAAATTATTAATTAAATAACCAGATACTATTTCTTAAACAAATTTGTTTTATTTTAATGATTCTCATATCTGGTGAAAAAATGCTTACATGACAAAGTAATGCTTTCGCAGAGTTGCGATTTCAAACCAATGCATAAACTCTCTGGGACTGTATTGAATATGTCTACAAACGGTTTTTTTAAAAAAAATCTAACTGACTTACAAGTCTCTATATTACCACTTTTTGAAATGGTTTCGAATATTTTGTGTAAAGTTATGTATCGAAAATAAGAAAAATTCGAACCCATTTCAAAAAGTAGGCTAACCAATAGGTAAGAGTGCATAATAAGATTACACGTGGCACAATTGCAAATATGTTTAGTGGTAAGTTTTCCCACATTTATGAGGATTTTTTTTTTTCGGTCCAGAGAGTCGACTCTATATGTGCCGGATTTTGAAATTTTTACGACTTGTTGATGTTTCTCCATACGGATCTACATAGTCGAGTATCCAATCTTTCTCAGTGGGTCATAGCGACACTCATAGATGTAGTAGGCGTAAGCTGTGTATCAGGACATGTTCACAATTCTACAGATCTTTTGCATTCCACATCTATGAGGATTTAATTAAATAATTTAAAATTTGTGAAAAAAATAAACTATTGTTTTCATGGTATAATTTTGTAGCTTTTATTTGAAATTGTCATCATTTGTTAAATTGATTAATATTATTAAATATAATTAACAATCACTAATTCTTTAAAAAATATTAAATTAAAATTTTAAAATGAAGATTCAGTAAAAAAAAAAACTATTAACAAATAAATAAAACCCCAGTATTTTACTAAGCAAATTTACAGATACCTTATTCATCTATATTTTGCTTCCAGTCATTTTTTTTTTGCTCTTCAATTTTTGCTCGTCATTTTTTTTACACACAACTTTAGTTACAAGTAATATCTAATTTGTGCATATGATTTATTTTCAGGAAGTACGCCTGCACAAGCAACTATACGAAATCCAAGTATGTTCATAGTTTTTTTTTTGCTTAAATGTTATATTTCAAAATATTTGATTACATATGTTTAGCGAATACACAGTTGCAGTACAAATGTTATAAAATTTATGAATAAAAATTCAACGTTAATTTTGATAAAAAAAAGCCAATGCAATGTTAAAAATGGATTCTCATTTTTCAGAACATCACTGGCTTACAAATAGCTTCGATTACATTGCTCTCAAATTTGAGGACATGCATGTTATCATATTTGAGAACAACTGGGGGAAAATGTCTTAGGCGCGAGCTCGAACCCACGGTGCGAGGATCCACGCTAAGCATATCACAGTGCGCAATCCAACTGCGCTATTTCATCGGCAGAAGCGATTGGTTGCGAAGGCTTAAAAAAGTGGTTGAATTTTAAGATGTTTGATCTTAAACTTGAGATTTTAAAGAATTTTTTTGAGAATGTAGTGTTCTCACAATAAAATAATAATAACCTCCTGTAATAGACGATGGTTCTGAATGGTTTGGGGTCAGTTTGTCGAATATCTGTCTAAACCTTATGGTTCGTTATCGATGTCTCTACCACTGCTAAATCAAGTAATAACGCCAGAGAAGCTCTCTGTGACGTCAAACTATCCGTCCGGTAAGGGTTGTCAGCTGTTCCGAAATAAAGAAACGAAACCTGAACTTGAAAAGTATAGTTGGCTATGCTGGCTATGCACGAATAGGTTTCATTCTTTTTCTTCGAAAAAGCTGACAATCCTAAACCATAGAGGTAGGAAGGAGAATAGAGAGGTCCTTGGTATATGCGCTGCGCAGTAGCGCACAAATGAAGCAGGCTAGAGCGGTGCATCTTGGGATACCTCGGTGTCAGTATGTTATGCGCAGTAGCTCGAAAAACCTGACAGTCCTGTTTCAATTTCTTTCAACTGGTGGACCTCTCTACACCTCCCTTCCTACCTCTATGTCCTAAACGGACTGATAACGTGACGTCACGAAGAGCGACTATGGCTTTAAAAGTTAAGTAGTGAATGACTCTTACTTAGAGGCAAAGTTTAGACATAGTTTAATAGTTTCTTTTTTTTACTTTGCAGACTGCAATACAAATGTGCAATGTGATGTATCCCCTCAAAAGGGAAAAACTTGTACAGAAACGAAGGACCCCAATGGATGTGTCGTAGGGTGCTCGTGCAGTGTTAGCTTTACATCTTGAATTGTTTAAGCAAAAAAGTATTCTGCAAATAAAATTCAGAAATATGCAATGCACTGAATAAAAGGAGTTTTTCTGCAACCACTTTGTCTGTATATTTTTCCTCAATTTTTGCATTGAATACGACATTTTTACTTACATATATTTCTTTCTTTTCCCTCATCTATTTTCTAGGTATTCAGCGTAAAAATGTAACCAAGTTGTAAGGGTCACGCTCAGATTAAATAAATAACTGAAAACGTGCCGACGATTGTGTAAAAGCTTATGTGCGGTGGCATCAGTGGTTTTGTAGAAATGGAAAAGATTAGTTTGCGAATTGGTGTAAAAAGTGAAGTCTGTTCTTTGAAATAAAGTAGTTAAGAAAAAGAAATAAGTTTTTTTAAAAGTTTATTAAAATCCATCATCGGCCACTACACAATTATTCATTATTTTTCATTTTTTAAGCTTAAATTTTAGAAATCCACAAAAACATGAACTGTTACAATAAGTCTTAAATTATTCCCACAACCATTTCCATCGGCTTATCCAGAAATCTGAGACATATTTATAATAATATTAATTAATTAAGAAAATGATCTGTTACATATAACTAATTTTAGCTGGTTATTAGTTATCGTTTGTAGTTAGGGTAATTATTAATTAATATTTATTTATTTTCATTAAATTCCGAAAGATCTATTTATTGTGCATATATATCCACTGGAATTATGTTTTTTATAGTGTAAGATAATATCATTTGGTTAGGTTAGGTTTGAATTATCGTCGCACTAGAGCTACACGAGGGCTATTGGCGACGGGCGTCGTATTTTAGAAACACAGTCAAGTGACGAGCCGACACCTGAATAGGCACCCAACGCAACCGTTAAGGGCGACATCGTACGCAGCGTTAGGGCTTTGAAGAATATTTAACGTGCACTCCCTTACACGGGGTATTATTCGTCGGACATTTTTGGCTGCACAGGCCGTTTATAGGTCGGCAGTTATTTTGGCGATGCCCGGACCCGAACCTGGGACCTTTCGCATGCTAGGCGAGTGCCTAACTGACTGGGCTCCCCAGCCCTAATATCATTTGGAAGAGAGGGAGACCATTTCTTTTTTGAAATGCAAGTGTATATTGAAATTTTTAAAAATACATTTACTATCCGATTTTCTATACAATTGACTTACAACACACATGAAGAACTTAATACACACTGAGAAACTCGGCTTTAGTGGTAAGGCGAGCGAGAGAGGGTTTATACAATTTTTATTAAATAATGCCACTATGGATATTTGAACCGATTTGAAAAAGTGGTATTATAGGGATATTTAAGCCAGCTACATTTATCATGTAAAAATCCAAATAAAGCAAAATAATATTCAGAATATTCAATACAGCCGAATAAACGAATAATCAATTACCATTCTTCAATAAGTTATAAAAGAATTAGGGATAAAGTTCTGTTGTATTCTAAAGAACTTATTATATTACTGAGTGTGATCAAGACGTATGGCAGAATTATCATGACAGAAAACAATAGATGGGATTTTCTACCAACTAATACATCCCAATTTCAATTTTGTTGTAACCTTCAAGTATAATATTAAGTACTTCTTGGTTATCAAAGATTTTTAGTGACCAATTTATATTACCAATAAAAATAGAGTTAATTCTATTATTTCGAGACACATTCGTTGTCATTTTAGAGTTATCAAATTTCAGATTTAAGCTCGGTACCTTCAAAAACATACATTAATTTATAAAACTTATTAGCCCAAAACTTTTCCAGACAAAGGCTTCTTAGGTCAAATTTTATCAAACTAATAATATACATAAACAAATCACATGGTTCAAATTGGCTTCTCAATTTTCGAGAACAATGTTCTCATTTTTGAGGGAATTATCTATTTGTTATAGCTCCGAATACGCATTTGCGTTCGTATATACTTACGCTCCATTTTAAAGTATTTGCTTTTGAAAATATTGTTCTCATTAAAAAAATGAAAGTCGCCAGACGGAATGGTGGTTTGTTAAGTGAAATTGGTTGTCTGGAGATAAATTGCCCCTCCCCTCCAGCTACGTGCCTAAATTAAGGAGGTAGCGCCCTCTCGTAACAGAAGCCAGACTTTCACCTTCACGGGTGCTCTGGGCCTTGGGCCAACGGAATCTAATGCATCCCCCTTGCTTTCCAGACCATGTCCTGGAGGCACACGACAATAATATGAGAACATCGTAGCACTCATTTTTGTGGGTTTATTTTTTTAACAGTGCATGCATACATTGCAGGAAATTTTATGAGCACAACTTACATGAAACTTTTATGCATGCAAAAAGATTAAATTTAATTTTAAGTAATAAGGAAAAACGATAAAGCACGCAGGGTTTCAGTAAGTTTTAAGTCCAGTTAAACCTTATTAACCATATTCAATGTTTATTGATTTCAATCTGAGCGATTTGCATTCAACTTTTATCACATAATTATGATTTCATTATTCCAAATGTCTACACGATACAAAAGAATTTGTACAAAAGAAATTACAGTTTTAAAATTTTATAACATTTAGTTTTAGTTTGAAATATCGTCGCACTAGAGCTACACGAGGGCTATTGGCGACGGGCGTCATATTTTGGAACCACAGTCAGGTGACGAGCTGACACCCGAGAAGACACCCAACGCAACCGTTAAGGGTGACATCGTATGCAGCGTTAGGACTTTGAAGAATATTTAACGTGCACTCCCTCTACACGGGGTATTATTCGTCGGGCATTTTTGGTTGCACGGGCCGTTTATAGGTCGGCAGTTATTTTGGCGATGCCCGGACCCGAACCTGGGACCTTTCGCATGATAGGCGAATGCCTAACCGACCCCCAGCCTTTTATAGCATTTAAAAACACACACCACAATAAATACCTATGATTTTCTATCAGCTGATACGACACAATTTAAGTTACGTCGTAATTCATGTATTATAAGAAACGTTAAACATGAAAGTTTTATTATACAACTAGCAAATTTATACCCGTTCTTCGCACGGAATAAAAAAATATCAAATAGATTCCAAATATGTGTACCATATACCCTGTTATAGGATCATGAACTTATTATTGTTTCCGCTCGTAAAAAATTATAAAATCCCGTTTCATTGCCTTAAAATTCCAAAATGAAAAATACGCTATAAAATGCACTCATAAATGTCATCACAATTCCCTCATAAATACATAAAACCTTTTAGCTCATTTGGCGCGTTTTGGGAAATAATTTGGCGAGAAAATAGATATAGATACAAACACACCCATTATACAGCTCTAACACAATGACCTTCGAACAACCGACCAGCTTATAAATTATTTATAAAAGAAATTGCCTATTTGGCGAATTTTAGTTAATAATTTGGCGAGTTTGGCAACGTATTTGGCAAAAAAATAAAGACATAAAACACTAATAGCTCTAGTGCGATGGCCTTTATTAACCATCATAGTTCAGTAATAGCTTAACTATACATTTATTGCTTAAATATGCATACATGCAGTCAACAGAAAAATCAATGAAAAAATCATCAAATAAACCCACAATAAAATCCGGGAATGAAAACTGGCGGAATTACGTCACTTGAAACGTGTCAATTATTTTTCAAATAATGAATTAAGTTTCTGAAAGTATTGGCACAAGAATAAAATAAACATTTTGAATTTTAAATGTTTTCGTTAAAAGTTTTATTTAATTTTTTCAGCCGATGGCATCAGGAAAGTAAAAAATGATCGGATTTGAGCCAAAGTGGTGTAGTTTTTTCAGAAAAACGTTGGAAACGATAGAAGGAATGGTCTGATTCGAAAAATTCTTAGCCTATGTTTGTTCCGGAGATGAGATGACTTTTTGTGCCAAATTTCGTGACAATCTGTTGCGTGGTTCTTTAGATCTCGTGTCTTATACAAACAAACAAACAAACAAGCAAACAAACAAACGGAAGTTGCCTTTTATGTATATAGATTAGCAATAAAAATAGTGTACATAGAAATTATTCGAGAATGTTTACCGTATTTTGTTTTTAATAAGAAACCACAGCTCTGCCTTCTAAAAAGAAATTCGTAGAGGAAAAGATTTTTGATTGTACAAGTTTAAATTTCTCTATTCAATCATGAGAGTAATTTTCGTAGCATTTTTGTTGTACCTTCTTACATTTTGTGCTTTAGTAGAAGGTCATCATCAGAAACACGGTAAGTCATTATTTAACTTATTGAGAAAAAAAATTTATTTGTACTTTCAATTACGTAATATGAAATATAATGTAATGAAAGCACTGCGATGCGGTCAAAAATAAGAAATGGAGATTTTGTGCTTTTTATTCGTTTTGGAGGGAGTTATAATAAAAAAAAAATGGTTTTCGAATACGGGTTCGTCTGTCCGTCTGAAAGCACTCCTACAGTTCAAAATACAGGGTGTCCGTAAAAGAATGTCCGAGTTTTAAGGGTATATTACAGGAGTTTATTTTATACTAAATATAACAAATCATACATGATATTGAAGGGAAACTAACCTAGTTGTTCCTATAAGTGCTCAATGTGTGCGCCTTTAGTGATACGGCACATATCCAAACGAAAATGCAATTCTTCCCGTCTGCAGCAAGTCCGGAGTAATGGAAGCAGCAGCATGTGCAATTCTACCTTTTAAGGTTGGTAAATAGTGGGGTAGGAGTGGAACGTAGTCCCGATCTTTTACGAAGCCCTAAAGGAAGAAATCACAAGGCGTGATGTCAGGTCACAATTTGAAACTCGGACACCCTGTATAAAGAGCTACGGACATCAAATTTGGTACACGAGTTCCCAGTACCTGTCTGACGTCATAATACATGTTTTCGATAAAATCGCGCATGCGTAAATGATAGCTGTCATAGCCTTGTAGGGTTTGAGAGAAATTTTCATCCTTTAATTTTGTTCATTATAATAGATAATTTTGCAAAAGTATATATTAAGTAAGTAAAGTAAATTCTAAATACTGAAAATAGCTCATGTATTTTAAGTATAAATAAAAGATTCGTTCATTGTTTATATTTCGCTTCAAAATATATTTTTATAATTAAAACATCTGAAAAAAAAATCTTGATTGAACTTTCTATCTCACGTATACATATGTATTTTCAGGTCATCCTAGGACGGCCAAAACACCTGGTATGTTTAATAATATTTTTTTTTACTAATTTTTTTTGGGAGAAATATTATTGCCTTTGTTTCCCTAGCATGCAATTTTGTAATCTACACTCTTAAAACAAACGAGCGGTTTTAACTCAGTCTGAGTTAATTTCCACTCCTTTCCGTGCCGAAAATGCACTTCTCCTATAGGAGTTAATTTCACTCTTTTTCGGAGTGGGTAAAAGAAATAAAAGAAAACAATCTGCGTCCTACACTCTTAAAACGAGCGGTTTTAACTCAGTCTGAGTTAATTTCCACTCCTTTCCGGTGCCGAAAATGCACTTCTCCTATAGGAGTAAATTTCACTCTTTTGTTTTAAGAGTGTATTTTATAGCTTGTAGATATTCAGCCGTAATTTTGATCATGAGATTTTGAAGTTTAAATAAATCCATTCTTCTATGGGATGTTGTTTCGTTGTTAATCCTGACCTTCCGTGGCAACACCGTCCGATTTTCAATGTTATTTATTCTTATCTGAAATATATGACATAAGAGGGATTGTCAGTCCCATAGAGCTAATGCATTAGTTTTGAAATCACAACTTCCGCCGAAGTATTGCTTTGCCATGTTAGCCTTTTTTCCCCAGGTATGGAAATCAACATAACGTTGAAATGAAACAAATTTGAAACGAAAATGTTATCGAGTTATTTATGGATTTTTGTAGTTTTAAAATGCCCCAAAATATTCAGCAGATGGCGACACTATTTCAAAACTTTATAAATTAATAATTAAATAACCGGATGTTATTTTCTTTTCGATTTTGTTTTAAATGGATGTAATGTAATGATGATTCTTGTACCTGGTGAAAATGGGATAACATGGCAAAACAATTCGTTTGCAAAAGTTGTGATTGCAAAACTAATGCATTAGCTCTATGGGACTGACAGTCCCTCTTAAGTGACCTATCTTTTATACTTTATGTTCACGTTCGTCAGTTTCAAGAACAGTATTTTCAACTTTGGTTCTGACAGACCTATTCAGAAATCAGTTTTGAGAAGGGGGGGGGGGGGGACCTATTTTCAACCCTTTTAATTATAGGAACTAATTAATTATTCATTAAATTAATTAAACTGCATATTAATTATCCGTTATAATTAATTATAATCTACCAATTGTTAGTTTAATTTTATTAATATCTGGTGACATCAGATATTTGTCTTGCATACTTTTGTCCGTTAGGCTATTTAGGTTATAAAATACCAATGCAAATATTGTCGACCCACAACAGGCCAGAGGTCCAGCAAGGTTGGTTCAAATATTAACTAATTATTCACCTGTATTCAATAACTATCGAGATTTTTTTTTTGAAATCTTCTACTCTTTTCGAATCTTTCGAATTTGACAATTTAAGTTATTAGCTTTCACACTACGTTTATAACGTAAACAAGTAGGATTGTAACAGAATCTGTCACTTAACCCGCTTCCACACAACAGTTGTGTTTAACAGATAAAAAGGCGCCAAACACAGCATTAATTCTATATTAAACATTTACATGCTAAAGTTGGCTAGTTTCATTTATTTTATTTCGAAAATTCAATAATTATTACTTATCGTTTGCAAAAATTAATTTATATTTCAAAGAATAAATATGTAATATTCCTCACTTTTAAATAGAATTAAAATATTTCATATCAACATACAAAGAATTTCGTAGTGAAATGTATTTGACGTCATTTCAAACTGATCGATGTCGTAAAAATAAATTTATTTTAATTTATTGTCTAAAAGGATTAAAGTTTCTCGAGCGATTGTTGCGAATGGCAATGGTGATTTAATTCTAATAAAAATGGCTTCCTGTGCTTTTTAAATGAGCCTAAAATTTTGCAGTTTTTTTTAAATAATTGAAGTACTTCGAATTCGAATTCTTCTCTGAAATTTTCAATGTATTCTAATTTCTAAGCGCTGAATTTTTTGACGCATCACACTTGTTCGTAGGATTTGTAGTTTTGGCTATAAAGTGGGTGACGGACAGAAAGACAGACGGACTTAACGATTATAATACCTTCAACTTTTTACGTTATAAACGTAGTGTGAAGGCTAAAAGTGGAAGATATTATAATCGTTCAGTCGGTCTGTCCGTCCCCCATTTTCATAGCCCAAACTACAAATACTACAGACATGTATGATACATAAAAAAATTCAGCGTATCGAAATTAGATGACATTGAATATCTTAAAACAAAATTCGAATTCGTAGTACTTTAATTAAAAAAAACCCCTGCAAAATTGAATGCTCATTTAAAAAGCACAAGAAGCCATTTTTATTAGAATTAAATCCCCATTGCCATTCCCCACAATCATTCGAGAAACTATAATTCTTTTCAATAATAAATTACAAGAAATTTATTTTTGCGACACAAATCAGTTTGAAACGACGTCAAAATTATTTCTCAAAGAGATTCTTTGGTTGTATGTTGATATGAAATGTTTTGATTTAATAGCGAGGAATATTACACATTTATTCTTTGAAATATAAATTAATTTAGTAAATGATAAGAAATAATTATTGAATTTTCGTAATAAAATAAATGAAACTAGCCAAATTTAGCATGTAAATGTTTAATATAGAATATCAATGCTGTGTTTGGCGCCTTTTTACCTGTTAAACACAACTGTTGTGTGGAAGCGGGTTAAGTGACAGATTCTGTTACAAACCTACTTTTTCTTTTTCAGAGTGTGGTTACAAGTGTCCCAAAGGGCCATTGCCACCTCCAGCTGTCTGCTACGAGGACGTGGACGAAAAGGGATGTTACACGTGTCGTTGCGACGCATAAACGGATTTACTAGACAAAGTTGGCTGCAAATCAAACTAAGAAATGTTTTTTTGAGTGGCATTTTTGTTATGAAGGATCTTACTAGTGTGGTGATGGGTTTCAATGACAGCAGAGCTTAAGGGGGAATGGGCTCACTCACTGGACTTCGGGTATCCAAAACAAAGTGCCTCAGTGTTAATCCAATGGGAAAAAAAATAATTTTCTAAGCCCCATTTCTCCGGCTGTATTGAATAATTTTACAAACGGTTTTTTTTAATGATAAATGTCGATAACTAATAGGTCTCTATAATCCCACTTTTTGCAGTTACTTCGAATATTTTATGTAAAATTATTTAATGAAAATAAAAAAATATATTCGAACCAATTTCAAAAACTGGGATTGTCGGAACCTGATGTAAGTCAGCTACATTTATCATTTTAAAAAATCTGTTTGTAAAAATATTCAATACAGCCGGAGAAATGGGGCTTAGAAAATATTTTTTTCCGCATTTGATTAACACTGAGGCACTTTGCTTTGGAGGCCCGCGGTCCAGCACACCCATTCCCCTTTAAGATGCAAAATCTTCTGTAAATCAATAATTGATATACATTGATTTAAAAATTATTATTATAAAAGATATCTCTTTAGATGATGGTGTTTCAACTACAATTAATAAAAAAATATTTTCTTTGTTATTTTTGTTAATAATCTTTTTCACACATACGGTACTATACACTCTTAAAACAAACGAGCGTTTTAACTGTCGAGTTATTTCATCTTCGCGAATGCACCTCTATAGGAGGAATTCACTTTTTCGGAGGTAAAGAATAAAAACAATCTGCGTCGAACTCTTAAAACGAGCGGTTTAACTCAGTCTGAGTTAATTCCATCTTTCGGTGCCGAAATGCACTTCTCTATAAGTGAATCCTCTTGTTTAGGTGTTTCGATACTTAGGTACGAAAGGGCATTTTTGCGAACCTTAAGCGGATACGATACCCAAAACATTATTTCTAGACATAATAACACAAACTTGTAAATTATAGTGGTTTTATATAAAGTTCACTCAAAATAAACATTTTCTAGCAATAAAAACAAATATTTACTAAATAGTTTTTCATAATTTTAAAAAAAAGTCAAAATTTTGAACTTTTTAAAACGCTACTCCTCTCTCAATTTTGAGAATAACTCCACCAAACTTTTACAGTTTGTTTTAAGTACTATTTGTTCAAGAACTGTGCATGGATTTTAAAATGTGAGCTACAGTTAAAAAGTAACACGCATTTATACTGAAAATCACAAAAAAAATTACATTACAAATTATTGAATTCAACAATTTTTAAAAAACAACTATACATAGTAGACCTTATTCCATGCACAATTTTGTGCACCATTTATGTAAGAACACAGGTTAAAAATGTCAAAATTCTAACTTAATTAGCAAAAAATCTTTAAAGATTTCCGAGAAAAAAAGGTTAGAAGCAGACAAAATACGTATTCAAACTAATAGGAATGACTCCAGAAAATATTTAATAACTTTTTATCTACAAAAGATATCATTATGAAACTTTCAGTAAATGTTCAGAAAAATATTGTAAATAATAAGAAGTAAAAACTAAAAAATCAATATTTTGACCAATTTTTGGGTACCGTATCCCCTTAATTACAATGTTAAAAATTTGGCTCGTAGTTCCACCAGAAGTATGGTTCCTACTAGCTGCAACGGCTGAGTAGTGAAATGTTTCACCATATTTTTGTTATTCGGTCTAACCATTTCTCCTGTCTGTTTCCAAATCCTGAAAATGGTTCGACTGAATCCAAAAAATATGGTGAAACATTTCACCACCTTTTTGTTGCAGCTACTAGGAGCCATTATTATGGTGAAACCAAGTACAAAATATTAACAGTGTATTTTGTTTGTTTTTTTAAGCAATAAAATGCTTGTTATACATTGTTCAATTGATAAACAGCCGGGGAATAAAAACAAGTTGCACGTAAAGAACTTTAAAAACGAAACAGCAGACAATAAAAGCGCATATTTTGAGAGTGAAGCAAGCAATAAAATCGCAGGAATCGCAAAAATGATAAGTTCTTTAGGTGCAACTTGTTTTTATTCCCCTGTTATTTATTAGACTGCTTCGGTAATAAATTGAACCGATTTCAAGTACTCAAAGCTTTATCGAAACGTCAATTTTGTTGGAAAATTTCGGCTTAATGATATTCTGTGCGGAGAAATTAAGCGAAATTGTAGGACATCAATTTAACGTGGAGTCCCAGTGGCTTAGTGGTAGTGCTTCGCATTGCCACGCCACAGGTCCGGGAATCGAATCCGGATTGGGGAATGCTGACCCATCCTTTCACCCTTGAGTGGGTCGATAAAAATGGGTACCAATCATGCTTGGGAACTAAACACTGGGGGTTCCGCGAGAGGCTGATCAGTGACCACCTTACCGGGACATATGCCTAGCACCCCAGAGCCCTAGGTCACGAAAGCTGAAATGGGCACGGCAGGCCTTGGCCCAGTAATGGGCTGTTGCGCCGAGGAGTTTAGTTTAGTTTCAATTGAACGTGATTCACGAACCGAGGGAAACTTTAGTTCAACATTCGTTTCAGAAAGGTAAGAAAATATTGTATTGTTTGAAACAAATGAAATTCTAGAAGGACCGAAAATGAAAACAATACCGCTGGTTACCACTTCCTGAAACATGCATATCAGCTGCCAGGTGGTTCGCTTGTGGGGTACAGGCATAGATATCATAGTTAAAGTATTAGATTGGCATATCACGTGACCTCCAATGCTAACGACGGGAGGCGCATGGAGGCCAAAAAAAGGGGGCAAAATGGCCATCGTTGCTGCCTCTTTAAGGAGAAAAATACGACGAAAAAATACCATTTAATTCTAAAATTACAAAAAAAAATACTAGAAAAGGAATTAAAGTCACTAAAAAGATTCCAAAATGCAGCTAGTATTTTTACAATATTTTTTTTATAATTTTAGAATTAAATGGTATTTTTTCTCCTTAAAGTGGCAGCAACACTGGCCATTTTGCCCCCTTATTTTGGCCTCCATGCGCGTCCCGTCGTTAGCATTGGAGGTCACGTGATCTGCCAATCTAATACTTTAACTATGATATCTATGGGTACAAGACAACGTTTGACGTATGTGCTACGTCAGTGTAGGCGTGGTGGTTCCAATTGTCCATTCGGTTAAATATAAACACCATCAAAGGACGGTTGACAACCACAAGATTGAGTGCATTCAACAACACAATATTTTTGAAGGCAGAATTCATCTAATGCAAAACAATTTTTTTTATTGCATTACAGATTTTTTTGAAGATTCACTTGAATGCCAGACACACATTTTAATTTATGTTACATCAAATTTTTAATATTTCGATAGTACAATCAAATCTTCCAGTACAATAATAATATTACAAATTTAAAAGTTTTTAAAAACTTAAGACACTGGTATTTAATATTAAAAAGAAATAGTATTTTTCGATTAGAATAATATTAGCAATATAATACAATTAACAATAACAAATAATTAGAATATATTGACAATAATATTAACAAAAATTATCAATAATTTATTAGTATTAGAATATAGAGTATATTAACAATAATATTAGCAATTTAATACAATGAACAATAATAAATTATTAGTATTAGAATTAGTAAATTTAGCATAATATTGCAATATATTAACACAAATATTGCAATATAAATTAACAATAAACAAATTATTAGTATTAGAATATAGAGTATATTAACAATAATAAAAGAATATAATAATTAGTAGTAACTGAGTATATTAACAATAAATGTACATATTGTGGCAATTGGAGATATTCGTTTTGAATGTTGGGAGGCATTGTGTGGGGCAATATTGGAGGATCGCATTATACAGCCAATGGTGTTGTCTTGTGGTGGTGGTGGTGATGATGGTGGTGTTTACCTGTAAAAAAACCCCACAAAATTCAACATGTTTTGGGAAGTAAAGGGGTAAAAGGTTCTTTGAGATTTTTATGTTCTAAAATGGGCAAAAACGTATGATTGTTCTCACTGCATAAATTTCAGGTTAAAAATATTACAAATAACGCATTTGTTTAAGGGGGACCGGAGCCCTCCATTGAAGCCCATGTTAAAATGACCTTTTCTATGTACCTTTTTCTCAGAATCTATTTGATAATTTTTAATAAATTTTTTACCAGTTGTTAAATGGATGTTTAACTATACTTTAATGGAGGCAATTTCAAAATTTTTGTTTTGTTTTTAAATTATAATTTTTTAAGTGAAACTACATATTTTTTTTTACCTAAACAACATTAATAATATTAAAAAGAAAATAAAAGTAAGAAATTTATAGTCAAATCCCTCTAGCGGTTTTTAGAAACAAACTTCTTAAATACGTATAAAAAATTTCAGGCTGATACAGTAGATTTTGAGAAAAAGGTACATGAACATTGAAAAAGTAAGTTTTGAGATATAACCGTTTAAAGTAAACAATAGTGGTTTCTTACCTATAAAACGTGACTGGATTTTACCTAAACAACGTTTGTTTAACAAAATATTAAAAATACTTCCAGTACTCGAAATTTTTAATGTAAGATATCGTTGAAAAGCTAAGATTTCATATTTTAAGAAACACTAAAAATATTGAAATGTCATTTTTGAAAATTTCTGGGGGTCTGGTTTCCCCCCCTTAAAAAATTGGAATTACATTCATTTTTGAAGAGATTAGTAGTTGAATTAGAAGAGAGCCCGAATATCGGCTTAAAAATCTTAAAAATGACTCATTTCGCATAAAATATGCACTTTAAAACTCTTTAAAACTCAAGTGACCGAAAACGGTTACAATACCTACGGTGCCTCTTCTAAGCACCTTTGTAGCAAACTAAGAACAATAAAATAACTCTTTGTAGGAGATCCTACTAAATTTGTGTAATAACTGGAATTTACAATACCCGTTATTGCTAAAAAGTGAATTTTTCCGTTATGATATCATTCAAAACACATTTCGTGGTTT
This sequence comes from Oedothorax gibbosus, assembly GCA_019343175.1. Taxonomy (NCBI): domain Eukaryota; kingdom Metazoa; phylum Arthropoda; class Arachnida; order Araneae; family Linyphiidae; genus Oedothorax; species Oedothorax gibbosus. Next base: position 1,327,091 of record JAFNEN010000414.1, read on the forward strand.
AAACAGTGATATCGCAAAGAATTTTTTTGTTCGGTCCAAAAAAATTGCCAGGCATGACATCCAACTAAGACAAACAGTAAGAGATGAGAACCTTTATCTGAAATTCGGATAGTCAGAAACGCTTCGGATAATTGGAGTTCTACTGTACCTGGTTTTTTTGTTCCTCCGCACTTGCAACTCGGGCATGGCTGCGTCGAATAGTCGATGGAACTATCTGGACCACAATTAGGGATCGAGCACTGGACTTTTGGTGGAGGGACTTCGCATTCGCAGCTCGGGCATGGCTGCGTCGAATAGTCGATGGAACAATCTGGACCACAATTAGGGATCGAGCACTGGACTTTTGGTGGAGGGACTTCGCAGTCGCAGCTCGGGCATGGCTGCGTCGAATAGTCGATGGAACAATCTGGACACAATTAGGGATCGAGCACTGGACTTTTGTGGGGGGACTTCGCATCGCAGCTGGCATGGCTGCGTCGATAGTCGTGGCAAGGCCACATTAGGGACGAGCATGGACTTTTAGTGAGGGACTCGCACGCAGTGGGATGCTGCGTCGAATATCATGGAACAATCTGGACCACAATTAGGATCGAGCATGGATTTTGGTGGAGGGACTTCGCATTCGCAGCTTGGGCATGGCTTGGCATCGTAGTTCAGCTGGCAAGGGGCGTCACATTTAGGAGGAGAGCATTGGGGTTGGCTTTCTAACAATGTAAAAAGAATTAAATCAGAATACAGCACCAATGTTGTTAAAAGAAATGCCTAATACACATGTGCTGTAACCTATAATGCACCTAATACTATATCTTAACAAATTAAGATATAGTATTAGTTCAATTTAAAATTCCAAATGAATGTAATTTTTAACTCAAAAATGTATTAGTTTGAGCCCTAAACTAAAAATTTAACATTCGGGACATGGGTAGGTAAGGAATTTTCTGCATTGTTTTGTGCCCTAAAAATTTTTTAGAGTTTCTTTGCTTTAAAATTCCTTTTTGCAATTTTATAAGGACCAGTCATAATAAGAAAAAATTGAAAAGAAATATTTTTTTTTTAAAGTTATGCCCAAGGGACATAAAATTAAAAATCATGGCAGAATTGCCCATATGCCCTTAAGCTCACCTGGGTTTGATCCTCCGCACTTGCAACTTGGGCACGGTATCGTTGAAGAGTCGATGGAACAACCTCCTTCACATTTAGGGGGCGAACACTGTACTTTTGGTGGAGAAGTGTCGACGCATTCGCAGCTCGGGCATGGCTGGTCATCGTAGTTCAGACGGCAAGGGGCCTCACATTTAGGCGGAGAGCACAGGGGTGGACTTTCTAATATTGTAAAAAGAATTAAATCAGAATACAGCACCCGTGCGATATCTCAGCAGTGACCTTACCGCAGGCGTGACCATTCCAATATTCCATTTCCGCCTATTAGTAAATCGGGTACAAGATCCACTAGGATGGAAGATATTGCCGCCAGTAGAATGACGACTCTTAAAACAAAAGAGTGAAATCCACACCTATAGGGGAAGTGCATTTTCAGCACCGGAAAGGAGTGGAAATTAACTCAGACTGAGTTAAAACCGCTCGTTTTAAGAGTGTAGGACGCAGATTGTTTTCTTTTATTTCTTTTACCCACTCCGCAAAAAGAGTGAAATCCACTCCTATCGGAGAAGTGCATTTTCGGCACGGAAAGGAGTGGAAATTAACTCAGACTGAGTTAAAACCGCTCGTTTCTTTTAAGAGTGTAGACCTACAATTTACTTGCAAAACATACTTTTAAATATATAATTGTTTGATAAATATGTTTAAGATAATATTTGGATAACATTTGATAATATATAATTAATAATATAATGCAATATAATCCTTATAATAATATAAGGATAATATTTGAAGACGTCTTAGTTTTTAAATAGCGTACTCTAATATCTTTCAGTTACAATAAAATAACATTTATTCGATGAAAAAAGAATACTTTTACTTGCCAGCTAATGCTAATGCAAAAATGGCTGCAATCCATATAAACAGAGGGAACAAGTTGAATTTCATGTTTCACTTCCTTGAGAACAAATTCTCTATGTGGCAGTCTACAAGTATATTTCCTTTATATTTATTTAATATTACTTTTATTTGCTTGTTGATGTCTGCCTGGGATTTTGAAAGATTTTTTCCTTAGAAAAATATCGGTAGTCAATCTATAATGCAAACAATACGATCCTTGTTTCATCTTTACGATGATATAAAATTGCGGTTTTTTTTTACGGCAAGTAAACGAGAAAAGTAAGTGATTTAGAATAATCGGTTTTTAGGATGTCAATGAAATGTGTTTGCTCAAATTTTGGAATTTGGAATAATCGTTATTTTAAAAGTCTCTAAAAATTATAAGAAAGTTTTTTAAAATATTTTTGAAATGTTTTTTTAAAGCAAAAATTTTGTAAATTTTTTAAAACTGTTTCTAGAAAGGTTTTTAATGTTTTTAAAAAGTAAAAAATAAAGCAATAATTCTAGTTAATTTTATTTAACATGATACAATTTTTTTTGTACATATATAGCTAATATACGTAAATGATATCTAAAATCACTCATTCATCAATTCAAGCACGCAAAATTAAGTAAAATTCTTTTTATGTTTCTTAATACTGATATTTTTGGCAACTTTCGGCGGTCTATAGGTAAAGTGCATAGCTTTCGTGAGAATTTCCTTGGTTGTAATTCCCTCTGTCTTACAAATAAATAAAAGAGAAGATGGTATAAGGCTATGTCCTGACTACGCCACAAATGCCACAAAGGCAACAAATGCAACAAAACTTGGCGACTTGGCAGAGTCAGCCCCCAAGCTATTGCATCGCTTGGCGGTTGCCAAGTTTTGTTGCATTTGTGGCATTTGATGTCGTAGTGAGGACATAGCCTAATGATAATTAGAACTAATTCAATGGTAACAAAAACACAAGAAATTTGGATGGATTACTTTATAAAATTATTTTAATGGGTCTTCACAAAAAAAAAGCATAAACGAAATCTTTTGTAGTTGCTTTTCATAAGAGGGCAAATTTTATTTTTTTTATCTAATAAAAGGGTAACTAAAATGTAATAAATTTGGTTGGAAGTATTTTGAAAAAAATAAGAATGATTCTTCACCATAAGATTTGCACAACAAAGGAATCACAAATAAAGGCATCATACACTGCGATGCAAAAGTTTAGACAATGACTTCATTTAGCTATAAAATTTAATATGTCGCTATTTTGTGATTTTATATGGGAAAGACTGCACTTTTCATCAAGAAATCGGCCAATGCATGTCTCTAAATATACAAATTCGTGGCAAAACTTTAAGGTGATGGACTGGTAGGCATTCGGTTCGTATTTAGAGATGTTAAATTGTACAATTGAAGCAAATATGAATTGAATAAAGATTTAAAGTGGCTATATTATCTGTTTGGTGTAAAATTGAATCAATATTGTAATTAAATCTGTTTAGTTCCCCGGATATCGTTTTTTTTTTAAATTTATCATATAAAAAATACACAATTCATCAATAAAAATGCGAAATTAGGCCACTATATCTACTTTAAATTAGCATAATCTCGTATTTGTGTCTAAACTTTTGCATCATACAAATTTTTATTTTATGAAAAAAAAAATTGTTGTAGCAAATCAAACAATTATGTATCAATTAAATCATTTCAAAGTATTTTTTTAATATGTTTAGGGTTTTTTTTTGTAATTCTACTATCACAATTCTAAATTTTACAGCTAAATGAAGTCATTGTCTAAACTTTTGCATCGCAGTGTATTGGTATATAGTCGCATAAGATTGGTTAATGTGGAAGATGCAGGCAGAAGTTGTCTCGACAAGGCGCCTACGGACATTTGGACGCAGTGACGTCGGGAAATGATATTTGCCCTACTTCACAATCCGACAAAATGTTATTTAGTATGTTTTGGCCAACGATTATTTGCTGCTTGGGATATGACATGTACCGAGTAAAATAATTATATACATTTTCAGTTATTTCTTAATAACTCTCAGTTAATGTCTTGCCGATCCATCGATCAGTTCCCACGTTTCAATGGGCGTCAATACATTCTTTCCCACAGAAATTGCAGACTCTGTTTTGACTTCTGATCCACTCTTCTCATGACCATTAAAAATCGTCACTTTTTAATTAGACTCCGACATGTAAGGTTGTGTGCTTTTGGCGGTCCGAGCTTCGGCTCCGGACTCCGTCCCATTAAATACTCTAAATCAGGGGTTCCCAACCGGTGGTACGCGTACCACTGGTAGTACCCGGGAAAATTTCAGGTGGTACGGGTGAGTGATGTGAAAAAATTGATTAATAGCTTTTACGCTTGAGCGTGAGCACACATTACTCATTGGAAATTAACTCAGACTGAGTTAAAACCGCTCGTTTGTTTTAAGAGTGTAAATGATCTCTTACAATAAAATTATCTTGGACGCCCAAGCTATCTCCTTTTATTAGAATGAACTAAACAATAATTATACTCTCATGTGTAGTAGATGTTATTCTACTACATAAGGTTATTTTTTAGTCACATTTTCACATATGGGTGTACTGCGATAGTCCAATTTCTTTTTGAAACATTGTCTATGCGAAAAAATTATATATTCATTTGTTTAGTTTGTAAACAAAGTTAATGTAATGCTTTAATGGAGCAAACGTCGAAAGACGCAATACGTAATATGTGTATGAGTATTAGTCCTAAGAAATCAGAAACTCTTTACAAATACTACCTAGCAAAAACGTCAGCAAAAAAACTTAAAAAAAAATCTCGAAGATGCTGATTTTTTGCTGACGAATGAAGTTTTTTTGCAGACGAGGTGATCAATGAAGGTTTCATGCTGATAGTTTACAGTTTTTGTAAAAGTTTATTGCTGACGAAATCATCATATTAAATTTTGAAGAATAACTGCTGCTTATGTAAAGGTTTATTGCAGCTTAGTTTTAGAAAGATATAACTTGCATAAATCAACGATCAAAATGAAGGTTTTATGATGATATTTTGCATTATGCATAAAAACTGCATTTTTCCTTCATTTTAAACATTTAATAAAATCAGCAAAAAAATCTTCATTTAAAAATGAAGGAAAAATTCAGTTTTTTTTGTTCCAAATTCAGGCATTTTTCATGCATAAAAAAATCTGCAGTTTTCTGAAATGCAGGAAACATGCTAATTTTGAATGAAGGAAACATGCCTGAATTTGGTACAAAAAAAACTTCATCTTTCCTGCATTTTTTAATGAAGTTTTTATGTTGATTTTTTTGCTGGGTTAACATCTTCGTATTTTGTTATGCCTAAGCTTTCTACAATATGAATTTCCAATGAAGGAAAAATGTAAATTTTTTAGGTATTTTCATATTGCAAGAAAAATGCTGATTTTTATCACTCTTTACTTTATAAACGTAGTGTAGAAGCTAAAAGGCTGTAGGATAAAAGTTAGATTAAACATTAGATTAAATCTTGTGCAATTCGGGGGGGGGGGGGGGGGGGATATATGTAACCACCTGAATTTTGATCGTTTTTCAGAGACGTTGTTTAAAGGGAAGAAATACATGAATCGTTTTAATATTCAGTATGTTTATACAATATACATTCAAATACAAAAATTAGATTTTTTGTTTTGGCTTTTTCAAAATGGCCGCTGTAGTAACTCATCTCCTGAAATTCTAGCTACTCCAAAATTGATCTGAAATCATTTTTTTATTGAAAATGTTCATAAAACTTACATCTTCTAGTTAAACTAATAAAAAAAAAAAAAGTTGAAAAATTGTAAATCGGCAAGCCTCAGAATAATGAAGTTCGATTTTTTTTTTACCCTTTTTTCAAAGGTTTTTTTTGGTAAAAAAACCTAATGTTTTAAAAAAAATGTTGGAATTTTTGAGTTTCATCTAGAAGATAATGGCTACAGAGAAGACGTATATCAAATTTTATAAGGATCAATTGAGAACTTTTTGAGTTATCTTGCCCGCCAATTAAAAAAGAGTAGTTTTGAGCTAAACGTGCTTGAAGTTTTGACAAAGCCCTCAAGCACCTTCAAGAGTTGAGGTGAAGCATTTAAATGAGTTTTTAATCAATAAATAATGCAAATTTCATTCTTTAAAATTTGCAGGCAGTTTTTTGAGATGTTATTTTAACTATTTATAAAATTAAAATATCGATTTTTACATGTAACCCCTTAGAGGAGTTTTATTCCGGATGTTTTGCGTTGTAGCCGATAAACTTATGAGTGTTTGACCTCATATTAAGTCAGACGAAGAAAATTAAAGTAGACGTTAGCAATACTAAATATTTTCCATTTATTGAAAACCTTTAACTATTTTAAACCAGTTGCTCATAGTAAGTTGGAAAACTTTAATTTAAGGGTACAGTTATTCAATATAAATTAATCAAACTCAAAATGTTTGGCTATTGAAAAGAATTGGAAGAAAGGCTAAGAATTGCTAAGAAAATTAATTGGATGTGTAAGACAACCTAAGGACTTACGCTGGACAAAATGTAATTATCCACACATTAGACATTGCTGAAAAAATCCGATTTATATTTAAAATATATTCAACTACTCTAAACTGTCAATTTCTTTTTGACATTAAGCACCTAATTCTATTTTTCCCCATAATTTCTTTGCCAATGGGAATGTTTCATATGATGTAACGCTCGTTTTCATTTTATCCGAACTGGATTTCATTGGTTGCTTCAGTTTCACATACTGTGATTTCATTGGTTGCTTTGGTTTCACTCTCAAAATGACAGATCTAGATGAAAAGATTTTTTCTTTGCATGCAAGATTTCTTTAACAAATGTTTTGAACAACCGGCAGCACAGCAAGAAGTTTTAGGCATTCAAAAAAATGTGTAAAATATTCTTAGAAACTCCTTTTCAAATACCAAATTATAAGTAATCCCAGGCAACAAACCGTTGGAGGTGTTGTCATCCACGACGTGAAACAACCCCATTGTTGTAAGCGCTAAAGTTATTTCTCCATTCCAAGGCAAAACAAATATATTTCAAGAAATAAGTTTTACTAATACTAACTCTTGTGTATGCAATTTAATTGTATTAAAACTAAACATTTAAGGTTGAGCAATCGTCGCACTAGTGCTACACGAGGTGTAATGGCGAAATATTTGAATTAGACTATTAGGTTGACAAAACAATGAAAAGTTTTTTTTTCTATGTTTTGCATATGCGCAATAAAGTATTTCATAATTAAAATATTTTTGTCCAATATATGTTTGATTGATAATAATTATTTTTGAACGTATATACCGTCAAACAACTAAACACTTTAAACTAAATACACTCTTTAACAATGTGCTGGGGCCGGGATAGCCTGGTCGGTAAGGTCTTGGACTGGCATCCCTAAGGTTGCGAGTTCGAGTCCCGCTGCCTTCCGAAGACCCCGTGTACGCTAATGGTGACTGGTGCACGTTAAATCCGTCGTGGTCACAAAGTCCTCCAAGTTCCCATACCAAATCAATACCTCTGGGGGTGACAAGCCAATTCTGGGGATCCTCTAGTAGGCCTCTGTCTCTAAAAATTAGATGGATCCACTTATGTGTGTGTGTTGTCTGTTGTGTCTGTCTTACTTGACGAAGGTTTATAAGCGGGTCGCTGACCAAGCACACAAACCTGAATAAATATGTCTACCAACCAACCAACCATGTGCTTGCCTTTTTTAATTATTGGCAACTCTGCCTTGATCTGAGTAAAAACAAGTATGCAAGATGGAAGTCATCAGTACTAGGGTTTTATTCTAAAGTTATCCATTCGACGGCACATCAATAGTTGGACTTGTAAATCAGAATCAATGCAAATACGAAACAATAACTTGAATTTAGTTTAGTTTGAATTATCGTCGCACTAGAGCTACACGAGGGCTATTGGCGACGGGCGTCGTATTTTCGAACCACAGTCAAGTGACGAACCGATACCTGAGTAGGCACCCAACACAACCGTGAAGGGCGACATCGTACGCAGCGTTGGGACTTTGTAGCGTATTTTAACGTGCACTCTCTCTACACGGGGTATTATTCGTCGGACATTTTTGGTTGCACGGGCCGTTTATAGGTCGGCAGTTATTTTGGCGATGCCCGCCGGACCCGAACCTGGTATCTTTCGCATGCTATGCGAGTGCCTAACCGACTGGGCTCCCCAGTTCAATATTTTAAGCTTATAACTTGCTTTTATTGTGTCATAATATCTCATTTCCACAGATTCAATTCATTTGGGGGAAAAAAAGAAAGCAAAATCATGTATTTTAGTTGAACTATAGTGGTTTATTTTAAGTTTTATTGTTAAACTCATAGTTTCCTTGCACAGAAGCCACGACCATGGGCGGAGCTATAAAACGCACGGAGCAATCGGATAAAGAAAAAATAAAACGGATGAAATTTTCTCTTCATCTGATTGCTCCGCGCGTTTTATAGCTCCGCCCATGGTCGTGGCTTCTGTGCAAGGAAACTATGAGTTTAACTATAGTGAAACATTAAAACAAAAACAATCTTATAAAACATTGTTTTATTTTTTATTTTAGAAAGATATTTGGTACTTTTCCATTTCGCGGGGCAAATCTCGCCAAACTGAATTGTTTTGCGACAAAACACAGTACACGCAGTTAAATGATCACATTTTACCCAGTTAAGGATTGCCGTTGAAATAATTCCTTTTGTCGGCGGTTGTACAGTTTTGGCGACTTTATCACTTGCCCGTGAAATGGAAAAGTACAGGATATTTCTATTGGTATTTTAATGTGAATTCGCGAAGTTTTAGCAGGGACAACTTGGACATGGTGAGGTGGTGTAGTCGAGAGGACAGCTACATACCGGTGGATCACATGCAATGTACGGATTTGGTGGATTATGGTGGTGGTGGTGTTTACCTGCAAAAAGTTAAGAGGGACTGTCAGTCCCATAGAGCTAATGCATTAGTTTTGAAATCACGACTTTAGCAAAAGAATTGCTTTGCCAAGTTATTCAATTTTCACCAGGAATGGGAATCATCATAACATCCATTTAAAACAAAATTGAAAAGAAAATAACATCCGGTTATTTTATTATTAATTGATAAAGTTTTAAAATAGTAACGCCATCTGCAGTAATTTTGGGAAATTTAAAACTTCAAAAATATATAATTAAACTAGATAAAATTTTCGTTTCAAATTTGTTTCATTTTTATGTTATGTTGATTCCCATACCTATTTAAAAAGGGCCAACCTGGTACAGCAATACGTTGATTGCTGAAGCGTTGATTGCTATGTTGATTGTTGAAGCTGTGATTGCAAAACTAATGCATTAGCTCTACACTCTTAAAAAAACGAGCGGTTTTAACTCAGTCTGAGTTAATTTCCACTCATTTCCGTGCCGATAATGCACTTCCCCTATAGGAGTGGATTTCACTCTTTTTCGGAGTGGGTAAAAGAAATAAAAGAAAACAATCTACGTCCTACACGCTTAAAAGGAGCGGATTTAACTCAGTCTGAGTTAATTTCCACTCCTCTCCGGTGCCGAAAATGCACTTCTCCCATAGGAGTGGATTTCACTCTTTTGTTTTAAGAGTGTATGGGACTGACAGTTCCTCTTAAAAAATTAAAAGGTGGGGCAAAACAAAGTGATTAGACAGTAAAATACTTTAGGTTTTCAACATTTGACACTCCTGCTTGTATATGCTGATGACTGGTTTGGTTGGGTTTTTAATTTTTTTTTTAGTATTTTAGCTAACATAATAAATTAAGTTTTGATTAAAAAAAAAGTTTTTACCGTTTCAGGGGGAAAAGTGAGGTTAAATTGGGATTTTTTTTATTAATGAAATTTATTTTCCGCCTTTTATCGTACATGGATGTCAAGATTTTTCGAAAAATTAGATTTCTTTAGGTATTTTGGAGAAAAAAAAGCGAACGCATCTTAAACACTGATGTCCATGGTTTTTTGTACTGCGCCTTTATAACTATAGAACTATTTCATAAAAACCATTAGATTGTCCTTTTCAACAGAAAAGTGTAACAAAAGTTGGTAAACAACAGAGAGATACTACACTGTTAAAAATTAGGCACTTTGTTTCACCAAAAATATGGTTCTTAGTAGCTGCAACGGCTGTGTGGTGAAACGTTAACCCATATTTTTGGTATTCGGTTGAACCATTTCTCAGGTTTTTGTTTCCAAATCCAGAAAAATGGTTCAACCAAACACCGATAAAAAGGTGAAACATTGCACCAAACAGCCGTTGCAGCTACTAGGAACCAATATCATGGTGAAACCAAGCACCAAATTTTTAACAGTGTAGGACTATGTGTTACTTTACTATACTTACTTTGCGTTGGTGTTTGATAGTTTGAATGTAATTTTTTCTAACAAAACAGATAAATGTATTTTAGTATTATCTCAGAGGTTCTGTAAATGTTGTGCGATCCCAGTTTTATATTTCCAGTTACCTATACTTATTATTTCAGAATTTTATATGAGCCCAGTCCGCTTTACTGAAAAAGAAATGCATTAGAGCCCCAATTATCTGTATCCATTAAGACCAGACACCATTGGGTTTAGTTTAAATTATCGTCGCACTAGAGCTACACGAGGGATCTATTGGCGACGGGCGTCATAATTTACAACCCCAGTCAGGTGACGAGCCGACACCTGAGTAGGCAATCAACGCAACCGTTAATGGCGAGATCGTACGCAGCGTTGGGACCTGAGCATATTTAATGTGCACTCTATCTACACGCGGGGTATTATTAGTCGGACATTTTTGGCTGCACGCGCCGTTTATAGGTCGCCAGTTATTTCGGCGATGCCCGGACACGAACCTGGGACCTTCCGCATGCAAGGCGAATGCCTAACTGACTGGACTCACCAGCCCCGACACCATACTCATCAACTCCAAAGGATTTGTGTTGTGAAAGAACGAAAAGATGCGCGTGAATTCGGATAGTCGGAGTTAGAACCCCAATTATTTGTATCAATTACGACCAGACACCATTCGGATAATTGGATAACGGACTAAAATATGACTGCCAATTGAGACCTTGCCTAATCATCTTCAAAAGGTTGGAAAGCGACAGCGACAAATAGCCCTTGAATTCGCATAATAGAGTACTTGACAGTATCGCTAAAATACATTCCAATATTAATTAAATTATAGTTTCAACCCAAATATAACAAACGTATATATTTTGTTGGCAAAATAAATCTTTAAATAATTCATAAAAATCATTTTCAAATGGCTTTTTTTTTCATCGGTACGTCACGTGTCACAAACACGTCGATTTGGCAGGCGTCACAAGTATATATAAACAAACCGGTGTGATGTTTTTTTGTTTGTAATTAAACTGGTTTTAATCTAATTTACTATTAAAATAAGAATTATATAGATAATGGGTGGAGGATTTACAGAAGCGGATAGTTCAAATTTGCTTAAAGTAGATTCCAAAATGGTGTTTCAAAGTTGGTTTATAGTCACTAGTGACATCATAGATACCACGTGACTGCCACAAAGCGTTTTCGGGAGTGATTTTTCGTCCTAATTTTAAAATTCAATTTTCCCCCTTTTTATGGGGTAATTGAAAAAAATACTGGTCTAATATTTTTGGCATAAGAATATTTTAAGCCAATAAATTTTTTTTAGTCAAGTACCCTATTGTAGTTCGGATAGTCGGAGTTGGGATATTTAGAATTCTAACGTATCAACTTGAACAAAAACAAAGATTAAAATCTACACAATAATAGTTAAAGCAATACCATTATATGGTGCCGAAACATGCCTCAGAAAATCAGACATTCATAAATTAGAAGTTTTTTTTAGCAGAGTTGCTTAAAGGACATATTTAAAATTTTCCTGGCCGATGAAAAGAAAATGAGGATGTAGTAAAACAAGGTAATATTTGCACAATTGAAAAAGAAGTTTCCAGAAGAAGACTGAGATGGACTGGCTATGTAAACAGGATGCCCAGGGAGAAGCTACCAAATATCTGATTGAAAGGAATACCCTGAATGCCATGACAGAGGCAGTTCCAAAAAGACCTAAAAAATTTCAGATTATCCGGTTTGGAGGATGTCAGCAGCTCACGCTTAAAATCGTGAGGCTTGGAGGAGTACGCTGTTAAAAATTAGGTACTTTGTTTCACCAAAACTATGGTTCCTAGTAGCTGCAACGACTGTGTGGTGAAACGTTAAACCATATTTTTGGTATTCGGTTGAACCATTTATCAGGTTTGTTTCCAAATCCAGAAAAATGGTTCAACCAAACACCGAAAAAAGGTGAAACATTTCACCACACAGCCGTTGCAGCTACTAGGAACCAATATCATGGTGAAGCCAAACACAAATTTTTTAACAGTGTAGGCTGGATGCCTTATGCGCCAGTGAGGCGTGAAGACGGAGTAAGTAATGGATTGGTAAGTAATGGATTGACTTTCTACTGTTCCATATGTACCATGCTTTGGTTTCTTGGGTTCCGAGTACTCGCACACGCATCTAGGACAAGCGCTGTTGTCAGACTCAAGAGTGCAGTTAGCTGTTGGGTTGTCCAGTGGAGGACATTGGACCTGAATGCCACACTCTGCAAGAAAAAAAAAATACGATGTACAAATTGATCAATTTTTAAAATTATATAACACAGTAGAACCTCGATTATTCGTCCCTCTTTTACCCGTAACTCTGTTAACCGAAAAACTCTGGGAATCTTCTGAAATCGTAAGACCGCCATGTATCTACATAATACAAAAAAAAAAGAACTTTTTCCAGAACTCCGCTCAGTAATTAAAAATTATGTTCTAGCACTTTCTTTTCGCCTCAGGTAAGAAGTCTCAGATAACTTAACATTCAAAGTGTACTAGTGCAAAACCATAACGGATTTTGGACGTTGGCAGATTTAAGGTCCGCGGACTTTCGGCGCTCGAGTATCCGACCTACCTCCAGACCCAGTTAGATCGGATAATCGAGGTTCTACTGTATTGTATAGTAAATATACCAAAAATAAAAATTATCGGCAATTTGTTTTGCAAGAATTTTTTTTTAACGGCGAAGGACTAAAATTCAGATTTCTAGACTGCCATGGGAAGGTAAGCTGCAGTAACCGCAATGATGCATTGGACAATTTTTGCTTTGAAATAATCAGTCTTTCAGTACATTTTCTTATACAGTTCCTGGACAAATTATTAGACGCACTGTATTTTTTTTAGTAATATTATGTTTCTTAATAGTTTTTATGCAATAATGGTATATTTAAACTACAATATTATTGATTTTTATTTAAAAGAATTGTTGTAGACTACATATTTGTATTTATTTTAAGATAATTATGATTAATTTATATTAATTATTTATTATAAGATTATTTATGTGTGGAATCATCATCCTCAAATGCAGGAGACAGTACAGTCTTGCATTGATAGCATGCCGCGCAGAATGAAAGCTTTGATAGCGGCTAAAGGTGGCTCAACTCAATATTGACTTTTACTAAGATTCATTTCACTTTTCTTTAAAACTTAATAAACTTATGCTTTTCTAAATGAATGCTGTTTTATTTATGTCAAATAAATCGGTAATTGATTGGATACTATAAAAATAAAAAACAAATCCATTTAAAATAATAAAACGGCACAATATCAGCCGGTAATTAATATTTTACAAGAAATCTGCGTCTAATAATTTGTCCAGGGACTGCAATAATACTCCAAGTCAATCTTACTCATTGACTTATTTGACATAAATAAAACAACATTCATTTAGAAAAGTATAAGTTTATTAAGTGTTAAAGAAAAGTGAAATTAATGTTAGTAAAAGTCAATATTAGTTGAGCCACCTTTAGCCGCTATCAAAGCTTTCATTCTGCGCGACATGCTATCAATGCAAGTCTGTACTGTCTCCTGCATTTGAGGATGATTCCACACATAAATAATCTTATAATAAATATTAATATAAATAAATCTTAATCATAATTAATCTTAAAATAAATACAAATATGTAGTCTACAACAATTCTTTTAAATAATAATCAATAATAGTGTAGTTTAAATATACCATTATTGCATAAAAACCCTTAAGAAACATAAAATTACTAAAAAAAATACAGTGCGTCTAATAATTTGTCCAGGGACTGTAATAGTCCAAGTCATCTGTCTAGATACTGCAGCTTATCTACCTACGGTAAGTTTTTTTTCTGCCGTGGGTAGGTTAACTAGATTATAGCTGGGTAGAAAACTGAATTTAATGTGCAAAATTATTTTATCAATATCAAATGTTTGAAACACAGATTTTAAAAAAAAAATTTGGGGCAAAACTTTGAGACGCATGACATTTTAAAGTTGTTTTTCAATAAATTTTTAAAAACAATCCAGTATCTGGTAATAACTGTTACTCTATATAGCTATTCAGAATGTGTTTTTTAAGAATGACTAGACATCTTATGTGTGGAAGAAATTGAACCAGGGTTATACTTTTCAAATAAGGCGGCAAAATCTGATGTGCAAATTAGACATACAAAATGAATGAAACATGTATTAAATTATCTTGCAAAGTACAGGGTGTCCGTAAAAGAATGTCCGAGTTTTAATGGTACATTACAGGAGTTTATTTTATACTAAATATAACAAATCATATACATGACATTGAAGGAAAACTAACCTAGTTTTTCCTATAAGTGCTCAATGTGTGCGCCTTTAGTGATACGGCACACATCCAAACGAAAATGCAATTCTTCCCATACTGTCTGCAGCAAGTACGGAGTAATGGAAGCCTGTGCAATTCTACCTTTCAAGGTTGGTAAATCGTGGGGTAAAGGAGGAACGTAGACCCGATCTTTTACGAAGCCCCAAAGGAAGAAATCACGCGTGATGTCAGGTCACAATTTGAAACTAGGACATTCTTTAACGGACACCCTGTATAACTTGTTAGTAAAAAAAATTAGCTTACTTGCAATTGCATAAGTAATCAGGAAACACGGAAGGATTATTGTTTGAACGATCTTCATAGCTGAACCGTTTAGTATAATGAAAGTAACGGTAGCATTTCTTTTATTTCCTGTGGAACTTCGATACTCTTATAGGCTTTTTATTTATACTAACAGCTGTTAGAATTCATCGTAAAAGTTCCAATTTTCATAAAGGGCAATCAATATATAATAATGGAACTTTTAAAAGGTATAATAAAATGTATTAATAAAAATGAGTTTCATATAATGAGGAATTTCTAGTTTGCAGGGCCGTAGCGAGATTGTAAGGCAAATCTTTGACAAGGGCCCCTACCTCTTAATAAAAAAATTCTCAAGAGGGAATTTTTGGATTGTAGGGAATCTCAATAGGAAATTTTTGTTTTGTTGCGTTCATTTCCTTAAAAGCAAAAGGAATTTTTCTTCCGATTGTGTCTGCAGAATACTTCGATTTGTTTATCAATTAAAAATTATCCAAACTTAACAGGACGTAGAACAAGAACATTTATATTTAAATTGTTTCAGTTATTAATTTTTGTTAATTCTTAGTTTATTTGTTTTGTTAATTTATGTAGTAAAAAAAATGGGCAACGTATTGCTTCATAATTAAAGAGCTTAGTGGAAGAACGTGTTAAAAATCTAATTTTTTTTCAAACATATCACTTATGTCAATGAACATATTACATGCTTTAAAGATAAAGTTTAAAAAAAGGGGGAACTTGTTAAGTACACTCTTAAAACAAAATAGTGAAATCCACTCCTATAGGGGAAGGGCATTTTCGGCACCGGAAGGGAGTGGAAATTTACTCAGACCGAGTTAAAACCGCTCGTTTGTTTTAAGAGTGTATATTCTTAACGTTTGCAAGTACCGTTTAAAATGGATTTAAAAATGCAAATTAAAGAACTTGAAACGGTAATTTTCTCATTTTCACCTTTTTGTCACTTAGCACGTCTTCCACTGAGCTCTGCAATTATAAAGAAAATAAGCCAGTTTACAGAAACCGATAACTCCCGAAAATGAAAATGACAATTTCTTCAAGTGTTTTGGTAGCACTAAAATACCGCGAAAATGAAATTACTCCCTTATACCGATATAGTAAATGAACCGACCGCTTTATGATGATGCTGATTATTCATTGGATTCAAGCATCTTAACGTAAAAATATTAACTAGTTTCGGGAATTCTGAAACTTAAGGTAACAAGGATCAAAACGATCACTCAAAATATCGGATTTTCCTTTCAACTTTAGTTACTGAATAGTGCCTTTACGAAAAAAAATTCTATGATGCACATTTGAATACAGGACTGGAGTTTGCAAATTTGGTAGTTAATTTAAATATAACTTTGTTGCCAGCTTTAAATGTCATTATTCCAAAACACCAATATGATGAAATGATGTACCCACAACATTTGATGAGAAATCTTGTGTAAAAAATAGAATGGTAACTTTCACAGAAAATATAAAATGAGATGACAAACTTTTAATAACCAAACGTTCATTTTATTTCAAACAAAAACAAGAGAAAGTTCAGATTAGTTACAAATAACTACTAAAAAGTAAAAATATTAAATCAACAGGATTTTTATAACATGACAGGTTAGGTCGAGTTGACGTCATCAGTTTAGAGTCAATCTTCAATTTATCTTTTTAGACAATGCTTCTCTTCTTACTTAAATCAAGTGCTGTAACAAAGGTCTGCAAAATGTATTCTTGAGAAATACATCTATATCTACCCTTTTAGAGATTTTTTCTATCAAAACAGATTAAGAAATTACTTATTTTGGAAATTAAAGTATTGGAGTCTCTTGGGACTTAACAACGGAGATATTTTAAAATGCTTTAATTTTCCTTTATTGAAGTCTGAGACCCATATACAGTACAAAACAAGTTCACATTTTATATCATATCCCATGAGCCGCGGTAGCTCAGTCGTGTGAAGCGTCGTGCTCGCATCGGAAGGGTTGTGTGTTCTGTCTTCGGCGGTGCTCGCAATTCTGATGGTTGCTGGGTCGGCGCTTGTATTCGACTAAAGACCGCCGTGTTGCTAATGGTGGCTGGGGCACGTTAAATATGTCGTGGTCACAAAGTCCTCCATGTTCCCATACCAAATTAATACCTCTGGGGGTACCAGATCAGGGGGTTATCGGCCTTTGATCTGGATCAAAAATTCCGATATGCGAGTGAGAATGGATGTGTGAAAGGGACCTTCCTGTAAAACGGATGTGTCATGCTGCGAGCAAAAGTCGGACTTCCTCCCTTGTGGCGCTCAATAAAAAACGGAAGCCGCCCCACTTCGCCTTAAAATCGGGTAGTTCTCTACTCCGGGCTCGGTTACCGAGTGGCATTAGAAACAACAACAACATATCATATCCCCAAGAGGGTTACGCAATAATGGACAAGTTGCATGAAACGCGAAATGCAGAATATACATTTTTTGCTGGTAGATTAGAATCTGCAGATTCCGAATACGAGCTTGAATATTCACTAAGACGTTTAATTTCACCAAAATTTACATTTAAAATTTGCCGAAAATTTACGTCAGTGAAAAAGCATTGACGTCAAATGTTATGCTCTTGGCGATTTTTTGATCTTCTGCAATGCGTAATGTTTGAATACACTTAATAAACTGGTAAAAATCACGATTCATGCGCAACCTCATTGAAATTTTTTTACTTTAAAAGTTACTATTAAGGAAATTAAACAGTCTGTTCCAGGTTTGGTTGTTTAGTTAAAATACCTACTTAAGCGCGTATGTGCTATTGCAGAACTATTGACTACTCAATCTGATCGCAATAGACGTGCGATATCATTGAACGTTTGAAGAAATTAACTGAAATGAACGTAACATGTTTCTGTAAAATAGCAGACTTTTTAAAGAGTTTGATAAGGATGATAGCAAGTTTAATTGCTACAAAAGCGATATCTTAAATACCAGAAATACTTAAGTTTTAGAGGTTTTTTAGTGTGCTTAATCGAAAAAATGTTTATGGAAAACGCGTAGTTGTCCATTAAAAGTTCACGACAGCTTTGACAAATATAGCGTATGAAAGTTTTTACAACCGATAAATTTAAGTAATGAAATATTTCATAATAGACAGAAAAGAAAAAATAAATTTTTCAAATGAAAAGCAAGATTTCAGAACAGCTTTGATATGATGGTCGGTTCTTGACTTGGCGGTTTGGGTTTTGTTACCGATCAGAGAAAATGTCCGAATGTGGTAAACATTCGACTTCATACAACTTGAGGATAGGTAATGAAATGCCACGCTAAATTTTCAAGCTCGCCAATGACCGGTCATTATATCACAGCTCTACCGAGATCTTTCAAGTGAACTAAACTTTTCTAAAACATACCATTTTTGTTACACTAACTAAATATCTAATAACACAACAGCTAAACAAAACCCTAAGTAATCTACACATTTCAAAGGTTGAACGAATGGTTCGCGACACCAGCCTAAAAGGCTGGTGTCACGAACCTTCCGCCCATGGGATGGGCCAACAGACCCATCCCATGGGTCGAAAAAGAAAGTTAGAAAATAGTTCTTACTTTGATGAAGTCTCCGTTATCCAATCCCATGTAGTTCGTTCTTCAGCAACACAGCAGGCATCAGAGTTCCAATCAAGGAAGAAGAGTCATCTGGGAAAAGAAAGTCGGGCAGTGATATTAAACCTTTAAATGGAAACAATAGGGTACTTGACTAAAATTCTTTTAATTGGCTTAAAATTCTTATGTCAAAAATATTAGACCCGTGTTCTCTCTTTTTTTCAAATACCCCATAAAAAGGGGAAAAAATGAATTTTAAAATTAGAACGAAAAATCACTTCCTAAAACGCTCTGTGGCTGTCACGTGGCATCTATGATGTCACTAGTAACTATTAACAAATTTTGAAACATCATTTTGGAATCTCCTTCCATTATCTATACAATTCTTATTTTAATAGTAAGTTAGATTAAAACCAGTTTAATTACAAACAAAAAAACATCACACCGGTTTGTTTATACATACTAGTGACGTCAGCCAAATCGGCGTGTTTGTGATCACGTGACGTACCGATGGAAAAAAAGCCACTTGAAAATGATTTGTATTAATTATTTAAAGATTTATTGTGCAAAAAAATATGCGTTTGTTATATTTGGGGGTTCAAACTATAATTTAATTAATATTGGAAGACATTTTAGCGATACTGTCAAGTACCCTATTCTGCAGTGAGCAGGTAAACTGCAGTATCTGGACTATTGACTACGACCGTTGCTGTAAGCACTCGATGACTAAACTATAACAAAATTTAAGGGCCGTAGTGAGCCTAGTGGTCAGCGTCTCGGTCTCGGGAGGTCCTGCGATCGAGTCCCGGTACCACTGAAGACCTACCGAGTATATGCGGAGTACTGCTCGTTAAATCTGTTGGGTCCGAAAGTCCTCTAAGTTCCCATACCAAATCAATACCTCTGGGGTGACAAGCCAATTCTGGGATCCTCTAGTTGGCCTCCGTCTCTAAAAATTAGATGGATCCACTTATGTGTGTGTGTTGTCTGTTGTGTCTGTCTTACTTGACGAAGGTTTATAAGCGGGTCGCTGACCAAGCACACAAACCTGAATATATATGTCTACCAACCAACCAACAAAATTTAGTAAAAAGTGATTTTTCATTAGGGCGAAAATGGAACCAATAATTGTGTTTACCTGCCCACGGCAGAGTAGAAGAAGAGTTATCTGGGAAAACAAATGGAAGTCGGGAAATTTGCACAGTGAAATTAAACATTCACATTTAAATATAAACACGACAGAATTTGATTTTTTTAAAATTACACTTGCCTGCAATGGACAATTCGAACTGGGCCGCAGCATGGCCTTTTTAGGAGGGAAAGAAGAGAACATTGACGCAGCAGGTGATGTCGCCATAGACATGGCCGTTTCAGTTGTCAACTTCCAAATCTCAATTCAGAGGACACTGCAATCCGACATCACGAGTCGTCAACATCTTGATTTCATATGTAGTTGGAGTCTTCTTTCACCACCTGCAAAATAAATACGGAAACATTATTAAGAATGCTAAAACTGTACAATAAATGCAGTCAGTCCATTTCAAAACTCATGACGTCATAAGTTGTCGACCTGACGTTCCCAAAATTGACACAAAAGGTAAGAGGACACTGTATAGCAATCGGTATTATTAAATCAGACATTTTTAAATCATGTACAAGTCGTAAGTAAGAAAGTTTGTCTATTTGTATTTAAGTGATCTTTGTCACAAAAACATCCATTTTATAAGCACGATAAATAGCCATACACTTAATTGAACAAAAGTCATCGACACAAAGAAATTTAGAAGCTTATAACAGGACCGTTTATTACATTTTAATATCCATAGGCTGTTTCCTGACTACGACATCAAATGCCACAAATGCAACAAAACTTGGCGACTTGGCAGAATAAGCCACATGCTATTGCATCGCTTGGTGCCCTTGGCAGTCGCCAAGTTTTGTTGCATTTGTGGCATTTGATGTCGTAGTCAGGACACAGCCATAGAGAAACAAAGTTCCAAAACCATATTTACCCAAAAACAGGACTCCTGAACTCCACACGAAGTCATGAAACGCCATACGATTTGAAGAATCGCCATGTTTATTTAAGAGGCTGATATCCTTCTCAGTATTTATACAAGTTCTAACCGAAGAAATAATAGAATTTGTCCAATTGTATAGAATAACTATTAGTTTGCATACTTAATATTATCATAGAGTAAAACGTGATTAGATGTTGGTTGGTTCGATGAATTGTATTAGAGCTGTATAGTTTGCCATCGTCTTTGCAACTTTCTAAGCAGGCATAAACTAGTATATAATGTTTGTAAAGTAGTAATAATTTAGGTTTGGTTAAAGTAACGCCATGCTAAAGCCCATTTCACACCTTGTCACAACTACTTGCAACTCCCATAGGACACCATGCATTTAAAAGTTGCACTTAAGTCGTGAGATTTTTTCAGGCGAGTACGAAAAAATCTCAAGTTGCATGTACCGTTAGCCAATCAGAATTCAGTATTTGTTTGGCTACATTGTGGCGAACTAGACTTCGCCAACTGGTTGTTTATTTACTTTTTAAGACGCCAACTTTCCTTGCTTGCAAAAAAATTCAAAAATCTGCGCAATTAAAAATGGGTAGTAAATGGACGGCAAAAATGGAAATTGATCTTATTAATGAAGTTTCACGCTCAAGAGCATGCAATGTTTTCAATGAGATAAGAGCGAGTCTATGGTTTGAATAAAGTTTGTTTACAAAAGGATGAAACGTGCCAAATTGTGGGATAAATAATTTTTTGTGGAACCCGAAAAACCAGGTTACCACAAGTTACGAGTTGCAGTTGCAACGAAATTGCAAGTAGTTGTGCAGGTGTGAAATGGGCTTAATGCTTCACCAAATCTATTGACGAAATGATTCTTTGTTTTGAACCTCGGTTAAGTGCCGATGGCACACCCGAGCAGATACCCAAACAGCCTTATGAATAACAGGAACGGCCACTATGTTGACGTCACAGTTTCGCCAAATGTAGTCTTGTACCCCACAAAAAAACCACCCTGCAAAATAATTCGTTTAAACTATAATGACGCCTATAGTGACGTCACAGCTATATAAAACATTGTCTTCTAAAACATAAATAAACCATTCTCCGCCCTGTTAGAATTGTCCATTGCAGCATCGAAAACGAGCACCAAGGTCTTCGGATGACGATGGATTGGGGCAGTGGATAGCCGTGTGGTTAAGGCCTCGTTCTTGGAATCGGAAAGTCCCGCGATCGAGTCCCGATACCACTGAAGACCCACCGAGTATATGCGGAGTACGTGCTCGTTAAATCTGTGGGTCCGAAAGTACTATGGGCGGTCACGGCGCAGTTTCCCACGGGTACAGGTCCCTGGAGACTATTTCCCTCCCCTTCATGGACATGTCTAAATTGTGGAGGTGACGATAGATGACAACATCTGTCTTGTATGTGTGTGTATGTCGTGCCCGTCCTTCTTAGCGAAGGTTTATAAGCGGGTCTCTGTGACCAAGCACACAAGCCTGAAAATATATGTCTACCAACCAACCAACCAACTGAACTGAACTTCCATATACACGCCGTCATTAAGTGGCGGGATTTTATTTTGCTTATTATTCTTGGTTTGGTTTGTACAAGTATTTTCCGGCTTGTGTACTTGATCAGAGACCCTCTTATAAACCTTCGTCAAGTAAGACAGACACAGACAGAATTTTTTCACTGACACAGAGAAAGTGCACCCAGGGCGAAGGCGGGGATTGAACCCACACCCGGTCCAGTGCGCAGACTGTTAGCGTAATGGTCAGCGATCGTAACCACTAGGCCACCCGGGACCCATTATTATTTTTATACATTTAAGCCAATGGAATGGATGATTCGAAGGATCTTGGTTTCATAGGGAGATAGCTTGTATAACTGTGGTATCAGAGTATGCGCGACTGTTTTAGTTTATACGAATTACCTGACGGATGGTTTATTTGTGTCGTTTATGACAACGGTTGACGTAACTTTGACGACACCGTAGACGTGTCAATTCCGGACTTAGACACTTTTGACCTGCCACCATAGCGTTGAGTTGAATTATCGTCGCACTAGAGCTACACTAGGGATATTGCCGACGGACGTCGTTAGTTACAACCCCTGTAAAGTGAATAGTCAACACCGGCAGGCCGACGACCGGCCGTGTCGACCTAGTCACTTGACCTGGGTTATAAATTGCGAGGCGTAATTGGCTGTGTTAAAGCTCCTGAAAAGGAAGGCTAGAAATAGATAGTTAGTAATGATTAAATTACAGTCTACCCACCATAGAATCACTCACGGGCCGAGTGAGCCTAGGTCATCGTCTCGGTCTCGGGATCGGAAGGTCCTGCATCGAGTCCCGGTACCACTGAAGACCTACCGAGTATATGCGGAGTACGTGCTCGTTAAATCTGTTGGTCCGAAAGTCCTCTAAGTTCCATACAAATCAATACCTCTGGGGTGACAAGCCAATTCTGGATCCTCTAGTGGCCTCTGTTTCTAAAAATTAGATGGATCCATATGTTGTGTGTGTCTGTGTTCTGTCTACTTGACGAGGTTTAAAGCGTCGCTGACCAAGCAACACCTGATATACATGTCTACCACCAACCAACCGCCATAGAATCACTCACGAGAAAGAAGTCCATTCCCATAAAATTATTTTTTTAAATTTCAGTTTGGGATACAAATAAGTTATCATTTACTTAACTAAAATACGATTTTGTCATTCTCCGAGAGATAAGTTTACAATTTAACCAAACGGTTGTTTTCAAGGAACGAGATTTAATTTTTTTACCAAAAAATTTAATTTCTATAGTAGATGGAATAATGGTTAACAATCTTCATATCTATTTAGTAAAACAAACGGTGTGTTTCTGGAAAACCCGAGAGTCAGTTGACGGGTTTATACGTCTGTATCCATCAAATAAATTATAGTAGTCATGAAAATAGTTTGTAATACATATATTCATACATGGATTGTTGTACTGTGAATGAGAGATTAATTTTATTATAACACTAAAAAGAAAGAAAATATTATCTGGATCAAAAATATTTTTTTGTACTATTCTGGTTTACTATAACAATTGCAGTGACCAGTATTTGATTATTTATTGGATTCAAGCATCTTAACCTAAAAATATTAACTAGTTTCGGGAATTTTGAAATTTAATAAAAAAAATCTTTAGTCCCTAAGGAGATGTATAGCATAATAGGGTATTTGACTAAATTTTTTTTACTGGCTTAAAATATTCTTATGCCAAAAATATTAGACCCGTATTTTTCCTTTTTTTCAAATAAAAAGGGAGAAAGATGAATTTTAAAATTAGGATGAAAAATTACGCCAGAAAATGCTTTGTGGCTGTCACGTGGTATCTATGACGTCACTAGTAACTATAAACAAACTTTGAAACACCATTTTGGAATCTACTTTAAGCAAATTTGAACTATCCACTTCTGTAAAACCTTCCATTATCTATATAATTCTTATTTTAATAGTTTATTAGATTAAATCCAGTTTAATTGCAAGCAAAAAAACATTACACCGGTTTGTTCATATATACTAGTGACGTCGGCCAAATCGACGCGTTTGTGATCTCGTGACGTACCGATGAAAAAAAAATAAGCCATTTTAAAATGATTTTTACTAACTATTTAAAGATTTATTTTGCCAAAAAGTTTATACGTTTGTTATTTTTGGGTTCAAACTATAATTAATTTAATATTGGAAGGTATTTTACTGATACAGTCAAGTACCCTATTCAAAATTGGGCCCTGTGGTTGAGTTATAATGACGCGTTTGCGAAACCATGTCACACGTCCGGGGTTCCAATCCCGGATTAGGCAAGGTTCATAGCCTTTCACCCTTTTGGTGGGTCATTAAAATGAGGATCAAAATACCTCGGAAAGTAAATCGTGGTGCTTTTCTTGTGTAATTCTGAACAACTAAAGTGTATTCATTTAATGTCTCTTAAGCAAGAGTGGTCACAGAAGGTCTTGGCTCAGATCTAAACAAAATCTTATGTCTTTGAAGAGTTAAGTTATATTTAAAGAGTTCTATAGTAGGGTAGAGGAACGACTCGTACTGAGCTGCCATCGGCAGCCATGGCTCACTACGGAGCCCGAATAGAGTGGCAAAAGTGCTAGTTAATTTATAATTTTGATACTGAGAAAGGAAGTACACCCAGGGCAAAGACGGGAATCGAACCAGCACCTGTTACAGAGCGAGGACTGCTAGCGTTATGGCCTGCGATTCAAACCACTCGACCATCGGGCCCCACACGCCACCCTATATTGTCTCCGTGTTGGTCCATGGTGCTGTTGCCAGGTTCAGTCTCTACCCTACTAAAGAACTCTTTGGTTATCTTTCCACTAGAGCATCACGTGGCTATACGCTAGGTCCCGGAAGAGCTATCGAATTTTAAAAGGTTTATTCAATCATACTTAGTATAAAATTTAAACTTTAATTTTTTAGAAACTTAAGTGTAACGAATCCGAGTCCCTCAAGTAATATACACTATGCGTTCTATTGGTTTAAATTGAAACAAATTCGTCCATAAATAAAAAACTAAAACCCACCATACAGACAAAACAGACGTTTATTGGTTAAAAAGATAAAATTTGTTCGCACAAAAATACTGCTAAAAATACATTCGAGAAAGTCTCCGAATAAAGTTCCTCCAAACACACAAGCTTCTCCACCTTCAAGTCGTACACTAGTACCGGAGTACCTAGTACCGTCCGCAGTCGCATCCAGGACAGGGTCCGTTGTACCTGGTCTGGATCCTGCAGCCCGGTGGGCATCTAGGAGGGGAGCACTGGACGCCTCCTGGTTGATTACCGCCAACTAGAAATAAAGACAAGTTTAGTATGTGAAATGTACTGAACTGATATCATTAGTGTGTATATTTGGCGAGATTTAATTTTTTAAAGCATTTCAGAAAAAAATTCAATATAGTTTTAAATCCTTAAAATTCTGTAATTGTATTTTAGTCACTTAGTTTTACAAGAAAGTCTTGAAGTTATTAAGTTTTGTTATCGTACGAGAGGAAATAAATATCCTTCGAGTAAACTAATATACATTGATTTTTAATCATCTAAATTTTGGGAAGCGCCTTTATTAGACCTCAATAACGTTTTTTAAATACCAAATAAAATGTATCAAGCCCCTCTTAAGGATTATGTCCGGATAATTGTCAGAAAATTCCAAAAGTAAAATTTAAGATTCCAATACGATTCTAAGTTTACGAAGAGAGCTCAACTATTTATTCAGAGAGAGAGAGAGCTGTAGCACGAGCCATCAAGCACGAGTCAAAAGTTAAACTTCAGTATAAAGCCCAACCGGTTCTCAATCTCTTCAATGCGTATATAGTAAAAATTCAATAAGAATGAAACTTACAGTTCCTTCCGCTGTCGCATTTACAGGTGGGACATTGTGAACTGTAGTCAAGGGTGCATCCTGGCCCGCATCTGGGTGGCGAACACTGAACCCCTCCAGGCTGGCGGTAGTTGTCATTGCCTCCACATTTGCAGCTGGGGCAAGGCTTGGTGCTGTAATCTAGAGTGCAGCCTCGCTGGCAGTTGGGTGGGGAACACTGCACTCCGTAGGGGTTCTGATTGTTGTTGTTGCATCTGCAGGCTGGACAGGGCTGGGCGTTGTAGTCGATGGTACAGCCTCGGTCGCATCGGGGAGGGGAACACTGGATACCTGGTGGAGAGGATGGAGGAGTTGAAAAAAGGGTTAGAGTGGATGACACTTATGTTCCAAGCTTAGCGTGATTGAACAGTACATTGCTCTGGAGGCAAATGAATCCGAGTACATAAACCATTCAGTCACATGTTCGGCAAGGTATAGGTTTGTGAAGACGTCAAAAGACGTGTTGGCATTACCTTTTTCATGCAAATTGTGAGATTACGTGGTTTTACGTTGTCTCGCTGTGGCGCTGTCCATGATGTCATGGACTTGGGTTTAATTGTGTTCGGGACAGCGTCGTGGTGGGCGTTGGTGTTAATGACGTAGGCACCCAGCCATGTATATAAGCTTCGGCTTTGGATAACGTGATGATGATGGGATATTATCAGATAAAGATTAATATTTTTTTCCTATGAAATGATTTTACTATCTTTCTGAAGTGCTGCTACTTCGTTAATGTTTTGTGATATTATTTATAGACTTGGAAAAACGAGCCGATTTTCATTGAATCAATAAATCAAATACGTTTCAACTCTGCTTACTGGCTTATTTTTCCACTGCGCGACTACAACCGAATAAGACGAAGTTATCAACGGAACTAATAAAGAGAGTAACGAGCTTCTTGCACTCAACACGCATATTGCCTTTTTAACAATAAAATCCTTTTAATCAAAAAGGATTTTTCGCGTTTTTGTGACTGAAGTGGTTTCTGCTCTCACCGAATTCTGCTTTATTAAAAGCTACTTACCCTGGTTCGATCCTCTGCTATCGCATTTACATGTTGGACACGGCCCAGAGGTGTAATCGACGGTACAGCCTGCACCGCACCTCGGTGGAGAACATTGGATTCCAGCACCGGCACCTCCCCTACCTCCGCAATTGCAACTCGGGCATGGCTGTGTTGAGTAGTCGATGGAACATCCCCGACCACAGTTGGGGGGCGAACACTGGACGTTGTTGTTGCGTTGATTGTTGAGGCACTTGCAGCTGGGGCAGGGTTGAGTGGAGTAGTCCATGTAGCAGGGGGCGTCGCATTTGGGAGGGGAGCACTGGATGCCGCCTAGTTGGGGAGTGCGCTTGAATCGACCTGCAAGAGAGTAAGGCTTTTAGATAGTTGAGTTATCGTTGCACAAGAGGACTATTATCAGCGGGCGTCATAATATAGAACCACAGCCAAATGACGAGCCGACACCAGAGTGTAGGCACCCAAAGCAACTTTTAAGGGATGCATCGAAAGTCAGAACTTTGGAGCATATTTAACGTGCACTCAACTACTAGGGGTATTATTCGTCGGAATTTTAAGCTGCACAGACTGTTTATAGGTCGGCCATTACTTTTAACAATGCCTGGGCCCGAACCTGAGGCTATTCGCATGCAAAACAAGCGTCTTACTGACTGGGCTCCCTATAAAGAAAAAGTGAAATAAACTTCCTATAATATATGCTTATATATAAAGGAATACACTTTCTGCTTATTTCGACATCTTGTTACATCTAATTGAAATTTGGTAACATAGTTAGTGCTTCTGAAGATATTACCACAATTCCTGTCTACCAAATGCTATCTCAAAGTTGAAGGCTAGGTTAATTCAACATAAACTATTACGATAATCGAGATGGTCGATGCTAGCAACGCTAGTAAATCAGCGCCATCTACCGTGAATGTTATTCTGAGGTTGCGACGGGCCGCTACAATTGCAATGTAATCGACACTATTCGAGTTTAATCGGAACTAAAAATCAAAACAGATGCCCAATTACCACCACATCTGCATCTCGGGCAGATGCCGCTGTAGTCGACGAAGCAGCCGAACCTGCAGTTGGGTGGGGAACACTGAAGCCCGCTACGACCACCACCACCAAAGCCGCCCCCTCTGCGACCATTGCACCGGCAGCTAGGACAAATGCCGCTGAAGTCGAGGTAGCAACCGGCTCCGTTGCACCTCGGCATAGAGCATTGGGGTCTCTGCGGGCTACGCTTCGTGATGTCTATGCAAGATACAAACCTAGTTTAATTTCAAGAGAAAATAACAGGAAGCCGCAGCAAGCAACGAGTTAAAGGAAGAAGCAACATTCAAAGCTGCAATGATGTTAAATGGATTTTTACAGACTGGCGTTTGGAATGCCTATAATCGGACGAGATAGTGTGAAGACCGCAGAGCAAGAGGTCGCAGCAAGCAGGAAATATTCACTGTAGCGTTACCAAAGATATTATTACAATAACAACCCGTATCCACCAAAATGCGAAGACTAAGCTATTTCGAACTGTATAGTACAATATTTATTATAATCTAGATGGCTGGTAGTAAAGCAGCACTTAATCAGCGCTATGAAACGTAGAGGTTATTTGAGATTGCATGTGCTGCACAACTTAAAAGGGAAGCAGTATCAAAATACAAGAATGTTATCTGCCCATGGCACTAAACCTGCACAAATCTCCTAGAACAAATGTTTTGTGGCGTCCCTAAAAAACATCCATTATTTTGGAATTGAAATGCATTATGCTATATCCCGCCGCAAGCAAAACGCAAAACAGACAAACAACTCCGAAGCAAATAGACTTGAAGCACTGAAAGAGAAGCAATTCAATCCGCAACATCTAAACTTATTCCAATGCACATTAACCCTTTAACATAATTTGAACATCTTACAACTTTTAAAAAATGTCTCACTACAGTGGAGACGTTTTGTGAACTACGTGAACCAGTCTTGATACAAACCAGAAACTATTAATAGAGTAAGAGATTGCAATCAAGCAACGAATAACTACAAACAAGCGAAGCAAAGGAGCATTTTCTTACATAAAAGCAGCTCCAATAACATGCGACATTAAAAGTATACATAGATATTAATATTAATTCTTATACAATAAAAACTAAAATCTAAAAAACACAACAGCACCATGGGTTTTGGTGCCGCTATCTATCGGCTAAATAATCATTTAATAGCCTCAAACTGAAATTTAGATTAACCAATATTCTGGGTTAGAGAAATTTTTAGTAATGTAATAAAACTTTAATTACTGGATACTGGCAGAATTTTAACTCGTATAAAAAGTAAATGAAAACTTGGGTGTGGAACACCACACGACTTTCAATTACCAATCAATAGATATTTGATACGCTCGAAATCGATTGCAGATTTATACAAGAATGTTTTACTTTTTCAGCAATACCTTTAAAACCTAAAAATCTTCAGGGCAGATTCCGTTTGCGCATGCGCGATTTTCTCGAAAACTTGATGTCCGACAAGTACTAGGAACTGTCATACTAAATTTAAAGTCCGTAGCTCTTAGTTTGAGCTGTAGAGTGGCTTCAGACAGACGGACCAATGATCCAAAAACTACTTCAGAATCAGCACCCTCCAAAACGCGTAGAAACTACTAAATCTCCATTTCGAATTTTCTACACCATCGCAGTTTCATATTAGAAATTAAGTAATTGTAACTAATAAAACCTAGCCCCATGAATGTTGGTGCTGCCATCTGTTGAATAAAATTCCATTTAATAACTAACCCACACAAACTTTAAGATCAACAATCTACTGGGCTAGAAAACTTTGAGTAATATAATAAGTTTAGTTACCGGATAATGGATGGATTTTTAACTATTAAATATTAATTAAAAAAAAGCACTCACTCCTGATTTCATCTTTACAGGAGCAGGACGGGCAGGGCTTGGTTGTTGGGTCTATTTCGCATCCATCCTGACATTTAGGCATGGAACACATTACTTGTCCAGGCTTGAAAGCATCTAAAAAGTAAGAGTTAGAGTTAGTTTGACGCAAGTTTGTAGTTTCTATCTGGAATGATTTTATTCAATTTTCATTAGTTTAAGAGGGACTGTCAGTCCCATAGAGCTAATGCATTAGTTTTGGAATCACAACATCCCGCAGAAGTATTGCTTTACCATGTTAGCCCTTTTCCCCCAGGTATGGGAATCAACATAACATCGTAATGAAACAAATTTGAAACGAAAATGGTATCTAGTTATTTAAATATATATTTTTGAAGTTTTAAAATGCTAAAAATATACAGCAGATGGAGACACTATTTTAAAACTTTATCAACTAATAATTAAATAACCGGATGTTACTTTCTTTCCAATTTTGCTTTAAATGGATGTTATGATAATTCCCATACCTGGTGAAAATGGGTTAACATGACAAAGCAATCCTTTAGCAAAAGTTGTGATTTCAAGGCTAATGAATTAATGGGACTGACAGTCCCTCTTAAAATTACATATCCTCTTCACTCCAGAAGTACACATGTGGACTTTGTAGAATTTACTTCACAACTTCAATTTAATTTTTTCTTAATGCCGACTTCTATTATATATAACAGAACGATCAAGCTTTCCAATAATATACTTACGCAAAAGGAGCTGATTATTTAATTGTATAAGTGACGCTTAGGTTCAATTATCACTGAAAATAATGATATTACGCCAGAAATTAAACAAAGGCTGAACACAGGAAATCGAAGTTTCTTTTCACTTAAAAAGTTAAGATCTAAAGTAATTACATGGAAAACAAAACTGCGTATATATATAAAACTGTAATAAGACCAACAGTTATATATGGGTCGGAGACCTGGACCTTGAATCAAAAGCAAGAGAAGATGTTAATAACTTAAGAGCGAAAAATTTTAGAAGCCATATTTGGACCTATCAAAGGTGATGTTTGGAGAAGGCGATACAATTTTGAAGTGGCTACACTATTTGGAGAGAAAGGCATTATTAACATCATAAAAACAAAGAGAATTCAATGGCTGGGACATATGGAAAGAATGAACGATAGCAGAGGCACAAAGCAAATTTTCAAGGGGCAATGTCAGGGAGAGAGAGGAAGACCTAGAAAAAGATGGATAGATGAAGTGGAAAGAGATCTGAAGGCCATGAAAATTAAGAACTGGAAAGCGAAGACCAGAGACAGGCGAATTTGGAGTCGCATTGCTAGAGAGCCATGGTCCAGCATGGACTGTAGTGCCAAGGAGTAGTAGAAGTGACGTAGCAAGAACGTCATGCAAATTTCAAAAATCTTGCAAAAAACAGCAAGTTTTTCCCTTGAATTATTCGACGTTTTGCATTAAACGAATGTTAGAATGAGTTTTTAATTACAAAAACTGACAGGGATTGTTTACTTCTTACTAGCACGCTAAATGTGTATTTTTACACTCTGAACCTTCAATGCCACTAAATTGACGTGCCCTTCAGCAAAAGTTAAACTATTTTTTTAAGTTAGTAGGTTAGCCAGAAACTAAATGTTGGGCATCTCAAATGCTTAGCATGCGATTACGCATACAGTAAAGTTATGCCGTTTAAATTTCGAAACGTAACGTCAACGAAATTCAGCGAAATATATGTACGTCTGCCGATTTAGTACAGTGTAGAGTTTTATCTTTAAATAGTTGAAAATACAGTGAATTTCATAAGGCTTTGATGTAATCGTATAATTTAAATCAATAAGAATACTCATTTTGAAGAGAGGTGTCAAAAGTGAGACAGCTTTCATAATAAAATTACTTTAAAGACGAAGGACGAGTTTTGAACAGGTCCCTTTATTGCCAGATAAAATTAAGCGTTTGTAGCACTTCGATTTCACCTTCGAAAAAAAATTACAGCATTTTTAATGTTCCCCAATGAAGGAATTCTATTTTTGATTAAGTTTGTGTAATTATTTAATTAAACTGTTTTATGCTTAAGGAAATGCACTTCGGGGAAATTTTCATCTAAAACTTTAGACAACAGAATTAAAAAAAACCACCAGCATAATATCGGTGCCAGCAAAAAGTCAAGGTGTTAGTCTCTATTTAATTTTTTAAAATTTTTTGTAAATTTGGAAGTAGTTGCAAAAAATGTGAAATAACTACTGAAATTCATTTAAATGTAAATTTATAATTAAAAATCAATATTCAAATTAAGGGGGTCCAGTACCTTGAAATTGGTAAAAGTGCACTTTTTGTTTTATTGTATGGTGGCATAATAGAGCTAATAGTGTACAATTCATAGCAAACCAGATAACAAAATTCATAATACCAAAGGAGTTATGATTGATTTCATTCAATAATTTTGTATTCTGGTAACGTTAAAATGAAACGTAAGAGGCTAATATCTCCGGACGAGATTTTCATATGTTGATCTATTTCAAAATGCTAAGGCTTTTTAACTACAGCACTTTAAACTGCTGTCGTTACATTTTTAAATACAAAATAGTATTTCTTATAAAAGTATGCATTCTTTTTGCTTAATTTTCATTTGATTTTTCGTAAACAATGTTCAAAGTTGAAAATTCGTTTTTTCCCCCATGAAAATCTGATTTTTTTAGTAATATTGTTTTTCCAAAACAGTAGTGCGTGTTAACTAAAATTTGAATGCATACATCTATTAGGATATTAATAAAAGACCTATAATACATTTTTAAACACACAAAAGTGAAAATTCGAAGAGTAGGAGATTGAGAAAAAGCAAAAATTTGATTAAAAAAATTAAATTTTGCACATAATTTGAAGTTTTTTGGGGCTAAAAAGAATTGTTTATAGACGTTGCTCACGCAGAAAAAAATATTGGATTCAGTAAGTGTAAAAATAAAGACAAAGCTGTGCAAGATACCAGACCCCCTTATAGCCATTAACTGTCATTCAAAAACTCTTTCCCAGGAGGCACCATTGATAGGATAAATTGATTAAATAACCATGAATCAAGTTACGTCATTAGAAGAGGGTAGTTTAACTTTGTGTAAAGTTAAGTTATAAATAAAACAATCAGTTTTAAAAAATACCTACACTCTTAAAACAAAAGAGTGAAATTCACTCCTATAGGAGAAGTGCATTTCGCACGGAAAGGATGAATTATCAGACGAGTTAAAACGCTCGTTTGTTTTAAATGTAAATGCTTGTTACACAAGCACTCCTATCAGCTTTAAAAGTTTCAAAAGAAATTATTTAAAATCGATTCAGCGATTATTTGTTCTATGTTAACTTTGTTAGTAGAATGCGTTGAGCATAAACAAACTAAATTTCTGGATTTACCAGTTTTAAAAATCTAAATTACAAAAAGGATACTTAATTGAAGAGTGAAAAAGAAGACAATTTTAGAAGAAGAGATTTAATTTCGGTAAGCAAAGGTTATAGTTGCAACTATTTAGTTTTGGGGCTTTTAGAAATGGTAATGCAGAATAATCGATAATGTAGTAAGCTTTTTATATACTTAGAAACTTTCCAGTACCAATTACCAAATTATGATACTACACTGCTCAAAACAATTAGGGGAGCACTTTGTTAACCCTTTCAGTTCCAACTTCTTATTATTTTATTGTAAAAATCTAAAATTTGTGAAAAAGATTCATTATGCATCCAGAATGAAATGGTAAACAGGGAAAAAATATGAT
Organism: Oedothorax gibbosus; assembly: GCA_019343175.1. Taxonomy (NCBI): domain Eukaryota; kingdom Metazoa; phylum Arthropoda; class Arachnida; order Araneae; family Linyphiidae; genus Oedothorax; species Oedothorax gibbosus. Next base: position 1,360,660 of record JAFNEN010000414.1, read on the forward strand.
TTTTTTTTAAACTAAAATTTAAAGGGGAAAATTAGAATCATAACTTTTGAATAAATTATAACAATAATTTTTTCAAAACTTTATTTGTTAAAAAAAAGTTAAAATCAATTTTTAAACATCTAAGAATGCAGTCGTGGAGAATTTAGGGGGTCAATTTATTTCATAAAATTTTTTTGGGAGGGAATTTTATTTTACTATGATTTTCATATTTTCATTTAATTAAAACAAACATTATTTAATTCTCCAAAAGGAATGATTCTTCAATCTAACGATAAATAAGTGCGATCTCAACTTTTAGGGAGAAAAAAATTGCAAGCTGATGATTCCAAATGGAATCATTGGGGAGAAGGGTTTAAACCATGCGTTCCCCTAATTGTTTTGAGCAGTGAATTTGGATTCTACTATTGATTTTTCACCAATCGAAGTTTAACCATTTTACTAGACAAGATATAGCTTATCAGCGGAATGAATGTGTACAAACTATTATCATAATCCTTCGACATCTATAGAGTTCTTTAAACCAAATAAGGTGATATCGACCCAATTTAAATACAATATAATATCTGCAATTGAATTTATAATTTAAATATTGCTTACACATTATGCATTATACGTACTTAGTGAAAACTACGAATTTTCCCAGACAGTGTATCAAAGTATCAAATTTGAAAAAAAAAAACGTGCACAATTGTTATTTTTAAAACAGATTAGTTTTTAGATTCCGTGATAAAACACATTGTTTTAAAACACATATTATGCAACACATATCTAAACGTAAGCAGTTAAATACATCGGATTCCTAAAATTCTAAATTAAAAAAAAAACAATTTCACTTAAAAACAAACTTGTAATACTTGACTGAAACTTATCAGTAGACAAATAAAACAAAAAAAAAGACTAGATGAAACCGGTATTGTTTTGAAATTATGTAACACATCCATCCCAACGTGAATAGTTATTACAAGTCATATTCATGTAATTCCAAATTTAAAATAAAACTTATCTCCAAACAAACATTAAAGAACTTACGGCAAAAATGTCCAACGCATCCTAACAAAACCAACGCTGCTACGAGAACTTTCATGTTTGCAAAACGATTGTGCGAATAAGCCGGCTTTCCGGCGGGTCACCACTATTTATTCTCTCTACTTTTCCAGCCAACCCCCTCTCCGTGACGTCGATATGACGTTAGCAGCCAAAGGTGTTGCACGCCGAGTGGCCACCATGGTCAAGTATTTCACGGTAAGAAATCCCCATTGTTACACAGGTTGACACGATTGTAAGGGATATTTAAAGACATGCCCGCTCAGGGCGGTCGACCTCGTCACTTGACCAGGGTCCCAAATTACGAGGCGTAATTGGCTGTGTTAAAGCTCCTAAAGGAGGCTAGAAATAGGCAGCTGGCAACGATTACATTACATTATTCAGAGGTTGGGGGCTGTGGTTAGCCTAGTTGTTAAGGCGTCGTTCTCGGAATCGGAAGGTCCGCGATCGAGGCCCGATACCACTGAAGATCCGCCGAGTATATGCGGAGTACGTGCTCGTTAAATCTGTGGGTCCGAAAGTCCTGTGAGCGATCATGGCGCAGTTTACCACGGATACAGGTCCCCGGAGACTATTCCCCCCCCCCCCTTCAGGGACATGTCTAAATTGTAGAGGTGGTGATAGATGGCAGCATCTGTCACTTATGTGTGTGTTGTGTCTATCTTACTTGACGAAAATTTATAAGCGGGTCTCGTACCAAGCATACGAACCTGGATATATATGTCTACCAACCAACCAAGGTTAGGTTGGGTTGAGTTAAATTATCGTCGCACATGCTCGTTTGATCTGTGGTGTCCCAAGTTCCGACGTCGCGGTGCCGGCGTTAGCGTAAGATGTCGCTCGAAGTTTCGTTGTGTGCCAACTTAATAAGCGTCTCTTCGCTTGACCATTGTTCTAAATTACTGGGAATACTTGGCTGTGTTAAAGCTGCTCGCTAGAAATAGACAGCCGGAAATGGTCAAAATTCAAGCCAAATTAAAAGTTTGGGGTCCCGGGTGGCCTAGTGGGTTTGATCGCAATCCATTACGCTAACAGACTGCGCACTGTACCGGGTGCGGACTCGATTCCCGCCTTCACCCTGGGTGTACTTTCTTCCTTTGTGTTAGTAAAAATTCTGTCTATGTTTGTCTTACTTGACGAAGGTTGGTAGACATATATATTCAGGTTTGTGTGCTTGGTCAGCGACCCGCTTATAAACCTTCGTCAAGTAAGGCAGACACAACAGACAACACACACACATAAGTGGATCCCTCTAATTTTTAGAGACAGAGGCCAACTAGAGGATCCCCAGAATTGGCTTGTCACCCCCAGAGGTATTGATTTGATATGGGAACTTGGAGGACATTCGGACCCAACAGATTTAACGAGCACGTACTCCGCATATACTCGGTAGGTCTTCAGTGGTACCGGGACTCGATCGCAGGACCTTCCGATCCCGAGACCGAGACGCTGACCACTAGGCTCACTACGGCCCCGACGAAGGTTTATAAGCGGGACTCTGATCAAGCACACAAAGCAGAAATTATATGTACCAACCTACCTATACCTACTTAAGTGAGATTTAAATGTTTGTCTGGGTTGAGTTGAACTATCGTCACACTATAGAGCCACACGCCTACTTACATCTTGTGGGAACCAGGGCACTAGCGAATTGAGGGGCCATAACACACATTTGGGGAGAGTTGATTGAGGCTCTCATAGCATTCATTAATTGTATCTGTGAACGTGATTTTTTTAAATTTTAGATTCGCGCAAACACAACTTCTAACACAATCAAACACAACCTTTTAGATTTGTACAACACCTTTACAATTATCTTAAATACATATTGTAATCGCTGCATATTCTACATTTTTTAAATAATAGGGTACTTGACAGTATCGCTAAAATACCTTCCAATATTGATTCAATTATAGTTTGAACCCAAATATAACAAACGTATATTTTTTTTTGCAAAATAAATCTTTAAATAATTAATAAAAATCATTTTCAAATGACTTTTTTTTTCATCGTACGTCACGTGATCACAAACACGTCGATTCGGCTAACGTCACTAGTATGTATAAACAAACAGGTGTGATGTTTTTTGTTGTAATTAAACTGGTTTTAATATAATTTACTATTAATTAAGAATTATGTAGATAATGTAAGGAGATTTTACAGAAGCGGATAGTTCAAATTTGCTTAAAGTAGATTCCAAGATGGTGTTTCAAAGTTTGTTTAGAGTCACTATAGTGACATCATAGATACCACGTGACAGCCACAAAGCGTTTTCGGGAGTAATTTTTCGTCCCAATTTTAAAATTCATTTTTCTCCCTTTTTATGGGGTATTTGAAAAAAAGAAAAAATACGGGTCTAATATTTTTCGCATAAGAATATTTTAAGCCAATATATATATATATTTTTTTAAAATCAAATACCCTATTGGGAGCCGTTTGCCCACTCGGATATCAGGCTGGTTGGTTGGTTGGTAGACATATATATTCAGGTTTGTGTGCTTGGTCAGCGACCCTCTTATAAACCTTCGTCAAGTAAGACAGACACAACAGACAACACACACACATAAGTGGATCCATCTAATTTTTAGAGACAGAGGCCAACTAGAGGATCCCCAGAATTGGCTTGTCACCCCCAGAGGTATTGATTTGCTATGGGAACTTGGAGGACTTTCGGACCCAACAGATTTAACGAGCACGTACTCCGCATATACTCGGTAGGTCTTCAGTGGTACCGGGACTCGATCGCAGGACCTTCCGATCCCGAGACCGAGACGCTAACCACTAGGCTCACTACGGCCCCTCCTGGGACCTTTATCATGCAAGGCAAGCGGTTATAAACCAATTTGGTTATAGACAGTACACGTTGGAATAATCTAAACTACGGGGTTCCTAGAGTACATTGGGACAGACATGCTCTTTGAATATAAGGAGTTTAAAGTTCCGATGGGAATAGCGTATGATGCTGCTCGAAGTTTCGCTGGGTGCCAACTCAGGTGTCGATCTCGTCACTTGACACTTGACAGCTGTTCTGAATTACAAAGCCTACTTGGCTCATTTAAAGCTTCTCAAGAAGGCTGGAAATAGACAGCCGGAAACGGCCAAAAAAGAAACCAAATAAAAAGTTTTAGGGCCGTAGTGAGCCTAGTGGTCAGCGTCTCGGTCTCGGGATCGGAAGGTCCTGCGATCGAGTCCCGGTACCACTGAAGACCTACCGAGTATATGCGGAGTACGTGCTCGTTAAATCTGTTGGGTCCGAAAGTCCTCTAAGTTCCCATACCAAATCAATACCTCTGGGGGTGACAAGCCAATTCTGGGGGTCCTCTAGTTGGCCTCTGTCTCTAAAAATTAGATGGATCCACTTATGTGTGTGTGTTGTCTGTTGTGTTTGTCTTACTTGACGAAGGTTTATAAGCGGGTCGCTGACCAAGCACACAAACCTGAATATATATGTCTACCAACCAACCAACCAAAAAGTTTTAGCCGACTCGGCGGCGGAACGGTTAGGGAGCTAGCCTTTGGAGCCTCTGGGTTCGGGTTCGAATCCCGGTAAGGCACGGATGTTTGTGTTTGTCGAGTATATGCGGAGTACGTGCTCGTTAAATCTGTTGGGTCCGAAAGTCCTGTGGGCGGTCTTGGCGCAGTTTCCCACGGGTACAGGTGCCTGGAGACTATTTCCCTCCTCTTCAGGGACATGTCTAAATTGTGGAGGTGGCGATAAATGGCAGCATCTGTCATATATATATGTGTGTGTGTGTGTGTATGTCGTGTCCGTCCTTCTTGACGATGGTTTATAAGCGGGTCTTTGTGACCAAGCACACAAGCCTGAAAATATATGTCTACCAACCAACCAAAAAGTTTTATGCCAACTGGGCGGCTAAATGGTCAGGCAGTCAGAAGGTCTCGGGCTCGTAAACCGGCACATACAGGAATGGATATTTGTGTTTATCCTGAGTTCACTGCGATATACGCGTTCGTTAAATCTGTGGAGTCGACTTTGTCACTTGACCGAGGTTTTAAACTACTAGGCGTAATTGGCTGCGTTAAAGCTCTTAAAAGAGGCTAGAAATACACAGCCGGAAACGATTGAATTTTCAAATTACCACTCATCTCGACCCTTGCCCGCTATTTTCAATAACGTGGCGCAATTGCCTGTGATGTAGACCCACTCGGAAACGTTCAAACACTCTTAATTTTGATTTAAAAAATGGAAAAATCCCAGTTAGGAGGCTAGAAATATGCTGCCGGAAAACAATCAATTACCATTTTACAAAAGTGGCAGGCTGAAGAGAATGTAAGTTTTTTTTGTGTTTTAATTCTATTTTTTCCTTTTAGCGTTGGATTTCTTTAGAATACTTTTTTTAGTACGATAATTGTGGACGAATCTGACCCTCACCCAAACCTATTTTTTGAAAGGAAATTTTTTATTTTTATTGAGAATTCGGACGAGCTTTGTAACTGATTTGAACAGCACAAGAGCGAGCTAATCAAATCATACTTCAAAAATAAACTCTTTTTATAATTTTTTTGTCAATAATAATACCGGAAAAGGTTTTTAATACAGTTTCAAGAAAATGTTGTTTTTGATTAAAAAATACTGAAAAATAAACAGAAGGGTCTTGGTTTTTTTTCCCCAAGGTTTGGTGTGTGATGTCACAAAAAAAATATATATATCTGGAGAAGATCTCTATGACGTCACACTATCCGTCCGGTTTGGGTTGTTCCGAAAGGAGAGGAAGGAAACATGTTCGGAACCTGAAAAGGATAATCGACAGCATACGAACAGGTTTTTGTTCTTTTTTTTCGTTAAAGAAGACAACTATAACCGGACGGATAGAAAGGACGTACCGAAGAGCTTCTGTGGCTTTAATATTAAGTCGGCCACGGTTTAGTCCAGATAAATCATAGATATCATAGTTAAAGTATTAGATTGGCAGATCACGTGACCTCCAATGCTAACGACGGGACGCTCATGGATTCCAAATATGGGGGCAAAATGGCCAGTGTTGCTGCCACTTTAAGGAGAAAAATTACACGAAAAAATATCATTTAATTCTAAAATTACAAAAAAATACTAGAAAGGGATTTAAAGTCACTAAAAAGATCCCAAAATGCAGCTAGTATTTTTACGATATTCTTTTGTAATTTTAGAATAAAATGGTATTTTTTCGTAGTATTTTTCTTCTTAAAGTGGCAGCAACACTGGCCATTTTGCCCCCTTATTTGGCCTCCATGCGAGTCCCGTCGTTAGCATTGGAGGTCACGTGATCTACCAATCTAATACTTTAACTATGATATCTATGAGAGAAATTCATATACGACAAAATCAACCATTGCACTTTGTCAAAATAAAGCAAAGTCCCTTCATTCTAAACACACTTTCTGAGAGTCACTACATGAATCACTAGTTGTGGGTTGGAATTATCACTTTCAACGTGGCAACAGCATTTGTAAACAATCGAGAAAGACATTCTAGAATATTAAATTGTGTTTCGAGAGTTTATTTCACTACTTTGGCGTGACCGTATTGCATTACGTCGGCCTTCATTGTTTTTTTTTTTGTCGTGCGGCTTCGAACAAAAGGGCTCTGGTGACTTTAAATATTGGATTACCTGTGTTTGGTTAATAAATTACGTAGTATTGCAGCTTAAACATTGAAGTATTTTTAGCGTATCAAAATGGGAGTTATCGAAGTCAACAGAAAAAGTAAAGAAGATTTTAGAAGAGATTGAATATTACATTTTAAATAATCCAAGTAAAATGTAATATTTTGTTCATTACGTTACATTTTACTTGCATTAGTTTAACGGTATAAAACACGATGCTTAATTTTTTAATAGTTATTTAAGCAACTAGTGCCGAAAATAATACTTTATTAAGCGAGTGGCTTTTATTTCACGAGACCGTAGTTCGAGTGAAATAATGACAAGAGCTTAATAAAGTATTATTTGGCACGTGCTTGCTTACAATATTTTTTATAATAACGCGCAAAAAAGTATTTCTACCAATGAGTGATTTTCATGACATCATTTAGTTTTCATGGCGATATTCAAAATGCCAAGTAGTAAAAGAAAAGTTGTAAAATAATTTTCTATTTTGAATTAAAATAGTATTTACATTAGTGCTACCAAACGTGGGTGAAAATGAATTTGAAATGATGTTCGACCAACTTCCAGATTACATTGAAAAAGCAGCTAAGGAAGCTTCGTTGAATCTTCTTCCAGAATTCCTTTTTTCTTATTTAATTTCCTTTAATAATTTTTGTAGTACTTGTAGTTTCCATGGAGACATTAGAAAATGCAAAAGTAATGAACCAATAGAAATCAGTGAGTTTCATGACATCATTTTGTTTTTCTACCAATCAGATACTCTTATATTTACTTTACCGCACTAGTGCCGAAAGTACTACTTTCGGGCACTGTCTGTGACGTAAGCACGTAAAGTGTCATTTTCGCAACGATTTATGAATGAATATGATATTAAAAAAGTGAACTTTTTTGCACGTTGTTATAAAAATATATTTTTATTGTAGTGCGCAAAATTTAAGAAAAATAATTTTAAAGATGCGTAATTTCATTCCACATATCTTCCTTAATCGATAGGTGCTCTGTTTTCAAGTGAAATTGATTCACCAATCTGTGCTCAAGAATTTGTTTTCATTCTTCCTGAATTTTAATAATTATATTATTAAATCAAAATAATAAATAATTTTAACAATTAGTTTATCATCAGTCTATCTACAGCAATTAACGAAAAATACATGATTTGAGCAAACAGATTAAAAAATTAAATATTTTTTTTCTAAAGACGGGATGGACTTTTTGCGATCTTAATCAAAAACTTCCGACTGTAAACTTTTAACCGACTTTAAAACTTAACTATTTACACTGAGGCCTTTTAAGAGGGATTGTCAGTCCCATAGAGCCAATGCATTAGTTTTGGAATCACAACTTCTGCAGAAGTATTGCTTTGCCAAGTTAGCCCTTTTTCCCCAGGTATGGGAATCAACATAACATTGAAATGAAACAAATTAGAAACGGAAATGTTATCTAGTTATTTAATTCTATATTTTGAAGTTTTAAAATGCCAAAAATATACAGCAGATGGCGACACTATTTTAAAACTTTATCAATTAATAATTAAATAACCGGATGTTATTTTCTTTTCAATTTTGTTTTAAATTGATGTTATGATGATTCAAATACCTGGTGAAAATGGGATAACATGGCAATGCAATTTTTTTGCAAAAGTTGTGATTTCAAAACTAAAGCATTAGCTCTATGGGACTGTCAGTCCCTCTTAACTGTGTATACTGTGTTTCTATATAACTATGCACACTCTTGTCTTTTTACTGTGTATACTGCGATCTTTTAAGTGCTTTATCACCAGAAAATTGCGTTTCTCGCCAAATCTCTTATTTTGCGATATTTCGCACCCACTATACTTAGAAGTAACTGAAAATATTACTTGAAATTATGGGACACACACGTGTTTCATGATCCTTAAGTGGGGCTGAGGATCCCAGTCGGTTAGGCGTACGTCTTGCATGCGAAAGGTCCCAGGTTCGGGTCCGGGCATCGCCAAAATAACTGCCGATCTATAAACGGCCCGTTTAAGCCCAAAAAATGTCCAACGAATAATACCCCGTGTAGAGGGAGTGCACGTGAAATATGCTCCAAAGTCCCGATGCTGCGTACGATGCCGCTCTTAACAGTTGCGTTGGGTGCATACTCAGGTGTCGACTCGTCACTTGATTGAGGATCTAAATTACGACGCCCGTCGTCAATAGCCCTCGTCAGAGAATCTTTTAAGAATTTTTCACTGGGCGACATTGCATGTAAAAAGTTTTTTTTTCGGTGGGGGGGGGGGGGGGGGGGGGGGGGGCGATCGTTGCATAATAGGAAAAGGGGGTCGTCATATCAAGATAATCCCCTAGTGCAACTTGAAAATTTCATTGGTTGCGAAAAAATCATTTTTATTTGTAATCAATTAATTTGGTAAAATAGAAAAAAAATAGAAATTGCATATATGCTTCAACTACACTCAAAGCATTATTTAAAATACCAATAAGTAAAGAAATAAATATTTTATATAAATGAGAAAATGTATTAACTAAATATTTACTGCGTAACTCTCTATTTTACAATAACCTTTGCATAATCTTGAATAATACTTCTATTACATATCTTTTCTTAAAAATAAACATAAAAACTTTTTTACAATATTATCTAAATAATTCCCAAATAACATTTCTACAATATATTTTCTTAAAGAGTAATACTCCTTAAAAAAAAAAAAACTAAAAGTAGACAATAACAAAACTTAGGAGAGAAATAGTTTTTTATAATATTTTATTTAAATTGCCTAAACTAAGATTTTTTGTTAATTTAGCGGAACAATGCATGTTCAGATTTAAGGCATAGATCTCTGAAAATGTTGATTACGTATTATTTATAAATTATTATTTTTTTTTAAATATTTCGTTACCTATGAGTTAATGCATTAACATTGATTGATTAAAATAACATTTGTATGTTTGGTTTTTTCCACAGAGTACGAAACTAGGGTTATTTTTGTTTTTTTTTAACGTCTTATTTCCCCATATTTAAGCATACAAAATAGTTGAAATAGGAACTAGTTGGTCTTATGGTACCTGCCGTTACAAACTCTAAATCAGCTCAGTCGTAGATTTATGGGCATTTGAAACAATCCGACAATCCCGAACAATCCGAACATATCGTCCCTATATTTACTTTACAGATTACAATTGACTATGAATATATTAAATTATATAAAGGAATAAAAACGAATTCATATGGCAATAAATTATTTGTGGAATAATATCTTAAATAAAATGTTGGGTTCAATTTTTTAACGAATTAAAATATTTGGATGAAATAGGAAGTTAGCGTCGTGAAACACTAATAAATATTTTTGTAGAAACTACACAGGTCCTAGCAAATAGCTTCTCTATCAGGAGGCATGTCCGGGGCCTGTCACATGAACTAACACCATGAGAGCGCCCGGGCTGAAAGGGTAGGGGAAAAAAAAGTTTTGTAGTGGGAGGGGGACCATCTTGGTTGCTGAAAAGTATTTGTGTTTAGTCACTCACAGGGTTGTAATGAATGAGCAATATCTGATAAACAACTGGCTACAACTTGCCCATTTTTTATTTTATTACAAATGCTTTTTTTTAAATACAATTTATGATATAACGGATGGGATTTTTGAGAAAATACGGTTTCTTTCAATGTCGCCCAGTGATTTGATTTTCATATTACTAGGCGACATTTTTCTTTCACTGGGCGACATTAGTGTCGCCCAGTCACTATGTTAAAAGATTCTCTGGCCCTTGTGTAGCTCTCGTGCGACGATAATTCAAACCTACCTACCTTACCATGATCCTTAAAGTAATGGTTTCCTAAGATAACGGCACCGTCACCGTAACTCTACGCGTGACGTCACAGATTCGCTCCGCTACAATTCCGATCGTAATGTTTACGGCGAATGCGGTTTCCTCGAAATGAAGAAACGTAATCCGCAACCGATCCAAACGTAAACAAACCGACACATTGCCGGACATTTTAGCCGGTTCGTAACTTCAATCAATATAAAAATGAGTTTGGATTATGAAAATTTAGCTCTGCTAATACTGATGGAGGATGAGGAATCGGATTTAGAAAGTAGCCGGCAGGGGGAAAGTGAAATTTTCAAACATAGGACAACTGAAGGGGCTTTCCATATCCTCATACGTCGGCATCTACGAGCAAAGATAATTTGTTTTAAATCATGTGCGCGAAGATTTAGTTTCGAAGCCCTACAATCGCCACAAGAATCCTATAGCCCCAGAAGAGAAAGGCCGACTGAGAAGCGCGCCGCTCTTTTCGAACATTTTTCTCTCGCAAAAGTAGCCGTTACGTGTCCGAAAAACGTGTGAAGAAGAGTCGGAAAAGCAAGAACGTCCGTGACGATGGTACAGATCCGTTAAGGTTACGATTAACGTGTTGTTAGGAAACCATCGCCATACATTTGTACGTAAAAGGTTTCTGTGACGTCATACGTAACCGTTACGAATCTGGTGGATGACGGCACCGTAATCTTAGGAAACCATTACTTAAGTAGTAATTTGAGTCATTCTTTCCATACTTTTCACTGTCACCTCAATGTTTTGATTATTTCTTTTCCAAGGTAAACGAGTTTGCCGTTGTAATAATAACGGGGCTGATATCATCCTCTTTGTACAATGTCACCTGACACCTTCATTATCTATTTCAAAATATACGGCAAGTGCACGCACAGAATTTGGAGGCTATACCTCTGAGTTATGTTTAATTAGTGGATGTTTGTTATTACCGTACGATATTCGGAAAAAGTAGCACAAGGAATATGGTACTTAAATGAGATATGAGACAGCATTCTTTTTTAAATGTTACTAACGATTATAATTATTGCTCACTTAACTATTCCTTTTAGAGGGAATATAACGGCAACTTAACAAAATTATACAACTTTGCTAATACCATAAACGTTTAAAAAACTAGACTTCCTAAAAAACGTTGTTTTAAGAAAAAACAAAAACTTCTCTCCTTTTAATAATGTTTTGAAGTAACAATAGAAAAACTCTGCGGGAAGTTTTATTTAGTTTGGTTTAGTTTAGTTTGAATTATCGTCGCACTAGAGCTACACGAGGGCTATTGGCAATGGGCGTCGTGTTTTTAGAACTACATTCAAGTGACGAGCCGACACATGAGTAGGCACTCAACGCAACCGTTAAGGGCGACATCGTACGCAGCGTTGGGACTCTGAAGCATATTTAACGACGTGCACTTCCTCTACACGGGGTATTATTCGTCGGACATTTTTGGCTGCACGGGCCGTTTATAGGTCGGCAGTTGTTTTGGCGATGCCCGGACCCGAACCTTGGACCTTTCGCATGCTAGGCGAATGCCTAACCAACTGGGATCCCCAGCCCGGAAGTTTTATTTAAATTAGATAAGAAAATACAGTCAAACTCGGTTAAAACAACCTCGTTTATAACGACAACTCTTTTATAATATTTGATACCTTTGACTTGCTTATAGACCTTTAGCGTTATAATATCTTGCTTGTAACGACGATTTTTAAGGTAACAGGGAACAAAACGACCACTCAAATATCGAATTTTCATTTCAGCTTTAGTTACTGAATCGTGCCTTTACGAAAAAACTTCTATGATGCACATTTGAATATGGGGCTCGAGCAAATTCGCAAATTTGGTAGTTAATTGCAATGTAACTTTGTTGCCAGCTTTAAATGTCATTATTCCAAAACACCAATTTTCAGCCTTAAGGTACACTTTTCTCTTTTACTAGAAGGGTTGAAATTTTCGGTGATCTCGTATACATGTCTATTTAACACAGTGAACCAAATATGTTCCAAAAATATATTAAATGAGTAAAAATAAGACGATTTTTCGAATTTAAGAAACGCGCAAAACTTTCTATTTGTATTAATAACTTAAAATTGGGAATGTTTTATCGTCCAACTTGAGGTTCATTGCGTTGAATAGATTTTTTTGTTATTTCTATAAAAAATTATTTTCAGATACACGAAATAGTTGTGCTGGAAAGTGTATCTAAGAGCTAAAAATCGATGTTTTAAAATAATGACGTATGAAGCTGGAAACAAAGTTATATTGAAATTAACTACCAAATTTGGAAACTCCAACACCATGTTCAGGTGCGTATTATATAAAAATTTTCGTAAATATTCATTTCAGTGATTGAAAGTTAAAATGAAAATTTCATATTTTGAAACTTCTATATGTTCCCTCTCCCCTTAGTTAACTCCTCTGTTATAACATTAAACATATACGGTTCTTGTATGATATCCAAAATGTATTATTAAAGGAGATTTTTTTATAAAATTTATTTTCATTATTTAAATTTTATTTTATTAGCCAACTGTTGCGGAAAAGTCACCAAATTTGAAATTTATATTCCGCTTTAAAAAATTATTGACCGGAGGAGAAGTTAACGCTTTCAGTCCCAAAAAATTACTACACTACAGAAAATTCTGATATTCACAAAATAAGCTCATTTTAGGTCTAAGATAAGAGTTCTATAAGAAAAAAATTATTTATTATTGATTTTTGAAATGATGCCAAATGGCATCTTTGGAACTTAAGTAGCGTAAAAGAAAACATGGTCAGATTCAATTGGAAGCATGAAACTTATTAAAAAGCAATTATTAAAGTTTTTATTACTTTAAGAAAAATTTGCAAATATACAAAAAAAATTAAATGTAACACAAAAAAATTATGCATCTCATGTAATTAAATATTATAATAAGAAAATAGTGAAGTACAATTAGTTTTTGAAGATTAAATTTATACAAACATCAATATTTTACATAAATTGATAAATAATTATTTCAACCAAAATGGTTACAATAATGTTTTAATTAAGTCAACTTTTCAAAAATGAAGATAAACGCAAGTTAGCTATTTTCTAATTAAAAAAATAATCACTGCAATTGTAATTTGCAATTTTCACTGCAATATTTTAAAAATTTAAACTAAAAATTGAAACTCTTTAAATTTTTTGGGACAATTGTAAAATTTATTAATTTAAAAAGATGTGTGTTGCTGCCAAACATGGTAGCCAGGGGACGAGTTTATATGCCTATATCCTTCGGAGGGTTTTAATTTAGCATTTTAAACTCTAAATAAATTGAAAATATGTTTAAAAGTGTACTGTCAAATGAAAGACCTCAACTACATGAAAAAGCATTCCGAAAAAATTATAGGTGTTTTTATTAAGGGGGAATGGGCGTGCTGGACCAGGAGTCTCCAAAGCAAAGTGCATCAGTGTTAATCCTAAGGCGAAAAAACTATTTTCTCTGCCACATTTCTCCGGCTGTATTGAATATTTTTACAAGCGGATTTTTTTATGTGATAAATGTAGCTGATTTACAGGTCCCAACCTTCCCACTTTTTGAAATGGGTTCGAATATTTTTTTTAATTCTCAATAAATAATTTTACACAAAATATTCGAAGCAATTTCAAAAAGTGGGAAGATAGAGACCTGTAAGTTATCTACATTTATTATTAAAAAAAACAGTTTGTAAAAATATTCAATACAGCCGGAGAAATGTGGCAGAGAAAATAGTTTTTTCGCCATAGGATTAACACTGAGGCACTTGAGCTTGGAGACCCGCGGTCCAGCGTGCCCATTCCCCCTTAAGGAAATTTCTTCGTAGTTGCGTCTAGGTGAGTAGGCGTCTATTTACATCACAATTTCACCTAATTCAAGTTTCTTGTAATTTTTTTTCTTATTTTACAACAAACAAACCTTTAAATATTGCTGAATAAATGTTAACAAGCAAACTAAATATTTGATTTTAGTTTTACCGCATCCTACTAACCCACACTTTTAAGATGAAACCTGTTGTGAGTTGCGCAAAGTATTTCTTGGAAGAGATGTCAGGGCTATTGACGGACCACAATCTAAATAAGGAAGTTTAGAAATTTTTATATTTTTGAATCGAATCAGAATGTTGAGAAACTTCTTAATACAATATATTGTTTGGTTCTGTACAATATTTACTTAAGAAAATATTGCAAAGAATAAAACAATATATTGGATTTAGAAGTTTCTCAATATTGTGATTCGATTAAAAAAAATAACAAGTAGGTTTATAAAAGAATCTGTCACTTAACCTGCTTCCACACAACAGTTGTGTTTAACAGGTTAAAAGGCGCCAAACACAGCATTAATTCTATATTAAACATTTACATGCTAAATTTAGCTAGTTTCATTTATTTTATTTCGAAAACTCAATAATTATTACTTATCGCTTGCAAAAGTTAATTTGTATTTCAAAGAATAAATATATAATATTCCTCGCTTTTAAATAGAACTAAAATATTTCATATAAACATAAAAAGAATCTCGGAGTGAAATATATTGGACGTCATTTCAAACTGATCGATGTCGCAAAAATAAATTTCTTTTTAATTTACTATTTAAAAATAGTCTCTCCAGGTATTGTTGCGAATGGCAATGTTGATTTAATTCTAATAAAAATGGCTTCTTATGCTTTTTAAATGAGCTTTAATTTTACAGTTTTTTAAATATTCGAAGTACTTCGAATTCGAGTTTTTAATTCGCATTTCGAATACGAATAAAAATACGCATTTTTCGTGTGAAAAAATAAACAAACTAGCCATCTCAGTTTTTTGGAATCAGTTCACAATTGAGCACTTATAGGAAAAACTAGGTTAATTTTCCTTCAATGTCATGTATGATTTGTTATATTTATTATAAAATAAACTCCTGTAATATACCATTACAACTAGGACATTCTTTTACGGACACCCTGTATAATAATGGTACGCAAGTACCACGCTTTTCTGGAGCTTTCTATATGTAAGCATCTTGCACGTATGCAAAGACTGTGGCACCTTTGAATCACCGGTCACACCAACTTGAAAAGATTTGATTCCATTGTGAGTCATTCGCTGCAATGTAAACAACTGAGATTTCAAGGGAAAGGGGAATCCCGAGTAAACAACACGATGAATGAAATTCCTACTACATCACGCGAGATTACGAGAGCCCGTTTAAAAAAAAACATTTTTATCATCGGAATAAATTCTTAAAATCCTTGTCCATGTCCATTCTGAAAACAAAAATTCGTGTCTAAAAGAAAGCTGTCAAATGCCTTTTTTTCACGAATTTTTCTATTGTAGTAATCTCATATACAAGTTCTTAGAGAAAAGCTGTTTTCGGGATTTACTGTATTTCTAAATAAACTTCTCGGCGCAACAGCCCATTAGTGGGCCAAGGCCTGCCGTGCCTATTTCAGCTTTCGTGACCTAGGGCTCTGAAGTGCTAGGCATATGTATCGGTAAGGTGGTCAGCCTCACGTGGAACCCCCAGTGTTTAGTTCCCAAGCATGCTTGGAACCCATTTTATCGACCCAGTCAAGGATGAAAGGATGGGTCAACCTCGCCGAACCCAGGATTCGATCCCCGGACCTGTGGTTTTACTGTATTTCTTTGGAGTTTAAATGGGAAAGGACTGTTTTTTTTTAATGTCATGGTTAATTTGGAATTTAAAATGGAACACTTTTTTTTAAAAAATAAAATTCATCGAGTTTTATATTTTTGAGTTTTAAGTTACTCAAATGCAAAAAAATTCATGCAAAAAATATATTTTAATATTTAAACTAATTTATAATTATAACCAGCAAACATAACCCCAGAAGCAAGAATTTTGGATTGCACATACGATTATATACAATGTATGAACGCTGCGAAATTTTTTTGTTTTAAACACTATTAAATATTAGAAATTATAAGCACAACAAACAATAAGTTTTTTCTTCATTAAAATAAATTATGAAAAATATCAAAATATTTTTATCTCACGCATCCCTTTCCCATTATATATCCATTACTCAAACAACTACAGTTTAATTCAGAAACCAGGCGTGGTTCGT
The DNA here is from genome assembly GCA_019343175.1 of Oedothorax gibbosus. Lineage (NCBI taxonomy): Eukaryota > Metazoa > Arthropoda > Arachnida > Araneae > Linyphiidae > Oedothorax > Oedothorax gibbosus. Next base: position 1,377,185 of record JAFNEN010000414.1, read on the forward strand.
TGCATTGCATATCAATTGACGCGTTTTTGCAAAACAAATATTTCAATTGCGTTTTACAGGTGCAATATTTGTGATGTCCTCGCCCAGTAGTTCGCATATTATACACAACTTATAGTGCGGACGTAAACAAACATCCTTGATGCTTTGACAAAATGTCAACTGATATTTGATTAATTTGTGAGTAAAATCACTACCACCTAATTACAAGGCAAACCACTATGGCGCCACTCAATTTTGTGAACAGGTTTTTGAATGTAGGTCTAATAGATTTGGAATATATGAAATTTCATCAAGATAAGTTCCTATTTAATGGTGCTGTATATTGTAAGGACTATTGGTCCACGGCCGACTCAACTAACAAGCCACAGAAGCTGTTCATGACGTCCCGCTACCGGTGTGGTTCCTGTTGTTGGCTGTTCCGAAAAGTTATAACGAAACTTGTTCAAAACTTGAGAAGTATGATCGGCCTTGCGCGAATAGGCTTCGTTTTTTTTCAGCACACATTTCAACATAGTTATAGCGTTATAACATACACTCTTAAAACAAACGAGCGGTTTTAACTCAGTCTGAGTTAATTTCCACTCCTTTCCGTGCCGAAAATGCACTTCTCCTATAGGAGTGAATTTCACTCTTTTTCGGAGTGGGTAAAAGTAATAAAAGAAAACAATCTGCGTCCTACACTCTTAAAACGAGCGGTTTTAACTCAGTCTGAGTTAATTTCCACTCCTTTCCGTGCCGAAAATGCACTTCTTCTATAGGAGTGAATTTCACTCTTTTGTTTTAAGTGTGTAGTAAACGACTTGGGTGGCTCAATCTTAAACATTGCCGAATGGCATATTCGAGAAACGTTATTTCCCATAGAAATATTCTTACTTTATTGCTACATTGCTTCAAAACTCCAATGATGTTCAGTACTTTTAAATAAAATTCCATCAAGCTTTTACCGTCAAACATCACAACATTCTGATCCATAATTCACAATTTCTATACAAATTAATGTGCAACTTAAGTTATAATAACTCTGTGTATATAAACATGTATTTTCTCTATATAACTTATAGCGACTCTTTTTTCAGAATTATTATGCTTATCTATAATAATAAAAGAAAGAGTCCGTTTGTCTGTGGATCGTAAAATACCTACTTACACTGCCCTCAGAAAATCGAAATTGTTAAGATAGATTCCCTTCAATACCAACGTGTACACCTGAGGCTTAGTTTTTCCATATTTGTTCCATTTTTAGAGAAAATTCTAATTTTCTGAAAAAAATACACCACTTTCGCTCAAATCCGATCACTTTTTCCCTTTCGTGTTGCCATTCGACAGAAGAAATTAAAATGAACACAAAAATTAATTAAAATTGAAATAGCTTTATTTTCTTGCCATTCCCTTCAGAAACTAAATAACGTGCCAATGAGCTAAATGTTTTTTTTTAAAACCCAGAATGGAGGTTTTGACGTGAAATAACATTGTTATACAATTATGGTTAATTTTGAATTTATCAGGAAAATTGCGATGACGGTAAGTTCATATTGAGGTAGATTTTTGTGATATGAGGATATGCATTTTATAGTGATGCATTTTTATTTTGGAATTTTAAAGCAATATAAGTAACGGGATTTTATTCAATAACACATATACTCGGATCGATTTGATATTCTTTTAGCCGTGCGAAGAACGGGTATTTATTTGCTTATTTTCATATAAAATATCTTTTTTTCCCCTCCAAAACGTGATACATTTTTGTTAAACTAAACAAAACGAAGAGTACCTCTATTATAACTCGTATGTTTAGGAAGGTCATCTTTTGTTGTTGATGGCAGAGGTCCACGTGATATCATAGACCTTGTGTTTATGATTTGTGGATATAATTAAAACAGTGAAAGGAAATAACACTATATTTAGGAAACATAATTATGATACACTTTATGTCACTGCGCCGCAAATTTGACTTCTACACTCTTAAACAAACGAGCGGTTTTAACTCAGTCTGAGCTAATTTCCACTCCTTCCGGTGCCGAAAATGCATTTCTCCTATAGGAGTGAATTCCCTCTTTTTCGAGTGGGTAAAAGAAATAAAAGAAAACAATCTGCGTCCTACACTCTTAAACGAGCGGTTTTAACTCAGTCTGAATTAATTTCCACTCCTTTCCGGTGCCGAAAATGCATTTCTCCTATAGGAGTGAATTTCCCTCTTTTTCGGAGTGGGTAAAAGAATAAAAAAACAATCTGCGTCCTACACTCTTAAAACGAGCGGTTTTAACTCAGTCTGAGTTAATTTTCACTCCTTTCCGGTGCCGAAAATGCACTTCTCCTATAGGAGTGAATTTCACTCTTTTGTTTTAAGAGTGTACTACCAGGCCTTATTAATAGAAATGAAATAACGAGTAATGAGTAATTGAGTTTTTTTCAACAATGGTCTAAGTAATTGGCTAGTTAATGTAGTTTACCTGCCCACGGCGGATTAGCATGTCATCTGTTCATCTTTAAAATACAGATTGTCAGAACCAGATTTGTTTGGCCCCTTGAAATACGGGAATCCCAGGTCCCTATCTTTGACCTTGTATGACACAATTATGTTTCATCTGATAAAATTTTAGGCAGATGTTAGGCATAAAATAGGAACCGAAATTCTTATCTTTCTATGGCTAAAAAACAGGTCCAACCTCTCTTGCATATTTTTAATGATAGTCGCTGTCGCTTATAAGTGAAGTAATAACATCGGATGTCCGTTTCAGGTCTCATTCAGAGACCTAAATGCAGCTAATAAGTGGTTTGTAATTTTCTTGTAAGGTAAAATATGCTGTCTGGAACTTAAAATTACATGATATTAAAACGGGGGCACTTTGAGCTAATGTGTATGTCTCAAAATATAATATTGGGACATTTTGAAGAACGTTCTAATCGCTCTATAAACGGAAGCACTTTAAAACGTAATGTAGTCCAGTCATTTTTGCTTTAAATGGGGTAAATTTGGGAAAGTTTTTTTTGTTGTTTTTAGTTTTTTCAATGCTTCATTGTATGTTTTTGAGGTCGCTCTGATTCCTAATCTGAACTTCCCCATCTCGTACTTTTCGAAGATTGAGTTATTAGCAGAAAACGCTAAAAAAATCCAGGATTTGTTTCACTTTTTAAAAGTAACTGAAAAACTATCGAATTTAGAAAAAATTCCAATTACACAATAAAATTTCTTATAAGTTTAGAATTTACATAAATTTTTGGAAAATGAATAGTTAAGTAGATAGCGCCCACTAAAAAAAAGAGAAAATTTTATTTACTGGAATGAAAGTTATTTAATTTATCCTACTGTTTTAAAAAGAGTTTCCGAATAAGATCCTATGCTTCTTATGATATAAGTTAAATTTTAAACCATAAATTATTAAACATGCTTTAAAAATGTGTTAAGATGTGAGTTTATTATAAGTAAAGAAATTGAGAATGTTTTACTTGTATTTTAAAACATTTTATTGGATGATCACGTAGGGTTGCTTGGCGAATTTCTATTGGCTTCCCTTTATTTCGCACCGAGCATCTCCATATTCTTCTTGTCTGACCTCTGGCCTTCTCTTTACAATGAATCGTTGATGGATGTCCGTTGAATTGCACCAAGAGCCGAAACGTTCTCCCCACCTGGGCTCTTACGGTGTGTGATGACTCGTTGGCGGAACTCGCGTGCTATTTGCAGCAGTCATTGCAAATCGGGAAAGAAAGTTGGATTGACGCGATCCTCCCACACCATACCCCTTTGTAGGCAGCCAGCAGAAAAGAAAGATGAAAATTTGAGTTTCCAAAAATGGAAGAAATTCAGCTTTCATTAGCCCAGTCGGTAAGGCGTTTGCCTTTCTATGCGAAAGTTCAGGTATGGATCCGAGCATTGTCAAAATAAATGCAAAAAACGGTCTGTGCAGCTAACATAAATATCATAGTTAAAGTATTAGATTGGCAGATCACGTGACCTCCAATGCTAACGACGGGACGCGCATGGAGGCCAAATAAGAGGGCAAAATGGCCAGTGTTGCTGCCACTTTAAGGAGAAAAGTACTACGAAAAAATACCGTTTAATTCTAAAGTTACAAAAAAATAAAATACTAGGTAAGGATTTAAAGTCACTAAAAAGATTCCAAAATACTGCTAGTATTTTTACGATATTTTTTTGTAATTTTAGAATTTATTTTAGAATTATTCTAAAATTACAAAAAATATCCTAAAAATACTAGCTGCATTTTGGAATCTTTTTAGCGACTTGAAATGCTTTTATAGTATTTTTTGGTAATTTTAGAATTAAATGGTATTTTTCCGATGATACGGTAGCATTTTTCTCCTTAAGGTGGCAGCAACACTGGCCATTTTGCCCTCTTAAAAGGCCTCCATGCGCGCCCGTCGTTACCATTGGAGGTCACGTGATCTGCCAATCTAATACTTTAACTATGATATCTATGATCAGAGCATTGTCAAAATAAATGCAAAAATGGTTTGTGCAGCTAAAAAGAGTGACGAATAATACCGTGTAGAGGGAGTGTACGCTAACTAGGCCCCTAAGTCCGAATTTAAAATCCGACCAATAACACCACCAATAAAAAAACAAATAAAAGGTACACTTTTTATTTTCAAAATTTATGGGGGCAAATGTACGATCACCAAACCCCTTCAAAGTTAAAATAAAAAAAATCTAAATGAAATTCTATGAGTATTTAAAAAAATATTGTTCTATAATTTAGTATTAACATTTTTGGATTGATTTCAACTTGTAAATTTCAATAAATAATGTAATTAATGTAGTTGATAATTTAGCTGTTCATTTGATCTATTTTAGGAAAAAAAGTTAAAACATTATTTTATTTCGAAAACTTTTCTTCTTTATTTAAACAATAGTTTACATAATTTTGTTCAATTACACTTCACGGCATTTACCCACAATTATAATGCAATAAAATCATAATAAAACCTATTCCAATGACTAACTCCTTTGACGTCACAAAACGTCACTGCAGATGCAAAGTGTAAATTAAGGTATCCGACTACGTTGGACACTAGTTTTTTAAAATAAATTTTAATACATATATTTTATGTATTTTTATGTTCACCAACACAACTTATAATAATAATTAATGACCATTTTTATTTTAAATAAATATATTTTTTGTAATTTAAAATTTTTTATGTACATTTTGATGTTTTTCGCCTTTACGATAGACTTTCTAATTAAAAAAATATTAAAGATTTCTTTAAAACCACTATAAATTAATAAATTTTCATTTGATATCTAGGGAATAGACTACAATCTAAGATATTTATCGCACCAATAAAAAGTTATGAGTTGTCGAAGCTAAGTTAATGATTTTTATGTACTTTTTTTCTACTATTTAAATGCTTTAAATTACTAGTCTGTAGTCTATTCCCTAGATAATAGTATAAAAAATATTCACAAAAAATTTCAAAACATTCGGTTAAGTACTTTTTGAGAAATATGGGTTATTGAGAAGAAAATTTAAAAAAATTTCATTTTGCAGAAAATCAATTTTAAGTAAACAAATTATATAAAGGAGATTCATTTATACAGAAAAAGAAAGATTATTTTATGCAGAGTCAATATAGAGACAGTTTTGGATTCTTAAAAATCTCCGCTATAATTTAAAATAATAAAAGAAAAATGTTAAATTTCATCAAAAATGGTCATTTCAACGTAGTCGGGTACCTTAAGTAGACAGTCAGATTATTAAGCAAAAAGTTTTTTATACTCGCCGCCAACCAAATTAAAACAAGTTAGGGATGGCTGTTTTTTAAAAATCGGTTTTTTACAACGCCGGTAAAACCGACCCGGTTTTACCGAACCTTAAAAACCGGTTTTATAAAACCGGTTTCCACGAAACCGGTTTTTCAATGGCAAAAATAACGGTTTTCCATTTTTTTGAAGTTTTTTCAGTTTCTTATTAATTAATTGAAAAAATAAATTAATTTGTAAACTTTACTTTCGATTAAAAAAAAACAATTTACACAGTTAGTTTTAAATGTTTAAAGTGTTTTGTTGAAAACTAAGTTCTAGGTTTTCTTGCTAATTCTTACTTTCTTATTATTTAAAATTATAATGTTCCTTTGTTTTATTCCCGTTTTTCTAATCGTTTTGAGTATTTTTATTAAGCTTTGCATTATTCCATCTCTATTTCCTTATCCTTTTTTTAAAACATTTAATTCCTTCCATTTGCTGTCTATGCCGTTAACATAGTGCAAAATTTTTTTAAAAAAATTATATAATTAAAAAAAACCATACGTTTGGGACATTTTGAAGAACGTTCTAATCGCTCTATAAACGGAAGAACTTTAAAATGTAATGTAGTCCAGTCATTTTTGCTTCAAATGGGGTCAATTCAGGAAAGTTTTGGTGTAGTTTTTTCAATGTTCCATTGTATGTTTTTGAGGTCGCTCTGATTCCTAATCTGAACATTCCCATGAAGATTGAGCTATTAGTAGAAAACGCTAAAAAAATCCGGGATTTGTTTCACTTTTTAAAAGTAACTCAAAAACTATGGAATGTGGTTTTTGAGAAATACCGATTTCCGGTTTTTAGACGGTTTTCCCCGCAGACAACCGGTTTCCGGTTTAGACCGGCCTCATGAAAAAAAAAAACGGTTTTTCAGTCAAAACCGAGGGCAAAACACCGGTTTCGGTTTTCCATCCCTAAAGTGTAACGAATAAGGGTGGCGGGAACTATAGAATTGAGTCACATTCACTCAAACAGGAAAATACCCCAAAAGATATTCCAAAACCGTATTTGTTTTCCTTATCGATCATTATAATAGTTCGTTTCTAGTTACAATGCATTTGCATATACTAGCAGATGTGTAAATACGGATAAATTTATCTCGAATTACTTGTTAACTATAACCAGATGCAGCCAACAAAAAAAATTAGACATTTTCTTTAGGATAATTTTATAGTACTGGTATAAGTTTATTCTATATCTATAAATGAAGAAGTCCCGACTGACTAGCACAGCAACGCCTTTTCAAAACTACACTGTTCAAAACAATTAGGGGAGTACTTTGCGTTGCAATTATTTTTAAACCTTTCAGTTCCAACGTTTTATTTTTTATTCTAAATATCTGAAATTTGTGAAATAGATTCATTATGCATTCAGAATGAAATGGTAAAAAACAGGGTGGGGGGGGGGGGGTCTTAATTTTTTAACTAAAATTTAAGGGGAAAAAAATTGTAATCCTAAATTTTTAAAAAAAACTTTATTTGTTCAAAAAAGTTAACATCAATTTTTAAACATCTAAGAATGCAAGCGTGAAGAATTTAGGGTCAATTTATTTCAGAACATTTTTTGGGAGTAAATTTTATTTTATCATTATTTTCATATTTTCATTTAATTAAAACAAACATTTAATTCTTCAAAAGACATGATTCTTCCATCTAACGATAAATAAGTGTGAGCTCAACCTAGTGAGAAAAAAAATCGCAAGCTGATGATTCCAAACGGAATCATTGGTGGTGAAATGGTTTAAACCATGCATTCCCCTAATTCTTTTGAGCAGTGTATTATAGGTACAGATTCCAAATTTTAGGAGCTTTTTTCAATTTGTTACGAAGGCGTCATTTCAGAAGCGATTTTTCAAAATACTTACCTGAAAGGGTCTAGAAGGTCAAACCCTTAGCCGATTTCTCCATAGAATTAGCTTTATGCATTGTTGTAAGCATGTTATTTAATCAAATTTTTAATTTGAAAAAAAATTCAGGGCGAGAAAAATCTAAGTAAAGGTACAAAAAGGCAGGCGAGTTTATTTGTGTGAGATTGACATTTTAATATTTGATTTTTAAAAAAAATCTTTATTTAATAACCAATGATTAATCTGATTTACTCACTCGGTTTTATTTTGTTTACAAATTAAAATAAAAGGCTGAATATTGATGAATTAGTAGAAAATTTGGTAATTTATAAAAAAACCCGCATTTACGGTAAAAAGCGGATGTCTGTTTCCTTCTCCTTCTTTGGTCAGGTGTGGCATATATCGATACGATTTATAAAGAAGTCTGAAAATCAATTTTGAGATATGTTGCAGACTATATTGAAAGTTATTGCTATAATGTCTCGTTACAGGAATGAAGATAACTATTCTAGATCAGCACGCGTTATGCATTTTAAAAGTATACTAAAAGTTTACTTAACATACAAGTAAATACAAATACAAAAAAAATTGTCGACCAACAACAGGCCAGAGGCCCAGCAAGGTTGGTCCAAAATAAATCTAATACGTTACCAAGTTTCCAATGAACATCAAGTTTCTTCTTAAAATCTTCTACTCTCTTCGAATGCACAACATAATCTGGTAAAGCATTCCACTCATTGACAACTCTATTGTAAAAATGTTTTCTTACCTCCCTTCTAAAGCTCGATTTATTCAATTTCAGATCATGTCCTCTGGTCCGGCTATTTAAAGTAAAATCTAAGCTCTCCATTCCTCCCTGTTTTATGAACTTGAATAACTGTATTAAATCACCCCTAGCTCCCCTGTTTTCCAGGGAATACATGTTTAAAGATCTTAATCTGTTATCATAATCAATACCAGATAGACCCTTAATCATTTTTGTAGGATTAGTACCCATTAAGGGTACTCCCGTGCAACGCCAGTTTTATAAAATTAGTTATAATGCGATATATTGAGATATATTGCAGACTATTGAAAGTTATTACTATAATGCCCCATGACAGGAATGGAGATAACTATTCTAGCTCAGCACGTTATGCATTTTAACAGTATACTAAAAGTTTACTTAACATACATGTCATTAAGGGTGCTCCCGTGCAACGCCAGTTTTATAAAATTAGTTATAATGCGATATATTGAGATATATTGCAGACTATTGAAAGTTATTACTATAATGCCCCATGACAGGAATGGAGATAACTATTCTAGCTCAGCACGTTATGCATTTTAAAGTATACTAAAAGTTTACTTAACATACATGTCATTAAGGGTGCTCCCGCGCAACGCCAGTTTTATAAAATTAGTTATAATGCGATATATTGAGATATATTGCAGACTATTGAAAGTTATTACTATAATGCCCCATGACAGGAATGGAGATAACTATTCTAGCTCAGCACGTTATGCATTTTAAAAGTATACTAAAAGTTTACTTAACATACATGTCATTAAGGGTGCTCCCGCGCAACGCCAGTTTTATAAAATTAGTTATAATGCGATATATTGAGATATATTGCAGACTATTGAAAGTTATTACTATAATGCCCCATGACAGGAATGGAGATAACTATTCTAGCTCAGCACGTTATGCATTTTAACAGTATACTAAAAGTTTACTTAACATACATGTCATTAAGGGTGCTCCCGCGCAACGCCAGTTTTATAAAATTGGTTATAATGCGATATATTGAGATATATTGCAGACTATTGAAAGTTATTACTATAATGCCCCATGACAGGAATGGAGATAACTATTCTAGCTCAGCACGTTATGCATTTTAAACAGTATACTAAAAGTTTACTTAACATACATGTCATTAAGGGTGCTCCCGTGCAACGCCAGTTTTATAAAATTGGTTATAATGCGATATATTGAGATATATTGCAGACTATTGAAAGTTATTACTATAATGCCCCATGACAGGAATGGAGATAACTATTCTAGCTCAGCACGTTATGCATTTTAAAGTATACTAAAAGTTTACTTAACATACATGTCATTAGGGTGCTCCCGGCAACGCCAGTTTTATAAAATTAGGTTATAATGCGATATATTGAGATATATTGCAGACTATTGAAAGTTATTACTATAATGCCCCATGACAGGAAGGAGATAACTATTCTAGCTCAGCACGTTATGCATTTTAACAGTATACTAAAAGTTTACTTAACATACATGTCATTAAGGGTGCTCCCGCGCAACGCCAGTTTTATAAAATTGGTTATAATGCGATATATTGAGATATATTGCAGACTATTGAAAGTTATTACTATAATGCCCCATGACAGGAATGGAGATAACTATTCTAGCTCAGCACGTTATGCATTTTAAAAGTATACTAAAAGTTTACTTAACATACGAGTCATTAAGGTGTGCTCCCGTGCAACGCCAGTTTTATAAAATCAGTTACAATGCAAACATATTATAATTGGAGGTAAAACCTGGATGACATAAAAAGATCATATTTTTTTAATTGCAAACTTTTATTATTCTATATTTGTCCAAAACCAGTATCACTGTACAAGGTTAAGTTTTCCGAAACTATATAGACATACAGTCCCTGGACAAATTATTAGACGCACTGTATTTTTTTTTTAGTAATGATGAAAACATATACCAAAGAATGCCATATCATTAAAAAAGATGTCGATATATGTATTAAGTATAGCAAATAGTATATTCTATTCAATAGCTTAAGTGTAAGGAACACAAATGTCCTTCTAAAGGTATTTTGTTCATCATTGATTGATACATGAAATCTTGCAGTGCGTCTAATAATTTGTCCAGGGACTGTAATTCGAAAAACACGTTCAAATGTGTCTTTGGTTTTCACGACCTTGGTTATTTCAAAAGTTTAGTAACAAAGATAATTTGAAATAATAGGCTGTTAAACGTACGAGCGAAATGGGCGAGTGAATTTCAATCAGAAGATGGACAGCTCAAAAGAAATAACATCCCCTTTATTACTTTCAATGGGCTTGTTTCACGTGGGATCTGGCAATAGCTCTGCGGTCTTGTTTTCATTTTTCTCGAATTACTTTTGTTGATATTCGAAATTGAGTTTTCAGAGAATAAGTTATTTTAGTTTTTTTTAAATAACAACTTCTTGCGGTGCTGTTGGTTGTTTTAATCATTTATCAAGGAAAGCTTGCATTGAAAGAAGTTGGAAATTTAAAAAAATAACAACTAAAATATTCTTAGAAAACTCAATTTGGAATGCCAAAATAATTCGAGCTACCGAAGTAATTCGAGAAAAATGCAAACAAGACCGCGGAGCTGTTGCCAGATCCCTCGTGAAACAAACTCATTACCTATCATGAACTATAAGGTAATAGGTAATGAAAGTACTGAGATGGTGTCGAAAATCCGAAATGTAGATTGTGTGGACTCATTTTTGGACTGCGCTAGTTCTGAAAATGTGGTTTTGGATCATTGGCACGTCTGTCCCACTCTACAGCTAGACCTAAAAAAAGTTACGGACTTCTTATTTGGTTGAGCTCCCAGTACCTATCGGATGTCACTAAAAGTTTTGAGAAAATCACGTATGCGAAAGGGTTCTTCCTATAGGCCGTTTTTGGTTTTGGAGGTATTCCTGAAAAACGAGAAAAAACTACAAACTTCGAATTTGGTACTACAAGTTCTCAGTATCTGTCGCGCGTCACAATAACGTTTTTGAGAAACTCGCGCATGCGCAATGAGTAGTTGCCATTGAAATTACCTTATAGGGCATATGAAAAACTAAAAAAACTCCTCGGCGCAATACAGCCCATTACTGGGCCAAGGCCTACCGTGCCCATTTCAGCTTTCGTTCGTGACCTAGGGTTCTGGGGTGCTAGGCAGATGTCCCGTTAAGGTAGTCAGCCTCACGCGGAACCCCCAGTGTTTAGTTCCCAAGCATGCTTGGTACCCATTTTATCGACCCACTCAAGGGATGAAAGGATGGATCAACCTCACCCAATCCGTGATTCGATCTTTGGACCTGTGGCATATAGTTTCTTTTAAATGTATTGATTTATTGAGTGTTAAGTGAAAGTTGTGTAGCATTACACTCCTAGTTTTTTTTTTTGGGGGGGGGGGGATTGGCTATATCTGTAACTTACAATGCAATTTTTTTTAATGTAAATTTATTTTTGTTATTTGTAAAGGTCGAATGAATCGCATTCCATTTGGTGCCCTCATAAATATTTCTACTTGTACTGTTCTCAGAATTGATACATTCTTTTAAGGTTTGGTCGGATGGGTGTTTGGGTCAAAAATGTCGATTTTATGTTTTTCCTTTTTTTATTCTGCTTATCTTTAGCTTTAATTTAAGACCCAGATTATCGATTTCTGTTTAGTAGTTTCTTTTTATAAGCATTTTTGAGAAACTCTGAACATCAGTTCTTACCTAAACCTTACATTTATTTTGCGTTTCCTGAAATATAAGGTTTTTCAACAAATAGGAACAGTTTTCTCAGAAACTATAAAAGATATCAACATGCTTTGTTTTGTTATTTCTTCCTCATTAGTATAGAACTTTGATTTAAACTGAGGAATTTTAAATATCTGTTAAAAAAAATTAAGAAACTTTAAATCTGATTTTTTTTGTTTTTCAATAATATTTAAAAAAAAATCACCGTAAAAGTATTTTTAATATTTTGAAATATCCTCAAGTTTAAATCAAAGAACTATATGTAAGGAACAAAATATAAAAAAAGTTTATAATGATATCTCGTATAGTTCGTGAGAAAAATAGGTAAATTAACATGGGCGAGATAGAACCATCCCGACTCCCCTTAAAATATTTCAAGCGCATTTCATGCAGGTCACATCCAGAAAAAACTTGTGTTCACACAGCACACGTGGGAAACAAGTATTGTGTAAAAATGGACACATCACAACATTGTGTTGTTTCAATATAAGAATTGGGTTGATGACAAACGAACACACATTTGTGTTGTTCCAACACAACTGACGACCGCGAGAGGAAACGATTGTTATATCCAAGTGCGATTGACAAAAAAATTCTGTAAACTGTATTGTTTTTGAAAATATGCAATACAAAAAGAGAACATTCGTTTTAAAGTACCGAAGTATATATATTTTTTAAGTTTTAGTATAGCTATTTATCCGAAACATTCAAGAGCAGATACATATGGGACTGCGCTTTCAACTCAAATTTTGTGCTAACTATGCAATATAATTGGGTCGCAATACAATTTTTGTACTATTTTAACACAACTTGTAATAACTGGGGAAAACACCATTTATTGCATTGAAAGTCGACACGGATTTTTCTGAGTGCATACGGTTCAATATTAAACATTAAAAATTGTAATGGTTAAAAGTACAAAGCTGTCACTGTTACGATGGACTGTTGTAAAACTACTTTTTTTCCAACGGTAGTGGATTTATTGGTAAGCCTTTGCAGACTCGGCATATTCCGCTGGACAGAAAGCCATTTTTTTGTAGCACCACCTAAGCTACTCTCGCTACCAATTTTGACGCTCAGGTTTCAATGAATCTGAGCTCTCTGTGGATGTTAAAGTGATCTTTTACATGCCAAATAATCATATGACATGCGTGCCCACGATTTTCCCACCCAGAAAATCTAACGATTCAGCCGGGACTCGAGCCCGCAAACATGGGCTTATAAGTCGGACATGTAAAACCTCTCGGCTAAACCGTGCCGCTTAAACTACTAATTAATTCCATAGTTTGGAAGTATAGACGAATCGTGTTTTGTACTCTTCTATAGCTACAACTGCGTCACTTGACTGCGGTTCTAAAATACGACGCCCGTCGCCAATAGCCCTCGTGTAGCTCTAGAGCGACGATAATTCAAACTAAACTAAATAGATACAGCTGCAGGAACTCATGCAAAATGTGACTTTGGTTGCATATGACCTTCGTGTTTTCAAAGTTTAGTAAGAAAGGTAATTAAAATAATAATGCGTTGTCAAACACACGAGTTCCTGCTTGGGATCAGAAGATGGACAGCTCAAAAGAAACAATAAACAAAAATCGAAAGTGGGCAGGTTTTACTATAGACGAATTGAAATGGCAGTGTGAAGAAGGAAGGAACTCCAATAAGAGAACCATTGGATTCGTTCCTTTCTTTTATCTGTTTATTATATAGAGTTAACAAGAAGATGGAGATGCTCGGCGCGAAAAAGAGTGAAGCCGTCAGAAAGTCGCCAAGCAACCCAAGCAAGCCTCTAAACAAACCGATTACTCCACGTTAGTTCATTACGATACGCATCACTTTATTCTTTAAAAAACATTTTATTCAATCACAAATATATAAATGATTGTTTGCCCTAACATAGTCTCTAGCAAGAGGTCTGAATTTACACTACGACAATCGCGCCAAACCTTTTACCCCCTATGCATTTCACTAAGCTAATCCCAGCGATCGGACACTCGGACACGCCCTCATAGGCTTAGCCATTGTGAAAGGTTAAGGTGACGGCGAGTATAGATGGTAGTCCTTCTGCTTACATGTAAGAAATTTTTTTCATAATTAGAATAGCGCCAAATACTTCATCGTGATCGTTTATTTGGGCTTACTACATGGCGATCGATGGCTTCACTTGGCAAACCGATTTTTGTATTGGTTTTTGCCCGGCAGCATCTCCGTCTTCTTCTTACCTCTATGGTTTATTCAAATGCATGGCTGTGAAAATACTTGTTTCGGGAATGTCCACGTTGAAATGCCCTTGAATGATGTTACTTATAATGGAATCAATCAATGTCAGGTTTGGTGTGTTAGAATAATCACTTCTTTTTTTTTAATTCCTTTGTCTGTGTAGTTTTGGGAATGGTAATTGTATTTTATTTAAAAAGAAAGTGAAATTACGGTTCTGTAGTTGATATTCTTTCATGACTTTTGCGGTTATATTTTATGTGTCATTTTAGGAACGTGTAGTCACTAATAGAACTTATCGCATATGCTATACAAGTACAGATTTTCCACAATTTATCTTCCATATGCCGTATCTCGGCATACTTTAACATCCACAGAGAGTTCAGATTCCTTGTAATCTGAGCGTCAAAAATTGGTAGCGAGAGTCGCCTAGATGGTGCCACAAAAAAATGGTTCTCTGTTCTGGGGAATATGCCGAGTCTGCAAAGGCTTGCTCGCCAATATTGCAGCCATATTGGAGAAAAAAAAAATCTTCCATGCCGTGGAGTTCAAAAGTTTTGAAACATTTATTTCATAATCAGTTTTTTTCCGCTCAAAGGATCTGGGGAGCCCAGTCGGTAAGGTTTTGCCTTGCATGCGAAAAGTCCTAGGTTCGGGTGTGGGCGTTGCCAAAATAACTGCCGGCCTATAAACAGTCTGTGTAGCTTAAAAGTCCGACAAATAATATCCTGTTCAGAAGGAGGAGTACATGGTAAATATGCTCCGAAGCCCCGATGCAGTGTACAATGTAGCCTTTAAAAAGTTGCGTTGGGTGCCTATTCAGGTGCCGGCTTGTCCCTTAACTGTGGTTTTTAATTCTGACTCGGGTCGCCAATAGCCCTTGTGTAGCTCTAGTGCGACGATAATTCAACTCATTTAAACTCTCAATTGAATTTCGAAAGAGACTGTTTAAATCACGAAGTAAACAGGCTTATTTTACGCTATAACTAAACAGGTAGCCGGGAAAAAAAACTAAAAAAAGAAAACCGGAATAAATGCACGCAGAAATAAAAGTGATTGAAATAAAATAACTTATAGCGTTATTGCTTAATTGCACATGCATTCTTCAGTTTTGCGTATGTTAGGTTGAATTTTCAATAAGGCCGTTTCTCTCAACTCTCCCGAGTTATGCGGTACCAAATTAAATTATTATTAACCTAACAATATAAACCTTAAGGGGAGTCGGATGGTTCTGTCCCACCCATGTTAAATTTACTAACTTTAGAAACTTATTTCTCAGGTGTATATGAAATCTTATGATTTTTTTTAATAGTTTGTTCTTTACATATAGCTCTTTGATTTAAACTGAGGATATTTCACAGTAAAAAAATACTTTTACAGCGAATTTTTTAAAATATGTATTTACATCGGATTTTTTGGTTTTTTTTAAAGTTATATAACTTTTTTTTTAGTAGAGATATTTAAAATCCCTCAGTTTAAATCAAAGCTATTAATGGGAAAGAAATAATAAAACAAAACATGTTGATATCTTTTATAGTTCTTGAGAAAAATGTTCCTAACTGTTGAAAAACCTTATATTTCAATTAACGCAAAAGAAAAGGTATAGGAAGAACTAATATTTTCTGAAAAAGGCTTATAAAAAGAAAACTAAACAGAAATGGATAATATTAGTCTTAAATTAAGGCTATAGATAAGCAGATTAAAAATAAAAGAAAAATAGAAAATCGACATTTTTGACCCAAACACTCATCCGACTCCCCTTAAAGCAGATTTAAAACAATTAAATCAATTAATTTCAATTAAAAATTGCATTGGAAAGTACATTATTCGCGGACTAACATTACGATTCGTAAGGGTTTGCCTAGTTTTAATATGAAATATTTGTTAAACAAACATTATTTTTTAAAAAAAGATTTGCATATTTTTAATCTGAAACATTTGCTTGTTAAAACAAATTTTTTTTTTAAAGTCACCCTTTTCTTTGTCATCCCCAGCTTTCACCACATACTGTTTTATCTACAATGTGATAAAAAGAAACTAAACAAGTTTTTATGAATTTTTTTATTCATATGTAGTCTAGTGTACTGAAACTGGTTGTTATAAACCTAACCAACCAGACGCTACATCAAATCATCATCATCATCATCCTCTCTTCTTTTGCAAGCGTCGTCTTTTCCATTGAGTTGAAACGCCTTGTATGAGCCGAAAAGCTTCCTCAGTGTGCAACTCACTCTTGTATTAATGGCCTCAACTGAAATGGGACACAGGGTGAGTAAATAGGGTACTCATTGAGCTAGAAGGGAAACTGGAGTGAGGTGTCAGCGAGCCGAAAACCCACTCGCACCCTGTTGAGCGAACAGGGCAGAAAAGGACTATTTCCCTACACTTGTATGCAATGCTTGTATGAGACCCCTCTCTCATATTGACTTGGGCTCCTAAATGTATTTTAACATTTTTAGTTAGAAAGAAATTAACTTTCTTTCACTTTAAATTCCAACTTTTTTTAAGAAATAACCATGTGGATCACTAACTAAGCCATTACACCTGTCAACACTGCAACCCAATAGGACACAGCATTAAAGTTGCCTCAAGTTGTGAGTTTTCATCGAGAGAAATCTAGTGCATTCCGTTAGCCATCAGATCAGTATTGTTTGTACATTGTGACGAACTAGACTGCACGGGTTGTTTACTTTAGACGCCAACTTTACATGCTTGCAAAAAAATTCAAAAATCTGCGTAATTAAAAATGGGTTGATTGTTTGGGTTAAAATGCAATAATAAAAATACACAATGATTTAATTTAAAATAATTATCCATGCAATATAACTTAAAACGTTTAATGTGGAAAAAATGCGATTTAAATTTTTTATATAAAAGTAACCCAATCTAATTGATAAAATAAAAATAACAAATCCGAAAATATACTTACTTCGAATGCTAGTTCCCTCACCAAATTATCAAAGCAACCTAATTGCTTTCTTCTAAGAATCCATTTTCTAGCCCATAATTTCTTTTTCGAAGACTTCAACACGTGCAATACTCTCTGGCTGATGACTCCATTATACAAACGAAACAAATTACTTTTAGGAACAACGAAAATTTCACGCTCAAGAGCATGCAATGTTTTCAATGAGATAAGAGCGAGTCTATGGTTTGAAAAAAGTTTTACAAAAAGATAAAACTTGCCAAATTGTGAGATAAATAATTGTTTGTGGAAACCCGAAGAACCAGGTTACCACAAGTTACGAGTTGCAGTTGCATTTAGTTGCAACGGAATTGCAAGTAGTTGTGCAGGTGTGAAATGGGCTTAAGAACCAGCGTAGACAAACCCAATAGCGAAATAGGCAAGTTTCTAGGTTTTTTGCCCGGTTCGTTTCTGCTGCAGTGCCGTGTATTCCTCCGCGTTTCGTGATTGAACCGGCTCGTTTGCTGCCCTGTTCAGTGTGAATCACACACCTCACTCCACGTTTCTTCTAGCTCAATGAGGGTACTTGACTGTATCGTTAAAATACCTTCCAATTTTAAATTATAGTTTGAACCCAAATATAACAAACGTATATATATATTTTGCAAAATAAGTCTTTGAATAATACATAAAAATCATTTTACAATGGCATTTTTTTTTCATCGGTACGTCACGTGATCACAAATACGTTGATTTGGCTGACGTCACTAGTATACATAAACAAACCGGTGTGATGTTTTTTTGCTTGCAATTAAACTGGATTTAATCTAATTTACTCTTAAAATAAGAATTATATAGATAATGGAAGGAGATTTTACAGAAGCGGATAGTTCAAATTTGCTTACAGTAGATTCCAAAATGGTGTTTCAAAGTTTGTTTATAATTACTAGTGACGTCAGAGACATACCACGTGACAGCCACAAAGCGTTTACGGGCGTAATTTTTCGTCCTAATTTTAAAATTCAATTTTCTCCCTTTTTATGGCGTATTTTAAAAAAATGCATGTCGAATATTTTTGGCACAAGAATATTTTAAGCCAATAATTTTTTTTAGTAAAATACCCTATTCTATCGAATACAGTTAAACTCGGTTGCAATGACATCTCGTTTATAACGAAATAAATGTACGGTCCCTTGAATTGCTCATACACCTTAAGGTTAAAATATCCTGCTATTAACAATTTTCGATTAACCCTCGGCTATAAAGATAAAAATGTTTTTTTATGGTACCCAAAATGCCTACTTCAGGTAGGAATTTTTCTTAAAGGGGACCGGAGCCCTCCATTGAAGCCTATGTTAAAATGACCTTTTTTATGTACCTTTTTCTCAGAAGCTATTTGATACATTTTAATGAAATTTTTACTAGTTATTAAATGGATGTTCAACTATACTTTAATGGAGGCATTCTTAAAAATTTTGTTTAGTTTTTAAATTATAAATTTTTAAGTGAAACTACATATTTTTGACCTAAAAAAACATCAATAATATTTTTAAAAAAAAGTAAGATAGTTATACTCAAATCCCTCCAGCGAATTTTAGAAACCAACTACTTAAATACGTATAAAAAATTTTCAGGTTGATACTTATAGTAGATTCTGAGAAAAAGGTACACGCACATTGAAAAAGTAAGTTTTGAGATATACGAGTTTAAAGTAAACAATAGTGGTTTCTTACCTATGAAACATAAGGGGATTTTACCTAAACAACATTTAAAAAAAATATATTAAAAATACTTCTAGTACTTGAAAATTTTAGTTTAAGATATCGTTGTAAAGCTAAGATTGCATGGTTTTGAGAAACACTAAAAACATGGAAATGTCGTTTTTGATAATTTTGAGGGGTCTGGTCCCCCTTAAGGAGAAAAATTCCGAGTTCTCTATAGAAATTGTATTTTATTCGCCAAAATGATGTGAAAAGTAGCATTTTTTAAAAATTTAATTCCCGCCTAAAAATTATTGCCTGGAGGTAGGAGAAATTTAAATACTAGTAATAGGACATAGGGTTAAAATGCATTCAATAGATGTTATTATATAACTTTGATTATAATAATAACAATAATATATAACTCGTATTTTGTATGATTTACTACATTTAATATACAACCTTGTTTACAACCGAAACCGTTCGTAAACCGTGCAAATAGTAAGCTGTCATAGATCTTTTCAGATTTTAAAGTTTTTGAAAATATTTTATGTGGTATATAGTTACATTTTAAATGTATTGATTTAATGAGGGGTAATAGATAGACGTGTATTTACATAACGAGGCTCAGTGGTAGTGCTTCTCATTGCCACGCCACAGGTCCGGGGATCGAATCCCGGATTGGGCGAGGTTGATCCATCCTTTCATCCCTTGAGTGGGTCGAAAAAATGGGTACCAAGCATGCTTGGGAACTAAACACTGGACTGGGGGTTCCGCGTGAGGGTGACTACCTTACCGGGACTTATGCCTAGCACCCCAGAACCCTAGGTCACGAAAGCTGAAATGGGCACGGCAGGTTTTGGCCTAGTGATGACCTGTTTCGCCGAGGAGTTTAGTTTTTTTTATTAATTACATAACCCTAGTTTTTTTTTTAACTTACTTCGATGCTCTGGAGTGGATTGCTGATTTTCATTCACGCTTACGACGTCATCCACTTTTTTATCTTCTTCGCAATCAGCCATGTCTTTCCCATTCAAATTAACAACTTGATAAGCAGTAAAAAATTTCCGTATTGTGCAAGGGCTTTCTATAAAAAAAACCAGAATGGTTAAAATCGGCTTAAAATAGCCGTAAATTATTCGTTAAATTTCAGTTTGATAAATAATTCCATTATGTTTTAAAAAAAATCAACAACACTGAAACGAAATTGATAAATTATCAGGAGGGTTAATTTTTTTTCTTTTTCAATTAAAAATAATGGTTTTAAATACAATAGTGGTGACTTGTACAATAGTAATAAATATGATTAACATTGTTATAACATTATGATCATATAACAAACATTGTTAAATTTGCTACTGATCTCCACTACCACAACTTTTTCAATCAAACCTTTTCTGTGAAAATTTGACACTCAAAATGTTTTTTGTCTAATTTTTTGAGACAGATTATATGTACATGACTTAAGCTTTTGAGACAGATTATATGTACATGACTTAAGCTTTTGGGATTATATTATATTTGTTGAGATTATATGCATGACTTACGTGGCTCATTTCGTCTTGGTTTTGGGCATTGGGGACGATTTTTCTGGAAAATTCCTCTTCTCCGTCTTCTTCATCCTCGCACTCCTCCAGATCTTTTCCGTTCAGATTCCTAACCAAGTACGCACCCAGGGCTCTTTTTAGTTTGCAGTCTTCTGCCGGAATAAAATACGGATAAGGGTCTTGAATGGTAACAGCTGTTACCATACATGCAAGTTATATCTTTCTAAAACTAAGCTGCAATAAACCTTTATATAAGAGGCAGTTATTCTGCAAAATTTAATATAGTGATTTAATCTCCAAAAAACCTTTACAAAAACTGCAAAATATCAGCATAAAACCTTCATAGATCGTTGATTTATGCTAGTTATATCCTTTCTAAAACTTGAGCTGCAGTAAACCTTCAAATAAGCAGCAGATTTCCTTCGAAATTTAATATGATGATTTCATCAGCAATAAATTTTTACAAAAACTGCAAACTATCAGCATGAAACCTTCATTGGTCATCTCGTCAGCAAAAAATCAGCATCTTTGTGATTTTTTTTAAAGTTTTTTGCTTGCTTTTTTTGCTGACTTTTTTTCTTTATACAATTCCAATGGGGAAACTTTCGACCCTGTTTTAAAATAAAGTATACAACATGCACTTACGAAAACTAAACAAAAAACACAGAAGAAAATTATTTTGCCATTAATATAATTAATAAGTATAATTTTAGATATCAATTAGTAATAATTAAAACAATTTTTTTTTTACATATTTTCATGCAGTTAGTGCTGCCATCTGTTTATGAATAACTACTAAAATTTTTGTTTTAATTATAACTAATTAATGTCTTTAATATTATACTTATTAATTATTTTAATGGCAAAATACCTTTCTTCTGTATTTTTGGCAAGTTTTCGTGAGTACATGTTGTATACTTTATTTAAAAACTGGAGCCAAAATTTCCCCATTGGATTTGTATAGAGATCTGTTACCATACAAGACCTTTAAGTCAGTCCCACTCGCCTATTGAATTAACCCTTTCAGTCTCAACTATTTAGTATATGATGTAAAAATCTCAAATTTGTGAAATAGTATATTTTATTATGCATCCAGAATGAAATAGTGAAAAGGAGGGGAAAATAATAAATTTTTTAACTAAAATTGAAGGAAAAAATTTGGAATCGTAACTTTTGAATAAATTATATCAATAATTTTTCGAAAATTTATTGTTAAGAATAGTTAAAATTCAAACTTTAAACATTTAAAAATGCAAGCATAAGGAATTCAGAGCCAATTAATGAAATTTTTTTTTAGAATGAATTATTTGTACTCATGATTTTCATATTTTCATTTGACTACAACAAACATTATTCAGTTCTTCAAATGACACAATTCTTCCATCTAACAAAAAAAGTATACTTTTGATTTTTAATTCATTCTTTTAAGGAATAAAATGACGCTCTTCTTCACTCACAAATGCATTAAAAAAAACAAAAGAAAATGAGTCAAATAATCTAAAAAACATAATTCAATGATTGCGCTAAATAAAGCTGCAAATCATATGAAATATGTAGCAATACAATAATGAAACAAAAAAAACCAAACTACAACAAACTACTCTGCTCATACTACTTCGTCAGGGGACAGAGCATGAACAGAGGGATTTACCGAAAACAAGAAACCCCCTCTGTTCATGCTCTGTCCTCCTGACGAAGTAGTATGAGCAGAGTGTTTGTTGTAGTTGTCTTTTTCTGTTTCATTTATTGTATTCTTCTTAAGGGGACAGGGAACATATCGAAGCTTCAAAATATCAAATTTTCATTTTAACCTTCAATCACTAAAATGAATATTAACGAAATTTTTTATAGAATACGCACCTGAATATGGTGTTGGAGTTCGCAAATTTGGTAGTTAACACCGATTTTTAGCTTTTAGGTACAATTTCCAACACAACTATTGTGTGTATCTAAAAATAATTTTTTATAGAAATAAAAAAAGGTATATTCAACGCCATGAACCTCAAGTTTGACGATAAAACATTCCTAATTTTCAGTTAACATAGATATAAAGTTTTAGCATTTCTTAAATTAGAAAAATCGTCTTATTTTTACTCATAATATTTTTGGAATATTTTTGGTTCGCTGTGTTAAATTGACATGTATACGACATCACAGAAAATTTCAACCCTTCTAGTAAAAGAGAAAAGTGTACCTTAAGGCTGAAAATTGGTGTTTTGGAATAATGACATTTAAAGTTGGCAACAAAGTTATATTGAAATTAACTACCAAATTTGCAAACTCCAGCCTCATATTTAAATGTGCATCATAGAAGTTGTTTAGTAAAGGCACGATTCAGTAACTAAAGTTGAAATGAAAATTCGAGTTTTGAAGTGGTCGTTTTGTTCCCTGTTACCTTAACTCTATGCTTATGTATGATAGATACGAACTTTTGGACTTCCCCTTTCCTGGAGATAGAACGCAAGTGCAATAATAAAAGTCGCTTTCTGGATTACGGCGGTAAAGGACCGCCCTGTAATCGGGGTCGAGACAGATATTTTCCGGAGAACATTTCTCGTTATTGAACCTGCATACACAACGACCGTCGTCAGTAATGACAGGCGTGCTTTCATCAGGCAACAGGCACGTATTTCCTTCCCTACACGGGGTTGTCGAGTATTCCCTTTTCACTCTTCCAATTTCTCTGGCTATAAATATAAAAAAAATAAAGTGAATACCATAGATATTGTGGCGATTACCACTCGCGCAACCAATCTCAATGTATCATCCTCACGCTAGAGGGCGCAGATTTATATCTGCGTTCCTACCACTAAACTAAATAACGATAGCAGTAGTATGAAAACCTAGGTAACTCGTCTCCTCCTTGAGGATCCTTTTGGTGGACTGGGTTACCGAGGCCGCTACAGTAGTGACCCGGACGTGATCGTCACCCACTCCAACGAAGCTCCTGCTACGATGCGATCCGTGGCAGTCCACTCAGCCGAATGAGACTCAGCCGAAACCGCAAAAAGTAGCCAACTTGGTGATAAAGTGTGGTTGTGCTTGGCGAAGACATCATTATGACAGCCGCTCTCTTCAGTAAAATTCTCAGCCCCTTAGTGAAAAGCTGCCAGCTATCTTCGTAGGGGCCGTATATGTTGGGTGTTCATATGTATGCGGTTTGTTTTCTTAAGCACAATTGCTATTTTAGAGCGATAAACCAGTCAAATCGTTAGCCATCTTGAAGTGCAGGATAACGAAAGAAAAATCTATGTTGAAAATATTTTCGCCATAATGGTGAATATGTTGCCATGAAATTTGGCGAGATTTTGCGGATTAGGGCGTTCGGTTGAGTTTCATTCGGCTGAGTGGACTGTAACCTTATGAAGGAATATTATTTTTAATCAAGTTTGTATATTTAAAAAACTAGTAGAGTTCATTCAGATGAGAAGATGTAGATGACTAGTACTTAATCATTGTATGGGGTTGTTTCGCGGAGGATCTGGCAATAGCTCTGCGTTTTTTTCATGTCGCTCAAATTACTTTTGTTGATGGGCTGTGGGGAGCCTAGTGGTCATATCTATGGTCAATGAAAAAAACAACACATGTCATGACAACAAAGATCTGTCTGATGAAAAACAACACAAGTGCAAAGATCTGTCGCCATCTAAAATAAACAATTTGAAAAAGTAGATAGTTTAAATATTTTGGTACAATAGAGTATCAATAATGACATCCCCATGAAAATAAAAAAGTAGGTTTGTAACAGAATTCTGTAACTTTACCCGCTTCCACACAATACAGTTGTATTTAACAGGTAAAAAGAGCTCCAAACACAGCATTAATTCTATATTAAACATTAACCTGCTATATTTGGCTAGTTTCGTTTATTTTATTTCGAAATTCAATAATTATTACTTATCGTTTGTAAAAATTTATATTTCAAAGAATAAATATGTAATATTCCTCGCTTTTAAAAATAGAATGAAAATATTTCATATTAACATACAAAGAATCTCGCAGTGAAATATATCTGACGTCATTTCAAACTGATCAATGTCGCAAAAATAAATTTATTTTAATCTATATACATAAAAGCAACTTCCGTTTGTTTGTTTGCTTGTTTGTTTGTATAAGACACGAGATCTAAAGAACCACGCAACAGATTGTCACGAAATTTGGCACAAAATTCATCTCATCTCCGGAACAAACATAGGCTAAGAATTTTTCGAATCAGACCATTCCTTCTATCGTTTCAAACGTTTTTCTGAAAAACTACACCACTTTGGCTCAAATCCGATCATTTTTTTACTTTCCTGATGCCATCGGCTGAAAAAATTAAATTTTTAACAAAAGTAATTAAATTGAAAATGTTTATTTTTTTTCTTTTTGCCATTAACTTCAGAAACTAAATTCATTATTTGAAAAATAATTGACATGTTTCAAGTGACGTAGTTCCGGCAGTCTCCATTCCCGGATTTTATTGTGGGTTTATTTGATGATTTTTCATTGATTTTTCTGTTGACTGCATGATGCATATTTAAGCAATAAATTTATCACTAAGCTATTACTGAACTATGATGGTTAATAAGGCCGTCGCACTAGAGCTGCATATTAGGGTTTTATGTCTTTATTTTTTCGCCAAATACGTTGCCAAACTCGCCAAATTATTAACTAAAACTCGCCGAATGGCTTTTTTTTTAATAAATAATTTATAAGCTGGTTGGTTGTTCGAAGGTCATTGTTTAGAGCTGTATAATGGGTGTGTTTGTAGCTATATCTATTTTCTCGACAATTTTTTCCCCAAAACGTGCCAATGAGCTAAAAGGTTTTATCTATATACTAAAAGGCAACTTTTGTTTTTTTGTTTGTTTAAGACACGAGATCTAAAGAACCACGCAACAGATCGTAAACAAATTTGGCACAAAATTCATCTCATCTCCGGAACAAACATAGGCTAAGAATTTTTTCGAATCAGACCTTTTCCTTTTATCGTTTTCGAACGTTTTTATGTTTCCCATTCAATGCATTGAAGACCTTAGAGGTTTATTGCTCCTGAAAACAGCACGTTTTCACGGATTGTTTATTTAGTTTTATTTTACACATTTGTTAAAAGATTTTTAAGTATTTTTTAGTTTAATTACAGCTAAAAAATTAGAAATAAACATCTAAAACAAAAATCGTTTGCTAGCTTTTTAGCAGTTAGAAAAATATTTAATATTAAAAATAAAAATCGTTTGCTTTAGTATCTTTATCACAGTTTAAAAAAACAAATAAATATAAAAATGCAAATCGTTTGCTGTTTGCTGAGTAGCTTTCTAACATCTAACAATTAGATCATGTAATTCACTTCATTAAGAATATTTTATTTTCTTCACGCAGACCAGAGTGATCAGTTTAAGTGAGATTTAAATTTTAAACTACTTTGGAAGAACATATTATACCAAATTTCGATTAAGTAAATAAGGGCATCTGATTGGTGTAAAATTCTTTATTTGAGCGTGATATTTTATTCGGCGGGTTTGTGATGGTGGAATTTTTTTTATTTGAACGTAATTCTTTATTTGGCGTCTTAATTCCAATGCCAATCTAAGAAATACTTTTTGCACGTGATTTTAAAAAAATCATTAATATAAACAATCACCTTCAAATCATTTGAACGTGATAATAAAATAATTAATAAGCCAATCAATAAATGTCAATTTAATAAAATTTTTTTTTGCACGTTATTATAAAAAATAGTGTATGACAACAGTTGAAAATACCTTTTTTTAAACTCGTGAAATAATTTATTCAACTCGTTTAAAAAAAAGCCTACTTTCACACTAGTTGCCTAAATAAACTATATATTAAACATTTGGGAAAACCAGTTGTTTTATATGGCAGAGAATGTTGGACCCTTGAATAAGTCAGATGAGAATAAACTACTAATTTTTGCATGAAAGGTCTTTTGAAGGATTTTTTGGACCAATGACAGAAAACGGGCTATGGATAATTAGATACAATCACGAGTTATAACCTGATTGTTTCGAGAACCTAATTTTAGTAAAAGTGATCAATTTGGATAAAGCAAAAGTTTAAATTAAATAAATCACAAAGTTTGATAAATTTATAAAAAAATCAATTTATTTAAATCATAAAAACTTCTTTGTTTATTCGTAGCAATTACTTATTTTAAAATGGAGATGCTAATGTTAGAACAAAAAAAACGTGATTCTTGCATACAACGATATTAAGCACTTTTTCTCCATAGTGTGTTCAAAAAGGCTCTTTATACTGTAAAAACAAGTAGGTTTTGTAACCGAATCTATCACTTAACCCGCTTCCACACAACAGTTATGTTCAACAGATAAAATGGCGCCAAACAGCATTAATTCCCATATTAAACATTTACATGCTACCTTTGGCTAGTTTCATTTATTTTATTTCAAAAATTCAATAATTAATAATTATCGTTTGCAAAAATTAATTTATATTTCAAAGAATAAATATGTAATATTCCTCGCTTTGAAGTAGAATGAAGACATTCCATATCAACATACAAAGAATCTCGTAGTGAAATATATTTGACGTCATTTCAAACGGATCGATGTCGCAAAAATAATTTTTTAAAATTTATTGTCTAAATGAATCAAAGTTTCTCGAGCGATTGTTGCGAATGGTGATTTATTTCTAATCAAAATGGCTTCCTATGCTTTTTAAATGAGCATTAAATTTTGCAGTTTTTTAAATAATTGGAGTAATTGGAATTCTTTTCTGAAATTTTCAATGTATTCTAATTTCGATGAGCTGAATTTTGTTTTAACGTATCACACTTGTCCGTAGCTTTTGTAGTTTGGACTATGAAAGTGGGTGACGGACAGACGGACGGACAGACGGACTGAACGATTATAATACCTTCCTCTTTTTACGTTATAAACGTAGTGTGGAAGCTAAAAATTGTCAGATACAGCACCTGTGATGGCAATATAATTGAAGAGCTTAGTGGAAGAACGTGCTAAGTGACAAAAAGGTGAAAGCGAGAAAATGAGCTTTAAAGATATTTGTTTGCACTTAGACACGTTAAAAACGGAACTTACAAAAGGTAAAAAATATACTTAACTTAAAATTTAAGAAAAGGGGGAATCTTGTTATCTTTAAAGAACGGAATAACATATTCAATGACACAAAAATCTCAACTTTTTCAAAAATGTCACTTAGCACGTTCTTCCACTAAGCTCTTCAATTTTGTTGCTGTAAAATAACTTTGTAGTACTTTTCAGTTACTACTTTCATTGTACTTTTCTTTTGTACTTCTTACTGTACTTTCCAGGTGCTGTATTTTTCATTTTGGTGCTCTGAGCGGACACTATTTTGAAATAGGCGTGTCGGAAGGAGACTTAGTAGTTCTAACGCATAACAATGGGAAGCAGCTGTGGAACTCATTCGTAAATGTCAGACTAAATGCGGCCATCTTTGGTCACTGAACTGTTATGTAATTTAATAATTTGCATTTTCTATATTTATTAAAATAAATGAGATAGAGGTAAAGGTTTTGAGTTTAAGTTACTGTTTAATGTCGGAGAAGTGGAGGCCAAAATTTTGTTTATACATTTGAAAAGTTTTTATGATTTACTTAATACAGTGAACACTTTTTTTGTTACTCGCATTATTTCGCAGTATAAAGTTAAAGTACTTTGCCTCAAGGTTGAAAACAAAATTCTCAAAAAAAAAAAGAAGATATTTTTGATAATTTTTAGGTAATCTCTTTAAGCTTTTTATAAGGATACATTATGATAACCAGACTTCAAAAGTAAGTAATAAAGAAGTTTGGAATAAAAACTATTTATATGTATTTACAGGAGAGACCAAAAAGTGAGCGAATTCCTTTCTGCGTTCAGTAATTCAAATGACTTGTAACCAAACATGGCCACCAGGGACTATGAGGATGGGAGAGAAAAGTGTGTAAACAATTGGCTATGTCCTGACTACGCCACAAAGGCAACAAATGCCACAAAGGCAACAAAACTTGACGACTTGGCAGAGTCAACCACCATGCTATTACATTGCTTGGCGCGCTTGACGGTCGCCAAATTTGGTTGCGTTTGTTGCTTTTGTGGCGTTTGATGTCGTAGTGAGGACATAGCCATTGAAAGTGAAAACCCTTTGGTGACAAATTACTTTTTCTATGACTGTCCGCTCAGAGCACTGTCCGCTCTGAGCACTGTCCGCTCTAAGCTAGGAACCGTTTTATGACAACCCCGTGAATAGTTGTGGATTTTTCTATAATTTATTTTAGTCCGAGCTGTAGAGTGGCTTTAGAAAGACAAACAGATCAATGTTCAAAAAACACTTTTCCAAAGCGGGTAAAAAACATAATCTCCATTCCGGATTTTCGATTCCCTCCGTCGCTATATTAGGATTACCTTATATTTTATAATGGGTTGTTGAAAGTAAAAATTGCAGAATCTTTTGTGATCTGGATAACAAATAATTACAATTTATTTTTATAACAACGTTCCAAAAAGTTCAATTTTTTATATCATATTCATTCATAAATCGTTGCGAAAATGACACTTGACGTGCTTACGTCACAGACAGTGCCTAGTACTTTCGCCACTAGTGCGGTAAAGTAAATAAGAGTATCTGATTGGTAAAAACACAAAACGATGTCATGAATATTTCCATGGAAACTAAATGATGTCATGAAACTCGCTTATTGCTATTGGTTCATTACTTTTGCATTTTCTAATATCTCCATGGAAACTACAAGTACTACAAAAATTATTAAAGGAAATTAAATAAGACAAAAGAACACAAATTTCACGTCAAGCAATACTTTTATTTAACATGCATATTTATAGTAACATTTGATTCAAAATAGAAAATTATTTTACAACTTTTCTTTTACTACTTTGCATTTTGGAATATCGCCATTGAAACTAAACGATGTCATGAAAATCACTCATTGGTGGAAATACTTTTTTGCATGTTATTATAAAAAATATTGTAAGCAAGCACGTGCCAAATAATACTTTATTAAGCTCTTGTCATTATTTCACTCGACCTACGGTCTCGTGAAATAAAAGCCACTCGCTTAATAAACTATTTTCGGCACTAGTTGCTTAAATAACTATTACGATTGTGTATTTGTATGCAACTGAAAACTAAAATTGGAATAGAAAAATTACTTACAATTCAACTCTTGAACGCATCCCAAAATCAGGAAAAATAAAAGGGTGGACATCATCTTAAAGTTTATTTTCTGTTCTAAACATGATTGAAAATTTCGAACCGCTTTATGCGAAAATTTAAAAAAATAATAATAAAAAATAACTGGTTTCTGACGTCTTCTGCATGCAAATTGTTATTTTATAATCAAGGCAAAGCTTCTTATATAAGAATGGAGATGCTAATATTAGACTAAACAAGAAGTTCATAAAGAACTAAAATAGCCTACTTTCCTGTTACTTAAATACTTACTGAAGTTCTAATCGGGAAAAAAAACTAGGTTCCTAAAGTAAATATCATCAACAGCCGTTTCTACACTAGATTTATACACATTAGAAAAAAAAATCGAAACACAGCACCCAGGTATAATTTAAACTTCTAAAAGCCAAAATCAACTATTTTCCTTAATATTCGTTCGCAAATTAATTAAATATTATTTATCATCTGCTCGTGATTTATTTGTAGTTCGAAGAATAAATATTTATTAATAACAAAAGTAATGAAACTACTCCGCACTGCATTAAAAAACAAGAAATGTAAATTAAAACTAAGCATAATTGCATGCAAAAGTATGCCTTGCCGCTTTCTTGGTAGATAATTAATGAATAATCAAAGAATCAAATTGTTCTACATTTTATGACGTCATTCCAAACTGATTCATGAAAATATTATTTTGCTTCAAATATGTTTAAATAAAGTTTCTCATGCCATTGTTGATTTGGCAACAGTGATTTAAATGACTCAAAATTGAATTTCAATGCTAATTCAATGGGAAATTCGCCGACAGATAGTAGATTTATGTCCGTCCGGACGTACAGACAGACGGACAAAAAGTATGAAAGTTGGGTATCTGAGGTCATAGCTTTCTAACAAAAAAAGAATTTTTAAGATCCGATGATTAGAACCGATTTTGGAAGGGGGGTACAGACAGACAGACAAACGGACAGACAGGCGGACAGACAGACGGACAGACATACGAACAGACAGACATACGAACAGACAGACAGATGGACATATAACCGCATTTCAATACCTACAGTGATTTAAATGACTCAAAATTGAATTTCAATGCTAATTCAATGGGAAATTCGCCGACAGATAGTAGATTTATGTCCGTCCGGACGTACAGACAGACGGACAAAAAGTATGAAAGTTGGGTATCTGAGGTCATAGCTTTCTAACAAAAAAAGAATTTTTAAGATCCGATGATTAGAACCGATTTTGGAAGGGGGGTACAGACAGACAGACAAACGGACAGACAGGCGGACAAACAGACGGACAGACATACGAACAGACAGACATACGAACAGACAGACAGATGGACAGACAGACAGTTGGACATCAACCGCATTTCAATACCTACATTGATTTAAATGACTCAAAATTGAATTTCAATGCTAATTCAATGGGAAATTCGCCGACAGATAGTAGATTTATGTCCGTCCGGACGTACAGACAGACGGACAAAAAGTATGAAAGTTGGGTATCTGAGGTCATAGCTTTCTAACAAAAAAAGAATTTTTAAGATCCGATGATTAGAACCGATTTTGGAAGGGGGGTACGGACAGACGGACATCGACCGCATGTCAATACCTACTTTTTAATTTTTTTAATTCTTTCGAATTAAAAAAAGAAAAGTAGGCTAAAAACTTGGATTATGGTCATTAATACAAAAGAAATCAACAAAACGGTAATTGAAATTAAACTATTGCTAACACCGTATGGAACTTTTTTGTAAAAACACAAAAAGCTGGAATTCTAAAACCTTTTTTCTCTGTAATTGCATTACTAACAATATTGCTGTTACATTTACTTGCATCCTTTGAAATTTCTATTTTGGCTATTGAGTTTTCCTTTTCCCTTTTATTTCCAGTTAATTGAATAGATCGGCGTCTTTTTTTGCACATTATTTCCTTAAGCTCAAATGTGTGCATTCAATCCTCTTAGCTTTGGAGTAAAACCTTCTTTTACATTTTTTATAATTGGTAATTACGAGGCAAAATACACAATTTTAATTAAAATTTGTAACGTCTTACGCGAAAAAAGCTGTAAAGAAATTTATTCCCGAGACTTTATTAAAATATATTCAATTAAAAAGTTAATTAAAGTTCAAAAATTGTACACGAATTTCGAGAATGTCACCCACGAAACAAATGATTAAATGCAAGTTAAATTTTTGTTACTGTTTTCATAATTCCTTTTTTATGTGAACCTTTATTTCTTTGAAAGTAACAGCTGTTTTTAAGAGCTTGTTTTTGGAACGTAATTGCAATTCAAGTAGAAAAGAAGTAAACCGAAGTGGAATTTAATTTATTAAAATATTTTAACAACTGAGTGAAACCAGTTTTATAAAAAACCAAGAAGTTCATAAAGAACTAAAATAGCCTACTTTCCTGTTACTTAAATACTTACTGAAGTTCTAATCGGGAAAAAACTAGGTTTCTAACAGTAAATATCATCAACAGCCGTTTCTACACTAGATTTATACATAATAGAAAAAAAAAATCGAAACACAGCATCCAGCTAATAATTTAAACTTCTAAAAGCCAAAATCAACTATTTTCCTTATTATTATTTCGCAAATCAATTAAACATTATTTATCGCCTGCTCGCGATTTATTTGTAGTTCGAGGAATAATTAAATATTTATTAATAACAAAAGTAATGAAACTCCAAACTGCATTAAAAAAATAAGAAATGTAAATTAAAACTTAGCATAATTGCATGCAAAAGTATGCCTTGCCGCTTTCTTGTTAGATAATTAATGAATAATCAAAGAATCAAATTGTGCTACATTTTATGACGTCATTCCAAACTGATTCATGAAAATATTATTTTGCTTCAAATATGTTTAAATAAATAAAGTTTCTCATGCCATTGTTGATTTGGCAACAGTGATTTAAATGACTCAAAATTGAATTTCAATGCTAATTCAATGGGAAATTCGCCGACAGATAGTAGATTTATGTCCGTCCGGACGTACAGATAGACAGACGGGCAAAAAGTATGAAAGTTGGGTATCTGAGGTCATAGCTTTCTAACAAAAAAAGAATTTTTAAGATCCGATGGATAGAACCGATTTTGGAAAGGGGGTACGGACAGACAGACAGACGGACAGACAGACAGACGGAAAGACAGACATAAGAACAAACAGACAGATGGACATCAACCGCATTTCAATACCTACAGTGATTTAAATGACTCAAAATTGAATTTCAATGCTAATTCAATGGGAAATTCGCCGACAAATAGTAGATTTATGTCCGTCCGGACGTACAGACAGACGGACAAAAAGTATGAAAGTTGGGTATCTGAGGTCATAGCTTTCTAACAAAAAAAGAATTTTTAAGATCCGATGGATAGAACCGATTTTGGAAGGGGGGGGGGGGTACGGACAGACAGACAGACGGACGGACAGACAGACGGAAAGACAGACAGACATACGAACAGACAGACAGATGGACATCAACCGCATTTCAATACCTACAGTGACTTAAATGACTCAAAATTGAATTTCAATGGGAAATTCGCAGACAGATAGTAGATTTATGTCCGTCCGGACGTACAGACAGACGGACAAAAAGTATGAAAGTTGGGTATCTGAGGTCATAGCTTTCTAACAAAAAAAGAATTTTTAAGATCCGATGATTAGAACCGATTTTGGAAGGGGGGTACAGACAGACAGACAAACGGACAGACAAACGGACAGACAGGCGGACAGACAGACGGACAGACAGACGGACAGACATACGAACAGACAGACAGATGGACAGACATACAGTTGGACATCAACCGCATTTCAATACCTACAGTGATTTAAATGACTCAAAATTGAATTTCAATGCTAATTCAATGGGAAATTCGCCGACAGATAGTAGATTTATGTCCGTCCGGACGTACAGACAGACGGACAAAAAGTATGAAAGTTGGGTATCTGAGGTTATAGCTTTCTAACAAAAAAAGAATTTTTAAGATCCGATGATTAGAACCGATTTTGGAAGGGGGGTACGGACGGACAGACGGACAGACGGACAGACAGACAGACGGACAGACGGACATCGACCGCATGTCAATACCTACTTTTTCATTTTTTTAATTCTTTCGAATTAAAAAAGAAAAGTAGGCTAAAAAACGTGATTCTTGCATACAATGATATTAAACACTTTTGACTAAATTTAAACTTTTTAATATTAACGCTTTTGACTAATGACACTTTGGTAATTGACTAAATTTTTTTTATCACATCGTAACTTAAGCGTATGTTTAAAATAAAAATAAGATTTTTTTTAAAATTTTGTCAAAAAAATGAATTTTAAAATTTGGACGAAACGTTATGCTTGTAGGGTTGACACGGGATAATTTTAAGATAAAAATCAAACTTTAACCATAGCTTCCACACTTATGTAATTTTGCTAACCAGTATTTTTTTCGTAATGACTATTTGACGTATCTTTCGAATACCATTGTTGAAATTTACTATTTCCTCAGTAGGAAGTTGAAAAAAAAAATTGAACATATGTCCAAAAATTACCCTGCCAATTTTGGCACCTATTGCACAGTAGTTTTTAATCGATTTTGTACAGTATATAGTTTTGATAAAAGGAATAAATTGTGTGGTACGGTGTGTACTATAGTACTGTGTATTTGATAATTATTTAACCCCACACTTCTGCAAAAAATGGATAACAGTGAAATCTAGTAAAAACAAACATTTAAATTTCTTCTCTTTCCAAGTTCAAATATTGCGAAGGTGGTGTTTCTTAATCACACAAATTATACAGTCCTACACAAAAGTTTAGACACAACACAAATATGATGTTTTACAAATTAGTATTTAAAGAGGAGAATTATTATTTATTACACTTAAACATATGCACATTCTATATTCAAAAATATAAATTTAGAAAATGAAAAAGAAATATATGGTGAAGTAGCCGCAAAGATAGAAAAAATGACAAAAATCCGCTGCACATAAGTTTAGACACAAATAAGTTTTTTTAATTTTTAGAAACACATGAAAAGTTTTAATAGTTGATAAAGCTTCCTTGTTTTTTATCAATTACAAAACACGTTTTTTCATTGAAAGCACAAAGCTTTTTCAGGGTTGCAGGCTTGATATCGTACCACGCTTCTTCAATAGCTTCTTTAAGTTTAGAAACTTTGGTATACTGCTTTCCATTGGCATATACAACTTTTGTAAGAATTCCCCATACAATTTCTATAGAATAATAGTTGGGGCCATATGTAAGCCAATCGAGAACCGTGATTTTTTTTGGCTCAAAACCAATCTTTCGTTGAGCTGGATGTGTGGATAGAGTCGTTGTCTTGTTGAAATTTCCAGTTAGGCCCACGTAAAAACTCCCCCAACATTTACAAATTACTCTCGAGGGTTTCCTGGTATTTTTCAGAGTTTTGCTTCCCCTTTGTAAACGCTGAGGAAGTCTGGTCGTTTACAGAAAATCCTCCCCAAGCCATCACTGACCCTCCGCCTTGACTTCGGCTAAACTAAGTCACAGGACCTTTTCGAAATCATGCCAGTAGTAAGAAAACCTGTCGGAGCCATCCAGGTTCTATTTTCTTTTTCATCACTAAAGATTTTTTTGATGATTACCTCTAGCCATTTATCCCTATATGACGTGTGCTTCTGAGCCCATTTAGTCTTGCGTCTTTGTGATGAGTCTGCAACCGCGACT
This sequence comes from Oedothorax gibbosus, assembly GCA_019343175.1. Classification (NCBI taxonomy): domain Eukaryota; kingdom Metazoa; phylum Arthropoda; class Arachnida; order Araneae; family Linyphiidae; genus Oedothorax; species Oedothorax gibbosus. Next base: position 1,412,551 of record JAFNEN010000414.1, read on the forward strand.
TACGTTTAAGTTTAGATTTTGTTTTAAATCCACATGCCATAATTCTTCTACGTATAGTTTCTCGGGAAACCTTGTTGGCAATTTCAGTTTTAATCTGGTTTGCAGAGCAATGTCTGTTTGAAGCAAGTTTCCTAATTTGCCTTTCATCTCGTTTGCTGGTCGCCCTGGTTCTTCCAGACCTTGCTTTTGCCTGGTATACATCACCACGTGCCTAAAACTATATAAATACATCTTTTGTATCGGTTCAGTTCAAGTAAAATATCAGAAACTGATTTACCTTGGCTTTTTAATTTCCAAATTCTTATAATCTCGGCAAATGAAAATTGCTTTGACTTAGGCATCATTATAAGCAGTAAAAAAATATTCCAATCCCTTTATAGCAGCTTTGAGACACTCCCCTTTGATAACACAGTCACTTCCGCTCAAGAATTTGCATAAACATTACATTTGTGTCTATACTTTTGAGGCATGGCAATTTTGCAAAATTTCGACTATTTGATGTTAGACAATTTCATTTAATTTTTTCTGAATTTCTTTTTGTTACCCTTTTTTCTTACGAGTTTAACAATATATATTAAGAAGAATTTAGGGGGAATTAATAAATACTATAGATATTTTCATGAATTGCTCCTGTGTCTAAACTTTTGTGCAGGACTGTACCAAGTAAATTTAAGCATATTGCGATTCTGTCTGTCTTACCCATTAGAATTTCCCGCAATTTTCCCGCTTTGTCCAATAATTACCCCGTAACTAAACATACGTGTCATAATGTTACTATTCATCTTACAATGGTGTTTTTCAGTACAAACCTCCTTCATAAACTTATCTAAGATCGAGCATTACAAAATTCAAGACCATGTAAAAGAAAATAAAGTTATACACAATTTGGCATCGATTGAACAAAAGTTTAAACCATTGTTTTTCAAGCGCTTTGGGTTAATATTTTTTTGAGAAAAATTACTTATCTAATCCCAATAATTAATCAGAGCATTGCTGGATATGCAAGTAATCAATTGTGGTGTGTCAGACGCAATAAATTATGATGCATTATGGTTAAATAATTTAACAGTCAATGGTTTTTGGGCCCTGTCCAATAATTACCCCGGGTTACCTTAAACGCTTTCTGGCGTTTGGTATCTGAGTTGTCACCAGTAAGTATAAACAAACTTTGAAACGCAGCGCCATATTGAAATCTACTTCAAACAAATTTGAACTATTCGCTTCTGTAAAACTGTCTTCCATTGTCTCTATAATTCTTATTTTAATATTAAAATTGATTAAATCAAGATTAATTACAATAAAAAAACGTCACGCCGGTTTTTTTAAAACTTATTAGTGAGTCAACCAAATCGACATGTTTATCATCACGTGACGTACCAATAAAGAAAAAACCCTTTTAAACTGATTTTTATTTATTATTTAAATATTATTTTAAAGCTGCTTATTTAAAGATGTAGTTCGCAAAAATTTTTTTAAAAAAACGTTTATTATTTTTGTGTTTAAACTATAAGTTAAATAATATTGGGAGGTATTTTAGTGACACAGGTGCCCTATTGCTATGTAAGATATAAATTTCAAATTTTCCTTTTTATTATAACGTATGCATGCTGCCATTTAAAAATATAATATTAAAAAATTGTTAAAACATATACAGTGCCGCAAAAAACAATGTACTTATTACGACAACATTATAAAGGTAAATTTTTTTTCAAATGTCGAAAAGTTTTAAAAAAATTAAAAAAAAAACATTTATAACCTCTTTCGTATCTTTTTTTAAAGACAACAAATTCTATGAATCTTAATTTGGATTGTTTTAGCTATCGAAATTCCTTCCAGCTATCAATTCTCAAGTGACATTTATTTAAAAAAGAATTGTTTTATTTCGTATTTCTGTTGAAACTCAAGACCTGACACATGCCCATTCTAAAATAAAATTAATCTCGGAATAAAATTTCTAATTAAAAAAAAGGAATAAAATAAAAGAATTTATGACCATGCTCTTTCAACAAGCTTAATTTAAGAGTTATCAGTTTCTTTTATAGTTTTTCCGAACGGAAATAAATCAAATACGATTTATGACTATTTTATCATGATTTACTCATTGTTGAAAATTTAATCACTGCAAAATATCTGGTCAAGCTATGCACAAAGTTGTTGTTGTAAAGTTTTTCTACAACAATAAAATGTTTAAGCGACACATAATATGCCTGCAAACCAAAGCAAAGTTGCCAGAAAAAAGTCGTATGATACAGACAAAATCTGTTGACCGAATTTTCTTGTAGAAACATTCGTGTCTAACAGATATTTTCTGTATCTCTATCGTTACGTAAAACGTTACGTAAAAACGTACGTTAAAAAAAAAAACGTAAAACCGTAAGGTAAGAAAACATTATTTTTACAATAGAGTTGTCAATGAGTGGAATGCTTTACCAGATTATGTTGTGCATTCGAAGACAGTAGAAGATTTTAAGAAGAAACTTGACGGACATTGGAAACTGGTAATGTATTAGATTTATTTTCGGACCAACCTTGCTGGGCCTCTGGCCTGTTGTTGGTCGACAATTTTTGTATTTGTATTTGTATTTGTAACTCGTATACGAACCCTCGTTGACGATGTAGAATACATACACACTGACCTAGGCCACAGAAGTATTTAGTCTACATCAAGTTTAATTTTCGTAATCCAACAGAAATAAAAGCCCCTGTTCAAAACGGGTTCAATCGGTTTTACTGGTTAAAGACTTTAACTGTTTATAGAGAAAATGCGTCTTTTGAAAAATAGAGAAGTAATTTTACAGTGAATTTCTGTAGTTTTAGAAAACAGACTGTACAGTGGATATATATGTAGGGCGAACCAGGGACATATGACCCAACTTGTAGTTTTTGGCTTGTAACTTTTAAAAAACACTATTTATGGATGTGAAAATGCAGTCAGTTTATGCTTCATAAAGTATTGCACAATATATATTAGTATTTTACTGAAGTATTAACTACAATAGTAGTAAAACATAAATTATTTAAAACTTTAGTTTTGGTTCATGTATCCCAATGTATAGGGATACAAGACCCACCCATTAGGGATACATGACCCAACCCATATATTTGGTAAAATGACTAACAATTATCAAATTACTTTAACATTATAACAACTAACATCATATAAAGTTTATATAGATATTTTTCATTTTTGTCAGACAATTATTACTTATATTTTGAACCCATTAATTAGTGTTATATTAACGAATTATTCAAATTCTTCTTTGAATACATAATTGGAGATTCTTTCATTTTGCAGAGAAAACAAATGTGGTTAAAGAATCTCTTCTATTTTATCAATACCAATTTGGGATACATTACACATTTCAGGCCATTTAAAATATTTTCCATTGCTCCTTTTTCAAACTGAATTGCAAGCTCGTTCGAATTTTTTTTCTTGTACCTTCAAAACAAACATTCTTATGTTCCATTTTCAAAAATATTTGGTACGAACCCAGTTATTTACTTCTGGAACTCCCGTGATTTTATGAAAAAATTTACTTGGTCTGCTTCTGTCTACTTTTTGTATTATTTACTTGGGTCCCATATCTTTAATTGGCTTGGGTCAAGTATCCCTAGTTGCACTTTTCTTGCTCAACCCCCAAACAAAGTATTTTGCAAATAAATACATTAAAACTATTATGCATAGCTTAAAGCATGAACAAAACAAGTAAATGAAAAAATATTTCCATTAAACCAAAAAATGCAGACCCAAAATCTTATGGCATCAAAAATTTACTTTCAGTGCATGAAAACGTATTTCTTCGTATAGCTAATATTTCTTTATTTTATATTCAAATGGCCACTGTGAACGTAACTACCAGGGTATATAACAAGCTAAACGGACCTATTTTACGCTATATAACTAAACACTCTCCTGATATTTCAGCAACCCTAGCGAACCCCTAAGAACTACACATTCTGAACAAATAACACAAATAAACTTAATTTTTCTGTAATTTTCTCACTTTTTAATTATCATTCAAATATTTTCGTTAAACGCAAAATGCCTTGAAAATTTACTTCTAAATAAACTGAGGTGGAAAAGTTATTTTCAGTTCCTTTTCTATTGAACCATTTCAGTTAATAAAATTTAAAATAAATTTTGTGATGCAAGAGGGCCGTAAAACAAAACATTCGTTTAAAATAAATGTCAGTTCCCATCAGGACCTTAAATATATTAACAATTTTTATTGAAAATTATAGTTATAAATTGTTTCTCAAACAGTTTTTACTACAAATGTAAAAAATATATTTTTAAGATGAATACATTAACTTTGTTTGAGCAGGTGACCATCTTTATTATTAAAGATCAGTAAAAAAGAAACTACATACACAACAGTTTTATCTATTTTTTTATTTATATGTAGTGCATTTTTCTGAAACTGGCTGTTATTCATCTTCAAAACAAAATGCTACAACACCACTCCGTTAAAAATAACGTAGATCCACACATCATGGGTTGGAACCCGCGTCGGAAATATCCTTGTTTTCCACTCGCTTATTCTCAAAACTGTGAAACTGCCTGTTCTTAAACATGTGACAACTATGTATTCGAAGACATTTTGAACCAATGATGTCCTCAAAAACAAGAACATTATTCGCAAAATTAAAGAGTGCAAGGGAAGAACCCCTTCATCGACTGGGAATCTGTCTGAACCATAGATATCATAGTTAAAGTATTAGATTGGCAGATCACGTGACCTCCCATGCTAACGACGGGACGCGCATGGAGGCCAAAATAAGGGGGCAAAATGGCCAGTGTTGCTGCCACTTTAAGGAGAAAAATACTACGAAAAAATACCATTTAATTCTAAAATTAAAAAAAAAATATTATAAAAGCATTTCAGGTAACTAAAAAGATTCCAAAATGCAGCTAGTATTTTTACGATTTTTTTTTTGTAATTTTAGTAATGGTATTTTTTCGTAGTATTTTTCTCCTTAAAGTGGCAGCAACAATGGCCATTTTGCCCTCTTATTTTGGCCTCCATGCGCGTCCCGTCGTTAGCATTGGAGGTCACGTGATCTGCCAATCTAATACTTTAACTATGATATCTATGGTCTGCATGAGGTCTGCTTGGCGAGGTAAGCGAGTCATATCGCCTAAACTTTCGTGGAAAAAACAGTTTTGCCTTGCTTCGTATCACGAGGCACACAGATTTACTATATCAATGATCGAGATTCACACCAGATAACAGTCTGACGCTTGAACTGGTGATTAAGAACCAAAAGAGAAACCAGTTTCCGATAGCAACTACTTGCCAATGCGGACAGATTCTCAGTTTATGAAGGGGTTTTTGTTGAAATGTGTAACCAATACAAATTGTTTATAGTATAGTTAGTGTTTGCATTAATATTATATAGATGGCAGCACCACTTTAATTATCAACTGGGCGTGACTTAATCACGTCATAATATTCTTGTAACATCGTTGGCAACACTTCGAATAAAACTACCTGTGTGTGAAGATGTGTTGTTCTGGAGTCCTTCTCCTTATAATTTATTTAAGATGATTTAACTTAACCAAATAGACTTTTATAACTTTATTTTCCAACAAAAGATTATGAGACTGAAAGCTCCTGCTACCTCAACACTGGATTTTTTTTTATTGACTTTTAAACTACAGTGAGAACTCAAAACGAAACTTCAACAAAATGGCAACGAACGCATCGCTGACCGTTGTGAAGCTGAACAACGAAAATTACCAGCTATGGAAGTTCAAAATGGAAATGCTACTTGTAAAAGAAGATTTATGGACAGTAATTATAGATGACACTCCTACAACCTTGACCGACGCTTGGACGAAGAAAGACAATCAAGCCAGAGCGACGATATGCCTGCTAATCGAAGACAACCAAATCGAAAACATTCGAGAACAGAAAACAGCGAAAGAAATCTGGAACAAGCTGAAAAGTATCCACGAACGAGATAACCTAACCAGTAAGCTGTATCTTCTTAGAAAATTGTATAGCATTAAATACAAAGAAGGAACTTCGATGCAAGATCATATCACTAAAATCCTGGAAATTGTCTCCAAGCTGCGAGCGGTTAAAGAAGAAATCAAAGACACACACATCGGCGCACTTCTACTATGCAGTCTACCTAATTCCTACGAATCCCTCATCACAGCTCTAGAAGCGTGGCCGGAGAAGGAATTAAGCCTAGAATTGATCAAGAACAAGGTACTCGACGAAGCCAACAGACGTTCCGAACGAAAGCACAACCAGAATAGTGACGCAGCAATCGCTTTCAAAACAAGTAAATACAGAAATAAATACTGCACGTATTGTAAAAGAAATAACCACGAAACGTCTGAATGCAGGTTGAAGAAAAGAAACGAATCGAATTTTGAACAACCGTCGAATTATCGTGATCAAAAGCAACCATTCCGAAAGAATTTTACCGCCAAAACCATTTTGAATTTGAAAAAGGAAGTAGACGAAACGAATTCGCGATGCACTGACGTCACTACCAGGAGAGAAGAGAAACCGCAGCGTCCCCCCCGGAACGATGACGTCACAGCCACAAGAGAGGAGAACATTTGGCACTCCGCCAACAACACCGGGAGAGAAGAGCAGAAGGAAGAATCGCGCACGCGCAGTAGGAAGAACGAAGAGGAGAACCGTTGCTCGCTCGACGCGGAAGATGTTGTTGACATTTTGAAGATTGTAAACAAAGCCGAATTATCGCTGAATTTAAACAAAGATAGAAAAGGCACATCGAACTTAGATTTCATTGTGGACTCGGGTGCCTCATGTCACATATCGAACAATATTGACTTTTTCAACGAAATTGTAGAAAATAATGATTCGGTAACTACAGCTTGCGGAAAGAAAATATATGCTAAAGGCATAGGAAAAGGTTACATCAACTGCCAGTTGAAATCGGGTGCAATTAATAGATTAGAAATTAATGATTGCTTATTTGTACCAAGCATCGAATCTAATTTGCTATCCGTTCAGAAGATTATAGGGAAAGGATACCAAGTCAACTTTACCGAGCATGACTGTCAAATCAAACAAGGCAAGAATATAGTCGCTATCGCAGACAAAGATGAAGACGGACTTTATAAAATTTATGATAAAGAAAACCATGTAGTGAATCTGGCAACCCAATGTAATAACAAGAACTGTACAACATTATGGCACCAAAGACTTAGTCATCGAGACAATGCAGCAATCATCGAAATGTACAAACATGGACTTGTTCGTGGACTAAAGCTAGACGATTGTCATCACGATGACTCATTCTGCGAAAGCTGCATTAAGGGCAAGATGTCTCAAACTAAGTTTCCTAAGAAATCCTCGTACCAATCCAAACAAATCCTGGATTTGGTTCATTCTGATATCTGCGGGCCTCTCGACACTTCAACCCCATCTGGAAAGAGATACTTCATAACTTTCATCGACGACTATTCAAGATACTGCCACACATACCTACTGAATTCAAAAGATGAAGCTGCAGAGAAATTCATGGAATTTGTAGCAATGGTACAGAACAAGTTCAACAAGACACCAAAGATCCTGAGGACAGACAACGGTGGAGAATATATCTGTCATGAACTGGAGAACTATCTGAAGAAGAATGGCATAGAACATCAAACCACAGTCAGGTACACGCCAAGTCAGAACGGCACTGCTGAAAGAAAAAATAGATATCTGGTGGAGATGACGAAGACTATGTTGAAAGATGCCCAAGTTGACAACAAATATTGGGGAGAAACCATCTTGACAGCAACATACCTCCAAAACAGACTGCCAACCAGATCAACTCAGAAAACTCCTTTCGAACGATGGCATGGATTTTTACCCTACATTGGTCATCTTAAAGTCTTTGGAGCGAAAGCTTACTCCTACATCCCAAAACAACTTAGACGAAAGCTCGACGACAACGTAGAAGAAGGTGTGTTGGTGGGATACAGCACAACGACCAAAGGTTATAGAATTTTAAACCCAGCCACAGAAAAGATCACAATCAGCAGATCCGTAAAATTTAATGAAAGAAGCAAACATCTGAAAGATCCACCGACAAATACCTCAGATGAAGAGATCAACATCCCTCTCAACTCACAAACAACAGACTTCGAACCAGAGCCCATCCTGAGGAGATCACAAAGAGTCAGTCGACCACCAAACAGACTCACGTATGCTGCCAGAGTAGAAATTTCACAAGCACCAAACTCCTGGGAAGAAGTCCAGAGACTTGAAGATTCTACCAAGTCAAAATGGATCGCAGCAGCAGATGACGAATTCAAATCACTTGTGGAGAACGAGACGTGGACCCTTGTCGACTTACCAAAGGGAAAGAAGGCTATAGGTTCAAAGTGGGTTTTCAAAGAAAAACTCCTTCCAGACGGAACTGTTACTGAAAAAGCTCGACTGTGTGCCCTCGGATACTCTCAAAGACCTGGAGTTGATTTCGACGAGACTTTTAGTCCAGTCACCAAACACAGCACTATAAGAGCCGCCTTAAAGATCGCCGCTACACAAAAGATGTACATCAAGCACCTCGACATAAAAACAGCCTTTTTGTATGGTAAACTTGAAGAAGAAATTTATATGAAGCAACCTCGAGGATACGAAGAACCAGGGCAAGAAGATAAAGTTTGTTTACTCCAACGATCAATTTATGGATTAAAACAGAGCTCAAGAGTTTGGAACAAGACAGTAGTGAAAACCTTCACCGACTTGAGATTCAAGCAAGGAGATGGAGATTCTAGTTGTTTTTCAAGGAAAGAAGATGATTGTCTGACCATCATACTTCTCTACGTAGATGATGTTTTACTATTAAGCAACTCGGAAGATAAAATAGAAGAGGTCAAAGCAAGACTACAGAGCCTGTACACAACTAAAGATCTAGGAAATCCGACTCACTACGTGGGACTCCAAATTGAAAGAACAGAAGATGGAAGTTTCTACCTACACCAAACATCAAAAATCCAGCAGCTGATCCAACAACACAGTGAATGTGATCAACGTAAACAAACGTACACACCGATGTCAACAGATTTTCGCAAACAAGTCATATCCGATAGCGAGCTGCTATCACCAGAGAAGAAGACAAAATATCGTGAGATTATTGGTGCTCTATTATACATCGCAAACTGCACAAGACCCGACATATGTGAAAGTGTGAGTGCTCTGTCACGACATGTTGAAAATCCCAACAAATATCATTGGGAAAGTGTGTTGCGAATAATTGTTTACTTGCGTACAACAGTTAATTTAAAATTGTTTATCAGTGCCAACGATAATCCAGAAAGTATTGAAGCTTTTTGTGACGCCGACTTCGCCGGTGATTTGATCGACCGTAAAAGTACGAGTGGTTTTATTGTTTATTTTGGTGATACCCCAATTTTGTGGCAAAGCAAGAAGCAGACTAGCACTGCATTATCTTCTACTGAAAGCGAGTTCATATCTTTAGCTAATGTTTCGAAAGAAATTCTATGGTTAATTAAATTGTTTAAAGATTTTCAATTTCAGGACATAACACCAATAACTGTTTTTGAAGATAACTTACCTTGCATAAACATGTTAACCAATGAACGTTTTAATTCTAAATTAAAGCATGTAGATGTTAAATATAACTTTGTTAAAGAAATGATTCATAATAATATAATTGATATTCAATATTGTCCAAGTAATCTTAACATCGCTGATATGTTTACAAAAGCATTACCTAGAAATTCCTTTACTGAGTTACGATCTAAAATGCTTAAATAATATTATTTTATTGTGCTTATAAATGTATAACTATTGTGTATTGGTTAAGGGCAAGTGTTGAAATGTGTAACCAATACAAATTGTTTATAGTATAGTTAGTGTTTGCATTAATATTATATAGATGGCAGCACCACTTTAATTATCAACTGGGCGTGACTTAATCACGTCATAATATTCTTGTAACATCGTTGGCAACACTTCGAATAAAACTACCTGTGTGTGAAGATGTGTTGTTCTGGAGTCCTTCTCCTTATAATTTATTTAAGATGATTTAACTTAACCAAATAGACTTTTATAACTTTATTTTCCAACATTTTTTCCCTGTAATCTTCAATTGAGATCACATTTTAAGGGTCTTCTATGGTAACAGATCTCTATACAATTCCAATGGGGAAACTTTGGACCCTGTTTCTAAATAAAGTATACGACATGTACTTCACGAAAACTTACCAAACAATACAGAAGAAAGTTATTTTGCCATTAAAGTAATAAGTATAATTTTACAAATATTAATTAGTTATAATTAAAACAAAAAAATTATTTAGATATTTACATGCTGGTTAGTGCTGCCATCTGTAGTTTGTGAATAATTACTACTTTGTTTTAATTATAACTAACTAATATCTTTAAAATAATACTTATTAATTATTTTAATGGCAAAATATGGCAAATGGCCTTTTTTCTGTATTTTTAGCCTACTTTTCTTTTTTTAATTCGAAAGAATTAAAAAAATGAAAAAGTAGGTATTGACATGCGGTCGATGTCCGTCTGTCCGTCCGTACCCCCCTTCCAAAATCGGTTCTAATCATCGGATCTTAAAAATTCTTTTTTTGTTAGAAAGCTATAACCTCAGATACCCAACTTTCATACTTTTTGTCCGTCTGTCTGTACGTCCGGACGGACATAAATCTACTATCTGTCGGCGAATTTCCCATTGAATTAGCATTGAAATTCAATTTTGAGTCATTTAAATCACTGTAGGTATTGAAATGCGGTTGATGTCCAACTGTCTGTCTGTCCAACTGTCTGTCTGTCCATCTGTCTGTCTGTTCGTATGTCTGTCTGTTCGTATGTCTGTCTGTTCGTATGTCTGTCCGTCTGTCTGTCCGTTTGTCTGTCTGTCTGTACCCCCTTTCCAAAATCGGTTCTAATCATCGGATCTTAAAAATTATTTTTTTTGTTAGAAAGCTATGACCTCAGATACCCAACTTTCATACTTTTTGTCCGTCTGTCTGTACGTCCGGACGGACATAAATCTACTATCTGTCGGCGAATTTCCCATTGAATTAGCATTGAAATTCAATTTTGAGTCATTTAAATCACTGTTGCCAAATCAACAATGGCATGAGAAACTTAATTTAAACATATTTGAAGCAAAATAATATTTTCATGAATCAGTTTGGAATGACGTCATAAAATGTAGAACAATTTGATTCTTTGATTATTCATTAATTATCTACCAAGAAAGCGGCAAGGCACACTTTTGCATGCAATTATGCTTAGTTTTAATTTACATTTCTTGTTTTTTAATGCAGTTCGGAGTAGTTTCATTACTTTTGTTATTAATAAATATTTATTCTTCGAACTACAAATAAATCACTAGCAGATGATAAATAATATTTAATTAATTTGCGAACGAATATTAAGGAAAATAGTTGATTTTGGCTTTTAGAAGTTTAAATTATAGCTGGGTGCTGTGTTTCGATTTTTTTTTCTAATGTGTATAAATCTAGTAGAAACGGCTGTTGATGATATTTACTTTAGGAACCTAGTTTTTTTCCCGATTAGAACTTCAGTAAGTATTTAAGTAACAGGAAAGTAGGCTATTTTAGTTCTTTATGAACTTCTTGTTTGGTAATTTTCGTGAGAACATGTCGTTGACTTTATTTAAAGACAGGGTCAAAAGTTTTTCTATTGGAATTGAATAGAGATCTGTTACCATGCAGGACCGTTAAAGCAGTGCAACATCCTCGTTCTGTCCTTTTTTTCAATCTTCCAGCAAATCATCGTCATCTTCCTCTTCTTCTTCTTCGCAAAGTTCGACATCTTTTCCATTGGCCCACGCACCCAGTAACTTCTTCAGTTTGCAACTTATTCCTAAAATGGAACACAATTTGAGTAAGTTTAGAATGATACACTGCTAAAAAAATTAGGGGAACGCATGGTTTAAACCCTTTCACCCCCAATGATTCCATTTGGAATCAGCAGCTTGCGTTTTTTTTTATCTCACTAAGTTGCGATCGCACTTATTTATCGTTAGATGGAAGAATCATGTCTTTTGAAGAATTAAATAATGTTTGTTTTGATTAAATGAAAATACGAAAAACATGATTAATATAAAATTCACTCTGAAACAATTTTATGAAATAAATTGAACCTAAATTCTTCACGCTTGCATTCTTAGATGTTTTAACAAATAAAGTTTCGAAAAAAAATTATTGTTGTAATTTATTCAAAAAGTTATGATTGCAATTTCCCCCCTTAAATTTTAGTTAACAAATTAAGATTTTTTCCCCTTGTTTTTTACCATTTCATTCTGGATGCATAATGAATATATTTCACAAATTTTATAATTTTAGAACTAGCAAATAAATACCCGTTCTTCGCACAGACTATAAGAATATCAAAAATATCAAATCGATCCAAGTATATGTGTCATTTGATTTTCTATAGGATAATAAACTTTGCCTTTGTTCCCGTTCATTATAAAGAATAAAATCCCGTTACTTATATTGCTTTAAAATTCCAAAATAAAAATACATCACTATAAAATGCACATCCTCATATCACAAAAATCTTCCTCAATATGAACTTACTGGCATCACGATTTTCCTGATAAATTCAAAATTAACAATAATTGGCACGTACAATTATTTTTCAAATCATTAATTTAGTTTCTGAAGGTAATGACAAGAAAATAAAAGCAATTTCAATTTTAATTAATTTTGTGTTCATTTTAATTTCTTCTCTCGAATGGCAACACGAAAGGGAAAAAAATGATCGGATTTGAGCGAAAGTGGTGTAATTTTTTCAGAAAATTCGGATTTTCTCTAAAAATGGAACAAATTTGAAAAAACTAAGCCTCAGTTGCACACGTTGGTATTAAAGGGAATCTATCTTAAAAATTTCGAATTTCTGAGGGCCGTAGGTTTTTTACGATCCACAAACAGACTCTTTATTTTATTATTATAGATGAAAAACAAAAAGGTGGAACTGAAAGGGTTAACAAAAGTACGCAAAGTGCTCCCCTAATTGTTTCGAGCAGTGTAGAAACCCGTAGAAATATATTTAATTATAAAAATAATATCAGTAGAGATGTATAAATATCAATACAGATTCACGTAAGGATATCAATAGATATCAGTAGACATCAATAAGGTACGTGGGAATGGCCTACAGATATCAATAGAGAGATTACTATTGATAACAGTAGGCCATTTCCACGTATAGTTTTTTTCTATTGATCTCTACGGATCATTTTTGATAGGGTGGCTATGATATAATGACCAGTCCCGATTTGACGATTTGGCTTGCGTAGTCAAGCAACGATAAAGTATGAATGTGGTAAACTTTCCACTTCATATTTCATTCAACTCGATTGGTATAAAAAAAACCTACGTTAAATTTTCCTTAAGTTTCCCATTGTCAGATCATCGACCATTATATCGTAGCTCTAACCTATCCAGTTTGGTCACAATTTCAAGATAATTTTTAGATTTACCAAATTTTTTCATGGTTTCCTAGCTACGTTTGCTTCAATTTATAGCTTTGGCGCGTTCCATTTCTATATTTCTCTCAGAATGGCTGCTTTCGTGCAGGTTTATGGAATCAACCATTTTTAAGAACAAAATATATTCGTTATGAAAAGATTCTACATGGCAGTGTTTCCATATCCCAATTTACTTATCTAGATAACTTTATTGAGCTATTACGCTTTTTCAATGTAAATGTCGACTGCCGATTTTGTAACTAACTTAGAACCGCTCCCACATAAGATTTACTCTACTTAGAAAAAATTAGCATTAAATTCTATTTTAAACTTTCAACCATAGAATTCAGTTATTTTTATGAGCTTACTTCCGTAATTCAATTATATTTTTAATGAAATTAATTTTATCATTAATATATATGTTCTTCGACAAAAAATAAACAGGTAAAATATCTAATTCAAAAGGTGAAAGCTGGATGCAAAAGCTTCTGGAAAATACCCATCAATATTAATATATTATGACGCCATTATATATTTGACGCTGCTTTTTGTGAATAAACAAGTAGGTTTGCAACAGAATCTGTTGCTTAACCCGCTTCCACACTACTTTTGTGTTAAACAGGAAAAATCGCGCCAAACACGGCATTAATTCTACATTAAAAATTTACCCGCTAAATTTGGCTAGTTTCATTTATTATCTTTCAAAAATTCAATGATTATTTGTTATCGTTTGCTAAAATAATTTATATTTGAAAGAATAAATATGTAATATTTCTCGCTTTTAAACAGAAGGAAAGCATTTTATATCAACATACAATCAAAGAATCTCTTTGTGAAATATGTTTGACGTCATTTTAAACTGATTTATGGCACAAAAATATATTTTAATTTATTGTTTAAAAGAATGAAAGTTTCTCGAGTGATTGTTGCGAATGGCAATGGTGATTTATTTCTAATAAAAAGGCTTCGTATGCTTTTTAAATTAGCATTAAATTTTGCAGTTTTTTAAATAATTGAAGCACTTTGAATTCGAATTCTTTTCTGAAATTTTCAATGTATTCTAATTTCGATGCGCTGAATTTTTTTTGACGTATCACACTTGTTCGTAGCGTTTGTAGTTTGGGATAAGTGGGTGTTGGACGGACAGACGGACAGACCGACAGACGGACTGAACGATTATAATACCTTCCACTTTTTACGTTATAAACGTAGTGTGGAAGCTAAAATAGAACTCCTATATTTCGCATTTTTGATAAATAAATAATTGAACCGTTAATAAACCGTAACAATTTTCCCGTTAAGATAATTATTATGTCATCTTCAACTAATTTATAAAACAGTTTCCTTCCCATATACACCTATAAAAATAGTTTTTAAGAGTCAGTGAAGTGGTAACAGTTAAAAAAGTGAATCAAACCGAAACTTTAATGTTTTTTAAATGTGTATTAAATAAGATGTTTAGATTTTGAATTTTAAATTTTCTTCTAAATCGGATTTTTACCGAAATTTGGAATCAAGCCTAGAAGGATTTTTTGCAGCTATATATACAATGTATATAGGGCTTTGAATAGGGGGACGGACGGACTGAAGGATTATGATCCCATCTCCTTTTTACGTTATAAATGTAAAGCGTTAAAACGTAATTACTAAAATTATACTCGATCTCTGCCATATGCGTGAAGGCACTTTAAGTATGTAAAATGAAAGTAAAAATGATTAGTTTCAATTAAAAGTAAATATATATTTTTAATATTAATTTTTAACTTACTAGGTTTCTCTGTAGGAGATTCTTCATTTTTATTCGCGATGACGTCATCTTCCTTTTCCTGTTCTTCACAAATTAAAGAGAAAATGATTAGTTTAATTTAAAAGTAAATATTTTTATTATTTTTTTAAAAATTTTTTAAAACTTACTAGGTTTCTCAGTTGAGGATTCCTCATTTTCATTCGCGATGACGTCATCTTCCTTTTCCTCTTCTTTGCAATCATCCATTTCTTTTCCATTCAAATTAACAACTTTATAAGCAGTCAAAAACTTCTTAAGTTTGCAATTGCTTCCTTTAAAAAAACGGAAACAGAGTGGTCAAATTTAGAGTTAAAATGGTCTGAAATATTTGTTAAGGTATCCGACTGCGATGTCATTGCTTCTGACAAAGTGTAGGAACAAGCTCATTGGAATTTTATAATGTCACGCGCTCCGAACTGTGATTTCATTAGATTTTTTTTTGAAAAAGTGTTGAAATAAGCCTATTATGCACGTAACTGTAGCTATGAACAAAACTAGTAACTAATTGAAAAAATCTTTGGTTTAAACCAAAAAAAGTAGACCAAAAAATCTTACGGCACCAAAATTTTGCTTTCAGTGCATGAAAAACGCATTTCTTTGTACATCTGAACACACACTCAATGATTCAGCTGGTTGTTTTTACCATGTGGTCAGCTGAGTGAAAGGAAAGAAGTGATGCCACTTTCCAACTCATAAAACTTTTTCAATGCTGAGAAAAAGCCATTGGGGCATGGGGTCAAACGTCCCTAGTTCCCCCTATTTTCATTCAAAAAGCATTGAAATTTTTCTCAAGCTTTAAACAACAAGTTCTCTAATTTGAGAACAGTGCATTCGGAGCTATTATGAGCCAATTGATGTTCTCAAAAATAATAACCTTATACTCTCAAAACTAAGAACTCATTTTCAACCATGGATATCATAGTTAAAGTATTAGATTGACAGATCACGTGGCCTCCAATACTAACGACGGGACGCGCATGGAGGCCAAATAAGAGGGCAAAGTGGCCAGTGTTGCTGCCACTTTAAGGAGAAAAATACTACGAAAAAATACAATTTAATTCTAAAATTACAAAAAAATGTAAAAATACTAGCTGCATTTTGGAATATTTTTAGTGACTTTAAATCCTTTTCTAGTATTTTTTTTTGTAATTTTGGAATTAAATGGTATTTTTTCGTAGTATTTTTCTCCTGAAAGTGGCAGCAACACTGGCCATTTTGCCCTCCATGCGCGTCCCGTCGTTAGCTTTGGAGGTCACGTGATCTGCCAATCTAATACTTTAACTAAAATATCTATGATTTCAACAGTGTATGTACATGACTTACGCGGCACATTTGGTTTTGGCTCCTGTTTATTGGCGACGACTTTGCTGGAAAATTCCTCTTTCTCGTCTTCTTCATCTTCGCAGCCTTCGAGATCTTTCCCGTTCAGATTCTTGACCTTATACGCACCCAAGGCTGTTATCAGTTTGCAGTCGGCTGTCGGAATAAAACACAGTTAAGAGGAATAGACAGTGATTGTGCGGGATAAAAAAAAATACGCCAATAAATAGCGACGTGTATATGGGACTGCTGCAGGCTAAATCTGCCAAGGATGATTTAGCCTGAAATCGTAATTAAGCATAATTAAATTTAATTTTGTATACTTATTTTTCATTCAAAAACCGCGATTCACTTTTTGTAATTTTTTAAATTTTTTAATTCGCAATAATTTATCTGTTTAAAAAAATTAAAAACAATGACATGAAACGTTGAATTATTATTAATGATAGACTGGAAGTAGAACTCTTTCTCTCTCTCTATATCCAAAAAATTAATGAACCTACACTGTTAAAAATTTTGTGCTTGGTTTCACCGTGATATTGGTTCCTTTTACCATGATATTGGTTCCCAGTAGCTGCAACGGCTGTATGGTGAAATGTTTCACCTTTTTTCGGTGTTTGGTTGAACCATTTTTCTGGATTTGGAAACAAAAACCTGAGAAATGGTTCAACCGAATACCAAAAATATGGTGGAACGTTTCACCATTCAGCCGTTGCAGCTACTAGGAACCAATATCATGGTGAAACCAAGCACAAAATTTTTAACAGTGTTGTTCATGAATTGCAAAAGTAGAGAGAGCATTAAAGCCAAAATTTTTTCAAAAAACGCTAGTATATTTATACTGTAAGATAAAATCTTTAAAAAAAATGCTAATTTAGTACTTTTGTATTAAATGCAACTCCCGGAGCGGGCCTTAATATGGCGGCAGAAAGAATCAAGCTTCAATCCCCCCGTGAATCCTCTAGAAAGTGTGCAACAGAGCATGTTTTACTACCGGGTGGCCCAGCGGGTAGTGTTTGAAACAAATGAAAAAATAAAAACAAATAAGAGACAGGAAAAGTATTTAATGACAGTTATTGAAAGGACATATTGGGCAATTTATTATAAAGAGGTTCGAAGTGCCCGCCATCTGTAACAAGGACAGGCAGTTAGGCGGTTCTCGAATCCAACCATACTCGTACTCCTTACACATACCTTCCTCTCCTTCCTCCATACTCCTGCCATACCCCTTTTGTTGGGCCAATTCTTTTTGAGGAACTTCTCACAAAAGCTAAAAAAAGCTTCCCACAAAAAGAATTGGTCAAACAAAAGGACTATGGAGGAAGGTATTTGTAAGGAGTATGGAGTATGGTTGTATTCGAGAACCGCCTAACTGGCTGTCCTTGTTAAAGATGGCGGGCACTTCGAACCTCTTTATCATAAATTGCCCAATATGTCCATTCAATAACCGTCATTAAATTCTTCCCATGTCTCTTATTTGTTTTTATTTTTTCATTTGTTTCAAACACTACCCGCTGGGCCAATCGGTATTTCTATGGTTTACGAACTTTTTGATTTGCTTTCTTTTTCTTCTTGTTTTTCTCCCACGCACCAGCACTTTAGGGCCCCTTCAAACCACGGTAGATGGACGGTCTTGTAATCAGGGGGACATTCCTGTTCGGCACTGCACTCCACCATTTCCCTTTTCACTCGTACAATTTCTCGAGCTACGAAAATAAATGAGATCATCATAATTTCGGTTTGCGATTTCGGTTATAGGGGAGAGTGGGGCTAAGGAGAAGAGTGATTTTTAAATAACATTTCAAAAACAAAAGACATTGGAAGAACCTTGCCAAAAGGAACGATTTGTAAAAAAGTCATTATTCATTAATAAATGCATAAATATAAATAAAAAAAATTACTTCTGCTTTTTAAATTAAACAATGGGGTTGTTTCACGGAGGATCTGGCAATAGCTCTGCGGTTTTGTTTTCATGTCTATTTTGATGTCTTTCAACAGTGTTGTCACCAGTTTTAGGGGAAAAATACTACGAAAAAATACCATCTAATTGTAAAATTACAAAAAAATATCGTAAAAATACTAGCTGCATTTTGGAATCTTTTTAGTGACTTTAAAAAAACGTGAAACGCTTTGCTAGTATTTTTATGGTATGTTTTTGTAATTTTAGAATTAAATGGTATTTTTTCGTAGTGTTTTCTCCTAAAACTGGTGGCAACACTGTGAAAAGACATCAAAATAGACATGAAAACAAAACCGCAGAGCTATTGCCAGATCCTCCGTGAAACAACCCCATAGAATGCCTCTCTAAACAAATAATACGAACAATCACAGATTCCAATAAAAATGGTCTTATGCTTTTTAAATGAGTATTAAATTGTGAAGTTTTTTTAGTACCGTCGAAGCGGGTATCCTTGGCCATGCAAGGTAACTTTGGACCACGCGTCGGAAAAAGATTTGTTTATTAATTTCTCTTCATAAAATGATCCCATCTTAAATTGTTTTACATTTTTGGAAAGGTGTAAACATTGCCTTTCATTTCATGTAAACAAAATTTATTCTAATTTTGGCATACTACAAATGACATTTGTATTTTTACAAGCATTTAACGAAAAAATCTATTTCTTCCAACTTTTGTCTGGAACACCTAAAAAGATTGAAAAGAGCTAAATTAAACCCTCTATACTATTTTTTTTTATTTATGGGGATGAATATTACACCATTCGTTTTGATCGAAGTTGGATACTTTTTATAATATATTTAATTATTGGTCACTGGGAAACTTTTGCCGATGAATGCGGGTAACTTTGGTCCAAGTTGTAAGAATTTCTTTATGGAACTTTGCACCTTCAAAAATGTATGTAAAAGTGTATTCTGTTTAACTGTTTTTGAAGAAGTCTTTCTTTTATGATTACTCATTTTTGAGATGATTTTTTTTAATTAAACGATTTTAAACGTAAAAAGATAAAATGCAAGAAACGTATAACATTCAAAATCGCTAATGTCGAAATGTAAACATTTTCAAATTCTTAATTACGAATATATTATTTTTTCCCTTTTATAATAAAATCATCTGCTTTTTATGAAGATATTTGCTATTAAATATTGCTTCCATAAATAAGTTATTTTCCTTTATTGAAATTGGTTTAGTTTTCTTTTAAGCGACAATCAATACTGGTATTCATAGAGTAATGTCATTCTACGATGCACTGCAATGTAAATGTTAAGTTATATACCATTTTTACTAACTTATGTATTTTTAAACTATGTATAACTTTGTTATTTTTATGTTTAAACTTTTTAATATTAGTATTTAATTCGGTAACACAGCCTTTAAAGATGTTAAAAAGTATGTTTCTTATGTATTTCATGCTTGGACCAAAGTTACCCGAACAGGATCCTAACCGTGTTCTAATTTTTTAAACCAACACCAATTTTTTTTGTAATTTATAAAATTAAAAAAATCGCAAATTATTCCTAAAAGTACAATACTTCGAATGCATAATGAATTTTAAGTGTTTAAATCGTTTTTGTAGTTTAATTTGTCTTCTTTTGTAAAAAACACTAAGATATTGGACCAAAGTAACCCGCACTGACGGAAATTAAAATATTTTGAATTTCAATTTTTTGAGATCTTCAAAGTTTTCCAATTTCGGTGAGCTGCATGTTTTGACGTATCACACTTAAATGTCGCATTTGTAGTTTGCCTTATGGAAGTGGGTGACGGACAGACAGACGGATGGACATAGCTTTTATAAAAAGCTTCCATTTGTTCCACTTTTAACGTTATAAACCCATTGTGGAAGCTAATAGCGAAAGCGTTGTGATTATTTTGAATTATGCAAATTTTTTCGGGTCAAATTCATGTGACTTGGTACTAAGTCATGTAACTGATGATGATACCCTTTTAGGTTAGGTTTAGTTTGAATTATCGTCGCACTAGAGCTACACGAGGGCTATTGGCGACGGGCGTCGTATTTTAGAACCACAATCAAGTGACGAGCCGACACCTGAGTAAGCACCCAACGCAACCGTTAAGGTCGACATCGTACGCAGCGTTGGGACTTTGAAGGATATTTAACGTGAACTCCATTTACTCGGGGTATTATTCGTCGGACATTTTGGCTGCACGGGCCGTTTATAGGTCGGCAGTTATTTTAGCGATGCCCGGACCCGAACCTGAGACCTTTCGCATGCTAGGCGGATGCCTAACCGACTGGGCTCCCCAGCCCCCGATCCCCTTTTAGGTTTGCGCAATGCTCATTCTGTTTTAAGTATCTGATGAAAGTAAGACAGACCGTCGGACAAAGTTGTTCCACTACCTTCTAATGAACATACTTATATTGAAAAAAAGGATTTATTTTAAAGAAATTTAGTATATATTTTATATTTTTATTAAATTTTTTATCAGGAAATGCAAAGAAGTTTTGAAAGTACTACACTCTTAAAACAAACGAGCAGTTTTAACTTAGTCTGAGTTAATTTCCACTCCTTTCCGGTGCCGAAAATGCACTTCTCCTATAGGAGTGGATTTCACTCTTTTTTTTTAAAGAGTGTAGTATTGCCTACTTTCCTGTTACTCTAATATTCACCGGTTCTTATAGGACGGATATACAGACACAAGGAAACAAGGTTATAAGATAGGTATCTGAAATCATACCTTTATAAAAATAGATTTTTTTGAAATCGCACTGTTCGAGATACAGTCTAAAGAAAGAGCCCTAGGATAGATGGACAGAAAAGCGCGCATCAGACAGACGGACAAAAAGTATAGAAGTTTGGTATCTGATGTCACGTCTTTTAGATAATTAAAAATCGGACGGTTACAAATGAAATAAAAACAGACCGTCTTTTAACCCTTATTCTCATAAAGTAGCATATATGCTACCTGGGGTTTGCCCCTACTTTCTGTTTGTTAAGTGACGTCAGCGAGTATGTTGCATTGTTATTTGTTAGAAGAACAGTATAGAAGCTTCGTTCAGAGTGAAAAAATTTACAAAGTTGAAATTATTTTTGTTTTAGAGGAAGGTAACTTGTTGGGTTGTTGTGTTTGTGCATCATGTCTCGTCGTCTGTACAAGGAAAGTTCATTGAATTATTTTTCATATTAATTTTTTTTTACTTTGAATGAAAAATATTTTTCACATTTCTTATGTTCTGTAGTTTTAAAAAATTGCTTAAGTTGTTGGATTACCACTAATTTTGGAAAAATACAAGCTAAAAACTGAAGGTTGCATATATGCTACCTTTTATAAAACTCTAATTACTGCACCAATTATTTTAGAAAGGTTATGACACTAAATAATCTTTATTTTAGCTGTAAAAAAACAGAAAAAAAATTGAAAATTAGAAAAATTAAAAAAAAATCGATGATCACGAGATTAAGGGTTAAAGGATAAATAAAACACAAAGTATACAAATTATCTGATTTTTATTGTACCTTTCTATTTAAAATCGAACAGTTAGAACATAATTTGGAAGCGGAGTATAGACAGACAGACGGAAGTTTACACTTTGTCAATACCAACTTTCAATTTACTTTGACATTTTTTCGATTAAAGAAACAAAAGCATAATAAAAAAATCAACTTAGAACAGAGGGAAACCTAAAATTAAAATTTTTGAATGCAAGCCGGAAATGAAGAAAAATAATAAAAGCGTTTATTTTCTTACAGCTAGTAAATAAAATATAAATATCTTTTGTAAACTTTGCCATAATGAGGTTATAATGGTTGCCCATAATGAGGATTTATTTTCATTGGTAAGTTTGTATACAACTGAAAAATAAAATAAGAATATGTGAAACTACTTACAATTCAACTTTTGAACGCATCCCAACATCAACAAAATTAAAAGGGTAGACATCTTTTTAAGTTTTCGTTTGAGACTGAGCTGAGGATGATGTGAAAAGTGGAAGGACGTTTTTTCCAGAATTGGGATGAAAAACTTGTTTTTGACGTCATCTACGCTTCCGAAAATTATTATTCTATAATCAAACCAAACAAAGAATTTACGGCAAGTGATTCCATTTCGAAGTGTTTTTAACAGTTTCCTTTAAATTAGATTAAAAATATATGGACCAAACTTCCATGCCTGAAAAATTCTTGGAACATACTTAGTGCTGCAAATAGTACATGTGTTACGATATAGCATTATCAAGGTTAAATAAATTTTTTTTGGAAAATGTTTAAAGTGTTTAGCATAGTTTGTAAATAGTTTTTTTTTCCACCCGTCCTTCTGTCTACACTCTTAAAACAAACGAGCGGTCTGAGTTAATTTCCACTCTTTTCCGTGCCGAAAATGCACTTCCCCTATAGGAGTGGATTTCACTCTTTTTGCGGAGTGGGTTAAAGAAATAAAAGAAAACAATCTACGTCCTACACTCTTAAAAAGAGCTGTTTTAACTCAGTCTGAGTTAATGTCTACTCCTTTCCATGCCGAAAATGCACTTCCCCTATAGGAGTGGATTCACTCTTTTGTTTTAAAGAAGTATGTTAATACTTTTACTGGGTCAACACTCCCACGAGCTTTCCCGTATGGTGGAAGGGTGTCTTCATCCCGGGAAACAGTTCAGGTCAATCTTGAAGAGTGCTGCAGTGATGGAAGGGCAGTTGAAGAGGTGCTCGGGATTTAGCTGCGTGCCCGGACAGTGCCTGCATTCTGGATGAATTCTTGATCCGTCTGGCAAGATCTTCATAGGTGCATCGTCCTCAGTCTGGTGATCGGTGACTTCTCTGTCGTATGTTAAGCTCGTGAAGGGAAGTTTTTCTTCGAGCTTACTTTTAACTGTCCGAATAAAAATATTCTTTCGTTTGAAAAATATGACATCATATAACAATATTTATGCAACATATAGTACATATACTACTTAATGTATATCTATCCGAACCTCCGTCCGTCCGTCTGTCTGTAACCCCCCCCCCCAACACCACTTTTATCAACTTCTTTTCTAAACGTTCTTTTTTTCTAAGTTCGATTTTTTGTTTGAAAGATATGACACCAGAAACTTTCCTATATATTTTTTTTGTCTGTACGTACTACATCAATTTCTATGGTGTGTATTAAACTAAAAGAATGTTATTTTAGTTATTTCAGAGACAAAACCCTTTTTTAATCAAGCAATTTATATCTATTGTCTAAATTATTACACGTGTTACCAAAACAAGGATATATCAAAAAAAGATTTAAAAAAAAAATAAAGTATCTGCAGCCGTCAATTAGACCGGAAATATAAATTTTATATCCTGTGTTCACTGAAAGGAAGTGCCATTAGTTTAAGTTTACCTATGTAGATATTGCTTGAAAATTCAGTTCCTAGATATAATCATACTCTTTTCCGTTGATAAGGTAAGGAAGTTTTGCACACTTTATTTCTGATTGTTACATGGAAGGCAATTGGCCTTCAGAAAAAGACATGCCCTCTATTCGGATACAGTATTCTACAGATGGAAATATAAATAACTAAAATATTTCACGTAGAGCAAGCTGGTGCATGTTAAAACCGTCGGAGTAGAATGCCATGGATGTGCGCGCATACGGTGCTGTTATAGAGTTGTTCTGGGTCCCTGAAAAGGTGTATTTTCTTTCAATTACCGAATATCTATATATATTAAAGAAAGTCGTGTTAGTTAGACCATTTATAACTCAAGAACGGCTAAACGGATTTGGCTGAAAATTGGTGGGGAGATAGCTTAGAACCAGGAATAGGCTATAGGATACTTTTTATTCGAACCCAAACGGTTGTAGGAGTGCAAAACGTGAGCCGATTTCTCCATAGGAATAGCATTGTAAGATTAGAATTTATACTTTTTAATTCAATTTAAAGAAATTTCAGCGCGTTCAGCGTGAACGAAAATTAAAAAAAAAAAAAAAGAGCACGTCAGTTTAATTTGCTGGATTGTTATTTGAATATCAGTATTTTATTTGTTGATTTTAAATCTCTATTTTTTATGGTGGATCAGATTTCCCCAACTAGATTTTAATTACGTTTCCGAATTTAATTGATGTTTACAAATGTTAAGAAATGATGATATGGAGGAATATAGGTAAACCTAAAGAATCGTGGCCGGATTTGGCGAATTTTCAAAAATGTCGCCAAGTCGAAGTGATAATAAACCCTGGCACTTGCCGAGATGGTTACCATCTCGAAATGACCAAAAATACTACCTAATTTCAAAATGGCCGACTTAAAACAGCGGAAAGATTCATTAAACTGCAGACCAGATTTATAAAAAAAAGTGAATTTTTAAAATGACGAAGAATTGATTTAAAAAAAAGTAAATGATTATTTAAAATCAGTAAGCATCTAATTAATAAAATATTAGTATAAGAAAACTACAGAATAAATTATATGCGTTTAAGATTTACATAGATTAACATTTAGAAATTGTCAATGCAATTGCTAATTTCGCCAAAGGTTACCAGATTTGGCGAAAAATTGCCGGCCATGATTCTTTAGGTTAACCGATATATATTCGGCATAAATAAGGAATGTGTACTTTATAAAACTTTTCCAACCATACAAGAGGATGAATGTCTGTTTTTTTTCTGATGTTAAGATGGCGTAACGGTCGATTGAATTTTGGCATTGGCGAAGTTGAAAATTTAACGTAGGGTAGCTATTCCCATCCGGTTGTATGGGTTAGGGTTAGTTTGAATTATCGTCGCATTAAAGCTACACACGAGTGTTATTGGAAACGGGATTCGTAATTTTGAACCACAGTCAAGTTACGAGCCGACACGCGAGTAGGTACCCAATGCAACTTTTAAGGGCGACATCATACGCAGCGTTGGGAATTTGGAAGATATTTAAAGTGCCCTTCCTCTATACGGGGTATTATTCGTCGGACATGTTTTGGCTGCACGAGCCGTTCATAGGTCTGTAGTTATTTTGGCGATGCCCAGACCTGAACCTGGGACCTACCGCAAGCAAGACGAAAGTCTTTACCGACTGGGTTCCCCAGCCCTATCGAGTTGTATGAAATATGAAGTGGAATGTTTACCACATTTGGGCAGTTTCGTTTTGCGCTAATTGTGAAATATAAACAAATATAAACAGCCCTCAAACTCCGGAAGGGCCTGGGTAAAATCAACCCCTCATATCAGAATGGGAGGAGATTATAATATCCTGATGGAGTGGACCACAGTGGAGAGATCAATTGGTATAAAATAAAAGTTTACATAAAAAAAAACTTGAAACCTTGAAAAAACTTAATTATTGTTATTAAGGGTGCACCCGTGCAACGCCGGGTTTATAAAGTTAGTGAAATATAAGGCAACGAAAGTATTGCGATGGTGGTTGAAAATCCGAAATGATTTTGGGCTTTCTACACGTTTTGGAGCTTGGCGATTCTAAAACAAGTAGGTTTGTAACAGAATCTGTCACTAAACCCACCTCCACACAACAGTTGTGTTTGGCGCCTTTTTAACTGTTAAACACAGCATTAATTCTATATTAAACATTTACATGCCAAATTTGGCTAGTTTCATTTATTTTATTTCGAAAATTCAATAATTATTACTTATCGTTTGCAAAACATAATTTATATTTCAAAGAATAAATATGTAATATTTCTCGCTTTTAAATAGAATTAAAACTTCATATCAACGTACAAAGAATCTTGTAGTGAAATATATTTGACGTCATTTCAAACTGATCGATGTCGCAAAAATAAATTTTTTTAATTTATTGTTTAAAAGAATTAGTTTCTCGAGCGATTGTTGCGAATGGCAATGGTGATTAAATTCTAATAAAAATGGCTTCCTATGCTTTTTAAATGAGCATTCAATTTTGCAGTTTTTTTTAAATAATTGAAGTACTTCGAATTCGAATTCTTTTCTGAAATTTTCAATTTATTCTAATTTCGATGCGCTGAATTTTTTGACGTATCACACTTGTCCGTAACATTTGCAGTTTCGGCTATGAAAGTGGGTGACGGAGAGGCAGACGGACTGAACGATTTTAATACCTTCCACTTTTTACGTTATAAACGTAGTGTGGAAGATAAAAAGGTGTTCCCAGTGCCTGTCGGACGTCATAATAAGATTTTTGAGAATCATTTATTAGGATTTAAAGGTATTGAAATTACCTTTCGGTATATAATTTTCTTTTAATGCATTGATTCAAGTGAGTATGGTCAATATCTTTAGCCCTTATGACGCTATATGACAGAAGCGCCCTCTAACGATGAACTATTCCTGTACCTTTTTTTGATTTTAAAACAGTTTTGTGTGATACGACATTATGGGCGGATGTAAATCTTTTAATAAACTAATCTCACTCCATGCCTTCTGGTCACCCCCCCCTTCCCCCACATTTATTTACTGGTAAAGTCGTGTAGTGTTAGAATCCGCTAGATTTTTTTCAGCTAAAAACTAATTGGAAATTTAAAAAAAAATGCATCGAGGTATAAGGGAGACACACATTCCAGAAAAAGAATGGAGTTCTAAGATGAATATTTCATGCTGTTATTGCTCCGGACATTTTAAAAGAGCTTGCTTTTTTTAATATAGAGAGAAAACAGAGAACATGATACGACATTATGGGCGGATGTAAATCCTTAAAACCAATAAACTAATGTCACACCATGCCTTCTGGCCAATCTTCCCACATTTGTTGACTGGTAATCGAAAGTCGTGTAGTCATACACACCGCTAGATTTTTACATGTATAGTCCAGTTGCCGGACTCAAGTGTATACCGTCTTGCCAAAATAACTGCAGACCTATAAAACGGTATGTGCAGCCAAAACGTCCGACGAATAATATCCCTCGTAGAGGGAGAGCACGTTAAATATGATCCAAAGTCGCGACGCCGCATATGATGTCTTCCTTAGAAGCTGCGTTGGGTGCTTACTTAGGTGTTGGCTAGTCACTTCATTGTGCTTTTAAATTTTGACGTATTTCGGCAATAGACCTCGTGTACCTCTAGTGCGACGATAATTGAATCTAATTGGTAATTGGTAATTGGTAATCTAATCCTTCCCACATAGTTCTTACTTGCTTCATATATTTGTTTAATACATAGATATCATAGTTAAAGTACTAGATTGGCAGATCACGTGACCTCCAATGCTAACGAAACACGGGACGCGCATGGAGGCCAAATAAGGGGGCAAAATGGCCAGTGTTGCGCTGCCACTTTAAGAAGAAAAATACTACGAAAAAATACCATCTAATTCTAAAATTAGGAGAAAAAAAAATACTAGAAAAGGATTTCAAGTCACTAAAAAGATTCCAAAATGCAGCTAGTATTTTTACGATATTTTTTTTGTAATTTTAGAATTAGATGGTATTTTTTCGTAGTATTTTTCTCCTTAAAGTGGCAGGAACAGTGGCCATTTCCCCCCCTTATTTGGCCTCCATGCGCGTCCCGTCGTTAGCATTGGAGGTCACGTGATCTGCCAATCTAATACTTTAACTATGATATCTATGGTTCAATACAAGGAGAAAATAACGTTCATTTATGTTTTCGTTTTCTTTATAAACATAAAAGTTTATTTAGTCTATATAAAACTTTAATTTTAATTATTTACGCAATAAATTAAATTTTAACATTAGAATTGCTAAAACAATCCCATCAGGCATGTGTCACGTCTTGAGTGGCAATAGTTAACAGAAATGAAAATAAGGTATCATTTGGTTAATCAATGTAGTGGAAGGAGCGTCATACCTCCAATCACAGAAACCACGAATGAATAAAGGCAAGAGTGACAGACGTCGCTTAAAATAAGCCAATTAAATAATTACTAAATGGTTGCCCTTTCAAAATGTGATGATATAGTCTAAAATCTAATCAGCCTATTAAAAAAAATCAAGTCTGAGTTCTTTATTAGCTCCAAACCAAATTCCAAATTGTCATTTTTTTATCGCCTCTTTTCATAAGCTGTAAGTTAAGAAATTTTTTTACTCTAGTAAGTGCCGTTATGACGTATCTAAGTGCAAACGAAAAAAAATTTAAAGCTCATTATCTCGTTTTCAACTTTTTGCCACTTAGCACGTTCTTCCACTAAGTTCTTTATTGCATGGTAAACTGCACAAATATTCGTCACTTTGAATAGATAAGACACAAACACATAAACTTATAATTTATTTTAATAATTTAAAAAATAGTTTACATTTGATTTCTTATGTGGAAACTCATACACAAGAAAGTTTAACTATGCATTTTTTCCAAGCTTATAAAAACCTTTTCGTACTAAACACTTTAACTTAAATACATGCACAAGAATTGTCCAAGCTTAAAAACTTATTAAAAACGTTTTCAGGAAATACAGAAAGGGTCCACATTAACCCTTCTTCCACCATTTGGATTTGCAGTCGCAGACTGGGCAACCGTCCTCCCCGTCCTTGAGTACACACGTTCTCCTGCACTTGACGGGCGCGCACTTGGGTTTGCACACGCACGCGTCGCAGCCGTCGGAATCGGGGACCACGTCGCATTCTGGACCACCGCAGGGCAGCAGGGGAGGGCATTTCTTCACATCTGTGTGAAAATAAGAATGTTGTGAAAGAAATTGAATAACTGTGCTCAATATAAAATAACAACTGCGCAAATAGTTATTTTAGCTTCCACACTACGTTTATAACGTAAAAAGTGGGAGGTTTTATAATGGTTCAGTCCGTCTGTCTGTCTGTCACCCACTTTCACAGAAAGAACTACAAGTCCCACAGACAAGTGGGATACGTCATTTTAAGGCAAAAAATCAGGTTAGGCTACATTCCAAATTTCATTAAAAAATTTAAATTGGAAGTTTATTTAAAATTTAAATAACTAAAAATTTAATCTACATTGAAATAACATGCAAATTCCATTTTTATTCAATATTTTCACTGTTGCCATTTCGTTAAACGTACGAGAAACTTTATTTTAAAAAATAAAAACTTCTGAAAGAATATTTATTTATATTATAATTCAGTTTGGGGATTGTTGTAATATCACAATAGAGTTCTTTTGATGGTTCATTATATATGTATGAAGAATTATGCATAGATAATTCTAACTTGGCATAAAAAAAATATGCAAAGTTTAGCTTTTACTTTTAAAGCATCAATTGTACTACTTATATATTTTTTGAACTGTAAATTAATTTAACAAACTATAAATAAGTGAATTTTTGAAAGAAATGTGAATGGGAAATTGTGGCGACACAAATATATTTATTAAAAAAAGATTACATCATTATTCTTCGAACTTCAAACAAATTTAGCAAACGATAAAGTCTAATTATTAAATCTGAGAAAGAATATTAATGAAAATAGTTAATTTTGGCATTTAAAAGTTTGAATTACAAATAGCTAAAGGCCCTGTTTGTTATTAGAATTAAATCACCATTGCAATTCGCAACAATCGCCCGAGAAACTTAATTCTTTTAGACAGTAAATAAAATAAATTTATTTTTGCGACATCGATCAGTTTGAAATGACGTCCAATATATTTCACTACGAGATTCTTTGTATGTTGATATGAAATATTTTCATTCTATTTAAAAGCGAGGAATATTACATATTTATTCTTTGAAATATATTAATTTTTGCAAACGATAAGTAATAATTATTGAATTTTCGAAATAAAAGAAATAAAACTAGCCAAATTTAGCATGTAAATGTTTAATATAGAATTAATGCTGTGTTTGGAGCTTTTTTACCTGTTAAATACAACTGTTGCGTGGAAGCGGGTAAAGTTACAGAATTCCGTTACAAACCTACTTGTTTTATTTTCATGGGGATTTCATTATTGTCACCGTTGTGAAAAATTAAATTTTAAATAATTACTTTAAGCCTAACTGCTAAAAATATCCGTGAAGAGCGGCTTGAGAAGAAAAACGTTAGAAAAGTCCGTCTGTCCGTCAGTACCCCCCTTCCAAAATAGGTTCTATCCATCGGATCTTAAAAATTCTTTTTTTGTTAGAAAGCTATGACCTCAGATACCCAACTTCCATACTTTTTGTCGTCTGTCTGTACGTCCGGACGGACATAAATCTACTATCTGTCGGCGAATTCCCATTGAATTAGCATTAAATTCAATTTTGAGTCATTTAAATCACTGTAGGTATTGAAATGCGGTTGATGTCCACCTGTACTGTTCGTAATCTGTCTTCCGTCCTCTGTCTGTCTGTCCGTCTGTCCGTATCCCTCTTCCAAAATCGGTTCTAATCATCGGATCTTAAAAATTTTTTTTGTTAGAAAGCTATGACCTCAGATACCAACTTTCATACTTTTTGTCCGTCTGTCTGTACGTCCGGACGGACATAAATCTACTATCTTTCGGCGAATTTCCCATTGAATTAGCAATTAGCATTGAAATTCAATTTTGATTCATTTAAATCACTGTTCTTCTTTAGAAAAATAATGAAATTATTCGTTACTTTTAAAAGTAGCTAAGTTACAGTTACTTTCTGAAAAATCTAAAGGGGGTTACCTAAAAAAAGTAACTGTTGCAACTAACGGCGTTACAAGTGATGCGTTCCCCCAAT
Organism: Oedothorax gibbosus; assembly: GCA_019343175.1. Lineage (NCBI taxonomy): Eukaryota > Metazoa > Arthropoda > Arachnida > Araneae > Linyphiidae > Oedothorax > Oedothorax gibbosus. Next base: position 1,443,592 of record JAFNEN010000414.1, read on the forward strand.
CCCTGACAAGAATGTTAGGTTAGGTTGAACGCTTCCGACCGTTCATTCATAGCCTCCTTCAGGAGCTTTAACACAGCCAATAACGCCTCGTAATTTAGAGCCGTGGTCAAGTGATGAGGTCGACACCTCAGCCAACTGGACTTCGAGCGACATCGTAAGCTTACGCAGTCGGGTCTTTGGACTCCACAGATTTGACGAGTACGTCTGTCCTAGTGCAGTGCGGGAAACCACGAAACTAAGTTGATTTTATTATTTTCTTGTTTTTGCTAACAAATATCCGTCTATGCACTCTTAAAACAAACGAGCGGTTTTAACTGTCTGAGTTAATTTCCACTCCTTTCCGGTGCCGAAAATGCACTTCCCCTATAGGAGTGGATTTCACTCTTTCGTTTTAAGAGTGTAGGTTGTGGTCGGTTTAAAATGCTGTACCCTCTGTATAAAAGGTCGATGTTCTGACAACTGGGCTTTACACCAAATACTTTTCCCCCGTATTTTTTTGAAAACCAAACCGTTTTTAATGATTTTTATTGTTAGTATGAAATCTACATTGCTTAGATTTGATCCTCAGCTTTGTTAATAGCCCTCGTGTAGCTTTAGTGTGATGATAATTCAAAACTAACCCTAACCCTCAGTATTCGTTAACATATCTACGAGTAATAATGGACGATTCGAACGGGGTGGATCATTGTGTATTTGTCGTGTAGAATACAATGTAGCTGCCCTTAGAAAAAATGCAATATCTTTGCCTTAAAAAAAACCCATTGCCCATTTCTATGGTATTTTGGCTTTGGCAAGTATTTTGCCATAGAGCTATGGCAAACTCATGCCATGAAGCTATGGTGAACATTTGCCACAGGCAAAACCCCTTAGCGGTATGGTAAACTTTCGCCATCTAGCTATGGTAAAATATTGCCATAAAGTTATAATAACATTTGTCGTAGGCAAAACACCATAGCGTTATGATAAACTTATGCCATAAACGAGGCCTGTTTGTATTTAGCGATATAGCTGCCGGGTGATTTGTTTGTGGGGTTTACAACTCTTGACGTATCTGTGACGGCATTCTAGGCGTATCCGTTTCAGTTGTCCATTGGCTAAGCAGAAATTTTTAGAATATAAACTTTCATATTACCTGAAGATATATATCAAACACACTTTAAAATTAATATGTTGTTTTATTTGTTTATTGCTACAGCTTTGCAATGGGAGCTTTACCAAACGTGATTAGAAAATAAAAAGTGTATTTTCATACTTTCTATTGTAACAGATTTAAAGTGGTAGTTCTAAAGCTTTTAGCAACCGGAAATGTTTTCATTTACTTTTTAAAAGAAATAATATAAAACACCTTAATCGCTTAAATTTTTAAGCATTTTTCTAGCATTAACAATTAATACAAAATGGAAAAGGAGAACGGTCACGCCTAACGTGACGTCGCAGCGTACGTCGCAGTTGTCTTTCACCCCATAAACAATCCTCCCGACAGCTAATTCGTCGAAACTAGAACAGTAACATCTACAGTTACGTCAAGTATTATCTTCTTTTTCACAAACAAGCCATGCTTCGCCTAGTTCAAATTAGGGTCTAGGCTATGGCCCAGCTCTATTTATGTCTCGTATCAATGCTTATTTTGAAGGAAAAATAATAACAATAAATACCACCAAAATATTTTATTCTTCTCAGTACCTACTACAATAATAAATCGTTTATAATTTTATTTAACATTTCAAACCATAGCCTCCTACATAATAATACCTTCCACATTTGAAAAATAACTTGGATTTATCAGCTGTCAGGAAACGGTTTGCCTGGTAACGCCATCTTTTGTTATTCGGGGCCTAGTTTTAACTATTTTAGTTAATTGAGCGAATTAATCAAAATTCATATTTTTTTTTTATATATTTCATTTTTTAATTTATTTTTAAAGAGAATACAAACTGGATCAGAAACCTATATAAAAAAACGCGTTACTTTATGAGTAAACCACGAACCTCGTGTCATCCACAGAGTAGCCCTAATTTGCCTGGTTACGCCATCTACCAGGCAAACGCCTGGTAGCCATCCGACTGTTGATTTATTATTTATGATCGAATGCAGAAGGCATTATTATGTAGGAGGCTACGCTCGAACAGCTAAAATCTTTAACAAAAATCTACAAACATTTCCGAAAAAGAGTTTCTCATTCTCGGAAATCGGTGGTTTTCTCTTTAACAAGTGTGGTTCTCAAATACGACGCCCGTCGCCAATAGCCCTCGTGTAGATCTAGTGCGACGATAATTCAAACTAAACTCTTTAACAAGTGTCAGACTCACCTTCCTCTATTTTCTTGCACTCGCATCCGGGACAGGGGCCGTCGTAAATTTCTTGGACGAAGCACCCTTCGCCGCATTTGGGAGGAGTACAGATGGGCTTCTTAACTGAAAAGGAATATGCAGTTTTACTAAACATTTTTTTAAACATTTAAAGGAGTTCAACTGTATCGAAAAAAGATTAATTTGTCCTTCTAGTTTGGTCGAAAAATCTAAAATATGTAAAGGTAGGGTGACCAGACGTACTGAATATCGTAGTACAGTTTAGTTTGTTATTAATTATCCATCTATAAAAATTAGACAATTAGTCACCGCTTACTTTTTCAAAGCTTTTTCAAACAAAATCACCGTAAACAGAATATTATTTATGAAAATTTAATGATGATTTCATAGTCAAAAAGTCAATCGTTGAAACAAATCTAGTCAGGCTAAGTAAAGGCGTCCAAATATTTAAAACCACACTTAAAAACGAAGGAAGAATAATAATATTCATTGTCAACATTAATGACAATAATACATTGTCTATTGGATGTTATTTAAGATAAACATAATATTTAAATATTAAAATTTTTGTAGGATTACAACCCATTATTACGATGAAGAAATTTTTCAAATGTCTTTTAAAAAACAGCTTTTGCGTTAAAAATACAAATTGTATATAAAATAAACAGATTATCTCTGTAAACTATACGGTACATACTCTCTGTAAAAACAAACGACTTTTTTTACAGTATAGGACTCATTATAAGAACCTCTTATTTACCTTCTTTCTTCTTGCAGTCACAACCAGGGCATGGTCCATCGTATTCCTCTTCAATTTCACAACCGGGTGGACACTTAGGGGGCGAACAGGGGATCTTTTTTTCTTTCAATTCTTCTTCGATATCTAGGAATGGCATTTATACACTTTTTTTAAAAAAGAAAGCTTGAATGAAACAGTATTTGATTCAGTTTAATGTCCTCCTGAATCATAGAATTCATTAAGGGGGAATGGACGCGGGTCTCCAAACCAATGTGCCTCTATGTTAATCCAATGGGGGAAAATAAGGTACTAAAAGCCAGTGAGAGTATTCACGAAGAAAACAAAGTTATTATTGGCGCATATAGTTTATTTGGTAAAAAAAATTGTACATGTTTCAGCGAGATCTGAGGCTCGCTGAAACATGTACAATTTTTAACCAAATAAACTATTTGCGCCAATAATTACGTTGTTTCCTTCGTGAATACTCTTAGGCTATGTCCTGACTACGCCACAAATGCCACAAAGGCAACAAATGCAACAGAACTTGGCGACTTGGCAGAGTCAGCCGCCAAGCTATTGCATCGCTTGGCGCCCTTGGCGAACGCCAATTTTTGTTGTTGCCTTTGTGGCGTTTGATGTCGTAGTGAGGACATAGCCTTATGATTCTTGCGCAAATTTGAAGATATTTTCTGAAAAGTACGGTTACTCCTGCTGTAATGCAAATTAGTTTTACAAGCGGTTTTTTAAATGATAAATGTAGCTGGACACTTAGGTGGAATCCCCCTTAAGAATGCATTTTTCATGCGTTTCTGCGTCAAACCTCAGACAAAAAGGTCCTTAGGATCCCAGTCGGTAAAGTGCTCGCCTTGCATGTGAAAGATCCCAGGTTCGGGCCAAGGCCTTGGCATATAATGCGGACCAATAAACTGTGTGTGCAGCCAGAACGTCTTCCGAATAATTCGATATTTGAATGCCTTTATTGTTTTTAGATTTTCTTTGAGCCGCGGTAGCTCAGTCGTGTGAAGCGTCGTGCTCGCATCGGAAGGGTTGTGGGTTCTGTTCTCGGCGGTGCTCGCAATTCTGATGGTTACAGGGTCGGCGCTTGATTCGACTAAAGACCGCCGTGTTGCTAATGGTGGCTGGGGCACGTTAAATATGTCGTGGTCACAAAGTCCTCCATGTTCCCATACCAAATTAATACCTCTGGGGTACCAGATCAGGGGTTATCGCCTTTGATCTGGATCAAAATTCCGATATGCGAGTGAGAATGGATGTGTGAAAGGGACCTTCCTGTAAAACTGATGTGTCATGCTGCGACCAAAGGTCGGACTTCCTCCCTTGTGGCGCTCAATAAAAACGGAAGCCGCCCCACTTCGCCTTAAAATCGGGTAGTTCTCTACTCCGGGCTCGGTTACCGAGTGGCATTAGAAACAACAACAACAACAACAGATTTTCTTTTGATTAAATAAAAGGCCAAACGGGTCTTTTCTGCCTCATTTGGACTCCTTTGAATTAGGAAATTACGCTTTATAAAACTGCATTTTTCGCTGTTGTGTGGAAGCGGTTTAGGTGTGACAGATTTTGTTACAAACCTACTTGTTATTGTACTAATAAGAAAGTGAAAGTGAATGTTTTAAGAATTACCTTTCTTCTTGCAGTCGCAACCTGGGCATGGTCCTTCGTATTCTTCTTCGATTTCGCAACCAGGAGGACACTTGGGTGGCGAGCAGAAGTCCTTCTTAACGTCTTCAATCAAATCTGAAAGTAAGGTTAAGATAAAGTTAAAATTAATATATATTTCAAGTTCATTGTGCCGCCGTACAGTGTTTCAAACGGAAGAATGTTTTGATTGAGGCAAAATTAACATAAATAACTACTTGCTATCGTGAGAAGCAATTAATTATTGGAAAATGTTTAATCGAATAAACTTGAAACATTCGATTGTGAAATTTCTTCAAAGAAAAGAACTTACAATGGCGGTTCATCAAAATACACACTCTTAAAACAAAAGAGTGAAATCCAGTCCTATAGGGGAAGTGCATTTTCGGCACCGGAAATGAGTGGAAATTAACTCAGACTGAGTTAAAACCGCTCGTTTTAAGATTGTAGGAAGTAGATTTTTTTTTTTTATTTCTTTAACCCACTCCGCAAAAAGAGTGAAATCCACTCCTATAGGGGAAATGCATTTTCGGCACGGAAAGGAGTGGAAATTAACTCGGACTGAGTTAAAACCGCTCGTTTGTTTTAAGAGTGCAGGGTGACCGTAAAAGAATGTCCGAGTTTCAAATTGTGACCTGACATCACGCTTTGCGATTTCTTCCTTTGGGGCTTCGTAAAAGATGGGTTTACGTTCCACCCCTACCCCACGATTTACCAACCTTGAAAGGTAGAATTGCACACGCTGTTACTTCCATTACTCCGGACTTGCTGCAGACAGTATGGGAAGAATTGCATTTTCGTTTGGATGTGTGCCGTATCTCTAAAGGCGCACACATTGAGCACTTATAGGAACAACTAGGTTAGTTTTCCTTCAATGTCATGTATGATTTGTTATATTTAGTATAAAATAAACTCCTGTAATATTCCATTAAAACTCGGACATTCTTTTACGGACACCCTGTATAATAGGCGTACACGAGAATAAAGCCATGGACTTATCTCTTGTACGCTATTAGCCCTCGTGTAGCTCTAGTGCGACGATAATTCAAACTAAACTAAAACTAAACTAAACTTCTACGCTATAAACTTATTAAGGAAATCAAAAGTTACCGAAGATAATGTTACCGATACCGAAGATGTTGCAACAACTCGTGACCACCAAAAGGTGCCTCAAATGGAACACAAACTTGCTTTGTATTACAGATTACAATATCTATTATAATTTAGATGGCAGGTAGTAACGCGTTATTAAAACAGCGCCATCTAGCTTGGATGTTATATAAAGAATACGAAACCCGCACGACAAAGGAGTATTGAATTGAAATGATTCATGATTTATTTTAACTGTTACTGTTTTAGATCACGCAGTCAAATGAAAAATGAATAATTTTATTGTAATAAGAAAATAAAAGTGAATCTTAAAACAATTACCTTTCTTATTGCAGTCACAACCTGGGCATGGTCCGTCGTAGTATTCTTCGATTTCGCAACCAGGAGGACACTTTGGAGGTGAACAAAGAACCTTCTTCTTGACATCTTCAATCAAAACTGAAAGTAAGGTTAATATAAAGTTAAAATGAATTTCAGTTTCATTACGCTGCCGTACAGTGCTGCAAACGGAAGAGTCTCTTGTTTCAGGCAGAATTAACATAAATAACTTCTTTCTATCTTGGGAAACAATTATGGGAAAATGTTTAATCGAATTAGTTTGAAGCATTCAACGGTGAAATTTCTTTAAAGAAAGACTTGTAATGGCTCTGCACCAGAATATAATCGACGTACATGAAAATAAAACCACTGGCTTTTTTTATATGCTTCTAACTTATAAAGGAAAAGTTACCTAAGTTGTTACCACAACTCGTATCCGCCAATAGGTACCTCAATGTGAAGACAAATTCTTGGTTTATATGCAATATCGTAGGTTAGATATAGTGTTTGCCCCTACAGGATTGGCCCCTCATTCCTTATTCAAAATAATAAGATGTTAAAGGCGTTAAAGCCCAAAATGTTGTTGCCAACATGACAAACGTTAATGGCGGGAATTTTAAAAACCTTTGTCTCACCTATTTTGGGCTTTAACATCTTATTATTTTCAATAATGTATGAGGGGCCAATCACTGTGAGGGGGGGCAATCACTGTACTCGTTACCCTATATAATGTAGATGGTAGGTAGTGCTGGTAGGAACGTAATATAAAATCAGCGACATCTAGCGGGGGTGTTATTTAAGATATGATTATTTATTTTAACTGTTACTGTTTTAAAGCAAGTAATAAATGAAAAGCGATTGATTTTATTGCAATATTAAGAAATTTGTATTGAATCTTTAAACAATTACCTTTCTTCTTGCAGTCACAGCCTGGGCATGGTCCGTCGTATTCTTCTTCGATTTCGCAACCGGGAGGACACTTGGGAAGTGAACAGGGGACCTTCTTCTCGACCTTGTCAAGTAAGTCTAAAAGTATTCAAGTCTATTAGTTTTTTTAAAATAAAAATATAATTAAATTCTAAAAATAGAACAGGGAAGCAAACGTTATTAGAAAATCTCCCATACATAGACATAGAGACGAGAAGAGTTGTTATTATGCATTCTATTTTTTGAGTTAAAATGGGGCAAAGCATAGCTGAAAACTGAACTGCTCAAAACAAATTTGTGCAATTGCTTTTTTAAATCGCGGAATTGCAATTCTGTGTCTTAAAAAAAACCCCGTAAAAGTCCGCCGCACACCCAACCTTATATAACATCCACCCTAGATGGCGCTGATTTACTGCTGTGTTACTACCAGTGATCTATATTGTAACAGATATTGCAGTATATAAGCTGAAGCAGTTCGTTCTTCACCTTGAGGTACCTTTTAGTGGAGCGGGTTATGTCATATCCACGGTAGCACTAAAAAAGGGGCCGTGGATAGCCTAGTGGTTAAGGCCTCGTTCTCGGAATCGGAAGGGCCCGCGATCGAGTCCCGATACCACTGAAGACCCACCGAGTATATGCGGAGTACGTGCTCGTAAAATCTGTGGGTCCGAAAGTCCTGTGGGCGGCCATGACGCAGTTTCCCACGGGTACAGGTCCCTGGAGACTATTTCTCTCCCCTTCAGGGACACGTCTAAATTGTGGAGGTGGCGATAGATGGCAGCATCTGTCACTTATGTGTGTGTTGTGTGTGTCTGGTTTACTTGACAAAGGTTTATAAGCGGGTCTCTGACCAAGCACACAAACCTGAATATATGTCTACCAACCAACCAAGCACTACAAAAAGAAAAGTTGTTGAATTTATTGTGAAATAAGAAATGAATAACCATAAAAAAATTACCTTTTTTCTTGCAATCACAGCCGGGGCAAGGGCCATCATAATCGATCTCAATTTCACAGCCTGGGGGACATTTGGGTAGGGCACATGGAACCTTTTTGTTCTCTAGAATATGCGGAATATCTATAAAAGAAGTTAAAGCCGTTTTAACTTTATTGCTGCTTGTTCCGATATGTAAACAATTCAGAAAATGCAATGAAACCAAGGGAACCTAAAATATCTAGGATACAGAAAATCTTACATTTGTTTTTCTACTACTGTGTTCATTATGTAATTCATCAAATCTCTGCTGGTATATTTGTTGAAAGACATATTTTAAATAAACATTTTTAAAACAAAGTATTTTTTTGACGCTTTTGTTTATTTTATATATTTGGGAACTATTTGTTTTCATAATTTCGTTTGCGAATGGGATTTCAGACAAACGTTTTATTCTAAAATGCAACGAAAAATCGAAAATCTAAAAAATGTTGAACTTCCTCATGGGTCATACCAGTAATACCAGAGTGCCATTTTACCTTCTTCAATTTTGCATTCGCATCCCGGACACTCCCCCTCGAATGTCTTCTCCACCGTGCATCCGGGTGGGCACTTGGGTGGGCTGCAGGGCACCTTTTTTGGACAATCGCACTTGAGGCACCCGCTTACTTCGTCCTTCACTTTTTGACATCCGAAATCGCAATTGGGCTCGCTGCATTGGATCTTCCTGGCGTCCAAATCTGCACAAAAAAAACCAAATAAAATGTTAGATATATCAGATTGTATGAGAGATAATTTCTTTTTTCGGACTCCATTGCTGAATAACCGTGATCACTTTATTATTAAACGTGACTTTTTGTTGATTATGTATATGAGCCATTGAGCCATTGAGCTAGAAGAAACGTGTAGTGAGGTGTGTGTGATTCACTGAACAGGGCAGCAAACGAGCCGGTTCAATAACGAAACACGGAGGAATACACGGCACTGCAGCAGAAACGAACCAGGCAGAAAACCTAGAAACTTGCCTATTTCGCTATTGGGTTCGTCTTCGCTGGTTCTTAGTGAGTGATCCACATGGTTATTTCTTAAAAAAGTTGCAATTTAAAGTTAAAGAAAGTTAATTTCTTTCTAACTAAAAATGTTAAAATACATTTTGGAGCCCAAGTCAATATGATAGAGGGTCTCATACAAGCATTGCATACAAGTGTAGGGAAAAGGGTGTGAGTGGGTTTTCGGCTCGCTGACACCTCACTCCAGTTTCCCTTCTAGCTCAATGATATGAGCTGTCTTGTTTTAGACTTCTATTCTTTTCTTTTCCCCGTGTTAGGGATTTCAACAAAAAGTCTTTTTTTGCTTGCGTGGTTGAGTAAGTTTCCAAAAGAATCCAACAAAAATATCTTATTAAGAAAATGTGATGCTTTTGGATATAGAACTGTGTTTGTTGGTTTGCCACACACGCGTAATCTCAAATAACATCAAACGCTAGATGGCGCCCATTTCCAATTAATTACAACTAGGCATCTAGATTCCAACAATTATTGTAGTATATGGGCCGAAGCAACACAATCTCTGTTCATTATATCACTTTATATATATCGACCTCATGGCTAATTATGGCTGCTACTAACGTTCCTCTAATTTTAGGGTTGGTTTCGATATGCATGAAGGAATTGTGTTATGTTTAGTGGTTTGGTTTTGGCTAGCGTAGCATCACATCGGATTATCGGCTATATGCGAACAGACTATCATGTAATAGGTAGCACATTCTTCAAGCAATGGAGGAAAGTTACATCAAATTTACTAAAGTATGTACAGGAAGCCTTATAATAAAATACTTCTTTAAAGCTGTTAAGTGTACACGACGACCCCTTCAGATGGCGCTGATTTCAGGTTATGAGACTAAATGTTAAGAGTTTAATCAAGAAAGTTGCCTTACACTGCATCAATGCCATCAACTCCACAAGAACTACGTCATTTTTTATGCAAATAAACTACTGATACAAGTCACCTGCGTCGGAATCAATATTTTTGAAGAGCTTGAACATTCTCTTTTATACCCGCATAATTGAGTAGCTCAGGTCGTAAAGGGTTACAAAAAAATCTTAACTTCTAATAAAATAAGGCTATAGTTCCCGCCACCCCTATTTGTTACACTTTAGGGATGGAAAACCGAAACCGGTTTTTTGCCCTCGGTTTTGACTGAAACACCGTTTTTTTTCATGGGGCCGGTCTAAGCCAGAAACCTGTTTTCTGCGTTGAAAACCGTCTAAAACCGAAACTGGTTTTTTGCCCTCGGTTTTGACTGAAACACCGTTTTTTTTCATGGGGCCGGTCTAAGCCAGAAACCTGTTTTCTGCGTTGAAAACCGTCTAAAACCGAAACCGGTTTTTTGCCCTCGGTTTTGACTGAAACACCGTTTTTTTTCATGGGGCCGGTCTAAGCCAGAAACCTGTTTTCTGCGTTGAAAACCGTCTAAAACCGAAACCGGTTTTTTGCCCTCGGTTTTGACTGAAACACCGTTTTTTTTCATGGGGCGGTCTAAGCCAGAAACCTGTTTTCTGCGTTGAAAACCGTCTAAAACCGAAACCGGTTTTTTGCCCTCGGTTTTGACTGAAACACCGTTTTTTTTTCATGGGCCGGTCTAAGCCAGAAACCTGTTTTCTGCGTTGAAAACCGTCTAAAACCGAAACCGGTTTTTTGCCCTCGGTTTTGACTGAAACACCGTTTTTTTTCATGGGGCCGGTCTAAGCCAGAAACCTGTTTTCTGCGTTGAAAACCGTCTAAAACCGAAACCGGTTTTTTGCCCTCGGTTTTGACTGAAACACCGTTTTTTTCATGGGGCCGATCTAAGCCAGAAACCTGTTTTCTGCGTTGAAAACCGTCTAAAACCGAAAATCGGTTTTTTTTTCTCAAAAACCGCCAGCGTTTTTTTTTATTCTAATTTTTTTTTTAAAAAATGTTAGTTTTGCACTATGTTAACGGCATAGATAGCAAATGGGAGGAAATAAATGTTTTTTTTTTTAAAAAGGAAATAGAGATGGAATAATGCAAAGCTTAATAAAAATACTCAAAACGATTATAAAAACCGGAATAAAAAAGGAACATTATACTTTTAAATAATAAGAAATTAAGAATTAGGAAGAAAACCTAGAACTTAGTTTTCAACAAAACACTTAAACATTTAAAATTGACTGTGTAATTTTTTTTCTAATTCGAAAGTAAAGTAAACAAATTAATTGATTTTTTCAATTCATTAATAAGAAACTGAAAAAACTTTTTAAAAAAAATGGAAAACCGTTTTTTCGTGGAAACCGGTTTTTAAGGTTCGGTAAAACCAGTCGGCGTTGTAAAAAAAACGGGTTTTCTTAAAAACCGCCATCCCTAACGTGTTCTAATTTGGTTGGCGGCGAGTATAGTTTCCACCAGTTTTGTGCAGTAACGTTACAACAAAATTTTACAGTGAATAATTCCTTTGCACCGTAATATCTTACCGTATTTTTTACAGCGAATAATTTACTGAGAACTTAAATAAGGAGTCTTACCACCGTAGTCTTCCTCGTCTTCTTCCTTCTTGCAGTCGCATCCGGGGCAGGGTCCCTCAAACTTTTCCTGCACTCGGCACCCTGGTTCACATTTGAGGAGTGCGCACTTGGGGAGGGGGCAGTCGCACTTGAAGCAGCCGCTCTCCTCATCCTTCACTTTCTTGCACCCGCGGTCGCACCGCACCCAAGGGCACCGGGGACGACGCACCACTTCTTCCTCTGAAACGCGAAACTATTTATTGTATGTGTGCTACAATACGAGCTACACTCTTAAAACAAACGAGTGGTTTTAACTCAGTCTGAGTTAATTTCCACTCTTTTCCGTGCCGAAAATGCACTTCTCCTATAGGAGTGAATTTCACTCTTTTTCGGAGTGGGTAAAAGAAATAAAAGAAAACAATCTGCGTCCTACACTTTTAAAACGAGCGGTTTTAACTCAGTCTGAGTTAATTTCCACTCCTTTCCGGTGCCGAAAATGCACTTCTCCTATAGGAGTGAATTTCACTCTTTTGTTTTAAGAGTGTACATAAGGTAATTTAGCCATTTGTCTATTAGTTTTGAGCTGCTGCTGAGGTACTTGAACTGGCACCTAAATCAGCCCTACAGCGACATCGTATGGACCGCCATGACATTGGACTGAACCACGGTCGCCATATGAAATTTCAAACAAAAAAAGTCAAATTGAGGGTCAAAACAGCCCAAATTAGCCGAACATAATTTTTATTACGTCACTCCTGCGGTGCGATAATGTTTCCGGTACGTCATTTCCGGCACAATCAACCAAATTGGCGTAAATTTGGAACTTAAAAATTCAAGTAAACACACATTCATAACCAAAAAAAACGAGCAAAATGCTAAAAAATAATCAATATTGAACCAAAAATAACATTCTGGTGGGCTGTTCAAAATTAGCCAAATTTCTGGCCAAAACAATTATTAGTTGGGAATTTTCGTGACACCCTGGGTTGCATTTGAGGGGTGCGCACTTGGGGAGGGGGCAGTCGCACTTGAAGCACCCGATCTCCTCGTCCTTCACTTTCTTGCACCCGCGTTCGCATCGCACCCAGGGGCATCGAGGACGACGCACCACTTCTTCCTCTGAAAGATTTATTTATTTTTTTATTGCATAACTTGACTTGATTTTACATCATTGGCCCCCATGCCAAAGAATGAGATTGGGGCCATATAAACAAAAGGAAAAAGAATGAACAATAGAAAAATCATAACTCGGAACAAGAAAAATAAATTCATTAAAACTGCCAAAAAAATCCGGATGCCCATTGCCTGCCAATATCGACATACAGCTCCCTAGCCTGCCAATATCGACATACAGATTTTCTTCATTCAATTAAGTACAGTCTAGTGAATGATCTTTATTCATTTCAATTTTCAATGATTTGTTGCACAAAGTACACAGTGGACTGCTGTATATACCAATGCTGTACAGATGTTTAGCAAGGCAGTAGCGTCCAGTCTCTAAGCGAAAGGCCGCTACTGCAATTAATCGAGGATAGTCTGGAATTTCGTAGATGGTGTCCCTCCATTTCTTCTTATTGTTGATTTTTTCTAAAAAAAAATGTATAATGGCCTTTCTTCACCGCACTTTTTATAATCCTTTTTATTAATGACATCCCTTTATATGAACCTTTGAAATCCTTTTAGAACAATGACGTTCTTCCCCAAACACTCTAATGACATCAACTCAGTGGCCAAGCAAAATTAACAGCAGAAGTGTTAAATTAACACCAAATTTGTGAGTTAAACACATAGGGTAACTGCACACCCTAACTAGATAGACAGGCCACTTCAAAGTATGAAATCCAAAAGATGGAACTAGAAAATACCCACTGCAGAACTGCCCGATCGGAACTGGATCAACATCTTTCTCTTGTCCAGCATCCTGGCAATTGCAGCAAATACCAACTCGCCTACGAAGACTTTATGAGGACCACTGTCTGCAGATCGCTGGGCGGTCTATGAGACCTTGGTCCTATATAGTCTCTATCCATGGACCACATCACCATCATCATTAATGAATCGTTACAGAAGTTATTGGGACTGCAAATTCGCCTCTAAGATAAAAGTCAATTTTTATTTAAAAAAACGATCGTCTCAGTAGAGCTCCTTGATATTGGCTATATTGACGAAGATAGAGTCGTGACAATAACCTCGGCTAAATCGCAACACAGTTCGCCAATTACTTAGCCTGTTAAAAAACAAAACAAAGGACCGCTACTGACTGATTATTTTTAATGGTTCAATGCCGTAAGATTTGCGCTGACTGGTATCATGCTGATAACCCTGGAGGTGCCCTAGAGATCAATCGTGATAGGGCAATGCAGACAACCCTTACTAGATTTATTAGTGGCCACATAAAATCTCTTTCCTTTGACCAGGGTTGCAAGACTTCTTCATTATGTACAAAATGTAGTACGGCACCGGCCTTCCCCAGCCACCTTCTTGCTTGTATGGGGTTGGACAAAAACGACTTATTGCAGAATCCTGTCCAAGTTATGGACTTTTTGAGGGTGTTCAATCTCATGGACTTGATCTAGTTTATCTAGATCGTGGAGAATAAGCAACAGCAACAAGATTTGCGCCAAACAAACATCAGTATAACATCGGCAAAAAGTCGCATATGTTGGAAAGTGATCGCTTGCGGAAATTGCTCCGACAACATTGATATTTGGACGTTGTAGCGACGTCGTTTCATGAAGAGGACCTGACCTCACAGTCCAACGGAATGGGTTTTTATTACGATGCTTGGCTGATGGTCGTCTAAGAATTATTTGCTACTTGGGTTATCTTAGTTATACTTTGCAGAATATTGAGTTTCGCAGCTAGGACCCTCTTCAACTCACCTTCCTTCTTACACTCGCACTCCGGACAGGGACCGTCGAACTTGTCCTGCACCCGGCACCCCGGTCCGCACTTGAGGGGGGCGCAGAGGGGGGGCTTCTCCTCCTCCTCCTCCCCGCACACGCACTTGTAGCACCCGCTCTCGTCGTCCTTTACCTTGAGGCAACCGTGGTCGCACCGCACCCAGGGGCACTTGTTCCAGGAGCGACCGCCGCCGCCATACCCTGGAACAAAGATATGGAGGGTTCAGAACACAAGTGAACACTGTCTACTTTTTGTATAGATATCATGGTTAAAGTATTAGATTGGCAGTTCACGTGACCTCCAATGCTAACGACGGGACGTGCATGGAGACCAAATTAAAGGGGCAAAATGGCCAGATGTTGCTGCCACTTTAAGGAGAAAAATACTACGAAAAATTACCATTTAATTCTAAAATTACAAAAAAGTACTAGAAAAGGATTTAAAGTCACTAAAAAGATTCCAAAATGCAGCTAGTATTTTTACGATATTTTTTTGTGATTTTAAAATTAAATGGTGTTTTTCTCCTTAAAGTGGCAGCAACACTGGCCATTTTGTCCTCTTATTTTGGTCTCCATGCGTGTTCCGTCGTTAGCATTGGAGGCCACGTGATATGTCAATCTAATACTTTAACTATGGTATGTATGGCTTTTTGTCACTTTCGAGTAATCAACGCAACTGCAAACTAGAATTTCAGTGAGGGTGGCCAGACGTATTGCATTTCGCAGTACAACTTAGTTGGTTATTCAACTATCTAACTATAAAAAGTGGCGAATTGTCTCCAATTTATCTTTGTAGCTCTTTTTCAAACAAAAAGAACTTAAGTGAAGTATGAATATTAACATTTAAGAATGATTTTATAGTCGAAAAGTTAATCACTGAAAGAAATCAGGCAAATTTCAGTGAATTTCATAAAGCTTTAACGTTAAATGACCTCTGGAGCACAAAGATCGTTATGGACTTAACTTGCAATCGGATCCCTCTGTAGGGCGCTGCGATCGCCGTATGGTGGGGCGGCAATCGGAAAGAGAAGAAAAAAATTGTAGGATTGCAGACGTGAAAGGGGTGGTTGGAAAAATCCGTCCTGCGCCATTGTAAAATTTACTTTCATTTTAACATTAAATATCTTAATTTAATCATACAAAAAGTCTTGGCAGTTCGTAAAATCTACTGTTTCCTTAAACTTTTTACCGTGGTCGTCCCACACCCTCCACATATAGTTTGGTTAATGGGAGTCGTGAGTGGCAACAGTTCCAGCGCATAGATAAAGAAAGTGTAGCAGATATGCCCATCGATTGCGCAATCCCCGTACAACGCAATACAAATCCCGCGATTGTGTGCTGAAGCCGCTTTTCGCCGTTTTCGCAATGCATCACGGGATACTGGTTGGCAAAAAACGGCTTTTGCAGAAGAGTTACATGCAATAAAAATTGCATTTTTGAAATGCTTCTTTTATCAATAAATACCTCATATCTACCAGAAATTATCAAAACATATCCAGTGACAAACTTATGCTAGCAAAACTGGCAAAAAGTTCTAACTATAGTTATTAACTATAGTTAATATTTAATATATTTTTTATTAGTCGAATTTTATCTCATGGTGCCATCTGGTTTCTTATGGCACGCCATGGGCGGGCGGGATGTTTTGGTTTGCGAACTGCCTTATGGGATACTGGTGGAAAAGTGGCATCACCTTTTCCCCTAGGGGCATATCTGCTACTCTTCCTATATCTATGTTCCAACCGTTTAAAAAATGTATGCTTATAAGAATATATTATTTAAAACCGTAATCATCAATGATACTCGTATCCAAAATTATCTTTAAAGGATTTTTTTTCTGATTTTGTGATATTTCTTAAAAACTACTTAGAAGCATGAAATTTGCTTTTGACGACTTGTAACACTCACTACAACACATATTTTCGTCAATGAATTATATACATATTAGAGGGACATATTTTGTCCCTCGATTGCTATTTGGCGGTATGAATAAGACTAAAGTAAAAAACACGTTTTGGAATACCTTGATCTCTTAAACCCTTTTCTTACCTTGATCTTTGGACTACCTTAATCGATAGAACGATCGTTCTTTTTAAGGAAGTATTTATGTAAATATTAGCTGAGTTTATGTAAAAGAACTAATATTTATATAGAATATTTTAGGAGATTTTTTTAAACGTAACAATCCGTTCTTGTGGTTTATATGCTCATATTTTACGAAACACATTTCCTGCAAATTTCAAGGCAAAAAGTTGATAGAAAAAGAGGTTATGATTATTAGTATGAGTTATTTGTAATTTCTATTTTCTTTGAATATGTATTTCTCAAATTTTCTTTTTATGATTTTATTTAAAATAATATTGATAAGCCGCGATAAATTCATAAATTTTCAGAGTATGCAGCTATTTTAGCGAGTCGTTTTTCAGTGTTAAAACTTCTATACTTCAAGGAAACTAAAAAAAAAAGGGTTTAGTTCACAAAGCAACCCTACCACAAAATGTACAATGAGCTTTACACAAAATGCACAGTTACCATACCACACTACCATCTAAATAATAAATTGTGGCAAGATAAGCTTGGTGTATACACTGTGCAATGTGCATATCATGCAAACCATAAAACGGAACCAAACCATAGTATAATATGAAGAGTAAAACAAAACATATAATAATTTTTTTTATAAACTAGGGGTGTGTAACACTACCCGACTTTCAATTACCACTCGGATCCCGGATGGCCGAGTGGTTTGGACCATTAAGCTAGCAGTCTGCGCGCTGTAACGGGTGCGGGTTCGATTCCCGCCTTCGCCCTGGGTGTCGGTGACAGTAAAAATTCTTTATGTGTCTGTCTTACTTGACGAAGGCTTATAAGCGGGTCTCTGATCAAGCACACAAGCCGGAATATGTATGTACCCTACCCTTTACCCTACCTATTACCACTCAATTAAACTATACACATTTAAGGGTAATTATGTACCCTGTAAAGTAATGTTAATAACTTCAAAACCATAAAATTTATATGGAAGCTAACCTTTACGCATGCCCGATTTTCTTTAAAATATTATCTCGTCCGACAGGTACTGGGAACTCGTTTACCAAATTTGATGTCCGTAGATCTCTAATTAGTTCGTGATCTAGTGTTGTTTCAGCCACTGAACTGAAATGAAACTCTGGAACGAGCATCCCATGACAAGCTGGTGAAGCCTATTTTTGGGTCATTTGGCGACACCTTTAGGGAGAATATGTGCCACATTTGGCATGAATTCGTCGATCACAAATGACACTTGACTTGACAGTTTGCATTGGATGACAGTTTGCATCGCCAAGAATAGTACTCCAAGGAATTTAAGTTTTAAAGATTGTTCCTGCAATTCAATTTTTTTTTAAAAGTACATGTTTCCGAAACTTCATTATATAAAGAACCTCCTAAAGCAATAACATATCAATTCTCTTTTTAAAAATTTATTGAAAAAGTTGCTTTAAAATGCCTATTTTAACAGGTAAAGTATAGGATTGGCGGCAGAAGTTGGGTTGCTCTTACAGGGTTGCCGTGCTTCACCGACCCTATTGGCGAGCGTTTCGATGCTCGTTCCAGAGTTTCAGTTCAGTTCAGTGGGTTTCAGCAGACAGACAAACCAATGTTAAAAGAACACTTTTATAGATTCGCCCAATCCAACACGTGTAGTAAACACACAATCTTCATCTAGGATTATCGACCTCCATGGCATCGAAATACAGGGTGTCCGTAAAAGAATGTCCGAGTTTTAATGGTATATTACAGGAGTTTATTTTATACTAAATATAACAAATTATACATGACATTGAAGGATAACTAACCTAGTTGTTCCTATAAGTGCTCAATGTGTGAGCTTTTAGTGATACGGCACACATCCAAACGAAAATGCAATTCTTCCCATACTGTCTGCAGCAAGTCCGGAGTAATGGAAGCAACAGCCTGTGCAATTCTACCTTTCAAGGTTTGTAAATCATGGGGTAAGGGTGGTACGTAGACCTGATCTTTTACGAATCCCCAAAGGAAGAAATTACAAGGCGTGATGTCAGGTCACAATTTGAAACTCGGACATTCTTTTACGGACACATTGTACAGTAGAACCGGGTCGATTATCCGGTTTAATTGGAACCGGAGGTAGGTCGGATAATAAAAAATTCCGGATAATGGAGAATATTCGTTAAATAGTAAACGGGGAACGCCGAAAGTCCGCGGACCTTGAATCTTCCAGTGCCCGAAATCTGCGTTGGTTTTGCTGCTGTAAATATTGAATTTTAGTTTTATCTCTGAAACTGGGACTTCGTAGCAAAGTGGTAAAACTTTATTTTTAATTTATGAGTGGAGTGTTAGGAAAAGGGCTTATTTTAGCTTCCACACTACGCTTAGAACGTAAAAAGTGGAAGGTATTATAATCGTTGAATCCGTCTGTCTGTCCGTCTGTCCGTCAACCACTTTAAATAGCCCAAACTACAAATGCTACGGACAAGTGTGATACGTCAAAAAATTCAGCGCATCGAAATTAGAATACATTGAAAATTTCAGAAAAGAATTCGAATTCGAAGCAAAATTTAATGCTCATTTAGAAAGCATAGGAAGCCATTTTTATTAGAATTAAATCACCATTGCCATTCGCAACAATCGGTCGAGAATTTAGATTCGTTTAGACCATAAATTAAAATAAATTTATTTTTGCGACATCGATCAGTTTGAAATGACGTCAAATATATTTCACTACGAGATTCTTTGTACGTTGATATGAAATGTTTTCATTCTATTTAAAAAGCGAGGAATATTACATATTTATTCTTTTAAGTATAAATAAATTTTTGCAAACGATAAGTAATAATTATTGAATTTTCGAAATAAAATAAATGAAACTAGCCAAATGTCGCATGTAAATGTTTAATATAGAATATCAGTGCTGTGTTTGACGCCTTTTTACCTGTTAAACACAACTGTTGTGTGGAAGCGGGTTAAGCGACAGATTCTGTTACAAACCTACTTGTTTTATAGTAGATATCGCTGGGAGATTCGTAATTCTTGAAAATTCCCGAAATTTCCTTTAAATTTAGGATTTCTAAAAATTCGCCTTTGCTTATTTAGATGCCGAAGTTTTGCTATCCTAAAATCACCGCACTTTCCCGATTTCATAAACACCGGAATTTCCCGATTTCCCGAACAGTGCATAATTCCAATTTCAGAATTGCCGGAGACTCCCCACTTTTGAATCGCGGAAGTTTGCGATTTTAGTATCGTCAGATATTCGCACTTTTGAATCACCGTAGATTTCTGAGACTGGCGTCTTTTGTTGGAGAATTTTTTTGATGTTGACTTGGAGATGGTCGGTTAACAGAGTTCCGAATAAAAGGACTGATACTCGAGGTTCTACTGTACTTTCATTACTTTATATTACATGGTATGTAACTGAAAGTAAAAAAATTAAATGCATTATGTCTTCTTAAAATAATTAAAACATCGACTTACTTCTTCCAGCCTCAACGCTAAGAGCAAAAAGCACCACGATCAAAATTCCAGCCTTCATGACTGCTATCAGAGGTGCAGACTAATTTCAATAAATATCCGAAACATCTCAAAATAAATTTCATATCCTGTGATGACGGATCAGGCAGTCAGTCTGACAGAGATGTTAATGATATTATATTGATTTTGGGTAAACATGGAAGAATATTTTAGCATTGTATGCTAAGGAAGGGTTACGATTGAGGCATATGAAGAGAGATAAAATTTAATATTTTCAACCTCATGTGTTTGAGGCCCAGTGGCTTAGCGGTAGTGGTTCGCATTGCCACGCCACAGGTCCGGGGATCGAGTCCCGGATTGGTCGAGGTTGACTCAGCCTTTCATCCTTAAGTGGGTAATTAAAATGAGTACCAAGTATGCTTGGGAACTAAGCACTGGGGGTTCCGCGTGAGGCTGACCCCCTTACCGGGACATATGCCTAGCACCCCAGAGCCCTTGGTCAAGTAAGCTGGAATGGGCACGGCAGGCCTTGGCCCTCTGACGGTGTGTTTACATAGGATTAATTGATTAACTTCAAAAACTCAATTTTGATAAAATTTTGACATATGGAGTTCCTGATTAAAAAAAAATGATTCACATGTAATATAACAACCAACATTTATTAAATTAAAGGTTGCATTTACCATGCATTAACTAAGGCTACGTAATTGTTGTTGTAACAAATTGTGATATGCATTGTTATATTGTTAATTCAATATGTTATAGCAATAGGTGATAGCCACGGTCTACTCAACTACTAAGGCCGAAGAAGCTTTCCCATACAAGTTCGGGGGCGGAAATTTTGACGTCATAGTTCCGAGTGACGTTGTTCCGAAGATGAACACAACCTGTCTCGAAACCTGTTCGGAACTACTCGTTCACGGCTGACCATTTTTTTAGGGTTTCGACCACAATTTTAGGGTTTCGAATGCGTCCGAACTAGTTTCTCGATCTTCGGCACTGGGAACAGTGACGTCAAAATTTCCGTTTACGTTCATATTTGGGAGAGCTTCTCTGGCCTTGTTATTGAAGTTGGCCGTGTGATAGCACGGTTGCCCAACATTGTTTATAAAAGAAAGGTGATTTAGGGGCCACTACTAATTTAAGGTAGCCGTATACCTTAAAAACACCAAATTTAGTTGTTGTTGCTGTTGTCGTGTCCATGTTGTGTGCAAAAACTAGATGGATCCGAAGCTGTCGTAGACAGCTTTCGCTATTTACTCTGCATCTTCGGGGAGAATTAAAATTTCTGGGTCTTCAAAGCCAATCCTGAAGAGCCTGGCTTGAATTGCTGGGCAGCCAAATATATGCTGCGGGGACAGTTGGACACCAGGACAGTTTGGGCAGTTTGTGGAGAAGCTTCTTTGTCCTTCCGTTGAGATTTTCATTCCTTTTAAATGTTTTGTTCGTAGTCTGGCTATTATTGAAGATATTGTACGGTTACAATTTAGAGCAGGGATGGAATATTTAAAATTATTTTTGATAAGTCTACGGCTGGCAACTGCATTGGCGTCAACGAGAGCTATGAGGTTAGATGATTGGGGGCAAGCTCTTGATCAATTGATTTGACCAAATTTAGTTTCGCGGCCTATTTAGTGATTCGGTGACAACCAAGCAAACAAAAATTTCAAATGCAGTTTCATATTATCTCGAGTTCAAATACAGTCCCTGGACAAATTATTAGACGCACTGTATTTTTTTAGTAATGATGAAAACATACCAAAGAATGCCATATCATTAAAAAAAGATGTCGGTCTATGTATTAAGTATAGCAGATATAGTATTTTCCATTCAATAGCTTAAGTTTAGGAAAAAAAATGTCCTTCTAAAGGTGTTTTGTTCATCATTGATTGATACATGAAATCTTGCAGTGCGTCTAATAATTTGTCTAGGGACTGTAAGCTTTAATAGTATTCCTCGAAAAAAATTTCAACAACCACCAATGTCAGTGACATCTCTGAGACAGCACCAACTTTGTTTTTATCATTGTTAAAGTGTAAAGCTCCTCACATTGCAATAATAATAGTTATTTAAGCAACTAGTGCCGAAAATAATACTTTATTAAGCGAGTGGCTTTTATTTCACGATACCGTAGGTCGAGTGAAATAATGACAAGAGCTTAATAAAGTATTATTTGGCACTTGCTTGCTTACAATATTTTTTTATAATAGCGTGCAAAAAAGTATTTCTACCAATGAGTGATTTTCATGACATCATTTAGTTGTCATGGCGATATTCGAAAATGCAAAGTAGTAAAAGAAAAGTTGTAAATTAAATTTCTATTTTGAATCAAAATAGTATTTAATAATTTTTGTAGTATTTGTAGTTTCCATGGAGATATTAGAAAATGCAAAAGTAATGAACCAATAGAAATAGGTGAGTTTCATGACATCATTTTGTTTTTCTACCAATCATATACTCTTATTTACTTTACCGCACTAGTGCCGAAAGTACTACTTTCGGCACTGTCTGTGGCGTAAGCACGTAAAGTGTCATTTTCGCAACGATTTATGAATGAATATGATATAAAAAGTAAACTTTTTTGCACGTTTTTATAAAAAACTATTTTTTTAATGAAACTAATTTAATATTTTGTCAAACTATATCTTAACGCATGTCGTTTTGATGCTACCTGGTTGAGTTTTAAGAAAAGTCGCTTGCTTTTTCCGGTCGCAAAGGGAAGTTAATGTCTGTCTGACTCGGAAGAATTTCCTTTAAAAGCATATGCAGTCGTTACAGTGAATCTCTGACACTGTAAAATGTAATATGTCATAGTCAGTCATGGTAATATAGTTTTCCCTTAACATTATCAAAAATCAAGAAGTTCAAAATTCTTTAGATTTTAGATTTTGTGTTGTATTTCAGAAGAAAAAGTTGCTCAAAAATCAAATTCGCAAACAATATTACGAAAACAGATTTATTTTCCTGGGTGTAAAGTAAACAAAAACACCAAAAAATGACAGAATCACTATCGCTTCCCCCGGGGGCTGGGGAGCCCAGTCGGTTAGGTGTCTGCCTAGCATGCGAAAGGTCCCAGGTTCGGGTCCGGGCATCGCCAAAATAACTGCCGACCTAAAAAAGACCCGTGCAGCCAAAAATGTCCAAAGAATAATACCCCGTGTAGAGGGAGTGCAGTTAAATATCCTCCAAAGTCCCAACGCTGCGTACGATGTCGTCCTTAACGGTTGCGTTGGGTGCCTACTCAGCGTCGGCTCGTCACTTAACTGTGGTTCTAAAATATGACGCCCGTCGCCAATAGCCTCGTGTAGCTCTAGTGCGACGATAATTCAAACTAAACTAAACAAACGCTTCCCCAGACCCTACGTCTTTTGCCTCTTTGTATTCTTCGCCAAACTAGAACTTCACGAGGGCTATTGGCGACGGGCGTCATAATTTAGAACCACAGTCAAGTGACGAACGACACCTGAGTAAGCACCCAACGCAAATTTTAAGGGCGTGATCGTCGTCGGACTAAAGGATATTAAAAGTACACTCCCTCCACACATCAGGATTTTATTCGTCGGGCAGCTTTTGGCTGCACAAGCCGTTTATAGATGGGCAGTTATTTTAGCGATGCCCGAACCCGAACTGGACTTTCCGCATGCAAGGCGAAAACCTTTACCGATTAGGGCTCCCTAGTCCTACTGAGTTTTAGGGGATGGGGAGCCCTGTCGGTTAGGCATTCCTAGCATGCGAAAGGTCCCAGGTTCGGGTCCGGATCCGGCTGTGTGAAGTTTCCACTGCTGTTGGACATCGAATAAAGTGTTACGCTGAAATAACTAATGGCGCCATCTCTTAGAATACTTTGAAACTATAAACTAACCTTCTTACTCTGATTGTTATTATTATTGTTATAGTCCTCCCACCATTTCTTGTTATCTATGACATGTGTTTTAGACGAGTCCAAACTATCACTCGTAAAACGAAAAGGGGTAGGGAAGATTTTGGTTTCAGCCAGAACTACTATATTTGGCGATTCATTGCTTTTGCGGGTGCATATTTCTTTAAAGTTTAGAAACAGTTTCTCGACTGAAGGGCAGTTCGAACTTGCATGGGTTCACTATTGCATATCTATTTTTTTTTTAAAACTTATATCGTTCCCCGAAGTGATACTGAATAGGGTAAATAATACATACTACACAGATGCAAATTTATTGACGATCATGTCAAGATAGAAAAGAAATGCACGTGCAATTGATGACGACCTTCAGCAATTAACTATAATCCTCCTTTCACTAATAACCTATGTGTAGTTTTAGAGTGACACATTATTTCCAACCAAACTAACCCAACAATCCGCAGGCTCGCCAAACACCATGGGATTGGCAACCCTGCCTCCTTTAGGTTCTCTACTTTTTTACAAATTGGACGCTTCCACGATCAAAATATTTGGGATGGCAAGTTGTGGCAGGCGGACTATATCAGTATTAGTATCGTTATTATTGTTATTATTATCACTGTTATTTTTTTATTGAGTTTGACATTCACTTTAAAAAAGAGAACTACCCCAAAATGATACGTCTACAAAAAATTTCAAAGAGCTACTAGCCAGACTCCGATATAAAAATTTCTAAAAAAGTTAAATCTTAGTACTATTTTATTCTACGAAACTCCTCGAGCCGACTTCAACATGGATGCTGCCTCAAATTTCCCTCTTGGTTCTTCATTACGTTTCTCCTCTAGGGAAGTGTGCGAGAGCGCCTTTTTTGGAAATCAAATACAATTTTATAGGCACGATGCAACAAACTTTAACTTTTCTGATATTTATATAAAATATACTTGCCCCAAAAATTTTGCTAGAGTGTTCTTTCTTAACCCTCTGAAGGAAATTCAAATTGGATAAAATGCAAACTTTTTAACAGCATAAGATAAAAAAAATTAAATTTTAAACTAAAAACTTTATTTTGTTTAGTTTTTTTTTAAATTGCATTTATTTAATAAGTTTATTAAAGACTCCTCCATACTTCAAATTTTAAACTTCGGTAAAATGTTAAAATTCATAAATCTGTAAAACTGACATGTGTTGCTGGAAAACCTGTAGTCAGGTGGCACGAAAGGTTTGTCTGTCTGGTAGTTTGGTTTGGTTGAACATACTATTTTCATGCTTTGTGTAAAAAGAAGCTGCTTTAACTTCGCAAGAAAGAACGACACGATTCCACACATACAAGACAGATGCTGGCATTTCGCCACCTACCCACATTTGTCATTTCCATGAATAAAAAATATTTCCTCAGGATCTTTAACGTGAGCAAACAGCTAATACAACCCATTTTCCGAAAAATTGTAGGCTACCTATACTCGAGTTTCATTCAGTGGTATAAAATAAAAACGCGGAAAACTCTTTCGATACAGACCGGAAAAGCTGAACATGCGGATCCTACAGTTCTTTTAAAATCCTCGAGTGTTCGTTAACTTCTTTAACACGCACCTAGTTTCTTCTAAATCATAAACGTTGTTTTTAAGAGCGTGAACAGTTTTCCACATCACCCAAGGGGTACTGTTCATGGATGCGTTACCCTCTTTTATTAAGGCAGGGTTCCCCAAGAGGCCTATTTCCTATTCAATGCAAAAATTCCATGCCATAAACACATTTCATGTTCAACATTCATTTGATTAGTTACAAGTTTTCAAGAATAAGACTGAAGCAGATCGCGCTCGGCGTCGGTTTGAATTCAGGTTTCGGAGACTTGAAATCAGTTTTTAGGCTGAAGACTCGGAAATATTATCTTCACAGTCCCATTCAGTCTTAAGAAGCGTGAGAGGCTCAATTGTCAGCACTGGTCTTAATAGGAATCCTTTTTAAATTCAGGTTAGGAGACTTGAATCAGTCTTTATGCTAGACCGAATATTATCCTTCATAGGTTCCATTCAGTTGCATTTAGCTGAAGGTCATTGTACAACTGGTCTCATATAACTGAGCAGATCGCTCGTGTTTAATTCAGGTTTCGGAGACTTGAAATCAGTTTTGAGGCTGAAGACTCGGAAATATTATCTTCACAGGTCCCAATTCAGTCTTAAAGAAGCGTGAGAGGCTCAACTTGTCAGCACTGGTCCATTAGACAATAGAGAATTCCTTGTTTAAATTCAGGTTTAGGAGACTTGAAATCAGTCTTTAGGATGAAGACTCAGAAATATTAATTTCAACTGTTTTATAGAGGCTAGGGAGCCCAGTCAGTTAGGCATTCGCCTAGTATGCGGAAGGTCCCAGGTTAGGGTTCGGGCATCACCAAAATAACTGCCGACCTATAAACGGCCCGTGCAGCCAAAAATGTCCGACGAATAATACCTCGTGTGGAGGGAGTGCACGTTAAATATCCTTCAAGGTCCTAACGCTGCGTACGATGTCGCCCTTGATGGTTGCGTTGGATCTACTCAGGTGTCGGCTCGTCACTTGACTGTGGTTCTAAAATACGACGCCCGTCGCCAATAAATCTCGTGTAGCTCTAGTGCGACGATAATTCATACTAAACTAAACTAAATTCACCCGTTTTATTTCTTTTTTTAGGCGTAAGACATTCAGTATGTCAATCGTTTTTTCTCTGCACATAAAAACAGAAACATTTAACAAAAGTTAAATATATTATTTTTCACTTTTTGTGAACCTCTCACAAAATATACAAAGTCCATTTTTTTGGGGGGCCATTCATTACGACCGCTCAAACTCTTTTGTAAAACAAAAGGTATGGTGTTTTACTTTGTGGCCACTTGTTTTTGACAGACACTTTGGTGTCATCCATTTTAATCCATTGATTTTTGGTGTATCTTCGAAGGGCGGTGTAATGGCCGCAGTGGGCACTGCTGCTTTCATGAAACACCGCTGCCTGAAGTTGATAGTTGTTGTCTTTTAATTTCAGGACGGTGTCTGAAAGTCCTTTAACTTTGATGCTTTTCTTGTGTCCCTTTTCATTCCACAGCATCAATTGGCATACGAGGATTTGGGCGGGGACTTCAATTTCGAAGTTTTGGGCACATAGGTTGTTGCAGAGCCCACAGCATACCTCGTCTCCCAGGCACTCCCACTTGCTGTATTCTTCGATGAGTTCTTTGATGTGGATGGAAGATCGATCGGTGCCCAAACGGATGCAATTTACTAAGTCTCCTGTTGTTATTTCGTGACCGCAGGACCTATTCCTGCATCTCCTGGTATTTAAAACAACATTGGTTGTCAAGGCCTTCAGGGATTCATTCTGGTTAATCAACGCAGAGAAAAATTCTTCCGCGTCTTGTTGCTCTTTGGCTGAGAAAGGGCGGCCAACTTCCTTTCTTAGTTCGCGGGTGTCCATGAGCCCCTTGGACTGTGCATGTTTTTGGCACAGCTTTTGAAGGGCTTTGCCGACCGCAGGATCTTGAGCAATGCATGTCATAAATTGGTCGAAACTGAACATGCATTGACAAACGGAATTTGCATAGCAGGATACGTAGTCCTTGTTTGCGTAGCCTGGTGGCATAGAAGAACTTGTAACTGTGGCCACGACGTCATCGGCTGCTTTTGCTGAACTTGGATGTTTAACTTGACTCTGCTGTTGTTTGGGCTTTTGTTTTTTCCCCTGAGCCTCATTCCTAAGAATCTCATCCAAACTAAGTTGTTCCTGTGGATGAACCTGCAGGTCTTTCTTTCCCTCCTTTTCTGATTGAGGGACATTGTCCTCCAATTTCTCTTCGGTGCCCGCTGCCAGTAGACACTCGACCAGTACCACGATTTCTGCTGCGGCCGGAAGTCTAGCAGCCTCTGACTGGGACAGATTGTCTTTCTGAGTTTGTGGAACCTTAACATCTTTGTTTTCCTTTAACTCATCATCTTTTTTAATGACTTCGGTAGAAACCGATGACGTTTTTTTGCGGCATGTGAATAGATTTCTGTAAAAGATAAACACATAAGTATTCTGACACACGGACCAACTAAAGATAAGTTATATATTTCATTTAACTAAGTTTTGCGATGGTCCTACGCATTCGGATAGCAAGGATTGCAAAAGAAATTGGCACTGTAATGTTGCAATGTGCTTTATCCAATCGCATATGTGACTAAAGCATCTTTAAAGGTTTTAGTTATTAGGTGTGAGAAGATCGATTTGAGATTTCGTGTAAACATTTGAGTTAGTTTACTTTTAAATTTATCACTTTTTTTTATAATGCCACTAAGGCATAGTATTAGTCTATTAGTTACAATGTGTAATGGAGTAATTTAAGAGCTTAATATTTGCTTATTTGACGGTTTATTAGTATTTATAACAAATGTATATGTATATTTTCAATTTATAATAACCAAAATTGCACTTTAACACTGTAAAAGGGGTTATTTTCTCGGTTTTTCTATGAAAGTTTTGAAAATGTGTTCATAATAATGTTTATATATTTATATGATGAATCCTAGCACCAGCTATGGCGTAGGTCTTTTCAATTACATAAAATACTCAATTTAGAGTAAAACTTAGAGAAACGACAAAATGACATATTAATTCCTTAAACCTTTATAAATATCATTCTAGCATAAGTTAAACTTTAAGTGCTGTTGAATTATATAAAAACGTAGTTTCTATGTAGCGTATTTTGAAAATAGTTTAAAGGCTGTATAATCTTGTTGTAAATGAAAAATAAATCAATATCTTTACATTTTAAAGTATAAACTAGAATACTTACTTAATCCACTGCCTAAATCTAGCTATTTTGCTAAATTTACTTTTTTTGAAATCACGATTGAGATTATGCGTCTCCATTTTAGGAACCTTCAATAACTACAACGATTAAACTCTAAAAGCATTGTTGCCTTGCTTTGAATGCATTGTTGAAAAGCAACAATGTTTTGTTAACTAAATTCTTTTTTGTGTTTTTAATTGTTGGTATAAAATGAAGTATGCTTTATAATGTACTGTCAAACTCGGTTACAACGACATTGTTTACAATGACAACTCGTTTATAGCGCCATAAACGTTCGGTCCCTTGAATTGCCCATAGACATTAATGTTATAATATCCTGCTTATGGCGGCAGTTTTTAATTAGATCCTCTTTGATTAACGCTAAATATATACGTTTATATTATTTCCAAAATGTGCTGTGAATGACTTATTTTACCCCATGGGGTGGGATAAAATAGGTCAGTAGTGGGGTAAAATAAGTCATGCTTTAAAAACAGCTTCAAATACTCAATTTTTAAAATTTCTTTTTAAGGGGGTACGGGACACTTGGACTTTTTTTTTAATATTGCAGATATCATTATAATTTTTTTCCATAAATGTATACTAAATATACTAACACTTTTAGATAGTCAAAGGTTTTAAATTTTTTTTA
Source organism: Oedothorax gibbosus (assembly GCA_019343175.1). Lineage (NCBI taxonomy): Eukaryota > Metazoa > Arthropoda > Arachnida > Araneae > Linyphiidae > Oedothorax > Oedothorax gibbosus. Next base: position 1,472,830 of record JAFNEN010000414.1, read on the forward strand.
ATTTTGTTTTAAAAAAATAAATGTGTCAAAAAGTGACGTTTCTTATTTTTGTTATAAGTTAAAAAATTATTTATTGACAAACAAAAATGTAGCATTTTTATAAACAAAAAAATGTACTTAAGAAACTGTCTTTACAAAATTTTGTTATTTGTCAGTTTTTTTAAAAAAAATTATTAAAAATTTTAAAATAATTTCACAGGTTCACTATTTTTTTAAAAATTAATAAATAAAAAAACAATTCATTTACAACTATTCCCTAAAGACAAATTAAAGTAATATGTTTGAAAATATACTGTAGCAAGTTTTAAAATATTCTTCAAATAGATCGGAAGTTACATCAATTTGAACTTGGTAAAACATGAAAAAAACCATCAATGAGAAAAATGGGTTCAAAGTTAAAAAATTCAATAACTTCATACCTAAGCTTAATATAGTTAGCTTAAAATAATAAGAGTTGTACTTAACGTAGAAGCATAATTTTGGTGTCGTTGAATTTAAAATAAGTTGAATTTTTTTTAAACAAATAATTTTGTTTCGATATTTTGGACGATTTTGTGTCCCATGCCTCCTTAACATTGTTTAGAAAGCAATCAGGTAAGATGATATAAATCTTCACAAGAACTAATACACTCCCCTGAGGATCAATCCTGGGTCAGGAAGAATTTTTACAATTTGAGAAGCATCTCCATCCAAAACATGATCTCTTTTAAGAGAAAATGAAATAGGAACTTTCTTTTTCTCTTGAATATATCGCTGTGTATTAGTCTTCTGCAATTTGTGAATGGATACCAAGAAATAATTTCTTGGTTTTATCCCCAAAAACTCGACCTGGGCCCACTTTCTTACTTGCAGTGTATTGAAATTGTCAGAACTATCTTATCTCAATGGTAGTTTTTCACATGTAATGGTTTAATTTCTTCTCTGTTTCCTTGCAGACATTTTTGCAGATTTCTTTTTCATTATTACATTTTAGATATGTTGTTAATTTAAAGAAGTTGAAGTAGTTAAAATTTCTCCCATTTCTTGCTGCATAAGTTTTCTCCTTTTTTTTGCATTCTACATGGCTTCCTTGCAAGCAATTGCTAGCTTGAAAAAGTGTCTTTATGATTGCAGATTTGAAATGCTTTAAAGGAGAACCTTGTATACTTGACTCATCTTGAAGAGTAGCTCAAACAGTCTGTTAGTTGCGTAATGTGCGCTTAGTCCAACCTATTTTGAAATATGACCTAATTTACCCCACGTCGGTTTTTGGGCATAAAATAAGTTTTACCTTTTTAACTTCTCGAAACTGTACCGATTTATTCTACAAATTCTACATAGAATCACCCGAGAAAATTAATATACACGTACTGTCTACTTTTACTTAAACTAAAGTTTTCTGACACCAGAATTTAAATTTCACAATGAAACATTGGATTTCATAAAACTGTTACTGCACATTAGATGTTACAGTTGCTTGTGTGCATAGATAATAGCCCAGTATCGAAGAATATAAAGCAATTCAGTCCATAGAAAAACTATATAGTCTTTTTGGAAAGCCGCACAATCATATGACATGGTGTCAAGATTTTCCCATCCCAAAATCTGACGACTCAACCGGGGCTCGAACCCGCTATCTTGGGCGGCACGTTATGAGGCGGCACGTTAAACCTTTCAGCCACTGAGCCGGTACTACAGTTACATGGAATCACCCGAGTATATGACATGTATTTTACCACGGCCAACTTCAATAATAATGCCAGAGAAGCTTTCTCAAACATGAGCGTAGACGGAAATTTTGACGTCACTGTTTCGATCGAATCGAGAAACTAGTTCGACGCATTGAACCTAAAATGTGGTCAGCCGTGAACGAGGGTTTCGAGACAGGTAGTCTTTATCTTCGGAACAACGTCACTCGGAACTATGACGTCAAATTCCGTCCGAGCGTGTTTGGAGAGCTTCTTCGGCTTTAGTAGTTGATGGGCCGTGATTTCTTAATTTCCTGCACTTAATATTCAATATTTTTCATAACGTTACTTGTTTATAACGTCATAAAGACCGCTGTTCCTTAAATGACGCTATAACTGGGTTATACTGCCTTATATAAAAGTATTCTTATGAACATATCCTAAATCTAACGCAGGAATTTTTTTAAAAATATGTTCACTCAATCGAGAAAATGCAAAGGTTGCTTTGTTACTACATCGCAAATTTGCCACTTCTTTCATTGAACTTAAATCGAAAATATTTCATAATAAAACTTGTTAGAAGATTAAATACAGTTAAAGAACTTAATGGAATTTTAGTTTCAATTTGGTAGGGGTTGAAACTTCAGAAAAAAAGTAATAATACATTTTTAATCTAATTCTATTCATTTAAATTAGGAGCCAATTAAAAAAAAATCTATAGTGATTATCTTTAGAAAGAAGTTAATATTTCCCTCTTAAATCTTATTTATTAGAAGTCTTCTGCTTCATGTGTGAACAAAATCTCCCTTTAAAATGTATTAAGTATCCTTTCGATTAGGGATACTTGATCATTATTTTTTTTAATTTAAAAACAAAAGTATATTTTTATGTTTTAAGTGATTTTTCCTGACTAAAAAAAATACTGCAAGAAAGAAGGCATGTGAGGCTTAAACAATGACTAAAAATCATTCCTTCAAAAAATTTCTTTTTTATAAAATAAAAATTAAAAACAAAATCGAGATCAAGCCACCCGAGTTTTCCTTGTCACTTTAGCGAATTTCTGAATTCCCCTAGTGTTGTTTTCTCTGCCTTATGATAGCTTGTGCAGTGGAACGTGTTCTACAGAAACAGGTTTGCGCTGGAAACTTTTGGTGTAAGGTTCCGATTGTGTATGTTCCCCCAGGTTCCCAACCTGGGGGCGATCGCATCGCGCCCAAGTGGGCGATTTGTGTTATCAAGGGGGCGAAAAATCTTTAAGGGGCGATCAGGGGGCGATGAGTATTCAAAGGGGGAAATTTAAAATAATTTTGTACCTTTGTACAGTAAAAACATACTCCAACCATAACCAAACCAGCCAATTTTTGCATTCAACTCTCTTAAATTTTCTAGAAATCAGTAAAAATATCTTAGTTAATTATTTCACTTTTGTTCTTTAAAAATATGTTAAAAATATGTGTTTTATGTTTTTTCTATTTTATTTAAAAGTGACCGGTTAAAGCTTTTTTGTGGTTGCTTTTATAAATGGTAGTAAGTGTTATAAAACTGTTTTATAGTTACACTTTAACTCAAATTATGATTAGCATAACATGACAATAAAAGGGGGCGATGGATGTTGATCAACCTAAAATACGATGGTCCAGAAAAGGTTGGGAACCACTGTAAAATGATAACACGTTTGAAGTGCTTAGTGGAAGAACGCTCTAAGTGACAAAAAGGCGAAAACGGGAAAATGAGCTTTAAAGCTTGCACTCAGATCTGTTAAAAACTGAACTTGCAAACCGTAAAAATATACTAAACTTAAAGTCTGTGAAAAAGTAGAAATTTGTTATCATTAAGGAAGTTAGCAATATGTTCCGTGACACAAAAATCTTAATTTTTTCAAAAATGTCACTTAGCACTTTCTTCCACTAAGCTCTTCAATTGTAATACGAGTTTTAACATGTCTGTAAACAATGACCGAATCATTCTATTTTAAGATGAGCTGTAGGAACTACTAATAAATAGCATTTTATTGAATTTTGTTTTTGGTCCATGGCTATTATTTGGGGTTTTTTTTTGTTCATACAAGTTTCAGTTTCTTAATCTATAATTTACTACTACAACATTTATATTAAAAATGTAGCTAGCCATCTTCCGAGATACATATATTTTTTAATATAACAAGAAAAATGTAAATCTCTCTTTTATTATCAGAAAAAAATAAGAACTATATAAATTGTACATAATTTTAATTGATATTTTTTTATGAATTACATTTACAATATTCCCTAATTTTATTTATAAGAACATGAACAAGTATTTACAACAATATATGTGCAGATAAAATTAGTGACTTTCACTTATAGAGATTTCTTTAAAATTAACATGTTTGTAATCCAAGCGCTTTCAATTATAAATACCATACACATAATTATAATTTTCTTCCATTTCAATTACTATGAATTTTTTAACCATGAAATGATAACATAAAGTTAATTGTATTTTTCTCTGGAAATTATCACAACCACCGTTCTATAATACTAATGTGGAATTAAAGAAGTTAAGTACATTAATTCTAACAAAATAAATTCCTTGATGTATATAAACTATTCAGTATGTAATCATAGACCACAGGAGTAGATCTTCAATTAAGCTTATAGTCCAGAAATGAAACTAAATAAATGGAGGAAGTTCAGTCGTTTTGACTTGAAGTGTAGAGCAGCATAAATTCCTGAATACCTAAAAGTAAAACAATTTAAGCATTCTTTGAGCATGCATTTTAAAATTATAATAAAGGAAAAGCCTTTTTAAGGTTCTGTGTAAGACTCGTATCTTATTAATATTGGCTTAAATAATGCTTTATTTTAGCTTCCACACTACGTTTATAACGTAAAAAGGGGAAGGTATTATAATCGTTCAGTCCGTTTGTCTGTCCGTCACCCACTTTCATAGCCCAAACTACAAATGCTACGGACTAGTGTGATACGTCAAAAAAATTCAGCGCATCGAAATGAGAGAATTTCAGAAAAAATTTCGAATTCGAAGTACTTCAATTATTTAAAAAAAACTGCAAAATTTACTGCTCATTTAAAAAGCATAGGAAGCCATTTTTAATAGAATTAAATCTCCATTGCCATTCGCAACAATCGCTCGAGAAACTTTAATTCTTTTAGACAATAATTTTTTTAAAAAAATTATTTTTGCTACATCGATCAGTTTGAAATGACGTCAAATATATTTCACTACGAGATTCTTTGTACGTTGATATTTCACTACGAGATTCTTTGTACGTTGATATAAAATGTTTTAAATCTATTTAAAAGCGTTAATTAATTAATCGCGTTAAACTAAAAATTTAATAAAGTAATTAATTAATAGCGTTAGTTAATTACATATTTATTCTTTGAAATATAAATTAATTTTTGCAAACGATAAGTAATAATTATTGAAATTTCGAAATGAGATAAATATCCAAATTTCGAATGTAAATGTTTAATATAGAATATTAATGCTGTGTTTGTCGCCTTTTTACCTGTTAAACACATTTGTTGTGTGGAAGCGGGTTAAGTGACAGATTCTGTTACAAACCTACTTGTTTAGGTTAAAATTACCTCAACACAACTACCCTATTTTTAAACACCTTTAACACGTAATTTCTCAACGAACCATTGATTTTACGATGTCGGTTTTAATTCTATACGCAGTCGGTAGAGCCGTTCGCCTTGCAAGCGGAAGGTCCCAGGTTCGGGTCTAGGCATCGCCAAAATAACTGTCGACCTATAGACGGCTCGTGCAGCCAAAAAAACATCCGACGAATAATATCCCGTATAGATGGAGTGCACGTTAAATATGCTTCAAAGACCCAACGCTGAGTACGATGTCGCCCTTAACGGTTGCTTTGGTAGCCTACTCAGGTGTCGGCTTGTCACTTGACTGTGGTTCTAAATTATAATGCCCTTCGCTAAAAGCCCTCCTGTAGCCCTAGTGCGACGATAATTCAACCTAACCTAACCTAATATTGAACTGTTAAAACTGAAAATATAACAGATCGTATTATACAGGCAGAAGGACGGAAAAGCGTTCAGATAGACGGACAAAAAATATAAAAGTTATGACTCGGAATAATTGTGCATAAATCTTTTTATTCTGCAAAAATGATAGTTTATATAATAATTTTTTTTTATTTGGAGGTGTTAAGTTAGTAAAAATAAAAATGGTAATTGTATTTCAAAATGTTCCAAAAGATCAGTGCATGGTGTAAGGGACAACAGGAGGGACATTTTGAATATTTTAAAGTATCTTGAAATAAGTACAGACATTTCTTTGAAAATTCCTTGTGAAATATATAAAAAAAAATATATTATGCCAAAATAAGTTACCAATATAGCATTTTTAACCTCCAAATGACACACATAATTCTTTTTTATAACATCGTGCAAAAAAACTAACTTTTTCAAATTAATAATCGTGGCAGAAGTGATGCTTTTAACGAAATCGTGTTTCAAAGTTACTTTTACGCACTAGTGCGACAAAGTAAATAAGAGCATCTGATTGGTGAAAAATTCTTTATTTGAACGTGATTATTTATTTGGCGTCTAATTTCCCATGCCAATCTAAGAAATACTTTTTGCACGTGATTTTAAAATAACCATTAATATAAATAATCACCTTTCAATCATTTGAAAGTGATAATAAAATAATTAATAAGCCAATCAATAAATGCCAATTTAATAAATACTTTTTTTACACGTTATTACAATAAATAGTGTATGACAACGCGTTGAAAATTGCCTTTTTTAAACTCGTGAAATAATTTATTCAACTCGTTTAAAAAAGCCTTACTTTTCACACTAGTTGCATAAATAACTATTATGGTTGAATCACCCAAATACGGATAGCTAAATTGCAAAACAATTTATTTAAATGAAGCAAAAATAAATGTACAAGGGTTAAAGGGGCTTCCATAAATCACGTGATGCTATTTTGGTGATTTTTTATACCCCTCCTCCTGGTGATATTTCGTGATATTTGGCTCAATTTCCCCCTCCCCATAATCGCAAGTTAGAGTTTTCAAGATTTTTCAAAATTTGTATTATTTTTATTTGAAACTTTTTTATTTCGAAATTTTTGTTTGGACGTTTGATACCCAGAAAACTTCAAAATACATACTAATCAAACGTCCAACCCCAAACTCGGATACTAGTCCAAATCAGAGCTGCATTATCTGATGTAGGTGGAAAAGTATTTTAGAATCACATACGATGAGCATTTTGTATCTACATTTTCTTTGTGAAGTCCATTACCACCTACATCAGAGGATGCAGCTCTTATTTGGACTATCCGAGTTTGGGGTTGGACGTAGGATTAGTATGTGTTTTGAAGTTTTTTGGGTATCAAACGTCCAAACAAAAGTGTCGAAAAAAAAGTAAAACAAAACAAGTAGGTTTGTAACAGTCTGTCACTTAACCCGCTTCCACACAACAGTTGTGTTTAACAGGTAAAAAGGCGACAAACACAGCATTGATATTCTATATTAAGCATTTACATGCTAAATTTGGCTAGTTTTATTTATTTTATTTCGAAAATTCAATAATTATTACTTAGTTTTCAAAAATTAATTTATATTTCAAAGAATAAATTTGTCATATTCCTCGCTTTTATATAGAATGAAAACATTTCATATCATTGTACAAAGAATCTCGTAGTGAAATAAATTTGACGCCACTTCAAACTGATCGATGTCGCAAAAATAAATTTATTTTAATTTATTGTCTAAAAGAATTTAAGTTTCTTGAGCGATTGTTGCGAATTGCAATGGTGATTTAAGTCTAATAAAAATGGCTTCGTATGCTTTTTAAATGATTATTCAATTTTGCAGTTTTTTTTAAATAATTGAAGTACTTCGAATTCAAATTATTCTCTGAAATTTTCAACGTATTCTAATTTCGATGCGCTGAATTTTTTGACGTATCACACTTGTCCGTGGCATTTGTAGTTTGGGCTATGAAAGTGGGTGACGGACAGACAGACGGACTGAACGATTATAAAACCTTCCACTTTTTACGTTATAAACGTAGTGTGGAAGTTAAAAATACGAATTGTGAAAAATATCACTTGATGTTAGAGGGGAGGAAGGGTTCGAGCCAAAAATCACCAGGGGAAGGGGGATTCAAAAAATTGTATCACGTGGTAACCCTTGCATAATTTTTCGCATCGTTTAAATAGTTTGTTTTGCAATTTAGCTATCCGTATTTGGGTGATTCTCGCATAAGACGATTATTTGTGTCCGTTGGGAGTTAAATGCTATGTTGGTGACTTTTCAGGCATAATTTTCAGAGAAATGGGTGTAATCATTTTAAGGGGAAACGGACCCAAAACATTATTTTTGTAAATTATGGTGGTTTTATATAACGTTCACTCTAAATAAACATTTTCTAACAATAAAAACAAATATTTTCAAGTAGATTTTCATTTATTTAAAAAAGTCAAAATTTTGAACTTTTTTAAAACGCTACTCCTCTTTCAATTTTGAGAATAACTCCACCAAACTTTCATAGTTTGATTTTAGTACTATTTGTTCAAGAACTGTGCATGGATTTTAAAATGTGAGCTACAGTTAAAAAGTAACATTCATTTATACTGAAAATAACAAAAAAATTACAAATTATTGAATGCAACATTTTTTTAAAACAACTATACATAGTAGACCTTATTCCATGCACAATTTTGTGCACCATTTATATAAGAGCACAGGTTAAAAATTTCAAAATTCTAACTTAATTAGCAAGCCTTGTTTAATAAGCCTTAGGGATTTATTAAACACAAGAATTGTAAAACGCGAAACTGAGAAAAAAAGGTTGAAAGCAGACGAAATACGTATTCAAACTTATAGGAATGACTCCAGAAAATATTTGATAACTTTTTTCTACAAAAGATATCATTATGAAACTTTCAGTAAATGTTCAGAAAAATATTGTAAATAATAAAAAGTAAAAACTGAAAAATCGATATTTTGACCAATTTTTGAGTACCGTATCCCCTTAAGATAATATTCAAAACCCCTAAGCGCAAGTTTAAAATTTGTATATGATCATTACGACAAACAAAATAGGTTTTAGAAGGCATATGTAAAATAAAGGTGTACATACCTTTAATTGCTTTTTTTAATTATCGATCATTTTCACTGGAAAATTAGTCTTGAGGCTCTGGCTCGCTTGGTCCTGGTACATCATTGCTACTGTCTTCGGTGGTGCTACCCTGTAATCGGAAAAAAATAGATTTACTTATTGTCGAACTGTACTATGGTCTTTTCGGTTACAACGCATGCTTCGAAATAACTTTTTCCCCCTACCCTCTCGTATGTTTTTCTAGAAAACAAAGTAAGCGTGGCTGTTCTAAACCTATCTTGTTTGAGGCTTAGCTGTGAGGTTGATCGCAATTGAAGAGTACAGGGGAAAAACCGCTTAATTTCGTAGAAAACTTTCCTCATCAGGCATCTTTGGCGATGATAGCGAGTAATCGCCTAAACTGGTGTAAGGAAACCAGTTTCTCACTATCTTGTGCATCTTCTCTCACTGCAACCCTGAAATTCAGTTCCGCGTTTATTCAAAAATCTGCGTTCATCATCATGTTAAGCTTTAAAAATAAAGTACGATTGATTAAAAATTACGAATTTTTCTAAAACAATTACGAGAAATTTTAAGACTCGCAAATTAATTGAAAAGTCCCAAAAACCACGACTTTTCTACCTACCGAGATTCACGCGATGCACGATTCCGACGCTTGGACCAAGCGAAGAAGAAAGAGAGAAACCGGTTTCCTGCCGCCAATGTCCGCCAAGCAGACACAATTACGGGACGACTCCTAATAAATCAAACGGTTCTTCCCCTGTACTCTTCAATTGCATTCCAAACAAAAGTAGGAGGACAAAATGAGCGCCATTCACGCCGCCGTTTCCTGGAACACCACACGAGGGGTAGGGGAAGAAAATTCTTTCGAAGCTTGTAAATCGTTGTAATCGTAAGTACTATAGTACGGAAAGAGTCACGACGCACGGCCAGTAGTTTTGATGAATTAGCGAGCGCTTTCTTTTACTGCTTGAGGCTATTTAGTGCCAATCCAAAGCCCACTAAGACAATGGGGGAACTCGCCGTGCCTTCACCGGGATAAGGATCTTGGTGAGCGCGGCTTGCAATACTGCCAAAATTGTCATGACTCTGTCGACCAAAACAGAGCCACTATCTAGAGACTCTAAGAAAACAAAAAACACAAAATAATGTAGTCATCAACCGAAAGTTAGTGGCACATATCGAATGTTTTTCTTGAACGGTTTTAAAATTTAACTACCTTAATCTAAGGACGGAATACTGTGACGTCACATTACTGGACATGTAGCCGTAGTGGTATGGTGGTTAGCGTGCCCGACTTTCATGCTGTTTCAATGCATAAAGTCGAAATGTAGTTTAAAACATTTTTTAAAATATAATATTAAAAAATTGGTTGGGACGCAAATCGACCATTTTCCAAATATTGGCTCACATATTAAATAATAATATTTGTAGCGAACTTATTTTGTATTATTATTTTGTGCGGGATTATTTCACGAGAGTAATTATTACATTTTCTCTCGCGACGACTCATCTAACGTCTCGCACAGTTCTTTTTAAAAACATCAGTTTGTCTTTTGCCTTTTCGAAAGTTATGTTGTTTTGGCTTTGTGAAATAGAATAAAAGTTAAGCTCTTCCGTATTCTCTCATTTATATTCACTGAACTCAAGTAACATTGCTATATAATTATTATAGAGGCACCGATACAGATAATGAGTTAAAAGTAAATGAAGAAATAAAATTTGAAAGAGTCAATGAATTAAAATACTTAGGTTCAATTATCACTAAAACTAATGATATTGTGCCAGAAATTAAACAAAGGCTGAACACAGGAAATCGAAGTTTCTTTTCACTTAAAAAAAGTTAATAAGATCTAAAGTAATTACATGGAAAACAAAACTACGCACACCCTGTCCCAAAAATATAGACAAAAGCATAAAATGCAATTCCTAGTAAAAATAAGAATGGGATAAAATTTTCTCCCAAGTGTATATAGCTAAAATCACTCCATGAAACACAAGTTAATGTTAATTTAATCGAAAAAACAACAAATGCAAAATTTATTTAAAAAAAAACCGAAAATGGGGTGTCCCATAATTATAGACAATATTTGTTTTGTAGATTATATTTATGGTTAAGGAACACAGTTACAAATCTTAGTACTTAATCGTAATTCCATTAAATTTTATCACTTTAAATACACGATTTTCCATCGAAAGTACTAAATTTTACATTACCTCTGGGCTCTGGGGACAGTTCATACCATGCTTGCTCTATCGCTTTTTTAAGATCGTTGGTCGAAAAATATTGGAGTTCATTGTCATAAGATTTAAGTTTGGACTAAGTGATGACCAGCCCATGACATTAATATTATTTATCGTGTATCACATATTTGTATAGTTATAAACATGAATAGGCGCCCTGTCTTGTTGAAATACACAGTTTGGTCCTCCCAGCAAATCCTGTAGTGGAATAAAATAATCCTCTAATATTTTCTGATAATCTTGGAAGTTAATTTTCTTGCTACAAGTTTCCAAAAATATCTGTCCATTAAATCGAAAACCACCCCAAGTCATCACTGATCTTCTACCTTGCTGTCTAGTAAAAAAAACTTGTGGGTTCGCTTCTTAAATCCTGCCAGTAAAATTTATATGCATCTGATCCATCCAAGTTCCACTTCTTCTCGTCACTAAAAATTTTTGACAGTCATTTATTACCGTAAAACATCATTTTCTTTGCCCTGTTTAAACGTCCAGTTTTGTGGTTTAATTTTAAGTATGGTTTCTTCAAAATTTTCTTGAAAGTTATTCGTTTAGATTCCAGTAGTCTTCTGTTAATGGTATTTTTTCGATACGTCAAAATTGGATTCAATCAGTCGTAATGACGTTTTTCTAGATGCCATGCTAAGAATGATTCTGCCACTGCTCATTGACATTATCCTTTGTTGACCAGGTCTTTTCTTATTAGACCACTTGTCACCATTGTCCAAAATTCTGTAACCAGATGAGGATCATGAGGATGAACCAGTAGAGGATCATTTTATTCCACTACAGGATTGGCTGGGAGGGCCATCAAACTGTGTATTTTAACAAGACAGGGTGCCTATTCATGTGTATAACTCGACAAATATGTCACATATTTGTCGAGTTAACAAACCAAATAATGTGGTTCACGATGGATAATATCAATGTCATGGACTGGTCATCACTTAGTCCAAACTTAAATCTTATGAAAATGGACTCCAATATTTTTCGATCAACCGTATTAAAAAAGCGATGGAGCAAACATGGTATGAACTGTCCCCAGAGCCCAGAGGTAATGCAAAATTAGTACTTTCGATGGAAAATCGTGTATTTGTAGTGATTAAAGGTAATGGAATTACGATTAAGTACTAAGATCTGTAACTGTGTTCCTTAACCTTAAATATAATCTACAAAACAAATATTGTCTTTAATTATGGGACACCCCATTTTCTGTTTTTTTAAAATAAATTATGCATTTGTTGTTTTTTCAAATAAATTAACCTTAACTTGTATTTCATGGAGTGATTTTAACTATATACACATGAAGAAAATTTTATCCCATTATTTTTACTAGGAATTGCATTTTATGCTTTTGTCTACCTTTTTCGGACATGGTGTATATATATATATAAAACTGTAATAAGACCAACAGTTATATGAGTCGGGGACCTGGACCTTGAATCAAAAGCAAGAGAAAATGTTAATAATTTGGGAGCGAAAAATTTAAGAGCCATATTTGGACCTATCAAAGAAGGTGATGTTTGGAGAAGGCGATATAATTTTGAAGTGGCTAGACTATTTGGAAAGAAAGACATTATTAACATCATAAAAACAAGCTCAAAGAAAATTTTCAAGGAGCAATGTCAGGGAGAGAGAGGAAGACTTAGAAAAAGATGGACAGATGAAGTGGAAAGAGATCTGAAGGCCATGAAAATTAAGAACTGGAAAGAGAAGACCAGAGACAGGCGACTTTGGAGACGCATTGTTAGAGAGGCCAGGGTCCAGCATGGACTGTAGTGGCAGGGAGCAGTAGTATTATGGAGGACACTGGAATACATACCGCAGGTTCGTCGGGAGATGGGCTTGCTGTCGTCGATGCTTGCTGTCGAGGTATCAATTTCGCATACTGTTCCCAATTATGGCAGCTGGCAATTTTCTCCCGGATCTCCTTCAATCCATCACCTTCTTCCCCATTCATGAACTGAATAAACGTTTCAAATACATGACCTATTCTATCGAGAATGTCTACCATGCAGTCAATGACTTCAAGGTCAGATATGAGGTCGATCATTTTCCGCACCAGCTCCGAAGGCAAGTCTCGCGGATCCAGCAGTCTGCCCAGAGACTCCAGCAAAGGATTCCCGTGTGCCAGCACGTTCCTCAAGTTGATTCCGTTGAAGAGGTTGGTCGTCTTGCGGCACAAGTCTTTCAGGTCCGTAGTCTTGAGTATGATCATGCAATCGAATAGCAGCATTTCCACAGCTGCCTGAGTTCCGGGATCATTTAAGTACACGTGGACCAACCGCTCTTGCACGTACGACTTTCTTCTTGTGCTCAGTGCTGACTCCCATAGTTTCTTGATGGACGCATCGTCGTCGATAAAAATGGCCTTCAGTTGTTTGATGCGATTTCTAAGGAAGTAAAGTCCCTTCTCCTGAGCATCCCATTTTTTCCCTTTGATTATCTTTCTCAATATATCTCTAGAACTGTCTGGCAGTTTCAAGCCATTGCATATGTCTTCGTACTGTTTCTTATCATTTAGCTCATTTTTAGAAATGGCATCTTGCAGTTCTGGATAAAAATTACGGAGTACTGAATTGATAATAAGCAGGGAATTTTTGGTATTTTCTAATCCAAAATCGTCTAACAGTTCTCGTTTTTCTCTAGGCTTCAATGGAAGTTTATCGATTTCTTCACCAAATTCTTTCTTGTTCAAATGTAGGCTCCCTTTTCCTTCCAAGAAATTTTTAATTTTGCTTTTTATTTCCAGAGTTGTCATCACATAAACTGGAATATTCTTTAAAATATTTTTCTTTTCTGTTCCATTTATGTAATAATTGCCTTTCAAAATCTTTTTAAACTTCTTAATGTGCTCGAATGTAAATTGTACATTTTTTTTCGGCTTACAATTTGTTTCAAGAAATATTTCTTGTATAGTTTGTTCATAATCAGGGAGAATATTTTCAATAGCTCTTTGAAATGCAGCGTTTTCATTTGCCTGTTCATTCGCAAGTGTGTTCCGAAATAAAGTTTTTCTCTCTTGTATCTTGCTTATAACTTTTCGTTTAAGATCATTTTTCAATTTTTTATCCTGCACTATCAAATAAGCAAATATATATTCCATAGAAAAAAAATAATCATCCACACAATCAAAACTTGCTCGTACGTTGTTGCATTTGCTTTTCATAAAACTAACTTTCTTTTTTAATATATTAACTGCATTTTCAAAGACATATTTTAGTTGTAGTATCGAGCCTTTATTTATAACTTGTTCATCTCTGCTAAAAGAAGAGGTAATATAAGAAGACAGTTCCTCAAATAACTTAATCCACGTATCTTCAAAATTGTCCCCGTTAGTAAATGGTTCACCATCGGTTGCTAGCAAAAGTATCAATTTAGGTTTGTGAAGATCTGGGATTTTTATGCTTCTAGCTTTATCAACATCTATTTTAGCAAGTGAAATAGCAAATTGTTCCATTTCGTAATTTTGTGCGCAAAATATAGGATTGAAAATACTCTCAATAGTCCTAATTTCATTTCGAATTTCATTAAAAAGTTCGTAGTCCTTTTCAGCAGAGATTCGATAGGAAAAGTTTAACCCTGTAGGATGAACTAACTCATTCCGAATTTGCTTTAAAATAGATCGAAGTTCTTCAGGTATTATTAAGGAAAACACTTTCTGAACCGATTTAAAATCACTTTCTTTTACGCATTCTCCAATTACTTGAAGAGTTCTTTGAAGAATGAGAACAGCTTTGAAGTCAATGAGTTCTATGCTTGCAGCGGCTTTGAGATAATGTTTCAATCTCAACACGAGGAATTCGCTGTAAATTTGTGGTATGTTCGTCAATGTCCTGACTTCAGAATCAGGTAAATTACCTACTGTATTAGATTCACAAATCAATTCATTCTCTAAGGCTTCCTTAAACGATCTCAGATAGGTTTTTAAAGACAAACGCTCTTGGAATATTATCATACGAGAAACTAGGTGGAGACCGAAAGATTTCTCAACAATACTTTCGAAATATTTTTTGCGATAGATAAAGAAGAAAAATCGGGATTCAATTTCCAAGTATGTTTTTCCGGAAAGCTTTAATCTTTCTTTTAAAAGATAGAGATTGTCAAAAAACATGACTGCCGAACAAAAATCGAGATTATCGTAGTAATGTCCATGCTCGAAAAATTCGTAGAAGAGTAAAAATTCTTCTGCACTGACTTCAGCGTTCCACTCAAAATACTTTTCATAGTTTCTTAGAATATTCATGATTACATTTCTTCGCTCTTCAGCCTCGCATACTTTAGAGAGAGGAATGAATGGCGATCTGATAATATTAATACTTCTACACACGTCAATTTGAAAATTATTGAAACGACCAAGTTCGCTAAGTTTTAGTAACGAATTTTTTTTAACGTTTGCATCTATGTCGAATGATTCCACCTTACTTTTCAAGTTAATCAATATTTCTTGAACATGCATTAGATTCCCAACTATCACTGAATCAGGCGATCTTACAGAGCCGTCAGTCAGTAAACAGGCATTGGCAGCATGATCATATAAGAAATACAGGAAACGAGGTTGATTATTCGTCAATGCATAAAATAAAGCTGATTTTCCTTCACCGTTTTCGATGGTTGGATCGGTCTCCAAAGCGGCATCGCGTAACTTTGAAAGAATATACGGAGACTTGTAAATCAAGGGAATGTATTCAGCTACATCACTTTCCAAGAGCGAAATTATAAAATTTTGACTTTTACCGGGAAGGGAACAGATAGTGTTTATAACTGGTGTTATATTGCGTTCACTTTCAGCAAATTTTATTTTCGCAAGAATTTCATGCAGCGCCAGCTTCTGCTTTCGAAATCCCAAATCTTTAGGCACGCAAAAGGAAAAACTGGACCCATTGGCACAAGAGTTTTCAAAAATTACCAAAATCTTACGATTATCTTTCATAAGGAAGAAATCGGGGAAAAAATATATGATACGGGTTGATTCGTTGCATAGTATAATAGTGCACGATAACAAAATTGCGGACGCTTGAAGACACTTGTAATTTTCATTTTGTATCCAGAAATGACTTCGATTTGCTCGATAATGGTCTTCTACATCTTCTCGTAATGTTTCAACCATATCGTTTAGGGTTTCATTACCGAAGCAAGCGTTGTTGTAGAGAAAAGGATTGCATTTCTCGACATTCTTTTTGACATCTCTCCCTACCTTCTTTCCGAGTAGATTCACCACATGACGATCGAGCTCATTTTTGTTCGATTCAGGAAAAGAATTCAAGTAGGCAAGTACGATGCTCCACAACACGTCATCATCTTTCATCACCGGAATCTGCCAGTTTTCACCGATGGGAATGCGAAACATTGTTTGAAGGAAACTCAAGTCCCTCAATTTCGGGTAGGTATCCATTTTTTCTTTGTAAATACAGCAGTAAAAAAAAGCAATGTGTTACATTTTATGTCTGTTTTCAAACTACTTGACAACCGCTATCTGTAGAATGTATTTCGTCGAACCAACCAGCATCGACAGGATTTTTTTAATAACAAAAAAAGGGAGATAAGTTATCAATGGGTGACGTAAAAGTTTCGCTTTCAAGTAATCAGTACAGTAGCTGTAGTTTTCGCTGGATCAATTGTTTTTTAACCGAATCGGAAAAACACTTTTCATTTGCGAAAACTTAAAGTTAACGGAGATATTAACAGTTTTCAAATAGAAAAAACCTTTAAAGTAGCTTAACCATTTAATCGGGGTCTGTTACATAAACCCGACAGGGTTGAAATCCCCACACTAGAAACATATTTTTCTGTTTATTTCTCGATTTTTTTCGAATTTAGAATATGTATTTTAATTAATATATAAAATGTTTCTTAAAAATTGTTGTGTACTATTAAATATTTGAACTCAGCGCTAAAACATCATTAACTTACTACAAAGCTATAATAAGAAAAATTATGCCCATCGGGACTAGACCACATAATAAATAAGTCCAAATTATAAAACAAAAACACTAATAGTTATTTAAGCAACTAGTGCCGAAAATAATACTTTATTAAGCGAGTGGCTTTTATTTCACGAGACCGTAGGTCGAGTGAAATAATGACAAGAGCTTAATAAAGTATTATTTGGCACGTGCTTGCTTACAATATTTTTTATTATAACGTGCAAAAAAGTTTTTCTACCAATGTGTGATTTAAATGACATCATTTAGTTTCCATGGCGATATTTGTTTGGCGTGAAATTTGTGTTCTTACTTTTGTCTTATTTAATTTCCTTTAATAATTTTTGTAGTACTTGTAGTTTCGATGCAGATATTAGAAAATGCAAAAGTAATGAACCAATAGAAATAAGTGAGTTTCATGACATTTATTTTTCATAGAGATATTCATGACATTTTGTTTTTCTACCAATCAGAAACTCTTATTTAGTTTACCGCACTAGTGCCGAAAGTAGTATTTTCGGCACTGTCTGTGACGTAAGCACGTAAAGTGTCATTTTCGCAACGATTTATGAATGAATATGATATAAAAAAAGTAAACTTTTTTGCACGTTGTTATAAAAAAAAACGTAAGCAATGTATTATTAAAAATACTAAAATTATGCAATGCATGTTCTTTTCGTTATAAAATGCATTTTGAATAGAACACCTTTTTCGAACTAAAAGTCTTTTTTTAAAAAAGAAATAAAAAAAATCCCCCATACCAAATGCAAAAAAGTAGGTTTGTAACGAATCTGTCATTTAAACCCGCTTCCACACAACAGTTTGTTTAGCGGGTAAAAGGCAAAACACAACATTGATTTCCATATTAAACTTTCATGCTAAATTTGGCTTGTTTCTTTATTTTATTTCTAAATTAAATAATTATTCTTATCGTTTGTAAAAAAAATTTATATTTTAAAGAATAAATTGTCATATTTTCCCCGCTTTTAAAAATAATAAAAAAATTTCATATCAAATCAAAAATCTCGTAGGGAAATATTTTGCGTCATTTTCAAAAGGGTTTGATGCAAAAAAATAAATTTATTTTTAATTTTTTGTCTAAAAGAAATTTAAAATTTCTCGGCATTGTTGCGAATGGCAAGGTGATTAAATTTTAATAAAAATGGCTTCCCATGCTTTTTAAATGAGGGGATTCAATTTGCAGTTTTTTTAAAAAATTTAAGTACTTCGAATCGAATTTTTCCTGAAATTTTCAATGTATTCTAATTTCGATGCGCTGAATTTTTTTTACGTTCACACTTGTCCATGCATTTTAGTTTTGGGCTATAAAGCGGGTAAGGGCGACGGACAGTCGGACTAAACGATTATAATACCTTCCACTTTTTACATTATAAACGTAGTGTAGAAGTTAAAACGGCCCTTAATTAATAAACAGCCCTTAATTAAGCATAATGACTTTAATTTATTGATTTGTTGGAATTTTGAAGCTGTCAGATTTCGTCTCTATCGGGTTTATTGTCCGAAACCCAATCGGCCGACAAAAATTTTCCCTTTGTCAATAAATTTGCTGTAAAAGGGAAAAATTTGACCTTATTAAGTCACACACTGGGTATTA